>OX352270.1:1382500-2679259 GCA_947086405.1 Esperia sulphurella | reverse complement strand
TGGCAATAAAATCTTCCATTTGGGCTAACTACGATAGACTAATAAATTCTTAATTTATCAGCCCAAAAAGTTTTCCTATTATCTATCTATCTTACATCGTTAGTCATCGAAAGACGTTATAGGGGCATTAAGGTTGGCCTTGGGTATATTCTGAGTTTATCGAAAACCTATTTAAGGATAAAGATCTTGGTAATGGGTTCTGAAAACCTGGCCATTTCTTGCAGTTGAAATTCAATGTTTTATTTCTAAATACGTACAATTATCTATAAACGTCAAAAAAAAATATATTGTAAAAAATATATAATAATAAGAAATAGTAGGACACCGAGATCGATACCCTTATATATACTTTTAAAATGTTAGGACTTTTTCAGCATAAAAGAATCCAGCGGATGCCTTGAGAGATATGCAGCATGATATTAAATAATTGAACTAACGGAGATAGAAAGAATGCTCACGACTTGATCTCAATGTGGTAGACTGAGACGATGTATCGTCACTCTGCGCGATCTTGACAAACGTCGCAAAGCGACTTTCCTTCGACCGCTTTTCACCCGTGGTACCACTTGGAGTGATGTGTGGCGAACAACATCGCCGCCTCCATGTTGAGACATTTGTGGTGCCACGGTTAGCGAGAGAAATAATTGTCCACCTCATTAGAGCCCCGGTATGACTTGGTAAGGCTAATAGTGCCAGGAGTTCGCCCAGTTCCTGTATGTCGGCACGTTTACAACCAGGCTAGCCCCTGGACACTCATCCATCGGCACGGAAGACCTTGGACGGGACAGGGATCGAAGCCAGGAGATGAGGATATGGGTAAGGAGAACAGGCAACTACCAGAACCAAGTCCTCTGACTTACTTTATATCTAAAAATCGCAAACAACAAGATATCTACAATAATTTGTATAATAATAAATAATTATAGAATTAGACAAGTAAACGTCGGGCGGTGGGAAAGCATATAAGACTCATGTGTAAAAGGGCGTAAGTCAAGAATATCAAAAAGATAGAAAAAGGTTTACACGGGGAAAACTCGTTTTGGAAAAGAGATCGAAGAGTACCGAACGCAGATCAGCAGAAATATAGCCAAAGCGGTTGTAACTAGGGTTTCCAATCTTTGGTGAAAAGATCGATCTTACGAATCGATTCGAATCTTGGGAGTTTAAATCCAGCCAGGAAAAAATTGGAGGACAAAAGATCGATCTGACAAAAATCGATTCGATATTCATATAGGATTAAGGAAACACTTGCTACTAAGTCACTGAATCTCAGACTGATTTATTGGTCTGAGCCAGTGCTCAGTATGAATCGCACACCACAATCGTTTAACCTATAACAGAATATTAAGGAATTAAGGAAATACATTTGGAACAGTCCCACTGGCTATCTGTCTGTCACACGTCCCTTAAACTGCTGCCGGAGATTGAAGGCTGCAACATTAAGAGAAAAATCGATCTCCGATCTCTCCGTTTTGTGGCGATCTTGGATCGATATTGCCCTCCAAAATATCGATTCAAAAATGGAACATCGGACTGCCAAAAAATCGATTCTTTGTACTTTTTCTTCGTGTGTAGGATAACGATAAGTATTAGTATGAATTTGATTTGAGTTTGGTGTAAATAAATTGTGTTCTAAAATACTTGTGTGTGATAATTTATCACCTGAAAGGAAAAACAAATCATAATATTTTTCGCAAATGTTTTTTATTTCTTCTTTGCCTTTTTCTGATGATTGAATCTGAGATTTTCATTTAGAGTTAGATTTTTGTTGTCATTTTTGTTTTCAGTTTTTTTTTATTTGATGACCAAAGTTTATTGTACTCCCATTTAATACAATTTTGTTATTAAAGTAGTCAATTTTAGACTGTTGTTCTTTTGCAATGTCACCTCCTAATATTCCATCGAAAGGATGCATTATTTTAGCGGCATTAAATAACATGAAATTTGAAGTTTGATTCGAAGTTAAGATGAATGTTTGCTGTTCCAATAGTTAAAACAGATTGATATGGGGTTATCCAAAAAATCGATTCTCGATAAGACCGAATCGAGATAGGAAACCCTAGTTGTAGGATGTCTTACACGCGGTGGACCGAACGTACAGGATCTTGACCTAAATAAGAAAGAAACATATAAATATGAGAAGTAAATAAGAAAAGGTATTAAGCCACCCTGTTTAATCCGATTTCCTTAGCGTGAAATAGAAGGGAAAAGTTCTTTATTCAGTTATTTTTGTTGAACGAAATTCCAAAGCAAACTCTGCGACGTTCGATAAATTTCAATTTGTTATTTCTTATGGCGAGCAATTTTGTTTGTACAGTCCGTTTGGCTGTTGTGTTATAATTTTATTTTACTGAACTCCCTAAAATTACTAATTTTCTGTAAAATACGTTTATATCGATGTGACAGTTCAATAGATAGAGTCACAACTGAAAAAAACGGCCAAGTGCGAGTCGGACTCGCCCATGAAGGGTTCCGTAGCAGCAAGTAACATAACATAAAAGTTATTGTAGTTCGTTGTAACTTTGATCGATGTTTTAATAATAGTATTGTGGTTTACGATTTATGACGTATTAAAAAGAAACTACTTACTAAATCTCGTTCAAACCAATTTTCGGTGGAAGTTTGCATGGCAAATACATCATATATTTTTTTTAGTTTTATCATTCTCTTATTTTAGAAGTTACAAAAGTTAAGTTACAGGGGGGACACACATTTTACCACTTTGGAAGTGTCTCTCGCGCAAACTATTCAGTTTAGAAAAAAATGATATTAGAAACTTATTTGAAGACCTATCCATAGATGGGTATAATGTCAATATTTAGTAAATAATTAAATGTTCTGAGTAGTAACTGCACAAGTTTCAAAGTGAATGTGAAAGAGTTGTGGCTACTTGCGTGGAACAGAGCGATTGTTTGGAACGCTCCATCTAGTAGTACATAGAGATCGTCGGTTATTTAAAAACAAATAATGAAGTCATAGGAATGAAAAGCAGGGATTTTTATTAAGGAAAGTCTATATTATAGAGAAACTTATAATTTTAAAGACACAAGAGCCTAAATAGGCTGAAGAGAATTATTACTTAATCTATTTTCGAAATAAAATCCAAAATTCGTTTTCTTTATCGTTTTGTTACGGATTCATTAGCTATAGTCCTGATTCGCTTCTGTTTGCTTTGATGTTTGTAAATATCGTCATATTAATTTTAAAGCTTCATTATCATAAGTAAGTATAGTATAAGTTTTATTCTTAGGATCGTTACGTCACGGTTCATCATCATCATCACCCTAAATACGTCCACTGCTGGACATAGGCCTCCCCAATAGAGTACCACTTTTGATGGACTGTCCATTGGGGAATTTAACATATAATCACCACGCTTGGCAGGACGGACTGGGAGGACGCTGCTGCCTGGCTCTGGTGCAATCCCTTAGTCGCCTTGACGACACCCACGGGAAGATTGGGGGTGGCCCTATTCTAAACCGGGAACCACACGACTAATTTTAAAGACAAATTTAATTTATTAAATTAAAGCGTATTTAACTTTTTATTTCATCCTACGTTAGGTTATTTTTGTCTCCACTGCAGGAGCACAACCCTCTCTCATCTGCCGGAGACAGATGGAGGATTTGGCCTACACTCCCCGCGCTGGCCAGACGGGTTGGGGAGGCCTGATTGATGTTTTATAATGTATTCCCTCAGTCGCCTTGTACGACATCCACGGGAAGAGTTGGAGTGGTCCTATTTTACTCTACCGAAAACCACACGGCAAGCCCTTCGACGTCTACTATTGGAGGCATTCCCAATTGAAAGCCACCACACGCGGTCCTCCGCCCTCCGCATCCAGCCGCTTCCGGCCACCTTCTTCAAGTCATCGGTCCATCTGGCGGCGGGGCGTCACACCCTGTGCGTGCTATTGGCCGTCTCCACTCCAGAAATCGTCTGCAACGTTATAATATTATAGAGATGTTATTCAAAGTTGATCATCCATTAGGGTGACAAGCCATTAGGCTTAGTGTATTCTGGATAAACCAGAATTCGAAATTCAAAATTCAAATTAATATAGGCTACATGTATCACTTATTAAACGTTGTAAACTATAAGGGTATTATGTTGGGAGTATACATTGTATACATCCGTCATCGTCACATTTCTTATAAATAAATAAATACTTATAAAACTAAATATACCAAATTACACACAAACACAATAATACACAATACAAATAATAAAAGTACTAAGATGGACTAACACCATGCCGTTTTGTCGTCCAAGTAGTCACTGATCTTATAATATGCTTTCTTACACAAAATATTTTTTACATTATAGTTTTGAATTTATTCTCGGTTAAGCTTAGGATTTCTTCAGGTAGTCTATTGTAGAAGCGTATGCAGTGTCCTACAAAGGATGTGCTTACCTTACTGAGCCTTAGGTGAGGCAGTGCTAGCTTGTTCTTATTACGAGTGTTAACATTGTGGTGATCATTCGTTACGCTACTCTGCCAAAGAGAATTTATTCAAAATACAAAATGGTTGCCCTCGCTACGTTAAATTTCGCAACAACTTTCGCTGAAACTTCCAAAACACGGGTTATTCTAAAAATTAGACTCCGGCAAAGTCCCTCGACTTATTGAGAGGGAAACTAACGCCCGAGCGCTGGTAACGACAAAGGCTGTAATAGAATTACCCTGGAAGGGACGAAAGTCCAACTAAACAAAACTGCTAGGTCAGTTATAGTCAACCTTTTTTCTATTCGGGCCGCAGCTTACCCGCAATAAGGCCCATAGGTTATTTACTGGGTCGCCAGGCTATATAAGTACCTTGTAAGCTTATTTGGTTTGCTTAATTTACATGTTTAGGGTCCTGTCAATATGTATAACTTTACAATGAAGTTGTTTTGTCTGTCTGTCTGTACGCCGGATAACTCGAGATTTATTAGACCGATTGCGTTATTTATAACGTATAATATAAAATTGCACAAATAAATTATGGAAATTATAAGAAAATAATACTTTATAATACGCCGGAGGTTGCAGGTTCGAATCCCGCTAGGGGAAAATATTCGTATGATGAATATGAATGTTTGTACCCAAGTCTTGGATATTTATTTAAGTATGTGTATCCGTTATCTAGTAACCATAACACAGGCTCTGCCTAGTTTGGGACTGGATAATTGGTGTGAATGTATGAGATATTTATTATATTTATTACTATTATTATTACTTTAGCGAGATATTATTCTATAGAAACAACAATTGCTGAACCCTGTATATTGTAACAGTTTATTTACACCTTGCTGACTTTTGTATTCTAAAGGGCAAAAGTCTCGTGGTTTACTGAACATTTCATTTTAATGATTACACCTTTTGTGAAGTCTTGCTGTATACTTAAATTAATTTATTTGTTCCGGCAGATGTCAGTGATACATCAAACGAGCAAAAGATTAACAAAGTTTAAGATCCGGGAACTATAATGCTTAGACAGAATAAAATTATGCGGGCTTGGACTCCCAGTGGGCCGTATGTAATTTGCAGGCCCTAGCTTGAGAGTACACCCGAGTTAGATTGTTCCCGAAATTAGAAATAGCAAGTACTTTCAGCTTGTCTCTCGGGCAGCTCTAACAGTTTTTTTATGAACAATATGCAATATTTTTCAAACGTATGTGCTACGTCGGTATGGGGAACGTCGGGTAGCAGAGAGGTGTGGCGGGGAGCGCGGTGGTGCGTCCACTTGATGTATTGTCCATAACTTCTCATGTTTATCGGAGAACTTGGAATCGTCATAATTTTTTTTTTACTTAAATTGGAAATATACCGAAATCATATTTTTTTTATTTTCATTACTGTGCATCCTGCCTGTCATGACCTACGGCGCAGAAACGTGGACACTGACGGTGGGCCTGATCCACACGTTTCAAATCGCTCAGCGAGCTATGGAGAGGGCTATGCTCGGGATTTGTTTGAAGGATGTGATTCATAATGAAGAGATCTGACGGAGAATGAAGGTGATCGACATAGGCGAAAGGATTAGCAAGCTGAAGTGGCAGTGGGCGGGCAACATCTGTCGCAGAACCGTCGGCCGTTGCAGGGCAGACGAGTTCTGGAGTGGAGACCCACGGATTGGCACGCGCAGGGTGGGACGCCCCGCCGCCAGATGGACAGACGACCTGAAGAAGGTGGCAGATAGCGGCTGGATGCGGAGTGTTAAGGATCGGGTGTGGTGGTGTTTATTGGGGAAGACCTATGTCCAGCAGTGGACGACATGATGACTGTACATGTTCTTTTTCGTTCTAAAGCCCTTTAACAGGGTACCGACTTTGTAAGGATTTCGGATAAAATAAAAAAAACATAAAGACATTTTGTACTCTCTAACATTTGTATTAGGACAAGCGTTTGGCGCGCAACTATCGTAGATGCCAAATGCTTATCGCAGCAGAACTTTAGTATTCCTGATGGTATCAAGCGACAAATACGCACAGCAGCGCGTAAGGCAATCTATTATATATACAAAAGGAGGTGTGTGTATGTATGTGTATTGGTATACCACGGACAGCCATGAGAACAAATGACTCCATTCTTAAAGAGCTCAATATAACAAAACGGCTCTCCACTATCTGCAATGAAAGGACTCCTAGCTTCTTCGGTCACATTGTGCAATCTCCCAAGCACGACCTGGAGAAGCTCATCATCCTGGGACAAGTGGAGGGCAGGCGTGCTAGAGGACGAGCTCCGACGAGGTGGTCAGACCCGGTGAGGAGGGTGGTTGGCGGATCCTTATATGAAGCAGTGCGGCTGGCCAATGACCGCTATGCGTGGAGGCGCATTTTATACGGTCGCGATCCTCGGCAGTGAGGGAACGACAGAGAGAAGAGAAGAAGTATGTATGTCCAGCCTTTTCTCCATAACCACCCATTGCCATCCACTCATGGTTGCAGTGGTAGATAGCCCTTGGTCTGCACTCGCAAAAAAATTTGGTTACGGTGGGTGGATGTGGGTGGTAAAAATGTGTTATGGGATACTTCTATCCTTTTCTAACATATTGTTCGGCTCATATAAACTCGAGATTGTGCTAAATTGCGTTAATTGCGTTTGTGAGTGATAATATTGAGAACTTTTCTATTAGATTTTTCCAGAATTTTCTAGAATCTTGTAGAATATTTTAATTTTTTTAAATGAACTATGAAATTGTGTGACTGTAATTGATCCAGAATGTTCATGAATTACTAGAATATTCTAGAAATTTCTGTTTATTACGATTTGTGAAAGCTGTTAATTGTCATGTCGGCTTTAAGCGGGTCTAAAATTCGCACCATACGTAACTTATCCACACGAACGAAGTCGCTGGCAACAGCTAGTTCAATGCATACTGTCAATGCCTCTACACTTGCCATTTCTGGGTTGATTTTAGTAGAAAATCATATAGTACCATGAGGGTTCAATACAATGACGCATTTCGCACCCTCATGCGACTGCCGCGCTACTGCAGCGCGTCGAGCATGTTCGCCGAGGCGCGAGTGCCCGACTTCTATGCAGTTCTGAGAGCGCGCGTTGCTTCCTTTTGGGAAAGGCTACGTCGCTCTTATAACAGCATACGTAAGGCCGTCTGCTGTGACATGGATAGACCGATCTATAGGTACTGGATAAACGTTCATCGGAGCGTGAACCGGAAATCTATACTTATAACAAAACTGTAACTGGTTTATGTCTGTACATGAGAGATATTTAAAAATATATATATGAGGGGTCTTTATAGGGCCAATAGAAGCTAAAACATTTTTTTTTTAGAATTTTTGTCTGTCTGTCTGTCTTTCTGTCTGTCTGTATGTATGTTTGTTACCGCATCACGCAAAAACTACAGAATGAAATTTGATACAGTTTTAACAGTTGTCTTGCTGGTGGTCTAAATTAAAATCTGGTGCATGTTTCATCTTGATACGCCACTTAGAACCTGAGATATTAATAAAGTAAATTTTTCTAGAAGCCATTATATCGGATGATAATAAAACGACTGTTAATATTTCTTCCAGTAACTCAGTATCACATTTAGAAATCATTCATAAAAAAAATATCTCTTTTTTACGAAAATTTTGATAAAAAGAATGCAATATTTCTCGAACGTACGAGTATGTTCATCATATGGGCGAGGTCAACGGCCGCAGCGCGGCGAATAGCACGGCGCTTAAAAGATTGAGTGAAATTTAGTTTTTGGGGATAGGGATGGGGTTGAGGTTGGGGTTGGGTTTGAGATATTGAGAGTCTCGAGTCTGAGTGGGAGTGGAAGTAGAAGTGGGAAGTGAACAGGAGCGGAAGTGGGAACGGGGGCGGATTCTGTAGTTCACGCGAGCGGAGCCGCGGGCGCAGCTAATAGAAATATAAGTGACGAAATGACCACCTACCGCTTTTGGTAGGCATTTTATTTTATTTAATAGTTTAATTGTTAAATACTTAATTTATTGCACTGTTGTATTGTTTGTTTTATGGGTTTTCCTATGACTTTAATAAAAACACTATTATTAATATTTTATTAGTGTAATAAAGCCAGAGGCCTACTCCTTAAGAACTAAAAAGCCATTTTGAACTCTCTTAAGGAGCATGTGCGATATTCGGATAAGTGCATGGAGTTCGGCTTCTCGCAGAGTTTTTTAAATGCGTGCAAGTTTACTGAATCTGACTATTTCTGACCAGACTTAGGGTTGGCACAGTTTGTATTTGGTTTAAAAAAGAATATTGATAAGTAGTAAACAGTCTGTACAAATTACACTCGTATTAACCTACCGCGATACGTACCTTACACTTTCGGGCAGCCCCGCCACGGTTCTTGCCCCGTCTGTAGGAGTTATAATAACGCTAAGTCGAGCTTAACGATTGTCTGACAGTGGGAAGGAGTATTTACGAGTAGGTGATTAAAATCGTAATTTTTATTTTACTAGGCAATGCCGTGCCGTTATGAACTGTACGATCTGTATGAACCAGTCAGATGGGATTAACGTTTGGAGAACTTTGTTTTGTGTGTTTTTTGAAATATAAGTACTTAAACATACATACACTTGATTTTCTCCTGTGTTATGGGAATTAAACGAGTATTGGACAATTCACAAATATAACACCAACTTGTACAAATTATACAACTGTCTGTCCAGTGGGAATCGAACCCACATCCAATGGCGCTCGAGTCCAATGACTAAGCACAGGCGGTCGTTTTACTCCACTAGAGTCTAAGTGCCAACCCTATCCTAACCGGAATTGCGCGGCGTGAATAATTCAGCCGCAGCCGGAATTCCTGGCACATGCTACTAAGTTAATGAAATTGTTCGTTCGATATTAGGCGTGTGATGTAACTCCAGTCAGTGCGGTAGCTTTAGAGCATGCCGAGATTAGCCGTCAACGATCTCTATGTACTACTAGATGGAGCGTTCCAAACAATCGCTCTGTTCCACGTAAGTAGCCACAACTCTTTCACATTCACTTTGAAACTTGTGCAGTTACTACTCAGAACATTTAATTATTACTAAATATTGACGCTACGGTTAAATAATGTCAATATTTAGTAATAATTAAATGTTCTGCGTAGTAACTGCACAAGTTTCAAAGTGAATGTGAAAGAGTTGTGGCTACTTACGTGGAACAGAGCGATTGTTTGGAACGCTCCATCTGGTAGTACATAGAAATCGTTGTTAGCCGCCCAATCGCTTTACGGAAGGAGTTGCTATAAATAAATATTGATTTGTGTTTAAAGCTAAGGCCACAGAATACTAAATAGTAGGACAGAAGTCTCTCTTCCGAATAAAACAGCGTTTACGTACTAAAAACATGCCTACACTACGCTTCCCTTTCTATTGTATAACTCTATCTCGTTTAGACGTTGCACGTGTAACGTTAGGGTTGTCATCTTGTGAACCCATAATTTAATCTAAGTATTTATGGGTAGTACAAAAGTACCTATTACTCTTTTTACACAATGATTTTTGAAATATAGTTTTAGACCCGAAAACTATTTGTTCTATAAATTCCCGCATACGTATATAAGTAAGTAGGCAACTTTGGTGTATCTATTTTCACGAAGGCCACTATTGTGTAGGTATCTAATTTACTATTGTTGGGGACCTCCCCAAGCTCCCAGATGCAGTGGACTGTAAAACTCGAAGGTGGAGCTGCCGGATTATCAACACCTTGGTCGTCGGCAGGAGAAACACAACTTTTGACTGTTTACTATTTTTACTTGTATTTTCTTCTTAGAATTGTAGCTGAGAGTTCTGAGAAAATTGAATTCTGAGTTTGTACTGAATGACTGAATGATCGCAAGACGAGGCTTGCGGCTTATAGTCCCCGGACGGTGGGGGTAGAACCGATCAGAGTGGAGGACTCATTGAACTTTCATCAAAGTCCATCACCTTCTAGAACCTTCCATCACCTTCTAGAACAGTCTTGACCGTTCCATATGATGTACCTAAAAAGTTCTAGAACATTCGAGACACTTTCAGACTTTTCTCGAACCTTCCATACCTTTCCATAGCACACCAAAATGATATTTTTAGAACTTTCTACAATGTTACTAATATTTTCGAGGCACTGTAGACACCTACTTAACATCAATAGTTCGGGAACTTTCCATAACTGTTAATAAATAAATAGCTTTTCTAGATTAATACAGAAAATTCCTTTTTACATGGAATTAATCCGAATTAGTGTTTAAACAACCGAAGGAGATACAATATCGCCTGTAATAATTTCGTTTCTTATCCATTCGTGGTAGGCAAGTGGCTACTCGTATCGCCACTCGCGCGTGCGTCACATCGAGCGGGCGGCAACCGACTGATTTTGTCAGGTCGACCCTGCACCTCGATTTTTGTAAACAAAGTCCGGAGTGAGACAAACCTGCTAAGGCGTAAAATACAAGGGACGTTGCCGTTGGGTGTAGACACAGTAGGTATGGCGCCAAGGAACAGAAGCGAGGTGGCAAAAAATAATACCCAAAATTTT
This sequence comes from Esperia sulphurella, assembly GCA_947086405.1. Classification (NCBI taxonomy): domain Eukaryota; kingdom Metazoa; phylum Arthropoda; class Insecta; order Lepidoptera; family Oecophoridae; genus Esperia; species Esperia sulphurella. The sequence continues at coordinate 2,668,284 of OX352270.1, read as the reverse complement.
ATGGAAGTTGACATAAACTTGCATCTAGACCAATTTGTCGTCAAAAGACAGAAAATATTTTAACTGTTTGATGGGAGAAATACAGGAGAACATTCTGTAGCACTACGCTATACCGTCATCAGCTACGCCGTGACGTCAGAGCTACGCCGTAGTCATCCCAGTGCAACGCGAGGGCAAAGACATATTAAAAAAACTGAACTGATATCTCAAGCCGGAAAGCTATCGACCCATCACGCTGCTTCCGACCATCTCCAAGGTGTTCGAGAAACTTCTACTGCAGCACCTCACACCTCATATCACACCTAGGGACGAGCAGTTTGGCTTCAGAGCCGAACACTCCACCACACTCCAACTGTCTAGAGTCCTGCACCACCTGGCAGTGGCGTATAACAAGAAAGAACACTCCATCGCCGTGCTCCTAGACATGGAGAAGGCTTTCGACCGCGTATGGCATCCAGGTCTGCTATATAAACTGTCCACGTCTACGACTCCCCGACGAGTCGTCAAGACTGTGGCCACTTTCCTCGCAGACAGACGTTTTCAAGTGGCAGTAGAAGACGTCCTATCCCAAGAGCGGAAAATTGAAGCCGGAGTCCCCCAAGGTAGCTGTCTGTCGCCCGTGTGCTACGCCAGGTACACGGACGACATCCCTGTGGAGAGAGGAGCGCATCTGGCCCTCTACGCAGACGATGCGGCCTACTACACATCATCGATCACCGCCGCACACGCCGTGGAGAAAATCCAGAGATCCCTCGACGCACTCCCCGCCTGGTTGGCGAGGTGGAGGCTCTCGATCAATGTCCAGAAGACTCAAGCCATCGTTGTGGGTAATTCACGACGCTTCCCGCCGAAAACCCGTCTGCTCGGGCAGGAGGTCGAGTGGACCCCCGTGGTCAAATACCTAGGGGTTCACATAGACCGACGCCTGAACATGAACAGCCAAGTGAAGCACGTCATCGGGCAGACGCGCGCAGCTCGCGCTCTGCTCCGCCCGATACTAACTTCTGCTTTACCCCTCAGAGTCAAGACAGGCGTCTACAAGACGTACATCAGGTCGAGGCTCACCTACGCAGCCCCAGCGTGGTACGCGCTGGCCAGCCAGACTCTCCACAACCGGATGCAAGCCCAGCAGTCACTGTCGCTGCGCACCATCGTCCGAGCGCCGCGTTTCGTCAGGAACGCCACTATCCAGCGGGACCTAAAGATGGAACCCCTGGATAAATTCATACGACGCCTCGCTACGACCATGTTCCAGCGCGCGAACAACTCCGCGCTGCCACACATCCAGGAGACCGCGCCCTACCACGCGCGGCCTCCAGATGCTAAAAAACTACCAAGAGACCTCGTGGATGACGACTCCGCTGACCCATGAGACCTACGCTTAGCTGGCTCTGCTGCTGCTCGTTCGCTGGGCTTCCCCCTCGGGGGCTCCACCTGGTGCGCTGAGCACGCGAGCCGGCGAGAAGAAAAGGTCTCAAGTTTATCACAGCGGAGTCTCTCCGCGCTCTAAGGACCTGCCCGTATTAACGGGCAGCGCACGAAGCCCCTGGTAAGAGGCCATTGCCTCGGTACAGGTTCCCCGCCCCCCCCCAAGGGGGTGAGAAGATATCCCGCCGTGAACTGATATCGAAGCTAATTGTTGAGCGTTGCCATGGTAGCCTAATTGCAAACTTGGCGCACTCGCCTCACGTTCATGAGGTCGTAGGCTCAAACCCCGTCCATACCAATGAGTTTTTCGAAAACTTAAGTACGGTTTATTTATAACTAGCTGTTGCCCGCGACTTCGTCCGCATGGACAAGTTATTATGTATTTCCCGTAAGAATGAGATTTTTTTTTCGGGATAAAAACTATTCTATGTTATATTCCAGGACCTAACCTATATGTGTGCCAAGTTTCATCACAATCCGTCCAGTGGTTGAAGCGTGGTTGAGTAACAAACATCTAAACATCCAAATATCCAAACTTTCGCATTTATAATATTAGTAGGAAACCAAAAGATTTTCGGTGAAGGAAAACATCTCGAAGAAATCTGCATACGCCAAAAAAGAATTTCTCAGGCGTATGTGAGGTCCAACAAATCGGGTTGGGGCACCCTCGGTGACAGCGGTTGGGGACAAGAGTTTGGTACAAAAGATCCTGAAGGGTCGAAGGTTCGCCAGGTCAGGATTCAAGCGATATGGCCGCAGCTTATACATTTGTATACTATGTATTTTCTGCGACTAGTGAGCAATAAAGAATATTCATCATTCTTACAGGTTCCCTAAGAAGATAAATTAAGATATGTACCGAGAATTATACTTAAACTTATGTGTATCTTGAGTCTAATCTAAGACTGAATTCAAGAGAAAATACTGGTGAGTGTAGTTGGCGGTTCATCTTAGCCCACGTCGATATTAGCGCGTTAATCGCGTGAAAGGTCGCGCTTTAAAGGGATATTGATTGTGTAAAGCTATTAGTAGAAATAGCTTATCCGTAAAGCGATTTTCTCGCTAATCTCGACATGCGCCAGAGCTAACTGCCACCTACTGGAAATACACTTAAATACCAATGGATCAAAGTTTTGGGACAACCGAGGTTTAGAGGTTTAAAGTACTATTAAGTTTATGTATTAGGTAAATTTAATGTATAAATGTTAACGTATTTTAAATAGAACAAATCGTTCCACCTATATTTTACAAAAACTTATAGTGTAAGTGATTTATTAAAATTCTGCTACGTCGTAACAGTAAATTTTAGTTACTATGATAAAATTGTCCAAATACGATGCAATTCAGGAATTCTACGCAATCCACGAATTCTACGCATTCCACGAATATCACGCATACCATGTATACCAAACATACCGTATTCCACGCATACCAAGCATTCCGCATTTCACGAATATCATGCACTTCTCGCATTCCATGAATATCACGCATTCCCCGAATTCCATGTTCACGATTTACACGAATTCCATGAATGTCACGCATACCACTTAAAGTACCGTCATGCACTTCTCGCATTCCACGAATATCACGCATTCCCCGAGTTCCATGTTCACGATTTACACGAATTCCATGAATGTCACGCATACCACGGATAACACGCATACCAAATATACCAAATACCATGCAAACCAAGCATACCGTATTCCACCCATTCCATGAAATCCTCGCATTCTATGCTTACCGCGCATACACGTATACGAGCCTTACGTCATACAAATTGAACTTGTTTTCGCTAAAATACAACTTCAAAATTGAGTTCCTCCCAAGTTAGTCATCGCCAGTCTAAGAACAAATAAGACCAACATTGTTAAAGCGGCTCAAAGTCTTAACTTTTGTTCCTATACTTTTAGCGTCAAAGTGCGTCGTTGTTTAAATAATCGAGGGTAAGAAAATACTTTAAATTATTAATAGGTCTTTGGAATGCTTAAACTATCATCTACCTACTAGGTTTACTTACAAAGAAACGTATAATAGATGTCCGGATGATTTAATCAGTTTTAACACGTTAACAGAGCGAAGAGCAGGCGAAGGCATCGTCTTTGCTTACCCTTCTGTGATCAAGGCGTGAGCATTATATATGTATGTACTGCCCCGATACAAAAGTTTTACTTATCTTTATCACTATCATATCAGCCCTTAGACGCCCACTGCTGGACATAAGCCTTCCCCAATGAACGCCACCACACCCGGTTCTCCGCTCTCAGCATCCAGCCGCTTCCGGCCGCCTTCTTCAGGTCGTTGGTCCATCTGGCGGCGGGGCGTCCCACCCTGCGCGTGCCGATACGCGGTATCCACTCCAGAACTCGTCTGCTCCAACGGCCGTCGGTTCTGCGACTTCAGCTTGGTAATCCTTTCAGCTATGTCGGTTACCTTCGTTCTTCATTACGAATCATATGCTTAAATGAAAGTCTAATAAAACTGACCATTCTCCTTGTGACCTTTACACCCTAATGTCCTTTACGCCCTTTGAGCCTCAAGATACAACAAATCTATGACTTTGTTTTACTTACCTAGGTACTTGTTTCATCCTTCATTGTTTCGTTTCGTTACTACTTGAAAACCAGACTTTATTGAAAGCAATGATATAGGTTTTAATAAGATAATAATTTGGTAACAACAGAAATGTTACCGCAAAGCTGTTTTTAACTATCAGAAAGCGAATAAAATACTATAGAACATTGTCTAAGGCCATCACGTGGGTACTACATCATTCGGCTTCGGCACTAAGCCCCTCAAAGTCTTTGGGATATCTAGTCGTAACTACTTTACTATTGTTTTAGAACTACGCATACCTCAACAACCTTCAGTTTCTCACCTTCAGTTTTTCTGTGCGCGAAGTTACTCGATTGACAGTTTGATAGATAACACACATCGATATCTTAAAGAGACAGTGAGGCAACTCAAACATGACTTTTATTCAAGTTATCTCATTGTCACTTCGCGATGTTAACCACAGAATACTAAGAGGTTAGAAAGGTTATGTTGGCGCATGACGCGTGCCACTCAACTATGATCAAACGCTTATAGTTCGTAACGAAACATGCGCAATCGCTCGGGGTGCATAGTACAAATGACGGGAATGTTACGGTCTCGTTACACGATGTACGTGGTACGTGGAATGTTTTTATTACTGTAGGTCCAACAATTTTCTGTATACTGTGGCGGCGAGACTGGTCGTGGACAGTGATATTATGCACCACTGGACCCGCGTCCACCTCGTCAAGGTAACCAAAATTTCTTTTATTATTCTAGTATTATCAAGTTACTAACATAGTTATAAGGTATCTCTGTTACTAACACTATGGGCAACGCCTGAAATAAATGACTTTTTTAAAATTTTTATTTACTGTATGAGTGTATAAATAAATGAATGACATATAAACGAAGAAGAAAATTTTATGTACAATTATTTATTAAGAAAAACATTTCTTTGCAAGTACATAAATGATACACTACCTAATTCTTATCCCTGATTAAAGGTCATACCATGAAGGAAAATTATTTTCGCACCTCATAAGTCACCTCAAAGTTTTTACTTTCATGATTAAAACTAATTTAATAACCAGTTAGAGTCAGTCATGAAGATAAAATCTTTAAGGTGACTTATGAGGTGCGAAAATTATTTTCCTTCATGGTATATACATACAAGCTAAGTAACTTAAAAATATACCTACATAAAAATAATGACTACCCCTGCTTCTGTATCCTTCTAGAGTCTAATGTTATATGAAACGAATTATTACAGAATTACACAGCATGTGTATTTCAGTACCGTAGTCTTGGCACAATCATGTGACTTAGCTGTCATAATGTACATTTCCTACTCATAACAAAACAGTTCAGGGGGAAGGGGGTGGGGGCTCCCTTACCATTAACTTCAGTAAACTAAAGTGTGTATGACTTGTATACACGCATAAATATAAACTAATGGTAACCGCTAAATACGTAGCTAAACGCCTATTCACGTGCAAGGGTAGTGGATTTCATTTCGCAGCCTCACTCGCTGCCTAAGTGTTGAGAGAAAGCGATGTTTATCATTATTTCATAGACATTTGGCAGTTGACCACTGTCTGCACGTTGCTAATAACTGCTGGCGGTTTCGACCTGTAATGACTACTTACTAGAATGACCACTTCCTAAAATTACCTGTTCCTAAAATATCAACTTTCCCAGTTTGATCTATTCCCAATATGACTACATGTTTTCAATACCTGTAATATGTATGGAAATAAGCAAATCAGTTTTTGTTTTAGTTTTTTTAAGATAAATTGTAAGTATATTTAAAATGAATGAAATGAAGTTGTTCACGTATAAATTCTTCCATTTCCGTGGACTGTACTGTAAATGATATTTTTTTTGTTAAATAAAGAAAAAAAATGGTTCTCTCGGAAAATTGTCAAAGAGAGAGAGGTCATTCTGGGAATTGGCCATTCTGAACAGTGGTAATTTTTGGAAGTTGGCATTTTGGGACATCTTACTATTGTTTGACATATTGCCAAAAAGAGAAAATCTTTGGCATTTTGCATTTTTGACAATGTGCGTCGAAAAGGTGGTGTATGAAATGTAACTAAAACATCATAATTACTCGCATTCCAGCGGTTGGGCTGGCGTACCTACTAAGGCGACTAGCAGGCCATGAAAAGCGACTTCGGCCTATAATGACCATTTTGCAAAACGACAACTTTCCAGAATGACTACTCCCACTTTAACCATTTTTCAAGAGGACCACCTGAATGATTAAATACTTCATTTAATTTTACAAATCTTTTTATTTTGCGTTTCTGAAATATTGGTAAACTGCGCAGTGCCAAAACCTCAGTATATTGTTGACCTAAAATAAATTAGAAAAGGCCGTTAGTTTATGACTTTCGCCACCTCCTAAGGGCAGATTTCATTGCACAGCCGGCAAAGGGCCCTGAATTATTCATTCCTAGCGAGCTTTGCTGAATAAACATAAACCGTTGAGGGCCATATGGACCACGCATACACGGTAAATTATTTTTACCGTTCTTCTGGCACACTGTAACATAAACAGGTGCTATACTCTATAAGCATTCCGGATAACATCCGTTAAACTACAAACCATTCTGTACTCTGTAACAGTTCTCATGACATATGCAAATTAACGTCTTATGGCTCCCTTCCTCAAAACATGCACTGGCGTTTTGCTAGTTTAAGGTATTATACTGTAGTATTTTCATATCAAAAAATTCGTGTGATTAGTTAAAGAACTAATTCATATTACTTGATTTTTTTTTATATAAAATCCAGTAACGAAATTATTGTTCAGAGGCTCTACGGCTACTATTTTCTATGGAACATTACCAGCCGTGGGTATGAGGCTGTGTGCATGTTTCGAGGAAGGGAGAATTAATAATTAGATGCAAACGCTTATATGAATATGTAACTCGTTACAAAATGGCTTTCGACGGATACTAACGGAAGTTCTATCAAAGTAGGCCCCAGGTTAGATTTAGCAGAAAAACTGAGATGGCGCAACATTCTTGAAACAAATCATAACCCTTTCAACGTTCTTTGAGGACTTTTCGCTAAAAGGTTGAATGCAGGGAAGGTGCCTTAGGAAAGAATAGCTAAAGTAACAGTAGGAAAGACGAATAAAGTCGCTTAGCGGACTATGGAAGATATATGCTTGGTTTCTCTAAGGGACATGATTCAAAATGAGATGATCCGCCAGAGAACTAAAGTTCTAAGAAGTTAGTATACATCTCAATTTTACAGCATTAGTGCCAGAAAAAATTCTAGTCCTGACAATAACTTTTGCCGACTCTACTAAAATCTTAATAGAGTTCGACTGTGTCATAATATTAAATATTCCATGACCCTGTCTATCTAGTCTGGCAAGATAGTATACTGTCTGGGTCGTTATGACGTAATTGCGACTTTAGGAGGAAATAACTCTCGGACTAATGAATCCGCGTAATTTTGCCGGAATTCAGGAGGTGTTAGGGACACCCGGGTATTTCGACCCTCGTGTGAACTCGCCTTTATGATATTTAATGAAAAGGAATTTTAGACGCACCGATATATTTCATAAGCATAAATGTTTCATATATATAAAGACAAAGTCAGAATCGTTTTCAAAGTCTAAATCATTTATTGCATATGAGTACCCTTGGTACATTTGTACACATCATTTTTTTTTCGACTACCACTTCCTAGGTGTTAGCGCTGTGAAGAAGTATATGTATATTTAAAAAGGGCGTTCAAATAAAAGTGAGAAATAATAATAAAATAGTATACACTAATTTATACTAAAAATAATACAGGTATAGCCGAGACATTTGTTACATTAAAAAAATTTATCTGTTTTTATAATAATTTGTTTCCGGCTTGTTGCTGGCTGTTGACGAACATAGAGAAAAACGAATTTGGCATAATTATTATGTCAATAGTTATACAATACAATACACTTTATTGCACAAACAAATACAGTTACACGTTATAAAAATTGCCGTGTGGTTTCCGGTAGAGTAGAATAGGAGCACTCCAACTCTTCCCGTGGATATCGTACAAGGCGACTAAGGGAATACATTATAAAACATCAATCAGGCCTCCCCAAACCGTCTGGTCAGCGCGGGGAGTGTAGGCCAAATCCTCCGTCTGTCTCCGGCAGATGAGAGAGGGTTGTGCTCCTGCAGTGGAGACAAAAATAACCTGATGATGATGATGTTATAAAAGTTACAAATAGTACAATTTAGGCGGTCTTATCGCTTTAAGCGATGTATTAGGATTAAGTAATTCTAGACTAACGTGGGACATTAGGGGTGAATGCTCCGCTATATTATACGGTTGCACATTAGTGTGCGGAGTTTAAGCGTGGAGGAGCATATCCACCGTAGATGACCCTTGCTTGGGACATCTAGCAATAGTAAAAAAAAAATTAATGTTTTAACAGATGGTCGTGTCACAATACGTGTTATTGCTGAAAAACTGCTAATAAATTTTCAAAAGTTGTCTTGTTTCAACCCCAAAGATAGGACGATTATTTATATATACGAGGAGCATTAAAGATTTCTTTAAGATTGACTAATATTATCTATCATTGGTATTGGCAACTCCTCTGGGTTTCCAAGTGTCTGTGTGATGGGCGACGGTGATGACTAGACTAGTCCGTGGCTAAAACATTCAGTTTTGTGAAACTAAATCGTATCGCAATCGTTCCGTGTGCAGAAAATTCTAATTTTAACTTTAATTGTGAATTGTTGTAGTTGTAGTTTCGAATAACAGTACGTTCTAACACTTCACAAATATTAGGTGTTTGTCTGTATATATGCGTATGAAGTGTATCTACTGTTATATATATTTGTGAGCGTAGGGTAGATTTAAGTCATCCTTTTTTCATCTTGTGTCTCAGTTGTGTAATAAAGCATTTTGAGTAACCACGCGTTTTAATATTTAATACTGGTGAACGAGGTTTTTTAAGAGTTTTTCAGTCCATTTAATGGATATTTTAGTAATAATAAAATGGTGAATAACAGTGTAAGGAAAACACGATTAAAGTTTTAAGAACAGTATCTATACCTACTCATTTATAATATATTTTATTTTAAAATGTTCAATATGTCCGTGCTCATTGTAGATCCTTATCCTAAATTATTTGAGCATAATCATCATCATCATATCAGCCCTTAGACGTCCACTGCTGGACATAGGCCTTCCCCAATGAACGCCACCACACCCGGTCCTCCGTCCTCCGCATCCAGCCGCTTCCGGCCACCTTCAGATTGTCGGTCCACCTGGACCAAAAATATTTGAAGGCATCTCTTTATTAGAATTCTGCCAATTTCGAGACAGGGGAGTGACACCACTTGTTTTAATTTCTCCTACAGTTAAGGTTGGCTGGAAGAGATCTCTTACAGAGATAAGTAGACTTTTGTACACTTTTTTGATTTAATAACCAATTAGTGTCAATCATTAAAGAAAACAACTTTGAGGTGAAACTATGGGCTACGAAATTTTTTTTACCTTCATGGTATGAGGTGAAAAAATATGTAATTTCTAAAAAAATTATTGCAAAATGGTTTAAGATTCTGACTCCCATCAAGAAATCTATCTTTAAGGGAGCGACTACGGAGCAGTACTCTTAACATTCTTAAGACAATCAATGACAACACTGGCAACTGCTTTACAAAAGCACTGGTTAGCCATGCATCGGACTGAGAATGGCGAACTCTAAATCCAAAATATTTAAATGTGGAATTTATAATTTTCTTATTTACACACTTATGATTGGCCCGATTCTGAAGACACACATTTAAAATTTGACAGCGCTAAAATTGGTTTCGTCTTTATCTTCATAATACTGTGTGACAAGGATAGCAACAGTTTTAGTACTGTCAAATTTTAACGTTGTGCCTTCAGAATCGAGCCCATTGTCTTAATTATTAAATATTAACTTAATGAAAATTTATACAACTATATACAGTATTAAAAACTAATATATAAATAGCGTTATAGTAAGAACACGTCGTCCAGCTCGCCTGTGTACGGCATCGTTCCCAGCATACTTAAATTGTTATTATTATTTTACTTTTATATTGTAATTTGTTATTCTTTTGTAATATGGATTTTATTATGATATTATTATTATTAAACTTGATACAAATTGTTATCCATTGTACTTATTTATACTTATAATTCAAAATGAAAAATAGTTTATTCACTATCGAAGGGCCAAAAGAATGAAAAAAGGTTTATGTATTCCAAGCTTGGTCATTGGTAATTTAATAAAACTAGGTATAGGTACCTATATCCTAATACAATACAATAATAATCAGAGCATGCCTTTCATCTAAATGAATATTTCCCTAATATCGAAAATACACATATGGCGTAAAGTGGCCATTAGCTATCATTTGGAACCGCTACGAAACGTTATCAGGGCCGTACTGGGAAAATTTGACGCCCGGGCCTATAGTTGTATTTCTATTTAAATGGAGTAAACTGACAGGTCCTTATGTCACTTTGTAAAAAAATATTGCCATGCTAATTGTCATAGTGATGCATTCTGGTTTTGCTCACACTTCAGTACGAATGAGTCGATCATCATGAATCAGTACAAAAATTACAATTGCACTACACCTCATACTATGAAGCAAAATAATTTTTCGTAGCTCATAGTTTCACTTCAAAGTATTTTCCTTCATGATTGACACTAATTGGTCGTTAAATTAGATAACAGATGATTTGAATGTGCATCAGTACGAACCTGCACACCGATTTACATACCTACAAGCTTGTAGGTATGTAAATAGTTCGTCCATCACGGGAATCGAGTCTCGAAGATTTTACCCGCTTTTTCGAGCATATTTTAAGTTGCTCAAAAATCAGTCCACAAAACGCATTATACTTGTTCTTTCGGTTACTCTAAGGTTGACTGGAAGAGATCCCTAAGTGGGATAAGTCCGCCTTTGTACACAGTTTAATTCCTATTTTATTATTGTTGTTGTTGTTATTTTTGGTACAATAAAGCGTTTACATACATACATACGAATAATTACCAAAATAGTGTCTTTCTTTATATGTGAATTGTGGTTAGTAGTAACAGTTCATACCAAAATTGGATGGATTGAGGGACAAACTTAACTTTACCCTTGGAAAACATTGACAGGGTCGTGGTCAGTTAACCATCTGCAAATTTCCCTTTACTTGTGCTATAAAACATTGCTTCTTGCCAAATTTCATGATTCTAGGTGAACTGGAAGTACCCTATTTAAGGGATATTTAAGGGATTTATTTTCCTTTTGTAGTCGATAAAAAAAATGACGTGTATAAATGTAACAAGTGTACTAATATGCAATAAATTATTTTGACTTTGACTTTTCCTTTTTTTTTCCTTGTGAGGTACGGAACCTTACAAAGGAAGTTATTGCGAAAATGGATAGTAGCAATAAATAATGCTATGGAACTCTGTATCGAAATTTAAAAAAATATATTTACATAAAAACTTTTTCTTCTTTTTTTCTGATTTTGACGGTTGCCTTCATTTTGTTTGTCACTACTGAATTTCATTATTAACTACATTTTATATTATTAATTTTGTCAGTAAACTAAATCAGTGGTCATATTTTAATGTGCTATTTGACCTAAGATTGTATAAAAGTTAAAAATTTATTGATAAATATTAGAACAACCACTCTAATGAGATTTTTTAAACACTATTATTGTATCGTCAAACCTGACAACTCAGTAATTGCCATCCTACTCCATTTAATAGTCAGAAGACGTACACTAACACATAACGCCTACCAGTGAAGGTAGGTAAAAAAAAGGTATCTTAGCGCCCTGTTCACCGTAAACCCTAAGTTCGCCCCTGACCTCGTACAAAGTAATATCAACCATGTTATAATACTAATGGAAAGTGTTATGTTCTTTCGGAAGGAGTACGAGTTCAGAAGTTATAATGAGGCTGAAGGTAAGCGTACACCAAACAACACAAATGGTACATTTTGCAATTATTTGTTGCCTAACAGGCTGTTTTGTTAATTTTGTTATTATGGATGCTTAAGTCAAAGTCTTTTATTGCACATCAGTACACTTTGTACACGTAATTTTTAAAGCCTATGTTTCCTAGGTGTTGGTGCTGTAAGGAAGCTAGGTATCGCTTTTAACAGTAAGACCGCCTAGATGTTCAAATTTAAGCCACTTTATTAGTCATCATCATCAGCCTAAATACGTCCACTGCTGGACATAGGCCTCCCCAATAGAACACCACTTTTGGTAAGTTGTCCATTGGAGGATTTGCCATAATCACCATCATGGCAGGTGGATTGGTGATCGCAGTAATGATCTTAACATACACACACAGGAGAACGCTGCTGCCAGTCCCTGATGCAATCTCTTAGACGCCTTGACGACACCCACGGGAAAGATATGGGTGGTCCTATTCCAAGCCGGGAACCACACGGCAACTTTATTAATGGATCTGTGTATTTTTATAGTGCAATAAAGAGTAATTAATATATTATTGTAGAAAAATGTATATGAGGGATCTTTATAGGGCCAATAGAAGCCAAAATAACAGTTTTCAGAATTTTTGGTCTGTATGTATGTATGTTTGTTACCTTATCATACAAAAACTACTAAATGAAATTTGATGCAGTTTTTACATTGTCTTGCTGGTGGTCTAACTTAAAACCTGGTGCATGTTTCATCTTGATACGCCACTTAGAACCTGAGATATTAACCTGGGAGCGTGAGTAGGAACGGGAGCAGATTCTGTAGTCCACGCGAGCGGAGCCGCGGGCACAGCTTGTTTTATAATAGATTTTCTTAACCAACTCCCAACCTTACTCTCTAGCATATTTAAGATTTCCTCTGGTAGTTTGTTGGAGAAAGGCGTGTATAAGTAGCCCGAGTTTACGGTCCAAATGTGTGGACGATGTAATTTTGGGCAGTTTACCCATCAGCATGTTTTAATATATGTTCCTTCGGGTTGTTGGTTCTGTATCCTTATTATGAGTAGACACGTCCGTGCCTCCACTTAAGCAACTAACGCTGATCATGTCCGGAGGGGTGTGATTTTAGACGAGTCAGTTGTAAGCAGGTCGCAACCAACGATCTCTATGTACTACTAGATGGAGCGTTCCAAACAATCGCTCGGTTCCATGAAAGGCACCGCAACCCGTTCACATTCACTCTGAAACTTGTGCAGTTACTACGCAGAACATTTAACTATTTACTAAATTAAGACACTTTTTTATCTTGCGGGTTTGCCTATTCTGTTACTGATTCAGAATAAACAATATGACTAGGGACATACCACTTTTGTACAAGCTGGTCCCGGTCTGGATGTTATATTTGTAATTTGCCCAATCCTTGTTTAATTATATAGTTTAAATAAATAAATAAATAAATATGTGGGGACATTTTACACACGGCCACCTGATCCCAAACTAGGCAAAGCCTGTAATATGGGTATCAGACAGCTGATATACATACATAGATACATAATATAATATATAAATAACATCCAGTCACAAGGCAAACACAAGTGCTCAGCACACGAATGTTTGCCCTGGGCGGGGTTCGAACCCGCGACTCCGAGCTTCGCAGGCAGGTGTACTACCGACTAGGCTACGGGGACTATATAGTTTAAACGATTATATAGTTTGTTTCAAATAACTTAAAAATACATATTTCTTTCAGATTACAGTGGGTACTTATATATAACAATGTATATATGGCATGCGATAGGGATCCCTGCTTCCTAAACTAGGTATAAACCTGTGTCTTAGGAGACAGTTCCTCCTCAAGTTAGTTCAGCATTAGAGTTACATTTGGCCATCATCAAAAGTTACATTGTTCTTTTCCTTCTTTTCTTTAATTTCTATAGTATAGAAGAAAATCCTAGTTTGTTCAGTGGCGCAGTTGGGAAAGACCTATGTCCAACAGTGGACTCTTTCAGTCTGATGATAATGATGATTAGTCATACGAAGCTGTCCAAAATAAAATAAAACATAACACAATTTTTCTGGTACCTCCTTTATTTTATACTTTCATCGAGTTCCGGTGAAAATCATTCCCCTGCGTGCTGTCCCAGATATTTATTACATTAATATCTTATTCGTAAGGTCAGTTCGCCGGAAAATCCTAATTATTCGCACCCAAATCCCTCGTCACAGTCCTTAATGAAATATTTCGCTGTGTATATTAAATTCACAACAATGCGGGTACTTCCCCTGTATAACGCTTCTGAGTGTGTAGCGACTCCGTTACAAAGACCTACCCCTCGTCTAAAGATTCATCATCATCAGGTTATTTTTGTCTCCACTGCAGGAGCACAACCCTCTCTCATCTGCCGGAGACAGACGGAGGATTTGGCCTACACTCCCCGCGCTGGCCAGACGGGTTGGGGAGGCCTGATTGATGTTTTACAATGTATTCCCTTAGTCGCCTTGTACGACATCCACGAGATGAGTTGGAGTGGTCCTATTCTACTCTACCGGAATCCACACGGCAACCTCTCTTCCTAAGTCAATCTTATCTAATAAATAAAAATGTAAACTTCGCGTATCTGTACATTGAAGAGGGAGGAGGGAGAAGGGGGGGTTGAAGTGTGAGGAAAGTCGTCGAGTCGTGAGTGTAGGGGCAAAGTAGTGAGTAGTGGTGGCAAGTGGTGGGGAAGGGGGTCAGGGCAGGGGATGGTGTACGTTAGTAGGTATATATATACAAAATAACAAAGTATAATGTTCCCGGCATTCAGATTAAGATGACATTAGGACTAACTACATTTGGGAGTAGGAGGGATTGGGAGGTTGAGAGTCTGAGTGGCAGTCGGTGGGAGTGGGAACTAGAGCGGATTCTGTAGTCCACGCGAGCGGAGTCGCGGGCACAGCTAATGAAAACATAAAAACGAATGGTTCTTCTCTGTTTCGGTGTCTGGACTATCTTTGTATTTCTACTCAGGGTCTAGTAACCGGCATTACCCGAGCAATCGCGCTAAAAGCCACCGCCGACGCACCTGACCCAGTCTCTATCTAGCTCCTTACTGTAGTAAGGTTTACAAAAAAGTTAGTATTAATAAAGGGACATTGACAATTAACACACAAAACTTTGATTGCAAGTAAGTTTTAATTTAATAACGATATTTAATATACGCTTATACAAAAAACTACTAGAGGAAATCCCAAATATGTCGAACAAAAAGTTTAAAAAATACTTAAAGACAGATTTGAAAAAAAAAAAAACTTATCCCACTATAATATTATAAATGCGATTAGATATTTGGATGTTACTCAATCACGCTTCAACCACTGGGCGGATCGGGATGAAACTTGGCACACATAGGTCCTGGGATAGGACATAGGATAGTTTTTATCCCGAAAAACGTCTCGTTCCTACAGGAAATACATAATAGTTTTTAAGGTTAAGTTGTCCACGCAAACAATGTCGCGGGTATTGTCTGGGAGGTTTTAAATCAACACGCAGTATAGAAAATACATAACATATTTAAAACACGCCACAAGTCCAGCGGGTCGGAGTCCGAAAAGTTTGCTATAGTGGGGATTTAATTGCCGGACTTTATATTTTGTTAGCGTCCTTTCCTGGCCCTCTCCGCGCCCCGCTCATTATGGAACTTTATCAAGCGCCGTCCCCTGCGTGCGATGTGACCGAAAAACTTTGACGGACGTATTCGTTATTAAACCGAAATGTGTTTCATTTTGTTAACTGTACTCAGAGGACATAATAGACGATCCTTCATTATGATTTTGGAATACGTAAGAACCTATTGGGTCTCGAGATTTAGTCGCTAGAGACGATTTCATTGGGGACACACAAGTTACTGTCGTTTTGATCATCATCGGCCGAAATCATCAAGTCAGCCCCTTAGACGACTACTGCTGGGCAAAAGACTTCCCCAATGAACGTCACTGCCATTGCCACTTCAGCTTGCTAATCAAATCAAATCATTTATTAAATCAGACGTTAGTCCATAAAATATTGTTAGTATCAATAAAACTAGAAAGTTAGAAATGTTAGTCTATGTTAGAAAGCGGACAATAAAATAAAATAAAATTAAAATTTGTTTAGTTTGTGAAGGTGGATAGTCACCTAGTGCCTGAGTATTGGACTGGCTTATCGGCAACCTTCGTTCTTCGTCAGATCTCCTCATTACGAATCATATCCTTCAGAGAAACCCCGTGCATAGCCCTCTCCATAGCTCGCCGAGCGACTTAAAACTTGTGGATCAGGCCCACCGTCAGTGGAAACTACTGCTCAATATAAGCCTCCCCAATAGCCTGCCACTTTTATCGCTAAGGATCCATTGCGGGATTTAGATAGATGATAGATAGATAAATAGATAGACATTTATTCACTGACACAACACAAGTTCACAAACAAGTAGAAAACATAAATTTCGTGGACAAAACATAACATATCGCTTCACGGGCACCCAACGAGATACAATAGAACTTCTACTGTTTACACGTCTACGTTGGGAGCCCGCGAGAACGCAGCCTGGAGGCGCGTGTGTGCCCGTGTGTCGTGCTAGTGGAAAGCCACGACGCAGCATGTGTCGCCGCTAGCATGTGGCAGCGACGCTGGTAATTCTGCCAGAGCCTATTTGCCAGAATCACGTGTTCTCTGGCGGTAGTATATACGGATATTGTCTTTCGCTTTCAGGCTATCGACTAGGCTATCACGACGTTGCTTTTAGATATTACTGACCATGGCGTAATTTTTGTGTAATTCACGCCTCGTTGAACTTGATTGAATATAGTGATCATACTCGTACTAATGATTGAGCAATGCCATTAATGCGTTAAGGGACAACTCAAGCGTGAAAATCAGTTTGGCCAATCAGAATAAACTTTTATTTTAATTTGGATAAATTTCATCGTTTAGCTATGCCCGCGGCTCCGCTCACGTGGACTACAGAATCCGCTCCCGTTCCCACTCTCGCTCCCTAGCCCACTCCCACTCAAACTCTCAATCCCGATCCCGATCTCGATCCTACTCCCGTTCCAACTGTAGAACAAACTAATCACAATATGAATTATACCGAACGTAATAACTACCTATACTTCTTTATTAGATTGCATATTTACACCTTGGGTTACATTATTGAAGTTTGAGTAGGAATCCCTAAATTTTTATAGTTATAAATATAGCCTTTGTTACTCAGAGATAATGAAGCATTCTAATGGTGAGAGAATTCTTGAAATCGGTCTAGTAATTCTTGAGTTTATTCGTTACAAACATACAAATCTTTCCTCTTTATAATATTAGTGTAGATAGCTATTAAACATTAACATAAATTACTAATTACGTTTTAGTATTTTGCGTTTCAGACATACTCCCATAGTGTTAGTAAAGCTTTTATACTATCCCAAGTGGCATTCGGGGTTCTATATAAGATGTATAGTGGTTCACATGTACTCCACAAGCTGTGTAAGTCAGCTGTATAAGCTATACAGCTCTTCTAGAACCAGTTTGGGCACAAATTAGACAGCCTTAAGTTCACTATGGCTGTACATTAGCGTTATATTAGCAGTTTAAGTAGTAACATCGGGCTTAAAGGCTGACTTACGGCGCTATATGGGACACATGTGAACCATACAACGTCCATGAGCGTAATAAAGAGTAACAAGTGGCTAAATACACAGCCTTCACAGTTATAAAATCCCACAAAAGTACTCCAGTGCTACCTAAAGTTCACGTGTGTCCTAAATTATTTCTTTTATTTATTAATTTTCCTCATATAGTTTGGTTTTGTGTGTACGCCCGGCCATCAGAAACATTAACTCCGGCGGATATCAATTGGATAAAAATTTATGATAACACGCGGTAAGTATACCTGTTTTAAATACTTAATAATGTTAAATGCCATGGGAATGCAATTTTATCGTGAAATGTATACATATTTACAGCTAAAATATTCACGCGCCTCTGTAAAAACGCGATATTCATTTTAAAATATTTAAAACTGGCTGAGAGGAAATCTAAAATTTTCAGTTTTTGATATTATATTGGCATTATAATTATACTACGGTAATTAATTAAAACATGAAACCAAAACTCAATCGCTCTATCTGCGTATTTTGTGATAAATCTGCATGATAATTTTGGAGATTTATATGGTAAATATTTTAGGTTACGTGAACAAAATGGTGGAAATGAAATACGGCTAGAGCGTATATAGGTTCACATGTGTTCTGTTAGAATGCTGTTGGCTATATGAAGTCCCACATTTGTACCACTACAGAACCAATGTCTATAAATGTATTCTAATGTGAACTTATGTACAGCTTTAAGATGTAATTCAGGTCAATTGTGATCATCGTTTTATTCTTTCATATACTGAAATTTTAGAGATCCGCAATAATAATTATTGTCCGTTAAATCGCCTAGCCCAGGTACTAAGTCAAGTATGAATACCTAAAGTACAAATTTTGTAACAAACTAACAAAAAACACTTTTTGTTTTCGTGTGAGCCACACAGTTTGGTGTCAGAGTATTTACACTTACAAAGACACTACGTTGTTCAAGGAGGTATTTAAAAGAATGTAAACAAACTAGATAAAGAGGGACGAATTTGCGAATATTCTTTTGCAATTTTTCTTCTTATTCCACCGGTTGTCGCTCTTATTTTCCAAGATTTTTTATTCATTTTCACAAATTTTTGCACGCGACGTAATAAACACAATACACGTCAGCTTGTGGGATAAGTGTAATAGAATATCACATTCACATTCATGTTCAGCTTACAGCAAATAAGAGTAGTACTTGTGGACAAATAAACTGCTATTGAAGTTAATGGACAACACATGTAGTCCTTTTAACAGCCTACAGTGCACATGTGAACCATTTAAACACTTCTATACAGATAGTAAAAAAGGTCATTTTAATGACCACAAATAACTCCTACTACAGCTACTAGCTGTATAACAGTCTAAAACAAGTAAACATAACAGCCTTTGGCTGTATAAATGACCACGTGTGTTCTATTAATATGCTAGCTGTATAACATCGTACAAGTAGACCGTTAAACAGCGATTGCGGTATCTCTACCCTCCTGTAATGCTCTTAGTCAGACGGCTGACTAAAGGACAGTTGTTAGAGTATTATAACACCAACAACCGTATAAAAGTATAACTCTACACTCCTATAAGTCCCTTAGACAGGTATAGGTGGTGTTAATCGCAATAATGCAGCTTATACATCACGAGTGAACTGTAATAATGCTTTAAGTTCACATGGGAACTAAATGTGTACTCTTAAATGGAGTAAAATGCTACTTGGGATGTTAGTTAACTTATTAGCTGTTTTCTCACATAACTAGAAAAATTTCAACAACCCCACCCAGTCTCTGACGAAAAGACAGTCGAACGAAACTCTCGTCTATCATACTTAGGATCCCGCTAGCGCCGCCCCGCAGCCTGTACATCAGGTAGCTTGCTTTCAGAAGCATCTGCGAACATTATTCAATATTTAACATATTTCTGTTAAAGAAAATTGTTCCAATCTATTCTTTTGTGACGACCTCCGTGGTGGCACGGGTAGCTCTTGGACTGCCACGCCGGAGGTTGCGGGTTCGAATCCCGCTAGGGGCAAATGTTCGTATGATGAATATGAATGTTTGTACCCAAGTCTTGGATGTTTATATGTTTATTTAAGTATGTGTATCCGTTATCTAGTAACCATAGCATAGGCTCTGCCTAGTTTGGGACTGGATAAATGGTGTGAATGTCTCAGATATTTTTTAATTTATTTTTGGTCTTTGTCCTTTAGATTTACTTTTTTTGCTGTCCATACAAACGTCGGTGGTCATTAGTCGTATTGTGAGAAACGCTATCGACGTCTCGATTTCTCGTGCAACCGCGTCTTTTCCGAATCCATAGTCGCCTTTGTATTGAGTTTGAAGCGAGGTGAGAATGCCTTTGTGAGAAGTTATTTTATTCTCACCAGCATTACTGGCGCTGTATTTCATGATATATTTCTCTTCTACATGATTAGTAGGGGCTACTTTACGCTTTTTGTGTCGAGGTGTAGTAATAAATATATGTAGTTGAATCGGGATGAGAAACCTGTTATCATTTTTAAGGTTCCGTTATTTTTGACCGCCTTGTTGGCCTAGTGGATTAGTCGTTATACTCGAGCACCAAAGGTAGTGAGTTCGACTCCCACCAGTACCAGACAAGTTTGTACAAGTACATCCCGGTCTGCTTGTTAGCGCGCTAGCGCAGTAACTTTATATCAGTGAGCAGGCCAGTAGTGTACTGACAGCTGTGCTCTATTTTTCTGGCGACGTAAAATGGAGTGGGAGTGAGCTAAGTAGTAACATATAATTTTTTTTATATATATTTATTTAATATCCTCTCGTTGTTTAGGGAAGAGTTTACCTGTATTTAAGGAAAGAAAAATATAGACAGGGGGTAAAATTCCTGTCTATATTCTGAAAATACTTAACAAGATTGACAAAACTACTCGTAATTCCCAAGGAACATATTTAACAATCGCGAGAATACAAACGCAGTTATCTAAGCAAACAAAGAGCAAACACTCAGAAAGTAGAGATGTTCTTACTGTAGCTAGTATCAGTTAACGACTACTGAAAATACTTGAGTAACTGTAGATTTTTTAGTAATTACGAATACCTAATTAATAACGGATACAAAAATTATTAGAGAATTCTACTATATAGAGCAAACACCGCATAATAAATGTCTCTGACCAACATGTCAGAGGATAAAAAAGCGCGGATAAAAAAAAGGTAAAAAAATTATATTAAATAGTGGTGTAAATGATTTTTTTTTAAATTAATAGAATATTATATTTTTGCAAGGTCATTTCAATGATTATTAATATCTACAGTATTGCGGACCGCAACTATAAAAATATTAACGTGTACGTCGTGCACAAATATACTTTATTGTGTACCGAAATATATTTAAAAAATAATATTATCATGTAACGTCGAAGGATGAAGATAGTGTATAATGGCGGCTTTGTTGCTATCAACGATTTCTTCCAGACAACCTTTGGATGGGAATTTATAGAAGAGTATGAGTGCTGGGTCCAAACATTTAGGCAAAAGATAATATAAAGGTTTTTTTTTCTACAAATATTTTCAATTTTAATAATTTTTTCTATAATTTTCCCATAACCACAGAATAAGTAATTAATAGTGCAAGTACAAAAAACGCCCACCCTAACCGTACCTACAAAATTTTATGCAAGCCAAATTGAATTCTATTCATATCAAAGAAAGTCAAAGTTACTCTGAACCGCTAAATCACTCAACATTGACAGTCGTAGGCAATTCGCTTAGGTGCCCCGGCAATCGGGGCCCGCGTAAGTATATTTTTATGCCTAAGTGCAGAGCGCGACAGGCTGCTAGTATTTAATGAGTTATCCGGATAACTGTAGAAGAGTACAAAGAAGCTAGTACTCGTTAGTACGTGAAAGTATTACTTATGACAACTCTACACAGAGACATCTTGAGAGTAAGAAGCTCTATTAAGTGAGTTAATAAAGGAGAGATAAGCACACAAACATCGCCTTGGGAGGGGATCAAGAGATCCAATTCCGAGGAAAACGAGGAAAAAACGAATTAACGCGATCCCCTGATTCCGATGTTATTTTAGTGGGCTTGATGAGATAGAACATTGTTTACGCTGTTTTTAAAATGACTTTCTGTGAATTTGTTTATGTCACGATGTGAAAATCGACATCAGGCACTGTCAAATCTTCTATCTATCTTATCTTAGGGGGCCAGTAAGACCTGGCGACACTTCGACCCTTCAGGATCTTTTGTGCCAAACCCCTGTCCACCAACGGTGCCCCAAGCCGATTTGGTGGACCTTAAATACGCCTTAGAATTTTTGTCCTTTGACATATTCAGGTTTCATTACGATGTTTTCCTTCACCGAAAAGCCTGTGGTAGCCTGTCAGACCTTAGCAGAATATCAGTGGCAGAGATTTCTAAAATATTCCTTCGTATAGAAGCGCCCGATAGTGGGCAGCTGTACAAATTAGTACGACCCACGCGCTATTGAGCGGTGCCGAGAGATCGACGCAATAAGTTAGAAGAGAAGCACTTATAATATGTTGTTGAAGTATAACGCTATCCCACTCTCGATCGAGATTTTCGCGCGCTGGGTGCGGTAGCCCTACAATAATTTACGCACATCAACGATCTCTATGTACTACTAGATGGAGCGTTCCAAAAAATCGCTCTGTTCCACGCAAGTAGCCACAACTCTTTCACATTCACAATGAAACTTGTGCAGTTACACTCAGAACATTTAATTATTTACTAAATATTGACATTATTTAACCGTAGCGTCAATATTTAGTAATAATTAAATGTTCTGCGTAGTAACTATACAAGTTTCATTGTGAATGTGAAATAGTTGTGGCTACTTGCGTGGAACAGAGCGATTGTTTGGAACGCTCCATCTAGTAGTACATAGAGATCGTTGACGCACATACACAAGCGTGCACGGGAGGTCTGGTGCACCTGTAGTACTTCAATTCAATTCAATTACACTTTATTGCACATAAAAAAATAAAAAAGATACAATAATAAATTAACTTACATAAATGTACATCTAGGCGGTCTTATCGCTAAAAGCGATTTCTTCCAGACAACAGTAGTAGTAGGTAATTAAATTTGTTCGCTTGTATGGAGTGTCGGAGGTGTTCTCTACTCTCTTTAAATGATCATTATATTATATATCATCAAAATGTAAGAGTCTTTATTTCCTCCGATGTTGATACCATAACATTTAATGTGTTAAGTTTGTATATTTTGTTATCTGATTTTTATGAGAAAGTGTGAAGAAGGTGACCGGAAGCGGATGGATGTGGAGGGCTGAGGAACGGGTGTGGTGGCGTTCATTGGGCCAGACAAATGCCTATGTCTAGCGGTGGTCGTCTAAGGGCTGATATGATGATGATGATGATGATGATACGCATATAATGAAGAAGGAACAAGTAATATAATAATAATAATGTTTTCATTAAAGGCATAAAAAACCCATAGAACAGACAATACAAAAATAAAACAAACAATTTCAATTAAAATAAAAATTGAATAAAATGCTTACCAAAGAAGTGGTGGTGGAAGAGATTTACAGTTACCAGGGAGGAAAAAATCATTAGTAATCAGGTATGAACTAGGGTTGTTGCGAATATCAGCATCAGCGTCAGCATCCGCGGATAATCAGCATTCTTTTTAATATCAGCATCAGCGTCAGCATCAGCAACAATCGATGCTGATTTTTAATGCTGATATTCAAGTCGTAACGTGTTAGACTAGACCTGGTTCTGGACCTGGACCGGGAGAGGCAGGGAGAAAAGGCGGCGGAAGGGGAGTGGGAAGGGAATTAACATTAAATAATTTTCAACTTTATTTAATTCTGTAGTCAACGCGAGCGCAGCCGCGGGCACAGCTAGTATATATAATAATATTCATATTTGCTAATAATGTTATAGTAGGATATGTTTTATTTAAGTAATGTATTAATATCAGCATCAGTATCAGCATCCGCTGATATTGATCTCAAAATATCAGCATCAGCATCCGCTGATACTGTAAAAACCTGCATCAGCAACAACCCTGGTATGAACAGTCAAAATAGGTAAGCAAGGCAACCACTCTCCCTGGGATACCCAGACCACAATGGTGTTACTAAAGCACAACAGAAAGCAGCCACCTTTTATAAGAGCAGTCGTCAGTCAAGTCGTTTAAGATAAAACGGCAATATTAGAGATAAAATAAACGATGGAGGAATGGTTCTCCCTCAGGGTTTGCGTCAAATTGCTTGTGGTATAAGTAACGAGAGACATGAAATGCTTAGACACCGATCTACAAGAGTGTTTGAAGTCAATTTTAATTGACGACCTCCGTGGCGGAACGGGGAAGCTCTCGGACCGCCACGCCGGAGGTCGCGGGTTCAAATCCCGCTAGGGGCAAATGTTGGTATGATGAATATGAACGTTTGTACCTAAGTCTTGGATGTTTATATATTTATTTAAGTATGTCTATCCGTTATCTAGTAACCATAGCACCGGCTCTGCCTAGTTTGGGACTGCATAATTAGTGTGAATGTCTGACATATTTTTTATTTTTATTTTTTAAATAAGTTATGGAGAATAATGAGGATGGACATCCTTTAAATTTTTTCGGAATCAGAGGGAAGTTTAAGTTCTTCCAATTCGCCATCGCACAATCCCAGGTTCCAGGCAACGATATCTTTGTACTTACTAGATGGACCGAACCAAACAATCGCTCTAGGAGTTTCATACTAACGACATTGCTGGGCTAGGCTGACAAATAAATAATGTCGCCGTATATTATGTGATTTGCCGTGTGGTTGCCGGCTTAGAATAGAGCCACCCCTATCTTTCCCGTGGGTGTCGTCAAAGCGACTAAGGGATTGCACCAGAGACGGGCAGCAGCGTTCTCCTGTGTGTGTATGTTAAGATCATTACTGCGATCACTAATCCGCCTGCCAAGCGTGGTAATTATGGCAAATCCCCAAAGGACAGCCCACCAAAAGTGGCCCTCTATTGGGGAGGCCTATGTCCAGCAGTGGACGTATTTAGGCTGATGATGATATAATGTGGAGACATTTCCGAACATATTTGTGAAACACATGTTTCGAACAGCAATAAACTAGAAACGTATGGCGTCGATATAATGGAAGATGAAACGAGAGAGGAGATTGCTGTAAATCTCGTATAGGATTATCAGAAAGCCAGCAATGAAACAGTGGACTCAGACTTTGTAGTTTCGAAACGAGATAGAGAGGTATTGTTCGGAGTAGATACATCACTGTTAGCTTATTAACATACATTTCAGGACACTGATCCAAACCAGCACACCTGGTCTTCAGCTATAGCCGGTTTTTGTTGCTACACATAGACTTAACGCAAGGAAGGAAGGAAAAAAGGAAGTAGGAAAGGAATCTTGAGATAATCTTAGATAGTCAGGTCTTCAGCTTGTTACTCACGCCAAAGTATTGATAGGTACTAGGTGAAAATAGGCGTAGCGAACAAAACGATTCCAACAAATGGTTTCGAGGTTTGCGACCGAGCTTGTCCTTCGGTACTAATATTGTGAGAAATAGACTCGTTATCTTGAAGGAATACTGCGCGGAAAAGCCTCGCTTTTAGGGAAAAATGTCTTTGACGCCGAACTGTTTTGATAGGGAATCTTTAAAAGATACGTTTTTGGGAATCATATCTTTATTATGTTAATTCGCGCGAACAGCTTCGGTTCTCTCCCAGGTTTACTTCTGAGAAAGGTTTAGTGTCAGTAAACTACGTTGTCAGGCTGAAGATTCATATTTCACTGCCTTCCACACGTGTAGGTAACGGTTTAATAAAACAAACAAAAAAAATAAAACAAATCGAGCTAAAATCAGCCTTGACTTCAAAGATAGCACAGACTTTAAACTTGTTCAATTAAATTGTGTCTTAGTAATCTATCACTGCTGATGCTATACAATTAAACAATGCATACTCATAATTGCATAAAACAACAATACATACATAGTTATAATTTTGAATTGTTGCTGTGTGAAGGCACTATCATATCAGTCCCTAGAAGTCCACTGCTGGACATAGGCCTTCCCCAACGAACACCACCACACCCGGTCCTCCGCCCTCCGCATCCAGCCGCTACCGGCCACCTTCTTTAGGTCGTCGGTCGACCTAGCGGCGGGACGTCCCACCCTGCGAGTGCCGATCCGCGGTCTCCACTCCAGAACTCGTCTGCAAGGCACTAGCTGAAAAGCAAATGAGTATCCTGGGTGGGGCTTACCCTGAACCCAAGGCCTACACATAGCTACATAATATCTTTTATGCAGCAGACTCTGTGGGATGGGCATCGAAAAGCCAGCTTGGGCTTAAGACAGAGGGCACAGATTACTTAATAGTCACTACGTACAAAATACACCAAAATGATGTATTTTTAACCTATACCTGCATTTAATCACCTACTTCTTCACTGTCAGACAATACATGCAAAAATGTATAGAAGTAGCTCGATTTAGCGTTGTTATTACTCCATACAGCTCGCGATATGTGGGCGGCGATTGATATGCCACGCAGCCCGCAAAAATGTGTCTAAGGCGCTCGACTTAGTGATATTATTTCTCCGTACAGTCGAGAACCACGCCGGGGCGGACCGAAACTTAGAGGAACTGGGATCCAGAATCTGGCAAACGAGAATAAAAGTTAACTACATGGGATATCAAAATTTCTATAACCTGTGCCATAACTAATCAAAATATTCATAACGAATTTTAGTAAGTTACTAATTTATCTTTTTATGTAAGCAGCACTCCAGCGGAGTTATTTAAATCGGATTACAGCTTTTGTAACATCATTAAAGTACATTCCTGATTCGAAACCCGAATAAAATATTAACAACCAATCAGGGATCTCAGAAGCCCTTTTAATTACGCACCATCCTTCTTATTTCCCAAGTTAAGCCCTCCGAACTTATCTGCCCTGTCTTGGAACAGACGTATCAAGGAATTTGTGGCCCTTGGTAATATAAAACAAGGGTCATTTGTGAACGGCAATGAAATACTTGTATAATGCTTTAATCGTCTATCTTGTTTATTTCGATAAACTCTTAGGCCAAAATCAAACACTTTACTGAATTAATAAAGTAAATACTTATGAGAGTATTTTTTATGTACGATTGAGTTTTCAGCATTCTTGAAAAAACTCTAGCTGTCTCTTTTTCATCACCATCATCATACACTGCTGAACATAATAGAATACCACTTTTGGTGGGCTGTGCATTCTGGGATTTGCCACAATCACCACGCTTGGTAGGAGGATTGATGATCGCAGTATTAATCTTAGTATACACAAAAGAACGCTTCTGTCCGTCCCTGGTGCAATCCCTCTTAGTCTAAGATTGGGCGTGGTCTTACTCTAAGTCAGGATCTGTATTTGTATGTTTTGGGTCAAACCTTGTAACTGAATTTTAAACCAGTTCCCCCACCATTTCAAGCTGATTTTTTCCACACACCTTAGGTTCCGGTGATGGTACAATCTATCTATATCTATAAAAGAAGAAACTGACTGACTGACTGATATATCAACGCACAGCCCAAACCGCTGAGTCTAGAGACTTGAAATTTTGCACAAAAGTTCATTGTATAGCATAGGCAAGTTAAACCCATCCGGAATAAAAAGTAATGTATTTATAATTGCTATAACAAAAATGACATAACAAAATGGTTAGTATTATCATTTGGGTGTACACGGAACGCGGAACCAATTTTGGAGTCCTCAAAGAAGGGCTCTCAAAATGAAGTCCGTATCTGTTCCCAAGCATAATGCCATATTTTTTCCCTCGCTGTAAATTATTATTAATGGCACCTTATTTCATCGTTACGGCGTGAGCGATTCTGTTACGACCCTCTCAGACGGCTCCTTAATTGCGTGGCTTAATACGAATACACTTTTTTCCTCTATTGTATAAAGAAAATTGTGGTCTATTGTATCTTTGAGGTCAGTCAGGCGTTTTTGGTTGGACTTTGCTGTCTAATAAAGGTCTATTTTGGGATAACACGGGAAGTGAATACTTAATAACTGCTTCGTAAAGAAGCGACACTCCCCCCCCCGCCCCCAAAAATAGAGCACAGCTTACACTACAAGGCTGCCGCCCTCTATCAAACTACGAAGTCTATTTGTGTACTCTAACGGGTCAAAATGGCTTACGTCTATCGCGCTGGCCTCGGCAGGGGCGACATACATATTTATAGTGTTTACTATTGTCGCGTCGGCCGCGCGCGGCTTACGGCGACCGTCGGCTGCACGCGGCCGCGATCGTTCGCGGTGCACTTACATTGACACGACATAAGTGCTACGCCGTAGCACACTTTATATGCTACGTCGTAGCATGTGTAGAGCAGTTCATTTGTAATGCCACTAAAACGATACTCTCCTTTCTCATTCCTACATATCGTAAATGCGATGTCTCTCTGTCTGTTGGTCAGTGTGCTTATAACTCGACTAACCATTTGTCCAATTAACTTTTTTTTTAGTTCGTAAATATGTTCTCTTGCCAGATTTTACGTTACGTAACATAATAAGGAATAAGGATTAACATAATTCTTTAGTGCACGCGAGCGGAGCCGCCGGCACATACGCGTATAGTCAGTTTTAAAAGTATGTTTATCTATAATAACCCTTTCGTCCCATTTCGTAACCAGATTTCGTAACTGGCTACGAAATGGGAATTTAATTCCCATTCTGTAACCGGTTACGAAATTTGGTAACTTACTTTCATAATTGGTTACGAATTGGACCACGATGAAACTGAGAACGATGATTTCTTATATCCAGAATTAAAACAGGTAATTTTTTACTATTGAAAACTATAAGTTTTACTGCAGGAAAATTTACAAACTGCTGCAAACAACGTCGAGTAAAAGCTGGCTACTCGCGTAAGTGTTTACTCAACTCCAATATTAATGCTTCAAGGCTCTCGCAGAGTACAAATCCTTGTAAGAAACTAACGCAGTCGAGTCACGTGTCCTAGTTCGATAGAACGCCACGTGTGCCGTGTATGGGCGCTTTATTTTTAGCGAAACGCCTTGTGGTGGGTTCTAGCGTTTACTGATGGGATTTTGATTGTATTTGCTATATTTATATGAGACTAGTTGTTGCCCGCGGCCTAGCCCGCGTAGGATATATTTTTCGACGGAAACATCGCTTCCCGGAAATTTTGCCTAAATTCGTCTTGGTGGTACGGAATCCTTAACAGCCTAAATACGTCCACTGCTGGACATAGGCCTCCCCAATAGAATACGACTTTTGGTAAGTTGTCCATTGGGGGATTTGCCATAATCACCACGCTTGGCAGGCGGATTGGTGATCGCAGTAATGGTCTTAACATACACACAGGAGAACGCCCGTCCTTGGTGGAATCGCTTAGTCGCCTTGACGACACCCACGGGAAAGATAGGGGTGGCCCTATTCTAAGCCGGGAATCACACGGCTTCAGATACAGGATATGTGTATGCAATGTTTCGTTGTAATTGGTCGACAGAAAAAACCGGGAAAGCGTAACCACCAAATTTACTTTCAGATATATAATTAACGATACCAGTAATATCAGTTAGCATAAGGAATAAAATGACGACTGTTCAAGGGAGCCAAAAAAATTTACATATTGTCCCTTTCGCTGATTGATATTTAATACTTTGTAAGCACACAGAGTATTAAACGTGACAGTGTAGGCCAGCCTGTTTACATGACGATCAAAATATTGTTTGCGACAATCTCACGAGAAATCTACGCGGCTGGAATAAATAAAGTTTCATTTTATCCAGAAACAACATGCTACAGACATACTCGTATGTTTTCGTTTTGCATAATAAGTATAAGCTGTTACCACCGCAATGTATAACAGTGTGTCGCCACACTGTACTGTGGTCCCCTACCCTACAGGTCGGTTCTACTCCCGATTTGTCGGATACGATTCTCGCGTTGTCCCGCTCACTCGTGCAAGCGAGTGTCTATCAGATTATCGTCCGACAAGCCGTGTGATGTGATCTGACGTGTGCACCAGACTTTAAGTTCTAGTTTTAGATTGTTTCTGCTTGTTTGTGTTTTATTGCAGTAAATACGTATCAAGCTGTTTCACTCTATACTTTAGGTATAAAAATATAACTACGTGGCGCGGCCCCGATTGCCGATGCATGTAGTCGAATCGCCTTCTTCTTCTTCGTCTCTGTCGTTCCCTCACTGCTGAGGATCGCGACCGTATAAAATGCTCCTCCACGCATAGCGGTCATTGGCCAGCCGCACTGGTTCATATAAGGATCCGCCAGCCACCCTCCTCACCGGGTCTGCACACCTCGTTGGAGCTCGTCCTCTGGCACGCCTGCCCTCCACTTGTCCCAGAATGATGAGCTTCTCCAGGTCGTGCTTGGGAGATTGCACAATGTGACCGAAGAAGCTTAGAGTCCTTTCATTGCAGATACTGGAGAGCCGTTTTGTTATATTGAGCTCTTTAAGAATGGAGTCGAAAGCGAATCTCCTTACGACTATCAATGTTGAGTTATTTAGCGGTTCAACGTAACAGTCACTAAATGCGCGTAGGGTTTAATTCGGCTTGCATTGAATTTTGAAAGTACGTTTCTGAGAAATTTAACAAGTTTTCTTATGGATTACGACTTATATACTTGTACTTATCTTTCTGTGACTATATAAAATTGGCATAACCGTGATGTCGTGATTGCCGAGTAGTTCCCGGCTTAGAATACCACCCGTATCATTCCCGTGGATGTCGTCAAGGCGACTAAGGGATTGCACCAGGGACAGGCAGCAGCTTTCTCCTGTGCGTGTATGTTAAGTTCATTGCTGCGATCACCAATCCGCCTGCCAAGCGTGGTGATTATGGCAAAACCTCCAATGGACATATAACCAAAAGTAAAGTAAGTGGTATTCTATTGGGGAGGCCTATGTCCAGCAGTGGACGTATTTACGGTGATGATGATGATGATGAACCGTAACGTAACGATCCTAAGAATACAACTTATACTATACTTACTTATGATAATAAAGCTTTAAATTAATATGACGATATTTACAAGCATCAAAGCAAACAGATGCGAGTCAGGACTTATAGCTAATGAAACCGTAACAAAACGATAAAGAAAACGAATTTTGGATTTTATTTCGAAAATAGGTTAAGTAATAATTCTCTTCAGCCCGGTTCTCTAATGTTTACTTTCAGGGAAAAGAGGCTTAATTTTTTATTAAGGTTGTGACCTACAAAGGTCCCCATGCCAAGTTAATTTAAGGATTATCGACCTGTTGCCCTGCCCTATGGTCGTGAAAATTAATTTAGCTAGTTATTTTTAATCTGTTTTAAGTAAATTTTATACATTTTATTTATTAGAAAACTTTTTAGGTATTCGTAAACAGAAAAAAATTTGTTGTTATATTTTTTAAGTCACCTTATTATTTGACTGTCTGTCTGTCTAGCGGACAACTCGAAACTATAGTACCGAAAACAATGAATATGAACTGTAAAATTTCCTGGCAGTGATGATATAACTAACTATAAATAAAAATTAAAGGTAAACAATTTCTCATAAGCACCCCACCGCTGGGAACGTGCCCAAAAACCTGACAGCATTACCCCGCTCTATGGTGAGGCTGATCCTCTGAACGAGGTAATTCCCAGATCGTTGTTCATTATGAAATATTTGAATCCAGAAATCCACAGAATATGCTAGCTAAAATCTATTCCTTTTAATAAACTTTTAAACTCTTAATCCAACTAACTATATAGCCCTAAGTGGAAAGCAATGTCTTGTAACAGTTCCTAATTTCTTCCTCCAGAGTTAATTAAAAAGGAACCTTAAATTTAGCCACTAAATGCTTAGGTCAAGGGAAGGCTTTCAGTTATGAAGACAAATAGGCTAGAAGAATTATATCAGCTTGAGGAAAGTATGTTAATTATGAACAGGAAACGAGAAATATACCTTTATTAAAAGTCGGTAAAATTTTAGGTAAAATGAAGACTTTTCTGTATTTTCCTTAATTTTACCGTCATTAATAAATAAATATTTTATATTGTACATAACTTTGTCTAGTCCGAAACTAAGATTTTCTCTTGTGCTATAATAGAAATTAGACAAACAAATATAACATTCAGACCGGGATCAACTTATACAAATAGTACAAAGTGGTATGTCCCTCTCATTGAGAATCGAACCCACGATTCCTGGAGCTCGATGCCAGTGAAAAAGTCACTAGGCCAAATTAGTCACTAGGTCACTAGGTTGCCGGGCAAATTTTCAATTATGTTTCCACTCTTTGCTGGATCTATTTAGTAGTTTTCGTGTTATCCGGTGGATAGAGAGACAAACGAACACACAACTGGATAAGAAAGCTTGGCTATAAGAACGTACTTCGTCAAGCACGAGTTTGTGACATCTTCCTACTTCCAACGTCACCCGTCAAACCTTTATTAGATACTAGCTGTTGCCCGCGACTTCGTCCGCGTGGAAAACTTACCATCACAAATTATTATGTATTTCCCGTAGGAATGGGATATTTTTCGGGATAAGAACTATCCTATGTCCTATTCCAGGACCTAACCTATATGTGTGCCAAGTTTCATCACGATCCGTCCAGTGGTTGAAGCGTGATTGAGTAACAAACATCCAAATATCCAAACTTTCACATTTATTATATTAGTAGGATAGAATAGTTACCAGAACACCAATTGTTACTAACCTAGTTATTAAGCTTCAATTAAAACTACTAACCAAAATATGGACTTTAGTCTGAAATATATTCAATACTGATACATCAAATAACTGCAGATGAAAAATGGTAAAGAAGTGTATCAAGCCCAGACGAAATGTTGTAACATTTTTTTGGTGTTTTAGCTCATAAATAATTAAGTTATCTACACTAATCTACACTAATATTATATAGAGGAAAGATTTTTATGTATGTAACGAAAAAACTCAAAAACTACTGAACCGATTTCAAAAATTCTTCCACCATTAGAATGCCACATTATCCCTGAGTAACATAGGCTATATTTATTACTATAAAAATTAGGGATCCCTACTAAAACTGCAGTAATGTAACCCAAGGTGTAAAAAAATTAGGCATGAAATGTATTATGTTAAATGTTGGGTTATGTGAATACCTCAACAATACAGTGTTTTTTTTTTCAACAAACCCATCAACAGGTTAATGATAGTTAACTCCAGAACCTAATTAAAACCCTTAAAATGAACTTTTTAAGAAACGCCTCCGTTTTTTCGTTCCGAAGACAGCGCCAGCCAATTTGTTTAAAAGTCAGATGAAAACAAGAGAAATGTAAAGTCATTGCTTTAATGGTTCATTGTCGGTGTCACCTGATAGACGAGCCTTCTATTTATAAATATCTTGAACAAAACAACTTGTTAAGGAACGGTGCTTTTTTCGAGAAAGTGATGGAAGATTTATACCGGAAAATTAAAAATCATGTTATTTTATTACAAATTATTATTATTATTAACTACATTACATAAAATTATAACATTATCTAAAAATTAAGGGGTGGACGATGTTGTGCAAGTGAGAGGACATTCGCTTTGTACCAAAATTAACAACAACAAAAACAATCAAAAGAATAAAGTTGTGTACAAAGGCGGACTTATCCCACCAGGGATCTCTTCCAGTCAGCCAGAAAGGACTGGTATACTTAGATAAATATAATATAAGATAAATAAAAGAAAAAATAGTTCCCGGCACCTGCACTGACCTGTTGGCCGTCTCGCAGGATGTCAGTGATAACAGTTATTGGGTAGGGATACAATATAAGTTTTGTAGTACCTTGCTATAATATATCGTCATAATTTACAAAAATTGGTAGTATAGGTTCTGCTTAAAACGCTTCATTTAATTTCTTTTTCTTTTAATTTTTTTAAATCCTTGAAACATAGATATTGTTTCCTAGAACAAAGAACTCTATCTGTACAGTTTCTGACTCCCCCTTACTGATTAGTCTTAATTATACACTCTGAATATACGAAGGAATATATTTTACTCCAGAATAGAATGTTGCGTGGTTTCCCCTTAAGTGTGACATACTACTTGACACCCTTCCATTATAAATAACTTCCTTATTGAAGGTGCTTGAGGCAGACCAAGGAATGTTTTAATTTATACGGAGATCACTCTTAATTCATTGAGTATAATAAATTACGGTAGCGAGGCTAAATTAAAGATTACAGGCTAATGTGAGATTAAAACATATTTATTGATACGCAATGTATACGCTTCTACAACAAACTACCAGAGGAAATCTTAAATATGACGGACAGAAAGTTTAAGATTCACATTAAAAAACAACTTTGTAAGAAAGCCTATTATAAAGTAAACGATTATTTGAATGACAAAGATGCCTGGTACTAATGTTAATCCAGCTTCGCAAAATCTTTATTAATTGTATACAAGCTTGATTTTTATAAAATTATTTTTTAGAAAAAAAACAAAACCGACTTCAAGGCTATACCTACACGTACAAACTTAAACTAAAAAGTAGAAAATAATATTTTAATTACTTCAAAGCGAAGAGAATTAAAGGACAATCAACGAAATTATTGATACTTATATACCTATTTACAATTTATAATAAGTTATTTCTGGAGTCGGTGCCAGCCAAGAAGGACAGTTTAATTAACAATTTAAGCAACAATATGATATGCCTGAGTGAAGTGAGGTATCCATTAAGCTTATTTTTGCTTTGGCTGGCACCGACTCCAAAAATAACTTATTATAAATTGTAAATAGGTATATAAGTATCAATAATTTCGTTGATTGTCCTTTAATTCTCTTCGCTTTGAAGTAATTAAAATATTATTTTCTACTTTTTAGTTTAAGTTTGTACGTGTAGGTATAGCCTTGAAGTCGGTTTTGTTTTTTTTCTAAAAAATAATTTTATTTTTTACTTTTTAGTGGGTAGTAAGTGTATTTTGTTTATTTAAAACGCGCTGCTCAAATGAGACAGCGCCGTTAGGAAGACAGTAGTGACGAGAAGAAAGATTGTTTAAAGAAAAGTAGGGAAAGAAATGCTATAAATATTTCAAATGAGAGTTTTGAGCAGCGGGCCTATAGACTTTCTCAGACACACGAACTTATCAAGGCTTAATGAAAGTCCAGAAAGTCATGCTCAACGACTCAGTTTGATTCACAACGTTTATCAATCGAAACCGAAGAGTAATGTTTTGTTCGTCTTGGCTTGCAACACGAGCATTTATATGAATCCAGATCGACTCGGTTAGTTGCTATGCGGCAAGTTTTTAAATCGATCCCACAATGAGAAACCTTTAACAAAAATGACACGCTTGTGTAATCTTTTCAACAAATAGGTAGTTTTCTTTAAGAACAGATATTAATGTATAACTATTATGAAGGCTCCTTACAAATGCATACAATCTTCTTTGTTCTTAGCTAATGACAGTTAAAAAAATATTGAAATTCCTCATCACAACTTTTGTTTAATGCAAGGATCAAGCATTAAAACCATGGATGACTCATTATAAGTTGAAACCTGAAATAAATACTTCATACTTGTCATATATATGGCAGCATTTACTGTGAGAAAAAGAGATAACAATTGGCACGCGCGTCATCTTAAAAGTCGGCGGGCCACCAGTTTTGACGTCTGAAAGCTTTTGGTATACAGCTGAATACCATTTTGGTTGCGTTAGGTTTTCGTAAATTTCGTGATTAATTCGTTAGTTATTATGTTCTGTCGAAGCCGAATTGGTGTCTTAACGGAAAACAATTACAAATTATCTTTTCATCGGTAAGTTGATTTAAACAAATATGTCCATAATTTGTTGACATTCTACTATTTAAACAATACAGATTCAATATACCTATCTCTTTTGTACAATGCCCATTATTAAATATGTGAAGGAGTCGATTACACTTTTTACTTTCAACTTAATATGATGGATCCATAGTTTTAATGCTTCATCCTTTTCTGAAGGGAACACCAAACTAGCATGTCGTCTATGTAGGTATATACTAAGACTATATTTGTGTCTTTGTTGATTTTTCAAAAAGCGCTGAATGAATTTCGATAAAATTTATATGGGACCACCTCTGAAGTATGACCTACCATACAAAATATGAACCATCAAAATCCATTCAGAATTGGCGGAGTAATCGCGTAACAAACATACAAAAAAAAAAAAAAAAACATACCGTCGAATTGAGAACCTCCTCCTTTTTTGAAGTCGGTTGAAAAGATGTGTTGCGTGAAGTTTGTTGCGCCGTTTCTTCTTCACAGCGCTAACACCTAGGAAGCGGTAGTCGATAAAAAAAAATGACGTATATGTACTCATATGCAATAAATGATTTTGACTTTGACTTTGACTTTGATAACTTTTGTTACATCATCATCATCATCAGCCCGAAAGAGTCCACTGTTGGACATAGGCCTCTCCCAAGGCGCGCCACTGAACCCGATCCTCGGTTCTTCTCATCCAGTTACTGCCAGCCGCCTTACGCAGATCGTCGCTCCATCTAGCCAGGGGGCTTCCCACACTACGCTTGCCCAGTCGCGGTCTCCACTCGAGTACTCGTTTACCCCAACGGTAATCGGTTCTCCGACAGATGTGACCAGCCCAAGATGTCGAAGACTTTAGTTCTCTGGCGGATCACCTCATTTCGGATCCTGTCTCTTAGAGAAACTCCGAGCATAGCTCTTTCCATAGCCCGCTGAGCGACCTTGAGCTTTCGAACTAGTCCCACTGTCAGTGTCCACGTTTTGGCGCCATACGTAGTCTGTAACTTGTTTTATAAAACAAATCAAATTAATTTTCAAAACAAAGAAAATCAATTAAAAAATAAAATAAATGATGGTGTGCTATATAGTCTAACTTTGTTTAAAACTTATATTCGGAATAGTATGAGAGCCAATTTACAAATCACTGGCACACTCAGTGCGTCCTTCCTGTCATGATGATGTCGTGGAAATTTGGACACTGACGCTAGGCCTGATCCACAAGTTTCAAGTCGCTCAGCGAGCTATGGAGAGGGCTATGCTCGGGGTCTCTTTGAAGGACATGATTCCTAATGAAGAGATCAGAACGAAAGTGACGTGCGGCGACGAGTGGAGGGCGGAGGACTGCGTGTGCTGGCGTTCATAAGGGAAGTCCTATGCCAACAGTGGACGTCTAAAGGCTGATATGATGATGACTGCTGGGGAACAACCGTAGTAATTTGGGATTCAGCATATTCCAATCTAAAGTTCCCTGTAGTTAGTGAAATCTTGCTGCAAGCAATATCGTCGGCAACTATAGCTGATAGGAAAGATTTAGTTCTAGGGATTGGGCTTCACGAAATCCTTACTTTTTGGCTAAGACATTTGACGAACTTATATGCGATATTCCAAATTCATGTACAGGAGATATTATTAACTTGGAGATTCTGATGACCCTGACCTTTGTGTTAATAGCCTTACAAATCGGTGCCAGTGTTCAGAACCTTGGGTAGTGCTTCCCTACACCGTTCGAAAAAAGGCTGCATAACATCTGCTTACACTTCCGGCCAAAAATATGGAAATCCATTTCATAGAATCAAGATATTCGAGTAACAATATTTGTTTGAGTGAAATACGTCCATTGCTGAAATCGAATGCTACTTTTGGTGGGCTGTCCATTGGGGGATTTGCCACTATCACCACGCTTGGCAGGCGGATTGGTGATCGCAGTAATGATCTTAACATACATAGGTGAGCACTGTGGCCCATCCCTGGTGCAATCCTTATTCGCCTTGTCTAACCACACGGCATGAAAACACTATCATGTCAACCCCTAGAAGTCCACTGCTGGACATAAGCCTTCCCCAATGATCGCCACTTCCGGCCACCTTCTTTAGGTTGTCGGTCCACCTGGCGGCGGGGCGTCCCATCCTGCGAGTACCGATCCGCGGTTTCCACTCCAGAACTCGTCATATGTGGCCCGCCTACTGCCACTTCACCTTGCTAATCCTTTCGGCTATGTCGGTGAAAACACTAATTTAGTCACAACGTCCTAAATACGTCCATAAACGTCCGTAGTCTGTCAACGCAACCAGAATATTGTTGATATTGTCTATCGCATAAATTAACAAGTAGATCACAGTTTTAATTCAAACCCCCGCTGTGTACAGTAATGTGTAATTTACCCCAGGCCTGGGGCATTAATAAACTAACAACTGCCACTTAAGTGATTTAAGGGTAAGTTGCGAAGTCACTAAGGCTGCCGTAACATTGAATAAACACTAGGGTTGTGTTTCTAACTCGGTGAACTGAGTGGATTTGAAACTATAAATGGTAATTGTTTTCTTGAGAATTCCTAGAATTATCTGTGGGTGTTTGTACGTCATTCCAAGTCTAATGTTCGTCGTGTTTAAACGATTGGTGCGCGAGCACTTACTTGGATCACCATAGGAGTAAATTGGTCATCGTCTATGAATCACGTTTTGATTTATTTATTGCAGAATATTTATGTATATATTTGTTATTTATTTTACATATATAGTATATATCTTATATGTGTAGGTATATGTATAATTTATAGATTATATTACTATATTTCATTTTTCATAATTTATTATGTAAGTATAGTATATTAGTATAGTATATAGGTAACCAATTTTCTTATTTAATTTTTTTTGCGCCTACCACTCATTATCTGCATGACCTAAAGGTCAACTGGAAGAGAATGCCATATTGGCATTATGTTCGCCTTTTGTACTATAAAGTTTATTGCAATAAAGTTTTTAAATAATAAATTATAATGTTCCTCTGTTCCCTTCTTTTTCCTTAACATATATTTCTCATACTTTTCTTGTTTTGAGAATTGTTTTCAATTATGAGACAGGACCCAGATCATTCGACGTTTTTTTTCTCATTCTGCATTTGCATTAACAAATAGGTTGCATCGATGTGGGTTCCAGCGTTTATGCTTTTTTACGTCAATATATTTTTAAAATATTTTTTTATTGCAGTCGTATTTCAGTATTATACTTTTTACCTGTACCTGGTGCCAGTCTATTCAATGAAGGTTGGTAACCACCTGGTCTACTCCATAAACATTTCAGATCTAGCTCTGTAACTGCTTCTTCTACCAGCTGATTTTCTTGATATTTTTGATACAAAACATGGTCTATCGTATCTTCTCAGGGGGCCAGGAAGAGCTGGCGACACTTAGACGCTTCACGATTTTTTGTACCAAACTCCTGTCCACCAACGTTGCCCCTTATCTTATCTTCTCAGGGGGCTAGGAAGACCTGGCGACACTTCGACCCTTCAGGATCTTTTGTGCCAAACCCCTGACCACCAACGGTGCCCCAAGCCGATTTGGTGGACTTCACATACGCCTCAGAATTTCTTCTTTGGCATATGCAGGTTTCCTTACGATGTATTCCTTCACCGAAAAGCCTGTGGTATTATAAATAAACCGTACTTAAGAACGTTGCCCCTAGCCGATTTTGTAGACTTCACAAACTCCTTAGAATTTCTTCTTTGGCATATGCTGGTTTTCTTGCGATGTTTTGCTTCACCGAAAAGCCTGTGGTATCCCACTAATATTACAAATGCGAAAGTTTAGATGTTTGGATGTTTGTTAGGTACTCAATCATCACGCTTCAACCATTGCACTGGAAGGATCGAGATTAAACTTGGCACACATATAGGTTACGTCCTGCAATAGGACATCGTCTATGTATCATGTTTTGATTTACTTGTTACAGAATATTTATGTATCTATTTGTTATTTATATCATATGTATATTTGTAATAATTATTCATATATTACATTGTAGTATATATCTTTTACGTAGTAATGTGTATATGTATAATTTATAGATTACATTTAGTATATAGTATATTTTTGTTTGTATTTGTTATATAAATATAGTATAGTATAGATATAACCAATTTTCTGATTTAACTTTTTTGCGCCTACAACTCATTATCTGCATGACCTAAAGCTCAACTGGAAGAGAATGCCATATTGGAATTATGTTTGCCTTTTGTACTTTCTGTGCAATAAAGTTTTTAAATAAAAAAAAAAGACAGTTTTATCACGAACTATCGAAACCTACGCTGACGAAGTCTCGGGCAAAAGTTATAAATAAACCGTACTTAAGTTTCGTAAAGCTCATGAACGTGAGTCGTGTGCACAACCAACCAGGGTATCACGGCTAAAAGCGCATTCACTGCAAAATATTTCAATAAAAACATCCGATGCAGTAGCTGATTACTCTAAGACATTCTAACTGTAGAACTTTACAAACCACTAACAGCGTTCGAGACTAATATAAACTCAGTGTGCAGAACATAGTAATTTGGTCTTACCCTTAATGGGAACAAACACTCTAAATACTGCCTCACCACACCCATAGTTCATACCACCAGCTCGACCAGACCTCACCCCCCTCCCGAATCAAAACAAATTACAGGGATAAGAGAGGGTAGTGAACTGATGACAAGGGTCTACGATAAATGGACGGATCGGTAAAGGTGCTCATATATCAGACCCGACAAGCAGTCTATCTTTCAACATACCCGACGAATTTTGGTCCAAGTGACAATAAGTAATTGTGTCGTTTATTGGAATTGGGCGGATCTGTTGTGTGGGGAGTTTAATGCCTCCGATAGAGGGGAAGATCGGTCGATGTCTTGAAGGACGTTGTACAGACA
The DNA here is from genome assembly GCA_947086405.1 of Esperia sulphurella. Lineage (NCBI taxonomy): Eukaryota > Metazoa > Arthropoda > Insecta > Lepidoptera > Oecophoridae > Esperia > Esperia sulphurella. The sequence goes on along the minus strand of OX352270.1, from coordinate 2,628,083 downwards.
ATAGGTGTGCGAAGGTGAAATGTTTTATAAAACATAGTTTATCACAAGGTGCATTGATATCGTAGCAACCCAGACTATTGCTAAATCTAATACATATATAATACTCAAGCCTTGGTCTCAGAGGGATAGGCAGAGAGAGACAATGGATCGCCACTTTGCGCGATCCTGACACACCTCACTACCCTCACTCACATTCATCAACCTTTTCATGCATCTCATTTTATTCATCTCACTGCGGACTCCAGCCTTTTTGAGGACGTTACTAATTTGATCCTTGAACGTCCTCCTAGGACGACCTTTAGCTATAGTTTCTTCCACGTTCGCTCTGCAAATCTCTTTTGTCACTCGTCTTTCACTCATACGGTCAAAATGTCCAAACCAATGCAATATACCCGTCTCTACATTCTTTACTACATCTTCTTTCAATCAAATAAGACTGTAAAATATACTTGCTTTGGACAAAGACAAATTGTTTTCTCGTGTGGTTACCGGCTTTCGAAGGGCCACCCCGAATCTTCCCGTGGGTCAAGGCAACTGAGGAATTGCACCAGCGATCTACTGGGTATATTAAGACCATTACTGCGATCACCAAACCGCCTGCTAAAGCGTGGATATTATGGCAAATCCCCCAATGGAGAGCCTACCAAAAATGGCATTCTATTGGGGAGGCTTATGTTCAGCAGTAGACTGATGAAAAAGTCGATTTGAAGTTAGTTTTCATGAAAACATAGTGTCTCCAGCGGCTTAAGTTTTCTATGGAGAAATGCTTGGTATTAACTTAGTCTTACTATTACTCTTAAAATTATCTGAAGGTTGACTGGATGAGATCCCTAAGTGGGATAAGTCCGCCTTTGTACACAGTTTAATTCCGATTTTATTATTGTTGTTTTTGTCATTTTTGGTACAATAAAGCGTTTACATACACGTTTATTTAAAAAGTAGTATAAAGTCTCCTAACTTATGCCGTACCACTGTGACTACTTTTCCTAAACTCTGTCTTCAAGGATATCTTGAGGGACATTATTTACGATACGATGCAGGAATTGCATTTTTGTTTCTTAAAAATCTACAATACCACAAAAATCCTATTAAAACAGAGCGGTTATAACCACTTCTTTACTTCAGTCGTGCGCGTGCCGATTTTCGGAAGAAGTGCGCCCCTCCCGCGCACCATTTATGCCTCGTTGTCACATTTCTAGTGAAGAGACACAGTTACGCTGCTAGAAATCGCCCAATATGGCACGTTTGCGGATTTTTTGGTCGACGTTTACTCGACCTTGACTCGGCGTGAAACGAGTAAGCGTTTGATAGTTTTTGCAATATATTGTAGGCACGCGCGTCGCGCCTACTTCACCATTCTATCTTGATAGGATTCCTATGTACAATACCTTTTTAAGGCAAGACTACATGGTTAAGTTAGTAAGTTACTTGAAAGAAATGGTTAGAAACATAGATTGCAATTCAATGTACTTGTATCTACTAGAATATATTTACTTCAATTAGAAACAGTTTGTAGACATTCTAATAAATAAAATCGTAAACATCGCGTGTCTGTACATTGAAGATATTTGCAAAAAAATTTGCGGGGTCTAAGGATAAGTAATAGAACACACTTCGATCATTTCTGGATTTTTTGTCTGTTTGTCTGTGAGTTTCTGCACGCATCACTTAAAAAACTACTAAACAGATTTTGATGGACTTTTTAAAGAAACATGGGGCTTAACTTAACTCAACATTTAGTCTTTATTTCATCACAATCGGTGTACTCAATCAAAAGTATGAACATTTTTAGTTTTCAAATACATTAGTAGGTAAAGTTAGTATGCAATATATTGCAAATAAAAGTATTTCCGTACTATTCAGATTGCGATGAGTTTGGATAACATTTGGAGCTGGTAATGGGTGTGGGCGTGGGAATGGGCGTGGCCGTGGGCGTGGGCGTAGGCGTGGGCGTGGGCATGGTCGTCGGCGTAGGCGTGGGCACAGCTAGTTGAGAGAATAATCTAATTACAATTACAAAAAAAAAATTCGCTACACCCCACTAACGACATTGTAGTGTGTGCGACTACATCTATTGGGTGAAACTATTACTAGATTTGAATAAATACTTAACAAATATGCCCTTTTACCACATAGTGTGTATTCTATCCAGAAGTACCCACAATTCTAGGGACGTTTAATAAAAAAAAAACTGTGAGATATAACAACAATAAAATTTATTGTTGAATTAGTATTTATTGTTAGTCCACATCCAATAGAAGCAATAAAAATGACATATAGCAACGAAGACAAAATGTCTAAGACAAAAAGTATATGATTTGTAATGAAGAAATCCTACGAAGAACGAGGGTGACCGACATAGCCGAAAGAATTAGTAAACTGAAGTGGCAGTGGGCGGGCACACCGCCGCAGAACCGACGGCCGTTGGGGCAGGCGAGACCGTGGACGCACGCGCAGGGTGGGACGTCGCATCGCCGGAAGATGAACCGACGACCTGAAGAAGGTGGCCGGAAGCGGCTGGATGCGGAGGGCGGAAGACCACTATATCTTCAGGTTTTTTCCTTCAAACTGGAACGCGTATAACGCCAATACTTACTCCCTGCACCACAGCTATAATATTTCACAGCATAATGTACTCTAACGACACTATCTTGCCCTCTATCGCTTCCTGAAATTGGGCCCGACTTGGTGAAATTATTGTGCCGTAATTCTTGGGGCCTCACGCATTTGCGTCTCAGTTCAGGTTTGTGAGGAAACTTGTTATCATGATGTAGCTTTCTGACACGTCCAATAGGTATATAATTCGGCAAAGAACGGAAGTCGACAAGTACCGAATATATCATACTAAAATACACTTTTCTATGACTCTACTCCGTAAGCATTTCTGCCACAGAAATTCTATAAAGGTAGAGCGGTTATCGCTAATTGTTTACTTCAGTTCCGCGCGTGCCGATTTTCGGACACAGCACGCCCCTCCCGCGCACTCTTCATGCGCCGCGGTCAAGTGGACTTATCCGACTTAGGGATCTATTCCAGTCAACCTTAGAGTAACTTATAGAATTAGGTGGAAACAGCGATCTCTATCTGCTACTAGATGGAGTGTTCCAAACAATCGCTCTGTTCCACTAAAGAAGCCGCAACTCGGTTATATTCACAATGAAACTTGTTATTGAAGCTACGGGTAAATAGCGAAAATAATTAGTAATAACTAAATGTAACTGCACAAGTTTCAAAGTGAATATGAACGAGTTGCGGCTCCTTGCGTGGAACAGGGCGATTGTTTTGAACGCACCATCTAGTAGTACATAGATGGGTAGTCGATAAAAAAATGACGTGTATAAATGTACCAAGTGTACTCATATGCAATAAATGATTTTGACTTGACTTGAGCGTTGGCTGGAAACAGCTAGTATTTTTTATATATTAATTGTCATCTATGTGTGATTTTCTCGAACATATAAAATGAATGAAATGTTTACGCATTTCTCTTTTATTACGTGTACATACTTAATTACAGCTATTTGTAGTCAGACAGATAACAATTGATCTCAGTCGTAGTGACGCATGGGCTATCTTTAGAGATACGACGTTATTGATAGACACTAATGTGAGGAGCCCATCGGAATCCAATAAACAGGACAGATACGTTAAATTAATAGTAATGACAAAGGATCGGAATTAGGTAGTAAGTAGGTATAATGTATCTCATCATGTTAGCCTTTAGAAATCCACTGCTGGACATAGGCCTTCCCCAATTAAGGCCACTACACCCGGTCCTCCGCCCTCCGCATCCAGCCGCTTCCGGCCACCTTCTTTAGGTCGTCGGTCCATCTGGCGGCGCACTATGGGACAGAACGGCGCTTATCGTTTCATAAATTAGTAACTTTTTCTTATCTAATAAATAAAAAAAGGTAAACATCGCATGTCTGTACATTGAAGATATTTGCAAAAATAAAATTGAGGGGTCTAAGGATAAGTAATAGAACACATTTCAATAATTTTTGGAATTTTTGTCTGTTTGTCTGTGAGTTTGTGCACGCATCACTTAAAAACTACTGAACGGATTTTGATGGACTTTTTACAAAAATATGGGGCTTAACTCATCGCAATCGGCTAACTCAATCAAAAGTTATAGATATTTTTAGTTTTCAAATAGGTACATTAATAGGTAAGGTTAGTATGCAATATATTGCACATAATAGTATTTCCGTACTATTCAGATGGCGATGAGTTTGGATTACATTTGGAGCTGCGAGTGGGAATTGGAATGGGAGTGGGAGTGGGAGTGGGAGTGGGAGTGGGAGTGGGAGTGGGAGTGGGAGTGGGAGTGGGAGTGGGAGTGGGAGTGGGAGTGGGAGTGGGAGTGGGCGTGGGAGTGGGCGTGGGCGTGGAAAAAGGGGAGTGGATGTCGGAGCGGGAGGGGAGCGGGTGGGTGCAGGAGCGTGACGGGAGCGGAAGCGGAAGCGGGAGCGGGAGTGGGAGTGGGAACGGGAGCGGATTTTGTAGTTCACGCGAGCGGAGCCGCGGGCACAGCTAGTTTGAAATAGACCATAATTTTTTTTACACATTATCTCTAATATATAGGCTATCAAATAATAACACTTGCACAGAACATAAGCCTCCCCAATAGAATGCCACTTGTAGTGGGCTGTCCATTGGGGGATTTGCCATAATCACCACGCTTGGCAAACGGATTGGTGATCGCAGTAATGATCTTAATATACTCAGGAGAACGCTGCTGCCGATACCTAGTGCAAACCCTTAGTTGCCTTGACGACACCCATGGAAAGATTTGGGGTGGCCCTATTCTAAACCGGGAACCACACGGCACGCCTCCGTTTAGTGACGAAATAATTAAGTTGTCGCTCCACACCTCCTGCGTTCACAACGCAATCCCCTCATGATAAACACACGTCAAATGAGAGCCTTTCTAAGCCTTCCCCTGAATAATCGCCACCGTGATTGTTCCTCTGAATAGGGTGAGGGTAGTGAACTCGTTAGAGAAATCGCTTGGCCCCTAAACTGGGGTTTTAGTCAAGGGAGACAGCGCAGCGTTATAGTCGATACCAGAAACACCCCGGCACTTCATAGAATCGTTTTGTTTTTTAATACGAAAATGACTCTGAGAAGTAGACAGATTCGTTAAGGATAAGAGTGGGTGCCGTGTGGTTTCCGGTAGAGTAGAACAGGACCACTCCAACTCTTCCCGTGGATGTCGTACAAGGCGACTAAGGGAATACATTATAAAACATCAATCAGGCCTCCCCAACCCGTTTGGCCAGCGCGGGGAGTGTAAGCCAAATCCTTCGTCTGTCTCCGGCAGATGAGAGAGGGTTTTGCTCCTGCAGTGGAGACAAAAATAACCTGATGATGATGCGTAAATTATTGCAGGACTGTGAGCAGCGACGATGGCTATTTGGCATCTCATATTGCTTATTTATGTTATGTACGATTATGAATTTATGAATTTCCATTTCTGTGTTTTATTTGTTTATTATGTTAGTAAATAGATTAAGTATTTAGGTATAAAAGCACTCGGGGTGTGATCCTCTATCAGTCATCCTTGTGTTGGGGCGTGAGTCAGCAGGCGCGGAGTTTTATGAAAGACTAGCTGTTGTCCGCGACTTTGTCCGCATGGACAACTTAGCATCACAAATTATTATGTATTTCCCGTAGGAATGAGATATTATTTCGCGATAAAAACTATCCTATGTCCTATTCCAGGACCTAACCTATATGTGCGACAAGTTTCATTACGACCCGTTCAGTGGTTGAAGCGTGACCAACATCCAATCTTTCGCCAGAATAGCTCGTAGATGGTAGATTTTTTCCTACTTACTTGATATTTTGGACAATTCACACAATATCTTTATAAATTGTAGCCTATGTATTATTCTGATGTATAAAAGCTATATTATTGTAAAGTTTCATTAAAATCCATTCAGTAGTTTTTACGTGAAAGAGTAACAAACATCCATCCATACTTACAAACTTTCGCGTTTATAATATTAGTAGGATAGTGTCGTAATCAAGTTCACCCTAACTCCACCAGTAACGTTGACAATAACTTGTAATAGAGTTAGTAGGTACAAAACTTAGTCTAACGGACGTAGTGCTCCGCTTGGCAGGAGTGCATGCGAACGCAACGCAAAGTGAACTACATTTGTCTAGCACTTCAAGCAATCATCACTACAAAATATCCCTCCCAAAGCCTAAGCACTGATTGACTGAGTCTCATTCATCAATCATACGCCGACGATACTGTTTTCCCGATATACTTCGAACCCATCTGCCAGCGTTACACAAGAGATGGCGCTGTACCGAACTCTCGTCCGTCATACTATTTTAGTACTAATGAAAATATAAAAGATGTCGCGTTATTCGCAGTATAATTAATTCACGCGCCGATAACGTTTTGTATACCCAATACTTTTAATGTTTCGACAACGTGTGATAATTACTAATAAATAATACAAATAGGTAGGTATTATCAGAAATGTTTACGGAGTAGACCTGACTTCTTCGATCAAGTTTACTAACATATTAATGCTTTCATATGCCCAATGGGCGAAAACATAGAGCTCTCTATATCCTGTACATCCTTTACTTCACCTGTGTTTATGAATAAATATATTTGTATTTGTATCTTAATTATTTCTGCCGTCAAAAAACAATTCTAGAATTCTAGAATTGTTGTTTTCCGGCTTGAAGGATAGGAGAGCCAGTGTAATATAGTCATGCAAGGCATGCTTGTTATTGTTCTTATTGCTTAGTGAAAAATTGGACAAAGTGGCAGCATTTTACATCAAACGGTTTGGTTCTCAAGGTTTCGGATCATTGGGTGAGTGTCGATCTCGAATCTTATAGCTGTCGCTTAACTTTATCGACATGTAGTTCGAAGCTATATATTTAAAGGTTGGATAATGAAAGGTGTGTTTGCGACCGCGCGCATAAGTTACCTCTGAAGCAAGTATCGCTCTAATTTTGACACTTAAACCACACCGCCAAAGAAATCGCCCACTTACAAGAGTCGTTAGAGACGATAAGAAAAATAAAAGAACTCGCGACGCCTGCCAAGCTATTTTCGCACTTATTCCCCTGCAATACGAGCTATATGGCAAGCTGTGCACAGTTGGAAGGTCAATTAAGGGTATAACATCGACGATTACACGCCTTGCCGAAGACGTTTCTTCGTATGGCGTGTATTCAACCAAGTGTCGGGCTAAGTTAGGCTATCTTAAGGTAAAGAATACTATTACCAGAGAATCTAATAAATAAAAACGTAAACTACGCGTGTTTACGTAAAAATAAAAAATAAAATTTAGGTCTAAGCATAAGTAATAGAACACATTACGATCATTAATGAAATTTTTGATTTTTGACTGTCTATTAGCCTGTGCACGCATCACGTAAACACTACTGAAACGATATTTCAGCTATATTTAAAAAAAATACCCAATAATTCTGTACTCCACTCGAGCGGAGCCGCGGGCACAGTTAATACTAAATATTACTACGCTACGTAAAGAAGCGACTCTCACCTCCCCCGACATAGTCCTCCCATATCGTCAATAGTAACACGAGAGCATACTTATATATAAGTTGCCGTGTGGTTTCCGGTAGAGTAGAATAGGACCACTCCAAATCTCCGCGTGGGTGTCGTACAAGGCGACTAACGGAATATATTATAAAACATCAATCAGGCCTCCCCAACCCGTTTGGCCAGCGCGAGGAGTGTAGACCAAATCCTCCGTCTGACTCCGGCTGTTAAGAGAGGGTTGTGCTCCTGCAGTGGAGACAAAAATTACCTAATGATGATGTATCTACAAAATTGAATGCAATCTAAAATTAACCTTAGCGCATGGAAGAAAGTCAATGTTTCACTGCACCGTTAAAACACGCAACCGGCAACAAGCCCCGGCAATCGGGGCCGCGCCGCGTAGAAATAATTTTAAACCTAAAAAGATCTAAAACAAATCAAAGTAGATAGCCATTCAGGATTCTAATGAAAGGCGGTTCGCTAAGTACCCTTTTACTAGACTTTTCACAAATAAGTAACTCAATTTCACCCAGATTTCACTTCTCATTATTTTTCCCACTTAGTCATCGGCTCCTTTCTAGTAAAAAAATGATAAATTTGATAGCGACCGTCAATTTATCATTTTAAGAATAGACCCATTACCGAATTCTTTCATTATGAAGGCAATTGACGTCAAATATTGGAACCTTACAAATTTATTAGCAATTTCGTTTTAAACGTCTGGTGTGATGTAAAATGTTGAAGGCAAGCTTTACGTTTCTTTGTCCATTTATAACTCAAAAACCTATGAACAGATTTTGATATTGTTTTTACCGGTTAAAACGGCATCCTGAAGATGAGAGACGAGCGATTCGACGGTCCCATCGTCAGACCCTGGGCTCCATCTGTTGAAACCTATATCTAGATATCTAAAAAACTAGCTAATAAGTTTATCTAACATATCGAGGGCATCAAACTGAAAGGGCGTATCTACAAAAGTGATGAATGAATAATATCTTATAATTTTATATATGCAGTAATTGAAAAGAAATAAAACAACATTTAGTAACAAATCACTTTTATTTAAAATCGAAAACCTTACAAAATGTATTCCAAATATCAACATTACATTGTTTTTGACTTAAGTATACATTATTTGTAGGTAAAATAATCAACTTATGTACATAAATCTATTAAAATTATTAAATTCATAAGCGAAGCTGTGAAATTATGTTAATTACAATAATATTGTTTACATATTTATTACGAATTATTTAATTTATTTTAAAATATCCCAGATTCATTCAATAAAATAATATCATTTTATATACGAATACTTTTAAAACCAATCATAATTTTAATTCTTTATTTTTAGGATACGGGATTATAATTAAATGTAATAATAATATTGCGTACTTATTTATAATAAATATCAATTAAGAGAAATATAGCATGAAATATAAATAAATATTGAGCTAATCTATATTTCATACACATTTGCAATAATATATTTTTTTACATTTAAATTGACTAGTTGTTTTAATAAATATTTTATATTAAGAAAGCATACAATTCTTACACTTATTTATTTATTAATCAGATCATAAAACAAACATGATTTATCATTTGTCGCCTTATTTTTGGGTATCACTCGACTTCTATAGGGAGAGTACCCCTTAGGTACGAAAATCATGAGAGGCATGTAAGGCAAAAAATTACGCAGATATTCTCCATGGATACGCCTCTTGACGTGAGACAGGTTAGTGAAGAATGGGATATTTATAACTAAATTAAATGTGCTAGATGACAGATCGCTCTCAATTTAGGAAGCTTCTTACGACCTGTAGCGGAGAACAGTCAAACAGACCATCTGATGGTTAGTGGCCACTGTCGCCCATAATCACATACAACCTTCTGATTGCTATGTGCAACAATCTGGGTTGAGTGCAATGCTTTGTTTGCCTGAAGTTATAATAGAATTCCTTAAATATCTTTTTATAGATATATGGGAATAGAAATGGCGTTAAGATGCGCATTTGTTATTCAACCTTTAAGTTTTTATGATCTGAGATTATATTACTACCTATAAAATGGACTAGCGGGAAGACTTTGGTTTCATTATAATTGCTATAACCCGTCAACTTTTATTGAGCCCCTAGTATAATTTACCTGTTCTTTATCTATCACAAGATAACGGTTTTATTTCAATTGGGTACATATTACGCTGATCTGGGGAAAATAAAGCAGAGTAGAAGGGGTCGTTTTAAAGTTGTCGACGTATATCTTTGTACAAATGGATACAGATTGTAGTAAACACAGAAAATTCGCAATAAATATTTATGAAAGAGTTATATTGAAAAGAAATGGGTTGCTTGAGTATTACCTACCGAATTTACCTTCCACAAAAAATATCTTAAATCTCCTTCGATTCAAAGAAAAGTTATTATTTATGAATAAAGAAATAGGTAAGTGTCGAGTTAAAAATATTCCCTGGATTTTTTAAAATGGAACTAAATAATTTGTGATGATATTTTTTAAATGCTTTGCTTTGGTATTCTCCTTTATTGCAAGTAATTAAAAAAAAATATTATAAAAAATTCGAAGACGTTTTAATTTTTATATTATACTTAGTAAAATTCGTTCCGCAAATTGAATTTTGAAGATTTCGATATTTAAATGCACGAGCTTAGACATTTTTCTACAAACAGGTAGCAGTAAAGGGGACTTTACCGTGCGAACCCGAGAACGTCCCAGGAAAAAACAATTTTCGCCAAATCAGATGTTTGCCCAGAGCCGATGAATAAATCATTTGGGGTTGGCAAAAAAATACATAAAATTTGGTTCCCTTGATAGCTAGCGAATTATTATTCCGGTCATATTCACTACGCCTGAGAACATAAAAGTGTAGATAAGCATTCTGCATAAGCCGACAACACTACGGAAAGTGCGGGAGCAGCAAGAAAGATAACATTATGCCATTAAAATGAATGGCATCGTAAACATAGTATCTTTCAAACGACAAAGTGAAGTATAATCTTATCAACAGAAAACATTATTTATTGGGTTTCTTACAAAAATGTGTTCAGAGGAATAATGATAGAATCATTTAAGAATGTACCTAGATGTTTATTTTGTAACTTTAAACTATCCTCTATACACCAGTATAAAAGATTTCGCATACGTATCATCATGTCATCGGATCAGCATCGCCTCAGCTCAAGCTGTTCAGATTTTTTTGTTTGAAACTCCTTATTGGAACAAGAAGCAACAACTCGTGACAAGATAGTGAACGGTATGCAATTTTGACAAACTGTCTAATAGACATAAAATCAAATCAAATTAAATGATAAAACTCGCAGCGCCGCGTTTATTTGCGTTCACTGACTCGCAGACAGCGCGCTTACGTTTCGCAATCACACACTACAACTATCAATTTATTGGAAGTATACACGTTGACAGTAAGCCGTCAATAGAGTAACGGTAACACGTCAACGAGCTGTCATCCGGCGTAACCGGCGTAAACGGCGTAACCGCGCAGCCAACGATCAGTTATAATGCCGCTCAGAGCTGACAAGGCGATGCTGATCTGATGCCGTATTAATTAATATGTGTGCGATAGCCTTTATAACGGTGTGCCTGGTACGAATCGGAAACAGCATATAATTACGAAGGCAATTCTTTTTGAAGTTGTCGTGTTATAGCAGACCACAGCGTAACTGTCGTGAAAATGCCTCGGATATGACAGCGCTGTCATTAGAGTTGTCAGGTTATACATGCGTCTCTTCCACTTTTGCGCCACCGAGCGAGCGTGAGACGTGAGACAGAGAGGGTAAGCTAGCTGTCACTCTTAAATCAGTCTATCCATTGATCTGAACATCATCCATCTTCTGTGATAATAATAACTATTGACATTGATAGAATAGCCTTTTCAGTGACGAAACTTTTTTCTTTTGTACAGTGGGAAACCAGATGTTTCACTCATATATAATGAGTGAAACATCTGGTTGCCCTGCCCTACTGTACTTTCTGTTAATAATGGTTATTCCTGTTTTTATTTTGAGTATAGGGTGTACAACATTTTTTGAATTTTTATTTCTTAGAAATTGATTTTACGCTTCACGATGGTTATAGTGAATACAAGGGGGGTACTATTAACAGAAAGTACAGTAGGGCAGGGCAACCAGAGACTGAGGAAAAATAAAATTTGTTAGACTTTGAACTTTTACAACAATCTGAACTTAAAAATGGTTCAGATATATTAATTAAGTATAACTACTGATTAAATAATCTTGGGATTTTCATCACAATAATTAAACACATCACGTGAGAAGGACCTTTTCGTTACAAGTATGTACACTATCTAATTCCGCCCCTGATTATTACTTACTTTATCATTACCTTTTCATATTACCCTATGTCGCTACTAAGTGGAGAGGATTTCCTGTTTTACGTTTTATATTCTTTTGATGTATGCGTACTTTGTTTTTAGAATATAATAAAATTTTGACAATACCTATAATTTATTAACTATAGATCATTTAAGTACGTTACCTATGCAAGATTTTTGAGAAATAAGTTTTTATAATTATTTACAATAAAGCATATAATTGGTATTTTGTAGAATACAGTAGAAAAAAAATTCACTTCATCGCGCAGCTTTTGCTATATGTGATCTTCTATACCTGTAATTAAAAGAATTGAGAATAAGTAGTATATTATTACGTCACTATTATCTTCTAGGGGCCCAGGAAGACATTTCGACTCTTCTGGATCTTTGGTATCCCAAGTCGATTTAAAATAGAATTCCTATCTACGCCTTTGAATTTCTAGTAGCATCTTCTCATGATGTTTTCCTTCACAGAAAAGCCTGTTGTATTATTAATAAATCTTATGTTTCTAAAAACTCATTGGTACGAGCGGGGTTTGTACCAGGATCTCATTAACGTGAGGCGAGTGCACAACCAACTAGACTACCACGGCTTGCTTCCACTTCCGAATTTAAATTGCTTCCTCAGAATCGGGTTTGTACATTAGATGTACATTTTTGGTAATAGATTCCCTTTCAAATGTATACTTTGATGAAAATTACTTCTTCTGGATCTCATGCCCTTCTCTAACTGTATTATCTAAAAGTAGAACAATAATAAATCTTATAAATTACTAAATATTTTCTATAAATGTAGGTAGTCCTTACCTTTGGTTCCTCAAAACACCTGCACCCTGTGATTTTCTCTGTCGCAGACAATAATGTTGCCTCCAGACATGACGGCTATGCCTTCAAGTCCCTTGAATTCACCGTCTCCATTGCCCCAAGCTCCAAAGGCCCTGAGGAAGGTGCCATCGGGGTGGAATATCTGGATACGGTTGTTGCCAGAATCAGCAACCACGATGTAGCCCTGGTCGTCTACTGCTACACCCCTGTGGAAAAACAATATGATAAGCACTGGGTTAGGAGTAAGAATCAACAAGAAAGGTAGCCGAAAGCAACGATCTCTATATACTATTAGATGGAGCGTTCCAAACAATCGCTCTGTTTCACGCAAGTAGCCACAACTCTTTCACATTCACTTTGAGACTTGTGTAGTTACTACGCAGAACATTTAATTATTTTTACTGCACAAGTTTCATTGTGAATGTGAAAGAGTTGTGGCTACTTGTGTGGAACAGAGCGATTGTTTGGAACGCTCCATCTAGTAGTACATAGAGATCTTTGGCCGAAAGTAGTTTATTACGTGGTTGTAAGTGGTCTGGACACCTGCATCTTTAAAACCATAAGAAGACTTTTGCAGAATACCTACTAAAAACTCTGCTAGACATTTTTTTTCTATAATAGTTAAGTACATAAACCTCTATAAACTCTAATTAGGTACTTTGCATTTTTCGCTGTGCAAACTTTGGAGATGAGGATAGTTTTTTGTAAACATAAGTCAAAAACGAAACGGCATAAAAGGAAAGGAAAAACAAACCACCTTTAGAATGTACAAATGATATTACGATTATTGCCCGACTACTGCGTGAAGTTTGTTGCGCCGTTTCTTCTTCACAGCGCTAACAACTAGGAAGCGGTACTCGATAAAAAAATGACGTGTATAAATGTACCAAGTGTACCCATATGCAATAAATGACTTTGACTTTGGCCTTGTCTCAAACACTGTAAGGTTGGCTGAAATTTTTTTTTATTCCGTTTTTAAATTGTGCATTCAAGAATATATAGACGCTACCCCACTTGACCTAGTAACCGCACTTTAAAATTTTGCTACCCCCTGTCAACCCTGCTTACTATGAAAATATAAATAGTTTTTTAATTCTTACATTTAGAATTTAAAATTATTTCAAATGTAAGTCGATAGCATTAGTCGTTGCTGAGTTAAGCAGCTGTGACAGACTGACGGACAGGTTCCGTTTTTACAATTTTAGTACGGAAACCTAAAAAAGATAAAGATGCCGCTTTAACGGAACCTTATAAAAGGTAAACGGTTTCAGGTTTCGATCGATAAGCTTCTCATTTTCATTAAAATGACGATTGTTGAATTAATTATTTCTCATTACCCTGAATGGTTCACTTCCAATTCCATCTCAAATAGAATTAACGTATATTTTGAATATTACTTTGCCAGTCTCTTTTAAATAAATACTTGTTCATTTAGTACGTCGATTGAAAACATTTAATTAATTTTTTTCCGTTTTGTTTATTTTACTAACGATTATAATTTGAGAAATGCTTGTAGAAGCAGATATTCATATTAACTTATTAAAGATGTTAAAAAATTGGTGTCATGTAGTTAATAAGATGTTACAATTTCATACCTAGGCAGTAGGCACTCACATGAACCCCGCAAGGGCACTAAATATAGCATTTTAAAAATACATAAAATTTAAATGTTTCTTTTCGCAGACTGATTATGTTTAGTACCATAGTTTTTGCCTAGTTCTCTAAAATACAATTTATTATGTCCAAATCAGTTGAGTAGTTCCGATGTTAGCTCACTTTAAAAAAAAGAGCCGTGGTAGCCGGTTGGTTGTGCACTCGCCTCACGTTCATAAGGTCGTGGGTTCAAACCCCGCCCGTACCCAATGCGTTTTACGAAACTTAAGTATGGTTTATTTATAATACCACAGGCTTTTCGGTGAAGGAAAACATCGTAAGGAAACCTGCATATGCCAAAGAAGAAATTCTGAGGCGTATGTGAAGTCCACCAAATCGGCTTGGGGTACCGTTGGTGGTCAGGGGTTTGGCACAAAAGATCCTGAAGGGTCGAAGTGTCGCCAGGTCTTCCTGGCCCCCTAAGAAGATAAGATAAGATAGCTCACTTTAGACCTGATGATGTCGTGTCATCTGGAGAAGGTTGAGCAGAGTCGAACGTTTATTTATTGGAGCCGCCGAATTAATATCTACTACGGCAGAACTATTTATTACATTTCTAACTTTCAAACTTTAGTTACCGGAAGTTTTCGAAAGTACTCATTTTTCGTAATACGACTTTTTTTGGATGACTTATACCTTAACTCAAGACGTTCATCGTGTTCACGTTAAAAGAAAACTATTTTATACTAGCTGCTGTTGCCCGCGACTTCGTCCGCGTGGACAACTAACATCACAAATTATTATGTATTTCCCGTAGGAATGAGATGTTATTTCGGGATAAAAACTAATTCAAATTCAAAATTCAAAAAACTTTATTGCGATACACAGGTGTTAGAGGTGGTAGTATATTTGTATAATGGGCTCTGTGATCTGCCTTGGAGCATGCAATAATAATTATTATTTCTAGAGACATAAGAAACCGCTAAAACAGCTAACCATCCTGCCATATTCCAGGACCTATATAGTACGAAGGAAGTAAGATAGGATAACATTCATTTATAACATCAGTCTGTTAAGTTCTTTTGTGGGAAATACCTAGTATCTTACTTCAGGTGAGCGTAATACGCATAATGGACCACGTGACCAAAAAATACTAAATATCACCACATAAAGAAGTGACACTCATCTCCCCCGCCTGTTTAACGTCACGCGAAAAATAGCTATCGACGGCAACGAGAGATCGACGCTATAAGTTAGAAAGAGAAGCACTTATGTTGTAACGTTCGACTATGTTCGCGCACTGGGTGCACTAGCCCTACAATAATTTACGCACACAAACAAACGTGTACTGATAGGCTGGTGCGCATGTAGTAGTATAGATTATTGAATCTGTTCGCTTGTATTAAGTGCCGGAAGTATCATGTGACCATCGCAGCATGCGTGACATTCAACGTCAAGAAAGAAAACCGATCTGACGTTTGTTTTATGAACGCCACCTGTCAAAGCCTTTGATATTCAATCATGCCAGATGGACGACAGAAAACACTTGTGTTTATGACTCAAGACAAGGCCGCCTAGTCTTGAAACGGAAACGTATAACGATGCTACCAGTTCACGTATTCAGGTCATATTCCGTTACACTTGCGTGAAAAAATTCGGTCAAGGTGTTTCTTGTTCTGGAATATTTTTACGCTTTAGCCGAGAGTTTTGAAGTCATCGCTAAAATAAGCTTTTGAAGTGTCAAACAATAAACTAAAAGAGCATCGTCTGTCTCACTCAGTATAATATGATATGTGTGTATTTATATATGTTTATTATATTTATTGTAAGTATTTACTTTATATATATGTAAAATAGTTTAGTTCTTGGTTATTATAAATAAATAAATAATAAATATGTGGGGACATTTCACACACGGCCACCTGATCCCAAACTAGGCAGAGCCTGTAATATGGGTATCAGACAGCTGATATACATACATAAATACATAATATAGTATATTAATAACATCCAGTCACAAGGCAAACATGTGCTCATCACACGAATGTTTGCCCTGGGCGGGATTCGAACCCGCAACCCCGAGCTTCGCAGGCAGGTGTACTACCGACTAGGCTACGGGGTCGACAATTGTGTAGTGTATTATGCACTTCTTTTGCCCCACTCGCTCTTAGTGCCTTGTCTCACACCCTGTAAGGTTGGCTGGAAGAGATCTCTTCTAATAACGTAAACCCCTTAAAAACTACAGTTATGCAGTTAAAAACTGTATCATATGCTTGCTGATTTTTTGTCGATGTCTATCCTACCTTGACGCGGCGCGAAAGGAGTAAGCGTTTGAAAGTTTATGAAATATATTGCATATTTTATATTGATAGGATTTCTATGGAGATATTTAGTATTCGTTGCCCATAGGCTGGAAATATTGGTCATTTTCCGAAATAATGAAAGAGGAGACGTAGAAAATATAATCAAACGCCACGTGATTTGACGCAAAATAAAGCCTGTAGGAAAATGGACCAGAAACAGTTACAAGTTTCCCCCATAAAGATAAACTAGAAATCGGAGAACTTTACGACGCTGTAGGGAATAGGGCTACTTTGATTAGAACATTCATTTTAACGATCAAGACTGGTTTTATACTAAGTATTCAAACGTCTATTAAAAGGTTGAAATTGTAACTATATTTCATTCCAGATTAATAGTCCTATGAAAACAAACGCATTTGCGTCTCGAAAACAAAATACACAATAGATGGTGTTCCTAAGTGGACCGCAAAGTTTACTTGGTAATACAAACCTATTTTTGCTGCTGGTGACCCTTTCATGTATATGTTACCGAGACGTAAATAGCGTTGGTTTTCATAGGACTATTAATCTGGAATGAAATATACTTAAGATTTTATATTTTAATCAAATTATCTGTAATAAAAAGAGGCAAATTAAAGATTATTGGCAAGCGATTTCGATTTTAGAGGATAGGATGAAATTATGATAAGAGGCCAGACGTAGATCCAAATAACAAACAAGTATAGATCCGGGTTTGAATAGGAACAGCCCCAATCTTCCCGTGGGTGTCGACTAATGAACCAGGGACAGGATGCAGCGTTATCCTGTGTATATTAAGATCATTACAGCGATCTCCAATCCGCCAAGCGTGGTAATTATAGCAAATCCTCCAATGGACAGCCCACCAAAAGTGGCATTCCATTGGGGAAGCTTATGTTCAGCGTTTTTCGGTTGATGATGAACAAGAACTTTCCGAACAGTTATTTCTTAGAGTTTAATAATTCCGATTTTGCATACGTAAGCGAAGATTTCTGCACTTGAAATATGTCACTTACTGATGATAGACAGTTTGTATAGATGCCACTCTCTTACATATTTCTACTATCAACCATAATATTTCCATCTCTTGTGTTTCTGATATTACATACACAAGGCGTGGTGAGAGACTTCATCCTTATGCAGTAGACAGTGGTGCTCTCGCACAAAGCGTTTTGCTTCCTCTTTTATAATGCGAACTGCTAAGGAATGGAACTACCTTCCAGCTTCCGTATTTCCGGACAAGTACAATTTGGATCTTTTCAAAGGAAGAGTGAATAGGCATCTTCTGGGCGAACGCATTCCACCTTAGTCCTCATCATCACAAACCATCAGGTGAGATTGAGGTCAAGCGCAAACCCATCACCAATAAAAAAAGGCTTTAATCTGAGTCCTCAAAGTAACAAGACATACCTTAAAGTCCTTATGCATCAGGTCTAAGCGATTGCTTCAGAAAATCTTACCTCGGGAACTTGAATTGCCCATCCTCGCTGCCCTCTTCACCGAACGAAGACAGCACTCGTCCGTTGACATCGAACACTTGTATCCTGTGGTTGTTGGAATCAGACACAAGCACCCTGTTGGTACTGGATACGGCGATGTAGTGGGGGTGCTCGAGTTGCCCCAGTTTGGAGCCGAACGAGCCGAATTTGCCCACGAATGTGCCGTCTGATTGGAATACCTGAGGAAACATAGGAATCAAGTAAGAATTGAACACAATATTTTAGAAGGACTTGGTAGTCCAGATAGCAGTGCATCCCGGGGATCCTAACGACGGGAGCCAGACTAGCGAATAAATACGTAATTAACGAATAAACGAAACTGACAAATTAACGAACCTGATGGATCAGGAAACTGAGATGCACTAACTGTCGTGGATGGAGAGCATTCGTTTGATCAGAATCTTACCCAATTATTTCTATGTCATCTTGTGACGACAGTGAAGGTAAACACTGTTCAGGAAATCTGTGGTATATTATTATGCTCTTAAAGAAATTATAACTTCGCATCATCATCATCATATCAGATCTTAGACGTTTACTGCTGGGCATAGGCCTTCCCCAATAAACGCCACCACACCAAGTCCTCCGCCTTCCGCATCTAACCTCTTCCAACCACTTTATTTAGTTCATCGATCCATCTGGCGGTGGAGCGTTCCACCCTGCACATATATTCACATGATGTCGAGATATTGTCTACATTTCCGTACATTAGCATCAATCTCTTGTGTTATAATGGACCATTACTTGAATACCCTCATGGTATAAGTATCTTGCGCTTAAAAATGGGACACATACGATCTATTGATGAGAATAACATGAGAAGTTATTAAATTACCAGTCAATATTATTCCAAGGTTTTGCCAACAGTGATTCAGCTATAAAGTTTATATTGCGGATTCAATGTTGATTTTGCCTACCTGAAGCCGGGCAAAGTTTGTAGGCTTGACTTTGCGGCAGTGCCAACATTGGCAAAACATTTGTCTTAGTGAAATTTTGCCCGTAATTCCTACTTTATTAGGAGGTCGGAGACTGAGACGGTATTTCCTACCCCACATTGTTTTAGCAGTTTTGAAATTGTATGAATAAAAAATATCAACCGACAGGAGAATCATCCCTTAGACGTCCACTGCTGGATATAGGCCTTTTTCAATGAACGCTACCACACCCGGTCCTCCACCCTTCGCATCCAGCTGTTTCTGGCCACCTTCTTCAGCTCGTCGGTCCATCTGGCGGCGGGGCGTCCCAACCTGTGCGTCATTCCATTTTATTCTCAATTACTTCTCCACCGTTTTGTTTTGTTCTTTTCCAGGTTTTTTCCAAGTGGTCTGCTGCAAAGGGACGACAACCCACTTAGCCACTGTCACTGTTCATACCTGAACTCTATGGTTTTCCTTGTCACAGACGTAGATAAAGCCAAGGGCGTCAGTGGTGATGCCCCATGGGTAGTTGAATTTGCCATCTCCAGTGCCTTGACTGCCGAATGCTCTGAGGAACCTTCCTGCTGGGTCAAACACCTAAGGAATAAAAAAAGTTTATTTTAGTTGAAACCAGAAATTTGATTCAGATATTAAAGTAAAGTACGCACTAATTATTCTTGAATTTCGAATTTATGCAGAATGTAAGATTTGAGTTACAAGTTCAAAGTTGTTGAACTTTTTATTGATATGACTATGTTCAATCATTTTATGTTGTCTTTGTGTGCTACGAACAGAATATGCTAAAGCCAATAAAATATTCCATTTGTTACACAATATCCGAGCTTGTATCGAAAAATTCTTGGTGATTTTTCATACGAACAATATTTTTATTTCTCTCAGATAAAGTGCATCGTATATTTTATTTGGCATTTTATGCTAAAACTTGACCTGATTTTTAGCTGGATTTGTCATGAGGTGATAAATTGCCTCGACGTGTAGTGAATATTCACGAATATAATAATCATGCCAGTTAACGAACATAACAGTACTGGCATGATATCAACAAGCCATTCACTAGCGTTCAGCAATATGTTTTAGGCATTTTTATAATCAAGAAGGATAAAATGGCGTGTTTTGGTAAATATTTTAAGTTAAATGTATCTCGAACGTATATTTTGGCATAATTGTAAAAATTATAATGTTTCTGTTGAGATATTTGAGAGTTTCTCATTCTTAAAACATATTTTGAAGTATTTTGTTTATGCCGTAACTGAAAACTTCACTAGACTAGAACGCAACTGCAGTACAAAGTCTAACGCTAATGACGCCACTGTTGGTTTCATGTGAATGCACTATAAATGCATTATGCGCTTGTACGTCAACTGCAAGGATTACCAAACATAAATCAACTCCCGGATATTAGTCATGTGGTAAGCATGTAACAGTCCTTCTGGTCATGTATTGTATGTCATTTAGGACTAGGTATATCTTAACTTACGAATCAGGAAGACTGCTTGTTTGTAATTTAGATATTTAAGCAAGTCTTGGCTTTTGGATTATTGTACCTGACTAAAAAGTTGAGGTGATTCGATAGATGCGACAGTTAATTACTACAAAGTAAGCTGCCAAAACTTTAAGCGCTTCAAACGAAACGACAAAAATGTAATAAGAACCAATAAATCACCCACAAAAGTTTATGAAAACCTTCAGATCATCATCAGCTTAAATACGTTTACTGCTGAACATAAGCCTCCGCAATAAAATGCCAATTTCGGTGAACTGTCCATTGGAGGATTTGCCATAATCAGCAAGCAGATTGGTGATCACAGTAATTATACACTGGAGAACCCATGGGAAGATTGGAGGTAGGCCTATTCAAAGCCAGACGAGTTCAGGTCGACAAGCCTAAAAGATGATTACCATCAAAGTAAAAATATATGTCATCAATAATCTTAAATTTGTTCAATGTTGCCCCTCGGGGTCCCACACATTTGGACGCGATTTCACTCACCTGTATGCGATGGTTGTATCTATCGGCAATGATGTACTGTCCGATCCGGTTGACGGAAACACCTGCCAGGCAGTCAAACTCGCCTTCTCCGCTTCCGTACTGACCGAACTCCTTTACGAATATGCCATTCGAATCGAACACCTATGGACATAGAGATTAGGGTATAGTTATGTAAAACTTTAGGTCATAAGATATATCTAAACTGGAAATAAAGCAATTAAACCTCTAACATATATATTAAATAGTGGTGACGAATGACAATTCCAATCCTGTCGCTGAATCAGAAAAGTAACTAACATGGTGGTTTGAGAAGGATCCAGCATGTACATTATAACAAAGACAGAACTTAATTGACAAAGTTGACTGGGATCGGGCGGGACGACCGAATGTTTTGGATTCATTTCACGCCAAAATGTTGGCACAAGGTCAGGAACGTGAACTATTTCCGTAATTTAGTGCCACTGTAAACATGACTACTGAAGCTAAACTCTCCGATGAACGAAGCCAAGAATTTTTTTAAGTCAGTGACGACAGAGGTTTAATAGTTTTTCAGTAATTCAGTAGTTTATTACATTCCATGATGTTATACAGATGGCAAAAATAAATAGAGATTATCATAGATCAATTTGGGTACATGAAATAGGAAAGAGAACCAACAATATTAGCGATGTTATTAAGTTGTTTATTAAGGTAAGTGGTTTGTTCAGTTTTAAGCCTTAATGTGACGATAACTAAGTAGATTTTTAGTAATATACTTACACACTAAACTATTCTAACACTTTCTGTAGATAGTCTGTGATGAACCTCACCTGAACTCTGTGGTTTGATGAATCAGCCACGACCATAGTATTGTCGGGACCAACAGCGATGCCACGAGGCCAAGTAAAACAACCGGGTTCGCTCCCCCGACTCCCCACGCTGAACTGTAAACGGCGTTTCTGCAGATATTGGCTCCTAGGGGAGGAACCTGCTGCTGCGAAACCTATGATCAAAGAAAACGATTAGTAACACATATTGATAGTTCGAACATTTCCAAGTACGATAAGCATCAAACCTATTTACACGCCACTCTCATAAGGCTAACCTGCTACCGCTGCTGTAGCCGCCGTAGGGGAGATGGGGGAGCCTGCCGCGTTTTTTGAATCGTCATCAGAACTGGCAAGCTCGTTAGCCGAGCGCAAGGGCAGCCCGAGAGACAGGCGACGTGAAGTACTCGACGTCGTGCCCGTGTCACGCTCTTTGCCCCGCGACCCGTACTTGTTCTTCAAATACCGCGCCCAAGAACTCAAGGCCGCTCCATCTTTCTCGCCACCAGACGCAACTCGTTCAGGTGAACTCTCTCTCGATTTAAGCGCGTGCGATGATCGACTCCGAGACAACTCCGAGCCTGCAGTGCCGGCGCCATAACGAGCTGCAAGGTACGCGGATGGTGATGCTGTAGTAGGAGATACAGGATCGTCCTGATCATCGTCGTCTCCAACACCGAACCCGGTGTGACTACTCTTACTTCTAGCGAGACGGTTACGGCGCTCCTTCAGAGCGAGATACCTGGATCGAGCTGTGGGATACTTTGAATCGTCATCTAAAGAAGATGTTTCTTCTTCCCTTGGTTTACTTCCGTAACGATTGCTGTACGATGATGCACTACTAGTGCCATAGCGAGATGCTGGTTTCTCTTCTTCTTCAGTCTGGGACGGTTGTCTCGTGCGGTACCGAGATTGAGTTGGCGTTTCTTTGGTTTTGTTATCCTGAGCGTCGTTGCGAGCATTCGTGCTACGTGCTAGCAGCGGGCCTATGTCGGTACGAGCCATCGCCTGGCTCTCGGGCTTTCTTTGCGAAGCAGGCTCCTCTTCGCTCTCCTCTGATGAATCTGTCTCCTCTTCGGAGCTCGTGTCGGAGTCTTCGTGTGCCGGCTCGGCGGGCACCGGGGCGGGTGTCGGTCGTTGGCCGCCAACGAAACGACTTTGTACCCGTTGTGCGCCGCCGGCTGTACCATTCGACGTAACCGGTGCTGGTCTCTCGTTGCCTGTGAAAAAGAAACGAGTTCCTGGTTTTGGTGGGAGTGCATCACTCTTGTATTTTGCTTTTAACTCGGCGATGGTGAGTATCGCACCTGTATGTTTTACCGCCGAGCCGGAACTTTCAGTCGAAGCGCTAGATTCTGTACTAGCGGCACGAGCGGCTGGACGGTGTGGAGCGGGTGTTTCCGAAGCCGACGGCCTTCTAGCTGTCACTGTTGGCTTTGGCGCTGGAACAGCATTCTTACGCTCGTTGCGCGTTCGTTGTAGAGTACCAACAGATTCATCGGATTCACCATCGCTGGATGCCTGAGAAATATATTGAAATTCGGTATGGACACCTAAACGGTAGGTACATTTTTGTATTGTGTTGTGTGCGGATGGGTTAAACGTGGAGTGTATTTTATGGAATGCCGTTAGTTGTTGCGTTTTCCTTGTTAGTATCGATGATTTCTCTAATTTCTACGTTGTACTGCTTCTTGGAATTTTCACTCCCTGTCTTCTTCCCAACTCACCTCCCGAGCGGGTGTCGGTGGTTTACGAGTTATTGAGCTTCGTTCCTCCTCCGCAGCGCGGGGTGCAGGCCGATCAGGTTCCTGAGATGAGGCGGCTCCTTTGTTCTGTCTTTTGAGTCGCGATATCTCGTCATCTTCACTTTGCTGCCTCTGTGCAGGTTGTGGCGGACGGCGTTGAGGTTGAGGTGTTGGTATGACTGGTTTAGGTGGCGGTGGAGGCTCTTTCTTTTCTTTCTTTTTTCCACTGTCAACGTCTAATATCCTTTGCATTACACGTGGACAATCGCTCAGTCTGAATATGCCACTAAGAGGACCTCGAGTCGCGTCTTCAGTATCCACAACCTTTTCTTTTTCCTTTTTCTCCTCGGACTTGACGATGCGGCTGGGCTGTTCCGTATCAGAGTCGTTATCTTGTTGATGACTTTTGACGAAACGAGAGCGGAATCTTCGAGACGGCCTATGTTCTGACTCGTATCCACTGTAGTCATCTGTGGTGGTGGTATAGTCTCTGGCATGACGTTCAGGTGGTGGGGGTCGACGTTCACCAAACTTCCGTCCGCCCAATATTGGTTCATCGTTCTCATAGTAGCCCTTGGCTTCTTCCTGTTGACGAAACTGTGTTGCAAGGCGATGATCACTTTTAGACCTCGTTAACCCCTGACTTTGTTGCATTGCTCCTCCATAAGCATTAGGTTGAGTGATATTCAGCTCTCCGTAACTAGCAACATGTAATACTAGCTGATTAGGATCGTGGGTCATAATGAAACGTATTCTACGGTTATAATCACCAGCTTCATAATCGAAATTCCTCAGAAATTCAACCGTCTTTAGGAATATTTCTTTGGTATCTACTAATTCCGTGTCTTCCCATTCGACGTCATCGATCATATATTTATCAGCGAGATCACAATTACTCTGTATATTACTTAATTCTAACTCTAGATTATCTTTGAGATGTGTAAGGTTTCTAAGTTCAGTAGCTAAATAACGGTCCACTTCGGTTCTTAGGAAATCAGTTCTATCTTTAAGAGCTTTCGCTAGCCTTTTGTTTATTTCATCGACTTCCCCAGCCACCGAGGCGCAGTTTGTTTGAAGACTAGATGTGTTGCGTTCAACAACTCCTAATATATCTTGGAGCCTATTGACACCACGACGAATTTGGTTATTGATTCTTGAGATTTCTCTTCGAAGGACTTCCATGTGTGCTGCTTTGCAGTCTTCGCAGACTTTCTTCTCGCAGTGGGCACACGGCGCAATGTACGCTTTTTCTGAGCAAACGTTGCATCTCTCCATAACCTGCCCTGCTGTCGGGTCGGGGAGTTCTCCTGCAATATTGGCATGGAGCTCTAAGAATCGCTGGAGAGTAACGTTTGTTGGGAATCCCTGCACACCCTGATAAGGGATCCGATGTTCTGCGCGGCATTCTGGACATTTGACCTGTAAAACAATATAAAATTAAATAATAGATACAATAGTAAATGTATCCAATAATAGTAAAATAACTGTCATAATTGAGTCGCATTTTACGCTGGGTAAATTTATCCTTTCAATTTAAAAGTTCATTACTAGTTAAGCATATAAATAGAACAATTTTACGTTAATTAAGTTTACATGTGCCCCTTATTAAAAACTAAAACTCGTAAAAGACAGCCTTTTTTAAGTATACTCGTAATAAATTAAGAGGAAATTTAAGTACTTATAAGAAATGGATATGAATACCTGTCGTCTGACGTAGTCGACGAGGCCGTCCATGCACGGCTCCATGCAGAAGCTGTGCTGGCATGGCAATAACTTCGGATTTCGATACCGATCCAAACAGACGCAGCACGTCAGCAGCGATTCGAACTGCTCCATCTTTTCTTATCTTTTTCACGTATCTGTAGAAGAGAGAAACCAATATTAGATTATAAATGTAACTTAGAGGCAACGGAATATTTTTGAAATAATTTTGTGTAGATGCAAATCTGCTTAAAAAAACGCATTCGGGAATAAGTTATTTAAAGATGAAAACAACATGGTAACCGTTGATTGAGAATTGAAGAAAACAAACAGTTTACTTTCAAGAATAATTATCTTGGCTAGAAATATACTAACTAATAATAATAAAATACCCGTTCTCAAGGGGTTTTCTATATACAATTCACTGACGATCACAAACCAGTAAAAGATGGCACTCACAGGATAACAAAAAAAAAAATCCCTATAGTAACCACTGTATAAAATTCCTTCATACCCAGTCTACGCGAAGTTAAGGTCAACATTGGATTGGAATTTCAAACACCCCACTTATCGTGAATTGAACGGGACTATGGAGAAAACTCAGATTCGATCAACTCCGATGGTCAAAGGTCAACTGTAAGGAAATGCCTTTACCTCGAAGAGGTACAATAATTGAATTCGATAAAGGATCCATTTCATTTTCAATTAGAAACTTACGGAACTCATTAGGTATGAAGGAAATACTAATCTGCAATTCTTTAATAGGATGTTATTATAAGTTGGTCTGCTATTGACTCCACAATAAAAATAACGCATCTCCCTAAAAGATATATTATATTTTTAAACGGATAAAAATATTACAGCACGTGTATCATGCATGACGTCAACGTTCACGAAGAAAAGCCCTCAGTTTTTATCTTTGGAAAAATTTAGATCGAGATTTTCTAGTTACCACATACAACTCTGTTTATAAATTAGCCTATTACTAGTATAATGATTATTTACAATAAGCAACATTAAAAGAATAAATAGTAAAATTAGTATAGAACGAAGACTGATTGCGCTTTTTTTATAACTTCAGTGGTCATTTTTAATTTGCAAACATTGAAAATGTTACTTATAGGTATTTGTTATGTTAAAGAAAAATGCGTTTAAGTGGAAGAAACAAATGAGTCAGTATAGAAATCTTGTCAAAGCACTTTAAATCAACTAATAATTTAAGCTAGTTGTTTCAAAGGCTTTGCTTCTAACACTATTTGGTTAGTTATTTCAGAGGCTTTGCATAACAAAACTTCAATTAACAGCGTAGCATTGCTTCCAGGAATCTGTATTTTCTAATGAAACTGGGTACTCGTGAAACGAATTAAATCAAAGAAAACATAACGTAATGGATAAAACAATAAAAATAAACATCATCAAGATAATATTGGGAAACCATATCTGGATTATGTGGAAACAAATGACATCATATTTTTCTAATGCTCGACTTTTTCGCATAAAACGTTGAAAATGAAACTGAAACTTGACCCAGCAATTTGTATACAATTTGTACACATGCAAATTGCGTACAAATTAAGCAAGGTTTCGTTTTTACATTATAATAAAGTAGTAAAAAAATCATTTTTCTATATTGCTTTAAAAATATCAATTGAGTGCCCATGCGCTGTCTAGAACCGTTCAAAATACATGGAATACGTATCTCTCAGGTCCGGTGTTTATACACGTATTTCAAAACTAGAGACAATATTTCATATACAGTTTGTAGATACATATATACATAATGCTCACGCCTTGGTCCCAGAGGGATAGGCAGAGACACACCGCGCTAGCCTCACTCACATACATCAACCTTTTTATGCACCTTCTTTTATTCATCTTACTGGGGACCCCAGTCTTTTTGAAGTTATCTACATACATAAATACCAAAAGGTAGTATCTTTTCTATGCATAGGAATAAATTGATATTAGAATCTATATTTGAAAAAAAAATGCGACTTGCTACTGCAAGGAAAAAAAAGCTAAGAAAAAAGGATAAAAGAAAAATATGCGAATGAAAAATTAAAAAAAATGCTACTAGCAAATTTATTGCAAGGATAAACAATTCAGTGATGAGAAAATATGCGAATAAAAAATAAGACAAGAAAATAGCGATTTCAAGAAAAAAACTCTAACAAAGCGTTACCTATATCTATCCGATAATGATGAAATTAAACACAGCAAAGCTGAATTTTGAATGAAATACTTTTTATTCAAAACCTCGATATTTACTTTCACAAACTTTACAGATGCAACTGTAAAATGACCTTCAGAGTGTTCTTAACTATTTACTGAACCAACGGATACTGTGTTGTAAACACAATGAACTTTATTTAGCCCCCGCCTGGCTGGTATATATTTGTAAAGATCAGTTGCCTAAAAATAGATACCGTCTGGCGTTTAATTTCGATCAGCTTCAGAAATCTCATCAGGTTCATTAGAGATTGGGTAGTGCGGAAAATAGAACTTCTGTCTCTGGATCCAAATTGTATTATTAATTTGTTGTTAGACAGTAAGTGTTAAAACGATTTTAACAATAATCTGTTCACTATCTGTGTGGTCAAAAGCTATTTAATGTTGCCACACTGTCGCATGCTTCGGTTTTCTCCCGGTTTGTCGGATAAGTTTCTTGTGTTGTTCTAGCTCACTCGGGCAAACGAGTGTTATATTATGCACACGATTTTTTGTGTTCTTGTGTTTTTGTTTGTGTGTGTTTTGTTGCAGGCAATAAATGGATATTCTATTCTTATTCATATTACTTTGTGCCTGAGAAGTGAAGTCAACACCTATGTGCACTTTTTTCATTTATGCCTTTTTGTGCAATAAAGAGTTTAGGTATATAGAACTACCAACAGTTTTGTTGTAGAAAACTTAGTTGAGTTTTTTGCACTAAACTCAATGTAATTCTTTGGGTTTAATTTAGCGCTCGCATGGTTTATATCCGGCGGTTTTATAAATAGCCACCGCCTGCCGTTTCACACGGCTCCCGTATTCGCGAAACATTTCGCTCCTGGCAGATTTAGTAACGCCGTATCCATTGCCGTATCCCCAATAATTACACTTTTTAAGGTAATGAAATATTCATTCGCTGTATCGCCCATTATACGAACTGCCAAGGAATTGAATTATTTGTCAGCCCCTGTGCTTGCAAATTTTATAAAACTTTGGATCTCTTTAAAGAAAGAGCGAATAGATATCTTGTCTTATACTTCGTCTTCGGTTATATCGTAGTTCTACCGATTACCTGAAAGGGAAAGTTAGTAGAGAAAATAATTTTTAAGTTGTTCAAATATAGACACATTTTATCATAAAAAATATATTGAGAAAAGTCGAGGCAAACTCCTTTTTTGCATATTTACTTGTTACATGTATACCAACCCGTAATTTTTTATAGACTATCGATTCCTAGATGTTAGCACTGTAAAGAAGAAACGGCGCAACAAACTACCAGCAACACATCTTTTGAAATCAAATTTGGGTACAATATTAAAAAGATTGCACAAAGCTTAAACAACTTCAAACAGGCATCTTTGTCATTCCAATAATCGTCTATTTCATAATAGGCATTTTTACAAAGTAGTTTTTTACAAACAATAAATCTGAATCAAAGCCATTCATTTTTTTTTAATTTTTTCGCCTTCATTGATATGAAAGAATATTTGTCACGTAAATTGTATTTTAATTAACCACTCTGGTACAGTCAGTTCGTTATGAGAAATTTTGACCAAGTTCATTATAATTTTAACTTTATCATCTTTGGATAAGGTGCTAGGACTGATCTGATTCTGAATGCCATTGTATTATTTAGATTAGAAATGACAAAACAAAAGCTACATACATTAACGTTCAGGGCACGTGATGCAGGATGCTTAAGAAATTACATTTTTTAATACGCCACAGAAAATTGATCTTACGCCACATAATTTGAACAGTCATGTGATATGACAGGGCGTGATAGGTCATTCACATGACTCATGTCATGTCATGAAGGTACAAAATATGTTAGTGCGTATAGCGTCACATCAGGAGAAAACATAATCAATAGAAAAATACTTTAGTTTTGTGCTAATTTCGTAAATTCTTTTTCAAAATTAACACCGTTAATTTTATTTTGTGATATACTAAAACTTATTGTATCTACGTATTTTTTTGTACAATAATGAGTTGAATTGGGACTTAAAATATAATTATTTGTAGACTAATGTAAACAGTCTAGACTGCAATGGTGTCGAGAATATCCAACCCATTTATTTTTATTTTTCTCAAAGCTTTATCTTTTTCACTGATCATTCCCTTTTCTGCAGCATTCATTCAAATGTACCTCCTTATTTCAATGAATAAGACATTTCTGCTTCATTTAACTAAGCAAATTATGTTCCATTAATAAAATGATTCTTTTTACGGCAGTCTGTGAGTCTCTCATTTTGTTTCTGCTATTTCCCATCTTATGCTGGATGAAAGGGATATTTTTAGATGTTAGACGTGCGCTGCGTCATCTTTGACGTCACGCTTTTTATGTGGGAAACGTGTTGCTCCAGGTGTTTGTGTGTTGTCATCTTTATTATGCGATTCATTCATTTCTATTTAATCTATTTCTGTTTTCCTTTCTTTTTTGCGTTTAGGTAACTGTATTGTAATTCTATTACTTGTCCTTTTGATCTGATTAATGTCTAAAATTACATTATCTTCAATCATAGTTTAGTAATTGGCTTATCGTTAACTACTGTTCAGCAAAGAAAGTATCATAGATTTGTAACATTATAAATGATTGTACTAACTTCTGCTTTGTAGTACTACCAAAGGTTGTGATAGTTTCACGCATCTTTTATTTGTTGGAGAACAAAACAACAAGCATTTTCTCATCTCATGCAAAATCATATTTTGATAAACACATTTTTTTTATTGAGATAGCATAAGAGTTTATAACTTGTTTCTTCTTAGCAACGATTTATTAGGGAATGAAGTGATAAACTGCATTCAGCTCACCTGATTGTAATTGACTACTGTAACTTACATCCCTTAGAATGGTGTGTATCAGTGCGTTTCCTTTAATCTGATTCACATTATGTTATAAGTCTTTAAATTAATTTAATTTGTCAGTATCATTAGATATGTCATTATTCACATTATTTTCTGTCTTTAAAATGTCGTTTTCATGATATTGTCAGAATAAAGGCTCTATTACCGTCTCCGAATCGCTTTTTTTAATGCGTTTCAAACCTTGAGGACTAAGATAGGCCAGACTACCTCGTATGTCAGTAATTACATAGATTGTATTACCCTTATCCCTCCCAGATTAACCCTGTCTTACGAATTGGTACGGAAAGCTGACAATCTTAAAAAAGAAAGTGTATGTAGGACGTAATAGATTACGCCAGTCAGTACCTTTATTATTTATGTCAATTTTAAATTAAACTACGTACGAACACGTATAGCTTCGTCACCCTCTTCCCACGTTTCCTTCACCAAGTACGGGGACCGTCACATTTATTTTGGTCAGTTTTAGAACGGACGCCACGTGTGTTTTTTTATTGTAATCTGCTCGAATTATTTTCTTCGTATTTGGCTAGAGGATACACAAAGAGTTCTAACGCTTTGCTTGGAACAACTCCATTACTTTAAATTAGTTTGTTTTGTTGAAAGTATATTTTTAAAAGCTGTTCACTATTATTTCTTTTATTCCTGTAAAAGTAATTTTGAATTCATTTCTTACTTTTCATCTGTATAAATAGTAGTAAAAAACGATATACTCGTAGTATAGTATAAAAAAGAGAATATACAGACGACGCCACTTTCTTAAACGAAAGCGTTGGAATAAACATGTCAATTTGCCGTGTGGTTTCCGGTAGAGTAGAATAGGACCACTCCAACTCTTCCCGTGGATGTCGACAAGGCGACTAAGGGAATACATATAAAACATCAATCAGGCCTCCCCAACCCGTCTGGCCAGCGCGGGGAGTGTAAGCTACATCCTCTGTTTGTCTCCGGCAGATACAGTTGTGCTCCTGCAGTGGAGACAAAAATAACCTGATGATGATGACGATGAAACATGTCAATATCTAATAAATAAGAAAAAAAACGTTTGCTTAATATCGTATAGTATAATGTAATGTTAAATTAATCATATGGTATTATTTTTTTAGAAACGTAAATCGGATACAATCACTTCCACTACTACACTGATTAATAATATAGTTACAAATGAAACTGGGACAAAGTGCGTCTACTCTTACAGTTATAACAATAAGCGAATGAAAAGATTTAGCTACCTTATTTCGGATGAAAAAGAATATACATATTGCCCTCAAAACTAGCTGATTTTCCTCATTCGCGTATAGAATAATTCGAGCTTAAACGGCTCGCCTACCAACTTTTCACCGATGAGCGTTACGCCGAAAGACCGTTTTATCGACGAATGATTTGCCGGAAAAACGGTTTGCACGTGAATAGGTTTGATTCATCCAGGAAACGAAAGGTTATTTTCTGCCATTACTATACTATGAATCAAAAACTGTTCGTCTGTTTTGATGAGTCCACGGGCTGATGATGGTAATGATGAAGCTTTTTACATTGCTCAAAATATATAATAATATAGTTTTGTGTGTTTTACCTATAGATACTATCTAAAATATCCCAAGACCATCTGTAATCTTTGGAAAACTTATGCAATCCATTTGCTGTGTTAAAATCCTTAAAAAATCACTGGACATAATAACGTTCAGAGTTCTGAATTTTCTATATTTTTATGCTTAGACCGAATTTGCGACGAAATAGATAATTATTTAAGTTATTACATTGCCATAATCACTAAAATTGTTTAGTTAAAGTACTTTCTTGAAACAGAAATCCAACTCTATGGTTAATTAGTAATTTCTATTTATAAGTGTTAACTACGATCAATTCGGTATAATGATTAAATATTCTTGGTAAACTCGATTCCAACTAAGCAATTAATAAATTCCACCTAATCCTACTGAAGTAATGTTAAAATTGTTTAGCTTATTCTATATTGTTTGTAGTTAGATTTATTAATTCCAGTAAGATGTTAAAATATTTACAATGATGGAAATTTACACAAGCCAAGGTTTGCGAAGATAGTCTCAATCAAAGGTTAAAGCCGAAGTTCATTCTAGATTTGTCTTTATTACTGTCTTTATAACTTTGGGGAATTAATACCTAATTCTGCATGCCACTGTACTCGTATTTTTTTTTTTGGCTTAAGCTGTAAGGCAGTTTAGCCAATATCAAGTATTTTTTTTTTGATGTTTGACGAGAATTGATAAAAAACAAGAAAAAAATTACATAGTATGGATAAAAACGGGAACGGAAGTTTGTAAAAGCCAAAAAGTATTACAGTTTAATGTTACAGAATCAATTACTTAAAAAAATTACTACTTGAATATCAACATGAAAAGTTATGTAGTCTTCCCAATAACCGTTAAATATCTGATGACCACGACAGTCCTGAAGTTAAACTTACACATATTTTAGAAAAAAATTACAATGGGAAACTATTACCATTACCAATTTTTTTTCATTCCTTTTTTATTGTTTTTTATGAGTATGATTTTTATATGACTTTAAAATTTAAAACTGAATAACAGCAGGTATACTCACGAGAGAAAGGAGGTTGAAAATTAGTTTATATGTAAACACACGAGTCCTTTGTGGGTAAACCGTTTTTTTTTTTTTTTTCATTGACTTCCGATCAGATTGTCCCTAATCTCCATGGTTATATAGAACATATTAGAATAGAAAAAAAAAATTTATTAAAGCAACCAGGACCCACTAGGTTAGTGAACAATAATTATAATGCTAATAATAAGAACTAAATTTTGATCTAAATATTATTTTTAAATTAAGTTAATTACGTAAAATAAAATTCGGTGCGTGGATCATGTGCACCATGACAACGATCATCTGGTTATGTGCTGAATTGAATAGCGACGTGTTAAAGAAAAACGTGTTTTATAAATAATGAACGAGTGAACATATTGCACTGACAGATCCCTTTGTCCCGTAAAGCTTTGTAAGGTGACGTCATTAGGTGTTAATTTTAAAAACAAAGCGGGTACTTACAACAAATTTATAGGCACATTAAAAATAACACTGGAGGGTCACACAAGCGGGGCGTGAGTTTTTTAAAGGCTTATTGGGAACACACTGGTAAGTTACTTGTCATTATTGTAGGCAGCAGGCAGCACTATATGGTAGTTTTTCGACTAGACTTTTTATCACAGGCTTGGGGGTGCGCTCCGAAACGTGAGCGAGACAATACTGAGGGGAACTCGATACGAGTGCGCGGGATTTTATTTTTGGACGCGCTCGTGCGCCTGCGCCGCCCGTTTGGAGATTTATTTTCTCCCGTCACAGTTTACTTTTGGACATGAAAAGGTCATTGGACAAGCTGTGTGATTGTTTTCGATAACTGAAAGTAATTTCGATTATGACGTTTGACAATGTCGATGTCATCCGCCATTTTTTTTTTTTTGATTTCAGGTATAAGTGTCAACTGGGTCATATTCTGATTTTCAGTCATCAACCTGTAAGTGAACTGTCACTGCTAGGAACAGTCCTCAAAAGCCTGTGAGACTCTCTGTTCCTACCGCATCAACAAAACATGCAAACTTCACGTGCGAACGAGACAAATACTGTGATGATGGCACAGTCTCTTTTAATTTGTATTTTTAAAACTCACGTTCTTCCTACATAATTTCACGATCATGGTCATGAAATACAGAAAAAAATATATATATTATATCCAAAATATATATTTTTTAAATAAATATTTCAGACATTCACATCAATTATCCAGTCCCAAACTAGGCAGAGCCTGTGCTATGTTACTGGTTAACGGATACACATACTTAAATAAATATATAAACATCCAAGACTTGGGTACAAACATTCATATTCATCATACGAACATTTGCCCCTAGCGGGATTCGAATCCGCAACCTCCGCATGGCAGTCCGAGAGCTACCCGTTCCGCCACGGAGGTCATCAAATTATGCCCTATAGTTAATATTTGTATGATTTTTATAGTTATTGATAACGATTTAGTGTTCTTTAAAAAAAAACTTGTTGTCTAAATATACGCTATGGAGTCATCACAAAAAGCCGTAACTATTTCCCAAGATGAGGAAATACTTTTTTTAAGTTATCTATTTAATTTATTTTAAAGGAAAACAGGTTTTAAAAATGTCATATTAGAGGTGATAGCGTCTGAATTTCTGCTGCGGACTCTGAATGCTGCTTATCATCTGTCTGTTACAATTACGATCTAGCTAGTTTTATTAGTTTATTGCCGCATCTGTATACACACTCGTATATATATATTGCATATATATATATATATATTGGATAATTTAGTATCTTTATTATTCGTATTTGCCGTGTGGTTTCCGGTAGAGTAGAATAGGAGCACTCCAACTCTTCCGGTGGATGTCGTACAAGGCGACTGAGGGAATACATTATAAAACATCAATCAGGCCTCCCCAACCCGTCTGGCAAGCGCGGGGAGTGTAGGCCAAATCCTTCGTCTGTCTCCGGCAGCTGAGAGAGGGTTGTGCTCCTGCAGTGGTGACAAAAATAACCTGATGATGAATATATATACACTTGCCTTATCCCAAACTTCGTTAGTTTGGATTCTTCTGTGTTATGGAAATTAAACAAGGATAGGATAGTACACAAATATAACATGCAGATCAGGACCATAAATTGTACCAAGTTGGCTGTCCCCAGTGGGAATTGAATCCACGACCTATGGCCCTCGAGTCCAGTAATCAACCCATTAGGCCAACGAGGCGATCAATACCGCACCACTTGAAGTGCAAACAAGGTTAGCATTCAAAGCAATTGATTTGTTTGTGCCCCTTTATAGAGACCTACTATTTTGTACACTTAATTATATTTTCGTTATTGGATTACAAACTACCTTCATTATTATAAAAGATAGCGTGATTTCTTATTACGTCGAGACGAAATATAATAAGGAGTGTTATTAGTTTTCTTACAAAAGCAATATTTACGTCTAGTTTACCTACTGTTGGTAAAATACTCGTAACTACTTGATAACTTGGAGATATTAATAACTAGCTGTTGCCCGCGACTTCGTCTGCGTTTAACATCACAAATGATTATGTATTTCCCGTAGGAATGATATGTTTTTCGGGCTAAAAACCATCCTATGTCATATTCCAGGATCTAACCTATATGTGTGCCAAGTTTCATCACTATCCTTCTAGTGGTTGAAGCGTGATTGAGTAACAAATATCCCAATATTCAAACATCCAAACTTTCAGACTTTTAATATTAGTGGGATGGGATTTATTTATAACCAACGATCTCTATGTACTACTAGATGGAGTGTTACAAACAATCGCTCTATTCCACGCAAGTAGCCGCAACTCGGTTACATTAACGATGAAACTTGTGCAGTTACTACGCAGAACATTTAATTATTACTAAATATTGAAGCGACGGGTAAATAGCGTCAATAATTAAATGTTCTGCGTAATAACTGCACAAGTTTAAAAGTGAATTTGAACGAGTTGCGGCTGCTTGCGTGGAACAGAGCGATTGTTTGGAACGCTCCATCTAGTAGTACATAGAGATCGATGTTAATAACTTACTAGATTACATATATACATATAAACTTTGTCCATTATGGGGACTCTAACCACTATAGCAGATAATACTAAATCATCATCAGGTTATTTTTGTCTCCACTGCAGCAGCACAACCCTCTCTCATCTGCCGGAGACAGACGGAGGATTTGGCCTACACTCCCCGCGCTGGCCAGACGGGTTGGGGAGGCCTGATTGATGTTTTATAATGTATGTAATGTAAATATTACTGCTTAAAGAAGCGACACTCCCCTCCCCGCTAATTTAACGTCGCCCGCAAAACAGAGCATGTCTGGCAGTACGCACTACTGGCTTGCCGCACACACGTAAACAACGCACGTGTACGGATATGCTGATGCACATGCAATAGTAGTAACTAAATCTGTAAGCTTATATGGAATGACTGGGGTGTCATTCCATACTACCGCCAGCTAGTTCATAAGTATTTAGGCTGCAGAACCGACGGCCGTTGGGGCAGACGAGTTCTGGAGTGGAGACTTTATCTGGTCGAGTTCTGGAGACATCGGAGTTCGCAGGGTGGGACGCCCCGTCGCCAGGTGGACCTGAAGAAGATGGCCCGTAGCGACTTGATGCGGAGAGCGGAGGACCGGGTGTGGTGACGTTCATTGGGGAAGGCCTATGTCCAGCAGTGGACTTCTAGGGGCTGCCATGATGAATTATTTAGGCACGATACATTTTTATTATAAAATCGTATAAAATATAACATACATTTATTGTTTGAAGTATTATAACAAAAAATATACTTATTATTATGTTTTACCCAAAAATAATAATGGGTTATAAGTACTTCAAACCAAGTGGCGTGCAGCATTGTCACCGGTAGGAGGCCTAGTACTACGATGACCAACACGTCTGGCCAGTCGGGCCAATCCTACATGAGCAGCAACCAAAAACGAGTACCTTGGACGCACATTGGCGAAGGCCTATGTCCAGCAGTGGACGTCTAAAAGCTGATATGATGAAGAATAATGGGTCAACTTAAGTACCATTATAGAGTTTACTTCCCGCAGATAGGAAGACAATTCTAATTATGGATGTTGACAAGCTGATCACGATGACTGGCACCATTAGCTTAGTAGGTATTATTATAATTATTATTGCGGAAGACTCTATCAAGGTGATTTTATTATATGTTGGCAACGCGCACAATTTCCAGATGTAAATAAAGATTCGCCAGACAAATTTCATACTTTGGAAGGCATTTTCGGTAGGGAGCGATCTTGGTAAGACCTAAATTTAGACAAAGGACCTTTCTAGGACTTTGTCTAGGTCGACTAATATAACTAGATAGGGGGGCGTTTTTCCGGACTCCCCCCCGCCTAAAAATAGCCTTTCATTCAGTCATAATTACATTAAATACTGTGTTCTTGATAACTTCCTATCCTATCCTACTAATATTATAAATGCGAAAGTTTGTATATTTGGATGTTTGTTACTCAATCACGCTTTAACCACTGGACGGATCGTGATGAAATTTGACACACATATAGGTTAGGTCCTGGAACAGGACATAGGATAGTTTTAATCTTGATAATCAGATAATCCTTTATCTGAGACCTTCAGAGCCTCCCGCAGTCCTTTGTCATTAAAATTTATCTGGCTATCTCTGTCACTCTCTCTACAACGCAAACGAAACAACATACGCACTTATAGCTTTGCCGGCGTAGAAACTGTTTTTAGCCACCTCAATAACTTTCACACCACAAATAAATCGGCCGACTGTCCTTTTCGATAGAAATGCCAATGACTGGCTATAAATAAAGCAAGTGTACGATTGCCAGAATTAAATGCGAGTGCTTTGATCGTAAGGTGTGTGACTTGTCTAATATGCGTTAAGGCAGCTATCTTTTGCTGACAGATAGACGTTATACTGCGGATTTTCAAAATAATGTCGGCTTCACACAAAATATGTATTTGTAACTAAATATTTCTTGCTTATGCCGTGTGGTTTCCGGTAGAGTAGAATAGGACCACTCCAACTCTCCCCGTGGATGTCGTACAAGGCGACTAAGGAAATACATTTTAAAACATCAATCAGCCCTCCTCAACCCGTCTGGCCAGCGCGGGGAGTGTAGGCCAAATCCTCCGTCTGTCTCCGGCAGATGAGAGAGGGTTGTGCTCCTGCAGTGGAGACAAAAAATAAGCTGATGATGATTTCTTGCTTAGCAAATGTCGAAATTTTTCCATGGGCCAAAGCGACAAAGGGATTGTATCAGGGACGGGCAGCAGTGTTCTCCTGTCTATATGTAGATGATTACTGCGATCAAAAATTAGCTTGTGATTTGAAGCGTGGTGATTATGGCGAATGCAGCATTCTAGCAGCAAGGAATTAGAATTAGAATTATATTTGGAAAAACCCCAATTAGATATTGTCTGCCTAACTGAACATTGGCAATTACACCAATCCTTTGTAAGTTACGATAATTATAACATTGTAAGTTCTTACAACCGAGAGTCTGCTATTCACGGCGGTTCTTTGATACTAATTAGGAACACCATCAAATGCAAGGAACGCAAAGATGTGGTTGGGCTCTCGGTTGAGAGACATATTGAGTTATCTTGTGTTGAGCTGGACAAGTGCATTGTGGTATGCGCGTATTGCCCTGATAGGAGTAAGTTTGAAACAATAGAATTAGTATTGGAAGATGTCTTGAGAATAATTTCCAAAACGGGAATGTCTATCATTGTTTGTGGCGACTTCAACATAGACATTTTAGTGAAAGATAAAACCAGTACAAGGTTTCTAAATGTATTTAAATCTTTTAATCTAAATTGTGTGTTTTTCGAGCCTACCAGAGTAACGGCAACGACCACTACGTGTATAGATAACATCTTTTGCGATTGTGAATACAATGACAAGTCAACGATAAAATCTTTTAACTCAGATCACTGGGGACAGTTGGTGTCTTTTCCGTACGCTCGTCAACAACAGAGCATCACAGTTACAAAAAGGTTTACCGATGCTGGTCGACTTGAAGAATACATTGATATGTTGGTTCAAAAACTGCCTCAATTTAATTATGATATCAGTGATCCAAATAAAAAAATTTCAATGTTTTTTGATACATTGGAAACTGAATACAATAATATTTTCAAAGTAGTTACAATAAAAAAAAATACTAAGTTTAAATTCAGTGATTGGGCAACAATAGGTATTAGGAAAAGTAGGGAC
Source organism: Esperia sulphurella (assembly GCA_947086405.1). Lineage (NCBI taxonomy): Eukaryota > Metazoa > Arthropoda > Insecta > Lepidoptera > Oecophoridae > Esperia > Esperia sulphurella. Next base: position 2,588,902 of record OX352270.1, on the reverse strand, counting down.
GTATTTTTCACGTAGTAGGACGAAATTTTAGCACCATATCTTGCCTTCGCGTTTAATCTCTCTATAGATCATGGCACTTTTCCCGATCTAATGAAGCTAAGTAAAACTATACCATTGTACAAATCAGGAGACAAAAGAGATCCTGGCAACTTTAGACCCATTTAGATCTTACCGGTACTTAGCAAGGTTTTCGAAAAGGTCATGCTCAGTCAAATGCTTGTACATTTCAACTGTAACAAACTTCTACATGACCAACAGTTTGGTTTCACTAAAGGCCGCTCGACGACTGACGCTGGTGCTGCTCTTCTGCAAAATATTTTTGATGCTTTTGAGCGACACCACGATGCTATCGGGGTTTTTTGTGATTTATCTAAGGCGTTTGATTGCGTAGATCATAAAAAGTTGCTCTTAAAATTAGAACACTACGGTATCAAAAATAAAAACCTTAGTTTATTGAACTCCTACCTAACAAACAGGATTCAAAAGGTTCAGATAAACGGTAAAAAGTCGCAGGGATCTCTTATTAAAATAGGAGTCCCACAGGGCTCAATATTAGGACCTTTCCTTTTTTTGGTTTATATAAACGATCTTCCGTACATGGTGCAGAATATGTCGAAGATTGTGTTGTTTGCAGATGATACTTCTCTGATTTTTGAAGTTAATAGACATGCCCAAAACTATGACGATGTGAACGACACCCTTCGGCAAGTTCATGAATGGTTTATTGCTAACAACCTTGTTTTAAACTCAAAAAAAACTAAATGCATAAAATTCACACTTCCAGGTGTTAAACCATGTGATAATGACATAATATTAAATAACGAGAAGTTAGCATTTGTGGATAATACAGTTTTCTTGGGGCTAACCCTTGACAAGAAGCTGCAATGGGGTCCACATATAGAATTGTTATCAGGTCGGCTAAGCTCCGCAGCATATGCCGTTAAAAAGATTAGAGAGTTGACAGATATAGCTACAGCAAGACTTGTATATTTTAGCTACTTTCACAGTCTTATGTCTTATGGCCTCTTGCTCTGGGGTCGTGCCGCTGATATCGATTCTATATTCATTTTACAAAAAAGAGTAATAAGATCTATTTATGGGCTTCGTAGTCGTGATTCTCTAAGAGAATTATTTAAGGAAATAAATATAATGACGGTGCCATGTCAATACATATTCGCTAACATTATGTTCGTTAGACAGAACCTTTATTTACTCAGCTTAAATAATAAGAGGCATAATTTAAATCTTAGAAATAATAATAAAATTCAAATACATCATTCTAGATTGTCTAAGATCAATAATTCTTTTGTGGGGCTGTGCGTGCGTTACTACAATAAGGTTCCGAATGAAATTATTAACAATTCAAATCTTCTATAAAAGTTAATCTGTGCAAGAAAGCCTACTATAAGTTAGATGACTACTTAAATGATAAAAGTCCATGGAGTGCTTGATGGCTCAGCATAGGTAGACTTAATGATTGTAATGAATAAGATAAATCAAAGGTAGGGCCCTGTGCCGTTGGGTTTGTTGCCACTTCTTCCCCTCGGTTATACAGGTGGAAATGGAGTAGATTTAGGCAGAATTTGACGTCAAAAAGAGAATTATGTGTTCCAATTTTGAAAATAAATATTTTGATTATGATTTGATTTTGAATAGACAGTTCATCAAAAATAGCATTCTATTGGGGAGGCATAGCATAAGCTCAGCAGTGGACGTATTAAGGCTATGATATGAAACATCTAAATAACCATCGGAGTGGGTAGAATACCACAGGAGGGGCAGAAAATTATATATATCGCATTACTGATTATTTTTAACGTGAAATCATACATTTTAATCTCTAAAATTCAGTTTTTTCGTCAAAATTCGATGCCAGCTCAGTTTAAACTGAGCGGTGACCACTAGCGCAGCCTATGGCATCATCGAGGGGATCTTCAATAGCGTCAAACATTTACACTTACATTACACATTTACAGTTACACAAAAATTTCTCAAATGACCTCCGATCATTCATCGAAGTCACTTCACAATCATACGAGTAGGTATACTAATTCCAGGCCCACGCACGGTATCATTATTCAGTCAGACTTTTGAGGTTACATCGTCCTTTATTTGATTATTAACTACCTGCCACTGACCTAAAACAAGGAAATATGGTTTGCAAAGTAACAAACAAAAGTGAAATTTATTTCATTCGCATATGTTGCGAAGTTCAATGTCACATTTACGGAAAATTGGCAGCAATTTCATTTTCTCGAGAATCACTTTAAAACAAAGAACTAATTAGGTGCTTTCGACACTAAGCTATTATTACGTATAGACAACTATGCTCGGGGTTTCTTTGAAGGATATGATTCGTAATGAAGAGACCTGACGAAAAACGTAGGTGACCAACATAGCCGAAAGTATTAGTAAGCTGACGTCGCAGAACCCCTTTCGTCCCATTTCGTAACCAGATTTCGTAACTGGCTTCGAAATGGGAAATGTAATTTCCCAGTTCGAAGCCAGTTACAGAATCGGACTCCTTCGTCCCATTAAGTAACAAAAAAATACTGGCTACGAAATGGGAAACGAAATACGAGTTACAGAATCGGACTCATTTATCCCATTTAGTAACTAATTTCTTAACTTTCTACGAAATGGGAAATGTAATTTCCCAATTCGAAGCTAGTTACAGAATGGTATTCCGTCATCCCATTTAACAGCTAAAGGACAAGCAAATGGGGCTAAAGGAAATCAACCTTGAGAATAACTACAAGTTAACCGTTGGGGCAGACGAGTTCTGGAGTGGAGACCGCGGGCCGGCACGCGTATTGGGGAAAGCTATGTTCAACAGTGGATGTCTAAGGGCTAATGATGATGACGACGTATAGACCACACAATCGTTTGATTGTTATGGGTTTAGGCATATAGGTACGCCATTTTACGAAAGATGAGACATATACCTAATTTTTTTTCACAAACTCCACGGCACTTAATAAACAGTATTATTGTAATTTACAGTTCTTACTGTCAATAACGAATTTAAAATATATTTATATTACAGTCTAGTGATTGTGTGTGTGGTATGTGTGTGTGCATATGTGGGGTGTACGTGGGTGAGATTATTAGTATGTCATCATCATCATGTTATTTATGTCTCCACTGCAGGAGCACAACCCTCTCTCATCTGCCGGAGACAGACGGAGGAATTGGCCTACACTCCCCACGCTGGCCAGACGGGTTGGGGAGGCCTAATTGACGTTTTATAATGTATTCCCTTAGTCGCCTTGTACGACATCCACGGGAAGAGTTGGAGTGGTCCTATTCTACTCTACCGGAAACCACACGGCAAATATTAGTAGTATGTGTTGTAGCCGAATTCTATTATAACATCACCATTAGCCGAAATTCTTCCACTGCTGAACATGAGCCTCCCCAATAGAATGCCACTTTTGGTGGGCTGTCCAGTGGGGGATTTGCCATAATTATCACGCTTGGCAGGCGGATTGGTGATATCGAATAATGGTTTTAATATACACAGGAGAACGCTGAAGCCTTTGGTGGAATCCCCCGATAGAAAGGACATCTAAAGTGGTATTCTACTGGGGAGGCTCATGTTCAGCAGTTGACGTATTTTGGCTGATGATACGTGCCTACGTTTGGCGTTCCCTTCTTACCCAACGATCTCTATGTACTACTAGATGGAGCGTTCCAAACAATAGCTCTGTTCCACGCAAGTAGCCACAACTCTTTCACATTCACAATGAAACTTGTGCAGTTGCTACGTAAAACACTTAATTATTACTAAATATTGACGCTACGGTTAAATAATGTCAATATTTAGAAAATAATTAAATATTCTGAATAGTAACTGCACAAGTTTCAAAGTGAATGTGAAAGAGTAGTGGCTACTTGCGTAGAACAGAGCGACTGTTTGGAACGCTCCATCTTGTAGTATATAGATATCGTTGTTCCTACCCCACTGCACCTAATTCCCAGAACTCTGTCCCCCACTGTAGTTATCTGTCGATTAGACAGACAATACTTAAAATAACCATAAGTATGCATATTTATACCAACCTTTGTCTTATTACAGTCTGTATCTCTCATCCTCCAAATAAAATAAACAGCACGCAAATAAAATATAAACAGGGTGCTCGGGGGTAGAAAGAAATCCTTACCTTTTCAAATATTTATCGTATGCGTGACCTTGACGCCTTTTTATCTGAAATGGAGAACAAACATGCGAGTGTTACTAATGTTACCATACTCGCATGAAACTCGCGCGGTTATACAATATCGTCGACGGAAATTTAATTTGACTTCATTAAAATTCAATTATTTACTTTTATCCTTTGACATGATAAATATAAGTACTTACACAAAAAAAATGCAGTCACTAAGAAAACAAAGGTTTTGGCATCTCCTGAAAGGTAGTGGTTTGTCCCTTACGTCAATTTGAATTTCTGTTGACGATATAATCTCAGGGGAATTATGTAGGGAGTGATTAAAGAAAATTAAGCTATGTGTTTTGAATTTACGTATGTAGGTTCATCATCATCATCATCAGGTTATTTTTGTCTCCACTGCAGGAGCACAACCCTCTCTCGTCTGCTAGAGACAGACGGAGGATTTGGCCTACACTCCCTGCGCTGGCCAGACGGGTTGGGGAGGCCTGATTGATGTCCTTGTACGACATCCACGGGAAGAGTTGGAGTGGTCCTATTCTACTCTACCAGAAACCACACGGCAAGTGAATGTAATATATTTACTATAAAACCAAATTTTCTTAGTAATTTAGTAATTACAAGCAATAGATGTCAAAAATTCTACGATAATCACTTCTGAGAAAATTTTAATCAAGCATTTGTAACTAAGCGAATTTGCCACTTTTGTAAATTGGCGACTTGCAATCTAGTAACAAATGAGAAGCGAGACTGTAGTAGGCGTCAAGACCGAGCTTCTTCGGAGGAACTGACTGGATGGAGTTAGAGTAAATCAGGAACCTTTTCGGGGCTTTCTAAATCTGGGGTGTTACTTTGTCGAGACGGATCTAATTCTTTAGGTCGCATTCGGATGAATAGCTCGCGGCGTAAATTGTTTATTTTTCACTTAGAGAGTATAAACTGATTAGCTTTTGTATACATCTTAGGCCAAAATATGTCCACTGCTGAACATAAGCTTCCCCAATAGAGTCTTACTCGTGGGCTGTCCATGGCAGGCGGTTTGGTGATCGCATTAGTGTTCTTAATGATGACGAATAACTTTCGCAGTAATTATATTTTCGGCGTTTTAATACTTATTGTAATCGGTTGTCAAAGTGATATTGTACTGAAAAGCTGAAAATACAGCTAACTGAGATAAACGAGAGGTACCCAATAAAAATGAGCGATACGCCAATGAAAAGGACGTATTTAATAGAACAATAGTTACTATGGCGGGTAATCTTAAAGTGTTGTAGGTGTTTTAGTTTTTTACGAAGGTAACCGAACGGCCCGCCCACTGCCACTTCAGCTTGCTAATACTTTCGGCTAAAGGATTAGCAAGCTGAAGTGGCAGCGGGTGGGCCACATCTGTCGCAGAACCGACGGCCGTTGGGGCAGACGAGGTCTGGAGTGGAGACCGCGGATCGGCACGCGAAGGGAGGGACGCCCCGCCGCCAGATGGACCGACGATCCGAAGGAGGTGGCCGGAAGCGGCTGGATGCGAAGGGCGGGCCGGGTGTGGTGGTGTTCATTAGGGAAGGCCTATATCCAGCAGTGGACGTCTAAAGGCTGACATGATGATGATGATGAGGTGTTTTAGCACCAACCCACGGTGATACGCCAAGGTTAGTAAAAGGCTTATGACGCCGAAAATACAGATAACTAAGAATATCCGCCATACTATTTTTCTACTTAATTACATACTAGCTGTGCCCGCGGCTCCGCTCGGGTGAACTACAGAATCCGCTTCCATTCCCACTTCCGCTCCCGCTCCGGTCCCGCTCCCGCGCCCTCTCCCGTTCCCGCTCCCGCTTTCCTCCCGCTCCCGCTCCCACTCCCCTCCTGCTTCCGCTTACGCTCCCGCTCCCGAGTGGGAGTGGGAATGGGAGCGGATTCTGTAGTTAACGCGAGCGAAGCCGCGGGCACAGCTAGTAATTGAATAAATACGTAAATGTAGACCGGAACATATGTCAGAATAAATTATTAATTTTCGAAACGTTTCTTCTTAACTTCAGTTAGATCAAAGTAAACTCAAACTTTACAAAACTCAGTTCTGTTTAACAAGGGCGGTGAATGTATGCTAATTATACAGCAAACACCTAACGACTTTAGACAAATGTAATTTTGATATTTAGATAAGGAATAGCTCTCCAGAATATATATTACATCATTAATTAATGTTGTTCAGAGTTTCTTTAGAAAAACGTAATGTATTGTATCAACTATACACAATGCCTATATTTCTACTAATTTACAAACACAAAATTATATATCTAATAAATAAAATCGTAAACTTAGCGTGTCTGTACATTGAAGATATTTGCAAAAAAAAAATTTGGGCGTCTAAGGATAAGCAACAGAACACAATTCAATCATTTTTGAAATTTTTGTCTGTTTGTCTGTGAGTTTGTGCACGCATCACTTAAAAACTACTGAACGGATTTTGATGAACTTTTCTAAGAAACATGGCGCTTAACCTAACTTAACATTTAGTCTTTATTTCATCGCAATCGGTTTACTCAATCAAAAGTTATGAAATTTTTTAGTTTAAAAATACAATAGTAGGTAAGGTTTGTATGCAATATATTGCAAATTATTTCCGTACTATTCAGATTGCGATGAGTTTGGACTACATTTGGAGCTGGTAGTGGGAGTGGGCATGGGCGTGGGCGTAGGAATAGGGGAGTGGGAGTGAGAGCGGGATTGATAGTCTGAGTGGAAGAGGGATAGGGAGCGAAAGTGGGAATCGGAGCGTAACCTGTAGTCCACGCGAGCGGAGCCGCGGGCACAGCTAGTATTTAATATTATTATAAACACCAATACATTGACAGCCCTCTAAGCACAATTTATAACCTAAATCTGTGAAGTCACTAGACCTGGTGCTGAAAGAATACCAGCGCTGGAGTTCGCGTAGCGTGCTGCAGCATTATGCTGAGTCAGCGCCATTTTGTTGCTGCGGCACATAGGTACCTTGATTATTTTTAAATTGTAATTTATTAATTCTGTTCTGCTTATTTCTCATGTATGTGTGTGTTACTTAGTAACTTAGATTATTATATATCAGTAGCTATACCTACTCATTTATTCTATGTATAGTACAATATTTTATTATAAAATTTCAATATCCATGCAATTTTTTTTTTATTTTTTCTGACCTACCGCTTGTTTTTGCTTTTCCAACAGTGAAGGTTGGCTGGAAGAGATCTCTTATAGAGATAAGTCCACCTTTGTACACTTTTGTTATGCCCTTTTTTTTTTTAATTTATGTGCAATAAAGAATATAATAAATGACCTATTCTATTCTATTCTATTCTATTGTATTCTATTCTATTCTTCTTCATCATCATCATGATAGAATTCTATTCTATTCTATTCTATTCTATTCTATTCTATTCTATTCTATTCTATTCTATTCTATTCTATTCTATTCTATTCTATTCTATTCTATTCTATTCTAATATACTGATACACTGAGAGAAATGGCATTGTGCCGTAATGCTAAATTATCGCTAACATGATACATTAGATCGGTGTCCATAATAAATTGTAAGTTCTACCATGGAACTTTCTAAGAGGTTACCAGGACGCTGATGTTGCCCCCCTGAATTGTATATTGTGTTACCCATTACTGTCTAGTATTTAATACATCAGAGACTACACCAAATAAAATCCTATCAGGATAGAATAGTGAAGTGGCGCTACATGCGTGTCAACAGTTTGCAATATATTGCAAAAACTATGAAACGCTTACTCGTTTCGGGTTGAGACACGGTCGGATATACATCAACAAAAAATCTGCAAAAATGCCATATTCTATTTCTAACTGCATAACTGTATCTCCTCACTAGAAACGCGCGCGCGAGGCATAAAGGATGCGCAGTAGGGGCGGGCTGTGTTCGAAAAGCGGCGCGCGCGGAATTGAAGTAACCAAATGAGTATAACCGTTCTATCTTGATAGGATTTTTGATGGCTATTTTAGTTCGACGTATATTATCCGTAATGCTTACAGAATAGGCTCCCAAGTGGTACGAGGTGGCTAGGTGGTGATCATTTATCGCCAGTTGAACCGTCTGTCCGTATCCCCCTCTAGTTATAAACAAAGAGAGTAGAGATTCTACATCACCGTTACTTTATTGGTACAGAATACTCATTATCATCATCAGCCTGCAAGAGCCCACTGCTGGACATAGGTCTCTCTGCGAACCTGATCCTCGGTTCTTCTCATCCAGTCACTGCCAGCCGCCTTACGCAGATCGTTGCTCCATCTAGCCAGAGGGCGTCCCACATTACGCTTGCCGAGTGACGGTCTCCACTCGAGAACTCGTTTATCCCAACTGTTATCGGTTCCCACGTTCTCATGTGACCAGTACACTGCCACTTCTACTTACTAACTTTTAGTTCTCTGTCGGATCACATCACCTCACCACAAATAAATACTCATCATCATCATCAGGTTATTTTTGTCTCCACTGCAGGAGCATAACCCTCTCTCATCTGCTAGAGACAGACGGAGGGTTTGGCCTACACTCCCCGCGCTGGCCAGACGGGTTGGGGAGGCCTGACTGATGTTTTAAATTGTATTCCCTTAGTCGCCTTGTACGACAAGTATTCCTCAAATAATTCAAATGAAGCGTGTGATAATACTCAGGCCGTGTGTATTGAGGAAGCGACGGTTCAAATCCGCACGAGGGCTGTGTGGGCGCACGACATTCGGAGCTAAATATGGACAACGCATCACACTAGCAAGGCCGTAGGTGTTTCTCGTGAAAAGCTCTTCTGCGCAGTTACTTTCTCTGTAGGGCCGTCTGTAAAATATTTGCTGACGTCCTTCAATAAATGTTGAACATTTGAAAGATATTTATAGTTGTTTATAACGATTTTTTACTTTCTGGTGAGAGGCCTGAAAGGATGGTTGTCATGGAAAAAGAGTTAGCTATGGCATAGGGAAAGAGCAGACAGGCAGAAATAGCAATTCTTGGAAGTGGCTTACGCTCGTAACAGAGCTGCCGAAAACAAAATGAAGAACACAAAACAAAATGACACAGTAAGGACTTTCTGGTGAGAGGTCTGTAACGAGAAGATGGATAGTTGACGTGAAAAAAGAATTAGATGTAGTAAGCATAGGGAAAGAGCAGACAGGAAGAAATAGCAATTCTTGGAAGTGGCCTACGTTCGTAACAGAGCTGCCGAAAACAAAATGAAGAACACAAAACAAAATGACACAGTAAGGACTTTCTGGTGAGAGGTCTGTAACGAGAAGATGGATAGTTGACGTGAAAATAGAATTAGCTGTAGTAAGCATAGGGAAAGAGCAGACAGGAAGAAATAGCAATTCTTGGAAGTGGCCTACGTTCGTAACAGAGCTGCCGAAAACAAAATGAAGAACACAAAACAAAATGACACAGTAAGGACTTTCTGGTGAGAGGTCTGTAACGAGAAGATGGATAGTTGACGTGAAAAAAGAATTAGCTGTAGTAAGCATAGGGAAAGAGCAGACAGGAAGAAATGGCAATTCTTAGAAGTGGTCTACGCTCGTAACAGAGCTGCCGAAAACAAAATGAAGAACACAAAACAAAATGACATAGTAATTAGACAAAGTAATTAATGTAAAAAAATAATGACATGCATAAATAATAACAAATGATATACGACAAATTGTACTAATTTATAATAGCACTGTAATGAAATCAGAACAAAGGCTGTTTTTATTTTATTTTATTTTTAGTGAGAGGTCGTATTAGGTAGCTATTTCATGTACACTTCCAACGAAAGCGCATACGTCCACTGCTGGATGTAGGCCTTCGGCAATAAAGGCCACCACACCCGGTCCCCCGCCCTCCGCATCCAGCCACTTCCGGCCACCTTCTTCAGGTCGTCAGTCCATCTGGCGGCGAAAGTGCATCACAACATGGATATACTCAATATGTCCTAATATTGTAGGGATTGGAAAGCTATAGAAACTTTTGGTGGGCGTTTTTGCATGGAATGTGGTACCGAACCAATAAAACATTAGTTACGATTTTCATCATCATCAGGTTATTTTTGTCTCCAATGCAGGAGCACAACCCTCTCTCATCTGCCGGAGATAGACAGAGGATTTGGCCTACATTCCCCGCGCTGGCCAGACGGGTTGGGGAGGCCTGATTGATATTTTATAATGTATTCCCTTAATCGCCTTGTACGACATCCACGGGAAAAATTGGAATGGTCCTATTCTACTCTACCGGAAACCACACGACAACCACAGTTAAGATTTTGATCTACGAGTAGGTTATTTTTCTATATAGTTACTTACAGTTAACAGTGCAAGTGCACTAAATATTAATACTTCGACCCTTCAGGATATTTTGTGCCAAACCCCTGTCCGCCAATGGTGCTCTAAACCGATTTGGTGGACTTCACATACACCTTATAGTTTCTTCTCCGGAATATGCAGGTTTCATTACAATGTTTTCCTTCACCGATAAGTCTGTGGTATCCCACTAATCCGGCAGAGTGAGCTGCAACACTGGGAATCATGTCCGCACATGCAAGCCGCGTCTCTTTCCCCTTCTACCCCTCACTGTACCATGGATAGTTTCGCTAATATTCGAGTTGTTACAACCGTACCCTGTTACAATCGTACCCGGTCTACCCTAATTCAGTTTAATAAGTGTTTCTAGATTGACAAATTCATTTAAAAGAATTGAAATTTATAATCCCACTAATATTATAAATGCGAAAGTTTTTATGTTTGTTACTCAATCACACTTCAACTACTGGAAGGAGCGGGATGAAACATGGCACACTTATAGGTTAGGTCCTGGAATAGGGGATAGGATAGTTTATATCTCGAAAAAAACTCTCATTCCTACAGGAAATTAAATTAATTGTAAAAGCAGTGAAGATGTGTAAATATCGTAACCTACGCGGACGAAGTCGTGGGCAAAAGCTAGTTATAAATAAACCGTACAACTTATTGGTACGGCCAACAGAAAAGAAAAGGCTCTAACATTTTACCCTGTCTGTCCTCTCTGAGAATCGAACCGACGACCTCTATAGGCCTAAGGAGCGGTCATGTTAACACATCAATGAATTCTCCATCTATTTCTAGAATAAATTCAATGCGAAGATAATTGGAGAGCAGACTATAACTACTTTAGAAGTCTAGCAAGTTTTGGAAATTCGAACTCTCGACTGAACTTCACAGCTGTCGCTTCAAATCAAATCATACGAGATAATCGATTATTACAGCCTCTTGACTAAAGGACTACGAAAAGCAGTGAACCACTCGAAGATATGCTGCCCCTTTCACACTGCAGTCAATCCATATTATGCTTCGCTCTCTATTCTTGCCGCTTGGATTATTTTCTTTGTTCGACGACAAAAGTTTTGGGGCAAAAACGAATAAGACAAAATATGCCACTTCTCGGCATGATGCCAAAGTTTCGAAACATACGGGAAGTTTGCATATAATATTTGTCATTGGAATGGTGGTATTCAACATTTTTAACAAATGGGAATGACCTATTTACTGCATATTTGCGAGTGTGATTAATCATATACATCTAGAGTGCTTTAGAGAGACAATTTTTTTTTTAAAGTAAAAAAAACAAACGAACTGAGCGAATTATTTCGCTTTGCCTATTGACACAGCCTACCAATATATCGTGAAGATTGAGACAGTAACTATATTTACGAAACAAGACAGTATTAATTACTGTTACTTATATATAAAACTTAAAATAATAGAGTTAGGTAGGTATTTGCTTTTTTTTCAAATTTGTAATCATGCTTTTTGCTTCGTGTATTTTATAATTATTGTAGTGTATTCTTATTTAATTATACTCCCAAAATGTATTTACTCATGTATGCATTGTATATGTATGTATTTATATTATGTTTTTTATTATTGTATTGTTATTGTATGTATGTATTGTATTTATTTGTTGTATATTTATATGTAATATGTGTAGAACCATAAAAGCTTAATACTTATAACTTATTTGATATTTTATTTCATTTATTATAGTCATATAAGTACCTATTTATCATTTAAATTTCCTAATCAGCGCAACCTACAATTTTTTCTGGCATAATATTTTCTACCCAAAGGTTGTCTGGAAGAAATCGCTTAAAGCGATAAGACCGCCTAAATTGTACTATTTGTAACTTTTATAACGTGTAAGTGTATTTGTTTGTGCAATAAAGTATATTGTATTGTATATAGCATGTTGACGCGACGGCTGCAAAATATTTATAGTCATCTACACATTGTGAAACTTCTTTTTATTGCATTATTATAGCGAAGTGGCGATACATCGTCTCTATCTACCCCTCTGGGACCAAGGCGTGAGCATTATGTGAGTATGCAGTATTATGCTAAGAATTAAACACAGACATTTATTATTGGTAATCGGCAATTACAGGTCATTATGTGGGACGCCCCGTCGCCACATACATTGTGGTAGTGTTTGTTGGGGAAAGCCTATGGCCAGCAGTGGGCGTGGGATGACATGATGATGTTGATCTATTTTTTGTCCTGAGATGAGTAAAAAAATATATTGCTATTTAAACAACTATTTTTTTACATTCAAATGTTTATATACTCAACAAAGAGACATATTTCTAAGCACAATGGCGCTTAGCTTCCGTCAATATAATCTATTTAAAATACACAAATCAGATAAGAAACTACTACTAATTTATTTCAAAATCAATCAGCCTTGTCAAAAAGTTTAGGCGTAACCACTTGGCCACGACTTTTGGCTTAGCGGGACGCGGCGGAGGGTTGGCCGCTGGTTGCGGCGCCTCGTGGCGTGCTGCTAACATTTTTGTACATTTATTCTCGCCGCTCGCCGCCCCGCTCCTAGCTGCCGCTGGCAGCGGCAAGGTCGTGGCCGAGCGGTAAAGCGCCACCCAACTAGCTTACTGGCGAAATTGCAGCCCTGAGCTACAAAATAGTTATATATCGTAGTCCGTTTTTTATTGGGAACGTTTGTATGGAAAGGTTTACAATTTTGAGTAGTCATACACGTCAAACTGAGCCCAAAAATCCTGGTAGGCAGACGTAACTTCGCGACAGATGCCGGGGGAGGGGAGTCAAAGTACCGAACTGCCTGCTCTCAGAAAATAAATTCATGCGGATGTATTTGGACTTCTGAGTCAAGTTTGTTGTCGTTATCTGGTAAATCGACGATAGCCAGTTCATTTCTAATACCAGTTTTCTAGGGTTCCGTAGTAAAATATGACGAAATACCTAAAATAATGAGTAGTAAAATTAGGCATTTAAACCCTTTTTTAGGGTTCCGTAGCCAAATGGCAAAAAACGGAACCCTTATGGATTCGTCATATCTGTCTGTCTGTCTGTCCGTCCGTATGTTACAGCCACTTTATTCCGAAACTATAAGAACTATACTGTTGAAACTTGGTAAGTAGATGTATTCTGTGAACCGCATTAAGATTTTCACACAAAAATAGAAAAAAAACAATACATTTTGGGGGTTCCCCATACAGAACTGATACTGAAAAAAAAATTTCATCAAACCCATACGTGTGGGGTATCTATGGATAGGTCTTCAAAAATGATATTGAGATTTCTAATATCATTTTTTTCTAAAGTTAGTAGTTTGCGCGAGAGACACTTCCAAAGTGGTAAAATGTCCCCCCCCCCCTGTAACTTCTAAAATAAGATAAAACTAAAAAAATATGCCATGCAAACTTCCACCGAAAATTGGTTTGAACGAGATCTAGTAAGTAGTTATTTTTATAATACGTCATAAATCGTAAACCACAATACTATTATTAAAACATCGATCAAGGTTACAACGAACTACAATAACTTTTATATTATGTTACTTGCTGCTACGGAACCCTTCATGGGCGAGTCCGACTCGCACTTGGCCGCTTTTTTTTAATAGTCATACTTTAAAATGCCCAACAGAAAACGCCGAAAGACTATTGGTGCATCTAACGCCGATTTAGCCCCACTATAGCTTAATGGGTTAAGCTATAAAACAGCCTGCACATTTCGCCAGTATGCTTTACATCATTTTCCCACTGGTGAGCACGAACCAACCCTCACAATGAGCGCTCAGTTAGGCCCCGTAAGAATTGGCAGCCTTCACATACGCTTTTGAATTTCTTTTCTAGCGTATGCAGATTTCTTTAACTGAAAAGTCTGGATAAATTTAAAAACATTGAAAATATTTTGCTTAAAAAAGTATAAAGTAATACTTTTAAGATCATTTTTGAAATGTTTGACTGTTTGTTTGTGCTTTGTGTATTTAAAAACTAATTAACCAATTCTCATAGTGTTTTAAAAAATATATAGTCTCGCAATCGGCTTACTCAATCAAATTGTGAATTTATAGTTTTAAAAATTAGAGAATCCTAAATATGTATAACTACGTAAAGAAGCGATTCTCTCCTCCCCCGCCAGATTAACGTCGCGCGCCCGTAAAAGAGAGCACGGCTAGCAGTACGCATTACTGGCCTGCGACGCACAGACAGGCTGGTGGTTCTTCACTAGTAGTAGGTGATTAAATCTTTCCGCTTGTTGAGGGTTGACGTTAGTATACAACATTAAAATGTGCCGTGTGGTTCCCGGCTTAGAATAGGGCCACCCCTATCTTTCGCCCCCGTGGGTGTCGTCAAGGCGACTAAGGGATTGCACCAGGGACGGGCAGCAGCGTTCTCCTATGTGTGTATGTTAAGATCATTACTGCGATCACTAATCCGCTTGCCAAGCGTGGTGATTATGGCAAATCCCCTAATGGACAACTTACCAAAAGTGATAGTCTATTGGGGAGGCCTGTGTCCAGCAGTGGACGTATTTAGGCTGATGATGATTGAAATATAATTCTCGGCGGAATTCAGAATGCGATCGCGGCCGCTGCGACAGCACCAAACGCTATGAAAATGTATGGCGCCGCTTCTGAGGCCAGCGGCCGATCGCGTACGTTCGGCCGCGAGCGACAGACGCGCTGACCTTGGAAGCGATGCCATATATTTTCAGTGTTTAGTATTGTCGCGTCGTCGTGCGGCCGACGATCGTCGTAAGTCGCGCGCGGTCGCGATCTGAAGAAGCCTTGGGAGGGGAATAGGTGAGGGCAACGATCTCTATGTACTACTAGATGGAGCGTTTCAAACAATCACACAATCACACAACGCAAAAACAACTACGCAGAACATTTAAATATTACTAAATATTGACGCTACGGTTAAATAATGTCAATATTTAGAAAATAATTAAATGTTCTGAGTAGTAACTGCACAAGTTTCAAAGTGAATGTGAAAGATTTGCGGCTACTTGCATGAAACAGAGCGATTGTTTGGAACGCTCAATCTAGTAGTACATAGAGATCGTTGGGCGAGGGAGTTCGAGCGAAGCCGCGGGCACAGCTAGTACCTAGTAATAAAAACGTACTTAAATTCTGTACGTCGTACTCAATTTTGTGTCAAGAGTGTGTTATACAATATTCATATAAAGAGCGACCCATACAGATGTAAATTCAAAACAGCTGTATACATTTATGTTCTCGAGATACTGTTACTTTTGTCTTCGAGCTACACACTGTCTCATACATATTCATTGGGGTGACTAGATGTGATTGCGGGAGCGAGAACTAGAATATTTGTAGTGAATTAAAGGGGGTATGTTTGATATAAAACTTGTTGGAACTAGCTGGCGTAGGCGTTATGCAGTTGCGACGAAAATTTCAATGGATTTTTTTAATGTAACCCGAGATCAAAGTCAAAATCAACGCATCACTTAAAAACCACTGTACCGATTTTGATGGACTTTTCATAACATAGTGCTTAATTCGGTGTAACATATAGGCTTTATTTCATTGCAATCGGTCCAGTCAATCAAAAGTTATGCGAATTTCGAACACTCGCATACACTGCATCAGTATACACAACAATAAAGTGTAGGTAGTGTGTCATGGACGTGTAGGGGGAAAGTGGAGGGAGGAGAGGGGTGAGTAAAGTGGAGGATGAGTGGTGGGGAAGGGGGTGATAGGGGTGAGGGTAGTAGCTTACACATGTATGTACATCTAGGCGGTCTTATCACTAAAAGCGATTTAACCTTTGGGTACATGATAAGAATAGCAGAAAAAGATAGGTTGTGAAGTTAAGTTAAAGTAAGAGTTATTTGTACCAATAAGGGGATACCCATATACATATTTATACATACATACATAAATGATGTTCATACAATAACGTATTACAAAATGTGATTGATAACGACTAAGTTTTAAAATAAAGGAAAGGAGTGAGAAAGAAATGGGTCGAAAGCAGTCCATTCAAACGAAGGAAACCTATTGAAAAAGTATAAAATTCCAATAGTAAGTACCTTTTATAAAACCGTTATCCCGTCTAAACAGAATAAAATTTCATTTTAACTACGATACAATTTTCTTGAAGACCATAAACTGCAGCCATTACACTTGGCAGCCATTTTACGTCTATAAAGCCGTGGTCTGGTTGCACGCTTTGCTTGACGAATATAAAGTTGCATTATCTTTTTATATAGATGGCATGTATGTGGAAGGCTTTTATCAGGCGTAGTAAGTTTATCGACAACATAGTTATAAGGCAAAGCACATAACTGAGAATGTGCCTGCGGTAGTGGAGCGGTGCGGGAGGGGTGACACGTGACTAGGGTTGCCATCGGTCTAGGTTTCCCCGGAATGTTCCTAGTTTACGCCCGTCCGGGCGTGGTTTTATTTATAGTCCGGGTTTTAAAGTTATCAAGTCACCGCTCGCCGCCGGCGCAAAGCCGGGACGAAGATTCTGTTTTGTTTCTTTATTATATATTTAGTTAAAAATTGTATGAAAATACCTAATTAAAAACTTGATTTGTAGATAACTATTAAAACTAATTTTTATTTTACTGAGTAACTTAAAAAAACTGTTGACAGTCCGGGTTGTAAGCTCCAAAATCTGCTTTCATGCTTCTAGATCTAGTTGCCAGATTTTAGAGATGGCAACCCTAGATGTCCCGTAACAGAACTGTCTTGCTATACACGACCGAATATACACAGAAGAACGCCGGCGCCGTTGCAGTGTCGACCTTAGTCGCCTTGGCGACACCCACGGAAAGATTTGAGGTGACCCTGTTCCAAGCCGGGAACCACGCTATGAAAAAAAGTGTTTAAGAAAAGTTGATTATCTGTCTGTCTTTTTTAATTAATAATTTTATCAATTGGTAACTTTTTTTTAATTAGCATTTATAGGTAAAAATCTTTTTAAGAGTGAAAAATGTGTATGTCGTTGAAATTTATTAGTATAGACCAACGATCTCTATGTACTACTAGATGGAGCGTTCCAAACAATCGCTCTGTTCCACGCAAGTAGCCATAACCCTTTACATTCACTTTGAAACTTGTGCAGTAGTACATAGAGATCGTTGGTATAGACATTACTGTTCATACACGGTTCATCAACTTATTTATTATCCTGGCGAACAATTTATTATTGAATTATTATTTTTTGACCTATGAGTAACATGGAATTATGTATTCTTGACAATGTGTGAAATATGTTAATGTAAATCTAATCTAATCTAATGTAAATCTTATTAGTTTTGTACTAACCACTATCTATAGGAGGCTTAAATAAATAATAAATAGACAATTACATACACATTCTCGCTCAAGAAAAAGTTTGCATTTTTGCATTCATACACACCCAAGCATCGACGTACGATTTAATACACTCAAGAAACGTTCTGCATACAAACGATATCGAACGAACAACGTTATGCCACCAAATTGTCTCCCCATCCGTTGAAATTTCAACAATTTTCAACGCAATTCCGCACGGAAGGTACCTATAAAGTCCGGGAAATTTCCGTGTAGGTACGCTCATAATCCCGGAGAGATCATATGACAAATGGGGCACGGAACGATAGGGATTCCCGTGAAATGTACACTTAAAATTGAAATTTCAGCATTACCATAAGCCTACATTAATTCTATGTTTACAATGTTAATATTTAATTACGAGTGAATGACAAAAGAGATCGTGAGTACTTTGACAGTAGGTTCGTTGGTTTAGGGGTTTGGGGGTTCGGGAGTTTGGTACGAACGCGAAAGGCAGAGGTCGTGACGTTATTTCCCAATAGGGACGGATACCTTTGAATAAGTTGCTTCACCTCTGGGTTTCATATATAATTGTTGTAGATGTACTTAATTTTTTTTAGAAATAAAAATGTTAATAGAGATCATCGAAATTGAGAAATATAGAATCGTACTTCCAAACATCAGTCATGTTATTATAAATAAACCGTACTTAAGTTTCGTAAAACTCATTGGTACGGGCGGGGTTTGAACCACCACACCTCATACCCCGAAGCTGTTTAACTCCATCCTCGATTAGGCGTAGATCACAGGAGAACGCTGCTATCCGTCCCTGGTGCAACCCCTTAGTCGCCTTGACGATACCTACTGGAAAATTGAGAATGGACTAATTCTAAGATTCATGTTCTTTTATAATTCCCGTAGTACAGAAGAAAACTATGGATAGTTGTTTATTTATCGATTAGGCCTACTTTAATTCAACACGTCATTTTTTTTTGAAGCATGGTGCTTATACACTTTCAACTCTTTTCTACCGAGTGCTGCCGAGTCAACTCAGTAGTAAAAAACCGTTGCATGAAACGGACAGAGTTTTTAAAGGCGGCCTAATCCATTCAAATCAAGAAGAGCACTGAAACCCAAAACTGTTATAGGACTCAGTGGTCTTAGTAACCAGACGGATTATGTGTTGCTTTTTTCAAGAATTTTGTATTACTAGTTATATTCTCTTAGATTGCTGCCGCTGCCCACCCATGGTGCTATCCCTTAGTCGCCTTGACAACTCCCACGTGAAGATTATTGGGTTTCAGTCAAACTCAACTCTATGCGATTGAAGTTCAATATTCACATCATTCGTACTATTAGAGGGTTGGTTATACGAGTACCTATATGAAAAAAATTGCCGTGTGGTTTCCGGTAGAGTAGAATAGAATAGGACCACTCCAACTAAGGGGAATACATTATAAAACATCAATCAGGCCAACCCGTCTGACCAGCGCGGGGAGTGTAGGCCAAATCCTCCGTCTGTCTCCGGCAGATGAGAGAGGGTTGTGCTTCTGCAGTGGAGACCAAAATAACCTGATGATGATGATATGAAAAACGCAAACGTAAAATGCTGCGCGGTAACAATTCGTCGAGTTTTACGGTTCGCTTGAGCCCTTATGAGACATGAAACCCATATTTTGTGACACTCTGCTTGGAGAGCGAAACGAGCATTACTACTTAGCATTGGAACTGATGTAAGCTTTTTACAATCTTTATTCACCATCATCATATCAGCTCCCAGATGTGACTTTACAATAGCAAAATAGCTTACATTTGTACATCTAGGTGGTCTTATCGCTAAAAGCGATTTTTTCATTTTGCAGTTTCTAAACTGCCATAAAGCTTAGCACCGAACTATAGTATGGTGGCGATCACATAGACCAGAAATGGTCGCAGTGATACAAGGTCTAGACTGGGACCTTGAAAATAGCCCCAACTCGAATAAAAATAATACCAGTGAATTACTTAGGTACCTACATTCCGAAATTTCAAGTCAAGTTCAGAGGGTTCGTACGTAACTTCATCATCATCATCAGCCCGAAAGAGTCCACTGTTGGACATAGGCCTCTCCCAAGGTGTGCCACTGAACCCGATCCTCGGTTCTTCTCGTCCAGTTACTGCCAGCCGCCTGACGCAGATCGTCGCTCTATCTAGCCAGGGGGCGTCCCACACTACGCTTTCCCAGTCGCGGTCTCCACTGGCGAACTCGTTTACCCCAGCGGTAATCGGTTCTCCGACATATGTGACCAGCCCACTGCCACTTCAGCGTACTAACTTTTTTAGCTATGTCGAAGGCTTTAGTTCTCTGGCGGATCACCTCATTTCGGATCCTGTCTCTTAGAGAAACTCCGAGCATAGCTCTTTAAATAGCTCGCTGAGCGACCTTGAGTTTTAATCATACGTAACTTAAACTACGATTAAGCTTGAAAATTAGTATAAGTAAGGTATTTGCCTACGGGATTAATATTTACAAA
Organism: Esperia sulphurella; assembly: GCA_947086405.1. Taxonomy (NCBI): domain Eukaryota; kingdom Metazoa; phylum Arthropoda; class Insecta; order Lepidoptera; family Oecophoridae; genus Esperia; species Esperia sulphurella. The sequence goes on along the minus strand of OX352270.1, from coordinate 2,568,634 downwards.
ATACTATGGTTTACCACATCATTGAGCTTTTGCCTAGAAAATCTAAGAGTGATAGAATACTCGGTGTCTAGACCTACTCCCTCAAAGAGTGTGTACTCTGAGAAAAAAATAAGTAGCCCTCCTACTTACGTAAGGATAAAAATATACCACTATTACATAAGTAGCCGCCCCCATTATAAATGGTGTGCCGGCCACATTATTAAGTAGTTCGGTTACTTAGTAATGTGGCTGGCTACTGAATCAATTGTAGGTGACACCATTTATAATGGGGGCGGCTACTTATGTAATAGTGGTATATTTTTATCCTTACGTAAGTAGGAGGGCTACTTATTTTTTTCTCAGTGTATGGGCTACAGTCTTATAGTATTCGCGTGTCTACAGAGTTGTTGTTGAATAAATAAAATAAAATTGGCGTTCAAAGGATAAGTATCATATTAAGATCAGTTTTAGAATTTTTGTCTGTTAGTATGTGCATGCATCGTGTAAGAACTACAGAACCAATTCTGATGCAGTTTTCAGAAAAGCATAGAGTTTTTGGGAGTAACATGTAGTCTTTATTTCGTCGCAATCGGCTTACTCAATCAAAAGTTATGTGAATTTAGAGTTTTCAAAAACTCATATTACGTTCGTGTTAGTATACATTACAACAAAGAAGTGTAATGCTCGGCGGAATTCAGATTGCGATGAGTTAGGACTATGTTTAGTGCGAGGGTAGGAGGAGGCGGTGGCGGTGATGAGCTAGTAATTAAATAAAATCATCATCATCATCTGTCGAAATACGTCCACTTCTGATATTCTATAGAAGGCTTCTATAGAACAGAATATCACTTTTGGTGGATTGTCTATTGAGGGAATTGCCATAATCACCACGCTTGGCAGACGGATTGGTGATCGCAGTAATGATCTTAATATACACAGGAGAACGCTGCAGCCCATCTCTGGTGCAATACCTTAGTCGTCTTGACGACACCCACGGGAAAGATAGCGGCCCTATTCTAAGCCGGAAACCACAAGGCATATAGGTTTGGTCCTGGATATATAGATTAGGTCCTGGAATATGACATAGGATAGATAGATAGATAAACTCTTTATTGCACACAAATTAAAGATAACCATAAAACACGTATAGATTTTTGGAAAGTGTAAAAAGGCGGTCTTATCGCTTAAAGCGATTTCTTCCAGGCAACTTTTCATTCACCACCAAGACCAGCCACCTCATTGTTATGGGAGACTTCAACGCCAAAGTGGGAGTACAAAAACACGACGAATCGATGGTTGGACCACATGGATTTGGGCCTAGGAACCACAGGGGGCAAATGCTTGTCAACTTCCTGGAGAGCCAGGGACTATTCTTGTTTAACTCCTTCTTCAAGAAGAAGACCCATAGGAAGTGGACGTGGCGAAGCCCCGACAACGTGACCAGGAACGAGGTTGACTTCATCATGACGAATAGGAGGTTTATATTTGAAGATGTCTCAGTGATTAATAGGTTTAATACCGGAAGCGATCACCGACTTGTCCGAGGCACTCTAAATGTGAACTTCCAGCTAGAGCGGCATCGTCTAGTGAAGTCAACCCTCCGACCAACACAGGGCCAAACCATGATGGGATCAGAACGGTTCCAATTGGAACTAAGCAACCGATTCGCCTCGCTGGAAACCACAGAGGCCGTTGATCAAAAATACAACGATTTCGCGAATGTCGTCCGTGAGGAGGGCCGCAGATTCTGCCAACAACAGCGTAAGAGTACCAAGTCCAAAATCTCTAGCGAGACTCTGGATCTTATGAGGCAGAGACGGGAAATGCCTACGTCTTCGCCAGATTGGCATACTCTGAACAAGCGCGTCAAAAAGCAAATACGTTTCGATCTCCGCCGCTCTAATACACGCTCCATAGAGGAAGCGATCGAGAAAAACAAGGGATCGAAAGTATTTGCCAAGCGACTTGGGAGGAGCCACATGACGAAGCTGAGGACATCTGATGGTAGGACCGTTGCCTCTAAGCCAGAGATACTTGCCGAAATGGAAGAGTTTTATGGACAACTGTACTCGACACACGCGCCAAAGCCTGCGGCCCAAGTCACGGGCGATAGTCGCGCACCCTTGATCCGCCACTATACAGAGGACATCCCGGACGTTTACGTGGGCGAGATTAGAATAGCCCTCGAGCAGCTCAAGAACAACAAGGCGCCAGGTGACGACGGTATCACAGCGGAGCTTCTTAAGGCCGGAGGGACTCCAGTCCTAACGCGACTACAGGAGCTCTTCAATACCGTCATGCACAACGGAACAACGCCAGAGGCATGGAGTAGGAGTAGGAGTATAGTGGTATTATTCTTTAAGAAAGGAAACATCACACTCCTCAAGAATTATAGGCCGATCTCACTCCTAAGCCATGTCTATAAGCTGTTCTCGAGGGTTATTACGAACCGTCTCGCCCGAAGACTTGACGACTTTCAGCCTCCGGAACAGGCTGGGTTTCGAAAAGGCTACAGCACCGTAGACCACATCCACACATTGCGTCAGGTTATACAGAAGACCGAAGAGTATAACCAGCCCTTGTGTCTTGCATTTGTGGACTACGAGAAAGCCTTCGACTCCATCGAGACATGGGCTGTTCTGGAATCCCTGCAGCGATGCCAAGTCGATTGGCGATATATCGAGGTGTTGAGATGCCTGTATAACACTGCCACCATGACCGTGCAACTCCAGAATCAGCAAACAAGGCCAATCCAGTTGTAAAGGGGGGTTAGACAGGGGGATGTTATATCCCCGAAACTGTTTACCAGCGCACTGGAGGATGTCTTTAAAACGCTGAACTGGGGAGGACGGGGCTTAAGTATAAACGGCGAGCACATCTCACACCTTCGATTTGCAGACGACATAGTTGTAATGGCAGAGTCGCTGCAGGATCTTGAGGATATGCTGACCAGCCTAAACTGCTCTTCCAGACGAGTAGGTCTTAGGATGAACGTAGACAAGACGAAAGTCATGTCCAACTCACACGTTAACCTAAGACCGGTGATCGTCGAAAATGTCAATATTGAAGTTGTTCAGGAGTACGTCTACCTAGGACAGATAATACAGCTGGGTAGGAACAATTTCGATAGAGAAGCTGACAGAAGAATCCAGTTGGGTTGGGCAGCATTTGGAAAACTGCATCAAGTCTTCACGTCGCCTATTCCACAATGTTTAAAGACAAAAGTCTTTAATCAGTGCGTCCTGCCTGTCATGACCTACGGTGCAGAAACGTGGACACTGACAGTGGGCCTGATCCACAGGTTCCAAGTCGCTCAGCGAGCTATGGAGAGGGCTATGCTCGGGGTTTCTTTGAAGGATATGATTCGTAACGAGGAGACGAAGAACGAAAGTCACCGACATAGCCGAAATGATTAGCAAGCTGAAGTGGCAGTGGGCGGGCCACATATGCCGCAGAACCGACGGCCGTTGGGGCAGACGAGTTCTGGAGTGGAAACCGCGGATCGGCACTCGCAGGGTGGGACGCCCCGCCGCCAGGTGGACCGACGACCTGAAGAAGGTGGCCGGTAGCGGCTGGATGCGGAGGGCAGAGGACCGGGTGTGGTGGCGTTCATTGGGGAAGGCCTATGTCCAGCAGTGGACTTCTAGGGGCTGATATGATGATGATGATGATGAACTTTTCATTAGGAAAATAAGAAAGACATAGCGACAGAGTATTGCAGGTGAAAGTAGAGAAATTTATAATTTTAGAACATGTAAATACTTAGTAAGAATATTAAATTAAATTCACATTATAAATATTAATACATAAATATGCTAAATAGGATAGTTTTTATCCTGAAAAAACATCTAATTCCTACGGAAATACATAATAATTTGTGATGATAAGTTGTTCACGCGGACGAAGTCGCGGGCTTCAGCTAGTATTTAATATATACGTGACATTATATACATGCCAAATTTACATTTTTATTTATTAGATTACAAACACCGGAATAAAGAGAAACACACGTTTCAAAAGTTAATTCGCGTTACTTTTAATTAAGATGGAGGCTTAATTTTAATAATGTAACGTTAATTTTAATAATGTAACGTTACACGTTACCGAGACGAGAGCGTTATGAAAATTGAAATGAGACGGCTAAACAAGACAGAAGTATACGCCAATTAACACATCGTCTCTAATTATGACATTAAAAGTATCATGGACGGTACAGACTGGCGGTTGAAACGCTGCGTTTTCTTTCATGGTTAAAGTTTTGAATCAGAACTGAACTGTTCTGAATGTGCTGGGTGATCGGTGGGACTCTCCGATGCTGGGATGGTGGATACGACTGCATGCAGTCAAGTAGTATCGCCGCCCGATATCGGGCAGCCAAATCATATTTTAATTATAAAACATTTTAATATTGTATAAAATACTAACATTAGTGAATAAGAAATTTGTTACTAATAGATATGTATATTATGTCCGAAATAAAAATTCTGTTCTGTTCTATTAATTACGACGCCGAACGTACTTTTGGAACATTTATACACGTAATTTTTTTGATTGCGACTACGACTTCCTATTTATTATTGCCGTGAAGAATGAACTAACCAACAGAGGTAACTTCACTAACATCATTAGTAATTATTTGATCCAGTAACAAAATACCTATGTAAGATTATAAACGACAAGATACAGAACTGAAAAAAATAAGTAGCCGTCCTACTTACATAAGGATAAAAATATACCACTATTACGTAAGTAGCCGCCTCCATTATAAATGGTGTCGCCTACTACTGATTCAATAGCCGGCCACATTACTAAGTAACCACACTACGTAAAAATGTGTGGCCGGCTACTGAATCAGTTATAGGCGACACCATTTATAAAGGAGGCGGCTACTTACGTAATAGTGGTATATTTTTATCCTTATGTAAGTAGGAGAGCTACTTATTTTTTTCTCAGAATAGACGGAGTCAAAGGGGTTCGGGGAATGAGGTGCCGTGGGGGAGGAAACATTAAACGTACATATCGTACAAATAGCACATCGCTGCAGCACGTCACATTCGAGCGCCTCGTTGGTTTAGTAGCTTGGGTCATTGGACTCGAGCGCCAGAGGTAGTGGGTTCGATTCCCACTGGGGACAGACACAAATTGTAACAATTTGGTTCCTGTCTGTATGAATTGTCCCATCCTTGTTAAATTTTCACAGCACAGGAGAAAATCCTAGTTGAGGATTAGACAAGCGCATGTGTAATATTTATTGTAACTATTCCTCTGCTGGTCTTTTAACTCGATGGTCTAAATAGTAGCGAATGCGAGCACAGTTTCAACAAAACTAAGGCGGTTTTAAAACGGCGCCGTGCGAACCGCTCGCTTGCACGCGACCTTTACAAAACCACTCTCTCGCTATAATTAATTGTATGTCGCTAGCGCCATTTCTCGTCGCTCCCCACTTAATTACGTTGCAAATATTGTGAGGCAGCTGCCTTTCTAAATATGGTGGGGCATTACTTACACGGAACATTAGTTCGGTGTGATGGGAGGAAGGGGCGGTTCTTTTTAGTTATTTATCAAAATCACAGCAACCTACGACACCCCCGGCACTCCGTACCAGGTTGTTGCTGATGCTGATGTTTTCGGATCGATCTGTTCGTTACGGTTTTTACTGTATCAGCGGATGCTGATGCTGATTTTTTCGGATCAATCTCTTAATCTCTAGTACGGAGTCCGTACCAGCGAACAAATTTTATTACCTACTACTAGTAGTACTACAGGTGCACAAACCTATCCGTACATGTTTGTGTGTCTGCGTAAATTACTGTAGGGCTACTGCACCCAGCGCACGAACATAGTCGATGGAGAGAGGTACAACGTGCTTCTCTTTCTAACTAATAGCGTTTATTTATAGCATAACTAAGGGATTTTTGTTGGTTTTTTAAAAACTATTGGTAAAGGCAGCTTTTTTTCCCTCTAATATTTCCATAAACCTCTATTAACTTTAATTATTATAGATTTTTTGCTGTGCAAACTTCGGAGATAAGAGGGGGGAAGGGAGGGGGAGGGTTTGGGGGTAATTATCAAATATTTTTAAAAGGAAACAAAAACCTATTTTAGAATATATATGATGCCCTTTCATACGATATCCCACTTGACCTAATAACCACACTGTAAAATTTTGTGTCCCTCGTTTCTTAAAAAAAATTCATTCTATCATTCGCAATAAAGTTGGGTGGGCATTATTTAAAACTGTTTCAAATTACAAGTCGATAGCGTTAGTAGTTCCTGAGATAAACAGCTATGCGTGACGGACGGACGGACAGGGTCGCACCATAAGGGTTCCGGTTTTACCACTTTGGTACGAAACCCTAAAAATGAAACAAAATGTCGATGTGAACGCGGCGCCCTCAAATTGTAACCAAACCGTGGTCAAGTTAACAACTTCAGTTAGAGTTCAAGATCTTGATGCGTTATGGAGTTAAGATTACGTCTCATCATCAGACTATATACGTCTACTGCTGAACATAAGCCTATCCAATAGAATTCCTCCTTGGGTGGGCTTTCCATTGAGGAATTTGCCATAATCACCACGCTTGGAAGACGGATTGGTGATCGCAGTAATGATCTTAATATACACAGGAGAACGCTGCTGCCCATCCCTGGTGCAATACCTTAGTCACCTTGACGACACCCATGGGACGATTTGGGGTGGCCCTATTCTGAGCCGGGAACCACAAGACATCATCATTATGGCAAGATTATGTCTGTTCACGGTTAAAAAGATCTTGTTCAAATCAACAACAAAAAATTCAGTGGATTATTTACCTCTAGGCTTTTTGTGAAAGCGAAAAGTAGACCACGCTGTCGCCAACTTTCCTTACTTTGATATCTTTTTCCTTGTTCCCGTCAAAAGTGGAACTTTTTGTTGACCCTTTCAGCAGGTAAGATAAACGACTAAGTTTTTGTTTAAAAGTAAGGCCTGACAGGGGGAAAAATAGCTAGACAGGTATTGCTACAACATATATGTCGGCGAAATTATAAAAGAGGAGCTGATTTGGAGGCACAGTGCGTGCTCGTCGTGCCGTTCACGAGACGCATACACGAGACTCGATGGATGCGCCTGCGGTGCGCAGGCAATACTCCGACGGATCGACAATGTGAACGAGTTGCGGCTCCCGGGCGCGCAGTTGCGTAGAACAGAGCGATTGTTTGGAACGCTCCATTTAGTAGTACAAAGATATCATTGGTTTTGCCATACAGAGTACAAGAACAGAATTATTTTATTTAGGATCAAGTCGGGTGCTTCGACAAAGAGCACCTGAGCAAGTACCGGGCACCTCCCCGTGATTCGGCCTATATGACATTGACGTCGAAAGACCATGGGAGGTGGAGCGTCTGTACTTTAAACTCATAAGCCCTAGATAATAGATACTACCTTTTTATCATGGCGATGTTGTCCGCCACACATCACTCCAAGTGGTATCACAGAGCGAAAAGTGGACGATGTTGCGACGTTGCATTGCGCAAAGTGACGATGCATCGTTTTTGCCTACCCCTCTGCGACCAGGGCGTGAGCATTATGTATGTATCTATGTACTTATTATCATAGTAAAACGTAACATAACCATTGTATATGACAATGGCCCGGGAAATGTTATCTAAAAACCAAACGTGACTCAAAAGACCTCTAAATCGATTCCTATTGGCAATTTGAGGAACCATGTCCTTGCTTGAGACAGTATTAGCATTCATGTCACAAAGATAATAAAAAAAAATTGATAAAACGTTGCCCGATATTCTCTTGGGACTTGGTAATGGAGGATGTGACATCGAATACCTTGGTATTTTTTACCTTACCACGTTTTTATTCTTGTCTGTTTGTCTGTTCGGTAAAATAGTTTTTCAATTACTTTACTGTCCGAGCCGCGCAGATGTGGAATAAACTGCCGACGGTCATTCGAGGAACCTAGTACTTCTGTGATATCCTTGAAAACTAAAAGAGCACTATCTATATACGTATATATATGATTATTATATTTATTACTATTTATTGTAAATATTTACTTTACATATATGTAAAGTAGTTTAGGTATTTAGTATTATATTGTGTATTATACAATATTTTGCCCCTTTCGCTCTTAGTGCCTTGTCTCATACCCTGTAAGGTTGGCTGGAAGAGATCTCTTTTAAATGGCGAAATGATAAAAGAGTAGTTGATTTGAAAGCACAGTGCGTGTTCGGCACGCCGTTCGGCGATCGTCGCGAGCACGCGCTGATGGAAAATCGCGAAGGGCCGGCGCAGACGCATACTCGAGACTCCGGCATCGCTCCGAAGGATCGTCTGCCTTTTAAAATCGTTGCTTGATGATGTAGTGTCATTGAAGCCAGTAAACTTTAAAACGGTGTTAAACTCAATTGTGTAGTCCGCCCCGGCTATGATAGGGACTAGGTTTATTGTACACCGATGAGTCTAAGCGGCAAGAGTAAGCTTGTCCCATGTGACAACCACAACATCAAAAGAGGAGATACGACATATATATACAAATTTTGCAATCGATTTTAAACTAACTTCCTGATGAGCTCGAGAATTTAAATTATCCATTAAGTTTGTTAACATACTGTTATATAACTTCCATAACGAAACATCACATACAGTCGCAAACGTTAATTTGGGACCCATTCCTTAGATAAGTTCATAAAGCACTTTTTCGCTTTTACTGGATGGCAGCAGCAGAGCACTGCGGTAACATAACTTCCGGCGACTATGAGTATTTCCGCTATAATTTGTTCGGTTGGTGGCGCTGTTGATGGCGCGGTACAATAATGGTGGGAGCGAAGAAAGCCTTCGTGTTGGAGATAGTCAGCCGGGAGCTCATTCGAAAGTCAAGTGTCGTCCAGGACCGTGAGTTAAGCCGAAACTATGTCGGGTTAAATAGTGTTCATTGTAGTGTGTTAATTAATAAATATAGTGTTCTCAAGTAAAGTGTTTATAATAAGGTTGAAATCTTTAATCAAACTGCAGCTATGGCAAATACATTTAATTAAGACGGAAAATACAACTAAATACATACATACAAGTCTATGGTAAGAAGTTCTAATTTCATATTTCATCATATTGGGAAAAATCTTTTATACATGTTATAGAAAACTATTATTTCCATAGTTATAAACAGTCTTGATATTTAGATTAGCCTGTGTGATAGATTATCAAAGACACTTCTTATTATCAGGTGTGAGAGAGAAGGAATATAGGAAGTTTCACACTCCTCGGTTAGAAATTAATTAATTCATTCATAATGCTCACGCCTTATTCCCACAGGGGTAGGCAGAGACGATGTATCGCCAGTTTGCGCAATCTACCCGCTTTTCGCTCCGTGATACCCCTTGACGTGATGTGTTGGGAACAACATCGTCGCCTTGTTCAGGTACCACGATTACACATCAAGTGCCGACATCCTGGAGATGGGTGAACTCCGGGCACTATTAGCCTTACCGAATCATACTTGGCTCTGATGAGGTGGACAATTATTTCCCTAGCTAATCGTGGTTAGATATTATACTACAAAATGAATAAATAAATAAAATAAAATATGTTGGGACATTTCACACACGGCCACCTGATCCCAAACTAGGCAGAGCCTGTAATATGGGTATCAGACAGCTGAAATACATACATAAATACATAATATATATAAATAACATCCAGTCACAAGGCAAACACAAGTGCTGATCACACGAATGTTTCACGAATATTATGCGCCTCATAGACAACGTAAAATGTAATTTTAGGCGTTTGCTGTTAAGGTCTAAAATTGCTGTAGAATATGAATAGATGAGTTCCAAATTAGAGTCCGTAACCACACCCCCGACACTCCATACAAGCGGACAGACACAGTACATTCGTGTGTGTGCGTAAACTACCGAGAGAGGGACAACGTTATACGCCAGCACTTAAGTGCTTCTCTTTCGTACTACGCGTCGCGCTTTATTTTGCGGGCGACATAAAATATTTAGTACTAGCTGTGCCCGCGGCTCCGCTCGCGTGAACTACAGAATCCGCCCCCGTTCCCACTTTCGCTCCCGTTCTCTTCCCACTTCTACACTTCCACTCTGACTCAAGACTCTCAATATCCCAACCCCAACCTCAACCCCATCTCTATCCCCAATATCTAAATTTCACTCAATCCTATACGCGCCGCGCCTTTCGCCGCGCCGCGGCCGTTGATCTCGCCCATATGATGAACATACTCGTACGTTCGAGAAATATTGCATTTTTTTTATCAAAATTTTCGTAAAAAAGAGATGTTTTTTTCATGAATGATTTCTAAATGTGATACTGAGTTACTGGAAGAAATATTAACAGTCGTTTTATTATCATCCGATATAATGGCTTCTAGAAAATTTTAATATCTCAGGTTCTAAGTGGCGTATCAAGATAAAACATGCACCAGATTTTAAGTTAGACCACCAGCAAGACAACTGTGAAAACTGCATCAAATTTCATTCAGTAGTTTTTGCGTGATGCGGTAACAAACATACATACAGACAGACAGAAAGAAAGACAGACAAACAAAAATTCTAAAAAAATTGTTTTAGCTTCTATTGGCCCTATAAAGACCCCTCATAATTTTTTTTAAATATATCTCGTGTACAGACATATACCAGTTACAGTTTTGTTATTAGTATAGATTCCCAAGTAGCATTTTACTCCATTTAAGAGTACACATTTAGTTCCCATGTGAACTTAAAGCATTATTACAGTTCACTCGTGATGTATAAGCTGCATTATTGCGATTAACACCACCTATACCTGTCTAAGGGACTTATAGGAGTGTAGAGTTATACTTTTATACGGTTGTTGGTGTTATAATACTCTAACAACTGTCCTTTAGTCAGCCGTCTGACTAAGAGCATTATAGGAGGGTAGAGATACGGCAATCGCTGTTTAACGGTCTACTTGTAAGATGTTATACAGCTAGCATATTAATAGAACACACGTGGTCATTTATACAGCCAAAGGCTGTTATGTTTACTTGTTTTAGACTGTTATACAGCTAGTAGCTGTAGTAGGAGTTGTTTGTGGTCATTAAAATAACCTTTTTTACTATCTGTATAGAAGTGTTTAAATGGTTTACATGTGCACTGTAGGCTGTTAAAAGGACTACATGTGTTGTCCATTAACTTCAATAGCAGTTTATTTGTCAACAAGTACTACTCTTATTTGCTGTAAGCTGAACATGAATGTGAATGTGAAATTCTATTACACTTATCCCACAAGCTGACGTGTATTGTGTTTATTACGTCGCGTGCAAAAATTTGTGAAAATGAATAAAAAATCTTGGAAAATAAGAGCGAGAACCGGTGGAATAAGAAGAAAAATTGCAAAAGAATATTCGCAAATTCGTCCCTCTTTATCTAGTTTGTTTACATTCTTTTAAATACCTCCTTGAACAGCGTAGTGTCTTTGTAAGTGTAAATACTCTGACACCAAACTGTGTGGCTCACACGAAAACAAAAAGTGTTTTTTGTTAGTTTGTTACAAAATTTGTACTTTAGGTATTCATACTTGACTTAGTACCTGGGCTAGGCGATTTAACGGACAATAATTATTATTGCGGATCTCTAAAATTTCAGTATATGAAAGAATAAAACGATGATCACAATTGACCTGAATTACATAAGTTCACATTAGAATACATTTATAGACATTGGTTCTGTAGTGGTACAAATGTGGGACTTCATATAGCCAACAGCATTCTAACAGAACACATGTGAACCTATATACGCTCTAGCCGTATTTCATTTCCACCATTTTGTTCACGTAACCTAAAATATTTACCATATAAATCTCCAAAATTATCATGCAGATTTATCACAAAATACGCAGATAGAGCGATTGAGTTTTGGTTTCATGTTTTAATTAATTACCGTAGTATAATTATAATGCCAATATAATATCAAAAACTGAAAATTGTAGATTTCCTCTCAGCCAGTTTTAAATATTTTAAAATGAATATCGCGTTTTTACAGAGGCGCGTGAATATTTTAGCTGTAAATATGTATACATTTCACGATAAAGTTGCATTCCCATGGCATTTAACATTATTAAGTATTTAAAACAGGTATACTTACCGCGTGTTATCATAAATTTTTATCCAATTGATATCCGCCGGAGTTAATGTTTCTGATGGCCGGGCGTACACACAAAACCAAACTAAATGAGGAAAATTAATAAATAAAAGAAATAATTTAGGACACATGTGAACTTTAGGTAGCACTGGAGTACTTTTGTGGGATTTTATAACTGTGAAGGCTGTGTATTTAGCCACTTGTTACTCTTTATTACGCTCATGGACGTTGTATGGTTCACATGTGTCCCATATAGCGCCGAAAGTCAGCCTTTAAGCCCGATGTTACTACTTAAACTGCTAATATAACGCTAATGTACAGCCATAGTGAACTTAAGGCTGTCTAATTTGTGCCCAAACTGGTTCTATAAGAGCTGTATAGCAAGCTATACAGCTCTTATACAGCTGACTTACACAGCTTGTGGAGTACATGTGAACCACTATACATCTTATATAGAACCCCGAATGCCACTTGGGTTCGCTGCCGTAACTGTACTACCTACAAAACAAATGGCAAAGAACACAATGAATAAACAATACAAATTCGTTATCTACATAATTTATTTGAATGCTAAATGCTGGGCCATTAAAAGAAACAGCATTAATTGTACGTTGACTATATATCAGTTTTACAACCGTAAAGTCACGAAACAGGAAAACTACTGAGCCGTAATGGAAAAAAAAACGTACGTAAAAAAGGCGCAAAAGTGCGTAGAGTAGCACGAACTTTATTGGCAGTAAAACTTTGGGCGTTTCACATAATCCAAGTGATATCCATCAAACGGGGTTCAGAGTAATTGTAAGAGATAAATTTCGTTGACGGTACAAAATTTTTATGCGTTGCACCTGCAGACAGTAGATATACTTTGTAAAGAATAATCTGACAGAGAGGCAAGTTAATTCTAGTGGTACCTAAGCGACGTATCTCAGCGCGTACAATGTAGGCAAAGAATATTAAATACAGACACTACGTGAACAGAATACTATGTATAGAAGCGACGCTTGCCTCCTGGCGGGCAGTTTACCGTCGCCCACCAATACTGGACTGCCGCCGCTCGTCGAGAGCTCGACGATATAATTTAGAAATAGAAGATCGTTTAAGTATCGTATTCATCATCAGAATCACTATCATTGGACGACCTCCGTGGCGGAACGCGGTAGCTCTCGACTTCCACGCCGGAGATTGCAGGTTCGAAAGGAGCAAATGTTCGTACGATGAATATGAATGTTTGTACCCAAGTCTTGGATTTTTATATATTTATTTAAGGATGTATATCCGTTATCTAGTAACCATAGCCTGTCACCGGCCTGCGGTATTTACGCCGGACCAGACTATTGTAGATGGTTAAACCGTCATATATCGATCGTCAGAGCCTCTTCCGTTTATCAGCAGGGTGCACCACGGGCAAGTGAGGTTGACAGTTGGAGTGGTCAGCTGGTTTTCCACCCCCTTTCACCCCCTTTCACCCCATTTCACCCCCTTTCACCCCCTTACACCCTTTACTTCAAATACCGCAAATCCGACCTGTGGTATTAGTGATAGTTTCCTGGCAGGGAAATCAACCCTTTAGGACATTGAAATGTACCATATCAACCCTTAGACGTGTATTGCTAGACATAACAGTAATGATAATGAACCCATGGGAAAATAATGACATTTACGAATGTACACTTTACTGACTTTTGAATTACCAATTGCAAATCTAATATTGACATGTTTACATTTAAAATTCGTGAGGCAATTAGATAAAATGGCAGTGTTACCATCCAACACTGCCTTGTTAGACAAAAGCTTATTCTGCAGGATACCTCGCATCTAATAAATAAAATCGTAAACATCGCGTGTCTGTACATTGAAGATATTTGCAAAAAAAATTGGGGGTCTAAGGATAAGTAATAGAACACTTTTCGATCATTTTTGGAATTTTTGTCTGTTTGTCTGTGAGTTTGTGCACGCATCACTTAAAAACTACTGAACGGATTTTGATGAACTTTTCAAAGAAACATGGCGCTTAACCTAACTTAACATTTAGTCTTTATTTCATCGCAATCGGTGTACTCAATCAAAAGTTAGACTAGAAAAATGTTAATACAGTTTGGAAGAATTTCTTGGTGACGATTCGATTTAAGGTATCAATTTTTTTTATTGTTGACGGGTTTGCGCTTGACCTCAATCTCACCTGATGGTAAGTGATGATGAGGCCTAAGGTGGAACGCGCTTACCCAGAAGATGCTTATGCCTTTCTATCTAATTAACTTTTAAATGTTTTTTTTTTGTTTAATTTTGTTTTAAATGCATGCTTCACTGCGACACAATGTTATATGCCCACGTGGCGGGACATAGCCGAGCTATAACTATGACTTGTATTCCTTTCTATACCTATGATCCACAATAAAGATATTTGTATTTGAAGAAATACGAAAAAAAAAACCTAAAAAAAATTTAAATGTATCACTAGTATTGTTAAATTTCAAAAGAAACCTCTACTCTCCTACCGAGGGTGTTAGGGAACTCTCGTCAGAATTTTATGATATCATAAATTCGGTCCATAACCTTTATTAACGCCCTAGTAATTGTTTTAGTTGTAAAATCTGGCACGATACTCGTAATAATAAAGTTATAACCCGATAAGATTGGGGGATAATCGATGGCATCGATTATGATGTGGGAACAGGAGGTTTATGAGTTATGGCTTTGATTTTTTATGACGTTTCTTAATATTTTAGACTAAATATTCAATACGCGTTAGGCTATATTGATAAAAACCGAAACATATTAATTTTTCAATCTTATTTCAGAGATATGATGGTAGAAACGTTCCATTCATTTAGTTTGGTCCATGATTTCCCGTAATGCCTAGTCTGTTCACTTGGTCCAATTCCCGGACGTCTTATTCCCCAAACATCTAATTCCCTAATAGTCTATTTTATTCATTTATTTATACTTTATTATACACAAATACAAGTCGCACTCATTTAAACATATGATGTAAAAAAGCGCACTTAACTCTACCTAACGTTTTCTTCCAGTAAACCTTTGGGTGAAAAAGACAAGTCAAAGCAGATAGCCAGACATATTAAAAAAACAACCAACTTAGGAGTTATCTATGGTTTTTGAGAACAGTATCTAATTATTTATCATCAGGGACGGGCAGCAGCGTTCTCCTGTATATATTAAGATCATTACTGCGATCATCAGTCCGCCTACCAAGCGTGGTGATAATGGCAAATCCCCCAATGGACTGCCTACCAAAAGTGGCATTCTATTGGGGAGGCTTATGTTCAGCAGTGGACGTTTATAGGCCGATGTTTATAGGACGTTTATATGTATGTAAACGCTTTATTGTACCAAAAATAACAACCACAACAAGAATTAAATTGTGTACAAAGGCGGACTTATCCCACTTAGGGATCTCTTCCAGTCAACCTTAGAGTAACCGAAAGGACAAGTATAATGCGTTTAGTACCAAATTTGTTAAAGAAATGTACTTTTAATAGTTTGAAAATACATATGTACTACATAAACATAAACGAACAATATATAAATACATATTACATAAACGAACAATATATACATAAACGATACATGATGTTGTTTCTTATAATACACTTTATTGCACAAACAAATACAGTTACAAGTTTTAAAAGTTAAAAATAGTACAATTTAGCCGATTTTATCGTTTTTAATTTAATGGCAGATGTCTATCTTACCAGCCATCAGGAGAAATAAACTTTCGGGGAATTGGGCCAAGTGAACTGACTAGACATTGCGGGAACAGACGTCATGGGCCAAACCGGTTCCATCTCACTATGTGAAATCATTTACAAACAAATTTTATTACACCCAACAAATCCCTCTCCACACACATCACCCACCTACACACACACACACACACACACACATACCTACACAAGCACACACTCACATAGGCACAAACACAACATACCTGAAGCTAGCAAATGGTAACGTATGTAAAGAAGGAAAAGAACAATGTAACTTTTGATGATGGCCAAATGTAACTCTAATGCTGAACTAACTTGAGGAGGAACTGTCTCCTAAGACACAGGTTTATACCTAGTTTAGGAAGCAGGGATCCCTATCGCATGCCATATATACATAGTTATACATAAGTAGCCACTGTAATCTGAAGTTATTTGAAAATAAATTATTATTATTATTATTATAATGCCATTGTTAGTGTTTTTGTCAACATGACAGTAACTTCTGAGGCTCTCTGAGAACATTTGTAGTAAACATATTCCTTCACAAGCGACAAGGGAACTTATGTATCGCTTAATGTGTTTACTTTGAGCTTGCTAAGCTTAATTTGAGTTGCTTTGATGTTCATATCACTTAATGCCCACAGCTACTATCTTGACAGTGGTGTAAATGGAATATGTAGGTGTATGGCAATCATCATATCAAACCAAAATCTTTATTCAAAGCAGGACTCACATTGTCGGCTCCGTAGCCTAGTCGGTAGTACACCTGCCTGCGAAGCTCGGGGTCGCGGGTTCGAATCCCGCCCATTCGTGTGATGAGCACTTGTGTTTGCCTTGTGACTGGGTGTTAGTTATATATATATATATATATTATGTATGTATATCAGCTGTCTGATACCCATATTACAGGCTTTGCCTAGTTTGGGATCAGGTGGCCGTGTGTGAAATGTCCCCACATATTTATTTATTTATTTATACTCACAGAGTAACTCGAGAGTTCGGAACCAGCGATCTGAATCAGGTAGTATCGTTTATGTACTTGCGAGGAAATGGTTGTTATATTTTATTTTATTTTATATTCATCATCAGCCGAAATACGTCAACTGCTGAGCATTTATACTGTTATCCGAAAATAATGTTAATAAATGTTATAAAAAAAATACGGGAAGGGCGGGGTATTTAGAGGGGAGTGCCATCGTGAACTAAACGGTCCATATTGCTCTTTTATCCTTGCAGTCACAGAACCCTATCAAGATAGAACGGTTACATCCATTTGTTTACTTCAGTTCCGCGCGTGCCGATTTTCGGACACAGCTCGTCTCTTCTGCACAATTTTTTTTTTTATTTTCAGCTAATTTACAAAAACAAATAATACAGTATAATATAAATTAAACATTAGCCATTAACAGATTTCTAATATATAAACATAAAAATTATAGTAATTATTGTTTATACCTCACGTTTCTAGTGAGGAGATACAGTTATGCAGTTAAAAACCGCGCAATATGGTACTTTCGCAATTTTTTTGTAGATGTTTCCGACCTTGACTCGAAACGGGTAAGCGTTTTATAGTTTTTGCAATATATTAGGCACGCGCGTCGTGCCTACTTCACCATTCTATCTTGATAGGATTTCTGGTTTTGCAGGCTATTTTCTTGTTGTATCCTTTGCAAAATACCAATAGACTACTTGAAATGCAAATACCGTAAGACCTAATGCCGCAAATACTGAACGAATTACCAGAAAGTTTGGTGGATGACATGCTGGGGGGCAATGCGCGAAAAGTAAAAGTTGCTATGAAGGGGTACTATATGGCGAGCAGCAATGCGTCCTAGATAGTTTCCATTCAAGTAAGATTCTATCTTTGATAAGTTTTGTTTGTACAAGTAGCGACCAACGATCCTACAAATAAACCCAGTGGTTTCAGTAGGTTGGCTTAAGAAAAAGAAAAGTAATATATGTCGTAGGTGCCTCTTCTGAGGGCGTGGGGTTCGAATCCCACTTCTGATGTCGTAGGGTCCTGGTTCCACCGAAAATGTGGGTTCCCAAAATGAGTTTAACGCCGTTACAAAGTTAACACGTTTACTGACTTAAATGACACTACATGAAATGACACTACATTATCAAGTAACGATTTTATAAGGCAGACGATCCGTCAGCGTAACGCCTGCGCACCGCACGCCTTTCCATCGAAGACTGTCTCGGTTCTGCGCCTGCGCCAGTTATATCCGACGTTCCGTCAGCGCGTGCTCGCGACGAGTGCCTTCAAATCAGCTCCTCTTTTATCATTTCGCCGACATATATTACAATTTAAATTTTAAAAACTACTTTCCTTGAAAGATTTGAAATTTCACTCAACACGACAAGTTGGGGAGATGTTATTAATGAATTTTTTATCACTCCATTAAATCTCTCCCACCGTACAAAAACGCGACATTGCTTCAAAAATTTAAAACGAGTAACTCCCTCGATGTGAATCATTTAAAGCTGAGGACCATAGGGAAATTCGAAATGGAATGAAGAATATTTTATGCTTTGATTTTATTTATTAAGGCTTCCACTTATCTTAGGGGAACAGGAAGACCTGGCGAAACTTGGAATCTAAGATCTTTTGCGCGAAACACCTGTCCGCCGACGCAACTATGTCCACTTAGGTACGCCTTAGAATTTCATCTTTGGCAGGTTTCCTCACGATATTTTCCTTCGCTGAAAAGCCTATGGTATCCTACTAATATTATAAATATGAAAGTTTGGATATATGAATGTTTGTTACTCAATCACGCTTCAACTACTGAACGGATCGGGATGAAACTTGGCACACATAGGTTAGGTCCTGGAATAGGACACATGATAGTTTTTATTCCGAAAAACCATTTCATTCCTCGGGAAACCAAATTAAATTCAAGATGTGTAAATATCGAAACCTACGAGGACGAAGTCGCGGGCAAAAGTTAGTTATAAATAAACCATACTTAAGTTTCGAAAAACTCATTGTCAGGTTTCCACATAAGTTTTATCAAGTATGATGATTATGGGTCTTTCTGCATGAGGAATTACCCTTCATTATACAGGCAGAATAGTTTGCCATCATTATTAGTTTCATAACAATTGGATAGTATTTTGTCAAGTAGTAAAAAGTAGCCCAATAAAGCTAAGGCAGCTGTTCTATATAGCCTCATCATCAGGTTATTTTTGTCTCCACTGCAGGAGCACAACCCTCTCTCATCTGCCGGAGACAGACGGAGGATTTGGCCTACACTCCCCGCGCTGGCCAGACGGGTTGGGGGGGGCTTAATTGATGTTTTATAATGTATTCCCTTAGTCGCCTTGTACGACATCCACGGGAAGAGTTGGAGTGGTCCTATTCTACTCTACCGGAAACCACACGGCTTTAGCCTATATAGCCTACTGCTCCTATAAATATTCATATAATAAGTTTTTTGCTGAGAGCTGTATAGGAGAATTTGTCATTTTATACGGTCGAGCCTAAACCGCTTTTCTGAGGATCTCAAAAGATCAAAAGTCTATTTTAACCGCCCGTGTGTAAAAATAAACATCCAAATATCCAAACTTTTGCATTTATAATATTAGTGAACAAATATGCACATTTCGAACATATAACCTGGAAGGGGCAAAAAAAGTTTCTTTTTAAAAAACGGTTTGCAGCTAAAACTTAGTGCTCGATCGCATTTCTTCTGTGCTATAGATAACCTGTATGCATGTACAGAGTATCCTCAAAGTATAATACCATATCGAAGTAGTGACGACACAAAGCCATGATATGCTAATAGACCAGCTTTTTCCGAAGTTACTGACCTTAGTCTGTTTAAGACAAAGACGTTTTTATCGAGCTTCGTACACAGCGTCTCTGTATGAGGTTTCCAGTTGCAGTATTATCTATTCTCATGCCAAGAAACACTATGTCATTCACAACCTTAACTTTTTCATAACCAAATTTTAAATTATTACACACATTACATTCTGAAACCAAATACAGCCTTTAATTAAATGTCAGCAAAGATAATATATACTAAAGTATACTGTCAGAAAGGGTTTTAAGTTAACTTGAATATTGTGGGCACAATAGGTAAGCCAAAATAACCAGAATAAAGAAGAGTCAAAATATGAGATGCCCGATTTAAAAGGTCACAGTTTGGGAATCTATTTTGTGGGAGAGTATCTAATAAATAAAATGGTAAACTTCGCGTGTCTGTACATCAAATATAATATTTGCAAAAAAAACGGGAATGGACGATAAGTAATAGAATACATTGAAATGTATGTCTGTTCGTCTGTTAGTTTGTACACGCATTACGTAAAAACTACTCAACCAATTCTAATGGATGATTCAGAAGAATATAGGCTTTAACTTGCAGTAGCATTTAGTCTCTATTTCATGGTTATCAGCCCAGTTAATCAAAAGTTATGTGAATTTATAGTTTTCGAAAACTGGCTTACACTGCATTAGTATACAACAACGAAGTGTAGGGTATAATGCTAGACTGATTTCAGTGGTCGGCTTGTACGAAGTCGTGACCACAGCTAGTATAAAATAAAACCTTATGTATATTGTAACAAGGAACAAGGTTAGATAATTGACATTATCAAGTGGCCTAAACATTTCTTCTCGCCTTTCATGACGTCATGTCCATGAAAATACACTATAATACATACACCTACGCTGACATTAGGGTTGTCAAACGCATGAGATTTCTCCTATATCATCAGCCTAAAGACATCCACTGCTGGACATAGGCCTCCCCAATAGAATACCACTTTTGGTTAGATGCCCATTGGGGGGGTTTTCCATAACCACCACGCTTGACAGGCGGATTGGTGATCGCAGTAATAATTTTAACATACATACACAGGAGAACGCTGCCCGTCCCTGGTGCAATCCCTTAGTCGCCTTGACGACACCCACGGGAAAGATAGAGGTGGCCCTATTCTAAGCCGGGAACCACACGGCAAAGTTTACACATTTCTTCGTACAGTTACGAGATTCAGTTGTACTGTCTTCGTGATGAGTAACTTGTACCAGTTCTAGCTTTCAGTTTGCAAACGAGTACCTAAACCAGTTAATCAACAACAGATTTATCGTCGCATGGCTAAGTGGCGTAAGTAGCTTCAAGCAAATGTTGCAGGGCAAGGCATTTTCGGGTTTACACTTCACATTCTATTGTCTTGGAAGATACGATACTTGTTCATTGTCAATAAATCCGTCACAGCAACTGATTCGGATACGACGGTTAGCGGAGTTTGATCACCATACACATTTAAATAGGTCCGTGTTTGTAACTCATTTAGACAAAAACTTACAGTTACTTACAGACGATTTGTTTGCCAATTATAGAAATTGTTAATTTTGCAGGGTCGCGATCCTGGTGGGTACCATCACATATCTTCACTCGTAGACATACACACACACACACACACACACGCACGCACGCACGCACGCACATAAATACACTTTCTCACATACGAACATATACAACACATTCTTATAGTAAATAAATAATAAAGATATGCAGATGTGACTGTTATTGAAATGGAAGAGCGGGGCCACCTGGCACAAGTATTTTGCAAAATACTCAATAGGTGGCCTCCAACCACTGTATCATAGCTTAAGAACAAATTGTGAACGATTTGATTTGATCCTAAACAGTGAGAGAACGACAGTGAAGAAGATATTCGTATTCACTAAGGATATTGTACAATAATACAAAAGTTAACAATAAAACGATATTGTTATGACGTTGGCGTATCTAATGTACTGTATAATATCAAGGTGCATACGTAGAGCATGTGGTACATTAAATTGGATTTGTGTAGAATTTTCTTTTCAAGGTTTTGTGGTTCAAAGCTTCAAGTCTGTGCCTTCAGTGAAGAAGGATTTTTCAGTAGACCAGAAGTGGATGTTATATCTGTGAATCGTCTTATCCTTGTTTAATTCCCACACAGGAGAAAATCCTAGTTTGGGATTAGACAAGTAGTATATGTGTATATGTAATATTCATTTACTGTTTTATTCTTTTACTATTGTACCGACATTTCTACATCAACCTATAGATCACGGAGAACAAATAATCAGCAAGAATAACTAGGACGTTTTCCGTGTATACGTGATGTCGGTCAGTTTTAACTCTCATGAGTAAATATTATTATTTAGTATATATACATTATAATTTTACTTACATTATTAATTATATTCATTATATTTATCAATATGTAAGAGTCTTTATTACCTCCGATGTCGACAACTATCAAAGGTTTTCAATTTTTTCCGATAGTTACTAACAGCGCGGAATAATAATCAAATTATTACTGACAACGAAACTAGTTGCAAGTTCAATTTCCTAAAGTGCACATCTGCGTTGGTCGATAATTAAATTTAGTGCTCATTCTATTGAAAGTATAGAATAGGTATGTAGTTATTGGATACTAGTGTAATCTTCGCTTTTACGGGAGCTAAAAATTGTTATAATAACAAGGAAGCGTCGCTCAAATCATTTCGTACCATTGGTAGAAGACAGTTTCATACTAAATGTAGGCCATGAACAGATTTATTGAATGTTCGGATATTTATAAATCCTTTCGTCCCATTTAGTAACCAAATTTAAAAACTGGCTACGAAATGGGAATTGCGTTCTCCCATTAACCGGCTACGAAATGTGAATTACGTCCTCCCATTAACCAGCTACAAAATGGGAATTGCATCCTCCCATTAACCGGCTACAAAATGGGAATTGCGTCCTCCCATTAACCGGCTACGAAATGGGAATTACGTCCTCCCATTAACCGGCTACGAAATGGGAATTGCGTCCTCCCATTAACCGGCTACGAAATGGGAATTGCGTCCTCCCATTAACCAGCTACGAAATGGGAATTGCGTCCTCCAATTAACCGGCTACGAAATGGGAATTACGTCCTCCCATTAACCGGCTATGAAATGGGAATTGCGTCCTCCCATTAACCGGCTACGAAATGGGAATTGCGTCCTCCCATTTGTTAACCAAACTTCATAACTGGCTACGAAATTGGAAATTAATTCCCAAAATTTAGCTATTTTACTGTCTAGCGCTTTTTAAAGGTAAGTTGGCGCCCAGCGCTATCATACGTATAAACGTTAAATACTATTTAAAATGCATACTTGACATATACTACATATAATCTTTAATCAGTGTGTCCTGCTTGTCATAGCCTACCAAAGCAGAAACGTCACACTGACGGTGGACCTGATTTTCACGGTTTCAAGTCGCTCAGCGAGCTATGGAGAGGGCTATGCTCGGGGTTTGTTTGAGGGATATGATTGGTAGTAAAGAGATCCGACGAAGAACCGAAATGAACGACATAGTCGAAAGGATTAGCAAGCTAAAGGACGGGACACATATGCCGCAGAACCGACGGCCGTTGGGGCAGACGAGTTCTATATTAGAGACCGCGGATCGGCATGCGCACCGGTAGCGGCTGCATGCCGTGGGCGGAGGACTGAATGTGGTGGCGCTCAATTGGGGAAGGCCTTTGTCCAGCAATGGACGTCTAGGGGCTGAGATGATGATACTACAGATGGTCCTAGGGTGACGGTAGGGGATAAAAGTTGCCCAAAATGTCTTCTTAAAGTGGACCGATAGGTAAAGTGGACCGATGGCTGAAGTGGACCGATGGGGAAAGTGGACCGAAAAGGAAAGTGGGCCGAAGAGGAAAGACAAAATGTACTTCATTGTACATCTCCAGTACGACTCGTTCACAATGCCGCGTTAATTTTTGCTCAGAAAATAAATTTTCCGGGAATTTCCACAACTTTCCCATACCTGTAATTTATTACACGGACAGAAAAGGATATCTGTAAATGATTATACAAACTATTGCATCAGACAGACGTCCGAATGCGGACGAATCATTATCAGCCTATATACGTCCACTGCTGAACATAAGCCTCTATAATACAATGTCACTTTTGATGAAATTTTCATTGATTTTAAAATTTTAAAACTTGGCATTCTCTTGCCGTGTGGTTTCCGGTAGAGTAGAATGGGTTCACTCCAACTCTTCCCGTGGATGTCGTACGAGGCGACTAAGGGAATACATTATAAAACATCAATCAGGCCTCCCCTGGTCTGGCCATTCGGGGAGTGTAGGTCAAATCCTCCTTCTGTCTCCGGCAGATGAGAGAGGGCTGTGTTCCTGCAGTGGAGACAAAAATAACCTGATGATGATGATAATCCTCTTCAAGGTACAAGCACAAGTGCGGTCGTGTATGGAGTACTGCACTCATCTCTGGGACGGCTAAGTATCAGCTGGCTGCTCTGGACGTGGTTGAGCACCGTGCCGGAAGGCTCATTGGCGACGATGCTCTGGGTAATACCAAGTTACAGAGCCTCAAACATCGTGTGTGGGGCCTGTCTTTCGGTATTCTACAGGTTACATTTTGGAGAGTGTGCGCATGAATTACACGATTTGATTCCCCCATCCCCCTTGCATCACCGGACTACCAGGCGTGGTGAGGGACTTCATCCTTATGTAGTAGACATACCACACTCTCGCACGAAGCGTTTTGCTTCCTCTTTCATAATGCGAACTGCTAAGGAATTGAACTCACTACCAGCTTGGGTATTTCCGGACAAGTACAATTTGGATCTTTTTAAACGAAGAGTGAATAGGCATCTTCTGGGTAAGCGCGCTCCACCTAAGGCCTCATCATCACTTACCATCAGGTGAGATTGAGGTCAAGCGCAAACCCATCAACAATAAAAAAAGTGCAGTAGATTTATTTAAAGAATTGGTATATCTTTTTTTCACATCTCTCCATAAAATATATATACAATACTTCCGTGAAACTGTCTAATACAGTTTGTTGGCAGAAATTGCTCTCTTACTTTATAAACATTTATGCCAGAGAATATACTAAATATCACTACATAATAGTGAACAGCGAAGCAAATTATAAATTTTTAATTTTAATATTCATCATCAGCCTGTAAGAATCCACTGCTGGGCATAGGCCTCTCCCAGGGCGCGCCACTGAACCCGATCCTCGGTTCTTCTCATCCAGTCTCTGCCATTGTATTTTAATATTCACAAAAAGAAAATTTTGGTTACGTTAACGATAGATAACGCTTTCTTACAACTTTGTAAGAAAGCCTATTATAAAATAAACGATTATTTGAATGACAAAGATGCCTGGTACTAATGTTAATTCAGCTTCGCAAAATCTTTATTAATTGTATGCAAACTTGATTTTTAAAAGATGTGTTGCGTGAATATTATTACGCCGTTTTTTCTTCACAGCGCTAACACCTAGGAAGCGGTAGTCGATAAAAAATGACGTGTATACATGTACCAAGCGTACTCATATGCAATAAATGATTTTGACTTTGATATATATTACTATCAACATCTAAATAAGCGAAACGCGAAACTATTCAAACGTCTTACTGACGCATTGGTATGCGAGACTCGCTACCAATTACACGCGAACGAATTCGCACGCATCGCTAACGCCTTAGTTTGCATAAGGCTTAAGGGTACCCATTTTGACGAAACCCTTAAAACTGGTCCTCGGAGATTGACAGACGAGCTCTGGAATTGACTGTGTATTGGTATTGCATCCGATAGGAAACAATTCTAATCATGGCAGAATTTCCCACGAGCCGCGTAAAACGACCTGCTATACGCCACAGTGAAATGTGTTAAGTGCATTTCAGACCGAGGCCTATGCTATATTTTTCGTATGGCTTTATAGCGCAGACAAGTTATGTTGCTATGTTACAGACAGACAGTTAAGGAATTTGGTTACGAAATGGGACTAAAGGCAAGGAAGAGGATCATCATCTCAATATAGGTGATGTTATTCGCATTTCGTCGGTTCGATTTCTAACTGAGGAAAACCCTAAGTTCAGTCAAATCAAAGACCTACTAGACTACTAGAATACATTACTAGGCAGACAAACCACCTAGGTATGAAAATGCAGTGATTTTTTTTGCAGGATAGTTTTTATCCCAAAGAAACATCTCATTCCTACGAGAAATACATAATAATTTGTGATGTTAAGTTGTCCACGTGGAGAAAGTCGCGGGCAGCAGTTGGTAATAAATTAAAAAAACCTTTTTTTTAGCTTATAGCTTGAGCTGGGCTCAAAACTCTACAGCGAGGCATTCCGAGTTTTGTCGGTGTAATTTGCATATGCCATTACTGCCGCCTCTAAAGAAACCGGTCTCCCTTAAAACGTCACTTTCTATAATTGGAAAACCGACTGAGGTGTGTTTTGTTAAGATTTTGTGATTACGTTTGGGAATATTGCAGTCTTAATTGAATTTTATTTCTGTGTCGTTCATTCTGAATGCTTTGGGGAGTGAAAATAAATTGGATATATGGAAGCATTTATTTGGTGAGATTTTTAAAGCTAGAGTAGACGCCGAAAAAATGCACATCTAATATTTTAAGTTGCCGTAAAGCTGACGTTTTGAGCGTACAAGTTGCTCATACCTCCATTAGAAGACAGCTGGATGAATTGATGGAAGATGAAGTATGTAAAACAGGGGAAAAAGAAATTGGATAAAATAAAAAAACAAAACACTAACTAAAAATAGAACATGTTACATATAAAGTAAAGAAACTGAAATGTAGATAGACACGACATACATAAGAGGAAAGGAGAAAAGGAGCAGAACGTTGATGACTTGGTTACTGAAATACATCAAACGGAAAAGGGGGAGACAGTTTAAGAGGTGGGAGGACGAGCTAAGGGATATGGCAAGGAGAACATGGCCTAGGATAGAGATAGAGGGGAGTGGAGGAGGTTGGAGGAGGACTTTGCCAAATATATGCAAACAGAATATAGTGTCGAATTTATAATGTAAATAATAAATGCTGTATATGTAAGTTTTATCGGAAATGAAAGGCTTAAAAGTAAAGAAGTACATACTCGTATGTAAAAAACACCTGTAACATTTTCATGATACCCTGATATTTCTATAGTATGTACAATGGATTCGTCTGTCGATTCTTGGAAATATAACCATTGATGTAACTAAGTTATTCGGTTTTCCTTTCCAGTTGGTCGTTAACTACGTTTTCAGAGATGCAAGCTCTGTGCTTGTAATAACAGTAACTTTTCATGGAGTGCTCTTAGAAACGAGCTTGGAAACGAGCTGGAACACGAGAGGTTTAATGGATGACGTTGATTTGAAATTCAAACGCTTTTTTTGGGACGGGGATAGAAATATAAATCCGAATTGGTTGTAAATATAGTTTCACTGGCCTCTACTCCTAGAGGATGTCAGATGCGAAAACGTTTGCCGGCCCTTGAGAGATCAGTTTTAAAGCGATTATTTACGATGATTTTGGAAAGATTTAAAAGTTACACCAGGACGAATATCTTTGACATATTAAACTTATTTGGACTCGACAGCACAGAATGTTATTATTATTATTTTAGATATAGTTTGACATTATTTTTCCATTCATCATTTCATTAATGACAATGTTAAATTGAATATATTTTAAATAATGTACTCTATTTGAGAATGAATTGTTATTGTATGTTTGTGAGTGTTTTGAATTTTGTAATACTTTATGAAATCTATTGTTAAGTTGGTACTTTATATACGCTATAATTGTATGCCAAATTGGCAGATCGCAGAGTAAAATCTCATACTGTAAACACTTGCTTGTACCTGTGTATCACAATAAATCTAATTTGAATTTGAATATTTGATTAATGGTTATATATAGGGCAGGAAATATAGCTGTTGCACCAAATCACCGATGTACTATATTTCAAATGTATTTATTTCTAACTACTTAATTCTTGTTTCTCTGTAGTTTATGTCTGAAGTACCCACAGTCTATTCTTAAAACGGACGGTTATAATTACTTTCTATTAAATAACATATCTTGTAACAGAGCCTCAAACATCGTCGCAGTGCGAACTGTCTTTCGGTTTTTTACAGGTTCCATCAGTGTGCCCAGAAATTGCTTGATTTGATTCCGCTATTGGTTCCGTCACCAGACCACTAGGCTACTTCATCCTTATGTAGTAAACATACCACGCTCCCGTACGAAGAGTTTTGCTACCTCTTTTATAATGCGAACTGCTAAGGAATGTAACTCCCTGTCAGCTTCGTTATTTCCGGACACCTTGAATCTTTTTAAAGAAAGAATGAAGAGCATCTTCTGGCTTTTCTCTTCTCACTCCACCTTAGGCCTCATCGTCATTTATCAGGTGAGATTGAGATCAAGCGTAAACCAATTAAGAATTGAAAAAAAAAACATTTACTAAATAATTTTAAGCATTGACTGCTTCCAATTCCAATCCATCTGAATCCAAACACCATTGCAATGAACAATTAATATCCATCTGCTTTTAACGATTAATGTTGTAAATTACCAAAGCTATTAAAAATAATTACTAACGTCTTAACTGAATAGACAGAGAATTTATAAATCCGTTGGGATCCACTGAAAATGGATCTTTCCAATATTATTGAAGACATTTTCTTCTTGTCGTAGGTATTCAAAGAATTATTAAATATTCCTACAAAAATAATAGACTTTATATACTTTTTTTGATTAAAACTGGTTTTACCGTGATTAAGACTTAGTACCCGTACTTAAGACCCGTTTGGCCAGCGCGGGGAGTGTAGGCCAAATCCTCCGTCTGTCTTTGGCAGATGAGAGACGGTTGTGCTCCTGCAGTAGAGACAAAAATAACCTGATGATGAAGACTTAGTAAGGTCAGTATATCGTTCACGGAGCAATATCGTTCACGCTTTAGCAACAATTTACCGAGGAATTCTTAAATGTAACGGACGAAATTTTAAGAATTATATTTTTGCAATTTTTGGAGATTTTGACCCCCCATGTAACGCGCCGTAACGTTTTTCTGTACCCCCTACCTCTAGTAAAACGCTACGTATCCACCAAGTGAACATTTTTACCTAAATGTCGCAATTATGTGGCGTAAAGTACCGGCTGTATAGCAAGCAAGCAATTTTGTGTAGGTAAAAAAAATTTCAAGTGGTTATTCCATTTGAAATTTTGAGAAAAAAAAAAACATTTAAAAAAATACCAGAGTGAATCTCTTTACGCGACCGTTCTGAAGGGTTAAAAAAACAATGTTACGTAAGGCGTAGTTCAAACACTAACTAAATCTATGTAGTGTTCGGGGTGTGCTTCGAGTATGTGAAAAAGCTAGTCGAGATTCGAGACACAATAAACAGTACGTCACGTTCAACTCCTGAATATTCCCTCTAAAAGAAAAGAATTTCATTAACAAAAATGTACCTTATTACACCGTCTTTCAATTTGCATTAAAGAGATGTCCGCCATAACATTAAGATCATGTGAAGGGATTTTTCAGCCCCTTGGAATGAGCTCGTTAACTTAAATGGAGCGACGTAATTAGGTTTTCTTGTACTAAGACTAATTTTCTTAAGATTTACAGGTTTTTGTAACGAGTACTTTGAAGTTGATTGTTCGTTTTGTTTTTTAAAACGAAAATGACTCTAGGAAGTAGACAGATTCGTTAAGGGTAAGAGTGGGTTGCCGTGTGGTTTCCGGTAGAGTAGAATAGGACCACTCCAACTCTTCCCGTGGATGTCGTACAAGGCGACTAAGGGAATACATTATAAAACATCAATCAGGCCTCCCCAACCCGTCTGGCCAGCGCGGGGAGTGTAGGTCAAATCCTCTGTCTGTCTCCGGCAGATGAGAGGGTTGTGCTCCTGCAGTGGAGACAAAAATGACCTGATGGTGAAGAGTGGGTAATATTTCAATCTGATAGTAGATAAAATATTTTGATGATCAGAAATTTAAATGGATAAATATGCTTTTTAAGTCTGTTTGCTGCTGGGTTTGTAATAAATATCAAATATTTGCCAGGTGAAACGAATACGAAGGTGGCCGGAAGCGGCTGGATGCGGAGGGCAGAGGTACGGGTGTGGTGGCGTTCATTGGGGAAGGCCTATGTCCAGCAGTGGACAGTCTATGGGCTGATATGATGATTAGATATTTTGCTATATACTCGTATTATGTACCTCGTATATCGGATATTTCTCATGAAGGTAACTTATGATAAATTAGTTGAAAAAATGAAATTTTATTTGTGTTTTTTTTTATCTTTTGAAATTTGCTTAAAAACCTAGTAAGGACTACCAATGAAACCAGAGGTGAGTGTAGCTCTTTACTTAGCAATATTTAGTACTAGCTATTGCCCGCGACTACGTCCGCATGGACAACTTAACATTACAAATTATTAAATATTTCCCGTAGAAATAAGTTGTTTTTTCGGGATAAAAACTATCCTATGTCCTATTCCAGGACCTAACCTATATGTGTGCAAAGTTTCATCACGATCCGTCCAGTGGTTGAAGCATGATTGAGTAACAAAGATACAAATATCCAAACTTTCGCATTTATAATATTAGTAGGATAGGATTCTACTTACGGAGACTGTAAAAATGAGGAATTATGGTACGCGTCGTTACGATGGAGTAACAAATTCCAGTATTTTCCTTAATAAATAATGAAAATACCAGCACCGTAAAATATTTCATATTTAAGGCGACAACTACGCTCGTTTCCCTGACAAAATGAAGCATAGCGCCAGCGAAATTATTTTAGCAAACTTTTTACAGCGATGAATACTTTCACAGTGACGAGTGAAATGCTGAACGACCCTTAAATAGCTGGAAAGGGACGTAATGTATTTAATTCGGCACGTAAATGAGAGGGATGTAAAAACTTTTTAATGTTTCCTTGTTATGTCTCTGAGAACTTGGTACGGCTATAAATGTTCGGTCGAAAGGCGGGTGTGATGATAACCTGGTGAATATAGGTTTTTACGATAAAAAAGGTATTTTCAGCATTAATATTACGCCCTAAAATGTCCATCATCATCATAATATCTGCTTTTCGACGTCCACTGCTGAACATAGGCTTTCTTAATGACTTCTATCACGCTTTCGGCCACCTTCTTTAGTTTGTCGGCTTGGACCTATTAACCTCCGGACACGCCACCAACTCGTCGAAGTATGGAATCACGTTCAACCAACTGTCCGAGGGGGGAAGAACTTCACACAACGCTAACTTTACGTAACTAATACACACTATCGTATTAGCCTTGTTCATTATGTCGCACACACGACGTTTTATTATTGTGTGCTCTATTGCTGCACTACTTTGACATAGAGCGTTGTCACTGTCTAACTACTACCACTGAAACATTTTTTTATACATTACATAGATAAAATGACCGATTGACACTAGTGCTTGACGCAGTCGATAACTTGGTATCGAGAACGAACAAATGAATGACAATTTGTTGTGTTCTGGTTAATATTAGTTCAGTTGTTAAAAAATAAACCTGTATATTGTTGTAATAGTTTAATGTTCGGTACTGCACACAATTATGTCATGTGACATAATAGTTACACTATGTTTACTTTTATCGTCTCGTCTCGTCTATTACTCAGACTATCGGACCGACGACGTATCCAAGTATCGTATTTATGGTTCCGTCAAAAGTGACACACTATAAGTAGGTATTCTGTCCGTCCATCCGCTGGATAACTAAAAACTACAGGTCTGATTGAGCTGAAACTTCTAACGTAAACGCTTAATTGTACCAAATTTAACAAAAATAATAAGAAATATAAAAAAAACTGTGTACAATGGATTACGATTATGTACACTTAGGATTCTCTTCCAGTTAACCTTATATATTAACACGTATTATTTGATTACTTGGGAAATTATGAAAAAAAGTTAGGTTTTCTGGAATATTCTAGAAAATTTACGGAACCGCAAATAATAGACATAGCTGATCTCCAACTATAACATGCAATCCTTTCTATACCTATGATACACAATAAAAATATTTGTATTCACTATTTCATTCATTCGTTCTTATTGATATCATTATCGACAACGTCAACCCCTACTCACGATGAATATGTCAAGAATGAAAGCGATAATCCGGCTGAATAAGGTAGGTAACTTTTTGGTTACCATGTGGAAATAGAAATGAGGATTCAACATAGACGGATTACATTGTTTTTATTTTTCAATAATTTTGACTTTCGATAAAAGTAGCCATGTAAATGAAATAAAATTATATATACAAGTGAAAAGACAGATTGCTTGTTTTGCCACTATAAGATGTGCATCACATTAATGCGCATTTGCCCATTTTTCACATATATTGTCTCGCCGAGCGTCTGCATCAGACTGACAAAAAGAAATAATCGCCATGGCAAAAGTTCGGGGTTCGTGACAGAGGGGGTACAGGCGAGAATGGTAATGTTACTCGTCCATAGGTTAATAGGTCCAAGTTTGTCGGTCAATATAGCCCCCCCCCCCTCTCTTCACCTGGGCACTCGCCAGGTCCTTCCTATCCAGTATTTTCTTGTGATTTATGTCTAGAGTGTTTTGGTGTGTTTATTATCTAGCTATTGATACGTTTTATCAGGTGGATAGTCCAATACTCAAGCACTTGGTAACAATCCATATAATAACTCTTCTTAGCACATTCAACTCAATTCAATTACTCTTTATTGCACGTAAAAAAATACAACAATAAAGTAACTTACACATGTACATATAGGCGGTCTTATCGCTAAAAGCGATTTCTTCCAGACAAGCTTTGGGTAGATGATAAGAACCTAATTATTAAATAAAAAAATACAATTATGATATGTAGTATATAAAGGCAAGCTTGTCTCTAATAGAGATCTTTTCCAGACAACTTTATGGGAAGCGAGATAAGGCAGCAAATACGAGGGGGGAATATTTTTTATGTTTTTTTTTTTATAAATATTACATAACTATACATACACCTGTCTAACTAGGATTTTCTCCTGTGCTGACAAAATTAAACAAGGATAGGACAATTCACAAATTTAAGATTCAGACCGGGACCAATTTGTATACATTTGTTTGCCCCGGTGGGATTCGAACCTACGATTTCTGGCGCTTGAGTCCAACGACCAAGCCACTAATCCGAAAAAATAAACTACATAATAACTAAACCTAACAAACTTATATTTAAAATGGTCTACTATCATGGTCTTAATTATTGTAGTTTGGGAATTCGTCAAAACAGAATAAATCAAATTAATTTCACAACGAAAAACCTTTTCTTTTCCTCGGAAAACTAAATAGTAAATATATTGAAGTTTTGTTTAATAATTTAAAGATTACTTATGACGGAAATTACGATGTACTTAATTTATTTATTATAATTTGAATATGTATTTGCTATGGGACTTTGTACCTGAAATAAATGACTTATTATTATATCTTATATATTTATATGTTATGTGTATGAATTTATGTATATATAGATATTTGTATCATACACGTATTCGTGTATCGTCTATGTATATATTGTTCGTTTATGTATATGTAATATGTATTTTCAAACCTTATTAAAAGTAGGTACATTTCTTTATCAAATTTGGTACTAAACGCATTACACTTGTCCTTTCGGTTACTCTAAGGTTGACTGGTTGGTTACTTGTTGTTGTTATTTTTGGTACAATAAAGCATTTACATACATACATACATTATTATTCATCATCAGGTTATTTTTGTCCCCACTGCAGGAGCACCACCCTCTCTCATCTGCCGGAGACAGACGGAGGATTTGGCCTACACTCCCCGCGCAGGCCAGACGGGTTGGGTTTATTATTAAAATGCGGGAAAACGTCGCGGAGCAAATGCTAGTGTTTTACCAGTTAGTGGCACTCATCAACATGAAGAAAGTTTTCATAAAGACTATTGTACAAACTTTGTAAATTAAAACTTCCAATACAAATTGCATCATTATTTACGCAGAAAGATTGAAAATTTACAAACAACAACGATTTATTAACTGCTTCTGTTTTATGTTGTTTTGAATTCTGAAACTTTACAAATTAATTAGAATTAGAACACCTCAGAAACTGTACGCAAAGGCATTCGTCTTCAGACTGTATGAGTTCACTGTACGACGACCTCCTTCAAGGTGTACCATTATTGATCTCCAAGACTGACACGCTGGACATGTGTGTGGGGGATCCCAGAAACCAGTGATTCTTCTGCCCGTCACCGGCCTGTAACATTTGAGCCTGGCCGGGGCTTCTGGAGTTAGTAATACCAGTAATATCAAAACTTGTTGGTCGTCAGGTCCTAGTCCGTTTACCAGCAGGGCGTAGTACCATGTGTAGGTGAAGTTAAAAATTGGAGTGGATAGCTGGTATTAACATACGTCTCTAACAAAAATTACACTAGCAACACCACCTTTTTCTTTTTGACTTGACTTACCTCATAAAGCAAAAGGAGGGGAGTTAACATTCTCAAGTGTTTCCCTCTGCCAAAGGACCAGCCCACTGGACTATCGACATGTATCAATACGTGTGATAGTATTGGCCGCGTATAAGTGTGAGTGTGCGTAGATCCCCAAACGTTCTCCCCTTCGAGTCAAGCCAGACATGGTATTGCTCTTGATTTCCCTCTAAGTTACCAAAATCCTCCGTCTACCTACGTGTTATTCGTAGCGTCAGCGTACAAGTGTGCATGTGTGCGTAAATCCCCAAACGTTATGGCGTCTTTCCTCCGAATCGAGCCGGAGGCTGTCTTTCCTTCGAGTCGAACCGGAGGCTCTATTGTCTTTACCTCTAAGTTAGCTAAACAACTAAAATTTGCTCGTAATAAGAATTCATTGAACCTTTTGAATACACGTATTAACTTCGATTTCAGGTTATCTCCCAATAAGTACATTTACAAAAGGTCTCCCTGATCTATAGCTTAATGATTTTAAGTATCTACTTAGGTAGTATCTGTGCCTTTGCCAACCACAGCTTATTTGCCGACAAGAAATATCATCGTTTGTTAGTAAACACGCTGTTCATTCGGCTTAATTCGAACTTAAGATAAAGTTTACTCGAGTCTTCATCTGTAGAATTTGTCCCCAAACCAAAGCTATAACGGTCGGCATAAACAATTTCTCAAAACATTCCATGAAGACATCCTTCAACACTCCACAGCTGCCATTGGATAGTGTTGCAAGAAAACTATCGATAATGGATACTATCGTCGAAAAATATATTGATGCCTACATCAATGCCAAACGGTATTTTGAAACCGGTTCCAAGCTAGGGCTTGGAACCGGTATTGTTCATCCGTCAAAGAACTTAGGACACTCACGTAGCTGAAAGAATTTGTAATGGGCGGGCCACACACATCGCAGAACTGCGATATGTGTTGCCCGCCCACTACTAATTCGTTGGGGCAGGCTACGATAGCTGTTGGGGCTCACAAGTTCTGGAGTGGGACTCCCCGCCGCTAACTGAACCAACGACCAAAATAAGACGACCGAAAGCGATTGGATGCGGAGGGCGGAGGACCGGGAGTGGCGTTCATGTGGAAGGCCTTTGTTCTTCAATAGACGTCAATGTGGTGATATGAGGGTAATATGATAGTGATACCTGTTCATAAAAGTGGTTAAATATCATTCATCAATTCTCCGGTTAGTTAAGGGAATGGTTTCAACCTTATCGAATTCGTTTTTACTGAGAACGGAATTTCAAAACTCGCGAAAATCAAACTAAACCCCTTAAACTCGCCATAGAAGGTCGAAGAGCAGCTATCACTTTCTAACACACTCAGGATTGGATGTGTATGAACTGTAGTGCTATTCTCTAAAATACAAACTCTCGTGCGAGTCTCACTCAAGTGACTTTACTCACTTCAAAACGTAATCCATTGGCATTCTGTAAACATTCTAGAGCACTGTCGACGTGAAGTGAGTTCTTTGTTCACTTCACTTCGATAGTGCTCTGGAATGTTTACAGAATTACCAATGTATTAGGTTCAATCAAAAAATCAAAATCAAAATATTTATTTTCAAAATTGGAATACATTATTCTCTTTTTGACGTAAAATTCTGCCTAAAACTACTCCACTTCCACCTGTATAACCGAGGGGAAGAAGTGGCAACAAACCCAACGGCACAGGGCCCTACCTTTGATTTATCTTATTCATTACAATCATTAAGTCTACCTATGCTGAGCCATCAAGCACTCCATGGACTTTTATCATTTAAGTAGTCATCTAACTTATAGTAGGCTTTCTTGCACAGATTAACTTTTATAGAAGATTTGAATTATTGGTGTCAAAGTGAGTGAAGAGATTTGAGTGAGACTCGCACGTGAGTTTGTATTTTAGAGAATAGCATCATCGAAATTCTACCATCGAATCTTACAGGAAAAATATCGATAATGTGGAATAGGCCTACCAGAATTCAAACATCACTATTAGACTGGCTGCCATTCAACCACAATGCAAACTTTGAACAATTCCCATCAATCCTTTCCAAACTTGTTGTCAGACGAGTTATTAATTAAAACGGGGACAGTTATTAGACACACGGCCTGACGTATAAAGTCAGTCTGACAAATAAGACATCCAACAATCAATCGGATTTACAGAGTGAAATATACATAGTGATTATGTAATGATACTGTTCAGGACAAAGCCACATATGGCCACATTCGAATTAAGAGACCATCCCTAACACATATTGGGCGAGCAGCAATGCGACCTAGATAGTCTTCATTCAAATAAGTACCTGGTTTAGGAACAGACAATGATTTGTACAAGTAGCGACCAACCATCCTACGAATAAACCCAGTGGTTTCAGTAGGATGGCAAGGGAAAAAGCCATGTAATATAATACTTATAATTTATATAAAATAAAAAAAATCTAATGATCATAAAGTTAATATTAGAATGATCTTGGTCATTATCATAGTCATCTAGTATATCTATGAGAGTTTCAAAAAAAAATGCAACACCTCAGTCGAAATTTTTATAAAATCCGTTTCCCTCTATTTTTGACCAACACTGCGAAAGCCAATCAGAAGTCTGGAAATGCGCGCCATCTTATCGAAACGCTGAGAATAGTTTCAGCCAATCAGCGCTCTTTGCACTAATGTTGCTAGACGCAATTATTATATTTAGGGTGTTGCCCACCAACACCTTGATTATTTGCCACACAGACCTTTACAAACCACGCGGAGTCTAACTTGCGGGCAACAGCTATATGATACAGTATAATTTGTCAGGCTGTGTGTATAATGCCAGTTAAGGGGCCGGCGGCGGTGCTGGAAATGAAAAATGAGATAGGCCTGATAAGGGATGAGGGCATACGCCGCGAGTTCTCAGCCCTTTTATAGACGTTTGTAAGGATAAGGAATATAAAGAAAAATCTGACTTTATGTCACGAGAATGAATGCTGACTTTTTCTGGCTATTTGTAATCCGGTTTTATTTTGTAAATATTTTATCCGATTTACATTATTTTATATTGTTATTATATTTAACTGTGTGTTACAGAAGGTACACAAGTTTAAGTATCTTAGTCACATACTGACTCCCGACCTCAAGGACGATGCTGACATTGAGAGGGCGTTGTCGGTATGAGCGAATATGTTAGCTCGGAAGTTTGCACGTTGCTCACATAATGTTAAAATATTACTGTTTAGAGCATTTTGTACATCTTTTTAAACGTACAACCTCTGGGCTAGCTATACTCGAAAATGTTATAACGCCCTCCTCATACAATATAATAATGCGTTCAGATAGCATCCTGAATATGATCGCCAGCGGGCTGGACTGCAATTACGTAAATTATTGCTGTGCCATATCAAATGGGTTGGCGCGAAGTGATTCACGTACCGAACAAAAATTAATTTATTTCTGTTTTTTTATATTTTTACTAACATAGTATTAAGTCATACTAACAAACCTGGTTGCTTTAATAAATAATTTGTCTATTCTATTCTATTATTTTTTAAGCTTTACCGCAGTCTTACTTGATGGTAAGAAGTGACGATGATGCCTAAGTTGGAGTGCGTGTACCCAAATTCCCCAAGACCCTATTCAGTCTTCCTTTAAAAGGATCGACATTGTACTAAGAAAAAATATAAGGTTGTTAAGTAAAATAACATTGAATTCGTTATAGAATGGACTTACACAGAAATATGCTAATTTTTTATTATCTTTAAGATTTAATAACTTTTGTGAAGAAATAAAGTTTTAACTGAAGAAAAAATATTTTAATTTCATGTAATAAATAATACAAATTTGAACATCGTACATTGTACATTGAATATTTTTGCAAAAATAAAATGTTGTTGGATGAAGAATAAGTAATACATGAAGATAATTTTTCGTTTTTTTTTGTATGTTTGTCAGTTAGTTTGTGCATTAATCACATAAAAACTACTGAAACATATCTGATGTAGCTTTTACAAAAACAGGGCTTAATTCGGATTTCGGAGCACCATTTAGTCTTTATTTCATCGCAATTGGATTACTCAATTATAAGTTTTGCGAATTTATAGTTTTAACACATTCGTGGATACAGCCCACATGACGTGAGTTCGTGATGCGGCAATACACAACGAATCAATACGATATACGACGTCCATTGACGTACTGTCACGGAAACCAACGGAACCACCCACTCCCGTATGATGTCTATGGTCGTACTGTCCACGAACCTGTTAAAAAACATACTCACATACATACATAATGCTCACGCCTTGGTCCCAGAGGGGTAGGCAGAGGCGATGTATCGCCACTTCGCACAATTCAATGTCGCAAAGCGACTTTCCTTCGCCCGCTTTTTGCTCCGTGATACCCCTTGACGTGATGTGTTGCGAACAACATCGCCGTA
Source organism: Esperia sulphurella (assembly GCA_947086405.1). NCBI lineage: Eukaryota > Metazoa > Arthropoda > Insecta > Lepidoptera > Oecophoridae > Esperia > Esperia sulphurella. The sequence goes on along the minus strand of OX352270.1, from coordinate 2,530,096 downwards.
TACTCAAAAAAGTAAAATCCTCTGCGTAATTCAGATAACGCCACAGCTATTTATAGTAATAAAAATTACTTTTTTAAAAATCCTTTTCATCATACCTTTTATTTTATTATGGTAGGTAAATCTAACAATATAATTAAATTGATACGTAATGCATAAATAACATAGACAGGAAAATAGATTGCTACGCAGAGAAAACATGTTTTTCACTAAAAATCCATCAAATTTACTGGTGCTGTAAAATATTCTGCATCATTTACTCCGGGGAATGCTTTACTGTCCTGTTTGTTGAATTCACTGGACTCTTAAATTATACAAATCTACGCACGATGATGTTTTGCATGAAGCAGTACGGTCGACAAATTTCACTTCTGACCCATCCAATTGTTTAGTTCCGTTTTTGTGCGATGTAAATGTATAGACTTTTTATGGCGTCATGTTTGAGTTTTTTTTCTTCTGAAAATTTACAATGTGACAGACTGTGTTTGTTAATTAATTAATTGGTAAATTTATCAGAATCTTAATATTTCATCATCAGGTTATTTTTGTCTCCACTGCAGGAGCACAACGCTCTCTCATCTGCCGGAGACAGACGGAGGATTTGGCCTACACTCCCCGCGCTGGCCAGACGGGTTGGGGAGGCCTGATTGATGTTTTATAATGTATCTTATCTTAACTTAATCTTAATATATTGACAAATATTATAATGATTTTAACAAAAACTACATTTGTTGGTTGTGTGAGAAGGCTGTGCTGGGGCCACGAATGCTGATTTGTTGCATCAAGAACTAACTTTATTTTCACACTCATTTTTAGACATACTTATTTTAATATAATAATATCCCTAACTTTATTTTTTTTCGAAAATAATACCCAAAGTAAGTGTTTTCGAAAAACCACTCGTCGTTTCTCGAGAATCCATATTTCGCGATTCAACGGCTGTATTTACACAATTTGAGTTATGTACTTATCTTTACCTATTTATGTAGTATTATAATAGGTATAATTGATCGCACCTACATACATTTCAATAAAGTCATTCATACTGAAAATATGTAGAGGTTCGTTTAATTAAGTCTACTTGAAAAGAAATAGTTTTCTATATTCAAAGGACTGAATTCCCTCGATCAATGTATATTATTAATTCTAATAAAGATATCGTCTGGCTTTGGATCATTAGCCCATAAAATAGTTAATAATTCACAAAGAGATATTTTACCCTAATTGGGTGTAGGTTTTCGTTATTTGCATTGAAACGTCAATTATGGATGTTTCTTTGTGTCTGCTAATTAATTTGAGAGATATGTTATTGAGATTATAAAACGTACCATATATAATTATAGTATGTAATTTTAAAATATAATTTATATCTTTATTGGCTGGGGCATTGAACTTTAGCCCCAGAGGTCGTAGATTCGATCCCACTACTGACATTCCCGCCTCCTCACCATTCCACCCCGCAACTCCTCTAAGCGAGGATCAACGGAGGTAACTGCAAAGACACCTACCAGTGAAGGTAGGGCAAGTCCCAGGTCATGAATTTACGCTACCTTGGGCCCCAGACAAAGTTAATTAAAGAAGTAAAGAGTCGAAGTAGGAAGAGAGTTCCCACTACTGACAGACAGAAGGTGTATAATTTTTATAAGTCGACACTAGCTCAGCTTTTACCGCTCGGCCACGACTTTTGGCTTAGCGGGACGCGGCGCGGTGAGCGACGCGGTTTCGGCAGGCGGAGGGTTGGCCGCTGATTGCGGCGCCTCGTGGCGTGCTGCTAACATTTTTGTACATTTGTTCTCGTCGCACGCAGCCCCGCTCCTAGCTGCCGCTGGCAGCGGCAAGGTCGTGGCCGAGCGGTTATATTGTACTAGCTGCTGCCCGCGACTTCGTCCGCGTGGACAACTTAACATCGCAAATTATAATGTATTTCCCTTAGGAATTAGATATTTTTTCGGGATAAAAACTGTCCTATATCCTATTCTAGGACCTAACCTATATGTGTGTCAAGTTTCTTCCCGATCCGTCCAGTGGTTGAAGCGTGATTGAGTAGGTAACAAACATCCAAATATCCAAACTTTCGCATTTATAATATTAGTGGGATTGTGCTGTTCTTGACTAAATCTTTTCATCGGAATTAGGTAGTTTCATGTACTTACTTGCAACGAAACTATGACCGGGAAGATTCATATAGACATTACTTTTCACGGGATTTTAATGAAAATCCCAGGCATTTTAGTAGTAATAATTAAAAAGTATATAGGTAATGGGCTTGATTCTGAAGGCACAGTGTTAAAATTTGACAGAACTAAAACTGTTGCTATCCTTGTCACACAGTATTATGAAGATGAACGAAACCAATTTTAGCGCTGTCAAATTTTAAATGTGAGTCTTCAGAATCGGGTCCACTATGCGATTAAGAAAGGATAATTTGATAATATTCGTATTTCATGTTGATTATTGCATGAGTTTATTCATGAATGAACGTATCAATAGTAGAAAACATTATAAACATAAATATATATTAATATTCTTTATGTACATGTATTCTTTTGGGTGAAATTCATCACAAAACGCAATTTTAACGTTACGCAATTACAGTCTATATAACAGCCCTACTTGAAAAATGAATTCGTATAAAATATTGTAACATCTTGTAACATGATATTCTGTAACATTACATTACGTAGAAGATTCAGAACCCACGTGCGACGGTTTTACGACTTCCATTTTCTTTACGATACCCAATTTTTTTTTATTTCAAATTGAGACTAAGGGTAAGTCACGCTTCTATCATTTTTAGTAAAAAATTTTCTGCAAGTGGAGACGTCACTCGTTATTTGATTTTTAGCTAGTACTAAAATTTCACGGCTAGAATAGGACCACTCCCAATTTTCCCATAGGTAGTCTGCCGTGTGGTTCCCGGCTTACTACAATAAGGTTCCGAATGAAATTATTAACTTGTCTGAATAAAAATTCAAATCTTCTATAAAAGTTAATCTGTGCAAGAAAGCCTACTATAAGTTAGATGACTACTTAAATGATAAAAGTCCATGGAGTGCTTGATGGCTCAGCATTGGTAGACGATTGTAATGAATAAGATAAATCAAAGGTAGGGCCCTGTGCCGTTGGGTTTGTTGCCACTTCTTCCCCTCGGTTATACAGGTGGAAGTGGAGTAGTTTTAGGCAGAATTTGACGTCAAAAAGAGAATAATGTATTCCAATTTGAAAATAAATATTTTGATTTTGATTTTGAATTAGAATAGGGCCACCCCTATCTTTCCCGTGGGTGTCGTCAAGGCGACTAAGGGATTGCAGCAGGGACTGGCGGCAGAGTTCTCCTGTGTATTACTGCGATAACCAATCCGCTTGCCAAGCGTGGTGATTATGGCAAGTCGCCCAATGGATGGCCTATCAAAAGTGGTATTCTTTTGAGGAGGGTTATGTTCAGCAGTGGACATATTTCGGCTCTTGGTGATTTATGTACTTGCGAAGAAATTTAATATGGATATTCCGGGCTTTATTCCGAGATTTATAAAAAAAAATTACTCATTATTTGTTTATCAATTATTTATGAACTATCAAGTAATATAAATATGAATATTCCAAATCGCTCATTTAATAATCTATAATTCTTACGATTAAATTAAAATACTTATAATATGAAATTATATTTTCCTAAGATAATAATTCAACCTTTTCATGCACCTCCTTTTATTCTTCTCACTGCGGACCCCAGCCTTTTTGAGGACATTACTAATTTGATCCTTAAACGTCCTCCTAGGACGACCTCTAGCTGTAGTTCCTGTGCATGAAAAGGTTGATGAATGTGAGTGAGGCTAGTGAGGTGTGTCAGAATCGCGCAAAGTGGCGACCCATCGTGTCTGCCTACCCCCCTGGAACCAAGGCGTGAGCATTATGTATGTGTGTATGTATGTATGTATGTATGTATGTATGTATGTATGTATGTATGTATGTATGTATGTATGTATGTATGTATGTATGTATGTATGTATGTATGTATGTATGTATGTATGTATGTATGTATGTATGTATGTATGTATGTATGTATGTATGTATGTATGTATGTATGTATGTATGTATGTATGTATGTATGTATGTATGTATGTATGTATGTAACATAATAATTATATTCTAACAGTATTACAAACTAGTATTATAAACTAATATAAAAACGCGTCACAGTAGGAACACGCCGTGCAGCTCGCCTGTGTGCGGCATGGTTCCCAGGACACTGGCGGCGTTACCTCGCTGGATCGCTGGGGGCAGCCCTGGGGTCTCCGGAGGCGAGGACCAGTCGCTTCGAAATATCAATAAAGAAAAAATTGTGTCGGAAGACCATGGACCCATTGTGTCCACCGCAAGCGGCGCAAACTCGTAATAGTCTTGGATATTATATCGTCGTTGTTTAGGAAAAGTAGCTGAAACGCCAAAGTATAATTTTACGTTAGGGAATTTAAAAACTTTTCACACTATTTTGTTTACGTTGCAGATGAGGAAGGCTGTATTCACATTAGTTTAGGAAAGTCCAGCAGATAACATAGACGAACTGATAATTATTAATTACTATAGAAACATAAAACAAGACCCACAACATCAAAATCGTAAAAAAAAGTTCAACAACAAAACTGCAAGAGAAAGAAATTCCAAACGAAATAAACTTGATTCAATTTCTTTACAAACTCTTTGGAATTCAACCGAGGTCGGGGAATAAAAACGGAATTTTTATTTTTATGACCTCAACGCCTAGGGCGGTGCCTGTTTGGTACAAAGGGTCCAGTAAATACAGTTTAATTACTTAGTTTTATTTAAAATTTGTATAACAAGTACATTATAAAACATCAATCAGGCCTCTCCAACCCGTCTGGCCAGCGCTGGGAGTGTAGGCCAAATCCTCCGGCAGTCTCCGGCAGATGAGAGAGGGTTGTGTTCCTGCAGTGGAGACAAAAATAACCTGATGATGATAACAAGTAACAGCGTTAATAAACTGAATACCTACTTTGTTTTACAGATTAACTACTTTTAAGAGCCTCATCACGCCCGCCCTTAGTCGTCCACTGCTGGACTTAGGCCTTCCCAAATGAACGCCACCACACCCGGTCCTCCGCCCTCCACATCCAGCCGCTTCCGGCAACCTCCTTCAGGTCGTCGGTCCACCTGGCGGCAGGGCGTCCCACCCTGCGAGCTGCATTTTTGAGAGCCTAATGGACCAAGAAACTTGACTGAAAAGAGGAGATCTAATGAAGGCACCGACAAAGCTACAGGAATAAGTAAGTTAAGGTGGAAGTGGTCAGGCCAGGCTCGCAATCGTGTTTGCGATCATAGATCGAGAGAGTGTCTAGCTGCCAAAAATAGATGGCAGCACAGTAGTGGATGCGGTCGAAATTAGGAGGCCGTACTTTTCTTATTCTCTCAAACGTCCCGGGGACTACAGTTCCCAAAACGCACTGAAAGTTCTCAACATCTGCGTACAAAGAAATTTATAGTCTTATCAGTTAGGCGTACTTCACTTTAATGAAGGTTTCTAGATTGCGCATTATTATATTTGTCGTCTACTTTAGTAAAATTTCAATACTAAATTCATTTAAAATAACAGTTTGTCGTTTTGTAATTTTGACGTCTACCATCACGTCAGCGTCAGCGGTTGAGTGGTTATGCAAGATAATTTAAAAGAATTGTATTCTTATATATAGCTTATTATTAAAAATACGGAACATCTATCACATAGCTTAATACTACCTCACTCTATATCTATAATTATCGTACATTTTTATACATTATATTCTATTATATATATATATATATATATATATATATTTAGTTTTATTTATTTGTATTGGTAAATATGTTTATTAGTTTATGTGTATTTTATGATATGTTGTATGATTATTTAATATATAGTAGGTACATTGCCTCTTTATAATACTTTGTCTTCACCACAGGTTAGCTGGAAGAAATATCTGTAGAAATAAGCTTAACCTTTTGTATAGTTATCTTTTCTTTGTGTTGTTTTTTGTATGTTTGTGTGTACAATAAAATATGGAATAAATAAATAGCCTAGTCAAATTAAAGAAAGAGCCTACCTCTTTGGTTTGCAGCAGCAGTGGCGGGCCCAACCAGCTGGTGGGCCCGCACGGGCCTCCTTCTGCGGCCCTCTCCTTTAGCTGAAGTTGTGAGCGCCTGGAATTGAGGAAATTAAATTTGATTTATATGTCTTTCACTTAAAATTCGCTTATGTTAAAATTTATTACGGCTATAACAATTTATTCTGATAGATTTTCATTCTAGGCGCAGAATATTATAATTAGTTTAGATTTTAAATAGGTATCTCTGTAAATTTTCCAAACAAATAGTATAAAAAATATTAATTACGAGAGATAGGTTCGATTTTCGTACGGGACAGACCACTTTTAATTTTTTTTTTATTATGTCGCAGAGAACTCTTGTGGGAACATAACATTTCTAGAATCTAACAAAATATGGATCAAATTTATCTGAAATAAGAAATATATATGAAATATTGTATTTTAAAAATCTGTGATAGAAAACACTTAGTACACATTGTTTTTATAAAACTTTTTTTTATCTACATCTTCACTAACCTACACTAATATTATATAAATATTGGGCCCGATTCTGAAGACACACATTTAAAATTTGACAGCGCTAAAATTGGTTTCGTCTTTATCTTCATAATACTGTGTGACAAGGATAGCAACAGTTTTAGTGCTGTAAAATTTTAATATTGTGCCTTCAGAATCGAGCCCATTATATATAAAAACATCTGGCAGTGTACCTAATGGTCTTGGATGTATTGGTTTTTCATCTACACTAATATTATAAAGAGGAAAGATTTGTATGTTTGTAACGAATAAACTCAAAAACTACTGGACCGATTTCAAAAATTCTTTAACCATTAGAATGTTACATTATCCCTGAGTAACATAGGCTATATTTATTGGAAGCGAACGGAGCCGCGGGCACAGCTAGTGATAAGCAAAGCCATTTGCGATTTACCACTGAGACAACCTTTCCATCCCTCAGGGATTACTTTAATTACTATTTTCTTAAAATGTTTAAATCAAGTTTTTTTTAATTTTGTTAAAAGCAATTTGTGAGAATCGCCCGTGCACTAAGTAAATTTTCAGTGTTCAAATTAAATCTCTAAAGGATTTAATAGATTGTCTTACATTAATCTCGTATTTTGTAGACCAGTTTGTTGCCTTTTTTTGGACTAACGAGTCTAACGACCTTAGAAAACGCTCTACCATACCGGGTCCTTCATTTTCCTCAAATCAAATCAACAGCCTCTCTTTCTCCACTTTTGGAGTACAGACCTACTGCCTCAACCCACTGTGGGTGTAATATCCAATTTTCAAAACGACCAAGTGGCAAAATGTAAAAATTTTCAATGTTTGACTGTTTTATTTGAAAATTTTGGAACTTGGAGGTTGTGACAGTTGGACTAAACCCATGTATCTCCCATTTCATTCCACGGTTTAGTAAGTGTCCAATATGGCGCAGTAGCCGCTTTAAAAAATATATTTTTTATCATTTAAATCAAATTTTGGAAAAACTCTAATGATGATCTGGCACCGCTAGTTACAACAACTTCACTAACCAATTTGCAGGAGATTTATGTTTAGTCTATTGACAAACTGAGGCGGTGAGCGTATCCCAGGGATAATCGTCTTAGGTGTAACACGATTCTCAGTACGTGCGACCCCAGATTATGAGGCATTGAATCTACCCTGACTCGACCCAGCTTTTATGTTACTAGGGTCACCGAAATATTACGTTGGCTTAACCTAAACACGGAAGTCTCGAATACCATTGAATTATTGATTTAATTTAATCCTCATTGCCACTTTGAGAGTTAGTTAATATTTAGGAAAGGGAAGCATGAAATCTTATGTTGTCACTGACATACTGTATCTGAAAATGACGGATAATTTAATAGTTGTATTAATCGGTCATGGGTACGGACACGAAACAGTCCGTACCAATGACCCAACAAAGAGTGCCAGCGTGCACCTTAGTGTAATAGTCTTAAAGTAGATAATTAAAGCTTTTGGACATGGAAACATCATTGTGTTTAAATTACATTTTGTTTTTTTACACATGACATGCATTAAATTGACTTTTAGAAATACATGGTAAAGAGCTACCATTATAAAATTAAACTGTTGTAAAGTGGCAATTGTCAGCATAAAATTAAAATCTAATAAATAAAAACGTATACTTCTCGTGTTTACTATCTATTCATTGAAAATATTTGCAAAAAAAATTGCGGGTTCAAGGATAAGGGCGTGAACACGTTTCGATCATTTTTGGAATTTTTGTTTGTCTATTTGTGCAGGCATCACGTAAAAAATACTAAACCAATTCTGATACAGTTTTCAGAAGAATATTAACTTGGAGTAACATTAAGTCTTTCATTTCACATTACATAAGTACTCTAACAAAAAAGAAGTGCGGAAATTTTGATTGCGATGAGTTAGGACTACGTTTGGAGCAAGCGTAAGAGGTGACTGTGGCTGTTGTAGTGGAAGCGGGAGCTGGGAACGGGAGCGGGGGAGCGGGAGCGGGAGCCGAAGCGGGAGCGGGGGAGCTATGTGTAAGTTTTCAAGCTGCTGTAAAGTGGCATTGGATTCCCACTGGGGACAGACAACTTTGTACAGTTTTTACATGTTAGCCCAGTCTGGATATTGAATTATTCTATCCTTGTTCAATTCCTATAGCATAGGAGAAAATCTTAGTTTGGTATTTAGACAAGTTTACTTAGGTATATGTACGAGTATATTATGTAATATTATATATGTCGGCGAAATGATAAAGAGGAGCTGATTTGAAGGCACAGTGTGTGCTCGGCGCGCCGTTGGGCTTGGTTCGGCGATCGTCGCGAGCACGCGCTGACGGAACGTCTGGTAGGACTGGCGCAGGCGCAGACTCGAGACAGTGTTCGCTCGATACGCGTGCGGAGCGCAGACGGATCGTCTGCCTTCTGAATCGTTACTTGTTGATGTAGTATAATTTCATGTAGTGTCATTTAAGGCAGTACACGTGTTAACTTTGTAACGGCGTAAACTCAATTTGGGAGCCCACACAGTCGGCGGAACCAGGAACCTACGACATATATTTAATTTACAAAAAAAACTGACAGATATATAGGTACAGGTAGATGTAAGTTAAGACACCACAACCTTATCCTTTTTAACGGAGAAGCATTTTTTTGAAAGAAAAAGTTTTGACATTGATTTTAAATACAAGAATTCGCGACATGCTGCAGTATTATGCAGTGAACACACAGTGGCTTTACATCTTTTGTCGACTATCTTCCCTTCCGCAGGCTGCTACGGCTGGCGGCTCGCCAGTTGGGTCACTGGTTCAAGTTATTGGAACGGGCGTTTAAAAACCTTTATCAGCAACGCTGACCGGACTTGGGCAGAGCATACTCAATATTACTACGTGAAGGAGCGACATGAGTGTCCTCCCCCGCCAGTTTAACGTCGCCTGAAGAAGCACTTATGTATTGATGTGTACAGTTGTCTCTTTCTAGATAGTTTACGCAGACATAAAAAGGTATACGGATAGCTGGTGCGACTGTAATAATATTAGGTGTCCCCGACACTCTATACAAGCGAGTGTGAGTGTCTTCCAGGGTTGATCGCTTGTGTCTGGGGTGTGACACGGGTGTCCTCCAGGGTTGAATTTTGAATTTCTAATCTGAATTAAGCGGCTGAAATGGAGCCGTGGTAGCCTGGGTGGTTGTGCACTCGCCTCACGTTCATGAGGTCGCCGGTTCAAACCCCGCCCGTACCAATGAGTTTTACGAAACTTAAGTACGGTTTATTTATAATACCACAGGCTTTTCGGTGACGGAAAACATCGTAAGGAAACCTGATGCCAAAGAAGAAACTCTAAGGAGTACGTGAAGTACACCAAATCGGCCTGGGGCACCGTTGGTGGACAGGGGTTTGGCACAAAAGATCCTGAAGGGTCGAAGTGTCGCTAGGTTTTCCTGGCCCCCTAAGATAAGACAAGACAAGACAAGACAAGACAAGACAAGACAAGCCAAGCCAAGACAAGACAAGATAAGATAAGCGTCTGAAATATCGAAATTTTTTTTTTCTATTTTCTAAAATTATTTAAAGTGAATTAGTTTGTTTTTACAAAACAAAACATCCAGCGAATATATTTTTTTTCCTAGTTAGTTTTTCGACTGCTTGTGTCATCTAGTGTTACTCAACCCGCGAGCAGACACCTCCCCCCGCCAGTTTAACGCCGCCCGCAAAATAGAGCACTGCTAGCAGTACGTGAGCCGCCGCCAGCCGGCGCTGAGAGATCAACGCATTAGAAAGAGAAGCACTTAGTTCCTTCCTTTAGTTAGATACTCACAGGAAGATTAGGGGTTGCCCTATTCACCGGGAATTACACGGCGTCTGATTCTTGATCTTTCAACTTGAAACAAAATCTATAGTCCAACTGTCCCACGTAACTTCTAACAATGGGAATAAATAGTTTTTTTATATTTATTTTTTTATCTTGTGACTCGCTAAAGTCAAGGACAGATAGATAGATAAACTCTTTATTGCACACAAATCAAGGATTACAATAAAATAGGTACAGATTTTTGGAAAGTGTACAAAGGCGGCCTTATCGCTTAAAGATCTCTTCCAGGCAACCTTTCAGAAGGAAAGTAAGAAAGACACAGCGACAGAGTATTGCAGGTGAAAGAAAAGAAATTTATAATTTTACACACAGCCTCGTAAGGAAACACCAATTTGTCATGTTATTCAGACCTCAGTCTGAGAGATAACGTAATGAACGTATATAAGTGTTTTGCCTTGTCAGATAAGGGACTGCTCAATATTATATTAATACCGCCATTGTGACCTACGTCATCTCCCAGAAAGTGCCTTCTGTAGGCTGTGTTCTGTCTAAATTCCAGTACAATATGTAACATATCTTCAGTTTTGTTACATATAGCGGCGATTCAACTACTTTCATAAGAGTTTAGTTTCAAATTCACTATTAAATTGTATTCTTTGCACCATACTCCACAACATATTCACTCATACATTTGTCATAGTTTCTATGTAAATGTGCTAGAGCTTTAGTTTTTCGTCTCTATTCTACAGGTTGCAAGTTGGTAGGATCTTTTCATTCACCCCTCCCCCCTTTTCGCTTACTTGTTGGAGTGGTATTATCCACTCTATGTCGTGTATGTCATATTAGATAAGATTAGTTTGCTGCTTGGAAAAATATGATGTCTTTTATTCTACTTTATTTCAGACTTTCGCTTTTTGTACCGTCGCCAAACAAAGTGGTTGACCAGATTTTTAAAAAATGGAACGCAATGTTTATTGGAATCTAAGAACAGACTGGAATCAATCAGCCAGAATAAACGGAGTTTTTAAAATTTTCATTTTTTAGTGATCCGTCTTAACTAAAACCCTTTTAGTGAAGCTTATTTCTATATCTAACAAATAACTACTTGAAAACCACAAATATTTGAACCTTTGAGCTATGAAACTTGAGTGTGAGGAGAGGCCCTGGAGAGGAGAAAACTAAGTATATTTTTAAAATAGGTGTCTAAAAAAAATCTTGAAGACTACTTAAGGGATTTAGCTGGAACTTGGAACGTATTATGTCAAACAGTCCTGAAATGATAAAAACAAATTACTATATTTACCGAGATACTAAAGAACGACTAAAAAAGGTTGAAGCAGCCATTTAGAGAAAACGAAAGAAAGAAAGAAAAACATTTATTTACTGCCATAATTGGTACACACCAAAGAAAAAAAACCAACAAAACAAGAAAGACGAAAAAAAAAACTACAGAATACAATTTACAAATTTTAACAATAACGAAATAGTTGCCGTGTGGTTTTCGATAGAGCAGAATAGGACCACTCCAACTCTCCCCGTGGATGTCGTACAAGGCGACTAACGGAATACATTTTAAAACATCAATCAGGCCTCCCCAACCCGTCTGGCCAGCGTGGGGAGTGTAGGCCAAGTCCTCCGTCTGTCTCCGGCAGATGAGAGAGGGTTGTGCTCCTGCAGTGGAGACAAAAATAACCTGATGATGATAGTGATAATGCGTGTGCCGTGGCACATAATATTAACATTTAAACAGATTGTCTAAAAAAATATCGTAAAAGGATTTTCATGCATGCTCTTTTATAAAATAAATATTAGTACAAACGCGTTAGAAGTTGATCAGTTAGAAGGACGTCGATCGGCGTCGTATTGAAAATGAAAATTTCTACAGGACGTATGGTGTCACTCTGAGGTGTCGCTGTCCTTCAACGTGTTAATTGACTTAACCCGCACATTGCGTACTGTCAATTTAACATCACAGGGTTTATGATATTTTAATTTATGTAAACAATTGTTATTATTGCTAAGTTAACATAGTTATCATTTACTGCTTTTTATATGCAAATTTTAACAACTCTTCACATCACATAATTTTAAAAATAGAAATAATTATTTTAGTAGATAGATAGATAGATAAACTCTTTATTGCACACAAATTAAGAATAACAATAAAAAATAGGTACAGATTTTTGGAAAGTGTACAAAGGCGGCCTTATCCCTTAAAGCGATCTCTTCCAGGCAACCTTAATAATTTAGACCCATGTTTGTTGCTACCTAGGTTAAGTTTAATCACACCAGGTATGTAATATTTGTATGTTTATTGTCAATAAATAACTTTATAAAACAATCAAGACAATACTTTAATGTACTTTTTTAACCAGAAACGAATTTCCGTTCTTCTCAAATTAACTATTAGCTCGCACTCCTTCCTCATAAATTCAGAAAATTCAAAACTGATTACATTAGTACCGCCATGACCTAATTTTAGCGTTGAATACAAATAGCTTAGTTAAGCAAGCCTTGCCCCGTTTCCTAATGAATATTTGAATTTTGAAAGCTATATTGCATATTATAATAAAACCTATTACATTGTCAGCCATGTAGTTTTCGATAGAGTAGAATAGGACCACTCCAACTCTTCCCGTGGATGTCGTACAAGGCGACTAAGGGAATACATTATAAAACATCAATCAGGCCTCCCCAATCCGTCTGGTCAGCGCGGGCAGTGTAGGCCAAATCCTCCGTCTGTCTCCGGCAGATGAGAGAGGGTTGTGCTCCTGCAGTGGAGACAAAAATAACCTGATGATGATGAAACATTGTCAGCACTAAACGAGACATTAGTGGTCTTAATTTCACATGTAGTATAAATAATAATAATGAATAGTATAGACAGACGGTGGGCCTGATCCACAAGTTTCAAGAGCGAGATATGGATAGGACTATGTTCGGGGTTTGTTTGGACATGATTCGTAATGAAAAGATCCGACGAAGAACGAAGGTGACTGACATAGTTGTAAGAATTAGCAAGCTGAAGTGGCAGTGGGCGGGCCACATCTGCCGCAGAACCGACAGCCGTTGGGGAAGACGTGTTCTGGAGTGGAGAGCGCGGATCGGCACGCGCAGGGTGGGACGCCCCGCCACCAGATGGACCGACGACCTGAAGAAGGAGGCCGGAAGCGGCTGGATGCGGAGGGCGGAGGACCGAGTGTGGTGACGCCCGCACACCTCAGCACTACCAGAATTGTTTGTTTGCAGAATTATAAACGTTAAGAGTCTGTGGCGCTTATTGGTCGATGTCCTTTTCTAAACAAAGTAGCAGCAAACAGCTTCTGAAGTTTATTAGGTCGCGTGCACACTCGAGCGGCGGCGGCGGGCCGTGTCGCAACTTGTTTGGATGGGAGCCAAGCGGCGACGAGCGGCAGTGTACAGGCATGTAAACGCCAATAACCATTTGGAAATATGTTCTTTTCAGTTCTCCTGTTGTTCTTTTTAGATTCCGCGCGATTGACCGACATGAATATTACTGCCAAGACTGCTAAGTGTTTTGGAAACCTTTTGTAAATAGTTAAAAAGGACATACTAGTTTTCTAGAATTCTATGATTGATACATTCTTCAATTGAGGCAGAAGCCATACAATTAAATACAAAATGTATTTATTATCTCAACACAAAAATTGACAATAATTATAAGTGCATAATATAAAAATGAGTACCTACAAATTTATGTTTTGTGAGAGAACCAGTCCTAAAAAAAGGATGAACCTGTGATATCAGGTCACCAGGCTCCCACCCCTTGGAAGTTGGGCGCATCGATTTGCCATACCAAGCAATTAGAATATAATTATCCGATAAAAACAAAGTACTGCGCAAATTATTAATTTAGAACATAATACTTACATCTAGATGTGAGGTATAATTATTTTAATATGCATTAAGAAGAATGAATGTGTGTGTGGGGGGATGTGGGGGGGGGGGGGGGGGTATATACGAGACTGTGTAAGTATGCGTGTATGTCATGAGATACGGGTGAATGTGCAAAGATATAATTTTGTATTTTTTATTAAACTATGTATATTACTTAATTTTCATTAATTGACAATTTCCAAAAGGTTACCAGAAAAGTTCTGTAGTAGGGGGGGCAGATTTGCCGACCGCATAATTCTGGTTCCACTATCGTTTTGGCTCCTCCAAAGCAAAAGCATAGAAATAAGTTAGTTTAGATTCTGTTATTCCTGTCAGTCGAACATTATACCCTCCTTATAAGACGTGGCGTGCCTTTAGCCAATAAAAACTCCGAATGAGTTTTAACGTTTAATTTAAAGTACTGTGTTACACTAAATGGCAATTAAACGTTTAGTAGACTGACCTCAGACATCAGAAACTCAATTAATATTTAGAAAAGTTTATTGTTTATTAAAATATTTTATTTATTGCACGTTTTAAAAACTAAATACAACTATGATATTTTGTGTACGAAGGCGAGCTTATCTCTAATAGAGGTCTCTTCCAGCAAACCTTACTGGACGTGAATCTAGGCATTGCCTAGTAAGCAATAAGAGCAAGGAGGCCACAATAAACTACATAATAACTAAAATATGTAAACTACTTATATATAAAATAATTAATGATAACAATATACATAATTATCATATTATACTGAGTGAGACAGATAGTGGTATTTTAGCTCTTTTATTTAAACGTTATAACACACAACAGCATAACTTAATAACGATGGAATTCTCTATCAACTAACCTTCGCGTCAGCTGACAGATAGTGGTAGGTAATTCTTTGCAATAAATCGTTCGGACAAATATCATTTGCCAATCTGCAGAACCTCCCGATCTACGCCAGCACAAATTGCTACGTAAAAAGTAGATAAGAAAAAAAACAATAGTAATTCCCACTATTCGCTAGATTTACTTTTCGCTCGACCGTCAAAGCGGCGGTGCCCAGATATATTTCTATTTTAGGGTTCTCACCGAAATGCAAAGATTTACAGTTGTGTAAAAACTGCTTTTTAAAGCACTTCATTAAACAGTGCGTTACTGCTTAGACGTGTAAAACTTAACATTAAATTCACAGCAGACTATTGCATAAACCATAAATTGCAGGAAATTGTATTTTAAATGTGAATAAAAAAAAACCTTCCATCATATATATACATATTTCATACAGCTTGTAAATAGAGATTTCTCTTACAAGTTGGTCCCGGTCTGGATGTTATATTTGTGAAATGTCCAATACGTGTCTAATTCCCATAGACAGGAGAAAATCCTCGATTAAGATGAGACAACTGTATGAATATGTATGTAATATTCAACTATTTTATTTATTTAATGTCATCGTTCCATCCATACCCCGTGGGCGTCTTCGTCCCCCGCAGACACGCCACTAACCCGTGCGATATATAGCCTATAGGATCTAGAATCTAGTTACTGTATAGTTACATTCATACATATCAGCTCTGCACGCCCACTGCTGAACATAGACCTTCCCCAATAAACACCACCACACTTGATATAGTTATTATTGTACATTGTCGTAAAGCCGTGGTAGCCCGTTGGTTGTGCACTCGCCTCACGTTCATGAGGTCGTGGGTTAAAACCCCGCCCGCACCAATGAGTTTTTCCAAACTTAAGTACGGTTTATTTATAATACCACAGGTTTTTCGGTGAAGGAAAACATCGTAAGGAAACCTTCATAAGCCAAAGAAGAAATTCTGAGGCGTATGTGATGTCCACCAAATCGGCTTGGGGCACCGTTGGTGGACAGGGGTTTCGCACAAAAGATCCTGAAGGGTCGAAGTGTCGCCAGGTCTTCCTGGCCCCCTAAGAAGATAAGATAAGATATTTGCTAGCGGAAGTTACATACTTTCCCAAGTAAAAGTTACTTCGGAACCCTTTAGCCAAAAATAAGTTGTTACATCGCACGAATTTATTTTATTTTCGTTTTATTTTCGGCCGGGAACCGTGGCGAATGACCCGCGGTGGGAGGGGCTGAACAGAAACAATAAAACCGTGTCCTTGGGCTGTGGATATTTTCAGATTAAATAAATCATACGCCGTGTAAAAGGATTTCGAAGAAAATATCTTTTTGATTATCCTATTTTTGTTTTAGATATTTGATCATATTCTTTAGAAGTACCTACTGCACGTTTCGCCGGACAATGACAACTACATAAAACTTATAGATACATTTTTCACAAATGAGAAAATAACAAGTATAGATTTATGAAAAGTGTAAAAAAGCTTTATCGCTTAAAGCGACCTATTCCAGGCAACATTTGCCAATGAAAATAGGAAAGACATAGTGAGAGAGTATTGCAAGCTGTTACCTAATATTTAGTATTATCTGCTAACAGAAATCCTAACAAGATAGAGCAGTTATAGCCATTTGTTTACTTTAGTCCTGCGCGTGCTGATTTTCAGACACAGCGCTGCCCTCCCGCGCATTATTTATGCCTCGCGGTCTGCAGTTGTGCAGTAAGGTTAGTTATAATAAAGATATGCAGTTATGCAGTTGGAAACCGCGCAATATGGCACTTTAGCGGCTTTTTTGTCGATGTTTACCCGACCTTTACTCGGCGCGAAATAAAAAGCGTTTGATAGTTTTTGCAATATATTGCATATTGTTGGCAAGCGTGTCGCGCTCACTTCCCCGTTCTATCTTGATAGGATTTCTATGTCTCTGACATTAGTCTTTATTTATTCATCCCTTTGCTCCTCAAATAATTATCTTAACTTAAGTCTGAAATTTGTCCTAAATTTTTTGTCATAATTGAGGTTTTATCTTTTTTAGCGTTTAACTTAAGCGTGTTAAATACGGCCAGCGTAGGGGCGCTGTCAAACGGATGGGCCGATAAGGCTCTATCTGGGCCAAGTGAGAAATGGCTTCGTCGCCCTCGCCCTCAGGATATCGCCCCTTTTTGTGGACCCCGATATTTTATACACCGGCTTCCCTTTTTGGGGGTAAAAATGAACATAATATTTCAGCAAATCGACTTATAAAAAAAAAAAAAATTTATGTGTATACACACATGTCTGCCCTTTCACGAAGTTTTCTCTGTCGCTGGTAGTCTGGCAGAAATCTCTTAAATAGATAAGCATTACCATTTGTAAATATTTATTTTTGTTTCCTCTCTTTTATTGTATGTATGTGTGAAAACGCTTTATTGTACCAAAAATAACAACAACAACAATAATAAAATAGGAATTAAACTGTGTACAAAGGCGGACTTATCTTATGGACTTATTGATTTTTTGTGTGTGTGAAATAAATAATTGAATAAATAATTGAATAAATAATTTAAAATATATTTCAAGTAGTTACATCGAAATACGAAATCTGAATATAATGATTGCAAAATGCTAAGAAAATTAAGCCCAAGTGACTTAAAATAGGACTACTTATCCTGTTATGTTTGCAAGCATCGTCAAACTGGCGGGTAGATGAGTGTCGCTTCTTTGCCTAGTAATTATTTTGCTGAAAATCTCTTACGTGTTGCTTTCGTGTTACACCCTGGACGATAGGTCCTTATCCTGAAGACAAAATCTACAACACCATCACTGTCATGAAGTTGTCTTTTTTATTATTAATTGCTTTGTATAATTGCCCGCAGGTAGTAAGTTAGACATTGAATTTAATACGTTGTCATCTTTGATTAATTTTGATTCAAATTGTTCAATTTCAACTTCCACCATGAAAATTAATTGGCCCGACCTAGTTATTAAAGGGAAATTGTAGACTTAACTAATTGATAAACGCGTAAACAATATTAACAATGATAGACAATGACTAGAAACTTTTAGTTGTAGTAATGAGTTAGTAACGATTTTTGTAAACAAGTAATCATCATCATCGGGTTATTTTGTCTCCACTGCAGGAGCAGAACCCTCTCTCAACTGCCGGAGACAGACGGAGGAATTGGCTTACACTCCCCGCGCTGGCCAGACGGGTTGGGGAGGCCTGATTGATGTTTTATAATGTACTCCCTTAGTCGCCTTGTACGACATCCACGGGAAGAGTTGGAGTGGTCCTATTCTACTCTACCGGAAACCACACGGCAAATAATGCTTATGACGATTTTAAATATTTGAAATTAGTCGAAATAGATTTGTTATTCGCATTTGTTCTCGCGTTGATTAGTTTTGAAATGTTTCTGGTTGTATGTGTATAATACTATATTATGTATTATATCGGATGGTAAGAAAATGTCTGTTGATATTTTGAGTACAGGTTCTTTAAAGAAAATAAAAAATGCGTTTATTGTATTTTTCTTAATTAAGTGAAAAAAAAGAAAAAGTTATGACCCTTCCAAGTTTTCCGATAAACATGCGAGTTTATGGATAATACATTGCGCGCGCGCGTAGTTCGATGACCGACCGCACTGACGCGCTCCCCGCCACACCTCTCCTTTCCTCGCCACCGACTAGTGAGAATCCGTTTGCAAAATATTGCATTTTATTCATACATTTTTTTGTAGAAAAGAAGTACTTTTTTTGTTGTTGTAATTAATTCTAACCCACTGGTGTAACTACTCGTATGTGTTTTGTTACAACCAATAAATGGGTATCAAAGTCTCTTTAATTGTGAAAACCGCACCAACGACTGTGTTTTCAATGCAATGAAATGTTTTAATTTGAAAATGAACTCTATGTAGGACTCTATTAACCATTTATTGCACCGAAAAGAACTGCCCATGTAAACAGTGTGTGGGGCCTAATTACAATTAAATACAGCCTACTAAGGTGTTTCCTTTGTTTCAAAGCGGCTTGTTACTGTATTTGTTCACGGGGCTAATGAGGGTTGGAGAAAGGAGCGAAGCAGGCGTGCGACTCGATTGTTTTCGAAGCGAATGTAATAAATATCACGCAAAGCAAATAAAATAAATAGGCATTAATTTAAAAAAATTACTGACTGACATAAGTTAAGGATGTGTTCGCTTTATGTGATTTTTGAAGTAATTTAAAAAAAAAATGTGTGAAAAATAACGAGATGTGAGTTTTTTTAAATTCAAATTCTATTAAAGCATAACCTTTATTGTACATTATTTCATAATATTAAATGTATAATTCGCCTTATTCATGTGCGTAAACATTTCATACTAAACTATTTATATTTTTGCGATAAATTAAGTATGTAATTGCTTCATCAGCTGAAATACGAAATACGCCATCCTCCCCAATATAATTCCCCTTCTGCTGGGCTGTCCATTGGGGGATTTGCGATAATCACCACGCATGGCAGGCGGATTCGTGATCGCAGTAATATGAATCTTAATATATACAGGAGATCACTGCCGGTCCTCAGTGGTGCATTCTCTTAGTCGCCTTGATGATATTCACGGGAAGATTGGGGGTGCCCCTATTCTAAGTCGGGAACCACGCGGCTTAATTGTATATATTTATGTATAAACTAGCTGTGCTCGCGGCTCCGCTCGTGTGAACTACAGAATCCGTTCCCATTACCACTCCCGCTCCCGCTTCCGCTTCCACAAACTCACAGACTAACAGACAAACAGACAAAAATTCCAAAAATGATTGAAATGTGTTCTGTTACTTATACTTAGACCCCTAAATTTTTTTTCGCAAATATCTACAATGTACAGATATGCGATGTTTACGATTTTATTTATTAGATAAAGATAGATTTTACAATTATAAACAACGTAAAACAAAAAGGTTGCAATATGAACATTTGTCGTTACTTTCAAAAGTAACGACTCGAAAATCTTCAAGCGGAGCACAGGGACCCTAGGTTTCATTCTGAGCACGTCGCATCGGCTTGCCAACAGCCCACAGCAGCGCAACCGCTGGATAACTAAGTTTTATAACAGGCTTTGCCGTCTAATGCCTTTACTTTGGACACTCCATGTGAACGTTTTAGAACGAATGTGCTTTTGTTGAGGAAAGAAATGAGTAGCAACGATCTCTATGTACTACTAGAAGGAGCGCTCCAAATAATCGCTCTGTTCCACGCAAGGAGCCGCAACTCACACAATAGCGTCAATATTTAGTAAATAAATGTTGTGCGTAGTAACTGCACAAGTTTCAAAGTGAATTTGAAACTTTGGAACGCTTCATCTAGTAGTACATAGAGATCGTAGGGTAGGAGACGACCTCCGTGGCGGAACGGATAGCTCTCGGGTTGCCACGCCGGAGGTTGCGGGTTCGAATCCCGCTAGGGGCAAATGTTCGTATGATGAACTAAGAATGTTTGTACCAAAGTCTTGGATGTTTATATATTTATTTAAGTATGTCTATCCGTTATCTAATAATCATACCACAGGCTCTGCCTAGTTTGGGACTGGATAATTGGTGTGAATGTCCGAGATATTCATTTATTTATGAGAGCAGTGCCGTAACTAGGGTGGTGCCAACGGTGCCCAGGCATAGGGCGCAGACCTTGGAGAGGCGCAAAAATGATCTGGGTAGGCAATTCTCAAGGACTAGTTACTGCACTGTATGAGAGTAATGTGTTCTATGACCGACATAGTCGAAATGATTGACATTCTGCAGTGGTAGTGGACAGGCCTACCTGTCGCAGAACGACGGCCGTGGTAGACGAGTTCTGGAGTGGAGATCGCGGATCGGCACGCGCAGGATGGGACGCCCCGTCGCTGCATGGACCAACGCCCTGAAGAAGGTGGCCAGAAGCTGCAGGATACAGACGACGGAGGACCGAGTGTGGATGGTAGCGAGTGGACGTCTAAGTGCTTCTATAAACTAGATTTCTAATGTGCAGTGAAATACGGTAACGAAATTGAGTGAAACGTGACGCCTTCAAAATAGTAAAGTATTCTCCCAAATGACTAGGTAAGTCTAGAGCGTGTTATTAGAGGCTCTAATTATCCTATTCCCGTCCGTCCCTTGAGGCTATATATTGCCGTGTGGTTCCCGGCTTAGAATAGGGCCACCCCTATCATTCCCGTGGGTGTCGTCAAGGCGACTAAGGGGTTGCACCAGGGACGGGCAGCAGCGTTCTACTGTGTGTGTGTATGTTAAGATCAGTACTGCGATCACCAATCCGCCTGCCAAGCGTGGTGATTAGGGCAAATCCCCCAATGGACATCTAACCAAAAGTGGTATTCTATTGGGGAGGCCTATGTTCAGCAGTGGACCTATTTAGGCTGATGATGATCTTCATCCGAATATTCGAACGTTAGTCTCGTCTACTCAATTTATATTTATTTACCAACCATATTTCTAAGCAATATTTGCTGATCATAACATAAACAAAAACCATTATATTTGTGTATTTTCAATGTTTTCTTTGTAGCCAGTAAATGTCTTTCAACGTCTGACCTTGTCAGAAACACTTCAGATGTTATTTCTTTTGGGAATAAGCAAACCGATCACTTTTCTAGTCTTAGATCTTAAGATATCTATGTGCATCAATTGTATTTATAGGGAAATAAGGAATAATAGGGTCGAATATATCATCATCATTAGCATGTGGATGCTTACTTCGTCCAATGCTTCTTTAAATGTATACATTGGCACTTTTAGACTGTAAACGATAATACAGCGATGTGTTTGTTTTAAGTACCTACTGTTACATGGTATCACCAATAATGCTATCGCATTCACACACACCCTCTCCCTCACTCTCTCGCCGTCAGCCATTACTACTGTAAAGACCTGTGTCCGACATTAATAAAGTTTATCCATCTTAATCTGCGTTGTTTCAAGTATATAAAAAGTGTTCACCCGTACCCTATACGCCTGCCATACGATAACGTAACACCTACCTCCCGAGGACTTGCGCAAGGCACATCCGAGGACATTCTCAATTCGAGGACTTTTTCGTGGATCCTCGATTTGACTTAACCACAGATTCGTATTTGCCAAGCGATTCTGAATCAATGAGTCCAAGAAGCGAGTGGTTCTGAGAGAGTCCTCGTTTTGGTCGAATCCGTTCACACCGGATTGTTTAAAGAGTGTAAGACTCTGACTCTCTTGTGTGTGTGTGGGGGGGGGGGGGAGGTACACAGTTTGTAAGATAATACTTCAGCTCTTCAATCAATAATAGAAAGGAAATTGGATGCAGAGCACATGCTACCAACACAACGACAGAAAAAAATGTGTATGCTTGAAAACCTAGAGTCCCAACTCAGAATGATGCTTTACTCGAGAGCAAAGTATTGTAACGTAGCTAGTCAGGTAATGGCTAGCATGCAAAATATGATTGGCACTTACTCGGTTTTTGGATAGAACGGCATATTTAGATAAAAGTATCAGTTTTAACTTCTCATCAAGTTATCACAGTCAGCAAAGTGTACGCCGTAAATTGGCCGTAAAGAAAAGGGTACAGGTTTGATCAATTCAAAAAGTTTTTTAGTTTCCGTATAATAAGATCTCGGAAAATACTTTTTTCCTGTACAAGTTTACATAATTATACCATCGGCCAGATTTTTCTATTATACTGAAATTAATGTTCAAAATATAGAGATGTATTCTCTCACAAACCTGTATACCCCCCCCCCCCCACACACACACACAAGAGAGTCTTACACACTTTACAAAATCCGGTGTGAACGGATTCGACCAAAACGAGGACTCTCAGAACCACTCGTTTCTTGAACTCATTGATTCAGAATCACATGGCAAATACGAACGTGTCTAAGAAAAATTGACTTCCGTTTTTAACTAACTTATTTAATACTTTATGCGTAAGATTTTTATATCCTTATTGGCTTAGTTGACCTCTTTAGGTACAAAATATAACGGCTAAGCGTATGTGATATTGCGGTATGATATGTCGTCACGTCGTGTCAAAAAATTTCACCAACTGTCCTAAGATGTAGTCATTTTTCATCTGCTGCTAAACAGTTAGAAAGCTGACCCTTCGGCCGGCACGATTCGTCTTATTCTTGTTATTTCCCCCGGGAATATGAGGCTTTTTCTGATGGACAATTTTTTGTCCATTTGGAGAAACGTTGAATTTCTTGGGTCAGAATAAAAGATATGGTAAAATATTACACAGGATAAAGTAATGGCTGCCAAAGATATTGACTGTTTCTTTTATTTATGAAGGAAATATACAAATATGAGCACTTTCCAAGACTGCCTTATCGAAATAAACCATTTTTGAGTGTAGATATTTTTGATCTAAAAACTATGTCACCAATATACTTCGTCCTTACGGAACTCTACGAGTATACCTCATACTCAAAGATATGTTTTATCTTTGTTTTTTAAGGTAAGTAAAACTGCATTAAAAAACGTTTGAAAAGCAGTTTGTCTGAGCCCGGAATCGAACCGACAACAATGCAATTAAAAAAAAATTGAGTACCTACTTTTAAGGTATCAATCGATAGAGTCAAACGGATCAAATCTCTCTCTATAAGCATTGCATCTCAAATTTAATCATCAGCCTTTTTTGCTGTCCACTGCTGGAGTTAGGCCCTCCCCATGCATGCACTAACAGCTAAGGTCGTCGATCCATCTAGACCGAGGTCAACCGACCCTGTACCGTATTTATGCTTATCTCAAGTATAGTCCACTTGACTTTGTGCTCTCCTCCCTTATGTTTATTAATTACTCTGAAATCTGCCGCACCCTGAAGTCTGCCGCCCTTAGGCTGTGACATAACTGCCTATTGGATAATCAAGGACTGGACCGACCCACTCTACTCGGTCTCCACTTCAAAACGCATCTGCCCCATAGCCAGTCTGTTCTACGACGAATGTGGCCTGCTCACTACCACTCCAATTAACTAATCCTAAGTCGAATCTCCTCGTTACAAAACAAATAAGAAGAAATTAGAACTCTGCGCCAAAGAAATTAGAACTTCAGTGCGATACACGGAAAATTCATTCGGACCAATTACTTTGGTCTATAATCGCCCTAAATACAGCAAAGTGGCAAAGATAGCACAGAACAAAAGACTGAAAAATACAACAGGAAAGCACGAAAATGGATAATGGCCAAATTAAACTCGAGCTCATTTTTCTCGCCTCCTGGTGAAAATGGCTGCCAGAAATAAAAAAAAATAAAAACATATGAAAAGCTAACGAATGGAGCAAAGGGTGTATAGCGGGAGTATGCAGAATACAATATTGTTCCATCCGAGAAAATTAGAGTGTGCAATCTACGAGTGAACCTGTGAAGTTGTGTGTTGGGTTTGAAAGGTTCCGTAGTTTTTTTTAAGTTATTTCTTTAAACAAATGGTAAAATACACCTCAAAGCTTACATAACTCACATAGTTTGAACCTCTTGGGTTTGTCCTTGTGCGGTGAGGCCGCTTGGTCCCACGCATCATCATCATCATCAGGTTATTTTTGTCTCCACTGCAGGAGCACAACCCTCTCTCATCTGCCGGAGACAGACGGAGCATTTGGCCTACACTCCCCTCGCTGGCCAGACGGGTTGGGGAGGCCTGATTGATGTTTTATAATGTATTCCCTTAGTCGCCTTGTATGAAATCCACGGGAAGAGTTGGAGTGGTGCTATTCTATTCTACCGGAAACCACACGGCCTCCGCCACGCAGCATTCCATGCTAACATAAAAGTGCAGGTGAAAATAGTATATTTGTCTGTTGCTAAAAAATAGACTTGTAATTTCATAAAATGTATGTATTTACTTTTTGTTTTTCATTTATTAAATGTATTTTTATATTGTTATCCTTAATTTGTGTGCAATAAAGAGTTTATCTATCTATCTATCTTGGCCACTCGTAAATGTTTGACTTTAAACGTTGTTTCTAAAAAATATTAAATTTCTTTTATGGGCTACAAAGTAATTTGACAAGTGATTTGCCATCAGAAACTCTGATGACTTAGAAATTTTTCTAGCACCTTTTGAAAATATAATGTAACACTCCCATTGCCGTGTGGTTTCCGGCTTAGAATAGGGCCACCCCTATCTTTCCCGTGGGTGTTGTCAAGGCGACTAAGGGATTGCACCAAAGACGGGCAGCAGCGTTCTCCTGTGTGTATGTTAAGATCATTACTGCGATCACCAATCCGCCTGTCAAACGTGGTAATATTGTCAAATCCCCCAAAGGACATCTAACCAAAAGTGGTCTTCTTTTGGGGAGGCCTATGTCCAGCAGTGGACGTATTTAGACTGATGATGATCTTCGTCCGAATATTCGAACGTTAGTCTCGTCTACTCAATTTATATTTATTTACCAACCATATTTCTAAGCAATATTTGATGATCATAACATAAACATAACAGAACAGGGACGTATTGAGGCTGATGATGATTTTATTTTATTTATTTATTTACTTTTAGGAAGACTTACAGACTAATGACAAATATAAATAATAAACTTAAATATACATATGCTGATAACAAGTTTCACATATAAATGGCATCACACAATTCACGAACAATAAGAACATTAGGAATAATAGATACAGTTAAGAAAAGAATTAAAATATATATACTAATTTAAACAAGTAAATAAGACAGAGATAGTTAAAGCAGTGCAGTATGGATTTAAGTGTCGTTGAAAAATTCTTGTGACATATAACGTTTGTTTTTGATGAAGATGAAGTTTGTTTATGGAACCCTAAATAGGGCGGAGTGAAATATATAGCAGAAGCTAGTTTATCACTGTTGTAGATGTTTATCGGCTCGGAAAATAGTACGTAGCGTTTGTACGGATATCTCGGGACCCCTCTGTTCTCAGGGATTTAGAGGAAGAGTGGTTGATTTGTCTTGTTTGATCTCGGGAGTGATATTTTTCTGTATTTTAGATGTGGAACGTCGTTATTTGCTATTCGAAATGGTCGCGCTCAAACGATGCTACGTTTTTATTTTAGCAAACAAATAAATAAGTCATGGTAATAATAAATTATTGCACTATGTAAATTAAATTTGTTCTCAACTTCATAAGCGACCTGTTTCTCAAGGAGCAAAACATACACTTTTGTGATAAAAGAATTTTCACGAGTTTTTAATTCCCTTCTTCATGAAAACCGGTAACCGAAATGAATTCAGTAAGGTGGAAATCGTTCCTTTATTTTGCCGGTGAATCACCTAATGATATTTTACCGGTTTTATGAACAATATTAAGGGCTATTTCAAAACCGGTTATGAGCCCTGATTAACGCTTTCAATTACACTACACTAAACTTTGTTTATGGCAGTTGGGTTAGAAAATAGACGTTATCGAACTCTCATAAACCTAGATTTCTGAGTTTATAGCTCTCTCGATCGTTTGGTTTATTAGAATAAGTAATTGAACGCAATTATATTTTGCTATTATTGATTTATATATATTCTTTATTGCACATCTTAAAACTAAATACAGTAATAAATGGTGTGTACAATGATGGGCTTATGTCTAAAAGCGATCTCTTCCAGCTAACCTTACAGGGTGTGAGACAAGGCAGTAAGACCGAAGGGGCAAAATTCCTGAATTTTACCCACTTTGTTGCCGCTTTTTAACCACAAATTAGGTCTCTAGTCGATTTATGAACTGAGAAAGAACTGTCCTTAAAATTAACAGTTGATGTTACATTGAGTAACTTTAAAAAACATTTGTCTCCATCATTTGTAATGTTGGGATGCGTTGTTGGAGCGATGAATCCAAACTCACTACATTGTTCAAAGTAATTTATTGATAGCAACGATCTCTATGTACTACTAGATGGAACCTTCCAAACAATCGCTCTGTTCCACGCAAGCAGCCACAACTCTTTCACATTCACAATGAAACTTGTGCAGTTACTACGCAGAACATTTAATTATTACTAAATATTGATACTACGGTTAAACAATGTCATTATTTAGTAAATAATTAAATGTTCTGAGTAGAACTGCACAAGTTTCAAAGTGAATGTGAAAGAGTTGTGGCTACTTGCGTGGAACAGAGCGACTGTTTGGAACGCTCCATCTAGTAGTGCATAGAGATCGTTGATTGAGAAGTTTCAAAGTGAATGTGAAAGAGTTGTGGCTACTTGCGTGGAACAGAGCGATTGTTTGGAACGCTCCATCTAGTAGTACATAGAGATCGCTGATTGATAGTAACAAAATTGTCTGAAATCAATAGTTCTTAGTCCATAGATAATTGTCATTTTATCATCTCCTTACATATTCTTATATAATTACTTATACAATATTATTTAATATTTATAATACGAGATTATTTTTCTTTATTATCTATATCTCACGTCGTGCTATACCACAATTCACCTATCATTTAAACAAGACAATGAATTCTGAACAAAATCTTTCTAAGAAAATGTTCAAAGTTCTTTATATGTAAAATACTCGTATGTCTAATAGTAATCATATTCACGCACATTAATAATGTCTTTGTCTGTTCAGTTTCTAACTTATTATGTAATTTGGAAAATAATTTGGCATTTTGAAGGCGTCGCACGCTGGCAGTTATTCATACTCACTGTATTGTTATTCATACTCACGTGTGAGTCTCACTAAAGTGACTTCAGTCACTTCGAAACCTAATCCATTGGTAATTCTGTAAAAATTCCAGAGCACTATCGAAGTGAAGTGAACAAAGAACCCACTTGACGTCGATAGTGCTCTGGAATGTTTACAGAATGTCAATGGATTAAGTTTCGAAGTGAGTTGAAGTCACTTGAGCGAGACTCACACGTGAGTTTGTATTTTAGAGAATAGCACTACTGATCGCAAATGAACTCACTTCTAGTATTAGCTAGCGTGCGTATTACTGTAGCCGTTTATAACTCCAGATTAGAAATCTAGTTACTTTTATAACATTATCGATTTCCGATATAAGTTTGTCCTTACGTACATTTACACAAATACAGCTGCATTGGTTATAATGTACACCCAAAATGCTCACACCTTGGTCCAGAGAGGTAGGAAGATACAATGTATCGCCACTTTGCGCAATTCAACGTCGCAAAGCGACTTTCCTACGCCCACTTTTCGCTCCTTGATACCCCTTGACGTGATGTGTTGCGAACAACATCGCCGCCTATGTGTTGAGGTACCACGATTATCAAGGGAAATAATTGTCGACCTCGTCAAAGCCCCGCATCACTCGGTAAGGCTAATAGTGTCCGGAGTTCGCCCAGCTCCAGGATGTCGGCACGCTTACGACCAGGCTAGCCCCTGCACACGCATCTATCGGCAAGGCAGACCTTGGATTGGCGGATGGGACAGGGATTGGGGCGACGAAGACAGGAGATGGGGGCATGGGTAAGGAGTTTAGGTATGGGATACCGCTATTATTGAAGTATAGTGGGATTGTACAAGCGATAACTCTGTAAGGCGGGACCGCATACCCGCGACTTGTCTGAATAGCACCGGGCAGGCAACTACCAGAACCATGTCCCCTGACTAATATAACGCAACTACAAATAAAACCAAACCTACAATTTATATCCAAAAAATAAATTCGCAGCACAATGCCTATCAAACTCTTTTTACAACACGCGTCTTTTATTTTCGGCCCACAAAAACCGGTTATAAGCTGTTATAACTCGTTCCGACCGGACTCTCGACCGTTCTCGACCGGAATTCAATGCAAATGGACCGTGAAGTTTCTTATTGTGATCCCAACCATAATATTTCGTTGATCCAACTAAAAGCTCACTTCCATAGATACTGTCAGACCTGAGGGCCTTTACTGTGTTAATATTTATACTGTAATTTTCTTGAGTTTATTGAACTACACCTCGTACCATGATGCAAAATAAATTTTCGCACCTCATAATTCACCTCAAAGTTTCATCCTTCGTGATTGACACTAATTAGTTATTAAATTAGATTACAGATTTAATGTGCATCTGTTATCTAATTTAATAACCAATTAATGTCAATCATGAAGGTAAAAACTTTGAGGTGAAACTATGAGCTACGAAAAATTATTTTGCTTCATGGTGTGAGGTACAGCTGAAGTATATTTTACTGTTCGCGGCGCTCGCTGTGGAGATCCTGGGCCCGTGGTCAGCCGACACGAAGGCGTTAGTGACGCTGGTCTACGCCTCCAAAGACCTCAGGGATGGTGCCCACCCCAATATAATTCCACTTTTGGTGGTCTATACACTAGACCGCTGCAGGCCGTCCCTGGTGCAATCCCTTAGTCGCCTTGACCCACGGGAAGGTTGGGGGTGACCCTATTCTAAACCGGAAACCAAACGCCCATGCACGCAAATCTTAAAATATTATCAATGTAACTAAAACCTACTTAATTTTGTGACAAAAGGTCTAACATTTAGAGAAATAAAAATAAGTAGGTTATAGTAATTTTTCTTCGAATTTATCAGAGACAGTAATAATATAAGATGAAAGTTGAATTATTCAGTTTGACCAAGAAGGGTTTCTTACCAATTTAGATACGTTGATCGTAAAATATACGTTTTATGAACTAGGGAAATATTTATGGCTTTTTCTGTAAATGTAAAAAAATCTATTTAAAAATAGTGTACTATCCGATTTAATTCAGCAGGTCAGTATCATCAGCCGAAACACGTCAAATTCTGTACAAAGCCTTCGGAATAGAATGATGTCCATTGAGGGATTTGCCATAATCACCACGTTTGGCAGGCGGATTGGTGATCTCAGTAACTATCTTAATATACACAGGAGAACGCTGCTTCCCGTCCCTGGTGCAATCCCTTAGTCTCCTTGACGACACCCACGGGAAGTTTGAGGGCGTCCCTATTCTAAGTCGGGAACCACACGGACAAAAGTTTTTGCGACAGCATCCAAGCAAAGAATACTAAATATTAGGTTCTACGTAAAGAAGCGACACTCATCTCTCCCGCCAGCATATCGTCGCACTATACTACTACGCGATCGACGCATTCAGTTAGAAAGAAAAGCACTTTTGTTGTTGGCGTAACATGTTGTCTCTTTCTCGATGGCGCTATGTGAAGCAGCCAGCCTTACTATTATTCACGCACTCACTCGCACGTGTGCAGACTGTAATTAAAACCTACTTAATTTTGTGACAAAAGGTCTAACATTTAGAGAAATAAAAATAAGTAGGTTATAGTAATTTTTCTTCGAATTTATCAGAGACAGTAATAATATAAGATGAAAGTTGAATTATTCAGTTTGACCAAGAAGGGTTTCTTACCAATTTAGATACGTTGATCGTAAAATATACGTTTTATGAACTAGGGAAATATTTATGGCTTTTTCTGTAAATGTAAAAAAATCTATTTAAAAATAGTGTACTATCCGATTTAATTCAGCAGGTCAGTATCATCAGCCGAAACACGTCAACTGCTGTACAAAGCCTTCGGAATAGAATGATGTCCATTGAGGGATTTGCCATAATCACCATGTTTGGCAGGCGGATTGGTGATCTCAGTAACTATCTTAATATACACAGGAGAACGCTGCTTCCCGTCCCTGGTGCAATCCCTTAGTCTCCTTGACGACACCCACGGGAAGTTTGAGGGCGTCCCTATTCTAAGTCGGGAACCACACGGACAAAAGTTTTTGCGACAGCATCCAAGCAAAGAATACTAAATATTAGGTTCTACGTAAAGAAGCGACACTCATCTCTCCCGCCAGCATATCGTCGCACTATACTACTACGCGATCGACGCATTCAGTTAGAAAGAAAAGCACTTTTGTTGTTGACGTAACATGTTGTCTCTTTCTCGATGGCGCTATGTGAAGCAGCCAGCCTTACTATTATTCACGCACTCACTCGCACGTGTGCAGACAGGCTGGTGCGCTTGTATGTCGCTAATATGGAGTCATCATCAGGATATTTTTGTCTCCACTGCAGGAGCACAACCCTTTATCATCTGCTGGAGACAGACGGAGGATTTGGCTTACACTCCCCGCGCTGGCCAGACGGGTTGGGGAGGCCTGATTGACGTTTTATAATGTCTAGCTTGTGCCCGCGACTTCATCTGCGCAGGATTAGTATTTCGAGTAGCTTATATTAGCGTGGCGTAGGAAAGAACTAATATTATGATATTAAAATTATAATTTTATATGGCGCACGCCAGAATAGGTCGCAGATGGTAGATTTTTTCCTACTTACTTGATATTTTGGACAATTCACACAATATCTTTATAAATTGTAGCCTATGTGTTATTCTGATGTATAAGCTATATTACTGTAAAGTTTCATTAAAATCCATTCGGTAGTTTTTACGTGAAAGAGTAACAAACATCCATCCATACTTACAAACTTTCGCGTTTATAATATTAGTATAGGATGTTTTGTAATGCTTGCTTATATGAAATTCCGGGGGTGATTGCAAGGCAGCTTGGTTAAACTGTGTTTGTATTTGAGTTTTCCTGGTCTAAAGTTATCAAAGCGTGACAGACCCACCATTTTATACAATACAGAAAATTATGTTAATATTATTTTTATAGTCAATTCCATTCTTTTCTGTTAAAGGTCTTTCGGATCCATAAAAATTGTATTGAATTGTTATCAAGATGATTTAAATAAGTATGGGCGAAGGTTTACGACGGGGTCTTTTAATCTTGTTTTTATTGCTGCCTACTGAAACCTGAACTAGGCGTTGAACCTGAATGAAGCGATTCATATATCACGGTTCAATAATTTTATAGGACATTTCGATTAGTTATTCTCCTGCTCTCATAGCCATTATTATGTAAAACTAGCTGTGCCTGCGACTTCGTACGCATAAACCACTGAAATACGTGGTTTCCCCACCTCCCTCCTCACCCTTGCCCATGCCCTCACTCCTCTCGGTAGGTGCCCGCGAAGTGTTATGTTTTCGAAGAAATTTATATTTTCTATTATAATCCACAAGATTTGTGTTGTGTTCGTGAATAAATGTATGTATATCTATCTATACGGACCCTCCACTATCCTCACCCTTTCTTTTCACCTCTCTCTCATTTCCACCCCCCTTACTTTCCCCCTACACTTCCAAGACCTCCACCTCCACTTTTTTCTAAAACATAGTTCTCACTCATTGTAATACGAAATCCGTAAAAACGACAACGCAAATAAGCTCAGAACAGGTAAACTTATTTGCGATTTGATTGCTTTGCTAGTATCTTAAATCACATCGCTACACCACACTGAAATCCCGGACATCAGTTTTACAGAACAATCCCGCGGGACGCCATCAAATCCCGGAGTTAGTGCACGGAACGAGTGGACAATAAAACTAAACGGCTGGATTTTTTTCCCGATATGATACTAATAACTGTTTTATGAGGCGCACGTTTGTTGAATGGTTATCTTAGGAAGGACAGACGATAAAAAATAAAGGTATAGGGGGGGGAATATCGTCCCTCGCATGACTCAGTGTTGTAAGTAGCTTCAAGCAAATGTTGCAGGGCAAGGCATTTTCGGGTTTACACTTCACATTCTATTGTCTTGGAAGATACGATACCTGTTCATTGTCAATAAATCCATTACAGTAACTGATGATGATGATCTTAAATATGACGGACAGAAAGTTTAAGATTCACATTAAAAAACAACTTTGTAAGAAAGCCTATTATAAAATAAACGATTATTTAAATGACAAAGATGCCTGGTACTAATGTTAATTCAGCTTCGCAAAATCTTTATTAATTGTATGCAAACTTGATTTTTAAAAGATGTGTTGCGTGAAGTTTGTTGCGCCGTTTCTTCTTCACAGCGCTAACACCTAGGAAGCGGTAGTCGATAAAAAAAATGACGTGTATAAATGTACCAAATTTACTCATATACAATAAATTATTTTGACTTTGACTTTGAGAGACGATATGACATTGTGTTTTCAATGGTTTGACGTTCCGTTACCTCTCCGCACCTCATTCCCCGAAGCGCTTTAATTGCAATGCTGCTATATTCAAACTCATTTACTTCAACCTTTTGGGACATTGAGAACGCTAGGCTAAGTCGACATTGGGCCCGATTCTGATGGCACAAAGTTAAAATTTGACAGCACTAAAATTGCTATCCCGGTCACTCAGTACTACGAAAGATGCAGAAAAAACTAACTTTGGTGCTGTCAAAATGTAAATGTGTGACTTTAGAATCGGACCTATTGTTTTTTTTTTCACATTTATGCATGGCCGGCGTTAACGCGACCATTAGGAATACATGGCAATGAGCGACCAGTTTCTACGTTATAACATAATACGTTATTTAAAAAAAAAGCTGCGTTAATGTGGCATTGTCAAACATGCAAAATTAAAATAATTATAAATATCAATAGATAAACATTGGGCCCGATTCTTAAGGCACATATTTAACATTTCATCAACATCAGGTTATTTTTGTCTGCACTGTAGGAGCACAACCCTCTCTCATCTGCCGGAGACAGACGGAGGATTTGGCCTACACTCCCCGCGCTGGCCAGACGGGTTGGGGAGGCCTGATTGATGTTTTATAATGTATTCCCTCAGTCGCCTTGTACGACATCCACGGGAAGAGTTGGAGTGGTCCTATTCTACTCTACCGGAAACCACACGGCATCTAGCATTTAACATTTGACAGCGCTGAAATTGGTTTCGTCTTTATCTTCATAATACTGTGTGACAAGGATAGCAACAGTTTTAGTGCTGTCAAATTTTAATATTGTGTCTTCAGAATCGAGCCCATTATCATGCTAGCAGGCATCTGGATTGGAGACCGCGGATCGGCACTCGCAGGGTGAGACGCCCCGCTGCCAGGTGGACCGACGACCTGAAGAAGGTAGCCGGTAGCGGCTGGATGCGGAGGGCGGAGGACCGGGTGTGGTGGTGTTCTTTGGGGAAGGCCTATGTCCAGCAGTGGACTTCTAGGGGCTGGCATGAGCAAAGCATTATCATATATGTATAGGAATGTGACAGTTAAATATAGCAGCACTTTATAAGTTTGACATTAGGTATTCTGTGGGTTGACGTCCCTCCTATCTCACCGCACCTCATCCCCCAAAGCCTTTTAACTCGGCACCCGACTGTATATTAATAATTATTTTAATTTTATTATCTCTATTAATAAATACTTTAATGGTCAGAGGCGTCTTGCATAATAATAATAACCCTATAAAAACAATTAAAGCTGTCTATGGGAATTATAACAAGAAAAAACTACCGCTTGTTATGCTGAATTGGTAGTCGGCAAGCCTGCTGCAGGCATCGCTGAACCGAAAGTAATTGGTTAAAAAGAGTCCTGGAGCGCCACTGCCAGACCGACCACCTGAAAAATGGGACCGCTATCTGGAAGCAGCTGGATGTGGAGGACCGTGTATGGTATCGCGAATTATATTTCATTCCAATAGAAGTGGCAAACGAAAGCAAAGATATTCGCGTCTCAGGAACATGTGCATAAAAGTGACACATGAAGAAAAAGAATTCGTATCATCATGTGAACTTTGCAGGAGGCAACTAGATAAAA
This sequence comes from Esperia sulphurella, assembly GCA_947086405.1. NCBI lineage: Eukaryota > Metazoa > Arthropoda > Insecta > Lepidoptera > Oecophoridae > Esperia > Esperia sulphurella. Next base: position 2,495,432 of record OX352270.1, on the reverse strand, counting down.
TGGCAGTGTTACCAGCAAACACTGCCTTGTTACACAAAAGCCTATTTTGCAGGATACCTCACTTATATAATAAAATCCCTAAAACGATACGAGATGAAGATGTGATTAATTCATTTAAAAAAAAAATCCACGATCTGTTGACAGCAAAATGTTATTATAGTTTGGAAGAATTTCTTTGTGACGGTTCAATTTAAGGTTTCAATTTGTATCTAATTATCTCTTAATTTTTTTTGTAACTTTGTTTTTAAATGCATGCTTTACTGCAACACAATGTTGTGTGCCCACGTGGCGGGATATAGCTGAGCTCTAACTATGACATGTAATCCTTTCTATACCTATGATCCACAATAAAGATATTCATTTCATTGCAGTACACTTCGAAACACCAACTTTCGTTTATTTGATTTCAGAAACGTAAATAGCCGTGAAATGTGAGATACACCAGGACGATAGCAGTGATCTCCTGTATATTTCATTCCAGATTAATAGTCCTATGAAAACCAATGCTATTTACGTCTCGGTAACATATACATGAAAGGGTCACCAGCAGCAAAAATAGGTTTGTATTACCAAGTAAACTTTGCGGTCCACTTAGGAACACCATCTATTGTGTATTTTGTTTTCGAGACGCAAATGCGTTTGTTTTCATAGGACTATTAATCTGGAATGAAATATATATATTAAGAGCATTACTGCCGTCACCAACTCGCCTGCTAAGCGTGGTAATTATGGCAAATCCCCCAATGGACAGCTCACCAAAAGTTGCATTCTATTGGGGAGGCTTATGTTCAGCAGTGGACGTATTTCGGTTAATGATGATGATACTAGATACAACCTATCTGGCTTCGTTGTATTGGACAGATGTAAAATTTATATTTTTATTACAATACAATACAATACACTTTACTGCACAAACAAATACAGTTACACGTTATGAAAGTTACAAATAGTACAATTTAGGTGGTCTTATTGTTTAATAAATAAATAAATAATATTAATTAGTATTTAGAATTTAAAAAATAATCTACACAGTGCTACGAGCGCTACGCCGTAGCAAAGTGACCAGTTATAAAAAAGTTTAAAACATATCTAAACCTTATCTTTGAGCGCAGGGTTGGCAAAACGTTGAAACTCGGAATTACTTCTTGAAAGTCCGACGATAAATTGTCGTAGCAGTTCAAAGTATTTCATAAGGAAAATTGTAAATAAATTCGACCGAAAGCCAGGGCTGACAAAAAGTTTGAAAAATGTTAGATAAAAACTTTTTTCAACTGATAAAGACCAAAAGTAATTTTAAGCTGTTATCTCGTTTGGAGTTATGTTATGTTATTTTCATAAAAAAATATGTATAAATTATAATTACATGTATGTATAAATGTTATTACACATTTATATTTTGTATTGATTTGAAAACCAATTGGCAGATAGCTGAGTCATCGAATCATTACAGTCTATTAAGAATGCTTAGCTATAAATTGTAGAAACAGATATTACGGAGAAAAACATTTTTCAAAATGAATATTTCAACAGCAGGTCCTCCTATGTTTATTTATCGTCCTAAGTATAGAGTAAGCTATCTGCAATAAAAAGACTGTAAGCATCTTCGGTCACATTGCGCGGTCTCCCAAGCACGACTTGGAGAAGCTCATCATCCTGGGACAAGTGGAGGGCAGGTGTGCCAGAGGACGAGCTACAACGAGGTGGTCATACTCCGTTAGGAGGGTGGCTGGTAGATCCTTATATGAAGCGGTGCGGCTGGCCAATGCCCGCTATGCGTGAGCCGCATTTTATATCGCGATCCAAACCATCGCAGTGAGGGAACGACGGCGAAGAAGAAGATTGTAGAAAAATACGTATAGTGATCGGTTACAAGGCACTCAGTAGCAGATACTGAACAACTATATGTCTATGGCGACTTTTGGAACCTAATGAATAATTTGTCACGCAAAACATCGAGGATTTTGATGGAGCTTTTTCTACAGTTTTCAATTTTTATAAATAATAAATAATTTTTATAACGTGTAACTGTATTTGTTTGTGCAATAAAGTGTATTGTATTGTAATGTTTTATTCAGTAGTTGCCAACCCTAACATTGCAATTCAACCAACATGGACAGTAATCTCAAAAGTTCGTACTCGGGATTTCGCTTTATTTACTTAGACATTTCTTGTCAACTAGTTCATATTTAATATGAAATGGATGAAAAACAAAAAGTTTCCACGTAATTTTGTATATACTTTTAACTTTATTTAAGGACAACACACAAATCAACGGTTAAAAAAAATGGGCAAAGTGTGTGAGTTTGTTTTAGAAAAACTCTCACCAAACCTAGATAGACAATTTATTTTTTACTAGAAAATATTATTTTCCCACGGGCAATGAGGGAGCTTTGTATACCTGTAACTTCTCAGTTAGAAGAAGGGGCCAATAGCTCTAGTATATTGCAGTTTTATCAGAGATAAAAAAGTAATTTAAATAAATCCTACTAATATTATAAATGCAAACAATTGGATATTTGGATGTTTGTTACTCAATCACGCTTCCAACCACTGGACGGATCATGATAAAACTTGGCACACATATAGTTTAGGTATTGGAATAGGACATATTATAGTTTTATCCCGAAAGAACATCCCATTCCTACGGGAATTACATAATAATTTGTGATGTTAAATTATCCACGCGGACGAAGTCGCGGGCAACAGCTAGTAGGTAATAAAATAATACATCTAGAAAAAAAACATGTTAGGATAATACTGAGAATATATATTTTTTAATACTTTTTCAGCTATGTCTGTGATCAATTGTTCATTCATAATTTACTTATATTATAGATCTAATTAAAAATTAGGAGTTCACTTATATCCAATATCTTGAAAGTCGATTAATGAAATTTTTTGCATATCGCTGTATGAGAGTTTTATTCATGAGCCAAAGATAACGCGCTGTGCACCTCACATACCTCAATTCGCGTGTTTGTACATTCAAAATATAAAAAAAATGGGGATAAAATATAAGTAGTAAAACACACATTAATATATTCCTACAAATAAACCCAGTGGTTTCAGTAAGATGGTATAGAAAGACAATAAGAATAATATGAATATAAATATATAAAAAAAAAATTATTTTTGGAATTTTCTTAGTTAGTTTGTGCAGACATCACGTAAAAACTAATTAACCGATTGTCATTGAGTTTTAATTTGAAGTAAAGAAGAACATGGGGCTTAATTTGAAGTAATATTTAGTCTTTATTCATCTTAATCAATCTAGAATCATGCGAATTTATAATTTTTCAAAACTCACACACATTACATTAGTATCAAACAATGAAGTGTAATGCTCGGCGGAATTCAGATTGTGATGAGTTAGGATTTCATTCGGAGTGAGGGTAAGAGGTGGCGGTGGAGGTTCAAGCGGGAGCGAGAAAAACCCTATTAATTCGTAGGCCACATGAGCGGAGCCGCGGGTCACAGATAGTTTTCATAATAAAAATCCACCCAAATCCAACGATCTCTATATACTACTAGATGGAGCGTTCCAAGCAATCGCTCTGTTCCACGCAAGTAGCCACAACTCTTTCACATTCACAATGAAACTTGTGCAGTTACTTCGCAGAACATTTATTACTAAATATTGACGCTACGGTTAAATAATGTCAATATTTAGTGAATAATTAAATGTTCTGAGTAGTAACTGCACAAGTTTCAAAGTGAACATGAAAGAGTTGTGGCTACTTGCGTGGAACAGAGCGATTGCTTGGAACGCTCCATCTAGAAGTACATAGAGATCGTAACCCAAATCAGACTACAATACCCTGTGAGAACAGAAAATGTTCGCAAATGCTTGCAAATAACAAGACGAGGTCGCCTTTAATATTATTTTCGGGAACACCGCCCATTGAATGAGATAAAGCCTTTTGGTCTGCCGAAGGGATTATTCTATTATTTTTATGAAATTTTCCGTGGACGCTTCTGAAAGGTCCGTTGAATAGAGCTGGGTGTTTACTGTTATTAGTTATTTTGAATAAGTTCACTCAGTGTGAGTTTTGATTTACATAGTAGCTTTGGCAAAGGACTTGGCCAGAAATACATAAATATCTCAGACATTCACAACAATTATCCACTCCCAAACTAGGCAGAGCCTGTGGTATGGTTACTAGATAACGGATAGACATACTTAAATAAATATATAAATATCCAAGACTTGGGTACAAACATTCACATTCATCATACGAACATTTGCCCCTAGCGGGATTCGAACCCGCAACCTCCGACGTGGCAGTCCGAGAGGTCGTCAAAATTCCAGAGATTACAGAGATTCATACATACGTACAAAATCCCAGAAATCCCTGAAGGGTAGGCAGAGACGATGGATCACCACTTTGCGCGATCCTGACACAAGTCACTAGCCTCACTCACATTCAGCAACCTTTTCATGCACCTCCTTTTATTCTTCTCAGTGCGGACCCCAACCTTTTTGAGGACGTTATTAATTTGATCCTTGAATGTCCTGCTAGGACGACCTCTAGCTGTAGTTCCTTCCACATTCGCACTGTATATTTCTTTTGTCACTCTTCTTTCACTCATACGCTCTAAATGTAAAAACTGCATCTTCTTTTAAACCACACTTCTCACGTATCACTGGCATTCCTCACTCTGTCACATGACTTCACTCCACTTATTTTTTTAAAAACTGCATCTCAACTGCATTTATTCTGCCTATACCCCGAACTCCTAGTTAGTAAAATGTGTTTTCAAATAAATCTGACGAAATTTTGATCGATATGTCTCTGTATTTCTCTCTTCTTATATCTTTGGTACAATTCAATTTAATTCAATTACTCGTTATTGCAAATAAAAAAATAAAAAAGGCACAATATTAAAGTAACTTACATATGTACATCTAGGCGGTCATATCGCTTTTAGCGATGGATGGAATATTTCATCTTTTAGGAGTACCCGTGTTATAGTTCAGTACAGTGGAACTGTGTCACATCTCTACCCAAAAGGGATGGAAAGGCATGCTTCGCTACACTTTAGTTTTCTCTGACTGAAAAAGTATGTAGGGCTGACGAGGTTAGAAACTTACAAATGATTTCGGAAAAAGATGGTGAAATGAAATTTGCTTTTTGCTGTTTCCGAATCCTTTCTTATTATTATAAACTAACTGTTGCCCGCGTGTTTGTCCGCATTGAGCTAAATAATCTTGTCTAATCCCACACTTGGATTTTTTTCTGCGTTATGAGAATTAAACAAGCATAGGACAATTCACAAATGTATTGTATTGTATTGTAAACGCTTTATTGTACCAACAATCACAACAACAACAATAATAAAAAAGGAATTAAACTGTGTACAAAGGCGGACTTAACCCACTTAGGGATCTCTTCCAGTCAACCTTAGAGTAACCGAAAGGACAAGTATAATACGTTTAGTACCAAATTGGGATAAAGAAATATACTGCATATATAATAAATACTTATTGTCTCGTACCCTGTAATGTTGGCTGGAAGAGATCTCTTTTAGAGATAAGCTCGCATTTGTACACAAAATTTGTAACTGTATTTACTTTTAAAATTTGTGCAATAAAGAATATATATAATAATAATATCCAGACCGGGACTTAATTGTACAAAGTAGTCTCACCTCTGGCGTTCGAGTCCAGCTAGCTAGGCCAACGACCTTTCATTTGATCAAACCACTGGGAAAATTTTAATATTCTGGACACAAGAGTTTGAGCTTGTGTTAATTTAGTATCTAACAAAACCATCATCATCAGGTTATTTTTGTCTCCACTGCAGGAGCACAACCCTCTCTCATCTGCCGGAGACAGACGGAGGATTTGGCCTACACTCCCCGCGCTGGCCAGACGGGTTGGGGAGGCCTGATTGATGTTTTATAATGTATTCACTTAGTCGCTTTGTACGACATCCACGGGAAGAGTTGGAGTGGTCCTATTCTACTCTACCGGAAACCACACGGCAAACAAAACCATATTACATTGTATTTTGTGACATTGCAATTTAAACTCTATGGATTTAACAATAATACAGTCTCAGTCACATACTTGTGAAAGTGTGCAATTTTGACATGTTATTTAACTATTATCCTGTATCCATGTATTTCCCGTGGGAATAGGTTGCTTTTTTCGGGATAAAAACTATCCTATGTCCTATTCCAGGACCTAACCTATATGTGTGCCAAGTTTTAGCCCGATCCGTCCAGTGGTTGAAGCGTGACTGAGTAACAAACTTTCGCATTTATAATATTAGTAGGATTCTATGGTGAGGGATACTAAATGAAATTTAAAGGTACTTCCCCCTCTCATCACGCTTCAATGAGTAACAAACATCCAAACTTTCACATTTATATTATTAATATAGGATAGCACTGTACATGAAATGTATATAGTTATATTTAATAAGTAGACTGAAATAATAAAAATTTACCCTATATTAAGTTGTCTTAAAGCGATAAGACCGTATATATTGTACTATTACGGTTTAAAATACATTGTATCAGGTGGATTACTAAAGCAAGAACTGCACAAGCACTTCTTGTCGCTGGGTGTAGACTAATGTACTGATCACGTGAGCGCTCTGACCACATACAAATAGGCTTCCATTTCTGTGGACATTACTGTAATTTATATCATCATCATCATCAGGTTATTTCTGTCTCCACTGCAGGAGCATAACCCTCTCTCATCTGCCGGAGACAGACGGAGGATTTGGCCTACACTCCCCGCGCTGGCCAGACGGGTTGGGGAGGCCTGATTGATGTTTTATAATGTATTCCCTTAGTCGCCTTGTACGACATCCACGGGAAGAGTTGTTTATATAATATTGTAATATTGTAATATAATATTGTAAAATTTTGTTGAAAAATAAAAAAAAAATAACTTCTAAAAATGGTAACTACATATTTAGTGCAATAAAGTGAAATAAATACCTATTGTAAAATGTGCGATTAATTTTTTTTATCACTGTTTCAGCAACCAATTAATAAGACCGATTTACAACTTTATATACCAGTTGTATACATGCTGTAAATCGTCAAACTTATACAATTACATGCAAAACGTCAAACACAGGCGCCAACATCATAAATACACAATAGGGCCCTATTACCTACTTATTTACAATGGCTATCGTCGTTTGACAGTCCTTTTAAGTTTATATTTTCGAGAGTTATTATAAGATTTGTAATATTTGTATATTTCAGCATGAAATTATGACTATAAAATGTTTTCTGTGGAGAAAAACATAGAAACACATATAAATATATAGATTTTACTTATCCTCCATCGCGACATTTTTTGTTTCTTAATAATTTCAGTATACAGAGATGCAAATCTTACATTGTAATTATGTACATAGATTTTATTATTATACTAATTAATTCTTCTAAAAATACTACGACGAATTGACCGCCTCGGTGGTCTAGTGGCTTGGTTGTTAAACTCGAGTGCCAAAGATCCTAGGTTTGATCCGCACTACGGATGGACTACTTTGTACCTACATGTTGATCGCGGTCTGGATGTTAGATTTGTGGAAGGATACTGTCCTTGTATAGTTCCCATAGTGCAGGAGAAAATTCTGGTTCCGATTTAATACAAGTGTATATTTGTAATATATTTATTTATTTATTAATATAATATATATTTGTCCTTGTCAAAGGCGACAACCTGTTAGTCATCTTATAGAGCATACCTAGCGAAACCAAACTTAATAATCTTATGAGACAAAAATGATACAAGTATCGATTTTACTTAAGTTTTCCTGCTAAATTAAAGTCGCATTTGTACAAAAATAATTCGTCAATTTAAGTTTGCGTTTATAAGTTTTGGCCGAGCATTTCATAAAATGTCAGTGAGAATAATGTTGCTATCAAGGCAATGAAATCTAACTAAATATACTATTGCTGTGACATGTCGGAGGGAGTAAAACTCTTACATATTGGTAACTGAATATAATTGATAATCTAATGAGAACTTACAATGTATACATACGAAATAATAATGTCTACTTATGAGAGTTAAACTGACCGAAATCATGTATACACGGAAAACGTCCTAGATATTGTTGCTGACTGTTCTCCGTGTCGTCTACAGGTTGATGTAGAAATGTCGGTACATATACAATAAAACTCGTGGTCAAAACAGTTGAATTCATCAGTGTTGACGAAAACCATTTCAATACGTGATAGGAGCTAACAAGGAGTACAGTCGCAAATATAAATTTTAACAATAGTAGAACGAACACAGTATTGACTGTGAATCTGAAAGGGGTATGACATTCATTGATGTCGATTTGGTATCCAATGTAGTATTTCACATAAATAATGACTATACTCATGGAGTAAAATAAAGTTGTCGATAGCTTTTAGGGAATTGAAGAGGGAACTAGTTGTGTAAATTAATGTTAAGTATATTGACGATATCATAAATAAATGATAATAATTTATTTAAACGATATAATTCAGGCTAATTGAATTATTCATATTATGAATATTCGAGTAAACAAATCACAAATAGCTTTTAAGCGCAAACGCAAGTCAGTTATTATTATATTAATTATTATAAATGAATAACATACATAATTATTTAATTGAATAAATAATATATTAAACTAAACTAGGCAATTATTAAAAAAATTACATAACTTTGGTTTTGCATTTATCTCAAATCCTCTTTACAAAAATTATAACAATAAATAAAAATTCCCAAATTGTTGTCATCCGAAAAGGCAAGGTTGTTTTAAACTTAACCAAGCGAATTTTTAATTTTTTTTTTATATTATATACTGACATAGATAGTATGTTACATACTGTGACATTATTTGAATTGTTGACATTGTAATTTATACATTATTTTATTTTATGACGATTTTTATTTATTTTATCCCTTTTACCATATTAGAATTACATGTAAAATTGAATTTTTAAGATGTAAAAGTGAAATAAATAAATCTAATCTAATCTAATCTAATCTTAAGCCAAGCTTTTTAAAAAACTTATTTGACCCTCGGAAGTGGTAAAACGAAACTTTCAATTCTGCTAACAACTTAATGCACTCGCCTCACGTTCATGAGGTCTTTGGCTCAAATGAGTTTTTCGAAACTTAAGTACGGTTTATATATAACTAGCTTTTGCTCGCTACTTTGTCCGCGTAGGTTTCGATATTTACACATCTTGAATCATTTTTCCTATTCCAGAACCTAACTTATATGTGTGCCAAGTTTCATTCCGATCCGTCTAGCGGTTGAAGCGTGATTGAGTAACAAACATCCAAACTTTTGCATTTATAATATTAGTGGGATGGGATACCACAGGCTTTTCGCTGAAGGAAAACATCGAAAGGAAAAATGCATATGCCAAAGAATAATTTCAAAGGCGAATGTGAAGTTTACCAAATCGGCGTTGGTGGATGAAAGATACCAAAGGATCGAAATGTCGCCAGGTCTTCATAGTCTCATAAGGAGGTAAGGTAATATATAGATACTCTGTATAATAACAAGTTATGAATGGATCTCTATTGTTATTGTTACAAAATGTTGTGAGAATTTGGGTTGTGCATTTGTTTTAACAAAGAACGTGTCCAATATTGAGTATTGACGTGTCCAATAATAGTTCGAAAATAGGGTCTAGTTTGACAGTGTCGTGACAAAGGCTCTATCTAGATGACAGCTGGATGACGGTCCAAGTCATGTAAAGTACATTGAATAGGTAGATAATAATAAACAGGAATTTAAAAATAACCTATTAAGTTTTTCTATTTCAAATTTAAATATTTTTATAAATAACATGATTAATAGATTATTACAGTCATTCTTAAAAGTATGTGATTACGAGTACATCAATTGAGTACGATTGAAACATTAAAATTAACAGGACAATACATACTGAAGCTCCCACACTAGACCATGCAGTTTGTATCGGGGAGCCTGATCTCTTGTATTAACCTGATATCTTCTATAGTTTTTTAGGTAAAATGAATATTCAAATTAATAGATCGATAAATATCCGAGCGTTTCAACCACCGCGCTGTCATTACTGTGACCTTCTAATGTTGAAGAGACAACACCTACATTTTAAGGTTTTTTTAAGTTAAATAAATAAATGCATCTTACATATATAAATTTCATTCCAGATTAATAGTCCTATGAAAACAAACGCATTTGCGTCTCGAAAACAAAATACACAATAGATGGTGTTCCTAAGTGGACCGCAAAGTTTACTTGGTAATACAAACCTATTTTTGCTGCTGGTGACCCTTTCATGTATATGTTACCGAGACGTAAATAGCGTTGGTTTTCATAGGACTATTAATCTGGAATGAAATATACATACACTTATCTAATCCCAAACTAGGATTTTCTCCTGTGCTATGGAAATTAATCAAGGATACAACAATTTACAAATATAACATCCAGACCGGGAAAAACTTGTAGAAATTGTACAAGTTGTCTGTTACCAGTGGGAATTGAATACGACATCTGGCGTTCGAGGCCGATGACCAAACCATTAGGCCACCGAGGCGGTCAGTAAATTTGCGGATAATATCCATCAAACTACTACAGTCTAACGAGTCACGTGACATATTCTTAAAAGCGCGAGTAGGACTCGCGCACTGCGGGTTCCGTACCTTGAAAGGAAACGTGTATAAAAAGTTATCGAAGTAAGTAGGTATTATTAGCACGTATTAAGTTAATTTTTTGGACCTAAGCTCAACGATTTCGATGTGTACTTATGCATAAAGTTGCACTACGACTACGAAAAATATTTATAACACAACTGCATTGTTAATATGACAGTGCGGACGAAGTCGCAGGCAACAGCTAGTAAATAAATAAAAAAAAGTACTTAGTTTACTACTTACTTACACTAATCTCTATGAACTCTAACCGGAATGGTATTTTTTTATGGAACCCTAAAATATGAAATCAAACACTTGTTTAAAACAACCTTTAGGTATATGAATGAAGAGGCTTTTAAGGAGCTTCTCAAAGCGCAATGAAATGAACTTATATCTTATACATTTTAATGAAATCATTGAAACGTGAATAAGGACGATAGGACAAATTGCTATATTAGATTATCGGTTTTACAACTCAGTGCCTCAATAATTTTAAGAAAGATTTTGTTTATTTGCTTTTTTGTATTTATTTTTTAGAAATTACTGGACACAATTTACTATCATGACAGTTATCTAACAGAAAAGAACATGCGTTAAGGTAACGGATTTCGAATGTAATTTTTTTCCATTTAAAATTGAGTTTGGGTTAAATAGAAATCCTATCAAGATAGAATGGTGAAGTAGGCGCGACATGCGTGCCAACCGTTTGCAATATATTGCAAAAACTATCAGACGCTTACTCGTTTCGCGCCGAGTCAAGGTCGGGTAAACATCGACCAAAAGATCTGCAAAAGTGCTGTATTGAGAGGTTTCTAACTATATTTCATTCCAGATTAATAGTCCTATGAAAACAAACGCATTTGCGTCTCGAAAACAAAATACACAATAGATGGTGTTCCTAAGTGGACCGCAAAGTTTACTTGGTAATACAAACCTATTTTTGCTGCTGGTGACCCTTTCATGTATATGTTACCGAGACGTAAATAGCGTTGGTTTTCATAGGACTATTAATCTGGAATGAAATATACATACTCGTAACTGTATCTCCTCATTAGAAACGTGATCACGAGGCATAAAGCGTGACCGGCCTCGGACCTCTGTGTCCGGAAATCGGCACGCGCGAGACTTATGTATACAGATGGCTGTAACCGTTATAGGATTTCTGTGGGTTGGACTGTATAATAGGTACTCGTATATTTAATATTAGACGTGTCCGCGGCTCCACTCGTGTGGACTACAGAATTATGTTATTCCTTATTATGTTGCCCAATGTAACAAAATATATTACTTAATATATACTAAAACCAGGACGAGAACATATCTATAAATTGAAAAAAAAAATCGTAAGTTCTCGAGTTATAAGCACAACAACCGACAGACATAGTAAGTGATGTTGCCTTTTAAAATATAAAGGTGATTCCTGACTTAGCTTAGGGCCAACGCCAATCTGCCCGTGGGTGTCGTCAAGGCGACTAAGGTATTGCACCAAGGACGAGCGGCAGCGTTCTCCTCTGTATATTATTATATTATTGACGGCCTCCGTGGCGGAACGGGTAGTTCTCGGACTGCCACGCCGGAGGTTGCGGGTTCGAATCCCGCTAGGGGCAAATGTTCGTATGATGAATATGAATGTTTGTACCCAAGTCTTGGATGTTTATATATTTATTTAAATATGTTTATCCGTTATCTAGTAACCATAACACAGGCTCCGCCTAATTTGGGACTGGATAATTGGTGTGAATGTCTGACATATTATATTATATATTATATTTACTCTGCACTGTTACCTAAGAAGACCGTAAATGATTTTGGCAACCTTTGAGAAATTGACAAAAGGGGTCAAACTGGTTTTCTAGAGTTATACAACTGATCAATTCGAATTCTTCAATCGTCGAAGAAACTCTAGTTCATTCATTCATATCAGCCCTTCGACGTCCACTGATGGACATAGGCCTTCCCGGTCCTCCGTCCTCCGCATCCAGCCACATCCGGCCACCTTATTCAGGTCGTCGGTCCATCTGGCGGCAGGACGACCCACCCTGCGCTTGCCGATTCGCGGTCTCCACTCCAGAACTCGTCTGCCCCAACTATAAACTCTAGTTATCTCCATAGAATTATAGAAAACCAGTTTGACCCCTTTTTAACTATTTCCAAAAGGTTGCCAAAACACATTACGGTCTTCTTAGGTATCAGGGCAATACTACGACCACCAATCCGCCTGCCAAGCGTGGTGATTATAGCAAATCGCCCAATGGAGAGTCCGGAACAAGTGACATTCTATTGGAGAGGCTTATGTTTAGCAGTGTACGTACTTCAGCTGATGATGACTGAAATAAATAGGAATTTGAACCTTCGTTGTAGACAAATAAAGTAGGGAATGCGACGTAAGTGCGTGAGGCTGCGTAGAAACGGACATCCGTACCCAGCGGCGGCCATCGCACGGGTGCTCTAATTGTGCTACTTTGTGACTCCCATACCATGTGCGTCATTATGGCAGAGCCATAATTTTATAAAACTTGGGAAAATAAACAAGGTCCGGAATTTTCATAAGGAAAACGTTCCCACTTATTTGACTATTTTATTTTATTTTATTTTGTATAAAGCATATTGTATGCCATTAGGCAGATTATAGATGTAGGACAATATTAACTCATTAAGAACTGTATTATGAATAACCTATAATTAACAATAAAATATTTCATTTCATTTCAAGAAATGTAAAATGCATAGAGATTAAACTTTTGGCGCTCCCACAGCAATTAACACTCACACTCAACATTAGCAATCTCCGGTGTGAAAGCAAATGTGTCGAAACGTATCGATACGTTTACAAACATTTCAGATACATTCTCTGACATATAGAAACTAATATTGAAAGCATTTCGACAACATTCCTCAACAAAAGCAATCTGCAACATTTTGAAACAAAACAGAAGTGTTTGCAACAGTTGCCAACACAAAACACCAGTGTGGGTGCTCCCTTTGTATTGTATCATATTTTGAAGTTATCGATGTTGTTCTACTACTAAGTGTACAAGTTATACAACCGACAATAAAGTAACATATTAATATAATTATAAATATAAATTAAAGATTAATATTGGAACACAAAAAAGCTTTCCTTATATCTGCTGAAGTACGTCCATTGCTGAACATAGAATAGAATAGAATATCTTTATTACATAGAAAACGGGAACATTTTGCGGCTTAATTTGCTGTATACGAGTACATTAGTTTCACCGTAAACCTGCCTTTCCAGGTATATAAATGGTTTTAAATTTTTTTATGCGTACGTTGCCTATTAAAACTATTATGCCTCTAAATAAACAATCACACATATAAATTCATAATAATAATTAATAAGTAACGAACATATGCAAATTAAAAAAAATTTCAGTCATCAGATATACTCGTAATAAATGTCAAAATTACAATAAAACGTATTATTATTATAGAATGTCAAAAATTCTATACACTACTTATAGTCCATATATTCATTATTACTGTAGAATCACCTCTCAGCGAGTCATAATTTAACCAACTTTTTAAATATGTATATACGTTTTAAATAAACATCTGTACCGCTTCAGCACCGCATGCCATGTGGTTAAGGCAAATTCCCCAGGGCACAGCCTATCGAAAGTAATATTCTATTGGGAAGGATTAGTTCAGCAGTGAACGTATTTCGGCTGCTTATTCATATTTATATCATTTATTGTTTCATGTAGTTAATAGGGTCTTACATATAATCATAGGCGCTAACAGGAACCCTGTAAGGGCACTACAATAGTTTTTTTTGGTAATAATATTTATAAAATTAAGCTGTAAACATAGGAGTTAACTACAAACAAACAAAAAAAATTTACAATGACAATTTTACAGGGTTATTAATTAATAAATAAATAAATAAATATAAATAAAGTCAGACATTCACACCAATTATCTAATCCCAAACTAGGCAGAGCCTGTGGCATGGTTACTAGATAACGGATACACATACTTAAATAAATATATAAACATCCAAGACTTGGGTACAAACATTCATATTCATCATACGAACATTTGCCCCTAGCGGGATTCGAACCCGCAACCTCCGGCGTGGCGGTCCGAGAGCTACCCATTCCGCCACGGAGGTCGTCGAATTAATTAAATTAAATGTAATGCCAAATGTCGAATTAATTAAATTAAATGTAATGCCAAAAACACTTGGCATTTGACATTTGATGTATAACGTTCTATTACAAAAGCCATGCCGGAATAACGCACATCTCGTGCTTCCCAGATCTAAAGGCTACTAACGAGAAAGGTGCTCGTCACTTCGTTCGTAAAACTTTTACACTCTTAGATACGTCTTTAACTCACAACAGCGTCTGGTGTAACAAAAGAGGACTTTTAATAAAGGTTCAGCGGAATCAGAGGTACCTTTCATACAAAAAGAAGGAGACAGTTCATAATAGACAGCCATGTATACGCTTCTACAACAAACTACTAGAGGAAACCATAAATATCACTTAAAGATCGACGATCTCCGTGGCGGAACGGGTAGCTCTCGGACTGCTACGCCGGAGGTTGCGGGTTCGAATCCCGCTAGGGGCAAATGTTCGTGTGATGAATATGAATGTTTGTACCAAAGTCTTGGATGTTTATATATTTATTTAAGTATGTCTATCCGTTATCTAGTAACCATAGCACAGGCTCTGCATAGTTTGGGACTGGATCATCATCAGGTTATTTTTGTCTCCACTGCAGGAGCACAACCCTCTCTCATCTGCCAGAGTCAGACGGAGGATTTGGCCTACACTCCCCGCGCTGGCCAGACGGGTTGGGGAGGCCTGATTGATGTTTTATAATGTTTCCCTTAGTCGCCTTGTACGACATCCACGGGAAGAGTTGGAGTGGTCCTATTCTACTCTACCGGAAGCCACACGGCAAACACTGATAACTGGATAATTGGTGTGAATGTTTGAGATATTTATTTATTTCTCTGGAACAGTTAACATTGTCAGTGTTCATTGAATCAATCCTATCCTATAACAAATAAAACTTAGATTTAAATGTAACTTTGTTACAAAACGAGTCAAAGAGCCGACCTACAAAACTATCACCGTATCGACCAAGTCTGCGTAACGTAATAACCTTAGGCAACAGCTTTTACGATACCTTTTATGCTTGCAGCACTTAAAACTTATACTCAGCGATAAGAGATGATGGCTGCCCATTATTTTATTCCAACTTTATGCTGAAGGTAATGAGGTTCTGCTTTTATGGCATTGTTGATGGTGATAATGGATTTTTTAAAGTCTTAAGTATATAATGGGCCCGATTCTAAAGACACACATTTAAAATCTGACAGCGCTAAATCTGGTTTCGTCTTTATCTTCATAATATTGTGTGACAAGGATAGCAACAGTTTTAGTGCTGTAAAATTTTAACGTTGTGCCTTCAGAATCGAGCCCATTCTAAAACATATCGAATACTTGATACAATTTTAACTGCATTAAGTCTGGGTAGAATATATATCCCCTTGTTGATATCTACCATCAAATAATAATAAATGAAAAATTCCTATTAAATAAAGACTGACATTGTATTACAATTAATTATAATTACACACACTATAATGTAATGTATTCCCTTAGTCGCCTTGTACGACATCCGAAGAGTTGGAGTGGTCATATTCTACTCTACCGGTAACCACACGGCACATTATAAAACATCAATCAGGCCTCCCCAACCCGTCTGGCCAGCGCGGGGAGTGTAGGCCAAATCCTACGACTGTCTCCGGCAGATGAGAGAGGGTTGTGCTCCTGCAGTGGAGACAAAAATAACCTGATGATGAATGAAAGACACACACTTGTCTAATCCCAACTAGAATTTTCTCCTGTGCTATGGGAATTAAACCAAGAATAGGACATTTCACAAATATAACATCCAGATCAGGACCAACATGTACAAATAGTACAAAGTTGTCTGTCCCCATTGGGAATCGAACACACGACCTCTGGGCCACGAGGCGATCAAAAATTGCCAGAAAATTTGGAATATTATTACGTAAAGAAGCGACACTCACCCCCCCCCCCCCCCTGCCAGTTTCACGTTACCCGCAAAATAAAGCACGGCGTGTAGTACACAGCCGGTTAGAAAGAGAAGCACTTATGTGTTGACGTATAACGTTGTCCTTCTCTAGACAGTTTCCGCGGACACACGCACGTGTACGGAAAGGTTGGTGCGCCAGTAATAGTAGGTCATTAAATGTGGTTAGCGAAGTGGAGTGTCGGGGGGGGGGGTGTCTAAAGTATAGAAGATAGATTATAGGTACCCAAATCTTACTCCGCGTCTTCTCTATTCAATCGCCTCGGATGAATAAAGACAACTTTGTTTGCTTGCGCCTCGGAGTTTTGCCCCGGGTAATAATATAACAACGTTTGCCTTCAACTAGATAATGCAATTTTAGGAGACGAATACGGGTACATAGACGAAGTTGCGAGGTGGATAAGGTAATTTCAATGTTTCAACACAAGTTCATATGTTCTCTTGATACTGGCTTTATTGTACCAAGACCACAGAATAAGTAAAAGCACAGATTACATTCGAATTCAAATTCAAAATTTATTTATTGCATAACCATCAGTATTTATAAAGGACCTTAAAGCTAATAGGAACTTCATGGTTCTGCCTGTTAGGCGTGCAATTTATGAGCATAAGCAAAACATATGTAAAAAACAATTTATAAATTACAATTACCAAGATCTTAATGAAAAACAAACAACTTAATATTTACTACGTAACAGAAACTCGATCCCTATTAAAACGAAAATACATACATACATTCAGTCAAAAAAGTATCGGGAATGGATGATTTGATTATGGTTCCAAATTCAATATTTTTGTTGTTTTTGTTGGATTGGCACTACTTTTTTTCAAGTTTGTGTTGCATCTGTTATTTTTATTTAATACAGTGTTGTTTTTAGTTATATTACGGGCCCGATTCTGAAGGCACACATTTAAAATTTGACAGCGCTAAAATTGGTTTCGTCTTTATCTTCATAATGCTGTGTGATAAGGATAGCAACAGCTGTAGTGCTGTAAAATTTTAACGTTGTGCCTTCAGAATCGAGCCCTATATCTATATTTCATTCCAGATTAATAGTCCTATGAAAACCAACGCTATTTACGTCTCGGTAACATATACATGAAAGGGTCACCAGCAGCAAAAATAGGTTTGTATTACCAAGTAAACTTTGCGGTCCACTTAGGAACACCATCTATTGTGTATTTTGTTTTCGAGACGCAAATGCGTTTGTTTTCATAGGACTATTAATCTGGAATGAAATATAGTGTATATTGCGATTTTCATAATGAACAATAATATCGAACAAAGAGTCTGTTTCAAATTTTGCATAGCCAATGGAATTTCGTGTTCGGAGTCAATGAAAATGTTATAGAAGGCTTACGGTGAGTCGACTATATGAAAAGCACGTGCTTACGAGTGGTACAAAGCGTTCAAAAGCGGCCGAGATGTGATGGGAAGATTTTCCTCGCTCTGGTAGGCTCTGGATGATTGGATTATTCGTTGGCGTAAGTGTGTCGCTTCTGAAGGAGCATACTTTGAAGGTGATGAATTAAAGTTGGATGAATAATTAACATTTTGTGCATTATTGATCTTTTCCCGGTACTTTCTTGACAGTACATACAGTTATTGGCGGTAAGAACTATAAATTAGATTCATCATCATCATCATCAGGTTATTTTTGTCTCCACTGCAGGAGCACAACCCTCTCTCATCTGCCGGAGACAGACGGAGGATTTGGCCTACACTCCCCGCGCTGGCCAGACGGGTTGGGGAGTGACTGCCGGCGCGGCGCGACATTATACGTTTTTATCGCGGTAGGGACTTTCGAGTAACGGGGGCCCGGTAATAGTACAAGTACAGAAGGCGCACCCCCTAAAAAAGCTTAAACAATTTCTCAAAAATTTACCTGCAACATTCAAATGCAAGCTAAATTGAACCCTAGACACATCATAGAAAGTCAATGTTACGCTGAATAGCTATGCACAGCTCTATGCTTTCGGACTGTGGAGAGGCTTGAGCTCTCGCTACCCTGACCGACTGGCCCCGGCATTCGGGGCCGCGTCGCGTTGGTATATTTTTATACCTAAAGCGTGGAGAGCGATCAACAATAACAATAACATATTGGAAGTAAATTTGAAGACAAATAGTATAGAAACAGAAATCTCTGATCTATCTTGTGATTTTGATAAGACGAGAGCTAGTCTTATTTAACTACATAGCTTAGAGATTTATGTACAATATTTTAGTATCTCATATTTTATATTACAGTCTTAAGGAACATGGAAAAATTGGCAAATATGCGTGCTACAATATCGTTGAAGAATCTAGGGACGATCCAAGCATCTTAACAATGTAGAGACGAGAACGCCCATATTTTATAATTGGAAAGTCACGGCACACAAGAAAGTCACAGTCAAAATCACAACAATGTATTATCGACTGCCGGCTAGGTATTGACGCTGTAAAGAAGAAACGGAATAACTATTTTCCAGCAACACATTTTTTTAAACTACGTTTATCAACACTCACGGCTTTCCGCGAATACTCGTACTAAATGTTACACCGCGTAAAGAACATGGTTCGTTAGATCGACGACGCTATAAGTTAGAAAGAGAAGTACTTATGTTGTTAACGTATAACGTTGTCCCTCTCTCCATAGTCTCTGTGCAGCAGCCCTAACTTAATTTACGCACACACACGTCTACGGACAGGCTAGTGGTAATAGTAGTAAGTAATTAAGAGCCGTGGTAGCTGGTTGGTTGTGCACTCGCCTCACTTTCATGAAGTCGTGGGTTCAAACCCCGCCCATACCAATGAGTTCTACGAAACTTAAGTACGGTTTATTTATAATACCACAGGCTTTTCGGTGAAGGAAAACATCGTAAGAAAACTTGCATATGCCAAAGAAGAAATTTTGAGGTGTATGTGAAGTCCATCAAATCGGCTTGGAGCACCGTTGGTGGTCTGGGGTTTGGCACAAAAGATCCTGAAGGGTCGAAGTGTCGCCAGGTCTTCCTGGCCTTCTAAGATAAGATAAGTAGGTAATTAAGTCTGTTCGCTAATAAGGAGTGCCGGGGGTGTGGTATCGTGCAGGTTTGTTTTGTGTCAACGGACTGGACCACTGTATCGACTGTCGCTTCTTTACGTAATATTATTGAGTACTCTCTGATGATACCAACTTGATTTACCGTATAATAAAAATATACAAAACTGAATATAAGAGGCGAACATACAGACATTTGTAAATCCAGATTATTAAAAGAGATTTTAAGCAATAACGCAGTGAGCACAAATGTTTGTTAGCTTATAAGCCCAAGTCGTGCCAAGATGATTGCAGTGGACCGTGCCGCGAATCGCAAAGTTCATTATTCGTATTGAAAACTGGCACGGTATACGGATAATCTACTTTGTACAGTTAGGTTAGTGGCACACTTTAGATAAGTATAAAAGGCCGGTTGCATATGAAGCGAACCAATGTAGTCGCGCGACGGTTGAACTCCACACTTTCCCTTTACAATCCTATAACATTAAGGTTTAATTGTGTTTACGCTTGACCTCAGTCTCACCTGATGGTAAAGTGACGATGAGGCTTAAGGTGGAGCGCACTTACCCAGTACATACCTATTCACTCTTTCTTTAAAAATATTAAGTTGTACTGAAGCTGGCAGAGAGTTACACTCCTTATCAGTTCGCATTATGAAAGACAAAGCAAAACGCTTCGCGCGAGAACGTGGTATGTCTACTACATAAGGGCGAAGTCGTCGTCGCGCCTAGCCCCCCCCCCCCTTTCCCCCCACTCGCCTGGTAATCCGGTGAGATTAATTCCACCTAACGGAATAAAACTGTTGGCAGACATGGCTCTCTTAACTTAGTACCGGCGTAGCAAGTGACTGGCCGTGCGCGATCGTAAGCGTCCACGTGTGTCGTATCGGTTACGGTGGCGGCGCGGGGCCGCGCGTTGAGGTCACCCGTCATAATGCGAATGCACGATTGTGTATGTAGATCAACCCTTAAAATGTCAATCTGAGTCGCATAGAGCCGTGAGCTAATAACTCTGCACATTGTTACATAAACAACACAACTATGTTTCCGCAAGTATAACCGGAGCTGTAAAAGAGTCGTATCACGAAAGAGTGGGACATTTACGTTACGTTTGCTTGAGAATATGCATAGTTTGACAAAATGTCCATATAAGGGTGATAGGCAAGCATAGATCGTCGCGCATACCACAGTGCCGGAAGACAAAAGTCTTCAACCAGTGCGCCCTACCCGCAGCCCCGGATTTCCGCCTAGGCCCCGGCCTAGGGGCCCAGCCAGCCTAAGGGCACCTACGCCAGCTACCCCGACCACCTCTGACGGCAGGCGGAAAAAGGGGAATAAAAAAAAATATTTTAACATCACGTTTTACTTGTGGAAATTTTGAATTATCGCGCGCTAAAGACCGCGCGTGACCGACCGAACAATGCCGATGTAATTATATTAGGTATATTACATTTTTTGTACCTGTACTAGTGGATTTCATTTGCAACATTTCCAAAATGGCTTCGTGATGAGGGGGCCCAAATGTCAACTGTCTAGGGGCCCTGGGTCTCTAAGACCGGGCCTGCCACTAATGACCTACGGCGCCGAAACGTGGACACTGACAGTGGGACTAGTCAGAAAACTCAAGGTCGCCCAGCGGGCTATGGAAAGAGCTATGCTCGGAGTTTCTCTAAGGGATAGGATCCGAAATGAGATGATCCGACAGAGAACTAAAGTCTTCTTAGCTGAGGGCTAGATATACTACGTGGTATCAGAAAATGCATTCCAACAGCATAGCAAAACCAGAACAGTAACCCATCTCCCTCCCATCATCATCACCATCAGGTTATTGTCTCCACTGCAGGAGCACAACCCTCTCTCATCAGCCGGAGACAGACGGAGGATTTGGCCTACACTCCCCGCGCTGGCCAGACGGGTTGGGGAGGCCTGATTGATGTGCTATAATGTATTCCCTTAATCGCCTTGTCCGACATCCACGGGAAGAGTTGGAGTGGTCCTATTCTACTCTACCGGAAACCACACAGCATAATCTCTCTCCCGTGCCAGTCTTAATAACCTACTTTCGCCCGGATCGCAGGGTTGTGACTATATGTTTAGTTGTATAGGTAAAACAACAACAGTACAGTTTTAATGTTTTGTTAATAATTACTTTAATATTCTCTTAAAGAAACAACATTCGCCGTAGGTACCTAACCACCATCTGTAACAGAATAATTCTCATACAAAGCAATTTAAATAGATCTCGGATTTATAGTCAGTTCAACATAAACTTAATATAATAAACACGCAGTACACTCGTGTGAGCGCAGATTAACTACAATGTATTATGTAGGTATTAGGCTTTCACTAAATATCGTGAAGAACGATATATCCAGATATGCAGCACTGTTGTATACAGGGTTCGAAGTGATAATTATCTTGATTATTATCAAGATAATTATCACTTATCTTAATAATAATCATATAACAATAAAAGCACTGCTATCAATGCCGCTTTATGTGTGACTTGCCGCTTTCGCGAATATCCACTTAAAAAAACCTCCACGGAAACCAACGATCTCTATGTACTACTAGATGGAGCGTTCCAAACAATCGCTCTGTTCCACGCAAGTAGCCACAACCTTTCATATTCACTTTGAAACTTGTGCAGTTACTATTCAGAACATTTAATTATTTACTAAATACTGACATTATTTAACCGTAGCGTCAATATTTAGTAATAATCAAATGTTCTGCGTAGTAACTGCACCAGTTTCATTGTGAATGTGAAAGAGTTGTGGCTACTTGCGTGGAACAGAGCGATTGTACATAGAGATCGTTGACGGAAACGGTCACAAATTATTGTATTTATGAATGTTTATATATATATAGAATATGTGTTTAGTAGAATTTGCATTTGTGTTTAAAATAAAGAGATCAAGTTAGGAATCAACATGGATAATTGTCTGATAATTATCTGATAATTTGTATGATAATTATCAAACAAAATAATTATGATCTTGATAAATTAGAATCTTGGTTCCATAACTGCAATGCGCAACGAAAGAAGTAAACAAGCAGCGACGACGTCCAAGTGCTGCTACGGAGCAGCCCTGACTGGCGACAGCCCAAGTCGACTGAGATATTAGCGTTGTGTGCGTGTACCCCTACGCAGCACTCTTTATACATCGTGGTCACGCTTTTAGTGACGAGAACAGTTATGCAGTTAGAAACCGCGCAAAATGGCATTTTACAAACTTTTTATCGATACCCGACCAACGAATAAGCGTTTGATAATTTTTGCAATATTTTGCAGATTGTTGGCACGCTTGTCGCTCCTACTTCACCATTCTGTCTTGTAGGATCTCTGTGGCATACATACAGTAGCGGCGTTAGGGGGGGGGGGGGCGTGGTTGGCGACCGCCCAGGGCGCCAGATATGCAGGGGCGCCGACTACCGATACTCAAATTCCCTAAATATGGTGACAAAATCGCCAAGGTATACAGGACGAAATGGTTATTTCATTCATTCTATCCCTTGCCTTTTTTTCTTGGGATTCGATAGAAAAATAGGGGGCGACGTAGAAATCTCGCCCAGAGCGCTGGTAGTGCTAGAACCTGCACTGCATACATACATCCCGCTTTTGATATCGCTCTATGAAGATAACATACTGGCAAATCCCGCAATGGACAGTCACCAAAAGTGGTCACTCTATTGGGGAGGCTTATGTTCAGCAATGCACGTATTTCGACTGATGATGAAGGAGCGTTTACCGTATTTAATACAATTAAAAATTACTGTAAACAACTTCATAATACACAAGATATTTTTGGCCGAAATTCGTAAACAATTATGCAATCAATGATCAAAACTATTTTCGGCAGAATAAAGGCGTAATAATTAGAATAGAATAGAATAGAATAAATTTTATTTCAGATATAATCCATATGTGTTAGTAACAAATATCTTATTCACTAATGTTAGTATATTACACAATACTTAAAACTATAATATAATTTGGCTGTCCGATACTGGGCGGCGAGGCTACTTGACTGCATGCAGTCGTATCCACGGCCCCTGCATCGGAGAGTCCCACCGGTCAGCCAGCACGTTCAGGATCCTGTCGGGACTCCACCCGAGCCATCATAGAGGCGCACCGTTTACGCATGATGGCATCGAAACCATCAATCTGTGCCAGCGCGAACATACCGGAGGCACTGCAGTACCGCGGCAGCCCCATCAGCACCCTGAACGCGTTGTTGTATTGAACCCGCAGGTCGCTGTATGCCCTCTGCGTATAGTTGACCCACAAGCTGCACGTATAAAAGGATTGACAATACGCTTTAAAAAGCGTAGCCTTTACATGTTTAGTGCAACGTGCAAACCTGCGAGCCAACATGTTGCATCGGACAGCCAGCAACCTACGGTCCCTTTCAACATCCACTAATTAAATACATCTCTCTACTCTCAGTGTATAGCTAGCCTTACCCGCTGGCGCACGTCGCGTTTCCATAGTTCGCGTGGAATAACTTTTAGACGTGCTCGTGCTGGCTTTACTTTAGGGTCATTGTGGACCCGGGTTTAAAACTTAGAGCATATATGGGCAACGCCCGGCCCGCGAACATTTTCAAATCTAAGTAGCTGAATAATCTTGGTTCACTCCAAAAAGAGAGTGAGAGTAACGTTCTTCTAATTGTGTGGCAGATTTTCAAGCATTTTCGTTTGATTTAGACGAGAGCACCGACTTGTCAGATACAGGGTAACTGGCTAGTTTTATACGAGGTTTTGACAAAGCATTTACTGCTACTGAGGAATTGCTGGCTTGACAGCCGCTAAATGGGACCACTGCCATGTATTTTTTTTATTCAATCTAGGAAAATCAACAACGTTGCAGAGTTTTAAGTAATTACAAAGTATTTCATATTTAACACTAGCTGATCCGGCGAACTTCGTACCGCCAATGAATGTCGTGTCAACTTTTAGCTGAACTTACTTTAGGATTTTATAAACATAGCGGACACCTGCTAAAACAAATAAAAACATTTTCCAATAACAACCCGCGAAAGAACTTTCTAAGTAACCGAATAACAAACTACCTGAACAAATTATATCTGCTGAAAATGTAAACCAATTTAAAAACAGACGGGATAAATTCATATGTGACAACAAGAAATAGAATTAATGATGAGTGAATAATGGGCTCGATTCTGAAGGCACAACGTTAAAATTTGACAGCCTTAAAACTGTTGCTATCCTTGTCACACAGTATTATGAAAATAAAGACGAAACCAATTTTAGCGCTGTCGAATTTTAAATGTGTACTTTCAGAATCAGACCCAATAACTGGATATAAGCAAAATCAGTTGCACAACTGCCTGCTTCTGAACAATAATTATAAAATGAATACAAAAAACGTATTGAGTTCAATATTTTATTAAGTTAATATATGTAAAGAAAATAAAAATTACATAAGCGTGACGGAAAATGTCAATTGAGGAAGATGGCGGAGTTCCAAAAATAATTTATTAAGAAATTGTAACACTGGCAACACCACCCTTTCCTTTACTCTTTTCCTTTCCCTCTTCAGCTTACATACATGTCTATCCATGTATCTCACTTCTTCTCAATCATTCATTCACACATCACATCCGGTTGGTCGCTTCGCTGCCATGATGACCGGTGACAATCAGTTCACTCCGAAAGACGAGATTATTAACAAGTAAGTGTTGAACTCCTGCGCCGCGACCGTTAAATCCACCTAACCCGAGGCCGTGCCTGTTACAAAATTAATTTCCTGTATAATTTTTTTTCTCTGAATTTTTCAGATATTTTAATAGTTATTCTGCTATTCGGGGCGGAACCGAATCCAACAAATCAGAGTTCATTAAAATCGTTCCATCCGTTCTTGAGTTATAAATGGTGTAAATAACCCGACTTTGTTTTATTTATTTAGATTTTAAGTGTGTCCATTAACAGGTTTCCATATAAGATGTAAAAAGAACAGATATGCTTCAGATTTAAATATTATATCATTTCAGCATTAAACAAAAAAGGATTAGAAATATTTTTACAGTCATCATCATCAGGTTATTTTTGTCTCCACTGCAGGAGCACAACCCTCTCTCATCTGCCGGAGACAGACGGAGGATTTGGCCTACACTCCCCGCGCTGGCCAGACGGGTTGGGGAGGCCTGATTGATGTTTTATAATGTATTCCCTTAGTCGCCTTGTACGACATCCACGGGAAGATTTGGAGTGGTCCTATTCTACTCTACCGGAAACCAAACGGCAAATTTTTACAGTAATTCCTTACAAAACAAACAAAATACATTTTCACAACTGCCCATTCCGTAGATAATGGGCGACTATGTTAACATCCTAAACTTTAGCCCGCAACTTTCCAAAGGTGCCCATACCTGGCTTAGAGGGGTTATAGTTAGGACGTTAAGGCAGTATGAGTGGAACTATGATAATACTAGCTGGTGCCCGCGATTCCGTCTGCGCAGGATTAGTATTTCGAGTAGCTTATATTAGGGTTCACTATTTTGGCTATAATGGCTTACACATAAGGTATAGATATATACTGTCGCGGGCTTTTTTGTAGGACTATTTAAGATAAACATTTCCATCATACATTACATATGTGTAACTCTAGCGGTTTTAGCAGCAGAATAGCTCGCAGATGCTAGATTTTTTCCTACTTACTTGATATTTTGGACAATTCACACAATATCTTTATAAATTGTAGCCTGTGTTATTTTGATGTATAAGGGTACTTCTCATTGACACTAAATTTTTATGGTCACACAGTTATATTTCCTAAACAGTATAAGTTAAAAACATAACTTGTGGATTGGTAGATAAAACATCTATTTGGTCACAAAATAAATAAAACTTGCCGTAATTGAAGCAAAAATAATATAAATAATTAACACGAACGATCAAAAACGGGGCCATTTTTCGTATTCTCATCGTGTCACACTTCCCGTTGCAGTAAAACATTTGGTTACTGCTTTACCAAATTTCAGTGTATTTGTATGTTATATATACCAAAGTCATCGTAATTAAATACACTTTACATACGTTGGTGTAAAAAAAAACTTTTCGTCATTATTTTGAATTGGAAACACAATATGTGTCGGTCACACGATTTTAGGTACTTAAGATTTGAGTAGTAATAAAGGCTTGCTGTTGAATACAACAGCAGCAACTAATCACAGAGTTCGATTCGGTCATCGTCAGTCGTGTTCCTACTTCGCAGAAGTGGGACGAGCGACTCATCGTTCCGTGAGTAAAAAATATTGGTAAGTTTATATTTATTCGTAGGTGTACCGATCACTTGCGTGGACAACATATTTGTGTATTGTATTTTGGTAATGGAAATTAAAGTTAGCTCATCGAAACTCCAAAATGTTCGAGATATTTATGTAGTATTTGATTTAAAACGTTACACCTAAACTTTGCAGGAATTTATAAAAAAGGGATATTTTCGTCACCTTCGTGGCATCACCTTCGTGGCGTTTTACCCACGAAGGTGATTTTTTGCCACGAAAGTGATTTTTTGCATTGTTTTATTTCGAAATATAGCGACTGGTGTATACGTATTTACAAAATCAACTAGTTTGATGTATTTTGAATACATAAGTAAGTATATTTACATGATAAATTAACAACTACACTATTAATAGATAACTAATTAAACATGAAGTATGGGTAGGTACTAATTAAAGTAAGTAAGTAAGTATATTAACGTTGTTTTTAGGGTTTCGAACCAAGATGGTAAAAATGAACCCTCAACACCAACGTAGCTTCTGGTCTGATGATGATCCAGATTCGAGTTACAATATATTTGATTTACGCAAACGTAACGTTCTGATATTTTCTTTTATTGTTCGGAGATGTTATCGTCTTCTTGTAATGAGATTTTTTTATAGAATAACGTTTTTGTTTTTGAAAAGTAAAAGTGCTGCCTAACAACGTGTAACGTTTCGTTTTTATTTTTTGAGAGATTTAGCCTTTCTTAAGTTGAGACTAAAAGTAGTATCTAAGTTCTAAAGACTTATTTGATTCATCATTAGGAAATAGTTTATATTACAACTAATTAGGTTAAGTTTTTGATTATTATTTATCACCGGAGACTGATTATTTGTGAATGTCACAAATTAGCAGTGATATTATAATTAAAGTATACTCAAATTATGCACAATTGTTATAAGTTTAGATACATTAGGTATGTTATTATGTTATCACATGTATAAAGAGGGTATTTTAGAGTAAAACTATCCTCCGAAATATAAGTACCTGATTAATAAAACCACAGTAAAGTTTCTATTTATTTCCTACGTTAATAATGTTCTATAATAAGTACTTTTCACTAAAATTATGTAGTTTTAATTGACATAGCATATCAGTAATAATAGGAACCTATTTCGTAGGATGACCGAACCTAGGACCGAACTGGTAACTCTCTCTGCGCTTGATTGAATATCATGTATTTGCCTGTTTAATTATGAAAATAAGATTAAGTTGTTATTTCATGAACATTTAGTCTCATAACCAGTAGTCAATTCTGAGAAAATAATGGCTGTAAAATTACTGAGTCACTTTCGTGGATCATCGCGTCACTTTCGTGGCATCTAGAACTTCAAAATATTATTACTTCCAACCGAGACTCACGATTTGATTAATTTACTTATAAATTTACTCGTATTATCAAGCGCTATTAGATTTTTGATAAAAATAGTTTATATAAGCAAAAAATAGAATTTACCACGAAGGTGACGATGAGAATCGTGGCGATGAGAATTAGCCATAAGCTATATTATTGTAAAGTTTCATTAAAATCCATTCAGTAGTGTTTACGTGAAAGAGTAACAAACATCCATCCATACTTACAAACTTTCGCGTTTATAATATTAGTAGGATACCATTAGGTAAGAAGAACGTAGGTACGGTTAATGTCTCGACGCATTGTCATTTGAAATTACTTGTTAAGGTAAAGTAAAGAGTAGTTTGAAAGGTGACTCCTTAGCGACTTGCGAAGAAATGTTATGTTAATGTGGATCATCATCATCATCATGTCAGCTCTTAGACGGCCACTGCTGGACATAGGCCTTCCCCAATGAACGCCACCCCGTAAGTACTCCGCCCCGAGGGCTATGCTCGGGGTTTCTTTGAAGGATATGATTCGTAATGAAGAGATCCGACGAAGGACGAAGGTGACCGACATAATCGAAAGGATTAGCAAGCTGAAGTGGCAGTGGGTGGGCCTACGGGCAACGGCTGTTGGACCGACGAGCTGCTGAAGAACGTGGCCGGTAACGGCTGGATGCGGATGGCGGAGGACCGGGTGTGGTGGCGTTCATTGGAGAAGGCCTACGTCCAACATTAAATATGCTCTAAAATATGAGTTAATTATAAATTTATTGTTTCAAATCAAATCAAATAGTTTATTATAAATTACCAGATACATAGATTTTTACAGTCATCCTTAAAATTGTATGATTACATCAATTGAGTACCATTAAAATATAAAAATTGAAAGGGCATATTAGAGCTCCCACACTAGACCATGCAGTCTGTATCGGGGAGCCTGAGATTACAGGTTACATTGAAAACTGTGGGACAGAATAAATATTGTTAGAAAGAAAAAGAAAGTTATAACCAAATTGGATTTAAAATTAAAAATGGCTATGACATTTTATAAAACAAACGGTAGATGTAGAGCTCACAGAAAAGTTGGGTAAACTATTTTAATTTTAAGCTCCAGAAGTTGTTCGTGTGAATAGTGGTAACACATGTTACTCTACAAAAAACTTGGTAGCGCGTAAAATATTAACGAAACTCATCCTTATCGACCGTCTATATAACTCAAATTAGAAAAACAATCATGACCCAGGGTTACCTCTGGTCCACCTCGCGGCGGGGCGTATTGAGGCACGTGCCAATCCGCAGTCTCCACTCCAGACCTCGTCTGCCCCAACAGCTGTCGGTTCTGTTATAGATGTAGCCCGCTCACTACCACTTCAGCTTACTAATCCTTCGCTCATTTAATAAACTATAATTATTCTTCCGCCTCCCGCTTACCAGTAAAATAAAATACATATAATATGAAACTTATCTTTTCTTAATATGATACCTATTATATACTTTGTTCAGAATAAAATAGTTATTTGTTAAGAATAGAAGAATCCAGTTGGGCTGGGCAGCATTTGGAAAACTGCGTCAAGTTTTCACGTCGCCTTTTCCACAATGTTTAAAGACAAAAGTCTTTAATCAGTGCGTCCTGCCTGTCATGATCTACGGTGTAGAATCGTGGACACTGACGGTGGGCCTGATCCACAGGTTCCAAGTCGCTCAGCGAGCTATGGAGAGGGCTATGCTCGGGGTTAATTTGAAAGATATAATTCGTAAAGAGGAGATCCGATTGAGAACGAAAGTCACCGACATAGCCGAAAGGATTAGCAAGCTGAAGTGGCAGTGGGCGGGCCACATATGCCGCAGAACCGACGGCCGTTGGGGCAGACGAGTTCTGGAGTGGAGACCGCGGATCGGCACTCGCAGGGTGGGACGCCCCGCCGCCATGTGGACCGACGACCTGAAGAAGGTGGCTGGTAGCGACTGGATGCGGAGGGCGAAGGACCGGGTGTGGTGGCGTTCTTGGGGAAGGCCTATGTCCAGCAGTGGACTTTTAGGGGCTGAAATGATGATGATATACTTTGTTCATAACATTTGCTGTATTTAGTTTAAAATGTACACTAAAGGATGTATGAATATATACCAATCTATAGTAACTTGCTAAGTAACTAATCTATACCTAAGTTTCTTAATGAAAGCCTGAATAAAACTTAGTGAAGGTAAAGCGAAATAGTCACGACATGATATACGAGCGCAAGAGAATCGTTAGGGTATCCATGTCGTATTGATTCTTTGGGATTACTTTTAAAATTTACATATGTTTTTATTTTATTGAAATGGTTATTTATTAGTCTATTTATGTCCACTGTTGGATATACGAGTAGCCCACACTCAGTCCTCGTCGTTACTGTTATTAAAATGTAAGTATAAATTACTAAGGGATCGAGTAAAAGGAATGTGACAATAATCTAATAGTGCTACGATACCGTTCGTTTCACGTTTCCTCTTACCTTACTGCACCTCATTTCCCAAATACATTTAACTCAGTACCCCATTGTACACATCCTCTTGCAACTATTTATAATGAGATATATAAAGGTTTATGTCTGGTGTACTTATCTCTAAATAGATATTTCTTCCAGGTGAGCCTTAACTGAATAGAGATAGTTTAATCTTAATTAAGTACATTATTTTAATACAGATTAGCCTGCCTACTATTACTGCCTACTGATTCTTTTAATAACCTTGCTAATTTAAATTCTTCATCTGTTCTCTTCAAAAGAGATTGTATTATATAGAAAAAACGCCGAGTTTTATCTTTGTGAACCCCCTTCGGCCACCATCGAAACCGATGGTTCGTAACCAGTTGAGAATGAGGAAAAAATGATCTTTGTTCGAAATCATTTTCGAAGTAGTAATGTCTCAGGTTATATTAAGCCATGTTCACCCTAACAGCAGCATAATACAATTACGCTCTCAGAAGTTAGACGTAAGTTACCCGCAGTTCAAAGTTAACTGTAACCCAATACCGACATGTTTCAATTTACTTTACTGTGCAAGTTAAATACGAGTTCTCGACATATGTATCTGAAACTCACTGAGGTGTCAAATCTTCTAGATATTTAAAGGAGGAACACTTGGGAACAAAATCGTTTTTTACTTCTTCGCAGTAGAAACATTTCTCAATTACTTTAAGCAATTATCTTCAATGTACAGACACGCGAAGTTTACGTTTTTATTTTAAAGATTTGAGTAAACTTCTTATTAGAAAAATGTGGTTACACTAAATATATATCAGAGTAACTTACTTCATATTAAAAATAAGAGCAAATTAAATAATAAATACTACATATATACGTACCTATATATAGGTACTTGTCTCATTCCAAACTAAAAAAAAAACTGTGCTATGGGAGCAACCTAACTAGGACAATTCACAAATATAACTACTAGATCAGGACCAACTTGTTTAAGTACAAAGACGTCTATCCCTGTCGGGAATCGAACTCACAACCTCTGGCACGCAATACAAGCGGACAGTATTGTTTTCGTATTCAGCACACTAAAGATATTTTGAAAAATACTTTAAATTCTGTTCCCCAAAAAAAAAGTTTCCCCTGTGTAATGAACTGATTTCAGTTTACATATTTTACTATCTGTTAAATAAAAGATTTAAAACTAGAAAATGAAGGAAGACTCTTAAAAATTCTATGAAAGTTATATTTATAAAGGTCCGGAATTTTCAAAGCGAAAGGTAAAATGTCTAGGGATTGAACATTTTAGTCTATCGACTTTTGTAGATATCGATGTTATTAATTAGGTAGGTAATTAAAAGAATGATTTTTTTTTATAATGAAAAAAATAAATCTGAGTTCAATTTTAACGATGAATTTGACAAAGCTACGACAAGTTAAATTGTAAATTAGTTTATTTTAGTACTGGTTTCTTTTAGAGATATAAATTGGATTGGATGCAGACAATGCTTTCTTGTTTCCAATATCAAACGTTATTTATAATAATATGTAATTTTATTTTTGTTTTGTAATAGTACTTAGTAGTGAATAAAACAAATGTAAAAAAAAGAAGTATAAAACACAATAATTAAGAAGCACATAAAAATATTTTATATTAAATATTATAAGGCCTTTTGCACATTATAAGACACAAGACACCAGACAAGAAAAATTTCTATGCGCGTGTCTGATCCAACATAAGAAAAAATGTAATTAATATGTATGGTCTCATATATATAACCAATGCGACTGGATTTCTTATAAGACAAGAAATTTTCTTATAATGTGCAAAAGGGCTATTTAAATGTAAAACAATTAATTATTTTTAATTTTATATCATTCATGATATATCTTTTGTACTAAATCTAAAGGTTTACGCAAACCCAATGCAACTATATTTTCAGCGTCTACTTGGTTATAAATAACAGACTGGCCAATCTTCAATATTTTTTTTCTTTTATCTTAAACCCTCTTATCAAATCCCTTGATACCTCCCTGCAAGTCGTTCTGGTAAGTCTCTATCAGCTTAACTTTTATGAAGCGTCGAACGTCTGAAGGTTGGTATTTGTCACCTCTAATTGCCGCTGGCATTATTTCAATAATGTGTACCTAACTAAACAGATGGTGGACTTTATTATTCTAGTGTTGCTGTTTAATGTTTAGTTTGTGTTAAAAGTAAAAGTATTAAATAGTGTTAATGAGACAATTCTAAGGTCATTTCGGTGATGGGCTATTCGAGTTTTTAGTGAAATAATTATCTATACCTACGAATTATTGATAATGTGAAAAAATATTAACTACTTATTGGAAAAAGTTGCAATTGGGAGGATAGGATGGATGGGGTTAGTTTTGCTTCCTTACTTACTTCCAGACCATACTAACACGCCGTGCCTGCGGTCTGTACCTTACAAAATGTACATCCCGAAAAACGCGCCTTGCCACATAATAAGTAAAATTAAAAAATTTCAAAATACAAAATTCAATGCAAGCTGATTCAATTTGACTTGAATTGAAGAAAGCGAATGTTAAGCTGAACTGTTAAATCACGCACACATTGACAATCATACGCGATTCGCTCAGGTGCCCCGGTAAACGTGGCCGCGAAGCGTAGGTACTTTTTTATAGGTGCTTAAAAAATTATAATATGTTTTAGTTTTTGAATTTTAATTGTTTGATACTACCATAATTCTCTTGCATACTAACAATTATTGATTATTGTCTTGCCCACATATTTAGTATACAGTTATCTATACAATCCCATATATCACAATTGGGCGCTACCGTCATTGCCCCAGTGTGGGGGAAGCTTATTTACCTACATTTCAGACATTGGTAGGTAATTAATTTTATGTGAGCAATAAATTTCTTCGTTATCTACTCAGAATCCATTAAAACAGACTACAATTAATGTTTGAGTAAACTACTACATTCAGTTCAATGCCAAGGGGGGTCAGAATCGTTATTACATCCCTAGGTCCGTATCTGTTTCAAAGAATCTTTAGTTAATGGATTTCGCCCTGTTAAAAATAAATCAAATACACCACGTACCAGTGCTGGACTTGCCATCTACCAGTGCTGGCATCGTGTAAATATTACGTTGACGTAGAGCAATAAATATAAGGCAGGTGAGATGAGATACGGAAGTCTCAGGTGCATGCCAGCTCTATATAAATACATGTTGACTTATTGGAGGGATCATAGTGACTTAGTCAATTTGTGTCTAATCCCATAGACATATAAATTATAATTCAGTAACACGTTACACTTACAATCCGTGAGATCTTATCTTAGAATGCAATTCTGGTGAATCGGTTAAATATTCGAGTAAAGGCCGTCACAGAAAAAGATGTAAGATGTAAAAATATACATTATTGCTGTAGTGTGTGGGCTTCTGAAATATCTTAGAGCAATTTATTGAACTGTCTTGCTGTAATATAAAACTTCAAATTATAGCTATAGCCTGTGACGGCCTTAATAGACAATCATAGACTAAGACTCTTTTTAGAAACAATAAAAATCACAAGAAGTGTAGTTGTGTTTATCGTACTTGAACTATATAGAGCGGTTAATATTTTTATCACAATTCACCATTTCAAATGATTTTTTTTTATATTTGGCAAATTTTCGATATTTGAATACATTGTCATTTTTGTTATTAATTATGTTTTGACACAAGGTCATGTCGTATTAACGTGGACAATCAAGAAATGAATGTAAGATAATGGTATAACGCTTACTTTGTTTTAATGAGGGCAGTGCCCAAGGGCGCAGTCCTTGAAGGGGCGCAAAAATGATCTGTATGGTCATTTTTAAGGGCACAGTTATAGAAGCTGGCTAATAACGGCACTCCGTAAGTTTTAACATGAACATTACTATGATATTTTACATTGAAAATATATTAGTTACTTTCATTCGAATAATCTTTAAATTCACGAACTTAATTTTTTTATCATACAGAAACAAGTTGAGCGAAAATTCCAGTACATAAAACGCTTAATGTTGTACAAAACTTTTTGCACACAAAAACTTAATGTAATGAGCCGACAACCAACGTGGGTGGGTGGGACGAACTCAGGGAACCCATAGGAGGGGGTAACATTTATGTCGATAGTGGACAGTTGAAACCACAAGAACTCCACTTGGTCTGAAATCAATCTCGCTGGATGGTTCTTTGTTCAGATCGCATATGTATTCTAACAGTTTTCATTTGGATAATTGAAAATATATATGTATTAAAAAATATTGTTTGGTCAAAAAGAAGTTTTAAACTTTATTTATGTAAAGTTCCCAAAATGGCGCTTCAGCTTTCCACTACTATTGATTTATTTACATATAGATATTTACACATGCTGAATATCAAAATAGATTTTTCGGGATAAAAACTATCCTATGTCCTATTCCCAGACCTAACCTATATGTGTGCCAAGTTTCATTCCGATCCGTCCGTGGTTGAAGCGTGATTGAGTAACACACATCCAAACATCCAAACTTTAGCATATAATATTAGTGTGACTTATTGTCACGTCTCTGCCCTAACACACGAAATTATCTCTGTCACTAGTAGGCTGGTAGAAATCTCTCAAAGAGATAGGCTTCACCTTCTGTACGTGTTCTTTTTGTTTTTGTTTATTATAATTTTTTTGTGTCCAATAAAGAGTTAAATTAATATGTGTACTAGGCTATTATTTGAGTTATAATAGAAAATTACGACGAGGTCGTACACATGAGACGCCTTCCCAATAAATAAAATAGATTATTACTATATTAGGTACGTAGTAGGTAATACACAATCCGGAACAAGTTCCAAAACTCGTCAGTTAGTAACTGACCTATCTCTCTTGGTTTAGTTTAATTATTCTGATTTTCTTAAGTCTTCGATAGGGTTGTCTTCAGTCTCATTTGAGTGGTGAGTGACTATAAACCATTGTACATTTTAGAGAATTTAGGGGGGTCTGGACCCCCCATAAACCTTGATTAAGTCTCTGTAAGTAACAAAAAATGTAATAAATCTTACCTTTTAGCCGAAATAGGGGAACATCTTGCTTCTTCCCACGAGCACACCTATTTTTACACAATGGCGGGCGCACCTGCGAAACAAAAAATACCAATTAGTGGACTGTGTGAAAGAGAATACAAATGATCATATTGTTCTAGGCTTACTTTAGTTACGTTTATTTACTACTATCTGCTGCCCGCGACTTCGTCCGCGTGGACAACTTAACATCACAAATTATTATGTGTTTCCCGTAGAAATGAGATGTTTTTTCGGGATAAAAACTATCCTATGTCCCATTCCAGGACCTAACTTATATATAGCAATATATAATAGAAGAAATCGCTTGAAGCGATAAGACCGCCTAAATTGTATTTTTTTTACTTTTAAAACTTGTAACTGTACGAGTATCTTTTTCTACAATAAAGTGTATTGTATTGTGTATTGTTGCTATTGTATAGCGTTGTCCGTTTCTGGGTCGACTGTGCTCGCGCGCTAGGTGGAGCACCCCTATTATAATTTACGCACACATAAAAACGTGTACAGACAGTCTGGTGCGTCTATAATAGTAGTAGGTGATTGCATGTTTGGAGACCCGGGGGTGTACTGTAGTGTAACTCGAATTCAACTGAATGAAATTCCTATCAGGATTTTGATTACACAAACCAGCTCAAAGAGTGAAATACATTAATATTCAATAATTCCAAGATATTTTTCCATTACGCGAAGCACAGACGCTGTAAATGGAAATTTCCTTATGTCTATAAGCGATATTGAACTTTGAGGGTTTTTTTAAAGCATGGGGTGAAAAAATTACCGCCTCGTTGGTCACTGGACTCGAGCGCCGGTCGCGGGTTCGACTCCCACTGGAGACTGACATCTTTGGAGAATTTGTACAAGTTGGTTCCGGCCTGGATGTTATATCTGTGGATTGTCCTATCCTTGTTTAATTTCCATAGCCCAGGAGAAAATCCGAGCTTGGGAGACATCATCATCATCATCATGTCAGCCTTTAGACGTCCACTGCTGGACATAGGCCTTCCCCAATGAACGCCACCACACCCGGTCCTCCGCCCTCCGCATCCAGCCGCTTCCGGCCACCTTCTTTAGGTCGTCGGTCCATCTGGCGGCGGGGCGTCCCACCCTGCGCGTGCCAATCCGTGGTCTCCACTCCAGAACTTGAGAGACAAACGTATGTATAAAGAGTGTTACATAAATAATGGATAAGGTGGGGGACCTTAAGAGTTCTCCGGTGTGTTTTAAGATAATTACGACGATCACCAATTCGCCTGCCAAGCGTGGTGATTATAGCAAATTCCCCAATGGACAGCTCATCACAAGTGGCATTCTATTGGGGAGTCTTATGTTCAACAGTGGACATATTTTGCTGGTAAAGATACAAATAACGATAAAATGGGCAGTAGGTAAGTATAACTCCCAATTAATTCCCTAAAAAACTTAGAAACTGCTCCGTTCTACCAAAACTCATATTTCCTGATGAGATTCGTCAAGTCGATTACTGACAAAGTTGTGCGGTGTGGCCGTACAGTCGTTTGAATCTATTTTAAGGAGTTTCGTCACGAATATACATTTTCACTACATTGTACCACGTTTTCACCACTTTTGATGTATATAGTCAATATACACTTTGCTGGTTGATGGTAAGGCACTTGAAATGCATAAAGTGTATACTGAGGTTATCTGGAAGAAATCGCTTTTAGCGATATGACCGCATATATGTAAATGTGTAAGTTACTTTATTATTGTATCTTTTTTTATGTGCAATAAAGTGTAATTGAATTGAGAATATAAAGAAATCCGTGTGGT
Organism: Esperia sulphurella; assembly: GCA_947086405.1. NCBI lineage: Eukaryota > Metazoa > Arthropoda > Insecta > Lepidoptera > Oecophoridae > Esperia > Esperia sulphurella. Next base: position 2,457,729 of record OX352270.1, on the reverse strand, counting down.
TCCCGGCTTAGAATACGGACATCAATATTCCCGTGGGTGTCGTCTAGGCGACTAAGGGATTGCACCAGAGACGAACAACAGATCCTGTGTATATTAAGATCATTACTGCGATCACCAATCCGCCTGCCAAGTGTGATGATTATGGCAAATCCCCCAATGGACAGCCCATCAAAAGTAGCACTAGTGGAGGCTTATGTCCAGCAGTGGACGTATTTTGGTTGGTGATGAAAGGAATTGATTCTCTAATCTCAGTAGTTCCGTTATTTTGTTCCGACCGATCTTGTTTTTATTTAATTTGATTTTCTTTTATTCAACGGTTAATTTTTAGTTTTATTATGCATTACTGCATTCATATATTTAAATACGAAATCTTAAAAAAAAAAGACATTTACAACTCTTTATGAGAGTCAAAAACTTAAGAGTCAACTATCTCAGAACAATGTTCCTCGAGATTTCCCATATTGAACTAACCCATCGATATGAAAATTCATCATCATCAGGTTATTTTTGTCTCAACTGCAGGAGCACCACCCTCTCTCATCTGCCGGAGACAGGCGGAGGATTTAGGCCTACACTCCCCGCGCTAGCCAGACGGGTTGGGGAGGCCTGATTGATGTTTTATAATGTATTCGCTTAGTCGCCTTGTACGACATCCACGGGAAGAGTTGGAGTGATCCTATTCTACTCTACTGGAAACCATACGGCAAATGAAAATTCACTTCTCCAAAAATTTTGCATACACAAGGTAACTGCTGTAACCCCTTTACAGTAAATAAAGTCGCTTGCGACAGCTAGGTGCAGTAAAGTTTTAAATTGTCCATATATCGTACAAGTTTTACAGCACAGAGACTGTTATCTCTCGCAGTTGTTTGTGTTTTTCACTGAAAGTTTGGTTACCGTTGCACAGAAAATATGAAAACATAACTTTGCACCTGCGGGTGTTTTAAACTGGTATCTGTTACGTTTATGTCTACTATTATGTAGGGAAATTTTTAGTATTATCCATTATACTCGCTCCGTCTGCGCAGTCTGTACAATGTTTTCAATGTGGAGACACGGGAAGTTCAGGTTTTTATTTATTAGATACTAGCTGTTGCCCGCGACAACTTAACATCACAAATTATTATGTATTTCCCGTAGGAGTGGGACGTTTTTTCGGAATAAAAACTATTCTATGTCCTATTCCAGAGCCTAACCTAAATGTGTGGCAAGTGTCATCACGATCCGTCTAGTAGTTGAAGCGTGATCGAGTAACAAACATCGTAATATCCAAACTTTCGTATTTATAATGTTAGTAGGATATCTGGCTAGTTACTAAAAGCTTAGTACCAGCCCACCAGCTTTGCCCAGCAGTAGTATAATTGGTATATCTCAACTTGGTACCCTCCACAATTTCTTCGTATGTTGTTTTAATAGCTCATTGTCATCATCATCATGTCAGCCTTTAGACGTCCACTGCTGGACATAGGCCTTCCCCAATGAACGCCACCACACCCGGTCCTCCGCCCTCCGCATCCAGCCGCTTCCGGCCACCTTCTTCAGGTGTCGGTCCATCTGTGCACTCCAGAACTCGTCTGCCCCAACGGCCTTCGGTTCTGCGACAGATTTGGCCCACCCACTGCCACTTCAGTCCTTCGGCTATGTCAAATCTCGTCAAATCTCTTCATTACAATGATATCCTTCAAAAAAATCCCAAGCATAGCTCTCTCCATAGCTCATTATATCCTAGTACAATGGAAAGCTTTCAAAAGAACATTAATCACAACAATTATTACATGAGACTTGTGTACTAACACTACAAACAGGAATGCTCCACGAGTTTGTAATAAATTGCATTTCTGAACACGAATACTACGAACTTAGGCTTTTGGCACAGCCCTGACACTCGAAGCGAACTTAAATCACCTACAGGCGCAGCAGCCGCTCCGTACACGTGCGTTTGTCCGCGTAAACTATCGAGAGAGGAACAACACATAAGTGCTTCTCTTCCTAACCGGCTGCGTACTACACGCCGTGCTTTATTTTGAGGGAGATGTGAAGCTGGCGGGGAGGTGAGTGTCGCTTCTTTATACTCGGGAGAAAATATGTGTTTGTAATTGGTAGATTATAATGCATGAGTTTGAGTTTAAGAAGACGGAACATGATTTTTAAGTTGTAAAAATTCGTTTCAACAAATTATTTTTATATTTTTTACCTAGACTCCCATATACATTTTTTTTGTTGTTGATTTGAACAAGATATTGTTGCGCTCTGTACGAGCACACCAAGATCTTGTTCCCTTGAACTAACTCCTGTCTCCTTGCACTACCTCAACTTGCTAACTTGATCACGAATTTTGACCACCTTAATTGACAAAAATACATCGTTAAATTCACGATTGCTTCTAGTTTAAGTGAGATGTGACCGCCGGACGCTGTGACCTAATCCGAAAATTGTAACAATATAACACAATGAATCCTGTACCGGCATTTACACATCAACCTGTAGATAACACGGAGAACAAATAGTCAGCAAGAATTACTCGTACGTTTTCCATGTCATCTACAGATTGATGTGTAAATATCGGTACAGATACTTCAACGCAGTAAAAAATATGAGAGACGGAATTGGGGTGTCCTTTCCCTAGTGATTTTAGACTAAAGTTCAAAGCTTTCGTAAACGTTATAACGTTTACGTAAATTCACGTTAATCTATCCCAGTCGCAAAACACAGCTATATGTATTATTTTAATTACACTGAACAAGAACCCAGACACTTGTCGTAAATTAATGGATCACCGTACTTTAATCGAGTCCCGTAAATAAATGGATTACTTTGACATCTCTCAGGAGTCTTCACACGAATTGAATACTTACTAAGTAAAGGATGACCGTTATTGGATTTGAAGTACTTCCTCCCAAGGCACAGTAGGCCTACTCTCTAAGCATTTCGGCTAAAATCCGCCGTACTTACTAAAATCCGTTTTGTAAGTCTTACATGACAATCTGGGATAAGCATTTGGCATCAAAGTATGTAAAGAGCCGTGGTAGCCGGTTGGTTGTGCACCCGCCTCACGTTCATGAGGTCGTGGGTTCAAACCCCGCCCGTAGCAATGAGTTTTACGAAACTTAAGTACGGTTTATTTATAATACCACAGGCTTTTCGGTGAAGGAAAACATCGTAAGGAAACATTCATATACCGAAGAAGAAATTCTGAGGCGTATGTGAAGTCCACCAAATCGGCTTGGGGCACCGTTGGTGGTCAGGGGTTTGGCACAAAATATCCTGAGGGGTCGAAGTGTCGCCAGGTCTTCCTGGCCCCCTAAGAAGATAAGATAAGCGTTTGGCATCAAAATATGTTAGAAACATGGACACTGACGATAGGCCTGATTCATAAGTTTCAAGTCGCTCAGCGAGCTATGGAGCTATGCTCGGGGTTTCTTTGAAGGATATGATTCGTAATGAAGAGATCCGACGAAGAACGAAAGTGACCGAGGTAGCCGAAAGGATAAGCAAGCTGAAGCTGGCGGGCCACATCTGACAGAGAACCGACAGAACACAGAACTGCCTCTGGGGCAGACGAGTTCTGGAGTGGACACCGCGGGCCGGCACGCGCAGGGTGGGACGCTCCGCCGCCGGATGGACCGATGATCTGAGGATGGTGGCCGGAAGCGGCTGGATGCCGATGGCGGAGAACTGGGTGGTGGTAGGGAATACAATCTTGCAGCAAAATCTTTGATCTCGGTATTTGCAAGATTCGGGGCCTAATCTTGGAAGGTCTGACTTTTTTATAACAAACTTATCAAAATCATGATTGTATCCATGTACAAACTTGTAAACTTCGAATTAAAAACTGTTTTTAGGGTTCCGTACCAAAATAGTAAAAACGGAACCCATGTGGTGCGACTTCGCCGTAATTGAACTACTGATGTTATCGACTTGAAAATTGCAATAATTTTGAACAATGCCCTATAATGCGAATGATAGAATTAAAAAATATATATTTTCATTGAAAAGGGGGCCAATACGAAGGGGGTGGGGGGAGGGGACAAAATTTTAAATAAGTAGTGGTTGCTAGGTCAAGTGGGGTATTGTATGAAAGGGCATAACACCTACTAAAATATTTTTTTCCACATTTCCTTTTAAGGTCGACCCTCGGTGCGCGAGTTCAACTCACAATTGACTGGTTTTTTCTTCTTCTATTAATAACGCAAACTATTACGTAACACTCACTAAAATAGTTACAGAATAGCTAAAAAATGCATATTATAGTCCGCACCCGACGCTTGCACGTTCCCCGCCATCCCGGCCATCCCGGCCACCCCCGCCACCCCGGCCACCCCCGCCACCCCCCCGGCCACCCCGGCCACCCCGGCCACCCCCGCCACCCCGGCCACCCCCGCCACCCCGGCCACCCCCGCCACCCCGGCCACCCCCGCCACCCCGGCCACCCCCGCCACCCCCGCGTAACCTTATTGTCCCTTAGCGTCCCCCGCGCGCTGCGATGAGAAAGCCATACGTAGCGACAGGCAATAGATCAGACAGATCAGTCAGTTCGCGCGCTTCCGCGTGCCGAAATGATCATGGAATATCGTCATATTCCATAATCTTGCAAATCTTATGAGATCTCGCATCATTGATGGGTACAAGATTAATCTCGCAAGAATGGTGCAAGATCTCGGTATACCGAGATTGCATTCTCTAGTGGCGATCATTAGGGAAAGCCTATGTCCAGCAGTGGACTCTCAGAGCTGATATGATAATGATCTCCTCATTTAAAATAAAAAAAAATGCCATAAAGAAGCCCTTATATTTATTTCAGGGTTCTACTTTTTCATTATCGATATGTAATTATTTACAGCAATGATGAGGTGGTTATGAGAACTTTTTAATATTCTATAGAATCCCATATAAATCAACAAAATCCACGTACTTATCAATTGCTCGTTTGATATGGGCTTTTTACGGTCAGAGTGTACAAAAGAAGGCTCTATGGAAAAAAAACACAGTTTCGCGTGAAAAGTCTGGGTCGTTGAAGCGTAAAAATCATTTTTGAGCAATTAAAAAAAATCTTTAGCGACCCCTTTTGTATACCTTAATCCCTTTTTACTAATCAAAGGATCAAATTTAGTATTATTTCTGTGCCAGAAATTACAAAAAAAAAATTACATTCGTATAGGCAAAGATAATATACCACACTAGCTGGTGCCCGCGACTTCATCTGCGCACGATTAGTATTTCGAGTAGCTTTTTTGTAGGACTATTTAAGATAAACATTTCCATCATACATTACATATGTGTAACTCTAGCAGTTTTGGCAGCGCACGCCAGAATAGCTCGCAGATGGTAGATTTTTCCTACTTACTTGATATTTTGGACAATTCACACAATATCTTTATAAATTGTAGCATATGTGTTATTCTGATGTATAAGCTATATTATTGAAAGTTTCATTAAAATCCATTCAGTAGTTTTTACGTGAAAGAGTAACAAACATCCATCCATACTTACCAACTTTCGCGTTTATAATATTAGTAGGATATAGGAAACGAAAATAATGTACCACGGCAACCATATCGCTTTCAGTTATTTCTTCCAATCAACCTGAATTTGATACAACTGTAAAACTTGACTAGATACAGGCTAAATATTTAGGTCTGTAGGTCTACTGCTTACGACCAGAATCTGTGAAACTGATTTTAATGTAATTCAGAGGAATATAAACCATTTTTCTAGGACAAAAGGGAACAATTCTATTAAAACAGATTGCTAGCGAAAAAATCACACTTTCTCACGGACAAAAGTGATATCAGATCACTTAACAACTCTCTTCTCCACATGTCACTAAAAACATAATCACTATTTCTCTAATTAGCACTATTCGTCACTTTGCCACTGACACGACACTGGCCATCACAGATTATAAAAAAGAAAGATTAGGTTTACGCAAAAAGACTTCACGAAATAGATTCACCTTCACCCACATTCCATTACTGAACTGATATTATTTTTAATAGTTTTTTTTTACATAGCACAGTTAGTTAACTTCTTAATTGCTCCGATTGTGTCAAAGGAAACTGAATCCGTGAAGTCTCCTTTAAAAAAAGAGCGTTAATTTTGAACTTACTGTAGTGCGCGCGCCTAACTCAACGACACTGCCGTCCAGCTCTTCGCTTCAGTGGCTGAAATATAAAAATAGACGAGACAGTCATTCGCTAGGATTGTTGGAGTACATTTTTAGTGTGTTATTTCTCACACTGTGAGGGTGTCAGTGTGTCATTCATTAGTATTAGACTAGTTTTCCTAGTGATGTATTTAGGCACTAGGCTAGTGGTTCAATGTCTCGCTACATAGAACTTGACTTTTAAAAATGACGCAGATTACAGCTTCAAATCATATTAATACAATGCCAATTTAATATGACGACCTCCGTGGCGGAACGGGTAGCTCTCGGACTGCCTCACCGGAGGTTGCGGGTTCGAATCCCGCTAGGGGCAAATGTTCGTATGATTAATATGAATGTTTGTACCCAAGTCTTGGATGTTTATATATTTATTTAAGTATGTCTATCCGTTATCTAGTAACCATAGCACAGGCTCTGTCTAGTTTGGGACTGGATAATTGGTGTGAATGTCTGTGATATTTATTTATCATTTAGTTTTAAATATCAAACGACAGGTCTAATGTTTGGTTTAGGAATTTCTTTGAAATTCTTTGAGCATTCGTTTATGACTTTTCAGAAGGAAGCACTCGGCAATAATATTGCTAATACATACATACATACATAATGCTCACGCCCTTGCCCCAGAGGGGTAGACAGAGTGAGGTAGAATACAAACAAAATGTTTCATAATCAAGGAATAACAGCTCCAAATGAGTCCAAACTCATTGCAATCTGAATAGTACCGAACATTATAATAATACTTCTTTGTTATATTGCATAACTACGAATGTATTTGGAAACTAAAAATGCCCATAACTTTTGATTGAGTAAGCCGATTGCGATAAAATAAAGCATATATGTTACTCCGAGTTAAGCCCTAGGTTTCTGAGAAAAGTCAAAATCGGGAGTTTTTACGTGATGCGTGCACAAACTAACAAACAAACACATATACATTTCAAAAATTAACTGAATGTAATCTATTACTTATCCTTAGACCCCACTATTTTATTTTTGTTGCAAATAGGTAAGTATATTCAATCTACAGACACGCGAAGTTTACGTTTTCATTTATTAGATTCTCTACGCGGGCATAAAATCTAGTCTACAAAATGAAGAATGTGAAATTAATTCATAACATCTTTGAACATAAAACTGGTTTACAACTGTCAACATGATGTAAAATTAAATTATAAATATACTCTTTCTTTAGTGCAGTACAAACAGTAACGCATAGAGTTCCGTATAATTAAATGTTATTTAGTAAACAGAGTTACAGTGCTTAAAGACAATATCTTTACTTAGCGCCTTCTATCTATCATGACATGAATGAGGTGGACACTAACGGTTGCCTTGATTTTTATACCGAGGTATGAAGAAGGCTATGTTTGGGGTTTCTTCGAAAAATATGATTAGGGGATCAGACGAAAATAATAATTAGTAACATTCTCAAGGTCAAGGTCATACCTTTATCGTTATACATACAGGACCCAATGTATTTTAGTTTATTTTTCTGAATTACGACATACAGATAGACTCTAAATATCTACGTATTACGAAACAAAAAAAAGAGACGCACAAGTTTAAAGCTATGGAGAGCGTTATGCTCAGCTTTTTTAAAGGGTATGATTCGCATCGAGGAGATCCGACAAAGAACTAAGGTCACCGACAGAGCCGACACTAATAATTAGTACCAGTAAGAGTCTCAAGGTCAAGATCATCCCATTATCGACATGCATATACAATGTATTTTAGATTAATTTTCAGAAATGACTATGTCATCGCCGCGTGCCGTTGCCAAATGTGGCATCATATGACTACTTAATAATTTTATAGAAGTGCCATTCCAGAGTTCTGCACTTCGTCAAATTGATTTTTGTTAAGATTCAGTTGTTTATGGTAGGTAGAATTAGTTATATAATTTACTATATTTTTAATGTGTCCAATCCTTGTTTAATTTTCATAGCACTTGAGAAAATCCTAATTTGGGATTATACAATGTATGTAAGTATATACATAATGTATAATTTTATTTTTCATTATAATTTTCTTCTGAAAGTTTTCATAAATTGATATTATTATAAAACACTACGTTGACGTAGCGGTGTTTCTTTAAGGGATATGATCAGCAATGAGGAGTACGACGAAGGACTAAGGCCATCGAAAATAATTAGTGTTAGAAGTTTGAAGGTCAAGGTCATCCCATTCTCGAAAAACCTACAGAACCCAATGTATTTTTCTATTTTTTCTAAAATACCTCCCAGATAGCCGCGAGCCCGTGCCAAGATGTGGCAATCTTATTACCACTAAATAAATTTGTACAAGTGTCTTTTCATACTTCTGCATTTCTTCAAATAGCTTTTTGATGGGGTCCAGGTGTGTTTATAGCAGTTGGGATTAGTTATTATATAATTTTTTTTATAAACGTCTACAATATTATAAAACAGTTTCTTGGAGAGATCTCTTAAAGTGTTTAATAACTGTTTCCCGCAGGACTTTGGTAAAATATTTCATTTGTATAATATTTTATGAAGTACTAGCTGGTGCCCGCGACTTCGTCTGCGCAGGATTAGTATTTCGAGTAGCTTATATTAGCGTGGCGTAGAAAAGAACTAACATTATGACATTAAAATTATAATTTTATGGCGCACGCCAGAATAGCTCGCAGATGGTAGATTTTTTCCTACTTACTTGATATTTTGGACAATTCACACAATATCTTTATAAATTTTAGCCTATGTGTTATTCTGATGTATAAGCTATATTATTGTAAAGTTTCATTAAAATCCATTCAGTAGTTTTTACGTGAAAGAGTAACAAACATCCATCCATACTTACAAACTTTCCTGTTTATAATATTAGTAGGATATTGTACCATCATTTTGTGAGTTGTACTATTTGTGAATTGTATTATTCTTCTGTAATTTGTACTTACTACTCAAGCGAAATATAAAAAAAAACCGGAATACTTTTCTAATCTTCTATTAGATTTCCCTACACTATAATGGGACTGAGATATGGGTAGTTTAATTTGAACCTATCGCGTACAAAGTTGTTTGTCACAGATGAAAGTCAAACCCACGACCACTGGCGTCGGAAGCATATTCTAATCACTAAGCTAATGTGGCGGTAATGTTTCCGTGGTTAAAAATAAACGCACTAATTCATAGCAGGTGTAGTTGGCATTGGGCCCAGGCGGTGATTAGACAAGTTTATTTTGTCTAAATGTAGATATTTGTAGCATTTGAAATGTTTCAAAGATATCGAATAGGTATACTTTCGATTTTTTCTGCTATTATTGACCGAACATGTGTTTACGAATATTTTATGTGACATTAAATAAATAAAAATAAAATAAATATGTCAGACATTCACACCAATTATCCAGTCCCAAACTAGGCAGAGCCTGTGGTATGGTTACTAGATAACGGATAGACATACTTAAATAAAATATAAACATCCAAGACTTGGCTACAAACATTCATATTCATCTTACGAACATTTGCCCTTAAAATACCTATTATGTCTAGTTGTAAATTAAATCTAATCATATTTATCCGGTCAAAAAAAATCAAACTTCAAAAAAATATTTCTCATAAGCTATGCATATTTGATACACGGGAGTTTTACTCTTGCATTTTAATTGATTTCAACTACAGGATTATGGAATAAAGAGGACATGTCACAAAAATGGACTCCATAAAACACTGTGGGAGGGAGACAGGAGATGAGGGCTAGGGTAAGGAGTATACGTTAGCTATGGGATACCGCTATTACGGAAGAATTACAATAATACAAGAATAAAGAGGACATGTCACAAAAATCGATTCCAAAAGACACTGTGCGAGGGAGACAGGAGATGGGGGCTAGGGTAAGGAGTATACGTTAGCTATGGGATACCGCTATTACGGAAGAATTACAATAATACAAGAATAAAGAGGACATGTCACAAAAATCGACTCCAAAAGACACTGTGCGAGGGAGACAGGAGATGGGGGCTTGGGTAAGGAGTATACGTTAGCTATGGGATACGCTGTTACGGAAGAATTACAATAATACAAGAATTGTACTAGCGATTACTCTGGAGGCAGGAACCGCATATCCGTGACTTGTCTGGATAGCACCGGACAGTCAATTACCAGAACCAAGTCCCCTTACATCCCAAGGCAATATTCTATGTATATATTTCACACCATTACCCCTATTTCATCAGACAATCACAATTCTAAAATCTCATTTCTACTATCGCATTGTACCCATCTCCATGTCAACTGGGACATCTATCATCTCGCAGTGGAGTTGTCGTCGGAAAGTTAATCGCTACTTAATGTAGCATAGCTAATGTGATAATCTGAGTGCTGGGTATAATATAGTTGGATATACAAATATAATATTTAGTACAGAATCGCTTGCTCGTACATAACCAAGTTACATTCATCATCAGCCTATATATGTCCACTGCTGAACATAAGCCTCCCCAGTAGACGGCCACTTTTGGTGGGCTGTACATTGGGGGATTTGCCATAATCACCACGCTTGGCAAACGGATTGGTGATCGCAGTAATGATCTTAATATACACAGGAGAACGCTGCTGCCCGTCCCTTGTGCAATCCCTTAGTCGCCTTGACGACACCCACGGGAAGATTTGGGGTGGCTCTATTCTAAGCCGGGAACCACACGGCAAGTTACATTACTAGTAGTGTATTAAGAAAAATAATTCGTGTTAAAAAAGTTGTTATGGAGGCGAAACTTTTCGATCTGATACTGTATCCCCCCTCCCCTCTTTTTTTGGTTTAAGATTATTTATTCTCATAAGAAATAACATTTCACTTATATGAGATAGTAAACTAAAATTATATTATGTTCTATTCTAATCTAATCCGAATTGAGCTTATATAAAGCAAAATACTTTTAAAACGAAGCGGGTAGTAACAAACTATTTTTATAATATACAGAAAACAACAATAATCGATTGCCGCGAAGCGAAAATACAGGCACTGCATAACCCTTCCCCCCCCCCCCCCCACTTTTGCCCTCTCACACGCACCCACTTAATATACACACACATTGCTAAATCACATAAAGTCTAGCCCTACAATACGGAATATCGATATCGATACATTGAAAATCTTTGCAAAAAAAATTATTTGGATGTCTAAGGATAAGTAATAGAACACATTAAGATCAATTTTAAAATTGGTGCCTGTTTGTCTGATAGTTTGTGCATCACGTAAAACTACTGAACCGATTCATAAAGTTTTGGATAAAATTTGGAGTAACATGTAGAATAGAATAGAATAGGTCATTTATTCATAGCTACGACACACACATATATGAGAAATAAATAGGACAGAAATTAATATTAAATTACAATTTAAAAATAATCAAGGTACCTATGTGTCGCAGCAATAAAATGGCGCTTTATTTCATCGCAATCGGCGTACTCAATCAGAAGTTATGCGAATTTATAGTTTTAAAAAACTCACTGAAAGAATTGTAGGTATGATGCTTAGCGGAATTCGGATTACGATGAGTTAGGACGGTGGCAGTGACAGTTGGAGTATTGTGGATGCGGAAGCGGGAAATAAAGAAACAACTCGTTATAGTCCACGCGTTATAGTCCGAGCGAAGCTGCGGGCACAGCTAGTACTAAATATTACTACACGGAAAAAAAACCATTTCTTACACCAATGCAAATTGTGTTTATTCAAGAGAATATTGTCTTCCATATAAGGGACAGGATATTCTCTTAAATGTAGAATACAATATTGTTAAGATGAATTTTAAACCTTCTATAGACGCACATAAAGTTAATTAAAAACGGAAAAAAAAGATTTCTTACACCAATGCAAATTGTGTTTATACAAGAGAATATTGTCTTCCATATAAGGGACAGGATATTCTCTTAAATGTAGAATACAATATTTTTAAGATGAATTTTAAACCTTCTGTAGACGCACATAAAGTTAATTAAACAAACACTGCCCATCTCCCTACTGTTACAGACATACCAGCCTGTCCACGTGCGTGTGTGTGCGTAAATATTTGTAGGGCTGATGCACCGAGCTTCGATCTCCCGGCCCCAGCGGGCGGTGACAGCCCAGTAGTACGTACTGCCCGCCGTACTCTATTTTTGCGGGCGACGTTAATCTTGCGAGGGAGGTGACTGCTGCCTCTTTACGTTTGTAATATTAAGTTACTCTCTGTCTAGATTGTGGATCTAGTTTTATACTTGTCACGCAATGTCCTTACCACATCATCCCAGCCCGTAAAAATAACTCCATTGTCATTTTCCATTAATGCTGAGACTCGTATTTCCATACAGCTAAGGGCCAGTGGAGATGTGCCAACACACTTGAGGGAGGTAATGTGTTTGCCATCCTCTCCTCACGCCGTACGAATTGGCTATCGAAAAGGATGTAAGGGGCTTCCTTCGGTAGGTACCTACTTTAACTCGGTAGTGTTGTAAAATACGTCTTAAAGCAATGTGTAGTTAAAGCTGAAGACCATAATCGGACTAAAGAGCTTCTGAGAATCTACACGTAACGTAATATTTTAGTCTTTTCTGTTTTATGTTGTCTTTTTTATACAGGTTTGTTAGTAGTAAGAAAGCCTATTATAAAATAAACGATTATTTGAATGACAAAGATGCCTGGTACTAATGTTGATTCAGCTTCGCAAAATCTTTATTAATTGTATGCAAACTTGATTTTTAAAAGATGTGTTGCGTGAAGTTTGTAGCGCCGTTTCTTCTTCACAGCGCTAACACCTAGGAAGCGGTAGTCGATAAAAAATGACGTGTATAAATGTACCAAGTGTACTCATATGCAATAAATGATTTTGACTTTGACTTTGTAGTGGTATGACAGAACTACCGCTGTCTCAATCGATCGCTTGAAGCCTGTGGGCGTTCCTGTCCTTATCCCTACGCCTGCGCCTGCGCACCACTGCATTACGTGCATTATGAAAGAGGAAGCGAAACGGTTCGTGCGAAAACGTGGTATGTATACTCCAGGCCTGATAGTACGGTGATGAAACGGAGATGGGCGAATCAAATCGTGCAATTTCAGGGGACAGTCCCCAAAATGTAACTTGTAGAAAATTCCTGTTCCATAAAAACACTCCTCCTCCTCATCATCATCATGTCAGCCTCTAGAAATCCACTGCTGGACATAGGCCTTCCCCAATGAACGCCACCACACCGGGTCCTCCTAAACAAAACACTCCTCGTATAAAACGAATTGTTTTTTTTTCATATAAGCTACTGTTTCAAAAATTGGCTTTTTAGCAGTTTTACCTTTCCGCTGTCGATATGAAAATGGCAACTTAGTACCGGAATTTATCTTCTTACGAGCAAACAATTCGGAACGCGTGAAAAGATTGCTAAATATACACTCAGATATTTTTATTTCTTGTTTACTATCTGGCTTGAGAGAAACACTATTTTTGGCGTCTCTCTGTATTATTAGAAACACCTTAGACGTTCGGTCGTGCAAGGTGAGTCTAAAATTGGCTAAACAGATTCAGCACGCCTACGTCACACCCCCGCCGCTTGGCGTTATTGCTTCCTAAGCGTCCGTACACAGCACAATACACGAACCATACGACTAATATTATAAATGCGAAATTTTGGATATTTGGATGTTTGTTACTCAATCACGCTTCAACCACTGAACGGATCGTGATGAAACTTGGCACACATATAGGTTTGGTCCTGGAATAGGACATAGGATAGTTTTTATCCCGAAAAACATCCCATTCCTACGGGAAATACAAAATAATGTGTGAAGTTGTCCACGCGGACGAAGTCGCGGGCAACAGCTAGTATTATATAAGTGGGAACGGGAGCGGGAGCAGAAGCGGGAGGGAAGGACAAGGGAAGGGGAGAGGGAAGAGGAGAAGGAAAGGGAGGAGGAAGGGAGGGGTTTATCGTTTATAAGTTGTTTTTAGGAGGAACTCCGCGACACCAGGCGCACCGTGCTACTCGTCGGTATGTTCTGTCAGGGGGAGAGGGGCAATGACAAGAGCGGGTGCGTATAAAATAAATATGTAGGTTGGTATGAAATAATGTATATTGGGAGGGATTTAAATTGTATATACGCCAAGGTGATTTCTAAACACATATAATTTAGTTTCATTTTATTCCAAACATGGTAATCTCCCAGTAGAGTGAGTGTTTAAAGACTTCGAGCACCAGCAATGTTATTTTTTATGGAAAATATCAAAATGGTTTCACTGCTGCAATATCCGCTTTTACAGCGCTTTAAATATAAAATAACCTCGCTTCCGGCACGCTGCAGAGAATTTACTTTGTGTATTCTTAGACTGAATTATAATGAAGTCACAATATTTTGGTTTGAACTGTTTTCGTTGGTATGTTAATGATTCCGACAAGTAGGCAACTGGATATTTTTTAAATTTTATTTAAGCAAATCTAATAAATAAAATCATAAACATCGCGTGTCTGTACATTGAAGATATTTGCAAAAAAAAAATTGAGGGGTCTAAGGATAAGTAATAGAACACATTTCAATCATTTTTGAAATTTTTGTCTGTTTATCTGTTTGTCTGTTTGTCTGTGAGTTTGTGCACGCATCACATAAAAACTACTGAACGGATTTTGGTGGACTTTTCACAAAAACATGGGGCTTAACTTAACTTAACATTTAGTCTCTATTTCATCGCAATCGGCTAACTCAATCAAAAGTTATGGACATTTTTAGTTTTCAAATACATTAGTAGGTAAGGTTAGTATGGAATATATTGCACATTATAGTATTTCCGTACTATTCAGATGAGTGGATTACATTTGGAGCTGCGAGTAGGAGTTGGAATGGGAGTGGGCGTGGGCGTGGGCGTGGGTGTGGGCGTGGGCGTGGGAAAAGTGGAGTGGGTTTGGGAGCGGGAGCGTAAGCGGGAGCGGGAGCGAGAGTGGGAGCGGGAGAGGGCTCGGAAGCGGGTGCGGGACCGGAGCGGGAGCGGGAGCGGAAGCGCCAGCAGAAGCGGAAGCGGGAGCGAGAGTGGTAATGGGAGCGGATTGTGTAGTTCACGCGAGCGGAGCCGCGGGCACAGCTAGTATCTAATAAATAAAAACGTAAAGAAGAGAATAATAAAATGAGGTCCATGAAAAGGTTGATGAATGTGAGTGAGGCCAAAGATAAAATATACTAGAGTGTGAGGCTAGTGAGGTGTGTCAGGATCGCGCAAAGTGGCGATCCATCGTCTCTGCCTACCCCTCTGGGACCAAGGCGTGAGCATTATGTATGTATGTAAAAACGTACACTTCGCGTGACTGTACATTGATAATATTTGCAAAAAATAAATTGGTGGTGTAAGGATAAGTAATAGAACACATTTCAATCACTTTTGAAATTTTTGTCTGTTTATTTGTGGACGAATCACATAAAAACGACTGAACTAATTCTGATGGAGTTTTCAGAAAAACATAGGGTTTAACTTGGAGTAATAATTAGTCTTTTTTTAATTTTTTCTGTTTGCACCAGGAACCGCGTAGAGCCCGAGTAAAAAAAATCGAATATTTTTTATTTATTTAGGCCTTTGCCTGGAATCTGGAGTTTTATTCACCGTCTTCTGTCCTAGTCTTCCATCATCGTCTCTGCCACAGTAGTCATCAGCCAGCCTGTAAGTAAAGCGGTCAGTCTGACGGCATACAGATTCCTGGTATGTAAAAAAATAACACAGTAAGATCAGTCGCCTTATGCCCAAAACACACAGAAGTCGACTGCGTGGCGGTAGCGGAATACTTCATACAAATTCTGCTTCCCGCGGCGGTATTCTGTGTGAAGGGTCTTATACTGAATACAAAAAAAAAGAAAACAATATAAAAAGCGGTCAAGCGCGAGTCGAACTTGCCCATGAAGGGTTCCG
Source organism: Esperia sulphurella (assembly GCA_947086405.1). Taxonomy (NCBI): domain Eukaryota; kingdom Metazoa; phylum Arthropoda; class Insecta; order Lepidoptera; family Oecophoridae; genus Esperia; species Esperia sulphurella. The sequence continues at coordinate 2,441,701 of OX352270.1, read as the reverse complement.
TAGCAGCAAGTAACATAATATAAAAGTTATTGTAGCTCGTTGTAACTTTGATCGATGTTGTAATAATAGTATTGTGGTTTACGATTTATGACGTATTAAAAAAAAACTACTTACTAGATCTCGTTCAAACCAATTTTAAGTGGAAGTTTGCATGGCAATGTACATCATATATTTTTTTTTAGTTGGACTTTGGAAGTGTCTCTCGCGCAAACTATTCAGTTTATAAAAAAAATATATTAGAAACCTCAATATCATTTTTGAAGACCTATCCATAGATAGTAGTAGACACGTATGGGTTTAATGAAAAAATTTTTTTTGAGATTCAGTTCTAAGTATGGGGAACCCCCAAAATTTATTGATTTTTTTTCTATTTTTGTGTGAAAATCTTAATGCGGTTCACAGAATACATCATCTAATTACCAAGTTTCAACAGTAGAGTTCTTATAGTTTCGGAATAAAGTGGCTGTGACATACAGACGGACAGACAGACATGACGAATCCATAAGGTTTCCGTTTTTTGCCATTTGGCTACGGAACCCTAAAAAACCGGAAAACGCCTACACCATGCATCATTGCCTCTAACTCCTGGTCGAGTTGGCTCACAGCTAGTTGTTCTGAGGTCTGTCTGTCAAGTGTTTGGACCTCAATTCATCAGCCCTTAGACGTCCACTGCTGGACATAGACCGTCCCTAATGAAAGCCACTACACCCGGTCATCCGCCCTCCGCATCCAGCCTCTTCTGCCCACCTTCTTCAGGTCGTCGATCAATCTGTCGGCGAGGAGTCCCACCCTGTGCGTACCGATCCGTGGTCTCCACTCCAGGACTCGTCTGCCCCAACGGCTGTCGGTTCTGCGACAAATGTGGCCCGCGCACTGGCACTTCAGATTGCTAATCCTTTCAGCTATATCGATGACCTTTGTTCTTCATCGGATCTCCTTATTACGGATCAAACAATATATCCCTCTCCATATCTCGCAGAGCAACTTGAAACTTGTGAATCAGGCCCACCGTGAGTGTTCACGTTTCTGCGCCGTAAGTCAGGATCACTAAATTTTCTATGTTTTGTTCTTATTAAGGTTTTTTTTCTTTCTTTAAAGAGCCAGCGACTATGTCGGTCTATTGGTGACAACACAGTTAACAGAAGAAATCTATATGACTAATGCCTTATGGATTTCTTCTGTTAATTCCAATCTTAACTAATCTATAAAGTGCCTTGGCAGCATCTTATAGTGGAAAAGCCAAGACACTTACATTGACCCACATTCAATAAATTAGATTTTTTTTCTTGAAAATAAATTCCCAGGTAAACGTTCTTAGCATTCTTATTCTTTTGCTTGTAAAAATGCTGTAACATGAACTTCCTTTCACGAAAAATATTCGAACAACAAGTAAACCTACTTTTATTATTTGTACACCAAAATAAAATATTAGGTTCTATAAAACAGTCATGAAATGTTTTATATCTCGTAAAAGGGTTGGAAAAAGATAAAGTGGCGCGGATATAGATAAACATGCAAATATATACGGCAACACTTAAACTTGTCTCACTCTAAACTAAACAAAACCTCGTACAAGTATTATATTAAAGTAGGATACCACAAGCCCGCCGTCAAATGGACGGACACCCTGCAGGCCGTAAGCATTTCGGCTTATGTCCGTCGAATCGTCAGTCCATTTTGTACTCTCTAAAAAGATATGTGAATTCAGATTTGAATATTGTGAATTAAAACTTGGCATCCTCTTCAAATCCTCCGTCTGTCTCCGGCAGATGAGAGAGGTTTGTACTCCTGCAGTGGAGACAAAAATAACCTGATGATGATGATCCTCTTCAAGGTTAAGCGGTACTTCTCACCGGCACAGCTTTTCTTTTACCAATCACAAGTGTGGTCGTGTATGGAGTACTGCAGTCACCTTTGGGACGGCTCTGCCAAGTATTAGCTGGCTGCTCTCGTCGTACCCGAAGACTCATTGGTGACGATGCTCTGGTTACAGAGCCTCAAACATCGTTGCAGGGTGGCCTGTCTTTCAGTATTCTACGGGTTACATTTTGGGGAGTGCGCCCAGGAATTACACGGTTTGATTCCCCCTTCCATCACCGGACTACCAGGCGTGGTGAGGGAATTCATCCTTATGTAGAAGACATACCACGCTCTCGCACGAAGCGTTTTGCTTCCTCTTTCATAATACGAATTGCTAAGAAATGGAACTCCCAGCCAGCTTGGGTATTTCCGGACAATTACAATTTGGATATTTTAAAAAAAAAGAGTGAATAGGCATCTTCTGGATAAGCGCGCTCCACCTTAGGTCTCATCATCACTTATTTTTAGGTGAGATTGAGTTCAAGCGTAAACCCACCAAGAATAAAATAATAAATTTTGCATACTTACTCTCTAAGTATTTGAATTCTGATTAGCGTTTGGCATTGGCATCTAATTGTTGTAGTTTTCCGCTAAACGCTGATCGGAATATGTCATGTGACGTGTTATAGAGTGCAAAATGGCTTGTTAGTTTGCCGGATATTAGAGGCGCTTATGGAAGTAGGCAGAGGAATAATCTATCCTATAAATCCCCTAATGGACAGCTCACCAAAAGTAGCGTTCTAATGTGGAGGATTATGTTCGCCAGTATGCCGTGTGGTTTCCGGTAGAGTAGAATAGGACCACTCCATCTCTTCCCGTGGATGTCGTACAAGGCGACTAAGGGAATACATTATAAACATCAATCAGGCCTCCCCAACCCGTCTGGCCAGCGCGGGGAGTGTAATCCAAATCCTCCGTCTGTCTCCGGCAGATGAGAGAGGGTTGTGCTCCTGCAGTGGAGACAAAAATAACCTGATGATGATGTCCGCCAGTGAACGTATTTCAGCTGATAATGATAGTGAAATAAGCAGTCAACATTGTATGACATATAATCTCTATAGCAGCCGGGATGCCAGAAGAAAATATTCCATGTTTCCCTGTATCTGCAAAGCTGCTATTTCAGTACCGAATGTGTACCAACATATTTTTTGTACTACGCTATCTGATCGACAACCGCCTAATGATACCTGTGATAGATGGCGTGTTACCGGCACGACGGGAGATTTCCGGGATTTTTACCGGTACGAAACTTCAAGACGGATCGAAGGGTACATAATGTTCCTCGATATAGTTTCTTTGAAGAGAGAAGTTCTGAAGTAGAATCGAGAACGCACTGGATTGTCACAATAATTTCAACGAAGAACCTGGACTGTACCGCATTGTTTGAGGAAGCACGCATCGACTGCTTCTACACTAAACTAACGCTTCGTGTGATTCCCGGCTTACTCTGAGAAAAAAATAAGTAGCCCTCCTACTTACATAAGGATAAAAAATATATCATTATAACGTAAGTAGCCGCCTCCATTATAAATGGTGTCGCCCACAACTGATTCAGTAGCCGGCCACATTATTACGTAGTGTGGTTACTTAGTAATGTGACCGGCTACTGAATCAGTTGTAGGCGACACCATTTATAATGGAGGCGGTTACTTACGTAATTTTGGTATATTTTTATCCTTATGTAAGTAGGAGGGCTACTTATATTTTTCTCAGTGTAGAATAGGGCCACCCTTAACCACAAGGGTATCGTCACGACTATTAAGGGATTGTACCAAAGACGGGCATCAGATCATTACTGCGATCAGATCTGTTAATTGGTTTTATAGATATCATACAGATATTTCATATTATTACCAAAATTAACTAAGTTTGAAATATCCAGTTCGTTCTGCGCGTTCTAACTCCAACAGTTTACAAGATCAACTGAAAGACGATCCTTCCCTCAGATCATCTTAATTAGTTAACACGATTGTACGTGTTCAATTCAATTCAATTAGACTTTATTAACACGATAATAAATACACAGCTTCTATAATAACAGCTTACTTTAGTACATTTAAGGAGTTCTTAGAACTCTCGGACTCGGGTATATCTAATAAATAAAATCGTAAACTTCGCGTGTCTGTACATTAAAGATATTTGCAAAAAAAAATTGGGCGTCTAAGGATAAGCAACAGAACACATTTCGATCATTTTTGAAAATTTTGTCTGTTTGTCCGTGAGTTTGTGCACGCATCGCAAACGCAAAAGTTATGGACATTTTTAGGTAAGGTTAGTATGCAATATATTGCACATAATAGTATTTCCATACTGTTCAGATTGCGATGTTTGGATTACATTTGGAGGTGGGAGTGGGAATGGGAATTGAAATGGACGTGGGCGTGGGCGTGGGCTTGGGCGTGGGAAAAGGGGAGAGGGTGTGGTTGTGGGAGCGGTAGCGGGAATGGGAGCGGATTATGTAATTCACGCGAGCGGAGCCGCGGGCACAGCTAGTCTTAAATAAATAAATAAAGATCTTACCAAGATAAAATATAATTATATCTCCTTATACAATTTATAAGTAAATATTATAATTTATTTGGTACGAATAATTTAATCTCGGTCCAAATCTTATTTAGTACTATCTTAATCTAATTTAATTATATTGTTACTGTATTTATATATTATAGAATACTTTGTTGACTGGTAACAGAATGTTATGAATAAAATATCTGGATCTGTATCGCAAGCTGAAGTGGTAGTTGCGGGCAGACGAGTGGAGACCGTGAGTGAGACGCTAGGTGGACTGACGACCTGAACAAAGGTGTCCGGAAGCGGCTGGATGTGGAGAGCGGAGGACCGGGCGAAGTGGCATTCATTGGGAAAGGCCTATGTCCAGCAGTGAACGTCTTAGATTAGATTAGATTAGATTTTTATTATTTCAGTCTACATATTAAATATAACTATATACATTTCATGTACAGTGCTATACAATATATAAAGTGATCGTCGTATTTTAACAAATTATCAATATAAAAAATAATAAAATTAACACATTAAAAATAAAATGTCATAACATAATGTAACAATTTGTTTACATATAGATGTCTAAATAAAATTTCAATATATTATTATGAGTAATAACAAATAATAGTCAGAATGAAAATACAGTTTTTCAAAAATTAGGTAGGTATCCGCTGTACTTAGGGCTTATATAATGATGATGTATCAAAATTAGGGTCGCCCTAACATACATACATACCTTACATACATAATGCTCACGCCTTGGTCCCAGTGGGTAGGCAGAGGCGATGTATCGCCACTTTGCGCGATCCTGACATACCTCACTAGCCTCACTCACATTCATCAACCTTTTCACGCACCTGCTTTTATTATTCTCACTGCGGACCCCAGCCTTTTTGATGAGACGTTACTAATATTGTAGTAGGAAGAATCCATTTTATTCAACCAAGTCTAGCACAGTACTGCGGACCCCAAAAACATTTAAAGGCACGGACCAGTCGACGCATGAATGGGTTTTAGTCATTCGCTCCGCGTTCGGTAAATAATATGGCGGAATTGCGCGGCGCCATTCTCTTCCGCCATTTTGCAGACCGGTAGGTACAGATAGGACGTAACCGAACTTTAAAGTTTTGGAGAGATAATTTACTTTAAAATAGAAATGTAGGAACAATTCAAGAGTTAGGTACCTTTTTATTCCACTAGTCTAATCACATGCAAGACCTTCACGAATCATAATCCTAACGAAGATTGTTTTAATAGGATGGTAGGAGTTTTTGAATGGAACCTGGTATCCCCCCCCCCCACACACACACTAATAGCAACCAATAAGCAATACGCAAATGAAAATGTCTTCATCATCAGGTTATTTTTGTCTCCACTGCAGGAGCACAACCCTCTCTCATCTGCCGGAGACAGACGGAGGATTTGGCCTACACTCCCCGCGCTGGCCAGACGGGTTGGGGAGGCCTGATTGATGTTTTATAATGTATTCCCTTAGTCGCCTTGTACGACATCCACGGGAAGAGTTGGAGTGGTCCTATTCTACTCTACCGGAAACCACACGGCAAGAAAATGTCTTACTTAAGTAGAATAATAGTTACTATGGCGTCTAATCTCAATTAGCTGTATTTTAGACATTATGGGCATTTTAACCACCCACTAATATCAATCAACACCATAAGTTTACCATAAGTGATACGGCAAGTGTACTAAATGGCCTAAAACGCCGAAAATACAGTTAACTTAGGTTAGCCGCCACAGTAACCATTGTTCTACTTAATAAGACCTTTTCAGTGGCATATCACTTATTGTTGGTGGTGTCTGGGATCATAATGCAAATCATCCTTTATATATGATGAAATGCATCTACACTAATATTATAAAGAGGAAGGATTTGTATGTTTGTAACGAATAAACTCAAAAACTAGTGGACCGATTTCAAAAATTCTTTCACCATCAGAATGCTAGGGGAAAGAGGGAGCGGGATTGGGAAAGGGAACTTAATAAGTTTTAATTTTATTTAATTCTGTAGTCCACGCGAGCGGAGACGTAATTTATATGGCGAATACGTTGTCCAAGCTGGTGCGATACGATATGAACCCCCAGCATTCTAGCGCCATTGCTGCATTGGAGGGGGAGTTGCCGTCCGAGGCAAATTAGATGCCAGCTCTGGAGGTCCCAAGATGCCCGCTAGTCAAGTAGCGATGTCGTTTACCAGGTATATGTGTTTTTTGTGGAGCGAAGGTATTTATTTTTAATACCTACCTATAGTTCCCTTCAAAAGTACGCAAGGTGTTCACACTCAAGTACCTGAGATCGTGGGTTCAAGTTCCATTAGTAATAAACAACTTTGTACCTGGTCTTCATGTTATATTTGTAAATTATCCTATTCTTGTTGTTGAATAGCACAGGAGCAAATTCTTGTTTGTATTGGACAAGTGTATGTAGGTACTGATAAGAGTATGTGTATTAATAATAAATATACTTTATAAGCTACAACTTGTAGTAACAGAGATATTCCATTTACCAATGTTACTACTGAAATAATCCATAATCAATTATCAAATCTGATAATTTTGTCATCTACGCGAGTAATACCTACGTATAGATTTAGAACGAAAAACTTTGTTATTTTCAGCATTAAATATATTCACACACTGTTCAAGAAACTCTAGTACACATAAAATAAATTTTCTAGTCTAAATTCATGCAGCTTGGGCAAAATAAGCAAACTGTATGAACACACTGGATGACTTTTAAACAGTCTCCTTCCGTTTGAAACTCCTAGCACTTCCTCATAAAGACTTTGAGATAAGAGGCGCTACGAAAACTATGAACTTTTTTAGTGACAGTAAAAATAAACGAATCTCATGCCACGCTCTTGCACCAAGCGTTTTGCTTCCTCTTTCGTGATGCGAACTGATAAGGAATGGAACTCCCTACCAGCTTGGGTATTTCCGGACAAGTACAATTAGGATATTTTTTAAGGAAGAGTGAATAGGCATTTTCTGGGTAAGCGCGCTCCACCTTAGGCCACATCATGAATTACCATCAGGTGAGATTGAGGTCAAGCGCAAACCTATAATCATTAAAAAAAAATCAGAACAAGGAATAGGTACCAAAGCTCTTTATGCCTCATCCTACTCACTCACAGACTGACACTAGTTAAATAAGTACGATAATTGAGACCTTGTACCTATGTTTAAGCGCCAACGTAGACCTGTCGGAGAAAATCACTTCGCATTTAAGCTGTCAATAAATAATAGTCTTTAGTAGTGTAAGAATAAGGTTTAGAAATGTGAGCGTGACCATACGCCGTATCCGCTTTGTATATTTTACTTGTACATGCAATTTTAAACTTTATTTAAACACTGATATGAAAAATGATACCTTCGCTCCACATGAAAATGATATTTAAAATGAAAATGAAGAAACTTTTACATGACACACTAAAAGCAAGTAGAAGCTACGGAACAAATTGTGAATTTGGTATATAGTAAAACAAAATGAAAAACTTCAATTTAACGAAGTCACCAGCTTTACCAGGATAACCTTGGGTTCGTTTTACCTCTGAAAGCGGACTCTATTGAATCTCCTTCAAAGATGCAGCAAAAAGTTCGATTTTGAATCCGTTTTTCACAAAATGAAGCTGGAAGCGTTCGACTTAGCTTTAGAATCTCTATTTTTTTCAAACTGAAGTAAGTTGAATTAACGAAAATAATATTACCAATGGCAATTGCAAAATCGCAAAGTATGGTACTTATTTGTACCCTGGTACCCACTCATTAATATCAACCAAATAAGTGATCCTCTTTATAATATTAGTGTAGATGCATTTCGTCATAAATAAAGGATTATGGATTATGCATTATGATCCCAGCCACCAACGACAATAAGTGATACGCCACTGAAAAGGTCTTATTAAGTAGAACAATGGTTACTGTGGCGGCTAACCTCAGATAACTGTATTTTCGGCGTTTTGGGTCATTTAGTACACTTGGCGTATCACTTATGGTAAACTTATGGTATTGACTGATATTAGTGGGTGGTTAAAAGGCCCATAATGCCTTAAATACAGCTAACTGAGATTAACCGCCATTGGTAACTATTATTCTACTTAGTAAGACCTTTTCATTGGCGTATTGTTATTGGTAGCTGGGACCAAAATGCTCATAATTATTTGAAACTAGCTGTGCCTACTAGAGCTAACAAGCGATTACTATAATGACGTCAGATTTTAACGTGCAGTCAGGGAAACTGATGTACCTCGTACGTGATGCAATATATGTCGTGAACGTGCCATGTATTTACTAGTCTGTATCTGTACTGTGTGCTTTATACTTTCGAGCATGTACAGTCAGCCAGAGAAGTAGAAAACCGTATTAAGTCGAGTGATAGATCACTCTTTCTGACTAATCACTTTACTTAATGCCTCGAATTTTAAGCAATTGACTTTGAATAAAATATGATTTCTAATAATTGCAGTTTTTTTTTATTGTTGATGGGAAATCAGTTACTTGCCACTTGTTTTCTCCACAGATGATGACTCTTCCAAAACTGATAGTGGTGTTGCCATCTGAACAATCCAATTACGAAGAGTTGCCGCAACATTCTTTAAAAAAAAATTATACTTAATTATTTTTTTTCATGGAAAATCCAAAATCCGGTCTCTAATGGTGTTCGACTATTCTGACTCGTCTTTCTTTTGTACTTCGTTACTGTAATAAGTAACAATATGGAAAAAAAGGTAACCACCTTTTTAGTATCTAAACTAAATGATTTCAGTGAGTTTCACTTTTAAATACTCAAATTTTTTATATCTAATAACGTAAAATAAAACAATTTTAAGAATTGCGGTAATGGATTGTTCCGTTGGCTACAGTACTATGAATCACTACAGACGTATTGCATTTGAACTGCCAGCCAGTTGCAAAATGGCAGTTTGAATGAATTTACATGCGATTGGCATAACTGCAAGCCGACCGCCGCAATCCGCGGGCAGTCCGCTGGTAGTACGGTTCTAACAACTACACACTGGCTGCCAGCTAACTACAGTAGAACTACATTGCAGTTGCTCCAACTGCGTTAGGACTGCTTTACAACAACGCAGCTAGCTAACAGTCGGTTTGCAGTTTTAATGCAATTATGCCAACTGAAATAGAACTGCATCCAAACTGCCATTTTGCAGCTGACTGGTAGTTCAAATGCAGTCCGTCTGTGTTCATCCTAACACCGAGGACTATTTCAAAGTCCCAACGTTCAAAAAGCAACCCAATTTTGAATAAATATTTATTATATACTTTATTGCACAACTTAAAACTAAATACAGTAATAAATGGTGTGTACAAAGGTGAGCTTATCTCTAAAAGAGATCTCTTCCAGCCAACCTTACAGGGTGTGAGACAAGGCAGTAAGAGCGAGGGGGGGGGCAAAATAAGTGCATAATAGACTACATAATTTAAATAATTACTAAATTGTACAATTTGTAACTTCTATAACGTGTAACTGTATTTGTCTGTGCAATAAAGTGTATTGTATTGTATAATAACTAAATACCTGAACTATATATATAATAAATAATAATAACTATAATAAACATACTTACATAAATACATACGTACCATATTATACTGAGTGAGACAGATAGTGCTCTTTTAGTTTAGTTTTAAAGGATGTCACCGACATACTATCTCGAATGACCGTCGGCAGTTTATTCCACATCTGCGCGGCAGTTTATTTATCACTGCGATTGTTTTTTTCTATTCATAATTGTAATGAAAAACTATTCTCTAATGCATTTTACATAGAGTACACACGATTCGATTATTTTTTTGAAAGTTTTAACTAAAACACTTTGCGTGCCGACCGTACTTTAAACGTAGTTATCTACAAAAGGATAAAACGTCACTAGAGTCACGGGAAATGCAGAACCTGTAACGCCTTTCAGTTTAGTCCGGTCCAAAGCGGATCCAGTTAATCTCTATTCAGTAACAACTGGACCAAGCCGGAATTAACAGTTTCTTCTCGGCAGAATTTAATTGAACAGTTTTAGTTTTTCTTATCTCTAAAATCGACGTCATGGTTCCTTTTAATAAATTACTCTATCTCTCACAGTTTCTGAATTCCCAATGCTGATCGATCTTAATGATATATATTTATAATTTGTGTTTATACGTTTAGATATGTACATAGTACGCCTATTCAATTTAGATTTTATAAATTGAAAACATTTTAAAATGGGAAAAGAAAAATACGAATGTATTTTTATTGAATTTTAATTTTAAGAATTTTATTTTTATTTTAATATTTTTAATTTCAATTTACATTATGACATGAATATTTAAATTTGACAAATAATGAAAATAATGAATAAAGAATTTGTATTTGTAAAGAACGCATTATACGAGCCCTTTCACTTACTCTTAGGTTGACTGGAAGAGATACCTAAGAATTTGTATTTATAAGTAAATTCTGCCATTGTTAATTTTGGCACAATAAAGAGTTTGGTAGTGTGGTTCCCGACTTAGAAAAGGGCCACCTCAAATCTACCCGTGGGTGTCGTCAAGGCGACTAAAGGATGCACCTGGCATGACCAGCTGCAGCATTCTCCTGTGTATATTTAAATCATTACTGCGATCTCCAATCCGCTTGCCAAGCGTGGTGATTATGGCAAATACTCCAATGGACAGCCCACCAAAAGTGGCATTCTATTGAGGAATCTTATGTTCAACAGTGGACGTTTTTCGGCTAATGATGCAAGCATATACATACGTACATATACACATTTTTAGAAGAAAAAAAAAATAGGAGTAAATAAATAAATAAATATCTCAGACATTTACACCAATTATCCAGTTCCAAACTAGGCAGAGCCTGTGGTATGGTTACTAGATAACGGATAGACATACTTAAATAAATATATAAACATCCAAGACTTGGGTACAAACATTCATATTCATCATACGAACATTTGCCCCTAGCGGGATTCGAACCCGTAACCTCCAGTGTGGCAGTCCGAGCGTTACCCGTTCCGCCACGGAGGTCGTCAGTAAAACTAACACTGAATAAAATATATCAACAGTCTAATTGTTAATTTGTTAATGTTGACTTATAATTAATGTTGAATTATATTCATAAAGTTGTAAACTCCCAGTAAACCCAACATGTAATTCGGGTGAAGATTATCCCTACCATCAAAGTAGGCATATCAACAAGCCCGAAGCTGAAAATCCAATTTGAAATGCATACAAAGTCGCCTAACTAATCAGTGACTGAGCCTTTGCTAATCCAAACATCTTTACTTTGTATTCTGGCAAACAGCGAACATAATTAGTGAACGGGGGTTTCTCTAATTATCTATTGTCTTGCTAATTGCCGACGTTCTTGCGTCAATTAAAACTGCCAATCCGAGCTGGATAGGTTTAAGATTGGATAGGTTTAAGAAAGAATAATGGGGTCACCGACATAGACGAAAGGATTAGTCTGAAAGCTGCAGAACCGACGGCGCTTGGGATAGACGAGTTCTGGTTCACTCCAGCGCGGCGCGACAGCGGATCGGCACGCGCAGGGTTGAACGCCTCGCCGCCAGATGGACTGACGACTGAAGGTCGACGAAAGCGAAATCCAGCAGTGGACGTCTCAGGGCTCATATTTTATCAAAGTCAAATCCCTTTATTGCAAATGATTTCACTTGTTATAGGTACGAGTATTATTTTTTATCGACTACTGTCAAAGTCAATGTCAAAATCATTTATTGCATACGAGTACACTTGGTACATTTATACACGTCATTTTTTTTATCGACTACCGCTTCCTAGTTGCTAGCGCTGTGAAGAAGAAACGGCGCAACAAACTTCACGCAACACATCTTTTAAAAATCAAGTTTGCATACAATTAATAAAGATTTTGCGAAGCTGAATTAATATTAGTACCAGGCATCTTTGTCATTCAAATACTCGTTTATTTTATGATAGGCTTTCTTACAAAGTTGTGTTTTAATGTGAATCTTAAACTTTCTGTCCGTCATATTTAAGATTTCCTCTGGTAGTTTGTTGTAGAAGCGTATACATTGCCCCGTGAACGATTTGCTGACCTTACTTAGTCTTAACCCTGGTAAAACAAGTCTATTTTTATTTCTTGTATAATAGCTATTATTGTCACAGTGCCTCAAAAAGAGAGCGAATTTTTTTCTGACGTATAAAATATTATCTAAAACTGCTTCCTATGACTTGCAATGAAAGGACTCTAAGCTTCTTCGGTCACATTGTGCGGTCTCCCAAGCACGACCTGGAGAAGCTCATCATCCTGGGACAAGTGGAGGACAGGCGTGCCAGAAGACGAGCGCCGTCGAGGTGGTCAAACCCGGTGAGGAGGGTGGCTGGCGGATGAAGCTAAGTATCAGTAATCACTAAGTAGTGTGATTACTTAATAATGTGGCCGGCTACTGAATGAGTTGTAGGCAACACCATTTATAATGGGGGCGGCTACTTACGTAATAGTGGTACATTTTTATACTTATATAAGTAGGAGCTCTACTTATTTTTTTCTCAGTGTAGTTGCCTGTCCGGTGCTGTCCAAAGGAGTCACGGGTATGCGGTCCCGTCTTACAGAGTTATCGCTGTACAAACCCACCATCCTTCCGTAATAGCGGTATCCCATAACCAGCCTATAACCCCATCGCCATCTAAGGTTGCCTGTAAGAAATCGCTGAAAGCGATAAGGCCGTCGTAGTACACTAAATTCATGTAAGTTTTGTTTTTATTTAAAAATGTATATGTTTTGGTGCACAATAAAGAACATTTGAATTGAATTGAATCTCCTGTCTCCCTTGCCTCGAGCTCTGTTCCGTCTGACAATCCAAGGTCTGCCGTGCCGATAGATGCGTGTCCAGGGGCTAGCCTGGTCGTAAGCGTGCCGACATCCCGGAGCTGGGTGAACTCCGGGCACTATTAGCCTTACCGAATCATGCGGGGCTCTGATGAGGTGATAATTATTTCCCTAGCTTATCGTGCTCCACAATGTGTCTCATGACGGCGGCGATGTTGTTCGCCACATATCACGCCAAGTGGTATCACGGGACGAAAAGCGAACGAAGGAAAGTCGCTTTGCGACATTTGTCAGAATCGCGCAAAGTGGCGATACATCGTTTCTGCCTACCTCTCTGGGACCAAGGCGTGATGTATGTATGTGTAAGATCTTATTGTGGCGCTTTAGCAATTTCGCGTTTCCAGCGACGATATTACGTTGTTTAAATTTTTTGTAAATTCGTCATTAGCTTCCATGACATGTCAACGCGGGAGTTCTCCAATTTTCCCGCGTATGATAAGCGCGAAATTGCATGGAGAGAGGGGAAATTTGCATTTTATACGATTCCAGCGCCATATTGTGTAGAATAACAAGCAGGTGCGTGTTGCGTTTGGAATTTAGAATCCCATTTGTAAAGCATTCACTAGGTACCGACTATCCCTCTTGGTTCGGTTGTTTAAACGTTGAGATGGTGATATTGGTAATTTAGTACAAGGTACATGCTCGATAACACTTTTTAAATATAGTGTACTATTATTACAACCTAGTTAAGGCAATCTAGTTAAGGTAAATTTATTGCTACCGAAATAAAACATTTTTTTATTTTTTTCATTATTCTGAGAATGTTATATAACCCGTTGTTACTAATTAAGTCTGATTATATATATAGTTGGACATTTTTAAGTTTAAAGTAGTGGGTAGGCGACGCAGGCTATAATATAAGCGCGAACCAAAGTAGGCTCGCCCCTATTCTGCTGCTAGTAGTCGCGCGAGGTGTACGTTTGATTGTGTGAGATATTGTTCTATTCGTATTGACCTATTACTTAAAAGTACCTCTTTCCTAGTTTTGTTCAAAGTCAGTGTTAAGTAAATTAAATCCTTTTTAAAAAACTGAATTCGCTTCTGATTCCTAAATATATATATATATAACTTAGGATTGTTAGTATGTCGTCGTTGCGATGCACAGACAAACCAAGTGAAAATACATTACTCCGAATCATTCTACGTCATATGCAATCCACCACAAGTAATGTAACAGTGAGTAGGTACCGTTACCTTGAGCCACTTTATCTCGAATGTACTCCACAACGAATATCGTAACAACAAACACAGGTTACCTCGAACCAATTAACTTCGAATGTACGCCACCACGAATAACGTAACAACAAATAAACGTTACCTTAAACCAATTAAACTCGAATGCACTACACCACGATTCACGTAAGAGTAAATACACGTTACCGCGAAATAAATAATTTTGAATTTACGCCACCACGAAAACGTTACAGCGAATAAACGTTACCTTGAACTACGATAGTTCGATTATTGTAAAATAGAATACCTGATCACCACGAATAATAAAACATGAATAATCAAAAGAAAGCAGTCGGCATTAATGATTTTAATGAAAGAAGTAGTTGAGACAATAATCAACTAGCTAAAAAGCTATAAAGTCTACTTAGCTATTCATCCATCCTAGCCGAAATACGTCCACTGCTGAACATAAGCCTCCCCAATAGAATGCCACTTTTAGTGGGCTGTCCATTGGCGGATTTGACATAATCACCACGCTTGGCAGGCGGATTGGTGATCGCAGTAATGAACTTAATATACACAGGAGACTGCTGCAGCTGGTTATCCCAGCTGCAATCCTTTAGTCGCCTTAACGACACCCACGGGTAGATTTGGGGTGCCCCTTTTCCAAGTCGGGAACCACACGGCCAAACTCTCTATTGTGCCAAAATTAAAAAGAATTAATTAAAAGAAATAACTTTGCACACAATGGCGGAATTTACCTATAAATACAAATTCTTAATATACACAGGAGAACGCTGCTGCTCGTCCCTAGATATTGGTCAATTATATGTTTTCTAAAATAGTTTAGATGGTAAATAGAACTGGTTAAGCCTGAATAAACCTAGCTAGAAGCTGCAGTAAATAACATGTTAATCTTCTTAGTTAAATTAAAGTGATTTTATGCGCCAGTAACTGGGGCGTGAGCTGTGGACATTCAATTAAGGTTGTTAGGGAAAAAAGAACCTTTTTTAAGGCTGCGCTCTCATTGATAAGTATATTTATTTTTAAATTATTTTTCATATCAGATTGTCACTGCTGGACATAGGTGTTCCCCAATGAACATCACCACAGCCACATCGGGCACATCTGACAACCTCCGTGGGGAACGGGTAGCTCGCGGGCTACCACGCCGGAGGTTGCGGGTTCGAATCCCGCTAGGGGCAAATGTTCGTATGATGAATATGAATGTTTGTACCAAAGTCTTGGATGTTTATATATTTATTTAAGTATGTCTAACCGTTATCTAGTAACCATAGCACAGGCTCTGCCTAGTTTGGGACTGGATAATTGGTGTGAATGTCTGAGATATTTATTTATTATATTATTAAGTACTAGCTTGTTGCCTGCGACTTCGTCCGCGTGGACAACTTAAAATCACAAATTATTATGTATTTCCCGTAGGAATGGGATGTTTTTTCGGGATACAATCTATCCTATGTCCTATTCTAGGACCTAACCTATATGTGTATCAAGTTTCATCCTGATCCGTCCAGTGGTTGAAGCGTGACTGAGTAACAAACTTTCGCATTTATAATATTATTAGGATTCTATGGTGAGGGATACTAAATGAAATTTAAAGGTACTTTCCCCGCTCCCCCCCCCCCCCACCTGATAGAGGGGGTTTCCTCCAAAAGTATGAATGGGAAAATTAATCAATCTACCAGAGCAACATTTGTACCAAGTTTCATTAAACTTGGTGAGGTTTTCGGTTTCCATGAGGAAACACTGGCGAAGTTTACCCTAAAAATGTAAATTGCCAGTTTGCTCTTGTAAATACACCCTATGGCATAGCTTTTGCTGTTAGGGAAAAAGAAAGAAACTTTTAAAGGTATCGTGGCGGGGATCGGGCGCAGTTTGCTTAAGGTTTATTGTAATTTTTCAAAGGCCTCTTATTTTTTATTATTGTTAAGCCTCTTAATGTCATTTCTAAATGATTTGTTGGACCTTCTTAGCTTTAAAATTGGTTTCGTTGTGAAAACGAAAGGTTAGAATATAAATATATTTATGGTTTCAAGCGTTGCATATGTATGTACGTTTTACTATCCGGCGGATACCATCCTACTAAGTCCTACTTTGCCGTGTGGTTTCCGGTAGAGTAGAATAGGAGCACTCCAACTCTTCCCGTGGATGTCGTACTGAGGGAATACATTATAAAACATCAATCAGGCCTCCCCAACCCGTCTGGCCAGCGCGGGGGGTGTAGGCCAAATCCTCCGTCTGTCTCCGACAGATTGGAGAGGGTTGTGCTCCTGCAGTGGAGACAAAAATAACCTGATGATGAAGTCCTACTAATATTATAAATGTAAAAGTTTGGATGTTTGTTACACAATCACGCTTCAACCACTGGACGGATCGGGATGAAACTTGGCACACATATAGATAGGTTAGGTCCTGGAATAGGACAAGGATAGTTCTCATTCCTTCGGGAAACTAAACTAATCGTTAAAAGCAGTGAATATGTGAAAATATCGAGACCTTCGCGGTTGTTTGGAAGTATTGATATGTCGCAGGCCAATCATAATATTAGACAGATCAAGATGCGCCTAGCCATATCGTGATTTGGATCATTTCATGATGTGCCTTACTAACGCTTAGCCATATCGTGAAAAGGCGTATTTACAACTAGGCATATCGATCGAAGACAAACGTTCGTCGATCTGCCTTGCTAGACATATGATATAGCTAGGCAGATCGAAGAATAGTAGTAAAATACAAAGCAAACTTGTAAGTGTGTGAGTTATGTAAGACATGTGATATATTTTCTTATTTTTAATGTTAAATAAAAAAAAGTATATAATGAATAAACATTATTGAGGTTCAGTAAAATTTGTGTCTACGTATTTTATTTACTAAAACATGGTAGATTTAAATAATGGGGTCTAAACAACTATCTCTATGTACTACCAGATGGAGCGTTCCAAACAATCGCTCTGTTCCACGCAAGTAGCCACAACTCTTTCACATTCACTTTGAAACTTGTGCAGTTACTACTCAGAACATTTAATTATTTACTAAATATTGATAATATTTAACCGTAGCGTCAATATTTAGTAATAATTAAATGTTCTGCGTAGTAACTGCACAAGTTTAATTGTGAATGTGAAAGAGTTGTGGCTACTTGCGTGGAACAGAGGGATTGTTTGGAACGCTCCATCTAGTAGTACATAGAGATCGTTGGGTCTAAATGAATCTTAACAAGATGGCCGCAACGTCAGTCACCTCTATTTTTGTTTGTTGCTTGGCTTATGTTTCAGCCGGCCACCTTCTTCAGGTCGTCGGTCCAGCTTAATATGTATGTATGTATAAATTGTTCAAAGTGGAATAAACCCACGACTTATTATCAAATAGGCTTGTCTGCCATTGCAAATGCGAAATTGATATTCCAATGCCCCGTTGCTTTCGTAATGCAGTACTTATCTGCATCATTTGTCAAAGCCTTTGCGGCTCTAATTGGGACGTTCAGAAACCACACGCTCAGAAAAATAGAGAGAAAAAAGTTGAAATCGGGCCGAGTATGCGAGTGTTCACTGCCTGAGAAATGGCGCGAGTAAAATGGCGAATCAGAGGCTTTCGGCCTGTTTCTGTGATTGGGGCGTTAAAAAGTTTTTATGATAATTGAGTAAGGTAATATATTTCACATTAATGAAATCATCCCAGCTCGCACATCAATACCCCCTTGTAACTCGCCATCTGTTTAAGTACAAAATCAAAGTAGTACAATTTCCAAGGTCAAGACTGGTGTGATCAGAATTTGAGCACGTGACTTAAAATGTCCAAGCTGGAGTGACGTCATTCCAGCTCTGACTTTAAATACGAGTACCTTGTAACTTTTGATCTGTTTAAGCCATCATCATCATCATCAGGTTATTTTCGTCTCCACTGCAGGAGCACAACCCTCTCTTACCTGCCGGAGACAAATGGAGGATATGGCCTACACTCCCCGCGCTGGCCAGACGGGTTGGGTAGGCCTGATTGATGTTTTATAATGTATTCCCTTAGTCGCCTTGTACGACATCCACGGGAAGAGTTGGAGTGGTCCTGTTCTACTCTACCGGAAACCACACGGCAAGAGCTCTATGTATCATAGAATCCTACTAATATTATTAATGTAAAAGTTTGGATGTTTGTTACACAATCACGCTACAACCACTGGACGGATCGTGATAAAACTTGGTACACATATAGGTTAGGTCCTGGAATAGGACATAGGATAGTTTTTATCCCGAAGAAATAGCCTGTTTCTACGGGAAAACATAATAATTTGTGATTTTAAGTTGTCCACGCGGACGAAGTCGCGGGCAACAGCTAGTAAATAATGTGGCCCAATTAGTAAACTTTACTTATAAAAATAGAAACTGCCTTACAAATAAGATTGTTATAATAAGCACAGCTGACTGATCTCATAATGTCAGGCCATGAACGTCCACTGCTAGACATAGGCTTTCCCCAATGAACGCCACCACACCCGATCCTCCGCCCTTGCCACTCAGCCGCTTCCGGCCACCTTCTTCAGGTCGTCGGTCCATTTGTGCACTCCAGAACGTCTGCCCCAACGGCCTTCGGTTCTGCGACAGATATGACCTGCCCACTGCCAATTAGCTTGCTAAACCTTCGGCTATGTCGGTCGCCTTCGTTCTTCGTCGAATCTCTTCATTACAATGATATCCTTCAAAAAATCCTGAGCATAGCCCTCTCCATAGCACCTCACCTATCCATTAACAGAGAAACTCCGAGCATAGCTCTTTCCATAGCCCGCTGAGCCGCTTTGAGTTTTCGGACTAGTCCCACTGTCAGTGTCCACGTTTCGGCGCCGTAGGTCATTACGGGTAGGACGCAGAAGACTTTCGTCTTAGGCGCAGTGGTACCTATACGTGACAAGAAGATATGACGTAATTGCGTAATGCTGCCCAGCCTATCCTAATCCTTCTATCGGCTTTGTTTATCAAGTTGTTTTTGCCTAACTGCAGAGTTTGCCCGAAGTAGACACAGTACACTAAGAAAAAAATAAGTAGCCCTCCTACTTACGTAAGGATAAAAATATACCACTATTACATAAGTAGCCGCCCCCATTATAAATGGTGTCACCTACAACTGATTCAGTAGCCAGCCACATTACTAAGTAACCAAACTACTTAATAATGTGGCCGGCACACCATTTATAATGGGGGCGGCTACTTATGTAATAGTGGTATATTTTTATCCTTACGTAAGTAGGAGGGCTACTTATTTTCTTCTCAGAGTAGTGAACAACTAAGTTTTCGGACTAGTCCCAGTGTCAGTTGCCACGTTGTAGCGCCGTACGTTACCTTAATCAAGTAATTTTTACGTCCCATTAGTCATACGTAACCGCCATATTCACTTATCCAATAAAGCGGTAAAACAAGACAACTCTATCTTCGCACTGCTCCCAATAAATTTTCTAAAAGCAGTCACGTAGCAACGAAGTTGGCTCTGGTTGAACGAAGTTCCTCACAGAGCTGATGAAGGAAAAACAGAACTAGAAAGTTTCGAACTAAACAGAAAAAAACTTTACTAGTTGTTTTAAAAGGCAGGAGTTGTGTAATGATTCTTACACACGAGTAGAACTGATAAAAACGAACTAAACATCTTTTATAATCTACTTGCAGCTTCCAAGCGCGTGCCGAGGGGGGAAGAGGGAGGGGCGAGAGGTGATGGTACGATCCCTCGAAATGTCTTCAAACAAAAATGTCGTTGTAGATGTTGGCAAGGTGATCGATCTTATCATCAGCCAAATGGAATACACTGCTGAACATAAGCCTCCTTAATAGATAGCTTGGCAGGTGGATTGGTGATCGCAGTACCTAATGATGTTAATATACACAGGAGAATGCTGCTTCCCGTCAAGGTGCAATCCCTTAGACGCCTTGACGATTCCCACGGGAGGATTGGGGGGGGACTATTCTAAGCCGGGAAACAATACAGTTTTGTTATTTAAATATATTATAATTATTACTTCGCCTTTTTGTTCATTCTGTCTTAGTTTCGAATACAAATATTTTGACTAAACTAAATTAAACGATTTTAGGTTTTTTTTAAATACCACAATGATATTCTAGGAAACTGAAAACTGTTCAATCCTCCGCCCCAGACATTCTAGGAAACTAACAACTAACTTTACAATATTATTAGAAATATAATGCTTTCAACAGTATAATGAGAATGAACTAGGGAAGTTTTTAAAGTAATTTGAATACCTACAATAGACAGAGAAAGTTGTCCGTTGCCCTTGACCCCATCCTTACCTGATGGTAAGCGATGCTGAGGCCTAAAGTGGACATTTCATTTCATTTCATTTATTCAGCCTTAAATTGTAAGTACATCAAGTTCTTAAAATATGTTTTAGTCCCAATACAACTGTACCCAAGGGTGTAGCTTAAAATATCTTATAATAATAAATAAATTCTAAATTACACAATGTCACATATTAAAAATTAAAATAAACATGTCACAAAACAAATACCAGAATTAAAAAAGCTATATGAGTTATCCATCATTTATAAATTCATCTAAGTTGTAAGGACATTTCTTTATAAGTAATAATTTTAGTTCACTTAGAAACTTTTTATCAGTTAAGGACTTGACCTCCTCCTACAATTTATTATAAACTAGGACAGCATTATGTAAAAAGGTCCGTTTATATGCTGCAGTACGGCATCAAGGCACCTGCAGTTCAGGTTTGTGACAGAGATTAAGCCTATCACTTTTAAAGCTGGACTCACTAAAGCAATCTACAATATATTAAAGGCGCGATTTTATAACCTTGATTCCGTCATGGTTTCGTCGCTGGCAGCCATATTGACGATTTCAGCCGATCACAGCACGCGTTGCTAAGTATCGAATTGCGCGTGAAATTGCGGCGCGCTTGATGGTAAATCCAGCTCCACGAGTAAGCCTTTCATCGCCGACATGTGCTGTATATGATTGGACGATTTAAGGTAGAATTCTGTCCCAGTAAAAATCAAATCATTTATTTCACTCAGTTAACAGTCCTTAAAACGTTAGTAACAATTAATAAATAAATAAATATGTCAGACATTCACACCAATTATCCAGTCCCAAACTAGGCAGAGCCTGTGCTATGGTTACTAGATAACGGACACAAATACTTAAATAAATATATAAACATCCAAGACTTGGGTACAAACATTCATATACATCATACTAACATTTGCCCCTAGCGGGATTCGAACCCGCAATCTCCGGCGTGGCAGTCCGAGAGCTACCCCGTTCCGCCACGGAGGTCGTCAAAAGTGAGGATTTACTTAAGACTATGATTCTTATAAATAAAATTGTAAACTTCGCGTCCATACATTGAATATATTTAAAAAACTGGGGGTCTGAGGATAAGTATCTAGTAGAACTTGTTAAGATTATTTTTGGAATTACTGTTTGTTTGTTACCTAGTTAGTGCACGCATCAAGTAAAAGCTACTGAACCAATTCTGATGCCCTTTTCAGAAAAATACAGAGCTTAATTCGTGTTTATTACATCGCAATCGGCTTACTTAATCAAAAGTTATGCTAATTTATAGGTTTCAAAAACTTACATGACGATAGAACTATTCTGTTATATTTATATAGTAGCAGCTCCCGCTCCAACCTAACAACAACAAACGTATTCCTAACTTATCGCAATCTGAATTCCGCCGAGCATTACACTTCTTTGTTGTATAGTGTTTAGTAAACAAATTACTAACGTAATGTGAATTTTTTGATCTATAAATTCGCATAACTTTTGATCGAATAAGCAGATTGCGATAAAATAAAGACTAAATGTTAAGTTAAGTTAAGCCCCATGTTTCTTTGAAAAGTCCATCAAAATCCGTTCAGTAGTTTTTAAGTGATGCGTGCACAAACTCACAGACAAACAGACAAAAATTCCAAAAATGATCGAAAAGTGTTCTATTACTTATCCTTAGACCCCCCATTTTTTTTTGCAAATATCTTCAATGTACAGACACGCGATGTTTACGATTTTATTTATTAGTTGTGAGGTATCCTGCAGAATAAGCTTTTGTCTAACAAGGCAGTGTTGGATGGTAACACTGCCATTTTATCTAATTGCCTCACGAATTTTAAATGTAAACATGTCAATATTAGATTTGCAATTGGTAATTCAAAATGAAGCCCTGTTTTTTTGGAAACTCCATCATAATTGGTTCGATAGTTTTTACGTGATGCTTGCACAGACTAACAGACAAAATGATCGTAATGTGCGCTATGTGACCGCCTCGTTAGAATATTGGCTTGGTCATTGGACTCGAACGCCAGAGGTCGTAGGTTCGATTCCCACCAACTTTGTACAATTTGTATACAAGTTGGTCCCGGCCTGAATGTTATATCTGTGAATTGTCCTATCCTTGTTCAATTTCCATAGCCCAGGATAAATCCTAGTTTGGGATTAGGCAAGTGTATGTATGTTTATATATGCAATGGGCTCGATTCTGAAGGCACAATGTTAAAATTTGACAGCACTAAAACTGTTGCTATCCTTGTCACACAGTATTATGAAGTTAATGACGAAACCAATTTTAGCGCTGTCAAATTTTAAATGTGTGTCTTCAGAATCGGGCCCAATATTTATTTATTATTATTACTTAACCTTAGGCCCCCAATTTTTTGTTGTTCATATATATTCAATGTACAGTTTACGAATTTATTTATTAAAAGATTTAGCTAAATCGCAGTATTTGAACCTTTCCCCAATTTCTAGATAATAATAAATATATTCACGACGCAAAGATTCTCACTAGAAAATAGCAACTTTTCCAATACTAATTAGACATTTACTTATTAGCAGCAAAGTTCAAAGTCGAAGGTAAGGATACCCCCCAAAAGAGATGTCTAAATAAACAACTTAATTGCTTTGGGATTCTTTTCGACTGGTGTTCTGCTGTCTCATGTGTATTTATTACATGCCTGAGATAACACGAGTGAGAGCTCACCCACCAAATAAGGGATGTGACCACAGAAATCCTATCAAGATAGAATGGTTATAGCCTTGTTTACTCCATCTCGCGCGTGCCGATTTATGGACACAAGTCAAAGTCAAAGTCAAAGTCAAAATCATTTATTGCATATGAGTACACTTGGTACATTTATACACGTCATTTTTTTTATCGACTACCGCTTCCTAGGTGTTAGCGCTGTGAAGAAGAAACGGCGCAACAAACTTCACGCAACACATCTTTTAAAAATCAAGTTTGCATACAATTAATAAAGATTTTGCGAAGCTGGATTAACATTAGTACCAGGCATCTTTGTCATTCAAATAATCGTTTACTTTATAATAGTCTTTCTTACAAAGTTGTTTTTTAATGTGAATCTTAAACTTTCTGTCCGTCATATTTAAGATTTCCTCTGGTAGTTTGTTGTAGAAGCGTATACATTGCCCCGTGAACGATTTACTGACCTTACTTAGTCTAAAAACTGGTAAAACAAGTTTATTTTTATTTCTTGTATTATAACTATTATTGTCACAGTGCCTCAAAAAGAGAGATACATTTTTTCTGACATATAAAATATTATCTAAAATGAATTGACCAGCTACTGTTAATATGCTTATTTCTTTAAACTTTTCTCTTAATGAGTCTCTACAACGCAGATTATAGATTGCCCTAACTGCTCTTTTTTGCAAGATAAAAATGGTCTCTATATCTGCTGCTTGACCCCACAGTAGGATACCGTATGCCATGATACTGTGGAAGTAGCTAAAGTACACTAACCTCGCGGTAGCAACATCGGTTAATTGTCTGATTTTCCTTACGGCGTAGGCGGCAGAACTTAATCTGCCAGCTAATGAAGTTATGTGGGGTCCCCATTGTAAAGATGAATCTATAGTTATACCCAGGAACACAGTACTTTTAATAAATTCTAGTGTGTCATTACCTAATGTCACATTGTTTTCTACATTTCTTACATTTGGTAGAGAGAATTTAATACATTTAGTTTTCTTTGTATTTAATGCAAGGTTATTTACACTGAACCAGTTAAAAATTTGCGTGAGAGTTTTATTTACCTCAGCAAGTTCACAATCTTTTCTGCTAATTTTAAAAATCAGCGAAGTGTCATCGGCAAATAAAACTTTATTGGACATGTTTTGTATTAAAAAGGGCAAGTCATTTATATATACAAGAAAAAGAAATGGGCCCAGAACTGAACCCTGGGGTACCCCCATTTTCACGAATGACCCAGATGACCGAATTCCGTTTATATCTACTTTTTGTACTCTATTTTCTAAGTAAGATTTAAGTAATTCGAATGCTCTGTCTTTAACGCCATAATGTTTCAGTTTAAGTAGCAAAGTTTCGTGATCAACACAATCAAATGCCTTGGAGAGGTCGCAGAAGACGCCTATTGCATCATGGAAGTCTTCCCAAGCATCATGGATATGCTTAACAAGCATGACTGCTGCGTCGGTTGTGGAACGTCCCTTAGTAAAACCGAACTGACGATCGTGAAGGAGTAGTTTAAGATTGAAATGACAAAGCAATTGATTGAGTATGATCTTCTCGAATATCTTGCTAAGCACAGGCAGAACTGACACTGGTCTAAAATTACTGGGATCTTGTTTGTCACCAGATTTAACGCACGCCAATTCACCAGACACGGCGCGCCTCTCCCGCGCACCATTTATGCCTCGCGGTATAGAGATGCAGTTTGAAATCGTGCAATTTTGCACATTTTTTGTATTACTTGACCGTGAGTCTGCGCGAAACGAGTAAGCAATTTTGCAATATGTTGCTGGCACGTGTGTTGCGCCTACTCAACCATTCTATCTTGATAGGATTTCTATGGATGTGACACACTTGCTAAATTATACTTCATCATCATCACCAGCCTGCAAGAGTCCACTGCTGGACACAGTACTGTCACAAGGAGTGATAGAATATAAAACATGAATGTATACATTTATATAATCATCATCAGCCGAAATACGCTGAATATATATAAATATGCTGAACATAAGCGTCCCCAACAGAATGCCACTTTTGGTGGGTTGTCCATTGGGGGATTTGCTATGGTGACGTTCATTGGAGCAAGCCTATGCCTAGTAGCGGATGTATAAACGCTGATATGATGATGACCACGCTTGGCAGGCGGATTGGTGATCACAGTGATGATCTTAATGAACACATGAGATCGCTGCCGCCCGTCCCTGGTGCAATCCCTTAGTCGCCTTAATGACACCCACGGCAAAGATAGGGGTGGCCCTATTCTAAGCCGGGAACCACACGGCAAATGGTACGCAAGGCAATAGGTACTTGCTTTTCTAATAAACAGCTGTGTGTAAATTTACATATGGAATCCTACTAACCGAATATTACATAAATACCCTATGACTGAGATATTATGTTTTCAAGGATACCAAAGATAAAGTTATTATCTAGATGTGACCCATTAAACTTAGTATAGTTACTCTCTAAGTTAGCAGGGTGGGACGCCCCGCCGCCAGATGGACCGACGACCTAAAGAAGGTGGCCGGAAGCGGCTGGAGGCGGAGGACCGAGTTTGGTGGCGTTCATTGGGGAAGGCCTATATCCAGCAGTGGACGTCTAAAGGCTGACATGATGATGATGATAGTTACTCTAATGTACAAGTGAGCGTTATGGAAATTTGTATATTAATTTTAATAATATTTGTGGCGTTTGAGCGAAACCTGTTATTACATACATACATAATGGTCACGCCTTGGTCCCAGAGGGGTAGGCAGAGACGATTTATCGCCACTTTGCGTAGTCTAATGTCATTATGTATGTATGTATGTATGTATGTATGTATGTATGTATGTATGTATGTATGTATGTATGTATGTATGTATGTATGTATGTATGTATGTATGTATGTATGTATGTATGTATGTATGTATGTATGTATGTATGTATGTATGTATGTATATTATGTATATAATAGATGAAAATTACGTTTATAAATGTACCAAGTGTATTTCCCTAGCTAATCGTGGCACCTCAACACGGAGGCGGCGATGTTGTTCGCAACGCATCACGTCAAGGGGTATCACAGGGCGAAAACAGCGCCCCTCCCTCACACCCTTTTTGTCACGCTGTCACGTTTCTAGTGAGGAAATATGCAGTTCGAATCCGCGCAATATGTCATTTTTGTCGATGTTTACCCGACCGTAACTCGACACGAAACGAGTAAGCGTTTAATAGTTTGTGCAATATAATGCAAATGGTTGGCACGCGTGTCGTGCCTACTTCACCATTCTATCTTGATAGGATTTCTGTGGGTGTGTCACTTTTGAAGCAGGCAAAGATCATAATAAGCTATACAGCTCATCCTGTGGTGATGTATATTCCGAACACTATCTATGGCCAAAACCACATGGCAAACTAAATAAACGAGTAATTTATGTATGTATGTTGCCCACGATTTCCATACTAATTCATCCTTTGAAGATACGTTTTAACTACATGCGTGGTATCTGAGAACCAAACCCACAGACACGGCTTACGATTGTGTTATCCTACTAATATTATAAATGTAAAAGTTTGGATATTTGGATGTTTGTTAGGTACTCAATCACGCTTCAACCAATGGACGGATCGTAATAAAACTTAGCACACATATAGGTTATGTCCTGGAATAGGACACAGGATATTTTTTATCCCGAAAAACATCCCAATACATCCCAACATCCAAATATCCAAACTTTCGGATTTATAATATTAGTAGAATACGATAGGATAGGATTGTCTAGAAAGGACTAAGGTCTAATACTGCGGTTTCCTTACGTTACACATAATGGAATAACGCTAAATCTTGTCACTGAATCTAGGTCTTCTTTTTTTTTTAAAATAAATGAATATACTTTATCTCATCATTCATCATCAGGTTATTTTTGTCTCCACTGCAGGAGCACAACCCTCTCTCATCTGCCGGAGACAGACGGAGGTTTTGGCCTACACTCCCCGCGCTGGCCAGACGGGTTGGGGAGGCCTGATTGATGTTTTATAATGTATTCCCTTAGTGGCCTTGTACGACATCCACGGGAAGATTTGGAGTGGTCCTATTCTACTCTACCGGAAACCACACGGCATACTTTATGTGCAATCACAAAAATAAATTGGAGAATATATACTTTCCGAGGTTATAATCTGCTTCATTCTTAGCCGACTTGATGGTAAGAGGTGGGTGTGAGATCGGACCGATCCTCGGTTCTTCTCGGTTAGGTCTTACGCAGATCGTCGTTCTATCTAGCCAGGGGGCGTCCCATACTACTCTTGCCCAGTCGCGGTCTCAACTTGACAGCCCGTTTAAACCAGCGGTAATCGGTCCTCCGATTATGGGACAAGCCTACTGCCAAAAGTCAAAAGTCAAAATCATTTATTGCATATGAGTACACTTAGTACATTTATACACGTCATTTTTTTTATCGACTACCGCTTCCTAGGTGTTAGAGCTGTGAAGAAGAAACGGCGCAACAAACTTCACGCAACACATCTTTTAAAAATCAAGTTTGCATACAATTAATAAAGAGTATGCGACGCTGAATTAACATTAGTACCAGGCATCTTTGTCATTCAAATACTCGTTTATTTTATAATAGGCTTTCTTACAAAGTTGTATTTTAATGTGAATCTTAAACTTTCTGTCCGTCATATTTATGATTTCCTCTGGTAGTTTGTTGTAGAAGCGTATACATTGCCCCGTGAAGGATTTACCTACTGACCTTACTTAGTCTTAACATGCTCACTTTTTGAGCTATGTCGAAGGCTTTAAGGCTGCGAATCATCACCACAAAATACATATAAAGTAGATTTTTACATATTAATAATGCAAATGTATGTAACCAAGGATCGTTACACAAAATCTAATAATGTAACGTCGGGTAGCCGGAGATAACAAATATTGTACCTGAATCTAATTCAATTATAAGCAATCGTATGTGGGACAAACTAAACATGGAGCCACTGACAATAGAGTAGGCAAATTTTTTTTATATTGTTTTTTATTTATAATATATTATATTACATTTGATTTTTCTTAGGCGATCCTACTGAAACCACTGGGTTTATTTGTAGGATGGTGGTCGCTACTTGTACAATCTTAATTCTATTAATACCTTGAATTGAGCCTGTCTAGGTCGCATTGCTGCTCGCCAGATAGTAATATAATGGTTATTTAACTAGTTTTATAAGTGGGGATCGGAATTAGGTACTACGTGTCATTTATGTACTTGCGACGAAATGTTAATACAATACAATGCAAAACGATACGATATGATACGATACAATACAAAACAATACAATACAACACAATACACTTTATTGCACAAACAAATATAGTTACAAGTTATAAAAGTTACAAATAGTACAATTTAGGCGATCTTATCGCTTAAAGCGATTTTTTCCAGACAACCTTTGGTTTGGAAATATTATGCCAGAGAAATTGTAGGTTGCGCTGATTAGGACATTTAAATGATAAATAGGCACTTATATGACTATATTTATGTGTCTAAGATATTAATTTTTCATTAAGACTTATAATAAATTGTTTATTTGCACAATCAAGATTTATAATAGATCTTATATTTATTTTAGAGCTAACATCATTGACCTTGTCGGTATGGCAATCTATGACACATACATACATACATACATACATACATACATACATACATACATACATACATACATACATACATACATACATACATACATACATACATACATACATACATACATACATACATAATGCTCACGCCTTGGTTCCAGAGGGGTAGGCAGAGACGATGAATAATGCAAACTATGATGAGGGTAGTTTTTAAAACTAATTTGAAACTAACATTTTGTCCGCTAAATACTATTTTACTGCGTAATAACACCTCAATATCAGTAGTTTTTCTAAGACACGTTTGCATACAAATCACTTACATGAAAAATACACCATAATAACCTAGACGGTTTAGGGTGGCGTTCATTGCGGAAGGCATATGTCCAGTAGTGGACGACTAAGGGCTGATATGGATAAGATAAGATTTATTGTTGCAATTGTGGTTTACAAATATAGGTCTTACAATAAATAAATAAATCTTCACAATCTACCCTTTGGGGCATACAATAATTAAAAGCACTATAAAATTTATTCTACATTTCAATATTTAAAATTACAATTTCATACAATATAAGTTATTTAAAATTAATCAATATGTCAAATTTTAATTTATTAATTATAAGTAATGGCGTGTTATTTTACAATTTATAGTAAAAAAAATCTTTTAAGTCATAAAAACACCTACTCAGCAGCCATTTTATTAGTGCTTTGCCAAAATGTTTACCTTCCACCCTAAGAATGTCATCAGGAATGTGGTTATACACTCGGATGGCTGTGAAGTAGGCATTCCTATAGCACATGTCCGAAGTAGTCTTAGGTAGCGCTAACTTGTCGCGTAAAATAAATTAATGCTTTATCTAATCCAGCAGATTTCTTAGCTCATAGCAAATAACAGCTATCACAGTCGTGGAGAGCACAG
Source organism: Esperia sulphurella (assembly GCA_947086405.1). NCBI lineage: Eukaryota > Metazoa > Arthropoda > Insecta > Lepidoptera > Oecophoridae > Esperia > Esperia sulphurella. The sequence continues at coordinate 2,411,722 of OX352270.1, read as the reverse complement.
TACAGGTATACACTACACCTACTGAATACACAAACAGACTATTTACATTTAAAATTGACTCTCGCCTATACAATCTGCCACATAGCACGCACACATGCTATTGAAATAGTTCTCACGGTTACACGAATGTAGAGTCCGTGAAGTGGGTTGTACAGTGGTTTGTTTGCTAAGCAGGTTGCAAGTTATAATGAACGCCGTAGCACTTAACTGCTGAGAATTCGTAGCAGGGTTGGCATGATTGAATCATTTTCATTTAAATCCTATTTTTCAATCAAATGATTTTTTGTATAAAAATCAATGAGTTAATCAAGTGTCTCGTTTATCTTCTTAGGGGGCCGGGAAGACCTGGCGATACTTTGACCCTTCAGGATCTTTTGTGCCAAACCTCTGTCCACCGAAGCCGATTAAACCCGACGCCTTAGAATTCCTTCTTTGACATATGCAGGTTTTCTCACGATGTTGTTCTACACCGAAAAGCCGTATTATAAATAAACCGTACTTAAGTTTCCAAAAACCAATTGGTACTGGCGGGGTTTGAACCCACAACCTCAAGAACGTGAGACAAGTGCACAACGGCTCTACCAAGTGTCTTTAATTTACGTCATAAATAGAATTAAACTTAAAAATTAAGGGTCTTAGAATAAGTACGTAAATTACATGTAACGAACTCTCTAAATCTGCATCTGCTAAATCAATATAATTATTAAAATATTTAAACAAAAAAATCTGGCTTTTTCTATTCCCAATCCAATCCGTAATTTAGTGTGAACAATGCCAGATGTAGAAAAAATTCTTTCAACTGAAGCTGAAGAGGCTATTGCCCCCAACATTTGCCTCTATAAGGTAAAAATCGAACTACCATAAAATAAAAAAAACCAATAAATCGGACATTTTTTCAAATATATATTTTTTTATGTTTTTTTATGACTTTTTCCAACCCTGATTCGTAGCAAGTAGAGTTTAGCTCAGCGTAGCAAATAAATTTGAATGAACAGGTTCTACGAATGCTACTCCGTAGCAACTACATTTTTTTTTAATGTAGAGTTCTTTAAGAGTGTTTTTTGGCGTGTTCCCTGCTTAGAAATACGTAATTTGTACCAAGGACGGGCAGCAACGTTCTTCTGTGTATATTAAGATCGTTAGTGCGGTCACCAATGTGCTTGAGAGGTGTGGTAATTATGGCAAATCCCTCAATAGCAAACTTACAAAAAGTGCAAACTGTTGGAGAAGTTTATGTTAACAAGGCATAAACTGCAAGCAAACCTTCTGTCGCTTCTATCATCATCATCATCAGGTTCTTTTTGTCTCATCTGCCGGAGACAGACGGAGGATTTGGCCTACACTCCCCGCGCTGGCCAGACGTGTTGGGGAGGCCTGATTGATGTTTTATAATGTATTCCCTTGGTCGTCTTGTATGACAACCACGGGAAGAGTTGGAATGGTCCTATTCTACTCTACCGGAAACTCGCTTCTATGCTAGAGGGGAAGTGGGAACTCTTTTCCTTTGACTCTTTACTTCTTTCAGTTAATTTGCCTGGGGCCTGAGGTAGCATAGATTCAGTCCTTGGGACTCGCCCTACCTTCACTGGTAGGTGTTATGTGTTTGCGTACCTCCGATGATCCTCGCTTAGAGGAGTGGCGGGGGGAGATTGGTGAGGAGGCGGGATTGTCGCTTCTATGAATTTATCGAAGGCAACTTATATTGTAAATTGTTTATGTTTTTAATTTCAATTATTATTATATTATGAACTTTAAAAAAAACTAACTTGTAATCAATTGATTATCAATAAATTATGTCTAATAAATAAATATCTCAGACATTCACACCAATTATCCAGTCCCAAACTACTAGATAACGGATAGACACACTTGAATAAATATATAAACTTTCGCATTTATACGAAAGTTTATATGATGGGATGGGATTTTAGGAATTAAATTTGACATTTTATTTTTGTCTAATTTTATCGTGTTTTTGTTTATTATTAAATTAATTTGATTTGACTTGTAATGGAAGTTATCAATAAATATATATCTGTCGGATCATCAAGGTTATTATTCACTAGAGATTCACTAATTATTCATCCACTATGGGCAATACTGGGGCGGTATCGAGTAAATGAGGTAACGCAGGACTACGATTACAATTTTTAATAAAACACTGTAATTAAATTAAAACTGGCTGACAGTGAAATAACACTTCACTATAACCGACACTTGAGAGTGAGCACTGAGTTTAATGAAACATGGGCAGTTACAAGGCACAACGTTACACGACAACGAACAGCAGTAGAATGTGGCTCTAAACGACTGTCGCTCGCCCACCTCGGATCTGTCGAAGCGCTCTAAGTAGGTGGCGCCACCGCTGCGCACTTACCGCTCGGCCACGACCTTGCCGCTGCCAGCGGCAGCTAGGAGCGGGGCGGCGAGCGGCGAGAACAAATGTACAAAAATGTTAGCAGCACGCCACGAGGCGCCTCTATAAGCGGCCAACCCTCCGCCTGCCGAAACCACGCCGCTCACCGCGCCGCGTCCCGCTAAGCCAAAAGTCGTGACCGAGCGGTTACGCCCTCTAGATGGCGCGCTTGTGTTCCGTTAGCTCCAGTACTCATGACTGTCTTCGAAATGTCTATATCCAAAAGATACATCACTGCCTAAAATACATACGCTTTAATAAGTCACCTACTGTCAGACAATACACGCAAAAATATGTCTAAAGCTCTCGACTTAGAGTTGTTTACTGCGTACCGGAGGGGCGAGAACTCCGGAAGTAAAGGTATTTATCGCGGTAAGTTCGATCGAATGAACGAGGCCTGACAAAAGATCCGTAAGGGGATAAGCCCGCCCATATACTGTTTTATTCCTATTTCTTATTGTTGCTGTTAATTTTGGTACAATAAAGCGTTTACATACATACATACTAGATCTATACTTTAATTCATTTAGCTGAGTGAGAATAAACGGCTCTTTGTTGAATAATGCAGTGGGTTCCGTCCACAATTCCTTTGTATTCTGAGAACGGGTCCGAGTTTATTGACTGAAGACCATCGGGGAAAGTTGCTGAGAACTGAAGTGAACTTGATAGGTCGTTTGGATGGATTGTTTTTTAAACTACTGATGAAAAGGATTTCGTTTTATTGCAAATCAATGTCCGTTTCAGATGACAGAGAGATAGAAATGGTGAGACTGTGATTCCTTTCGTCCCATTTTGTAACTAAATTTCGTAACTGGCTACAAAACTTCACATTTAAAAACAGGTTGATCTAAAACAATAAATAACTTAATAATAATAAATACCTCAGACATTCACACCAATTATCCAGTCCCAAACTAGGCAGAGCCTGTGGTATGGTTACTAGACAACGGATAGACATACTTAAATAAATATATAAACATCCAAGACTTTGGTACAAACATTCATATTCATCATACGAACATTTGCCCCTAGCGGGATTCGAACCCGCAACCTCCGGCGTGGCAGTCCGAGAGCTACCCGTTCCGCCACGGAGGTCGTCTAAACTAATTTGTCACCTGACTAGCTGTGCCCGCGGCTCCGCTCGTGTGGACTACAGGATCCGCTCCCCTTCAAAGTTCCACTATCTATCCCACTCCCACACCCACTCTCAATCTCACTCCCACTATAATGATGCAAAATCTTTACCAGCAGAATCATTTTATTATTATCTTTATCTACTAAATAAAAACGTAAACTTGGCGTATCTGTATATTGAAGATATTTGCAAAAAAATATAATGGAGGGTCTAAGGACAAGTATTAGGACACATTTCGATCATTTTTGGATTTTATGTCGTTGGAAACATAGGGCTTAACTCGGAGTAACATATATGCTTTATTTCATCGCAATCAGTTTACTCGGTTTAATGGGGAAAATACAGTACAAAATAAATACAAAATACTTAAATTCTATTGCCAAAGAATACTTAATATTACTACTCACTCATCACTAGTCACTCATTTCCCCCCGTCGCCCGCAAAAAAAAGTATATAGCTGGCAGTATACACTACTGGGCTGAGTAGAAGTTAGAAAGAGAAGCACTTATACTGTTGACGTAAAACATTGTGCAGCTGCAGCCCTACAATAATTTACGCGCACACACATACGTACGTATACGGACAGGCCGTGCCTGTAGTAATTAAATCTGCTTTTTTAACTAGGGTTGTCATCCGTCCTGTTTTTGCCGGACTGTTTACGGGGCGTCAGGGGAGTCGATTTATAACAATTATAACATTTTACTGAGTAACTTAAAGAAACTCTTGCCATCCGGGTTGTAAGGTCAATAATCCGGAGATTTTATGCTTCTTGTCCTGATTGGCATATTTTATACTGAGACGTAGCTACTTATAAGTAGCTAACTAGAGCCTATGCACCAGTGACCCCCAACTTGATACTTTGCTAGTGTGTTTGTACCGGGGAGAGGAAAAATATGCGGGTTCCTTGTTCAAGTTATTTATTTTGCAATGACATGAAAGAATAACAATGACATTTGACAGTTCATCGACAGTGAACGTCTACAATTGATTAAGTATAAGATCCACAATATAGATGGCGCTGTGCGTCATTTGGTATTCTAACAATGTTGATAGATGACGCGCAACAGTATTGCATATGTAAGTTAGATGATTCCCTTGGTGCTTAGAATGATGCCCCCCTATTTTTCCCGTGGGTGTTCTCAAGGCGACTAAGGGATTCCACCAGGGGCTTATTCCAATAATCCGCTGCGAAAAATCCCCTTAAGGGGATTTCTGGAATTTTTGGAAAATTTGTCCAGAAATCCCCTGCCGATGCTCAAAGGAAACACTAAGGGGATTTCTGGATGGGCCGCAGCGTTCTCCTATGTGTGTATATTAAGATCATTACTGCGATCGCCAATCCGCCTGCCAAGCGTGGTGATTAACAAATCCCCCAATGGACAACTTACCAAAAGTGGTATTTTATTGGGGAGGCCTATATCCATGGGCTGATGATGATGACTGAATCAGTTGTAGGCAACACCATTTATAATGGGGGCGGCTACTTACGTAATAGTGGTATATTTTTATCCTTATACTAGCTGGTGCCCGCGACTTCGTCTACGCACGATTAGTATTCCGAGTAGCTTTTTTGTAGGACTATTTAAGATAAACATTTCCATCATACATTATATATGTGTAACTCTAGCGGTTTTGGCAGCGCACGCCAGAATAGCCCGCAGAAGGTAGATTTTTCCTACTTACTTGATATTTTGGACAATTCACACAATATCTTTATAAATTGTAGCCTATGTATTATTCTGATGTATAAGCTATATTATTGTAAAATTTCAATAAAATCCATTCAGTAGTTTTTACGTGAAAGAGTAACAAACATCCATCCATACTTACAATAATATTAGTAGGATAGGATAAGAAGGAGCGCTACTTATGGAAGTAGAATTTTTGTCTCAGTTAGTGATGACAACCCTATGTATATAACCCTTCACCTCTCCCAACTTAGACAAATAGATAGTAAATCCTTTGAAAATCCTTTTATTTAATTTCCCAAAGATAAGCATCACTAGTACTACCCAAAAATATCTACATTTCACGTCCAAAGTCCCGGTGCCGTGAAGTTTGTAAAGCTCACTAAGTCCGGAGTTCCGACGCGGGACTTACCCTGATCCTGGGATTTGGATCAAATTATCCACTCGTGCCGTTAGTTGCGGAGGATGTTCGTAACGGGACAAGTTTTGGGCTGTTCTGTACTGTTTTGTGTTATTTCAATCGACCTTAGGTGGTTGGGATTTTGTTTGAAGGAGTTTTTAAGGTAGCTGCGAGACTTTTGGTTGAGTAGAAGCGGTTATGCTGTCAATTTATATTCTAAAACTTTTGGAAGTCGAGGCTTTGGCTTAAACGTGAATACTTTTATAAAATCAGAACGGTTTTACGTAAAGTAAAATGGGCGTTAAGTTTTATTTGTCGAAACCAAACCAACCACGATGGATCTAAATAGGATAACGAGTGAATAAATATAATATCTCTGGACATTGATACATAAATTGATTATGATTATTTCAAAATATCTGTTTTGAAATATTGTTTGTGTCCAGAAGAAAAATGAAAACAACATTATTATTTTCCAAGAACCAAGTTTTCTTTATATGTATCATCATCAGATTATTTTTATCTCCACTGCAGGAGCACAACCCTCTCTCATCTGCCAGAGACAGACGGAGGATTTGGCCTACACTCCCCGCGCTGGCCAGACGGGTTGGAGAGACCTGATTGATGTTTTATAATGTTATTCCCTTAGTCGCCTTATACGACATTCACGGGAAGAGTTGGAGTGGTCCTATTCTACTCTACCGGAAACCACACGGCAATGTATACCAAGTTGTATTTATCAAAAAAGATCTTACATTAAAATCCTCTGACCGTTAAAAACTGATCGAGTGTAGGTACGAAAGTCCAACCACAAATTGTACCCTTGGCGGTGCCGTAACTAGGGCGATGCCAGCGGTGCCCGATCCACAGGGCACAGACCTTGGAGGGGCGCAAAATGATTTTGGTGGGAGTTTTTCAAGGGCCGGGCGATTAAAAGGATATTTACAGTACTGAGGCTTGGTAAAAGAAAAATTAAACTATGAAAGATTTTCTTTCTTCCGTTCTTTTACCAAGGGTACGAATGGAATAACTTATTAGAAAAAGAGCACTTGTTCATTAATATAATTATTCTATTACCTGCTCTAATGGGTTACTAATACGTCATAAAACAATTTCTGAAAAAGCTGGCAGATTTGCCCTTTTTGCAATAAGTGATTTAATTATGTAATGGATTGTGACAAATGAATGTACATAGGTTTAAAGATCTTTATTCTCATTAAGACAATGTCACTTACATGAGAAACAATATAGAAATAACATATTTTTAGTTCGCACCGCACACACACAAAACATTTATTTTTATTTTACTTACTCGCTTAATGCATTTGTTGTTAGATATCGTAATTGTCAAGTACATACATACATAATGCTCACGCCTTGCTCCCAGAGAGGTAGGCAGAGACGATTTATCGCCAGTTTGCGCGATCCTGACAAACGTCGCAAAGCGACTTTCCTTCGCCCGCTTTTCGCCCCGTGATACCACTTGGCGTGATGTGTGGCGAACATCGCCTCCATCTTGTGACACATTGTGGTACCGCAATTAGCTAGGGTAATAACTATCCACCACATCAGAGCCCCGAATGTGGTACATTGACAAACGAGTGTGGTCCAAACAATTAGGTTTCTGTCAATAGAAGACTCCCTTAAGCAACAAAGCAGACGAACTTTTGAGTGACCAGAGACTTACTAATTGGTGAAAGTTTGACCCTAAGTAATACTGGTTGTCCTCTCCTTTACACAGGACTTAACAAAACTAGTGTCTGATCATAAATGGAGGGTATTTTACGAAGAACAACACTGGTCACTTTAGTTTTTAAAGTTAGTACGTTGAAGTGGCAGTGGGCTGGTCACACTGAGAAAAAAATAAGTACCCCTCCTACTTACGTAAGGATAAAAATATACCACTATTACGTAAGTAGCCGCTCCCATTATAAATGGTGTCGCCTACAACTGATTCAGTAGCCGGCCACATTACTAAGTAACCACACCACTTAATAATGTGGCCGGCTACGGAATCAGTTGTAGGCGACACCATTTATAATGGGAGCGGCTACTTATGTAATAGTGGTATATTTTTATCCTTACGTAAGTAGGAGGGCTACTTATTTTTTTCTCAGAGCACATCTGTTGGAGAACCGATAACCGTTGGGGTAAACGAGTTCTCCAGTGGAGACCGCGACTCGGCAAGCGTAGTGTGGGACGCCCCCTGGCTAGATGGAGTGACGATCTGCGTAGGGCGGCTGGCAGAGACTGGATGAGAAGAACCGAGGATCGGGTTCAGTGGCGCGCCTTGGGAGAGTCCTATGTCCAGCAGTGGGCTCTTACAGGCTGATGATGGTGATGATGATGATGAACACTCAACTCTTGGTCAACTGACCAACTTCGACGAATTTCATTCTTAAGCGTTATCTAGTGGATAAAAAAGTCGTCTACCGCCGAGAGATCGACGCTGTATATTAGAAAGAGAAGCACTTACTTGTATGTTATTGACGCATAATGTTGTTCCTCTCTCGATCGACTATGTTCGCGCGCTGGGTGTAAAAGCCCTACCATAATTTATGCACACACACAAACGTAATAGGTGATTAAATCTGTTTGTATTGAGTGCCGGAGGTGTCTTAAGGTTCCCAGGTGTAAATAACGGATTGAAAAAACTTTTCAAATTAAATTTAACGATGTTCGTTTAGCTACATCCTGTACTCGGAGTTGCTCCTCATTAGTGCGTGGTCCTGTTTCGAATTATAACGGGTAGGTAATTAAGTATTCGGTTCGATGCTGGGGGTTGGCCGACCTTTTTTAATTGGGTACACGTGATCGGACGATTCGATGTACATACTTAAGTTTCAGCTCCGTTTGTTATATAGATGTTACACATTACGTGTGAAATCAAATTTTTGAACAAAATAAATATATTCAATACCAAACTATGATTTCTCCTGTGTTTAGAAACAAAAACAAACTAATGCAAAAAAAACCATTCGCAAAAAGTTCTATTCGCATTATGTCCCTTTCACTTAGGATCGCCATCCTTCCGAGTTTCCGCGGATTGGTCCCAGTTTACGTGGGGTTTTTTTTTGCAGACCTGGTTTTAAAATTTTCAATTAAAAGTTGATTTATAACAAAAGGTTGCGGTAACAAAAGGTGAGGTTGCGGGTTCGAATCCCGCTAGGGGCAAATGTTCGTATGATGAATATGAATATTTGTACCTAAGTCTTGGATGTTTATATATTTATTTAAGTATGTTTATCCGTTATCTAGTAACCATAACACAGGCTCCGCCTAATTTGGGACTGGATAATTGGTGTGAATGTCTGACATATTATTATTATTATAAAACTATTTTTTATTTTACTGAATAACTTTAAAAAAACTGTTGATATGTCCGGGTTGTAAACTCCAAAATCCGTTTTTTTAATACTTTTTGTCATGGTTGGCAGATTTTAGAGTAGGCAATACTACTTTCATTAAATGTTCCTTGTAGAGTAGCCTGCTAGACTTAGTTTATTGTTGTCTGTGAGTCAGTGTCTCGGTCTATCACATAGACAGGCCTTTGTAAGCCTAAGAACCTAGGTTCCCTAACAACCTATCGTCCTTACAGCCCTAAATTAACATAAAATAAAGTTTAAATATATAAATCCGGGCAGTCTGTCGCCGTAAGACCTAAGGCAACAGACGGAAGTGGGGAGGTACAGGCAATTAGGAAAGTGGATTGTCTCACTGCCAGTCGCCCAGGCGAACGTCAGACAGGCTGTGGGCTAAGGGTGGCTTGGCAACAGCGAGAGGTCGACGCGACGTGAAGTGAAACAAGTAATTTATTTATTACAATTTTTCTAATCTACATCTACACTATAATATCATGGACTACAGAATCCGCCCCCCCTCCCCCTCCCGCTTCCACTCCCGGATGCGATGAAAGACATTTTATGGTTATTTTTTTTACACCTTGGGTTACATTATTGAAGTTTTAGTAGGGATTCCTAATATTTTATAGTAATAAATATAGCCTATGTTACTTAAGGATAATGTAGCATTCTAATGGTGAAAGAGTTTTTGAAATCGGTCCAGTAGTTTTTGAGTTTATTCGTTACAAACATACAAATCTTTTCTCTTTATAATATTAGCGTAGATGAAAAACCAATACATCCAAGCCCATTAGGTACACTGCCAGATGTTTTAGATTGAACATTGGACTCTATAACCATCGTATTTCAAACTCCCAGATAAACTTGGATTAAGCCGGAGCTCGAGTTGAGCAATATACTTTATACCTTACGACACGACGCGACGTTCGGAAAAGACAATCAATTACATTAGGTCGTACGCATCTAGACCACTGATACACGTACCGATATCGTTTTTATAAGGTTTACTTGGATGATCAAAACTACTACAACACCTGTAACCACACTGATGCAATAAATGATTATGTCTATGACTAATTAAAAATAAATAAATAATAAATAAATGGGGGACATTTCACACACGGCCACCTGATCCCAAACTAGGCAGAACCTGTAATATGGGTATCAGACAGCTGATATACAAACATAAATACATAATATACCTATATAATCGGTATTAATCAGATCAACAACCGCAGATGTCATCATCATCAGCCTGAATGGGTCCACTGATGGACATAGGCCTCTCCTAAAGTGCGCCATTGGACCCGATCCTCGGATGGTCTCATCCAGTCACTGCCAGCCGCCCTACGCAGATCGTCGCTCCATCTAGCCAGGGTGCATCCCACACTACGCTTGCCCAGTCGCGGTGTCCACTCGAGAACCCGTTTAGCACAGTGGTAATCGGTTCTGCCACTTTAACATGCTAACTTTTTGAGATATGTCGAAGGCTTTAGTTCTCTGGCACATTTCGGATTCTGTCCCTTAGAGAAACTCCGAGCATACCTCTTTCCATCGCCCGCCGAGCTATGCGTTGACCGCAGAGGTGTAAGTGAATAATCCCTCATGCAATAATTGATCGGAAACTTACAAATGTGCATTGGCTAGATACCACCCTAATTATAAGTAACGAAAGCATTTGAGTTAAGTTACTATGCTGCATTAGTCTAATATAAGATCTCAATGACTTAATTTAATTACATAGGTACATAGTATTTTTTTATATTAATAAAAAAATGAACATAATCAGAGAAATATTCGTAAAAAAAATATATATCCAACGTCAGAAATCTGAATTTGGCAATTTGAATGTATACTAGTACATGATATGCAAATTGTTGCGACTAGAAGCGAAGACAGTATCTTTTAACTTATTAATAATGCCTGTCCCAGATAATTTATTGAGTACATTAAATTGTCTCATCGTATGATGTAAAAGCGATCTAATCATTGGTCCAGATAGGCGCAGTTGATTAGAGTCCCGCTCGGCAGTCTAGCTTGTGGTTTCAGGTCTACCAACCCCCACCACAAGCGGTTTGCAACTGATTTAGTTCAAATAGGAATGAGTTTTTTGTATTTGTCAACTATACGAATTGACTTATATTTTTTAGAGTGTGCCAGAGACGAGACTAGTTATGCAAAACTTACTTATAGAGTTAGTTAAGACCAGTTATGCAAAAAATGCTTACAGAGTGAGTCAGAGATGATACTAGTGATGAAAAACTTATTTTTAGCTTGTGTCAGAGACTAGTTACGCAAAACGTATAGAGTGAGTCAGATATGAGACTAGTTAAGCGAAGCTTATAGATTATTTTAGAGATGAAACAATTTATACAAAACTTGCTTAAATAATGATCAGATGAGACCAGTTATGTAAAACTTACTTATAGGTTATGTTAGAGACGAGACTAGTTACGCAAAACTTATAGAGTGTGTCAGAGATGAAACCAATTATGCAAAACTTACTTATAGAGTGAGTCAGATATGAGACCAGTTATGCAAAACTTACTTATAGAGTGAGTCAGATATGAGACCAGTAATGCAAAACTTACTTATAGAGTGAGTCAGATATGAGACCAGTAATGCAAAACTTACTTTTAAAGTGAGTCAGAGACGTGACTAGTTATGCAAAATTTAATTTTAAAGTGCGTCAGAAACGATACTAGTTATTCAAAACTTACTTTTAAAGTGCATCAGGGAGGAGAATAGTTACGCAAAACTTTCTAATACCCGAACTTGACCGAGAGAGTGAAGGAGTCGCTGGATGGTCACAATCGCCTATTTCTGTCTCCAAACAGTAAAGCTAGCATTGCATTCTTGTGTTCAGTAATTACAGACAAACGCTCCTGTGGTCATTGGTATTTGGTCTAAATACTGCATGGCGTCACTTAATGCCTACCACCAGGCAGGTTGTCTGTCTGTTTGCCACTCCAGAACATTAAAAAAGTACTATACATCATCATCATCATCAGGTTATTTTTGTCTCCACTGCAGGAGCGCAACCCTCTCTCATCTGCCGGAGACAGACGGAGGATTTGGCTTACACTCCCCGCGCTGGCCAGACGGGTTGGGGAGGCCTGATTGAGGTTTTATAATGTATTCCCTTAGTCGCCTTGTACGACATCCACGGGAAGAGTTGGAGTGGTCCTATTCTACTCTACCGGAAACCACACGGCATAAAGTACTATACGAAAAATACATATATTTTTTAATTTTCTAAATGCTATGCTACGAATTTCGTCTACTACGTTAACGCTTAGCACTTGTGTAGTTTGTAAAAAGTAATGAAAATTTCAGTTTTGCAATTACACGTTTATTAAATTTCATACTAATATAATCAGTAATCTAAGGATTTTCTAGGATAATACTTCAGGGAAACAAATGTACTTTAGGAAATGTCTATTACCGAAATGGTAACAAAAAACATGTTTAAACCAACGATCTCTATGTACTACTAGATGGAGCGTTCCAAACAATCGCTCTGTTCCACGCAACTGCGTCTCCGGGAGCCGCAACTCGGTTATATTCACAATGAAATGTTTTCGACCAGCTTAAAATTACCTGTGTTTACGATTAAATGATTTGGCGATTAATCGTCGCCAGTGAGCCTTCCGGCACGACGCTCGATCGCGTTTAAAAACTACAAGGAAACAAAATTTTGCACAGGAAATTTCGACGATCGAGTAGGTATTTCCTTTCTACTCTAGTCGTTTGACGTGAAGACAGCCACACCTCTTCACACATGTCTTTTAAGGTACATCTGGCTAGCTCTACAAAGAGCCTGTGCCATTTTAATCTCCCCATTCAGTTACAAGCTTCGTGTGACGTCACAAAGCTACGATTATCTGCTTCAAATGTGTCTCGCGGGGGAAATGGCAGTTCATGACGTCATAGGCGGAGGTGTCGTATAGATGTCGTAACATCATACTGTCAGTGAGTAAATGAAATGTCAGAGGTTTAAACATAAATGGGTTTTGGCGAGGCTTTTAAATGTTATCATTTATCAGGGACCGGAATTAGGTAGTGTCATATATGTACTTCGTGTGGTTTCCGGTAGAGTAGAATAGGACCACTCCAACTCTTCCCGTGCATGTCGTACAAGGCGACTGAGGGAATACATTATAAAACATCAATCAGGCCTCCCCAACCCGTCTGGCCAGCGCGGGGAGTGTAGGCCAAATCCTCCGTCTGTCTCCGGCAGATGAGAGAGGGTTGTGCTCCTGCAGTGAAGGCAAAAGTAACCTGATGATGATATATGTACTTGCGGCAAAATGTTGGCCTAGTGGCTTGGTCATCGGATTCGAGCGCCAGAGGTCGTGGGTTCGATTCCCACTGGCGACAGACAACATTGAACAATTTGTACAGACCTAAGACAGGTCTGGATGTTATATTTGTTAATTGTACTATCCTTTTTTAATTCCCGTAGTATAGGAGAAAATCCTAGTTTGGGATTAGACAAGTGTATGTATAGGTATGTTTTACAAATAAAAAAAAGATATATTTTTAAATTTGTTTGTCATTCATTTATGTATAAACTACTACAGTCATATAAATATGGACTATCCACATCGCTTATTTAATCATCTTTAATTCTCTTTCCGCCTCCCACTTGTTGTGAAATAAAATACAGATCATATAAAATTATCAATTATCAATTGGATATTATATAATTTTTAATTATTACTACTGAGTCCCGGGATTTTCATTAAAAACTATAATAATATCCAGTGAAAGAGAATGTCGCAAGTACATAACTGACTGACTTCTGACGATCTCCGTGGCGGAACGGGATAACTCTCGGACTGCCACGCCGGAGATTGCGGGTTCGAATCCGGCTAGGGGCAAATGTTCGTATGATGAATATGAATGTTTGTACCCAAGTCTTGGATGTTTATATATTTATTTAAGTATGTGTATCATTTATCTAGTAACCATAGCACAGGCTCTGCCTAGTTTGGGACTGGATAATTGGTGTGAATGTCTGACATATTTATTTATTTGTTTTTTTGTTTATTCATTTATTTTATGACTACCTAATTCCGAACCCTGCTGAAAACCCAGCACATTTTTAAATTGAAATTTCAACAGCAGAGAAAAACTCGCGTCAAATTCACGTCTCTCTTTTTTCATTCAAAAGCTAAAAATAAAGTCAGTCCATTCGTTATGACCCTCCACTTTGTCAACCACACGCGAATCACCTAATGTGGTATGAGGTCCATAAATATTGGGTGTACGGTCCATGTGTATGAAACTCGGTCCTTAAATTTAAGTCATTTCATTTATTTATTTAGAATAGAATATCTTTTATTGCATGGGAAAACGGGTGCATTTTGCGGCTTAATTTGCATATACATTAGTCTCACCGTAAACCTGCCTTTCCAGGGATATACAAGGTTTTAATTTGCTACTTATTGAAATTATATCACAATAACCTATACATATTCATAATATGAAATGACAAAAGAGGAACGAAAGTAATATGTAAAACTTAAAATAATTAATTGTCACAGTGATAAAATGTGAGATATTAATGAATGTCAAATAATAATTAATAATTTAATATGCTGTGTGGTTTTCGGTAGAGTAGAATAGGACCACTCCAACTCTTCACGTGGATGTCGTACAAGGCGACCAAGGGAATACATTATAAAACATCAATCAGGCCTCCCCAACCCGTCTGGCCAGCGCGGGGAGTGTAGGCCAAATACTCCGTCTGTCTCCGGCAGATGAGAGAGGGTTGTGCTCCTGCAGTGGAGACAATGATAACGTGATTATGATGATGATGAATTAAATATAATTCTAAAACAATATAAATTGTATTCGAAATGAAATTATACTAAAATAAAAATAAATTAAACTAATACTAATTTAAAACAAAAAGCAACATATACTTAGTATTTACAATAATAAAAAAACAAGTAATAAATCAAAAAATTCATTCTGGTTTAGAAAGGTTTTGTCTGCTTTTGTTTTGGTTTTGTTTTTATAATAAGTTTCGCCGAAAGGTGAGCCAATTGAAACTATGGGTGCAACGATACGATGATCCGTCGATACGATACAGATGCCGATATTTATTTATTTATTTAATAGTTTATTGTACACACAAATATACAAAGAACAACACAAAGAAAAGAAAATTATACAAAAGGATAAGCTTATTTCTAAAGAAATTTCTTCCAGCTAACCTGTGGTGAAGACAAGGGATTATGGAGAGGCAGTAGTCGCGTGTACCTACTTTATATTAAATAATCATAGAACATATAATACAATAAGCATAAACTAATAAACTATAAATATCAATACAGATACATAAATATATATGTATATATAAATATATATTTGTATATATAATAAAAATATACCATATATTATTGACAGAGAGTAAGGTAGTGCTCTTTAACTCGTGATCTGAACAGAGAAATCGTCTGATAGACGCGTATGGAGGGGGGCAGTGAGTTCCACAGTCTGACCGCATGAACAGTAAAAGAATAGGAGTAGAAGTCACTTTTATGAGAAGGAATTTTAAGAAGAGATCTAACGTGAGAACGACAAGGGACATATTTGTGGAAAAACATCGCCGATACGATACACAGATACGATTATTACGACTATTGTCAATTTAAAGTAAAAATACAACGTAAACTAGCTGTGCCTACGGCTTTGCTCGCGTAGACTACAGAATTAATGTTTATATTTTATTTTTTGCTTCTGCTTCCGCTCCGACTCCCGCTCACACTCCAACCACCACCCCCATCGCCACAACCACCTGTTTACCTCACTCCAAACGTAGTCCTAACTCATCGCAAACTGAATTCCACCGAGTATTAGGTACACTTCTTTGTAGTATAGTGTATACTAACTAATGTAATATATGAGTTTTTTAATTCTATAAATTCGCATAACTTTTGACTAAGTAAGCCGATTGCGATGCAATAAGACTAAATATTACCCTGAATTAAGCACTATGTTTTCTGAAAACTACATCAGAATTGGTTTCGTAGTTTTTACGTATTGTGTTCACAAAGAAACAGATAAACAAAGATTCCAAAAATGACCTTAATGCACCTATTCTGTATCTTTCATCTCCCAATTATTATTTCTTGCAAATATTTTCAAGGTACACGATAATTAGGACAGTACTTAAATAAGTATCTACAAAACTTTGCGCGAACATTCTGAAAGCCTCCTACCTAATAAACCTTCCGATTGACATTTAAAGAGCTAAGTCAATTTATCCACCGGATTACTGCCTCCAACTTAACTTTAACTACACTCTAACTTGAATCCTTACTCACTAGATCGCTTAACTTTCGCCAGCTTAAAGCTCCATTATTGGAGGACTTTGTTTACTTTGGAATCAATTGGGATTCATTATCTATAGCAGAAAATACTTAATATTACTACGAAAAGAAGCGACACCTCCCCTCGCCAGTTTAGAGTCCCCCGCTAAATAGAGCACGGCGGGTAGTACTAGCACATTTCCGACACTCCACACAAGCAAACTGATTTTATGATCTACTACTACTATGGGAGAAGTAGCCTGTCCGGGTTTGCGCGGAAACTATTGTAGAGCCGAGAGAGGAACAACGTTATACGTCAACACCAGCGCCGAGAGATCGACTCTATAATTTAGAAAGAGCAACTATTATGTTGTTAACGTATAACGTTCTCCCTCTCTCGATCGACTATGCTCGCGCGCTGGGTGCAGTATCCCTACCATAATTTATGCACACACACGAAACGTGTACGGACAGTTTAGTGCGACAGTAATGGTAATAGGTAATTATGTATGTATGTATGTATGTATGTATGTATGTATGTATGTATGTATGTATGTATGTATGTATGTATGTATATATGCAACAACAAAAATAAAAGAATAAAGTTGTGTGCAAAGTCTGTAGGTCGTAGTCGGAGTGGGTAGGTCGAGTTAAATTGAAATCTTTCATGAACAGCTAAGGAATGGAACTCCCCCCTGCCTGCTTCGGTATTTCCGGACAAGTACAACTTGGATCTTTTTAAAGGTAGAGTGAATCTCATCTTCTGGGTAAGCGCGCTCCACCTTAGGCCTCATCATTATCACTTACCTTCAGGTGAGATTGGGGTCAAGCGTAAACCCATCATGAATGTTAAAAAAAAGCCATAATCCATCCGTTATTTGAACACTTTTTGGGATCAAAACTTTACAGACTAATATTTTCCACTTTATAATCCCTTTGATCCTTTCGGTACTGTAGGGACAGGGGACATCTGAGATTGGACTCAATCTGAGCTGACCCTTTTGGGACCGTAATGGGGCCATCTAGCGTCATATGACTGGAACGCGTTACGCGTTTGCCCCATCTGGGAAAAGTACTACGATCGGATGTTAGTTTGATATTTTTTATACGTCGTTCTCATCTATCGATATAACATATATAAATATACCATCATCATCAGGTTATTTTTGTCTCCACTGCAGGAGCACAACCCTCTCTCATCTGCCGGAGACAGACGGAGGATTTGGCCTACACTCCCCGCGCTGGCCAGACGGGTTGGGGAGGCCTGATGTTTTATAATGTATTCCCTTTATAAATATATAATGTAGATCAATACTGGCAATATCGTACCGTGTCATGATAATAGAATACAGATGTATAAATAAATATAAATTGGCCACATTTAAAATCTCTGACACAACCACATCAAGTGCTTTTATTCAAATTAGTGTCACCTATTAAACCTTTCGTTCCATTTCGTAACCAAATTTGTTAACTGGCTACGAAATGGAAATTGTAAAATTTGCCAACCAAGACAAGAAGCATGAAAAGCCCGGATTTTAATCCGGGCTTTTCATGCTTCCAATCTGTACATGTCAACGAAGAGTTTTTTAAGTTACTACTAAATTAAAAAAAATAGGTTTATTTGTTATAAGTCAACTTTTAATCTATTTCCATAAAGTTTTAGACAAATATGTATTATAAAGAAACGAAACAGAAGGGACGAAGGTTCCGGCTGTGCACTGGCGGCGAGCGGTGACCTGAAACTTTAAAACCCGGACTACAAATGAAACTCCGCCCGGACGCTCCCCGGACGCCCCGTAAACTAGGACAAATCCGGGAAAACCCGATTGTGTGGCAATCTAATATCTTTGGTTTTACTTAAACTTGAATCTTTAAATAGGGATCTTATCTTATCTTCTTAGGGGGGCAGGAAGACCTGGCGAAACTTCGACCCTTCAGGATCTTTTGTGTCAAACCCCTGACCACCAACGGTGCCCCAAGCCGATTTGGTGGACTTCACACACGCCTTGAATTTCTTCTTTGGCATATTGCAGGTTTCCTCACAATGTTTTCCTTCACCGAAAATAAAGAAAAAGCCTGTGGTATTATAAATAAACCGTACTTAAGTTTCCAAAAATACATTGGTGCGAGTAGGGTTTGAACCCACGACCTCAAGAACGTGAGGTGAGTTAAACAGGGATAGTATTTTTAATCTTTTTATGGTTCCGTACAAAAATAGTAAAAACGGTACCCTTATGATGCGACTTCATTGGTCTGTCTGTCTATGACAGCCGCTTATTTCAGAAATTACTAATGATATCGAATCCGAGTACTCCATTACTTTTAGGCAAGTGCAGCCACAGGCAACAACTAGTTAATAATTAATTGTCCTTCACAAATGGTTATATCAGGGTTAGACTATCTAAACTGACCTTTAGGAACAGTAATGAACGCGTAACACCAAGTCGTTTGACGGCAACTTTGCCAGTTTCCATTCGGGGAAAAGGCTTCAATTGGTGTTCGGGAACTGTTTTTTCGCGGAAATTTTTCGTTTAATATATTTCGTCAAATGTTATTCAAATTCAAATTCTTTATTTCATACACACACATTCATCATCATTATTATCAGCTTAAAAGAGCCTACGTTGGACATAGGCCTATCCCAAGGCGCGCCACTTAGCCTGTTTCTCTCTCTATTCTTCTCATCCAGTTACTATAATCAGTAAAAAGAAGCCTACGTTGGACATAGACCTGTCCCAAAGCCCGCCACTGAGCCTGTTTCTCTATTCTTCTCATCCAGTTACTATAATCATTAAAAAAGAGCGTACGTTGGACATAGGCCTGTCCCAAAGCGCGACACTGAGCCTGTTCCTCTATTATTTTCATCAAGTTATTACAATCATTAAAAAAGAGCCTACGTTGGACATAGGCCTATCCCAATGCGCGCCACTGAGCCTGTTCCTCTATTCTTCTCATCCAGTCACTACAAACATTAAAAAAGAGCCTACGTTGGACATAGGCCTATCCCAATGCGCGCCACTGAGCCTGTTCCTCGATTCTTCTCATCCAGTTACTACAATCATTAAAAAAGAGCTTATGTTGGACATAAGCCTGTCCCAAGGCGCGCCACTGAGCCTGTTCCTCTCTCTATTATTGTCATCCAGTTACTACAATCATTAAAAAAGAGCCTACGTTGGACTAAGGCCTGCCCTGAGGCGCGCCACTGAACCCGTTCCTCGATTCTTCTCATCCAGTTACTACAATCATTAATACATTATTATGTTTAAGTCATTTGTGATTAATTCTTGCTTATCCTACTCTTATAAAGTTCAACAACACCTGTCAGAATTTATATTTCCAAAACCGAACTTATTCCTAACTTTCTTTTCAGAGTTTTCTTAAAACAACATTTTACATAGTCGACCCAGACACGGCTCATTAAATCCGAATTAGGATATCTCGATCTCTTCATTTTGCGTCAAAAGTCTTAAACAGGCCTATTACGTAGATGAGTTCGTTTCCAGTACCGTTGAGTGGATGAGAAAATTTTAATACCCTCGTTGTGCACAGCTGGGCTTCGTCTTCATCATCATCAGCCTGTAAGAGTCCACTGGTGGACATAGGCCTCTTCCAAGGACTGACTAAACCCGATCCTCGGTTTTTTTCATCTAGACATTGCCAGCAGGTTCCTAAGGCGCAGGCCAGACCGAAGCAGCGAAGCGAGCATCGGGCACGCCATTTACGCGCTACCAGCGTCGGATGCGTCCGTGGCACGCTCTGCGTCTTCGGTGCGCCCGCGTTGCGCCCGCGTCGCAACCGTGGCGTGCCGTCTCGACGCATTTCCAATATTCTTTCATACAAATTGTAGGAGAGAGATGTAGTGCAAAACAGATAGAAGAGGTGCGCAGATGGCGCGCCGCGCCCGCGACATTTCTGTCTGGCCTGCACCTTATGCAGATCGTCGTTCCATCTAACCAGAACTCGTTTACCCCAGCGGTAATCGGTTCTCCCACAGATGTGAACAGCCCACTGCCTCTTCAACCTGGTTACCTTTTTTACACGCTTGGTACCATTGTTTCTGAAGATATAGGCAAAGTTTTAAACACGAGAAACTGTCCTTGAACACGAGATATCCAAATAGGTTCGTGATTAGTGACGTACCAAAAACTACGCGCTTCCAGAAGAATTGTTACGCGATGGGCAGAACCATATTCAATAATATACCGGCATCTATAAAGGAATTACCACTAAATAGGTTTAAAAATTCTCTTCGGAAATGGCTGATTCAGCATGCGTTTTATTCCGATGCAGAATTTTTGTCGCACAAAGAAAAAAAATAGGTTTAGTTTAAGTAGTTGAAAAGTTTTAGTCTTAGTTTCATTAAGTATTATTTTTATTATTAATGTCAATATTTGCATGCTCTTGTAAATAGCAGAATTAGGAGATCGTAGCCTCATAATGACCATCAATTGAACTGTACCCTATTCTATAGCAAATAAAATCTTATCTTATCTTATCTTTATATTTAATTTAAAGTTTGTGTTTCTTTGTTCAATCGTAACAGACAGTTATTGAGACATTCAGCAATGAAAATAGATTCATCGTACGCTAAAGATTTTAATCCAAACTGCTATTTATAAAAGCTAAAAAGATATTATGTTACTTATAACTTATTTGCTATTTTATTTTATTTATTATAGTCATATAAGTACCTATTTATCATTTAAATTTCCTAATCAGCGCAACCTACAATTTCTCTGGCATAATATTTTCTACCCAAAGGTTGTCTGGAAGGAATCGCTTAAAGCGATAAGACCGCCTAAATTGTACTATTTGTAACTTCTATAACGTGTAACTGTATTTGTTTGTGCAATAAAGTGTATTCTATGTTTTGCGTTTACTAAGGTATCAGAGAAATACTACTCGATCAGAAACTACTCGTACACACCATCTTTGCTCTCTTCTTTTGTGTTTATCTATACCGGTCGAAAGATCGCTGACGTATTAACTTTGTACCGGTGGCGGCCGCATAGTGCATGGGTGAATATATTGCAGCATTTTAACCGCCGTCATTATAAAATAAAATATAGCCTATGTTCATCATCAGGTTATTTTTGTCTCCACTGCAGAAGCACAACCCTCTCTCATCTGCCGGAGACAGACGGAGGAATTAGCCTACACTCCCCGCGCTGGCCAGACGGGTTGGGGAGGCTAGATTGATGTTTTATAATGTATTCCCTTAGTCGCCTTGTACGACATCCACGGGAAGAGTTGGAGTGGTCCTATTCTACTCTACCGGAAACCACACGGAATTTTTTTTCCACGTTGGGTTACATTATTGAAGTTTTAGTAAGGATCCCTAATATTATATAGTAATAAATATAGCCTATGTTACTCAGGGATAATATAGCATTCTAATGGTGGAAGAATTTTGGAAATCGGTCCAGTAGTGTTTGAGTTTATTCGTCACAAACATACAAATCTTTCCTGTTTATAATATTAAGTGTAGATTTAATAATTTATTGTACACACAACCATACAAAGAACAACACAAAGGAAAGAAAATTATACAAATGTTTAACTAAAAAAAGGTTGTATGTCTCATTACAGAGTACGAAATGGCTTTGTATTCGACGTATATTACCCGAAATGCTAAAGGAATATGCCCCTTGTACAAACTACCTACGTTTATCTTCACTTATTCCAACTTGAACGAAGAACGTCACCCCATTTACATACAAGAATGAATTTCTGAGCCAAAGTCTAATTTAATCTCAAGTTTTTGAGAACTCCTTAAAACTAAGTGTAAACTTTAATTACTCTGTCACCGACATAGTACCTACGGACTTCGACAAATAAACTGAGCTTCAAATTTTCTTAATTGGTAATATATTTTAGGATTTCATTTGAATAATCACATCAGCGTATATAAATAGTAAATGCGGAGGGCCGAGGACCGGGTGTGGTGGCGTTCAATAGGGAAGACCTATGTCCAGCAGTGGACGTCGAAGAGCTGATATGATGATATAAATAGTAATTGAAATATTGATGATAGGAAATTTTACTTAAAGAACACTTCATTTTATTCTTAAAATTAAGTTGATCTGCATTCAACGATTTTTTGTAAATCATCTGCCTGAGATGAGATTGGATGTGAACCGGACAAATATGATAAAAAAACACATCCTGCATTTCATGGTTTTGCTTTAAATATTTTGTCACTTAGAAGGAATTGATTTTTATGTTAAACCTTTATTATATTATTATAACTTTACTGTACACAGAAAATATAAAAATAAATACACAAAAGGAGAGGACGTATACACAGGTGATTCTATCTCTAAAAAGAGATTTCTTCCAACCAAACCTTATCTGGAAAGAGAGGTTAATAATAGTAGTAGACATACATATGTGTACACATGAACTATATTAAATTGGAATTTCTTATGAACTCTACATGAAAAGGTAACAAAACGTAAAAAATATATTTATGCACCGCACTGTCAGAGTTTCGAGTTTATGCTATGTAGTTTTTGGATTTAATTAAAAGGCAGACCGGCCGTTTAGATTTTTCGTGTTCAACATACAACAACATCAGCCGAAATACGTCCACTGCTGAACATAAGCTTCCCCAATAGAATGCCACTTTTGGTAGGGTGTCTATTGGGGGATTTTCCATTATCACCACGCTCGGCTGGCGGATTGGTGAACTATCCTGCTAAGTTAGGTATAATCTTAATATTCACAGGAGAACGCTGCTGCCCGTCCCTGAGTCGTCTAAATATCTTTCGCTGAACAGTCCAAGTGATGTATGTTTATTGAGATTTATACATACTGCGCCCAAACGGGTCTCCTGGCACGGATGAAATTCGGATTGGAATACCCGAATATAGTACACTGATAACCAGTAGGGATACATCGAGTTTAGTGTTAGAAGTTACGTCGGATGTATATTCTCATCATCATCATCATCAGCTTATTTTGTCTCCACTGTAGGAGCACAACCCTCTCTCATCTGCTGGAGATAGACGGAGGATTTGGCCTACACTCCCCGCGCTGGCCAGACGGGTTGGGGAAGCCCTGATTGATGTTTTATAATGTATTCCCTTAGTCGCCCTGTACGACATCCATGGGAAGAGTTGGAGTGGTCCTATTCTACTCTACCGGAAACCACACGGCAATGTATATTCATCTACCTTTTTCTCTGGCATAAATAAAACTGAAATACAAATATTCAATACTCACCTGAACCCCCAAATATATTTTTAAACAACATGATTGTATCTAGATGAAACAATTTGCCAGAATCTGTACAACACATAAGTAAACATGTTTAAAAATAGGCTAGATAATTTATTAAAAGAAAATATCAAAATCAATTACTGGCAGCACCAGCTATAAGCTGCTTTTCATTTAAATAAAAAAAAAATATACCCAATTGTTGTCTGTTCTCTGAAAAAAAATCGCTAAGAGAAAAACCTGCCTAAATTTTACTATTTTAACTTCTAAAAACGGTAGCTGTATTTGTTTGTGCAATAAACTACATTATATTGTATTATGTTATGTTGTGTTATCAAAATTTAAAAAAAATTAAAATTCCGAACAGAGAATGAGATCGGTATAACTTTAAC
Source organism: Esperia sulphurella (assembly GCA_947086405.1). Lineage (NCBI taxonomy): Eukaryota > Metazoa > Arthropoda > Insecta > Lepidoptera > Oecophoridae > Esperia > Esperia sulphurella. The sequence continues at coordinate 2,387,788 of OX352270.1, read as the reverse complement.
TACTATAATGAAAGCAATGCTTGTATAAATAAAACCAGTGGTTTCAGTAGGACGGCCTAAGAAAAAAAAACATATGTAATATAATAACTAAACATTAAAAAATAGAAATACTATTAACACTAAACTACAAGTAATAAAAAAGGCCGTCGAGGTGGTCGCACTGGGGCATTGTGCCCAGAAGGCTGGCGACGTTCCCTCTTTGCATGGCCAAAGAGGGAACGCTCTTTATGTAATATAATATATTTTAAATAAAAAAATATCAAAAAATCATCTAAATAGCGCTCAGAAACACACAAATAAAACCCGCAGCCAACTTTTATTATCATAATCATAATCATTTATTGCCAGGTATAGGTAAATAAAGATACACAGAAGATGTTATATTATAGATTAGGGTCGCTATACCTTGCCTTTTGTATAAGCATGCAATATTTATTAAAATATCATCAGAAACTATCGTCAGTAAGCGTCTCTTTACATTTATTCTAAAGAGTGACCGCAGTGTTTCCATATACTAGTATCATTTGAAAATCTCGACCGGAACTGAAACTTTTCGAGGCAGTTTTAATCCTATACTATTGTGTATTACGACGGGGCTGTTTAGGCTTGGCTTAAGATCAGATAAAATAGGAGAAAGTAACAAGACAATCCTTAAAGAATAGAAAAGAACAATTTCTGTAATAGGATTATCTGCAATATCTGTAATTTGTGATATGAGGTTACTCAGGGCAGAGGTAGGCTGATAATCTACACTATTATTATAAAGAGGAAAGATTTGTATGTTTGTAAAAAAGTCAAAAACTACAGAACCGATTTCAAAAATTCTTTCACCATTAGAATGCTACATTATCCCTGAGTAACATAGGCTATATTTATTACTATAAAAAGGGGGAAGGGAATTAACGCTTACTACGTTTCAACTTTATTTAAATCTGTATTCCACGCGAGCGGAGCTGCAGACACAGCTAGTTTACAATACACTTGATTGCACAGTTTTAACAGTTAGATACAATTTATGCGGTTTTATCGCTTTAAACAATTTCTTCCAGACAACCTTTGGGTATAAAATATTAAACTAGAGAAAAAGGGAGGCTTCACTGATTTTGGGAACTCAAATAATAGATATATATTTCATTCCAGATTAATAGTCCTATGAAAACCAACGCTATTTACGTCTCGGTAACATATACATGAAAGGGTCACCAGCAGCAAAAATAGGTTTGTATTACCAAGTAAACTTTGCGGTCCACTTAGGAACACCATCTATTGTGTATTTTGTTTTCGAGACGCAAATGCGTTTGTTTTCATAGGACTATTAATCTGGAATGAAATATAGGTAAGTACATCTTAAAACGGTCAAGAGCGTGTCGGATTCACGCATCGAATGTTCCGTACCTTGAAAGGAAATGTATAACAAGTTATTATCTAAGTAGATATATAGGTATATTATTAGTACGTAGTAAAGTTCTTCTAGGGACCGCATAACTAAGTTTTTGTGTAAAGGATTTTTGCTTATTTCTAAAAAAAACTATAGAGATGGCTCCCGCTCTCCCACACCCTTTCCCCGTCCCACGAACAGATAAACCGATAAAAATTCCAAACATGATCTTAATGTGCTCTGTACCTCATACCATGAAGCAACATATTTTTTCGTAGCTCATAGTTTCACCTCAAAGTGTTTTCCTTCATGATTGACACAAATTGGTTATTAAATTAGATAACAGATGATTTTCAAATGTGCATCTGTTATCTAATTTAATAACCAATTAGTGTCGTTCATGAAATAAAACACTTTGAGGTGAAACTATGAGCTACGAAAAATTATTTTGCTTCATGGTATGAGGTGTAGTACTCATCCTTCATTCTTCAAATATATTTTCTACAGACACGCAATAGTACATTATTAACCTAGAGGTGAAAGTAACTTCTTTAGTCCCGAGACAGGGTTTGGCGCCCGAGTGTAGCGTAGTAAATAAGTCTATAACCCGAGGTCAACACTGTGCTTTTCATTACGAATACAAGGAAAGTAAAAATAAAAATATGAATTAGCTAAATAAAAAATCAGTAAATATAAACAAACTCTATAACTCGAAAAAACATATGAAGATCAGATTGCCGCTTTCCCGCCTATTTTGTTTTTTTTTCTGTGGCCGGCCAGCTATTCAGCCATTACTTTTCATTCCCATCATTGAAAAAATGTTAAATATTTTGCCCAAATCTATGTTATTTTAAAGAAATAATTGAAAGTAAATTATAATAAAGTCATTTAAAAAAATCTTTAATTAATACTTAACTTCATATTATTTCAATTTTATATCGCGCTGTAATTGAGTGGCTGTATAGAAAGTGGAAACATGGTTCAATAAAAATGTGAAAATAGATTTTTTTTATAACGTGACAGCTGTCAGTTTGAAAACGATTCTCCCTAGGGCTGAAAAGTATTACTTTCAACCCGCTCCTCAGGCAAGCTCAAACTTACTTTCCGAGTATGAGTAATGAAAGAAGTGGTATTTTATTATATTATGTAACCATAGGGTTATACACTAAATTCAAATTTCAAATTCAAATCATTTAATCGTAAACACAGGTAATTTTAAGCTGGTCGAATACATTTAGGTACTCTATGTTTTGCCCACAGGCGTACGACATTTAGTGTTTAACGTTTCACAAATTAAACATTTTTTTCATTACATATTAAAATTAAAGCAAATAATTAAATACAATATACAGATGTCAATAACGGAATATATACATGTCAAAAGCGATTTATTAAAATAATATAGAAATGTTGTAGCGACTCATATCCGCTACCTCTTATGAGCTTGTACCAAGCGACATTATCGTGACATCACCAGGTGATCACGTGATTAGCACGGCTGTATGAAGTGCGCCCCTCTGCGCGCGCGCACCCCGCGCGCCCGCGCGGCCCTCTCGGGCTCCGCGCAACAGGTTGCCGACCGCCATGAAGTTGTTCACTCGCTTTGCTTCGGCCAGTCAGTCAACGCGCAATTGCTTTATATTGTTTACATTCATAATAGTGCTTTGCTTTCATTGTTCATTTAAATATAAAACCATTCTATCATATTGCCACATTCTTCTTCTATCAAGCTTCACTCTTCCTTCTCACGCATTCTTCACTATCATTCATCTGCACGGGTTCGATTCCTGATATCAACAACATCGCGGAAGACGCTCAGGAGCACCTTCCACACTGGTGACCCCGACGCTGGACATCAGCAACCTGAAAATGGATGAAGACGGTAACGATACCCCTGCGGACGTCAGCAACACAACCGGTTCGAGAAACAATGAATTGGGCGGTGGTCCAAACATAAGCGGAAGCGGATTAAACGTAAGTGAGGTTTGCCGAGTAGGTGTGCGCGTACCACCATTTTGGCCTGAAGAGCCCGAGCTATGGTTTGCACAAATAGAAAGCCAATTCACGCTGGCGAGCATCACAAGCGACACTACCAAATTTCATTTCGTCTCCGCACAGTTGGATCAGGAGTATGCCAAGGTGGTGAAAGACATCATCTGCAACCCACCAGCGACAGGCAAGTACGATAAATTAAAATCAGAATTACTCAAACGGGTCTGTAGCTCACGCGAAAAGAAGATTTTACAGCTCATGACGCACGAGGAGCTGGGAGACCGCAAACCAAGCCAATTTCTAAGGCATCTGCGTGACTTAGCTGGCCCAGATGTGCCTAAGGACTTTATTCGTACTGTTTGGATGAGTAGATTACCACACAACGTGCAGTCCATTGTCGCAGCGCAACAACACCAAGACCTCGAGGACGTGGCAGATTTAGCAGATAAAGTAAACGACATTGGACAACCACCCTCACAAGTTGCAAGTACATCCACAAATTTGACAGCTACTTCATTGGAATCGAGAGTAACAGAACTAACACAGCATGTGGAAGCTCTGATGAAGGTGCAAAGACAGCCACGTTTCAATAGAAGTGCAAGATATAACCGAGGGCCCACATACAAATCGCACGCGAGCCAACGATCACGTTCCAGAGAACGCCCAGAAGGACACCCTCATTGTTGGTATCATTTTCATTTTGGATCCAAGGCAAAGAACTGTTCCTCCCCATGCAACTTTGACTCGGAAAACTCCAAGGGCAGCCATTAGTGGCCGCAAGCGCCTGCCCTATATCAATCGGCCGCCTGTTCATTACTGACCAGAAGACGAAGACTCAATATCTCATCGACACGGGATCAGACCTATGCGTCTTTCCACGGTCAGCCGTTCGGGTGCCACCACGTTCAAAGACGAAGTATGATTTATTCGCGGCAAATGGTACAGTAATAGCCACATATGGTTTTATTAACCTCCACCTTGATTTAGGCTTACGACGTTCATTCGAGTGGCGTTTTATCATCGCCGACGTCTCGAAACCAATAATTGGAGTCGACTTTTTAGGTTTTTACAATCTGCTAGTTGACTGCCGCAACCAACGTCTCGTAGACGGTGTCACGTCATTTTCCGTAGCCGCATCACATCAAAACTCCACTGAAGCTATATCATCTGTACGTACAACCATTGATAACACACCTTATCACCGCATTCTGAGAGAGTATCCGGAAGTCACCCGACCAGCTGGTAAGCCTGGTACTCCTAAGCACAACACGGTACACCATATAAAAACTATACCAGGACCTCCGGTGTCCAGTCGCCCACGCCGCTTACATCCAGAGAGATTGTTAATCGCAAAGAAGGAATTTAATGACATGCTGCAGAATGGCACAGCCCGGAGATCGGAGAGCGCATGGTCTTCTCCGTTGCACCTGGCTCGTAAGAAAAATGACGGCTGGCGACCGTGTGGGGATTATAGAGCATTGAACGCACGTACAATTCCAGACAGGTACCCAGTTCCCCATATTCAAGACTTTGCTTACCAGTTGGCAGGTAAGAAGATTTTCAGCACCGTAGATTTAGTCAAGGCATACAACCAGATACCTGTCTTTGATAGCGACATAACTAAAACTGCCATTACAACCCCTTTCGGTATGTTCGAATTCCCATACATGACGTTTGGACTTCGAAATGCCGCTCAGACCTTCCAGCGATTTATCGATGAAGTCCTGCGGGGCCTGGACTTCTGCTATGGATACATAGATGATATTTTAATATACTCAGAGTCTGAAATTCAGCATCAACAGCACCTAGGACAACTGTTCCAAAAGCTGAAGGAGTACGGAGTGCTGATCAATAGCTGCAAATGTGTTTTTGGACAACCAGAGGTAACATTCTTGGGTTACACTGTATCTGCATCAGGAGTCCGACCCTTAGAATCGAAGGTACAGGCAATCAGGGATTTTCCTACGCCAAAGACTATCAAAGAGTTGAGACGATTTCTAGGAATGATGAACTTCTATCGCCGTTTTCTTGTACGAGCAGCAGCAGTACAGGCGCCACTGAACTCTCTTCTAGCTGGTCCACAGAGGAAAGGTTCGCAGCCCATTGAAATGAAGCCTGAACTTCTGAAAGCTTTCGAAAGTTGCAAGTCCAGTCTTTCTCAAGCCACGCTCCTAGCACATCCTGACCCAAAAGCCGAACTTGCTATACAGACCGATGCCTCAGATACATCAATCGGAGCGGTACTTCAGCAACGCAAAAGAAATGCCTGGCAACCTTTGGCGTTCTTCTCCAGGAAGTTAAGTTCGTCACAAAAAAAATATAGCCCTTATGACCGCGAACTGCTGGCAATTTACGAAGCGATACGCTACTTTAGATACATGGTGGAAGCACGGACTTTCACAATTTATACGGACCACAAACCTCTCACGTTTGCCTTTAGCACACGTCGAGACAAGTGTTCGCCTCGCCAATTCAGATACTTGGATTTTATAGGACAGTTCAGCACAGACATTAAATTTGTGGCCGGAAAAGAAAACACCGTAGCCGACACACTATCTCGTGTTGAAGAACTCTCATCCATGCCTTTAGACTACCAGTCTTTATCGCGTGCCCAGGAAAACGACGCAGAGCTTATGGACCTTCTTCAAAATAGTTCGACTCTGCAACTGAAAAAAGTCAGGACTCCATTCTCAGATATGCATGTGTATTGTGACACTTCAACAGGTGAGCCAAGACCATTTCTCACTTCAGAATTTCGCCGACAAGTTTTTGACAGTCTACACAGTCTCAGCCATCCAGGTACAAAAGCTACTGTACGATTGGTAACACAACGATTCCTGTGGCCGGGCGTAAGAAAAGACTGTCGACAATGGGCAAAAGAATGTCAACAGTGTCAACGCAGCAAAGTACACAGACACACGTCAGCTCCACTTTTAGAATTCAAACTGCCTTCAGCTCGTTTTCGCCATGTCCACATGGACATTATAGGTCCATTACCGCTTTCTCATGGGTATAGGTACTGCCTCACCATAGTCGACCGCTTTACTCGTTGGCCTGAGGCGTACCCTCTTCAAGACATCACGGCAGATACCTGCGCAACCACTTTCATCGCTGGGTGGATCTCCCGATTCGGCTGTCCCGAACACATCACAACTGATCGTGGCCGACAATTCGAATCGCAACTTTTCAAGGCTGTCGCAGCACTAATGGGGGCATCCCATCACACCACCACAGCTTATCACCCAGCAGCCAATGGTCTCGTAGAAAGACTACACCGTCAATTAAAAGCTGCCATCACGTGCCACGCCACCACGCAGTGGACAGAGGCACTACCCCTGGTGCTCCTCGGCATCCGCAGTGCGTGGAAAGAGGATTTACAAGCATCTACAGCAGAACTTGTCTACGGCGAGCCATTACGCCTACCTGGACAATTCTTTACGCCCACAACGGACGCGACAACAGACTTTGCTGACTTTTCAAGTAGATTGCGATATCATATGAATAAACTAGCTCCACAGCCAACTTCGTGGCATTCCACACGACCATTTTATTTACCTAAAGACCTGAGCACAACGACACACATTTTCCTTCGCCAAGGTCCAGCCCGCAGACCACTTCAGGCTGCTTATCTAGGTCCATATAAGGTGATACGAAGAGGGTCAAAGACATTTGACATAGATGTGCAAGGAAAAGAGCTCACAGTGACGATTGATCGCCTAAAACCAGCATATGTTGCTAGAGATGACACGCACACACCAATACAAGCACTGACTGAAAATCAAGTTCCTGAGACAAGAACAAGAAGTGGGCGCGTTGTGAAACGCCCAGATTACTATCAACCGTAGTTACGGTCTCGGTGGGGGAGTACTTGTAGCGACTCATATCCGCTACCTCTTATGAGCTTGTACCAAGCGACATTATCGTGACATCACCAGGTGATCACGTGATTAGCACGGCTGTATGAAGTGCGCCCCTCTGCGCGCGCGCACCCCGCGCGCCCGCGCGGCCCTCTCGGGCTCCGCGCAACAGGTTGCCGACCGCCATGAAGTTGTTCACTCGCTTTGCTTCGGCCAGTCAGTCAACGCGCAATTGCTTTATATTGTTTACATTCATAATAGTGCTTTGCTTTCATTGTTCATTTAAATATAAAACCATTCTATCATATTGCCGCATTCTTCTTCTATCAAGCTTCACTCTTCCTTCTCACGCATTCTTCACTATCATTCATCTGCACGGGTTCGATTCCTGATATCAACAACATCGCGGAAGACGCTCAGGAGCACCTTCCACAATGTCAATTTAAATTTGCATCATTTAAAAAGTCTGATATGGTATAATAGCACTTGTCCACGAGAATGTCAAATAATTTTTGCTTAAAGCTAGGTAGTCGTAATGATTGTATGTGTTTGGGCAATTTATTAAATATTTTAGGTGCCAGGCACACTATACTACTATGGCCTGTAGTCCACTACGAGTGTCCTGTATAGACTGGTGCGAATATATTGGTCTTCTTACGATAGTTAGCCTTCACGAAGGCTTATAAATGTATGACAGACGTGGATTTAACCCTATAGCCCAGAAACATAAAGACATAGACATATTTTCATTCATAACTTCTATTACAGGTCAATTAAGTACAACATCAAATCAGGTGAATTACAAAAAAGTGAAAACACAATCAAATTAAATAAAAACCAACAAAAATAATAATCAAAAATAAAATAATAATAATCTCTATGGAAAACGTATGTAGGAATACCAATTACCAAGTTTAATTAATGAATTACCCGTCAAACTAAAAAATGAAATAAACAGAAGCAATATCAATTATAAATTAAAACAATACTTCTTACACACCAAAACTAAATACAATTACGTTAAATAAGATTATTATATCTATACATCTTAACATTTTGTTTTTCTAGCAGGTATCCAAATTGAACCATAATATATTACAATTACTATGACTTACAATTTAAGATTTCGTGAATATTTTTTTTTATATATACTCGTATATGTATTTTTTAATCATGCTGAATTTAGAGAAATGCTATTCGACGCGAGTATCGTCCAACAGAACAAACAGATCACACACGCACACTTGCAACCGACTGGCACTTTTTTATATTGTACCCTTATTTTTGAAGGTTTCGACTTTGTTAGTAATTAAGCAATGTATATAGATATATGGCTTGGCACATAATATGACTGTTAAATGTTAGTTTGTAAGTGGTCGCGGTGCACAAACAAACCAAGTCTGGTTTTTGTTGCACTGGAAATATGTAAATTCTGTTTTTATTGCTTAATAAATAAAATAAAATAAAATATGTCAGATTAAATGTCAGAAATAATAATTAAAAGTGTCAAAGATAATGCATACATTTGAATCTAATTAATTATGTCAATGAGTTCTGGAAAACTCTTCATAACTATAAAATGACTACTTGACAATCCAGGCGCACAGTGTCTTTTTGAAACTAGGCAGACTAGGAGAACTGGTGAACTAATATGTAAGGCGAATGCTCTCCCAGTTAGACTACCCAAATTCCTGAAATAAATAAACAAATAGTTAATTCAAAATGAAATACCTATTTCTGACTTAACACGTTTTAGATCGAATCAAAGGAACATGAAAGAGAATCGATCTCACTGTACCCTTTTTCCATGCATTTCCAATTTCGCTCAACTCATTTACAAGTCCTCTATTTTTTTTCTTTTCAAGCGCTAAAGAAAATTGAGAGAAACAGACACGAGACTGAAAGAATCTAAGCTGACTGATTCGACCCAAGTAACAAATTTACGTTATATAATGGTCATGGCAACGTTGGTTTAAGAGTGGTCTTATAAACTGAATTATAATCTAAACGAATTACCAAAAAGTTTGGTGGACGACATGTTGGGGAGCAATGCACGAAAAGTAAACGTTGCTATGAAGGGGTACTATCTGGCGAGCAGCAATGCGACCTATATAGTCTCTATTCAAGTACCTATTTTAACAGAATAAGTTTTGTACAAGTAGTGACCCACCATCCTACAAATAAACCCCGTGGTTTCAGTGGATAGCTTAGGAAAAAACACATAATATAAATAATGAAGAAGAAATAAACGTATACTGGAAAAAAAGTTGGCCTTACATCCTACTAATCCTACTAATATTATAAACGCGAAAGTTTGTAAGTATGGATGGATGTTTGTTACTCTTTCACGTAAAAACTACTAAATGGATTTTAATGAAACTTTACAATAATATAGCTTATACATCAGAATAACACATAGGCTATAAATTATAAAGATATTGTGTGAATTGTCCAAAATATCAAGTAAGTAGGAAAAAATCTACCATCTGCGAACTATTCTGGCGTGCGCCATAAAATTATAATTTTAATGTCATAATGTTAGTTCTTTTCTACGCTATGCTAATATAAGCTACTCGAAATACTAATCCTGCGCAGACGAAGTCGCGGGCCCCAGCTAGTTATAGCTATAGTGATTATATTAACATCAACTTGTGACCGTTTAACGTCACTTACACCTCATTAAATTAGATAACAGATGCACATTTTAAAGTCATCTGTTATCTAATTTAATAACCAATTAGTGTCAATCATGAAGGAAAACACTTTTAGGTGAAACTATGAGCTACGAAAAATTATTTTGCTTCATGGTATGAGGTGTAGAAGTTTTATGAATGTTAAAGAACAAACTATTTGATTGGTTTTTGACAAGACCATTATTTGACGTGTAAGTAACTTAATAGATATAGACGTCAAATTATGACTTAATTCTAAAATGTTACGATTGCTTCAAGAAATTACCATTTGTTTACTCATAGGATTAGAGAACCAAGTAAGTACAACAAAGTAGTGTAATACTCGGCAGAATTCAGATTGCGATGAGTTAGGACTACATTTGGAACGTAAGAAGGTTACAGTTGGAGCGGGATTAAAAAAAACATTAATTCTGTAGTCCCACGTGAATGAAGCCGAGGGCACAGCTAGTATTGAAATAAAGATGGAATAGCGTGCTGCTCCTACTCCTATCCAGGTTTTAGGGAGAGTGACAATGAATGAATGGAATTCTATAACTGGACAAATCTTACACAGATTATCATCATCATCATGTCAGCCCCTAGAAGTCCACTGCTGGATATAGGTCTTCCCCAACGAACGCCACCACACCCGGTCCTCCGCCCTCCGCATCCAGCCGCTACCGGCCACCTTCTTCAGGTCGTCTGTCCACCTGGCGGCGGGGCGTCCCACCCTGCGAGTGCCGATCGGCGGTCTCCACTCCAGAACTTGTCTGCCCCAACGGCCGTCGGTTCTGCGGCATATGTGGCGCACTGCCCCTTCAGCTTACTAATCCTTTCGGCTATGTCGGTGAGCTTCGTTCTTCGTCGGATCTCCACATTACGAATAATATCTTTCAAAGAAACCCCGAGCATAGCCCTCAATATGACACAGATTATAAAAGACATTAATTGGTTTATTCGGCGGTATACCAGCACCGCAGTTCGCGTAGCGTCCTGCAGCATTATGCTAAGTCAGCGCCATTTTGTTGATGCGACACATACCTAGATTAATATTAAATTGTAATTTATTAATTCTGTTCTGTTTATTTCTGTGTGTGTGTCGTAGTTATGAATAAATGACCTATTCTATTATATTCTGAAGAACCGGTAATCCCTTTTTATACCGTTAGGCGGAATACCGGTTGCAGTATTGCTGGTTCAAATAAAGTTTTCTTGAGATATGTAAAATATTATGATAATCTTTAATAAATAAGACCCCTTTTTACAACGAACGCCGAAAATATGTTGTAGTAACTTACACTTTTTACAAGTGAACGAAAACTCTTTTCCGGATAAGGTAGCAACTTCACCTCACGTTTCTCCAGAAAAAGATAGAGTTACATCATCTGGTTTAGTTAGAGAGGGATAGAAAATAGCTAAAACCAAATAGGTTTATGCAAAGCCTGTCCTTTCATATGTATTTCAACTCACGTTCCTAGCAGATGATCGAATGATAACTCCAAAATATCGGTCGGTGAGGGTAGTCTCTTTAATATGATATTTTGTTTTTGTGAGCAAATAAGAATTTTTGTTATACAATTTACCTTTGATATACAACTTAATAAGGACCCTATCCGGGTTAGAAATCGGTTCAAAAAACTATTAGAAGGCATGGAAGGAATACTTTGATGAACGGTCTAAAAAGTTAAGGATATATGGTACAAAACCATCCAAACGGAACCTATGAATTGTCCCTGGATTGACAACTGCTCATTGAGTCGCCAGGATATCGTTATAGCATTAAAGAAAGAAAGAAAAAAGAAAGAAAGAAAAACATTTATTCACTACCACAATTGGCACACACAAAGAAAAAACCAACAAAGCAAGAAAAAGGAAAAAAAAATTAAAAGAACTAGAGAATTTTTTTTTTTTTTTATCATAGTTAAAATAGTATGCGTGTGCCGTGGCAGCAAAAGGGCAAACGACTCAGCATATGCCTAGACCAAGTAAGGTGCTAGGCGCTGATTTTCAGTCGCACCCGGTGCAGACAAGTTTGTCTACAGTGCCAAACAAAGAAGTAATAAATATGATATGTGTAATTGCAATACGTATGTACCTAGATAATATAATATAACACTTAGAATCTTAAGACTTCGCTTCGGACACATTCCATTGAATAAGTTCGCACATTTGATGGGTAAGGTCCACCACGAAATTGCACAGAATGTGTCGTGGTGTAGGAGGCCTACCACATGTTGGTGGAGTGCGTCAGGAACGAGTCATATAGGAGGCAATTTTTTGAGAATGAGATGTTTTGGCAAGTAGGTAGCTGTAACAGTGTATTGGTCTTCCCTCTGTCAGTTTTGGCTGTAAAATTATATAAAATTGCTGTTAGAAATAGATAGTTATAAAATAGAACACTTATAGAGCGACAGTCATGTTTATGACAGAGCTTTTTAAATACAAATAACTTTATTGGTTCAAGAACATTTGCGTCCTTGTACTAGACATATCTATGTAGATATATTATTAGAAAGTAGCTTGGCTCCCAAGCTAGGATTCCCTGTTCTATGGGTAGCCAGTCTTTCATTAAAAATGATGCAATCAATTTTAGTTCAACTCTGTAGTAGTACAAACACAACCTAAAGATAACACAACACAAGCAGGTATATTGGTTTATATCCTGATACATACCAGCAGTATTATCCAAAATTATGTGCCCATGTACACTTATAACTTTAACACAATCCGAAAATATTCACAGAATTTACATATTAACTTATTACTATTAGTTATTAAATAGCTACTTGTTTTATATAATTTTAAAATATCAGTTCAAACTAATAAATAAAATCGTAAGCTTCGCGTGTCTGTACATTGAATATATTTGTAAAAAAAAATTGGGGATCTAAGGATAAGTAATAGAATACTATTTGATCATTTTTGGAATTTTTGTCTGTTTATCTGTTTGTTTGTTCATGCATCTCTTAAAATCTACTGAACCTACGTTGATGGACTTTTAACAGAAACATAGTGCTTAATTCGGTGTAACATATAGGCTTTATTTCATTGCGATCGGTGCAGTCAATCAAAAGTTATACGAATTTATAGTTTTCGAAAACTCGCATACACTGTATTCGTATAATGCTCGACTGAATTCGTGAGCGGTAGCGGAAGCGGGTATCGTACCAATGTAATGTATGTGAGTTTTTGAAAACTATAAATTCGCATAACTTTTGATTAAGGAGCTGGATCTGGAGTTGGATCTGGAGCTGGATCTGGAACTGGACCTGGAGCTGGATCTGGGTCTGAATCTGTACCTGTACCTGTTCCTGGATATGGACCTGGACTTGGAGTGAGAACACAGCTAGTATTAAATAAAGTTTAAAAAAACTTCTTATCCTTGTAGATAAATGATGAAAAATTGCAGTTCACAAACGCCTTAGTTTTCGTTACGCTGATTTCAAACGTCGCAAACTCACTGTAGCCCTTAATTTTAACTTGCCATAAGCATTTTGCAGTTTTAAAAAAATACACAATTTATTTTGCAAATTTCTCAAAGTTGCTGAGAAGTTTGCAAAGCAATTTTGCTTGCCTTTTACACTTAAACTTTCGTCGCTTTAAAAAATACACTAAACACTCACAGTGATAGGTTTGAGGACACTAAAGCCGCTCGTGCTTAAAAGCCTGTCGGTCTACATTAAACTCCGAGGCTCCAAGGCTCTGGAGCTTGCCAAATACTTGTATAAATAGAGTAACCTCAAACTGATAGGAAACTCTTAACTCTTATTATCGATTATTTGAAAATGCATCACTTCGTACAAGAACCTCTTTTACAACTTTCAGACGGTTTTATTTTATTTTATTATTATTTATAATATATAGCAATTGATGCTTACACCCGAGCTAACTACTCTGCTTTATATCTCGATTGTGAGGTAAGTAGAAAAAAAACCGGCATTACAAGAATAAAACATTTTATTAGTTATTTAAAGTAAAAGATTTCTATTTCCGCCTTTTTTCATCTTTTTTTTAAATTATTTTTTTTAAGAACGAAATTGAGCTTCGCCGTTCGATATTTAAAATTGATGAATATTATACTCGTACGAAGACAAGGCTGAATAGCGAAGCGACCTCTTTTGTCATTGGGCTGAATGCATGATGTCTATTGCCAGTATGATGGTTAGATGTACGCGAACTTATTGAAAGAGTGAAGAGTTTTTTTAAATTACTTACCGCCCTAGGGCTTTTCTAGCTACATTATTACCCTAGAGCGCTAATTGGTCACCTACAAGCCCCATTTGGGGGTAATAAGGACCTACTTACAAAGTATGAGAGATGTAAATTAAGTTATTCATCTAATGCAAAGAGCTCTAGTATAAAAGCCACGATTACCTATATATAGTACCTGCATTAGTACAAAACAAAAAGATACGTATATTTTTTTATTCCAAGAAGTTTCGTGTGACTTTTTAAGTAAAATTCAATTATTTGTCATGAATTGGGATGCTCGTACGTTTTTTATTTATTTATATGTGTATCGTTAACAAAAATATTTTGTGTTCGAAACATACTAACTACATTACAAAAAATTAAAATACTTATTTTAATTTTATATTAATTACAAACCCAAATTGTATGACATGCCCATTTGGGCATGTCATACAATTAAATAAACAGTCATAAATTTGAACAAATTATAAAACATAATTAGAACATCAAGTAAGTCATTAATAAGTGTTTATGTCAAATAAAAGTCTTATAATCTCCACGGAATAAAAACACTCCTTCAACAAGAGATGCTTTAGTTTTGACTTTAAGCTGACGAGCGTGATATCCCCCTTTAGCTCTACTGCAAGCGCGTTAAAGAGGAGGACCTCGTTGAGCGCGCGTCGTGGCGCACCACGCAGAGCCGCGCTCTCGGCACCGGCGCCTGCGCCTGTGCTCCGGGCACTACCTACATCGCGCCTGCGCGTCATCATCATCATGTCAGCCCCTAGAAGTCCACTGCTGGACATAGGCCTTCCCCAATGAATGCCACCACACCCGGTCCTCCGCCCTCCGCATCCAGCCGCTACCGGCCACCTTCTTCAGGTCGTCGGTCCACCTGGCGGCGCAGGGCGTCCCACCCTGCGAGGGTACCGACCCTTAACACCCTATCACTTTCAGTCTCCTGTGCTAAAAGTTTTCTTTTAAAGTTAATGAGCAACACAAATACGTAGAGACACGGAGCAGTCCCTTATCTAATAAAATGGGATCTACAAGATTCCCATTGGGGTATTTTAACGATAATACGTATGGTTCTTTTTTTTTGAATTATAAAGGCTTTTTGTATATTGTACTGGTAGCTGTTTCCCTACAGCCCAATACTGTATCTCAGATGAGACTCCACCAGGGCATAATACACCGTCAGCAGTTGCTTCTCAGTGAGCTCATCTCTGAGTGTTCGTAAGGCATAGCAAGCTGAGCTAATTTTATTCTCAACACGATTTTTATCTTTTATTTAAACTATATATTGGTATCTTGTACAAACCGTTTTCTGAGGAGGCAGGAATGCTAAACAAACTTTTTAAATTGTAGGTAGTTGTGGTAAAAAAAATTCTACTGTTATTTTTCTATAGGGGTGACATCGTCAGAAATTACTAAATCCCTGCCCCCTCATAAAGTAAAAAAAATATCTATTCTACGGTCGTAGAAAAAGTTATGCATGCAACAGCACATAGGTATTCAAATACAAATGCTAGTTTGTGATACGAGACATTATTGTGAGACAGTTTCATAAATAACTATAATCTAGCTAAAATATAAATAAAAAGGTTATTTCCAAACCAAGTCCCGTGCCCGCCGCCGGGTGAATTCTCTCAGCACATAATTTATTTGGCACGTCCGGGTGAGTTTGCTCCCGTGGCGATACACAGTTTTGTAACGGTGTAATCAGGTACAGTACGGACAGTAAACTTTATACAGTTTTGTATCCCACTAATATTATAAATGCTAAAGTTTGGATGTTTGGATATTTGGATGTTTGTTACTCAATCACGCTTTCACCACTGGACGGATCGGGGTGAAACTTTGTACACATATAGGTTAGGTCCTGGAATAGGACCTCATTCCTACGGGAAATACATAATAATTTGTGATGTTAAATTGTCCACACGAACGAAGTCGCGGGCAACAGCTAGTTTATTTATAATAAGTGTGGGTAATAATAACACTGGGAATGACCATGGAGTTATATAAGTATATCACAAACACAATTGTCTTCAGGCTTTTAAAATCAACTGCAGGCTATGGCTTACCTTCATCATGTCAGCCCCTAGAAGTCCACTGCTGGACATAGGCCTTCCCCAACGAACGCCACCACACCCGGTCCTCCTCCTCATTACGAATCATATATTTCTAAGAAACCCCGAGCATAGCCCTCTCCATAGCCCGCTGAGCGACTTGGACCTTACCTTATTTAGAAGTAATATAGAAGAAGCAATATCAAGGCTTGGCAGATATTTAAGTACATACGTTCCTCCACTGTCTAGGTGAGCCAGTATGTTTGACAGGTGAGTTTGGCACTTGGACATTTTGATGTTGCTGTAGCCCCTCTACCTTTCTTTTATCGACATAAGGAACATTTAAACCATTATCTTATAATCATTCTGTATGTGATAGCTGAATCCGACCACTTCCAGTCGTCCTGTGGTTTCAACAGTAGATTATAATAATCATATTTGTTGATAAAAATATTTACAAGTCAAAAGGTAAACAAAATATTTCAATTATAATTTATACTTGTCGCGCATATTATGTTACGTAATTTATTTATTCTAGTTATACATTCTGAAATATACATCTAGTTTACAATGATTTATAATACAACGTAATATAAATTGAACAATAGCCAATTACAGATTTCTAATATATAAACAGAAAAATTATAGTAAGGAATTAATAAAAAAATAATGTCACAAAAAATATTTATAAAAAATTACAAATAATATTTTAGCGCATATAATAAGACTAAAAGCCAATTTTTTGCCTTATTTTTGAATAATCTGGTAGAAGCTACACTTTTACATCTCGTGGTAAGAATGCACGTACTGTGGGTATGTTTACACCGTGCCTGAGCTTCCAGCCTGTAGACAGTTTTGCAGCAAAACTTACTTTATCGTCAGCTCTTTGTATTCAGTCTGTTGATGACTTTGTTTGGGGAGTAAATTGTGAGTGATTAGGTAACGGATATATATTATTCTTAATACAGAATAGATACCTGCACTCCATTAAAGAATAAAGTCGGCACTACGGGTTATCTAATAAATAAAATCGTAAACTTCGCGTGTCTGTACATTGAAGATATTTGCAAAAAAAAATTTGGGCGTCTAAGGATAACCATCAGAACACATTTCGATCATTTTTGAATTTTTTGTTTGTTTGTCTGTTTATCTGTGAGTTTGTGCACGCATCACTTAAAAACTACTATACGGATTTGGATGGAATTTTAACAGAAACATGGGGCTTAACCTAACTTAACATTTAGTCTTTCTTTCATCGCAATCGGTTTACTCAATCAAAAGTTATGGACATTTATAGTTTTCAAATATATTAGTAGTTAAGGTTAGTATGCAATATATTGCTAATAATAGTATTTTCGTACTATTCAGATTGCGATGAGTTTGGACTACATTTGGAACTGGAAGTGGGAATGGGAGTGGGAGTTAGAGTGGGCGTGGGCGTGGGAAAACAGGAGCGGGAGCGGGATTGAGAGTCTGAGTGGAAGTGGGATAGGGAGCGGAAGTGGGAATGGGAGCGGAACCTGTAGTCCACGCGAGCGGAGCCACGGGCACAGCTAGTAATATAATATATATTATATCTCAAGATATAAATTGATATCGCTCGCCATAGTTTCTAGTTTCTAATGGAACCTTTCACACTGCGCTATAATATATATTACATTTCAAACTAAAAATATTTTTTCGCCCGATCCAGCGATATTTTCAAGGCCACTGTACCCCGCACGCCCTCCCACCCCCTGCGTCGCCTTACGTCCGCCTGTGACGCAACCAAATCGCAACAGAAAAATATATCTCACTAGCTGGTGCTCGCGACTTTGTCTGCGCACGATTAGTTTTTCGAGTAGCTTTTTTGTAGGACTATTTAAGGTAAATATTTCCATCATACATTACATATGTGTAACTCAAGCGGTTTTGGCAGCGCACGCCAAAATAGCTCGCAGGTGGTAGATTTTTCCTACTTACTTGATATTTTCGACAATTTACACAATGTCTTTATAAATTGTAGCCTATGTGTTATTCTGATGTATAAGCTATATTATTAGTAAAGTTTCATTAAAATCCATTCAGTAGTTTTTACGTGAAAGAGTAACAAACATCCATCCATACTTACAAACTTTCTCGTTTATAACATTATATAAGTAGGAAGGATAGTGTGAACGCCAATAGCGGGATGTAATATATATCTCGAGATATACTATATTATATCCCGTAGTGAAAAGTCGGCTTAAGATTTTAATTACAAGGTAACAAGACAGCCATGATCACAGAATCGGATATAGGTAGAAGGGGTACATCACTTGAATACTTCAGTCCCGCGCGTGTCGTATTTCGGACACGCGCCCCTCCCTCGCACTTTTTTACCTCGTGGTCACGTTTCGAGTGAGGAGATACAGTTATGCAGTCTGAAAACGGGCAATATGGCCCTTTTGCAGATTTTTTTTATCGGTGTTTACCCGACCTTGACTCGGCGCGAGACGAGTAAGCGTTTGACAGTTTATGCAATATATTGCAAATTGGTGACACGCCTGTCGCGCTTGCTAAATATTGCTATCTGTGTAGCATTATTTCTTAAAGTTGATCAAATTTACTGAAAACTTATTTCGCGGACTTTCTATCACTTTATGTCGCTGAGTAAGTTATGCAAGCGAGAAAACTTAAACACAAATCGGGCTCCGACATTGTTCGTAATTTAGTACAAAAAAAATTCATGCTTTCTAACCGAATTGCAAAACGATAATCAGAGCCATAGAAATGATTTTAGATATCGCAACCCTCCATAATACTCACACCCATAACAAAATTTTACCATTCTTGCAACATGTGTCCTATTAAGCATCTCAAAACTTGCTCAACAAGTATGTCTTTAAATTTCAGTAAACACGGCTCTAGGCCGTGTGGTTTCCGCTAGAGTAGAATAGGACCACTCCAACTCTTTCCGTGGATGTCGTACAAGGCGACTAAGGGAATACATTATAAAACATCAATCAGGCCTCCCCAACCCGTCTGGCCAGCGCGGGGAGTGTAGGCCAAATCCTCCGTCTGTCTCCGGCAGATGAGAGAGGGTTGTGCTCCTGCAGTGGTGACAAAAATAACCTGATGATGATGATTACCCTTTTTATAAATGCTAAAATCGAGTGTACAAAATCTAATTTATGATTATTTTCAATACGTTGTCATCATATCGTTAAAAAAAAACTGTTTTTGCAAAGTGTTTCATTCCACACGCCGCCCCCTGCGGTTTACGGTAACGGCCGCGTTTACCGGTGGTATTAATTATTTTAAAGGTACTTTAACCGATATTTTTAGCGGTATTTTGGAACATTGCCGCCGTAGTCACGGATGGCTATAAAAAGTTAAATAAAAATGTTACTGACGACGCGCCCTAAATGTAAAACTAACATTAAATTTTTAGACTTTACCCAAAAATACCTTTGTCTTACCCGTATGCCTTACACCTAGGTCTTTTACTGCAACACCAGTTCTACAGGCTTGCCAATAAAAAAAAAATATAACAATATGGTATAACATGTTTTCTGATTGTTGTTTATAAAATCTTATAAATAAAAACGTATGTGAAAAAAATTTACTCTTCTATTCTTATTATATTGTACATATTTTTTTACGGCAAGGTAAGGCATTCAATAACAGTGTACAAAGGTGGACTTATAAGAGATCTCTTCCAGCCAACCCCCGCTGTGGGAAAGGCTAAAACAAGTAACTACACAATATTTATTACGCAATGCCCTCTAACTCTAACCTCTTCTTGATAGTGACTTTAATTATCAATCTTCCGACGAAATATTCTGTCATTTCTCGCGGAGGGTTCCACGCACCACACACACACTTGTACACTATCGCTACAAAACACACACGTAACAAATCGAACAACACATTCTTAACCTTCCGTATATCTTGTAGCTTCAGCAGGGGAGGGTCTGACGTATGACCGTACCCCCCCCCCCCCCTCCCCTTTAAGCTTTAAGCTCTGACTAACCTAACCGAAGCAAAAATGATTTAATCTATTGACACACGGTATTAAGTTTTCATTACCATCTCTGATCTGGCAAACGTAATGAAAAGCCGACGGGAACCGGCAGCCGCACTGAATTTAATCATGGGTGTCGTTGCCAATTTTAACCGTATCGATCTCGCTTAATCTCATCCATGGATGGCGATGAGATGAAGCTTGCAAGTGAGTAACGGGCCCTATTGGAAACAAAATATGTTAATGTGATGCTAGTGAGATGTAGGATAAATAGAAAAGTTTTCTGTCTACTGCCATTGACTAGTGATGCCATATGCCAGTGAGTAACTGGAAATGAATTATGTTTAATCTGGCACTTATAGCATAAAAGATCAATATCATAGCCTTTTTTACTGTTTGTTTATTGCCATTGCCTAGTGATGCCAGTGAGTAACTGGTCGTAATGTGGTGGAAATGTAGTATGTTTAATCTGGTACTAGTGAGATGATGAATCAATGACGTAGGATGACGGATCAATAGCATAGCTATTTAATCTGACTGTTTGTTTACTGCCATTGCCTAGTGATGCCAGTGAGTAACTGGTCGTAATGTGGTGGAAATGTAGTATGTTTAATCTGGTACTAGTGAGATGACGAATCAATGACGTAGGATGACGGATCAATAGCATAGCTTTTTAATCTGACTGTTTGTTAACTGCCATTGGCTAGTGATGCCAGTAACTAGAAATGAAATATGTTTAATCTGGTACTTGTAGTATAAAAGATCAATAGCATAGCCTTTTAATCTGACTGTTTGTTTACTTCCATTGGCTAGTGATGCCAGTGAGTAACTGGTCGTAATGTGGTGGAAATGTAGTATGTTTAATCTGGTACTAGTGAGATGACGAATCAATGACGTAGGATGACGGATCAATAGCATAGCTTTTTAATCTGACTGTTTGTTAACTGCCATTGGCTAGTGATGCCAGTAACTAGAAATGAAATATGTTTAATCTGGTACTTGTAGCATAAAAGATCAATAGCATAGCCTTTTAATCTGACTGTTTGTTTACTGCCATTGGCTAGTGACGCCAGTGAGTAACTGGTCGTAATGTGGTGGAAATGTAGTATGTTTAATCTGGTACTAGTGAGATGAAGGTTTAATGGCAAAGCTTTTGTCTGTTTGTCTACCGCTATTGACTAGTGATGCCAGTGAGTAACTGGAAATACAATATGTTTAATCTGGTACTGGATGAAGGATCGGCTTTGACTGTCTATGCCATTGGCTAGCAATGCCAGTGAGTAGGTGCTGGCCTTAATGGAAATGAAATATGTTCAATCTCATACAGTGAGATGAAGGATCAATAGCATAGATATTTTGTCTGTCTGTCTACCGGATAACTCTTAAAGCTACTTGACCGATTAAGCTTACTTACATGTTAAAATTGTCCGGGATGAGAATACATAACATTAAATTATTAAATTTAAAATGGTCAGCACTATGAGTAACCATTTTAAATTTAATTCTGACTGCCCTTCTGTATTAATGAAATGAAATTAATATTTATTGCCATAAATGTGGTACACTATACGGTAGGTGGTACATTATTTTGTATATCCAGCCGATCTCTATGTTCTTACGCTACGGGTAAATAGCGTCAATACTTAGTAAATAATTAAATTGTTCTGCGTAGTAACTGTTGCGGGTTGAACGAGTTGCGGCTTCTTGCATGGAACAGAGCGATTGTTTGCAACGCTCCATCTAGTATTACAGATATGCGTATGGTGCGAATTTTAAGGACCCGCAGATAGCCGACATGACAATTGACAGCTTTCACAAATTCGCTTTTCTGATATTATACACAGAACTTTCCAGATCATTCTTGAAATTTTAAGAACAATCTTGAACATTCTGGACCAATTACAGTCACACACTTTCATAGTGCATTTAAAAAATTAAAAATATTCTAGAACATTCTGGAAAAATCTGGATTATTCTCCCGACTCCCGAAGCAGCAGTTGAGTGGAACAGAGCGATTGTTTGGAACGCTCCATCTAGTTGTACATAGAGATCGTTGTATCCAGCACATTTAGTCATTTCTGACATACAATATCTCGGTATAACCATCTCCATTAATTCATCTGTGCTTGCAGGTGATACATACCTCTGCCTACCCCTCTGGGACCAGGGCATTATGTACTATCTCTTTCTCTATATATTATCTCGTTCCCTCATTTTATTACTCTAGATAAAATAGCTTCTGATATGGCTTTCACTGCCCAAAACACTTCATACTTCCATTTTAACGTATTAACTCTCCCAAACCAATAAACATGATCAAACCTTAACAGATCAAAGGATTCCTTTGCAGTCAAAGGTAACCGAGCTCACATTAACCGTTAATTACTGGCTGTACATTTACAGAGTACATACGTCTTGGAAATACATTGTATGGTTGCTTCAATGGAACGTTTGGTTGCTTGGAAATCAGTACGTAGCTACTTATAATAGAGTCTTAATTGAGTCGTGTTCCGTTATCTAAGCAGTCGAAGAATCAAGACTTCCGGCTTATAATATGACTACCCGTAATCTTCCCGTGGGGGTCGTCAAGGCGACTTGGGGATTACACCATTGACAGGTAGAAGGCAACTCATGAGACCAACATCTGACGACCTCCGCGGCGGAACGGGTAGCTCTCGGACTGCCACGCCGGAGGCTGCGGGTTCGAATCCCGCTAGGGGCAAATGTTCGTATGATGAATATGAATGTTTGTACCCAAGTCTTGGATGTTTATATATTTATTTAAGTATGTCTATCCGTTATCTAGTAACCATAGCACAGGCTCTGCTAAGTTTGGGACTGGATAATTGGTGTGAATGTCTGACTAAGTGGCTTTCTATTAGGGAGGCTTGTGTTCAGCAGTGGACGTATATCGGCTGATGATGATATACGTTGTTTAATTGATAATTTTTGACTCCTAAATTAAATAATAGATGCATGATGGATGCGTGCCCAGGGGCTAACCGGGTATCCCGGAACTGGGCGAACTCCGGGCACTATTAGCCTTACCGAGTCATGCGGGGCTCTGACGAGGTGGACAATTATTTCCCTAATCAGAGGTTCCCAGACTTATTTCTTATACCTATACCACTTTCAAAATTTTGTTGGTTCCGGTGGATCCCCTGCATTCCTACATCCTGATCCCCTACATTTCTACCATATTCCCAAAACTCGACGAAAAATGTGAAGATTAGACGCCAACGTAGACCCCGTCAAGTCTCCCGTGGAGCCTGGCGGTCCACCTGGACCACTTTGGGAACTACTGCTAGAAAATCGTGGTAGGTACCTCAACACGGAGGCGACGATGTTATTCGCAACACATCACGTCAAGGGGTATCACGGAGCGAAAAGCGAGCAAAGGCAAGTCGCTTGCGATATTGGATTGCGCAAAGTGGCGATACATCGTCTCTGCCTATCCCTCTGGGACCAAGGCGTGAGCATTATGTATGTACTAGCTTTTGGCCGCGATTTCGTCCGCGTAGGTTACGATATTTACACATCTTGAATTTTTAAAATAGATATCATTTTGGTTTCTCATAGAAATGAGATGTTATTTCGGGATAAAAACTATCCTATGGCCTATTATAGGACCTAACCTATACGTATCCGTCCAGTGGTTGAAGCATGATTGAGTAACAAACTTTCAAACATTAAACATCCAAAAATCAAAACCTCGAATCATCAAAACATCCAAACTTTCGCATTTATAATATGTGTGGGATGTTAATGAGTAAAGTAAATTAACTTCGAATAACTAAGCAGTCGAAGAATCAAGCAAAGACTTTGTATTGTGAATCCAGTTTTGCTTGTACCTGCAGATATTTCTCATTTTCTTAATGAAAATACTCTCTAACCCTAATAACAATATATCAACGATGGTTCACCGGGCTACGGCGATTGGAATATTGGGCAATGCCGGCGAAACGGTAGTAAATCTATCAAGGGGGATTCTTACAGCTCTATAGTAATGTAGGTTTTAATGAAGTTGATTGTAATATCGTATAAGAATTGATTTTGAATAGAATACAATTGATTTTTTACTAAGGTTTATATTTCAAAATTTAGATATGTACATATTATTTAATATAGTATGAATGTAATTATTTCATCATCAGTATTTGTATTTGCCGTGTGGTTTCCGGTAGAGTAGAATAGGACCACTCCAACTCTTCCCGTAGATGTCGTACAAGGCGACTAAGGGAATACATTATAAAACATCAACCAGGCCTCCCCGACCCGTCTGGCCAGCGCGGGGAGTGTAGGCCAAATCCTCCGTCTGTCTCCGGCAGATGAAAGAGGGGTGTACTCCTGCAGTGGAGACAAAAATAACCTGATGATGATTTGTATTATACAGTTTGGAGGAGTGATTGTATGTATATATTTTTGAGAGATGAATAAATGATGATTTCTTTTAGCCGAAAGTTTTCTGATTTATATGACACGGTGTTTGCATTATTTGCTGATGGTCCACTGCTGAACATAATATATGCGTCCCCAATAGAATGCCCGTTTTGGTGGGCTGTCCATATGGGGATTTGCCATTGTACGCTTGGCAGGCGGATTGGTGATCGCAGTAATAATCTTAATGAGAACGTTGATGCCCGTTCCTGGTGCAATCCCTTAGTCACCTTGAAAAACTTGACAATACCCACGGGAAAACTGGGGGTGACCGTATTCTAAGCCGGAAACCACACGACGACTATAAAATTAAAGTTTAACTACATTGCATTCTTGTTTAGCTAGTTTAGAAAGGTCTTATTTTTTTTTAATGATGAAAACAAAGGGCTACGGCAAAAGTAATGTGTTTTTCAAATTTCCCCGACTCCTGAAACTCACATTTAGCTAAATGAAGCCGCCGCCGTGGAGCAACATTTTTCGTGCAATTTTTCCTGAACTCGAAGCGTTTCTTTGATGTGAAATTGTGAACACCGTTTATAAGCTTTAAGAAATTGAGACATAAATCTTGGTTGATACGTAGCGGGGGTGTTTGTGTTGCCAGGTTTTGGAGCTTCTGGACTCTTTAGTAGATATTTACAGTCTTCTGTGAACCTATTGAAATTACGATAGCAATACCTCGTTTTTTAATATCCTTTACATCATCCTTCGCCCGCTTTTCGCTTCGTGATCCCTTTAACGTGAAGTATTGCGAACAATATCGCTGCCTTGTTGAGGTACCACGTTTAGCTAGGGAAATAATTGTCCCCCTCGTCAGAGCCCCGCATGACTCGGTAAGACCAATTCTGCCCGGAGTTCGCCCAGCTCCGGGATGGCGGCACGCTTACGACCAGGCTTGCCCCTGGACACGCATCCATGGCACGGCAGACCTTGGATTGGCGGACGTGACAGGGATTGGGGCGAGAAATACAGGAAATGGAGGTATGGATAAGGAGTATAGGTCAGGAGTGGAATACCGCTATTGCGGAAGTCGCTTTGCGACATTGTATTACGCAAAATCGACATCGCCTCTGCCTACCCCTCTGGGACCAAGGTGTGAACATTATGTATGTATGTATGTTTACATCATCTGCATTAATCAATGTCGGGCATAGATTTTCCATTCCGCGTACCTTTGTTGCCTGTCTTTTGTTGCAACATTTTATGCAGATTCTTCTTCAACATATCTTCAGCAGATACTTATATTGTAGAATCTTCTACATTTAAAAGGACTGTTGTGACCTTTATATTTTAGCACTAACGTTAAATCTAACCAGTCACTAATAAAACTAATCAGAGAACGTCAGAGGTAGTGGTTTCTCTTAAACTCCCTCAAGGTAAACTGAACCTTACCTACATCAACTAAGATAAGTAATAGAAGAGGGGGCTTGAAACTTGATTTGATTCTTGTCATAATAAATACTATACAGATCGTTCAGTTCACGACGGCGGGCCCAACTCCTCTAGAATCCCTTACATTTCATTATATGCTTTATATTGTTCCTGTGTTAGTTCCATCGTAACGTTATATGTGCAGATGGTGCACTAAGATACTTATATTCGGATTTAACTCCCTGCATCCCGCAGTCACCCCTCCTGAAAAAGTAGTGGGGCGTGCCATTGTAAATTGGACAATCTAAAACGTCATCTTAATTCCGACCAATCATGACATGGTGCGACATTTAACGGGCCAGTCAGCGTGCAGTTAACTCCGCCCGAACATCTCAGCACCTATTTGGAACCAAGTTGTACCTGAATGTAATGAACATAACATAAACATAACTTTATTCATTTTAAAATGATACATTATTTATGAAGCCCTGACTCCCAAACTAGGTAAACTGTATTTAAGTAGTCAGTGTCTTCCCCTTAATGACTAAGTTAAAGTAATACTAACCTATAGTAGAGCAAAGAGTTACAATTTTGAAAATAATAATAATTAAAAATATAAATTTTAATGGCTCATCTTAAAATCAGGTATTTTACGATTAAATGATTTGAATTTGGCGTATTAGTCGATGGTCAGGTAATATCCTGACCATCGACTAATATGAATCGGTGGTTTAATTCAAAATGTTCTGGTCACACCGAGTGTTATACAATTTGTGACCATGCTCTCCGTCAACCCTCCATCCGGCAGGCAACATTATTTTTCCTTATCCTTTCATATTTTTCTCATTGACAACTTGCCCTGAGGGGGAAAAAATTGCAGATCGTTTTTCGAAGCCTAATACTAGAACAATCATCATTAGCTTGTTAATCCCCACTGTTGGACTTAGATAAGATTTATTTAGGCTAAGCGTTGACCATAGCTGTGGGTGCCACGTATGCATGTGCTTTTCTTTTTAGGGTTCCGCAGCAAAATGATAAAAACGGAACTCTTATGGTGCGTCCGTCAGCGTCAGTAATAACTAATGATATCTACTTGAAATTTGAAATAGTTTTTTATAACGCTTATTCAACTTTATTGAAAAACTAGCTGTTCCCGCGGCTATGCTCGCGTGGACTACAGAATCTGCTCCTCTTCCCACTTCGCTCCCACTCCCACTTCCACTCCAGCTCACTCTCTACTATTTATTTGTAATATAAAAATGTCCGTAACTTTTATTGAGTAAACCGATTGCATAATAAAATAATTCTATATGTTACTCCGGTTTAATCCCTATGTTTCTGTGAAAAGTCAATCAAAATCAGTTCAGTAGTTTTTAATTGATGCGTGCACAAACTAACAGGCAAACGGACAAACATTTCAAAAAGTATTAGAATGTTTTCTATTACTTATCCTCCATTTTTTTGCATATATCTTCAATGTACAGACGCGCGAAATTTACGTTTTTATTTATTAGATGAAATAATAAAAATTACAAACATTAAAAGGAGCCGAACGAGGGCTGGTAAAATGTGTGGTTTCCAGAGTCAAAGTCAAAAGTCAAAATCATTTATTGCATATGAGTACACTTGGTACATTTATACACGTCATATTTTTTTATCGACTACCGCTTCCTAGGTGTTAACGCTGCGGAGAAGAAACGGCACAACAAACTTCACGCAACGCATCTTTTATAAATCAAGTTTGCATACAATTAATAAAGATTTTGCGAAGCAGACAACTTAACATTAGTACCAGGCATCTTTGTCATTCAAATAATAGTTTATTTTATAATAGGCTATCTTAGAAAGTTGTTTTTTAATGTGAATCTTAAATCCAGATCAAGTGAGGTATCGGATAAAAGGGCATTAGGTATCTGTACATTCTAGTATAGATTTTCGTTTCCTTTTATGTCACTTAGTTTTCGACTAAGGATGAAAAATAATCATATTATATTTACAAATTATCAAAAAAAAATTTATTAGTTTGTTTCTTTTTTATTATTTGTGGCAAGTGATTTTATGTTTCTACAGATATAACGAGTTTTAAAGATAAGATAATGTAAATATTATGATTAAAAAGAATGTGCAGGATTTATTACATTTCGCTGGCTCTGGCTACATTCCAAAATATCTTCACCGAATCTAAAATTATCAGCTATGTCAAGTGCAGACTGCACTATAAATATTGCCATTCACTACACGACTGCCACCCAAGTTAAGAATGACGAAATTATCATCATCAGCCTAAATACGTCCACTACTGGACATAGTACTCCCCACTAGAATACCACTTTTGGTAAGTTGTCCATTGGGGGATTTGCCATAATCACCACGCGTAGCAGGCGGATTGGTGATCACAGTAACGATCATAACAAACACACACAGGAGAACGCTACTACCCGTCGCTGGTGCAAAACATAGGGGTGGCCTATTCTAAGCCGGGAACCACACGGCAAAATTATAATAAGAAGTAAATAATAATAGTTCAGAAAGTTAACTCAAACTGCAAAATATTAGTAAGCATCAATTCATTTTATTGTGTTATTTAAAACTAGTTACAAACCACCTTGTGTCATCATGTGGCTTTCGATGGTAATAGTCAATTGCAATGCATTGATCTCAGCAGTCATTGTCGATTGACTGGAAAAACGTTGAGAGACAACACTCGGTCGAGAATAAACTCATATTTTGACAGTCCGTAGTTTTTTATTTTTCATTTTAGGGTTTTTGCAATCATTCTCACATACTTTGACATTTGATGATAAACTGAATGCCGTCTATCCCACGATCACTATGTACTACTAGATGGAGAGTTCCAAACAATCGCTATGTTCCACGCAACTGCAAGCCCGGGAGCCGCAACTCTTTCACATTCGTTTTGAAACTTGTGCAGTAACTACGCAGAACATTTAATTATTACTAAATATTTACGTTACGATAGCGTCAATAATTAGTAAATAATTAAATGTTTTGCGTAGTAACTACACAAGTTTCAAAGTGAATCTAAACGAGTTGTGGCTCCCGGAGCCGCAGTTGCGTGGAACAGAGCGATTGTTTGGAACGCTCCATCTAGTAGTACATACATAACGTTGCGTTTATCGAAGTTTTTGAAGTACTTTAAAAAGGTACAGTAAAATTACTTACAAATACAGAAAATTATATGTTGACTGCTGTTTATTAAAAGAAATAAATTAAAGAGTGGTTGTTACAAAGATGGATTCTATACTGGAGTTCTAGTAAACGTTCTTGTGATTCTCTGAAACAGAATTAATTATACAACTCCAGTCTATAAACTTCATAAACTATACTTTATTTGGGACAGGGAATGTGAGGGAATGGCTAGTGGATGTATCAGGATCGCGCAAAATGGCGATCCATCGTCTCTGAATATCCCTCTAGGATCGAGGCGTGAGCATTATGTATGTATTTGGGACAGGTCAGGTAGGTATTTGTGACTGGCTAAATGAATCAGTGAAATTAACGAGACTTTGGTCGTTATTCAGTCGCACCAAAGTCGTTCCGTGAACAGTTCGCTTTACCTCGCTAATGTAGCATAAAGCGCCTGCTAGTGACAAGATTTTAATAAAAGATACCTCTGAACATTTCTCTACACGGCGTTATTCAAACGAGGAATTTAAATTATAAATATGTTGCTGCTTCTCTATGTTTGTTTATTATCTCTGTCAGTGCAGACTATTTCATTTAAATACTTACGGACGCAAAATGCTGGTTTAGATGCAGTCAGAATGCATTTTTTTTTAATTCTCGCCCTACTGTAGTTGTAAATTATCATTCATAGAATTCGTTACTTTACTGACATTAGTATACTTTATTAATATTATGCTCATCACGTCAGTCTTTAGACAGACGTCCACTTCTGGGCATAGGCCTTCCCCAATGAACGCTAATACTATATTTTATATACTATAATCTATTCACAATGTTAAAATTTGACAGAACTAAAACTGTTGCTATCCTTGTCACACAGTATTACGAAGATAAAGACGAAACCAATTTTAGCGCTATCAAATTTTAAATGTATGCCTTCAGAATCGGGCCCATTATGTATTTATGTATGTATATCAGCTGTCTGATAACCACATTACAGGCTCTGCCTAGTTTGGGATCAGGTGGCCGTGTGTGAAATGACCCCTCATATTTATTTATCATCATCTGTCTGTATCAGTCCTTAGCCAACCATTGCTGGACAGAGGCCTTCCTCAAAGAATTCCACTACACCTGGTCCTCCGCCCTCCGCATCCAGTTGCTTCCAGCCACCTTCTTCAGGTCGTCAGTTCATCTGGCGGCGGGGCGTCCCACCCTGTGCATGGCAATCCGTGGTCTCCACTCCATCCAATATTATGTTGGTAAATAATAATAATTACATTTTAAATACATTTATTTTAATTCGGTACGTGGATCACATCCGCGCCAAGCCACTCGATATGATGCAGTAGTGATTCCCATACGAGCAGCCTCCATCCAGTCTGCTCACGATCATGGTTCTGGATGCTATTGGTGTAAATACTTCATAACTACTTCTACGTAACTACTACTACCCCAGTACCAGATAACACTAAATATTATCACTTAGTACCGTATATATATTATTATATATATATGCGTACCGTATATACCAAAGTAAACTATTTGCATTTTGATATCTATTTCTAAACAAGACAGTCTTTTTACAGTGCCATAAAGTATTTCAATTTACAGTAAAACGAGAAGTTAATGAAAGTAACCCCGTCATTTCAATGTACATTTTAATTTCAAATGCAACTTAAGTAACGTATAAAATATTGTTACTACTTCTGCTTTAATGAAATCAAGTAAATATGTTGTTAAACACAGACACACACGCGCATCCCCACTGACACTAATTTAAGTACATAATGGGCTCGATTCTGAAGGTACAACGTTAAAATTTGACAGCACTAAAACTGTTGCTATCCTTGTCACACAGTATTATGAAGATAGAGACGAAACCAATTTTAGCGCTGTCAAATTTTAAATGTGTGCCTTCAGAATCGGACCCAATAATAATTTATTATTTCAGATTAATCCATAATTTAAATAGTGACAAACTTAAAATTAATCTTAGTAAATATTAAAATAAAGTCATACAAAATATTAAAAATATTATTTTACGTTAAAAAAGACATACTATAAGACTTATAGTTTAACAACGTTGCCCGCACGCTACTACCATGCTGCGTAGTACCAGCCGGTTAGAAAGAGAACCAACCACTTATGTGTTGATGTTGTTCCTCTCTCGATAGTTTACATGCACACGAAGTTTCGATAGTTTACAGGACAGGTTAGTGCTCAGGACAGGTTAGTGCTCAGGACAGGTTAGTGTCAAAAGTCAAAAGTCAAAATCATTTATTGCATATGAGCACACTTGGTACATTTATACACGTCATTTTTTTTATCGACTACCGCTTCCTAGGTGTTAGCGCTGTGAAGAAGAAACGGCGCAACAAACTTCACGCAACACATCTTTTAAAAATCAAGTTTGCATACAATTAATAAAGATTTTGCGAAGCTGGATTAACATTAGTACCAGGCATCTTTGTCATTCAAATAATCGTTTATTTTATAATAGCCTTTCTTACAAAGTTGTTGTTTAATGTGAATCTTAAACTTTCTGTCCGTCATATTTAAGATTTCCTCTGGTAGTTTGTTGTAGAAGAGTATACATTGCCCCGTGAACGATTTGCTGACCTTACTTAGTCTTAACCCTGGTAAAACAAGTTTATTTTTATTTCTTGTATTATAACTATTATTGTCACAGTGCCTCAAAAAGAGAGATACATTTTTTCTGACATAAAATATTATCTAAAATGAATTGACCAGCTACTGTTAATATGCTTATTTCTTTAAACTTTTCTCTTAATGAGTCTCTACAACGCAGATTATAGATTGCCCTAACTGCTCTTTTTTGCAAGATAAAATGGTCTCTATATCTGCTGCTTGACCCCACAGTAGGATACCGTATGCCATGATACTATAGTGATGATGATGAATAGTGCTCAGGACAGGTTAGTGCTCAGGACAGGTTAGTGCTCAGGACAGGTTTGTGCTCCTGTGATAGGGTAGGTGATTAAATCTGTTCGCTGTTCGAGTGTCAGGGCACTGGCTTATGACCCAGTGTAAAAGTTAATTCATCTCAGGTGCTACCAGCTGCTAAGTACACACCTTTTTCATCTCAAAGAACTTAAAACGGGTCTCTAATTTTAAATCTCAGAGCGTAGCAACTCTGGAATTTCTTTAGGGCGGGGCGCGACGCGAATATTTCTTTTTTTAGAGATCCCTTGGCAATTTTGTCAATCTAAATCGTGAGACTGTTTTGCAAACAACAAATATAAATTATACTTTGTATTCTTCAAAACTTTAGCCTGTTTTGAATAAAGCTAAGAAATTGTAAACACAAAGTATAACAATTAGGCAGGAACTTTATCTTTTAGAATTATTTTTTGTTATATAGTTCGTCATAGATGTAATATCAGAACAGAAGGTACAGAATAAAGACACTGTAAATACCAAATAGCCTAGTGATACAAATGGTCCATAGTATTTATAATTATATTCTTTATTGCACATAAATTTTTCCAAAAAAAAAGGCATAACATAAAAGTATACAAAGGTGGACTTATCGCTATAAGAGATCTCTTTCAGCCAACCTCCATTGTGGGAAAAGCTAAAACAAGCGGTAGGTCAAAAAAAATGAGCATGGTGGTTGATATTATACAAAATATTGTACTATACATGGAATAAATGAGCAGGTATTATAGATATTGATATACAGTGTGTGGGGGGGGGGGGGCGCGGGTGTGGAGTGTGAGTAAGTGTAGTATACTAATATAAGTTACTAAGTACATACGTAATACGTAAAGTATTGTACCTTTCTATCACAAAATCAAGACCAAACCTCATCAAGTCCTTTCACTGGCTTCCTTCCACACTTTGCATTTAACAATTTTGTCGGAATAACTCTTTCCGTTTTCCTTGTGGCATTAATTTCGTCATAACAAAGTTGCCCTGTTCAAAATAAGTGTTAATTTAACAAAATGTCACCCTACGGAACCCTTGTTATGATGAAAATGTTACACTTCGCCCCATTTTTAGTACAAGTTCGTTCTTTAATTTTTAATTTTGCCCCCATCACGGCCAAAGGCGCCGCGGAAACGCCACTAATTAAAAAGAAACGGATAAGTGCGAGTAGTACTCGTGCCTTGTGGGTTCCGTACTGTCATATAAAGTTTGCTAGTGTGTTTTTTAATTTGTCTGGGGATCAAGGTAGCGTAAATCCATTACCTGGGACTTGCCCTACCTTCACTGGTAGGAGTTATGTGTAAGCGTACCTCCGTTGATCCTCGCTTAGAGGAGTTGCGGGGGGAGCAGGCGTGGAGGTGGGAAACTGCCACTTCAGCTTGCTAATCCTTTCGGCTACGTCGGCCACCTTCGTTCTTCGCCGGATGGTAATAAATATTTTTAATAAATATTACATATTTCAATTAATTTCCTTTTTTTACGAGATACGGAACCCTAAAAAGATTCTTTAAGGTGCGCTGCCAATCCCGCTCTTGACGGGGATTAGGCAGAATCCTATTTTTTTTTCTCCATCGTTAGTTTTATCCGGACATTCTTTTGTTGTTTTTTTCGGTCGCCGCCAAAAGTTAGCATTTTTGTTAAGCGAAACGTTTTTCGAGTCATTAGACGAGGGGCGGTGGCGCCTGAGGCTTTTGAGGGTTCCGTATAAGCGGGGGACTAATTATTGACGCTTTGGTGTAGTATTTAACATTTGATAGGTATGCGATAAATAAATGAATGCCGTGTGGTTTCCGGTAGAGTAGAATAGGACCACTCCAACTCTTCCCGTGGATGTCGTACAAGGCGACTAAGGGAATACATTATAAAACATCAGTCAGGCCTCCCCAACTCGTCTGGCCAGCGCGGAGAGTGTAGGCCAAATCCTCCGTCTGTCTCCGGCAGATGAGAGAGCGTTGTGCTCCTGCAGTGGAGACAAAAATAACCTGATGATGATGATAGGAAATATACGTTGTTTCTCTACCAAGGGTAAGGCTATTGATATAGTTAGCAGGCAGACTCGCATGATAAAGCTAGTCTAAATAATATTTGTGTTAGTTCTGGCAAGTGACTAATATTACTTTGTTTGCCTGTCCTCTGTTATGTTGTGTATACGTGCGTGCTCCCCTCTCGCTCAATTTGAGATATAGGGCTCGGAGTAATGATTTCAAAGGCCGGGAGCTGGGAGCAGTTTATAAAGTTGATTATATAAAAAACTGCGTGACATCTTCACGTCGCCTATTCCACAATGTTTAAAGAGAAAAGTCTTTAACCAGTGCGTCCTGCCTGTCATAACCTGCGGTGCAGAAACGTGGACTCTGACAGTGGGCCTGATCCACAAGTACCAAGTCGCTCAGCGAGCTATGGGCTACGCTCGGGGTTTTTTGAAGGATTTCGTAATGAGGAGATCCGAAGAAGAGCGAAGGTCACCGACATAGCCGAAAGGATTAGCAAGCTGAAGAGGCAGTGGGCGGACCACATATGTCGCAGAACCGACAGTCGTTGTAGCAGACTAGTTCTGGAGTGGAGACCACGGATCGGCACGCTCAGG
Organism: Esperia sulphurella; assembly: GCA_947086405.1. Taxonomy (NCBI): domain Eukaryota; kingdom Metazoa; phylum Arthropoda; class Insecta; order Lepidoptera; family Oecophoridae; genus Esperia; species Esperia sulphurella. The sequence continues at coordinate 2,353,153 of OX352270.1, read as the reverse complement.
GTGGGACGCCCCACCCACAGCGGATGTTTAGATATTTGGGTCTTTGTTACTCAATCACGCTTCAACCACTAGACGGATCGAGATGAAACTTGACACGCATATAGGTTAGATGCGGAGGACGGAGGACCGGGTGTGGTGGCGTTCATTGGGGAAGGCCTATGTCCAGCAGTGGACTTCTAGGGACTGACATGATGATGATGTAGAATAGAATAGACAGTTATTTATTTAAGCAACCAGGGCTCACTTTGTTAGTGTGACTTAATACTATATTAGTAAAAAAAAAAACATTTAAACAAATTAATTAACATAGTTTAAAAATATTATATAGTTATAAATTAACATAGTTTTAAGTCGTATTAACAAAGTGATCTCTGGTTGCAATAATAAATATTTTTCTATTCTAATCTGTTACAAATTTAACTCTAGAAAATGAAATGTCAACTATTATAAAAAAACTTAATTAACAATAATATTTGTAACCGATATTTTTTTTGATTTAGCTCCCGGCCTAGCTTCTTCCAGCGCGTTTGTGTGCACAGCAATATTATTGTTCACGTTCAATTTCACAGCCTCATAGACTTTGTTTATTGTATTTATTATTAGTATTATTATATTTATTACTATACTAGCTGTTGCCTGCGACTTCGTTCCAAGTACAATCGTTGAATCCATTACAGTCACACACTTTCATAGTGCATTTAAAAAATTAAAAATATTCTAGAACATTCGGGAAAAATCTGGATTTTTCTAGAAAAGTTCTCATTATTGTCACTCACAAACGCATTTAAGGTCATTCAGCACAATCTCGAGTTTAGAACCGTACAATGAGATAACGATGGAAGTATCCCATCACATTTTTACCACACATCCACTCACCGTAACCACTCTTACTTGCAAGTGCAGATCAAGGCCTAGCGTACTGCCAACCGTGCTCTATGTCTATTCTTTACCTAGTAATATTTAGTTGGTATTCTTTGCCATTATTTGCATAAATTTTTTCTCTTGAAATAAATAAAAAACTATCGGAAAGCTTTTAAAGCTCGTATATTTCCATAAACGACTACACCGTTGAATGGGAGCTTTGAGATGAGATTATTTGAAGTGAAATATTGTGTGCTTTTGTTTTAAATTCGTGGTTCTGTATATACCGTTATGTAACAGAGTGAGGAATACAGTGATACGCGAGAAGTGTGGTTTAAAAGAAGATGTAGTAACGAAGATAGAGAAGGGTATGATGCGTTGGTTTGGACATTTAGAGCATATGAGTGAAAGAAGAGTGACAAAAGAGATCTACAGCGCGAATGTGGAAGGAATTACAGCTAGAAGTCGTCCTAGGAAACGTCCTCAGAAAAGCTGGTGTCAGCAATGAGAAGAATAAAAGGAAGTGCATGATAAGGTTGATGAATGTGAGTGAGGCTAGTGAGGTGTGTCATCGTCTCTGCTTACCCCTCTGGGACCAAGGCGTGAGAAATATGTACGTATGTATGAGATTGTTGTTATTCCGATACAGAATACGACATTAAGTTTAATAAAAGTCAAGTTTAAGTTGTCTTTGTCTGTCTATCTCTTACCTTTCGTCCCATTTCGTAACCAGATTTCGTAACTATATACGAAACGGAAAATGCAATGTAATGCAAGTTACATAATGGGACTCGTTAATCCCATTTAGTAACTACTTTCTTAATACGAAATGGGACATGAAACTTATCGTATGACATAAACTCGTTCTGTTGATTCCCTGTCTAATTTATTATTTACCTCATCTAAGGTTGTGAGATAGAAATAAATATAATTAATGTGGGAAAAACAAGGGGACCTCACGCTTCGTTTGTGCTACGATTAATGGACATAGGCCTTTTTGAGGCGGCAACCGAATGCGTGACAAAATACACCTTTGTCACGATAAATTATATGTGTATATTGTTGAATAAACAGACCTAATAGGAGTTTGAGTCACCAACATCAAGGGGAAACTATGTGCTGAGGAAGATCATTTTAAAACGTTGATTTTAATATTGTTCTGTTGATTTTTAGGATTCCGAGCCTCAAAAAGAAAAAAAGCGGCCAAGTGCGAGTCGGACTCGCCCATGAAGGGTTCCGTAGCAGCAAGTAACATAATATAAAAGTTATAGTGGTTCGTTGTAACTTTGATCGATGTTTTAATAATAGTATTGTGGTTTACGATTTATGACGTATTAAAAAAAACTACTTACTAGATCTCGTTCAAACCAATTTTAAGTGGAAGTTTGCATTATCATTCTCTTATTTTAGAAGTTACAGGGGGGGGGGGGGGGGGCACACATTTTACAACTTTGGAAGTGTCTCTCGCGCAAACTATTCAGTTTAGAAAAAAATGATATTAGAAACCTTAATATCATTTTTGAAGACCTATTCACACGTATGGGTTTGATAAAAAAAAAAATTTGAGTTTCAGTTCTAAGTATGGGGAATCCCCAAAATTTTTGTTTTTTTTTCTATTTTTGTATGAAAATCTTAATGCGGTTCACAGAATACATCTACTTACCAAGTTTCAACAGTATAGTTCTTATAGTTTCGGAATAAAGTGGCTGTGACATACGGACGGGCAGACAGACATGACGAATCCATAAGGGTTCCGTTTTTGCCATTTGGCTACGGAACCCTAAAAAGGAACCCTTTAGGACAACTTCGTTGTCCGTCTGTCTATCAACGGGACCCTTTTTCTCAGGAACGCGTGGAGGGAGGTATCAAGTTTAAATTGATATCAAATACGCATGTCAGTAATCCATTGGAGCTGTGAAAAAATCAAACTTCTAAGTCAACGGAATCAAAAGATACGACCGTTTATACCGGTAATCAAAACCTACAAGACTTCCTGTTGACCTAGAATCATGATATTTGGTAAGAAGCAATGTCTTATATACTCGTATGCCATGTGGTTTCCGCATGCCGTGTTGTTTCCGGTAGAGTAGAATAGGACCACTCCAACTCTTCCCATGGATGTCGTACAAGGCGACTAATGGAATATACTATAAAACATCAATCAGGCCTCCCCAACCCGTCTGGCCAGCGCGGGGAGTGTAGGCCAAATCCTCCGTCTGTCTCCGGCAGATGAGAGAGGGTTGTGCTCCTGCAATGGAGACAAAAATAACCTGATGATGAATGATGATGATGAATGTCTTATATATAGCACACGTGAAGGTAAAATTCTGAAAACTGTACATTTGTTGTAGTAGCGACCTATGTCGATGTATAGGGACAACAGTTTTCCAACGGCAAAGTTAACTTTGTCCCTCATCCAGTTTATCTTGTTGTAAGAGCAATGTTCGGTGCTTTCAGAGAAGTATGTTCGACTGCTCCGTGCTCGAATCCGACTCGCACTTGGCCGGTTTCTTTTAATCAGCAAAGTAGTGCGTTGTCAAATCTGCAGTTTCTTGGAACTTGAGTACTAAGGTTTATTATCAGAGCACAGGCTTTTCGACGAAGGAAAACATCGTGAGGAAAGATTAAGTCCACTAACCCACACTGGCCTAGGGTGGTGGGCTACGCTCTCGTTGAGAGGGTAATAATAACAGCGGCAGCGATAACGGCTACGTATAATTTTTTTTATTAATCTCTGTAGTGCTATTCTTAATCAAGTGATTTCAATCGCTTTGTAAACTAATCCATTGGCATTCTTTAAACATTCTAGAGCACCGTCGACGTGAAGTGAGTTCTTTGTTCACTTCACGTCGATAGTGCTCTAGAATGTTTCAAAGTGAGTGAAGTCACTTGAGTAAGACTCGCACATGATTTTGTATTTTAGAGAATACAAATTCTCTAAAAATAAAATGCCGTGTGGTTTCCGGTAGAGTAGAATAGGAGCACTCCAACTCTTCCCGTGGATGTCGTACAAGGCGACTAAGGGAATACATTATAAAATCACGCCTCCCCAACTGTCTGGCCAGCGCGGGGAGTGTAGGCCAAATCCTCCGTCTGTCTCCGGCAGATGAGAGAGGGTTGTGCTCCTGCAGTGGAAACAAAAATAACCTGATGATGATGATGAAAAATAAAATAAATAAAATTTTGGTCTCGAAACTAGGATTCCCTTTATCTAGGAGACCCACAGAAACGGATATAGTTAGAAGTGGTACATCACTTGTTTACTTCAGTCTCGCGCGTGTCGATTTTCGGACACAGCGCGCCCCTACCGCGCTCTATGTATGCCTCGCGGTCACGTTTCTAGTGAGGAGAAACAGATACGCAATTATATTTCATTCCAGATTAATAGTCCTATGAAAACAAACGCATTTGCGTCTCGAAAACAAAATACACAATAGATGGTGTTCCTAAGTGGACTGCAAAGTTTACATGGTAATACAAACCTGTTTTTGCTGCTGGTGACCCTTTCATGTATATGTTACCGAGACGTAAATAGCGTTGGTTTTCATAGGACTATGAATCTGGAATGAAATATAGATATGGCACTTTTGCAGATTTTTTGTCGACGTTTACCCGAACTTGACTCGGCGCGATAGTATTTGCAATATATTGCATATCGTTGGCACGCGTGTTGCGTCTACTTCACCGTTATGAAATGACCTAAACCTTTTTCCTAAATCTCGGAAAAAATCTCGGAATATCCATGTTAACATAAAATTTCCTCGGAAGTACATTAATGAGACTTGCCAATTCCGAACCCGTGCGTCTGTGCCCTAACAGCGATGTGATGACATATTGAAGGCTGTTTTTTCTTGAAGCAATATCGATTTTAGTGAAACTGACTGACAAAACTGAGTATCTATACGGGTTTTCATATAGATACAGCTAAAAACCAGACTCGAATAAAGCTAAAAATGTGAGCTGAAAACTTCCCACGTCCAAATCCCCTATGATTCCGTGCAGGTGTCTTTTCAGATAGGGTTGCACCCGAATCGGATGTATCCAGCGCCCGATCGGATGATCCTAGAGTTCCTTATTTGAAATCTGTGTTCTCTTGCAACGGATTTGAAAAACGTAAGTCGATTTTGCAGTCTGTGGACCGAATTTTGAGACTTATGTGGAGCGTAGAAGGCTGGAAATGACAGAAAATGTAAGTTGGGTATCATAAAAATCCGCTTATAATAGGGTTGGCATATGGGTTTCGAAGGTAAAAGAACACATTTATACGACTTCATATATTTTGCCCAATTTGATTAAGCTGTCCTTACGCAACCACATCAAAATTTGTTCCGTAGGTATTTCTAAATTATTTGGTAGCGTTTTAAGAATAAAATTGTTGACACCATAAGTACCTCCCTAGTAACTGTAGGTATGTAACACTTATTTTACTATTAAATAATAAAGAAACAAAATAACTAAATGTTGAACTTAAGCCGGAAGGTGGCCGGAAGCGGTTGGATGCGGAGGGCGGAGGGCCGGGTGTGGTGGCGTTCATTGGGGAAGGCCTATGTCCAGCAGTGGACGTCTAAAGGCTGACATGATGATGATGATGAACTTAAGCAGCAATCAATATTGGTTGCAGCAAAATGTTTTCAAAATACATGTTTTAAAAATCATACCAAAACAAAATATTTTATAATTACGCTTTTAAAACATTCATCACAGACTTTATTTCGAGTTGCGTTTTCCAATCATTCCGATAGCGTCATTTCCAATCAATGTCCAATATTATGCAAATTACTGGCAAAAATATTATTATGTAACTTAAGAAAGTAGATCTCGTATCTCTCCCAAACGGAAATCGAAAACGTCAAATAAACGTAAATCGACAACCCTGGCTTATTGGAGCACGCTAGTTCCAATTTTGAAATGGTTTTGGCGCAAATGGATTTGCTTTTTTTTGCCGAGCTTAGAGTGGCGAAGGTAGTAGCCATCCATTCTACGTAGTGTGCCTAAACAAAAATTTAAATTGAATTTTCTCACGCCTGTGAAAATCTGGGGTAAGGAATATACGCGTTAGCTTTTTACAAAAAGTTACGTTTGGAAATAATACCGAAATTTAGATCCTGTATATTAAACTAATTTTTATAGTATTATTGCCAAACACACAAACTATGTATAGAAAGAAAGAAAATATGTTTATTCACTTACACAACAATTATATACACATTCATTATCATTATAATAAATATTATTAATTAAATTACATTAAATTATAACATATCTTAAAATTAAGGGGTGGACGATGCTGTGCAAGTGAGAGGTCCCCAACTCAGCGAAGTGCAGCGCTGGTTTCCTGCTGGGGCCTGAGCTGGGGTGCCTCAGAGTGTTGTATAGGAGTGTGTGTGTGTTGTGTAGGGGTGTGTGTGTTGCGTAGGGGGGTGTGTGTTGCGTAGGGGTGTGTGTGTTATATAGGGGGGTGTGTGTTGTGTAGGGGTGTGTGTGTTGTGTAGGGGTGTGTGTGTTATGTAGGGGTGTGTGTTAGAGAGTGATAATGTGGGGAGATATATAAATGTAGTAGACAATGGGGTATGTGTTATATTATCGTTCATGACTCGAGTGTCGTTCAGGAATCGGAATTAGATATTGTCATTTATGTGCTTGAGAATAATTAGAACATTATTAAATAATTATTTACTTATTTGATCTATGAAAAGTAGAACTCTTTCACTGAAATTGTAACAACCAATATTTGAGTACCGTTAATGTTGATAGACTCTGTATAAAATCTGACTGGAAGAGATCCCTAAATGGGATAAGTCCGCCTTTGTACACAATTTAATTCCTATTTTATTATTGTTGTTGTTGTGATTTTTGATACAATAAAGCTTTACATACATACATACACACAAAATCTATTTAGAGCTAAATACATCACAAACACTTTGCCGTGTAGTTACCGGCTAAGAATAGGGCCACCCCAATCTTCCTGTGGGTGTTGGGATTGCACCAGGGACGGGCAGCAGCATTCTCCTGTTTAAATTATGATCATTACTGCAATCACCAGTCCGCCAAGCGTGGTGATTACGCAATTCCCCCATTAGACAGCCTACCAAAAGTGGCATTCTATTGCGAAGGCTTATGTTCAGCAGTGGACGTATTTCGCCTGATGATAAAATCACAAAAGTACCACTTTGTTAATTTTTTTAGCAAGCCTCTACTAAAGGAAAACTAGAAGTAGCGTAAATATTTTACAACCTTTCACCATCCCAAAACTTCGTTAATCCCCCGACGTTATACACTTTGGTCTGAAAGTGTTAAATAGTTGGTAAATTTTAACTAAAAAGCTGCTTACCTCCTGAACTTACCGCCTCGTTGGCCTAGCTAGTGGCTTGGTCATGGGACTTGAGCGATAGAGGTTGTGAGTTCAATTCCCACTCGGCCTGGTAGTTTCCAAGTTATTCGCCTTACACAAAACTTTCTCTGAATAAACAATGATTATATATTTTTTCTCTCTATAATGTGCACTGTTGCCTATCTGCTTTACTTTTCTCTTTCACCCAAAGGTTTACTGGAAGAAAACTCTTACAGCGTTAAGTGCGCCTTTGTACATCTTGTGTTTAAATTAGTTGTGTGACTTATATTTGTGTACAATAAAGTATAAATTAAATGATTGAAAGTAAAAATAATGAATTAAATAAAATCCTTGTTAGTCAAGTATACCCATCCAGAGTCGTACCCGGCCGCTTCCGGCCATCTTCTTCGGTCCATCTGGCGGCAGGGCGTCCCACACTGCGCGTGCCAATCCGCGGTCTCCACTCCAGAACTCGCCTGCTCCTGTCGGTTCTGCGACAGATGAATGATGGATATACTTTATTGCACACAAATCACAGAACACATGTAGGAGAAATATACAGTAAATGTACAAGTGGCCTGTCCACTGCCACTTCAGCTTGCTAATCCTTTTGGCTTCATCGGTCCTCCTCATTACGAATCATATCCTTCATAGAAACCCCGAGCATAGCTCTCTCCATAGCTCGCTGAGCGACTTGACACCTGTTGATCAGGCATTCCGTCAGTGTCAATGTTAAATTAATTCGATCTTATTTTCGCATTTCGATAAGAAGTCGCAAACATATATGTCGGCGAAATAATAAAAGAGCTGATTTGGAGGCACAGTGCGTGTTCGGCGCGCCGTTCGGTTTTGTTCGGCAATCGTCGCGAGCACGCGTTGACGGAACGTCGGGTGGCTGGCGTAGTCGAGACAGAGGTTCGTGCGGTACACAGGCAGTCACCGACGGATCGTTTGCCTTTAAAAATCGTCACTTGATGACGTAGTGTAATTTCATGTAGTGTCATTGAAGCCAGTAAACGTGTTAACTTTGAAACGGTGTTAAACTCAATTTGGGAGCCCACAGAGAGGCGGAACCAGGAACCTACGACATATATTTATTGGTAAACATTTATCCATTTGCGGTCAGAATATGTAGCAATATTTTTACGCTTGAACCTCCCATCGTGGTTGCGAGTGTATTTGCGTTGCTGTCGATGTATTTGACTCTTTTGACATACGCGAGTGTCTATTTGATTGAAGTCTATACTTTCTATTTGAGTTTCTCGTACTCGCTGCGCCACAGGCTATGGCAAATATTCCTTTATGTACCTATTTCATCTTGCTTTTACCGCGTGGCTGTATTTCAGGATAGGAGAAAATGGAGCAATTTCAGTTTAAACCCAGAACTTATTGCAGTATTAGTATTGTGTTAATGGTTTTTGTTTGAATTGTTTGACTTAATCGGTAAATATTTATCTCTGAACATCTACGAGTATATACACATACATACATAATGCTCACGTCTTAGTCCCAGAGGTAGAGAGGTAGAGACAATGTATTGTCACTGCGCGATCCTGATAAACGTTGCAAAGCAAAACATCTATACATTTAATAAAATTATAAACTTTGCGTGTTCACTAAACAGGGAGGGAGGGAGCGAGCAAGGGATATAAGACGAGAGTTATTCTTTTACATATCTGCGGTTGTAGCTCTGACTACTACTTACATATTTTTTGAATTGAAAAGGGGTCAGAATAATAATTACCTAAGTATCAACTTTTTCAAAAAAATAAAATTGTTTTCGTTAATTTTTATTTTGATTATTCGATTGTACTCGTACCTAATACAGTTTAGTTTAGTTTGCTGAATTCTACTATGATGGGAAAACTTTTTAATGCATTTCCATCCAAACCGACTACACCGGCACTGATTCCCTGGCTGATCAATGGCTTCGAACAGGGATGTTACATTTGCCATATTGTAACCAACCAACCAGGCAACTGTGATGAGGAAATCTCATAATTATTGACGAATAAAATGTATTTATCAAATGACACTTAGATATTATAACAAATAAGTACTTAAATATATTTATACTTAAAATAAAGTATTTGATCATATTGGTGGTAATAAATTAGTTACTATAAAATTATAAATAGACTAAATGGGATGAAGGAGTCACATTTTGTAACAGTCTTCGAACAGAAAAATTACACCCCCATTCCCATTCCGTAACCAGTTAACAAATTTGGTTACCAAATTGGATGAAAGATATTTCGATAACTCCAAAATCCAGCCTACTAATTATTATGCTCCCTGAATTTTAAGAAAAAATGTTTTTTTTTTGTGTTTTGATGACTCGATTTTGATAAAAACAAAATTAACCAAATTTTACTTGGCGTAGTGTCCTTGGAGCTAACGATTGTCACCAATTCCCATCTACGAGTACATCTAATGTATTAACATCAACTGGAATCACCCACATCGCCAGCTGCTAAGGCGTTCTAAATAACAGCGAAGACTTGCGCTACGAAATTTATTGTATCCGCCAGCTTTGTGCTGAGAACAATAATGCCTTTTAATGGTATTGATTCTGCAATATATTTGAAAAGTTTGGTTAAGAGTGAAGAGAGATACTTTACGAGTATAAATAATGGTACAAACACTGAACAAGTAGTCAATTGACTTAGGAAATGTGGGCAAATCCACGTATTTTGATTCTGGACGACAACCAAACTATGTATACACAGCATGATCAGATCAGAAAAATCAATGGTAAGTTTTTGGTAAAACAATAATAAAAAAGCAAACAAACACATAACAGATTGCAAGATTTTAAAAATATTTACTTGTTGTTCTACTGCTCACCTTGCGCTACGCACTCACCTTAATACAACTTAACCGTACGAATTAAAAATCGAACTTCTTACTGGACTGCTTATATTTTTAAATTGAGTAAACCGATTGCAATGAAATAAAGACTAAATGTTACTCCGAATCAAGCCCTATATTTCTGTGAAAATACCATCAATATCGGTTCAATAGTTTTTACGTGATGCGTGCACAAACTAACAGACAAAAATTCCAAAATGTGTTCTAATGTCTTCTGTTACTCGTCTTTAGATCCCCAATATATTATTTTTTGCAAATATTTTCAAATATGTGAAGTTTACGTTTTTATTTATTAGACTTTATCTTCAATCTCTATGAATAATCATTTGGGGTGGTCTACCGCCGCCTTTGCTCCAAATAACTACATTTCATACTGTTCTGATATCCAAGTAATTAAAGATTCCTATCTAAGGCATAGTGAATTAGCATTTATCAATTACTGTCATCGGAACAATACTTAGGCCGCGCTCTCCTACCCATATTTTATTGAGATAACTATGTAATAACATAAAGGAATTTTGAATTATGATAACCCGGCGTTAACAGGACTGAAATCTATAATCGGGGTATATTATCAATTATACATTAAACCTAAATTTCAAATATGCAATTTTAATATTAGTTAGTATGCGGAGACGTCGTGGAAATAATTTGCTGTGAAGTAATTTCTTAGCCGTGTAGTTCCCGGCTTAGAATAGGGCCACCCCTAATCTTCCCGTGACTAATTGATTGCACCAGGGACGGGCTTCAGTTTTCTCCTATGACGACCTCTGTGGCGGAACGGGTAGCTCTCGGACTGCCACGCCGGAGGTTGCGGGTCCGAATCCCGCTAGGGGCAAATGTTTGTATGATGTCAAAGTCAAAGTCAAAATCATTTATTGCATATGAGTATACTTGGTACATTTATATACGTCATTTTTTTTTATCGACTACCGCTTCCTAGGTGTTAGCGCTGTGAAGAAGAAACGGCGCAACAAACTTCACGCAACACATCTTTTAAAAATCAAGTTTGCATACAATTAATAAAGATTTTGCGAAGCTGGATTAACATTAGTACCAGGCATCTTTGTCATTCAAATAATCGTTTACTTTATAATAAGCTTTCTTACAAAGTTGTTTTTTAATGTGAATCTTAAACTTTCTGTCCGTCATATTTAAGATTTCCTCTGGTAGTTTGTTGTAGAAGCGTATACTGAAGATGAATATCAATGTTTGAACCCAAGTCTTGGATGTTTATATGTTTATTTAAGTATGTCTATCCCTTATCAGTAACCATACCACAGGCTCTGCCTAGTTTGAGACTGGATAATTGGTGTGAATGATCATTCATTACTTGCCGTGTGGTTTCCGGTAGAGTAGAACTCCAACTCGTCCCGTGGATGTCGTACAAGGCGACTAGGGGAATACATTATAAAACATCAATCAGGCCTCCCCAACCCGTCTGGCCAGCGCGGGGAGTGTAGGCCAAATCCTCCGTCTGTCTCCGGCAGATGAGAGAACGTTGTGCTCCTGCAGTGGAGACAAAAATAACCTGATGATGATGATGAAGATGATTACTGCGATCACCAATCCGCCTACGCGCCTGTCATATATGGTGAATGGCAAATCCACCAATGGACAGCCCACTAAAAGTGGCATGCTATTGGGGAGGCTTATGTTCAGCAGTGGATGTATTTTAGCTGATGAAGTATTTTCTCTACGTGCGGATTGAGCGCTAGGACTAACGAAGCACGGGGCACAATCTTATCTTCTTAGGGGGCCGGGAAAACCTGGCGACACTTCGACCCTTCAGAATCTTTTGTCCAAACCCCTGATCACCAACGGTGCCCCAAGCCGATTTGATGGACTTCACACACGCCTTAGAAATTTTTCTTTGGCATATGCTTTCCTTACGATGTTTTCCTTCACCAAAAAGCCTGTGGTATTATAAATAAACCGTACTTAAGTTTTTGAAAAACCCATTGGTGCGGGCGGGTATGAACCCACGGTCTCAAGAACGTGAGGCGAGTGCACAACCAACCAGGCTACCACGATTCCAATAGACAAACTGCTCTTGCTAATTTAACTAATTAATAAACTAGACTGTAAAGGTTTTGAAAACCTTGCCCATTTATTTCTGGAAAAAGAAGAATTTGACGGACAGATGGTTCGTTGTTCTCAGGTGTGGCCAGTTGATGGAATAAATTTAAATTCAAAAAGGTTATTCATACTTGGTCCATATTGTTGTTATTAAGAGAAGAATGTTAAAAACTCAGTCTCAGCGAGGCGGCTCGGTGTTAAGCCGTGTCAGCAGCTGCATTCTATGCGTTATAGCGAGTAATAACCAAATATTGTTCCTTACTTTCTTAAGATGGCATGAAAGCCATTGACAGGCTTCTGCAAACATGCCTGATGCGCTGCAGTATCTCGGCAGCCCCGACAACATCCTGAGTGAATAGGCATCTTCTGGGTAAGCGCGCTCCACCTTAGGCCTTATCGTCACTTACCATCAGGTGTGATTAAGGTCAAGCGTAAACCCATCAGGAATTTAAAAAAAGAAAGCGCACAGGGCGTTACTGTCTTCTGCGTATAGTTGACCCACAGACTGCACGTATAAAACTAGACGATGTGCGAGTGCCTGGACAGTCCCATCCTAAGGTATTGGATGTCCGTGCATCGCGGCGGGAATCGTAAATAGAAATTCTTATAGCTTTTAGTATTATGCTGCCAAGGCTGTGTTATCTTTATTATACATTGTCCTGTCTTACTTTATTATTGTATTTTATTATTGTTTTTACACTTTTGACTCATCATCATTATCATCAGTTTATTTTTGTCTCCACTACAGGAGCACAACCCTCTCTCATCTGCCGGAGACAGACGGAGGATTTGGCCTATACTCCCCACGCTGGCCAGACGGATTGGGGAGGCCTGATTGATGTTTTATAATGTATTCCCTTAGTCGCCTTGTAGTCCCTTAGTTTTATAATGTATTCACTTTTGACTACTTGTTTTGTATTGTATTTTTATATGGGCTTTTTACCTGAAATAAAACAAATTATTATTATTATTGGCAAAAAGTCTTTAAAAACTCACTGCTTTAGTGTAACGTACAAATCTACGAGCCAACATATTATATACATCTGACAGTCAACGCCCGACGCTCCCTCTCAATGTCCTCATTGTCCGTGAGGTCCTCCGAGACCCAGAGGCCCAGGTACTTGAAACGCGAATCCCTATTTAATGCGACGCCGTATAGAAAGACGGTTGGTTATATAACTGAGCTTGATTAGGTTTTCCACGCACTAAATTACGTAGTTTATTTAAATACCCGCCTCATCCCAGCGCACGCGCCTCTTTTCATAAAGGCGTCATTAGACAGATTACAATCGTCCTATGTCAACTGCAAGAATCTCTTTTTCGACATCATTAACCGTGAAGGATAATGTCATTATCATAATGGATATTAATGAACATCCCGGCCCAACGAAGGGCTTCGAATTAATCGTATTAAGTGAAGGAAAGGACGTGTGTTTTAATGGATTTATTTAATTACATTTGAGGTTAGGTTTTCTGTGATTAATGCAGGGTGAGTGAAGTGTCTTTAATTTTAGGGGATTTGTTCGAATACTGTAACGTGAACTGATAGTTTTACAATTTCATAGAATATTATTATAATAAATTCTATAAATAAGAATTGAATATTGCCGATACAAAGTTGGGCTGGGCAGAATTTGGAAAACTGCGTCTAGTCTTAACGTCGCCTATTCCACAGTGTTTGAAGACAAGTTTTTAATCAGTGTGTCCTGCCTACCATGGCCTACTGCGCAGAAACGTGGACACTGACGGTGGGCCTGATCCACAAATGGTTTCTTTAAAGGATAGGTATAATTCGTAATGAGGAGATCCGTGGAAAATTACTGAATGTAAATTCCCTAACCCTTCTCCGCTCCCACACCCACATGCCCCCCCTCCCCCTCCCCTATTCTATTCATCATCATCAGGTTATTTTTGTCTCCACTGCAGGAGCACAACCCTGTCTCATTTACCGGAGACAGACGGAGGATTTGGCCTACACTCCCCGCGCTGGCCAAACGGGTTGGGGAGGCCTGATTGATGTTTTATAATGTATTCCCTTAGTCGCCTTGTACGACATCACGGGAAGAGTTGGAGTGGTCCTATTGTACTCTACCGGAAACCACACTGCAAATGTATTCTATTACTTATCCTTATACCACAGAAAAAAAAACGAAATTTATTCAGTATACATTCACGCGAAGTTTAGGTACGTACGTTTACGTTATTGTTTATACTTCTAAGTATAATAATTATGCTAAAATGAGTCATCAGACTCATCAGTCATCACCCATAAAAATACCTTTCTGCAAAAATAAAAATTAACAGTCAAATAAATATACCCATATATCTAAACAACTGTTTCCCGCGACTTCGTTCGCGTGGATAAGTTACGTATGGAGCGAGACAGCTCCGTCATACTGCCAGTTTACTCCGTATCGTTAAGCGAATAAACCTGTGGACTTACCTGCTTGTTTGATTTCTCGAGTACCTACCTACGCTATGGATCTGGCATCACCACACCCTGTTGACGACAATGATGCCGCCAAGTTATCATATTCCCAGCCGTCCGCCGAAATATACAAATACAAATATCCTATCCTAATAATATTAAGTATAAACGCGAAAGTTTGTAAGTACGGAGGGATGTTTGTTACTCTTTCACGTAACAACTACTGAATGGATTTTAATGAAACTTTACAATAATATAGCTTATACATCAGAATAACACATAGGCTACAATCTATAGGGATATTGTGTGAATTGTTCAAAATATCAAGTAAGTAGGAAAAAATCTACCATCTGCGAGCTATTCTGGCGTGCGCCATAAAATTATAATTTTAATGTCATACTGTTAGTTCTTTTCTACGCCACGCTAATATTCTTCTTCTCTGTCTTTCCCTCACTGCTGAGGATCGCGACCGTATAAAATGCGCCTCCACGCAATAGCGGTCATTGGCCAGCCGCACTGCTTCATATAAGGATCCGCCAGCCACCCTCCTCACCGGGTTTGACCACCTCATCGGAGCTCGTATTCTGGCACGCCTGCCCTCCACTTGTCCCAGAATGATGAGCTTCTCCAGGTCGTGCTTGGGAGATCGCACAATGTGACCGAAGAAGCTTAGAGTCCTTTCATTGCAGATAGTGGAGAGTCGTTTTGTTATATTGAGCTCATTAAGAATGGAGTCATTTGTTCTCATGGCTGTCCATGGTATACCAAGTAGTCTTCTCCAGCACCACATCTCAAAAGCATCAATTTTGGAAAGATCCCGACTTTTAACGCACCAGGTTTCAGAGCCATACAAAAATGTTGAAAAGACGGAGGGCCCGTACCAATCTCATCTTTGTTTTGCGGCGGATGCTTCTGCCACGCTAATATAAGCTACTCGAAATACTAATCCTGCGCAGACGAAGTCGCGGGCACCAGCTAGTTAGATAAGTTATAATAAACAACTAGAATATGTTTTCAGTACATTGACGTGGTCTTTATAAACTTTCAGTGTAACATTAAACAGTAACGGCAGCACATTGACTTGGAAATGGTCCCTACAATATCAAAGGGAACTTCTCCCTGGCCAACAGTTCGTGAAAATCTAAAATCATGTTAGAAAGTCAGGAAAGCGAGCGCCCTCGAGTCCCATATGTTGTCTTAAGTCTGTGGTTCAAGTTATGAGCAGGGATCGGATCCAATTACAAATCAGTCTTATTGCTAGTAATATCTGTACCTACTCCACACCCCGGCACTTCATACAAGCGAATAGTGTTAATTACTACTACTCAGTGGCGGATTTATACACTTTCCGCCAGTAGGCTATTCCAATTTTGCCGCCCCTACCGACCTCTACAATTCCTTTCGTCCCATTGCGTAACCAGATTTCGTAACTGGCTACGAAATGGGAATTTAATTCCCATACCCTAGTTCACATTCATATTGATTACAGTTTTTTGTCAATAAATAAATATAAATATGTCAGACATTCACACCAATTATTCAGTCCCAAACTAGGCAGAGCCTGTGGTATGGTTACTAGATAACGGATAGACATACTTAAAAAATATATAAACATCCAAGACTTGGTACAAACATTCATATTCATCATACGAACATTTGCCCCTAGCGGGATTCGAACCGCAACCTTCTAATGAATACGGATAACTAGGTAACTAGATAACGGATAAACACGTGGTTTCCGGTAGAGTAGAATAGGACCACTCCAACTCTTCCCGTGGATGTCGTACAACGGGACTAAGGGAATACATTATAAAACGTCAATCAGGCCTCCCCAACCCGTCTGGCCAGCGCGGGGAGTGTATGCCAAATCCTCCGTCTGTCTCCGGCAGATGAGAGAGGGTTGTGCTTCTGCAGTGGAGACAAAAATAACTCGTATTTCCCTAGTCGCCTTGTACGACATCCACGGGAAGAGTTGGAGTGGTACTATTCTACTCTACCGGAAACCACACCATCCTACTCAGCCTGCGGGTAAATCCGTCACTACAGAAGCATTAGTTTGTTCGTATACGTTTGTGTGTGCGTAAATTATCGCAGGGCCGACGTGCGAACTTAGTCGATCGAGGACAGCGTTGTACGTCAATAACATAAGTGCTTCTCTTTCTAACTAGCGTCGATCTCACGACACCGTGAGTACTTCCAGCCGTGCTCCATTTTGCGGGCGATATTAAACTGGCGGGGGAGTGTCGCTTCTTTACTTAGTAATAGGTATTTTGTATTCTCTACTGCGGCTGTGACCGACTTCAACTTTTAACTTGTACTAATCACTGAAAAGCTATCAACCGAAAAATTCGGGACCCTTTTCCGTAGAATAGGCTATTAAAACGTAGACTTTATGCACATGGGGTTCTTCTATGCGTATGTACAAGAAATAAAAGGTGAAATTGACTGAATTATCTTGAAAGAATCTAAAAGACTCATTTCCCTTTGTAATAGGTATGTCCAACTGTCATAACGTCCAAGTAACAAAATATCTCAAAATTTCCAATGTTTCATGTCATACATACATACATACATAATGCTCACGCCTTGGTCCCAGAAGGGTACTCCGAGACAATTAATCGCCACTTTGTATTTTCACTTTCACACTTCACTAGCCTCACTCACATTCATCAACCTTTTCATGCACCTCCTTTTTTTCTTCTCAATGCAGTCCCCAGCCTTTTTTAGTTACTCATTTGACCCTTAAACATTCTCCTGGACGATCTCTAGCTGTAGTTCCTTCCACATTCGCACAGTAAATTACTTTTGTCACTCTTCTTAATGGTGAGTTTTCTACTATTAACATGTAAGTAACCTGTTCTTGCAAATAAATACATTTCATTAAAAAAAATTCCCTCATACGCTGTTAATGGCCACACCAGAGGAACACACCCTTCTCTACTTTAAAGTAAGGTCTTATTTCATAAGAAAACACAGGAACAGCTTCAATAATTATATTAGAAAACACCACAATAAAATAATCACTCGCGAAACAGATACGAGTATATATATATCTATGATACGACACGACGCGTATACGCACATCCTTCCTCGTCGACCGCGCGCGCAGACTAAGTCGCTCGACCCGCTGCGTTGGGTTCGTAGGGATGGTAGACTTCTCTTTCTCTACCTTCGTTACTATATCTTCTTTCAAACCACACTTCTCACGTATCACTGTATTCCTCACTCTGTTACATAACTTAACTCCACATATTTTTCTTAACGACAGTAAGAAAATGAACGCGAAATCATTCAGAATATCAATATAAATTACTGGTTTTTTAATGTAAATTAGTGGACTCTGGTTTTTGGCGTACCTAGTCGGACGATATGCTTTTCAGTACGTGTGCTGAAGAATAAAATAAACGCCTTTAAACAGATACCTTCCTCAATGAACGCCACCACATCCGGTCTTCTGCCCTCCGCATCCGGTCACCTTCTTCTGGTCGTCAATAGCCAAGAATAGTACACTGAGAAAAAAATAAGTAGCTCTCCTACTTACATAAGGATAAAAATATACCACTATTACGTAAGTAGCCGCCCCCATTATAAATGGTGTCGCCTACAACTGATTCAGTAGCCGGCCACATTATTACGTAGTGTGGTTACTTAGTAATGTGGCCGGCTACTGAATCAGTTGTAGGCAACACAATTTATTACGGGGGCGGCTACTTACGTAATAGTGGTATATTTTTATCCTTATTTAAGTAGGACGGCTACTTATTTTTTTCTCAGAGTAGGGTTGCATGGAACTGGGAGCAGTGGTTTCTGTTGGCTACTCATGAGGAGTTTTGCCCATAATGGACGCTGGGCAGAAGTGTTGGGCATCCTAGTACTAGGCCTCGAATGACGCTGCTGCCCGTCACTGGTCTTTGGTATTTAAGGCCTTGTGAGTGCATGGTTATACCGCTACTGTCGATTGCCAGGGCTTCGTTGGTTACGTTCAGGTGAGGTTGGCACTTGAACCACCTTGATGTTTTTGCGCTTCCTTACACACTAGCTATATATCTCCAATTAACGATAATGTTTAGTAATAATGATTAATAACCACTCAATTTAATTTCCTACAAAGTTCACCTCAATTAGTTTCTTCCGGTAATATATTTCTTAAAGGGTTAAATATCATCACTCATTACCTAATTAGTTTACTTAATGACTTAGACTTTCTCATAGTTTGTTTAATTAGGTATTTATCCTCTTTATGTAACTTGTATAAAATCCTATGGTATTCGTTTGTGATGTCATTCTTCAAAAGAACTTCGCAGGACTATTGAGGTTCCAGTTTTATATCGTTCCTAAACATGAGTCAGTATTCCCTACTTGAACCTACGAAGTGTCGGTGTGAAATGGTGAGTTTTCTACTATTATCTGATCATCCAATCCACCAGCGAATCGTGGTGATTATGGCAAATCCCCCAAAGGACCACCTACCAAAAGTGGCATTCTATTTTGGAGGCTTATGTTCAGCAGTAGACGTGTCTTAACATATTCGTGGACCAACAATCTCTATATACTACTAGATCTGTTCCACGCAAGTAGCCACAACTCTTTCACATTCACTTTTTTAGGGATAAAAACTATCCTATGTCCTATTCCAGGACCTAACCTCCATGTGTGCCAAGTTTCATGATGATCCATCCAGTGATTGAAGCGTGATTGAGTAACAAACATCTAAACTTTCGCATTTATAGAATTAATGGGATTCGTACATATTCCACCCCGTTGCATTCTATACAACCTCTATAGTATAGAAAACCTGGTTCCGTCGCAAAATGTACCGAAGAAATGGTTTCGGGCAACGATCTCTATATACTATACTACTAGATGGAGCGTTCCAAACAATCGCTCTGTTCCACGCAACTGCGGCTCCGGGTGCCGCAACTCGTTCACAATCACTTTGAAACTTGTGCAGTTACTACGCAGAACATTTAATTATTTACTCAATATTGACGCTATTTACCCGTAGCGTCAATATTTAGTAAGATTTAAATGTTCTGCGTAGTAACTGCACAAGTTTCACTGTTAATGTAACCGCGTTGCGGCTCCCGGAGCCGCAGTTGCGGGGAACAGAGCGATTGTTTGGAACGCTCCATCTAGTAGTACATAGAGATCGTTGGTTTCGGGAAATGAGGGGGCGGTGCGGTGCCTCTGCATTTATCTGCCTTAGTTTGTATTTTTCTTATATTTGTTTCAGGTCCACAAATGGCTGGCGGCCCACGAAAGATATTTTCCACCAGTCCCGGCGACTCTTGAACCAAAGCGGATAACTTCAATGGGACAGTACACGTTTGGACCCCGGGGGGTCGACTATTATTATAGTCCACCAATATGGGTTCCCTTTCCGCGCCTTGGAGTCAAGATGCCGTACATAACGCCAGCTCCTCATAGAATCTCTCCTCATGGTTTGAGATCAGTAATTAAGGATGGGACAAAGGGCTTTCTTATAGTTTAATACAGTTGTTAAGTCATTATTGATTATCAAGCAGGTTAAACAAAATAGATTTAGATTCCATAAGATTTAGTTTACACTAGCTATTGGACCTCGTCCGCGTGGACAACTTAACATTACAAATTATTATGTAGTTCCCGTAGGAATGGAATATTTTTTCGGGATAAAAACTATCCTATGTCCTATTCCAGGACCTAACCTATATGTATGCCAAGTTTCATCACGATCCGTCCAGTGGTTGAAGCGTGATTGAATAACAAACATCCAAATGTCCAAACATCCAAACTTTCGCATTTATAATATTAGTAGGATATGATAGTAGGATTACTAATGTTTATTTATAGAATTACTTAAGTAAAAATTGTGATTGTTAAATAATAACAATAATATACTGAACAAAGTGTAAATTTTATACAACTTGTGTACACAATTCATAAAAAATATACAAAAATACAAAAAATTAAAAATCTGAGTTTTTATTTCTAGGTTAAAACGTAAAACCTCTTTGTAACGCGATTATTTTCACCGCTAGACCCAATCAATATATTCGAGCCGTCCCAGGCAAACCCTGGGCGGTATACTAACGAATCGATGGACCGAAGACAGAGACTAGACTCTGAACCAGATGTGGTTTGATGGTTGAGTTAATCATTTCTGAATATTTTTCGCGAGTTAATAACGATTCATTAAAATATGCTCAGTGGTTATTAAGTTACAAGGAAAACAGATATGAGCGTTTTAAATAATGAACAAGATTTTTACAAATAAACAGATTTTTCATCTTTTTAACAGCGAGCGTCCCTTAGAATCCTCGCACGTGGATCGCTCCAAAAAGAGCCAGCAAAGATTTTAATCCGCAACGGCAGAGCCCGGGTATAAATTACCAGATCCGGGTAAAAATGGACAGAACCGGGCGTGTCCGGCGTGACTGGAGATTAGCCTGCGACGATGTTTGCCCTCGCGGTCTCACGTCAGATTAGATTACACGCCACTCTGACTTCTGAAATGTAACCTTGTGAAAAAAGATCTTACATAAGCCTTTGATATGTCAAGTTTGTTCAAAGGCATTCAATTCAAGATTTGATTTAAGTTTTCTTTTGGTATCTTATTTATTTCTTCAGTTGACAGGTATTCATTTTCATATAGTTTAGGAAGACTAAGACGCTTCTAATTTTTCCTACACCTAATTTGTCCCACTAATATGATTAGTCGTTAAGAAGATATTATGTTGAGGGAATAAATAAAAAGTTTATTCCCTCAACATTCAGAACATTTAATTATTTACTAAATATTGACATTATTTAACCGCAGCGTCAATATTTAGTAAAAATTAAATGTTCCGCGTAGTAACTGCACAAGTTTCATTGTGAATGTGAAAGAGTTGTGGCTACTTGCATAGAATAGAGCGATTGTTTGGAACGCTCCATCTAGTAGTACATAGAGATCGTTGGTAATAATATTAACGTCAGTTCCGAATGTCAAATATCAATAGATAAACATTATAAACCTACCCTTATTTTCGGGGTAGTTACTCCTACTATATGTCTCATTTTACTTCTCTTTATTTTGTTCGTTTTATAATTTTATTTTGTTATAATTTATAATATTGTATATGTGATATGAGTTTTTACCTGATAATAAATGCTTTTATTATTATATTGAATATCAATATTCCATTTCCATCTTATAAATATACTAAAAATATGTGGAGTGAAGTTATGTGACAGAGTGAGGAATACAGTGATACGTGAGAAGTGTGGTTTGAAAGAAGATGTAGTAACGAAGGTAGAGAAGGGTTCGTTGCGTTAGTTTGGACATTTAATGCGTATAAGTGAAAGAAGAGTGACGAAAGAGATTTACAGTGCGAATATGATAGGAATTACAGCTAGAAGTCGTTCTAGGATCAACGTCCTTATAAAAGGCTGTGGTCCGCAGTGAGATGAATAAAAGGAGGTGCATGAAAAGGTTGATGAATATGAGTGAGGCTAGTAAAGGTGTGACAGGATTGCACAAAGTGGCGATACATCGTCTCTGCCAACCTTTTGTTAGAAAATGAATATTATACATAAATGAATTTTCTAAAAAAAATAATTGGTGGGCATTCTGACGTTTAATTTAAATTGTGATAATTTAATACCAAATGTATTTTTAAATTTTTATTTTATTATATACTGACATAGACAGTATGTTATATACTATGATATTATTTGAATTGTTGACATTGTAATTTATATTTTGTATATTATTTTATTTTATGACGATCCCTTTTACCATATTAGAATGACATGTAAAGTTGAATTTTTAAGATGTAAAAGTGAAATAAATAAATCTATTATAATCTACCCTTCTAGTACCAAGGCGTGAGCATTATGTATGTATGTAAACATAAACCTACGCTTATTTTCGGAGTAGTTACTCCTGCTATATTGAATATCAATATTCCTTCCCAATCCTAACTTGACACGCCCTCTCCGACTTCCTAAAAAGTAGGGTTATTCCTAATTACAAAATGGTAATCACGGCGCAGCGATCGGAAATTCGAATGAGATTTTTAATCAAACTCCTGGAGCCCGCCGATAAAATATGGGCCCATTAAAATTTTACGTGCTTACTAAAGAGCAGAATTACCACCCAATCTATTATCGTCGCTGTGAGGATTTTACTCAAGCGTTTAAGGATTAAAGAGGCTTACGCAAGGAAGTTATTGTCTGTGATTCTATGTTTGAAATTCAAATATTTGATTGTTGGTCGGAAAAATCTTGGAATTAATAATTGGTTCACCTCCTACGGATATCATCATCAGCGGAAAAACCTACGTCCACTGCTGAACATAAGTCTCCCAAATATATTATCTTCTTATCTTCTTAGGGGCCCAGGAAGACCTGGCGACACTTCGACCATTCAGGATCTTTTGTGCCAAACCCCTGACCACCAACGGTGCCCCAAGCCGATTTGGTGGACGTCACATACGTCTCAAAATTTCTTCTTTGGCATATGCAGGTTTCCTTACGATGTTTTCCTTCACCGAAAAGCCTGTGGTATTATAAATAAACCGTACTTAAGTTTCGAAAAAACTCAAGTCTCCCTAATAGAGTGCTACTTTGTATAGACTGTCCCTTGGGGGATTTGCCATAGTCGCCACGCTTGGCAGACCGATTGGTGATCGCAGTAATACTCCTAATACACACAGGAGAATGATGCTGGCTGTCCCTGGTGCGATCCCTTAGACACCCACGGGAATATTCGGGATGGCCCTAAATGCAGAAGAAATCATTTTTGGTTGTAAAAACTTTGCATAGGATTCCTATTGCGAAATTCATATTTTATTAAAAGGGTTTACTTCTTGTCGATTTCAAATATAGCTAAATGGCTTCTCTCATAAGCAGAAAAACTAAATATACATACTAAATATAAATACCCGTCTGGCCAGCGCGGGGAGTGTAGGCCAAATCCTCCGTCTGTCTCCGGCAGATGAGAGAGGGTTGTGCTCCTGCAGTGGAGACAAAAATAACCTGATGATGATGATGACTAAATATTACTACGTAAAGAAGCGACACACACCTCCCCGCTATTTTAACGAGGCCCGCCGGTACAAAGTTACTACGCCCGCTATCGAGCGGTGACGAGAGATCGACACTTTCAGTTAGAAAGAGAAGCAGTATGTTCTGCCAGCAGTGTCTAGATGTGAACTTAATCGTGTGTTCTTAACGACTCTCACGGGAGGATTGGGGGTGGTCCTGTTCTAAGCCGGGAACCACACAACCATTTCTATGTAACGTTGTACCTAAGCACGAGTATACAACATGAGAATCAAATTATTCAACATTATCATCGATACCAAAATGGCTGCTTATAGCATTTCCCTGACAATAATTTACCTTTAAAAAGGAACTAATAACTGATACAACAGAGCGAGCACGCTGTTTATCTAAATCTAGAGTTCAACCAACCAATCTAGATTCGCCACTCGCAATATAATCTATTTCATTCCAAATCACTAGTCTGAAGCAAATATACTGAAGGCAAACTAAACCAATATCCTTGATTATAAAAAAAAACTCTTTATTCCGCCCCAAAATTTGTCTGTATTTAGCGTTAAGTCAACCTTTTTGATCATGTTGGGGAAATTGCGCCATTCGTCATCTATTTCTTGCATACTCTGTGTATTTCAGTAGACATTTCCAGGCTCGTAATAGTCGGATGTGTTCCGTACGATTTTGATATTAAAAAAATTAAATATTTTTTATTTCAGACCAACGATCTCTATGTACTACTAGACGGAGCGTTCCAAACAATGTTCTACGCAAGAAGGCACAACTCTTTCACATTCACTTTGAAACTTGTGCAGTTACTACTCAGAACATTTAAATATTTACATTATTTAACCGTAGCGATTGACGCTACGGTTAAACGCATTATTTAGTAATAATTAAATGTTACGCGTAGTAACTGCACAAGTTTCATTGTGAATGTGAAAGAGTTGTGGCTACTTGCGTGGAACAGAGCGATTGTTTGGAACGTTCCATCTAGTAGTACATAGAGATCGTTGTTTCAGACATTTTCAACCATATATTGTCAGTAAAATATAGCTTAGTATTAGGTAGTAAATATAATTTACATAACTTTTACCCTTGCGTCCTTGACAGTAACATATACATATAAAACAAAACGAGACAAAAGCGCTGACACCACACAAGTGAAAGTAGCAAAGTAGTAGCAGATATTTAGGTCGCACGTAAAAAAGACTCGAAAAATCGTACAAATACGATTTAAATCGTAATATGACTACCCTGTCTAGTGAAGTCAAAATGACCTTATTCAGGGTGTACAGGGTCAATTTACACGTGCGTCCTGTAAGGTCAGATGTACGCTTACAATGCAAATGGACTCAGGTTGCTGTTGGCGTTACCATAATACTGTAATGCATCATAGATATTCGTTGAAGCACGCGTTTTCAATGCCACTTTACAGCAGCTGATAATGCATATCTATTGATATTTATAATTATTTTATCTTGTATGTTTGACAATGCCATCTACCGCAGCTTAATGTTTATAACGTAGAAACTGGTCGCTCAGTGCCATGTTATTCCTAATGGTCGCGTTAACGCCGGCCATGTTTAAATGTGAAAAATGAGTAAACAAAACAATGTCGACTTAGCCTAGAGTTTTCAATGTCCCAAAAAGTTGAAATAAATGAATATGAGTATTTAGGAGAAAAGAGAAAAACTTTTCGGACAAGAACGCCCCAAAAAGGCGTTTAAGACAGTTGAGAAAAGGATCACCGTCACGTAACGCAATTTATTCCAGTTAACCTGTAATTATCCCCCTGTGATCAATATCATTCCCGTGAAAAGGAAGAGGAAAGGCAGCAAAACTCGCAATCTGTGCTTACACATAAAATATACCCTCGAGACAATCCGATTTCTCTTTTCTATGAAAGCGCGTGCTCCAGCGTTATATTGTTGGGTTTACGTGGTATATTATCGTCCCGTAAGGTGCTATTTTTGTACTCAAGGTTTCATCAATTTATTATCGTATCTGAAGCAAGAGTGGCGACGCGAATCTTTTATGCTGAATTCCAGGACTTACCGTCCTGGAATTCAGCATAGTCGTAGGTAGTTAAGAGGTAGCCAGCACCTGCGTTCCTAAGATTTCCAGAAGAGATATATGAGACGATGCAACACTGTGCCTTTTCCATGGGATGTAGGCCCAGAATGGATGCATCTCGTGAAACAGAAGGTGTACTTTTTTGTTAATAATATCTTTATCATTAGTGGTTACCGCATCTTGATAGATGTTTGTTACAGCGGCTGTACGTTGTTGTAGGAACCACGATACGCTTCTGTAACTGAACAGGCCTGACTTAACCGGTGTGAAGTTAGCAGCCAAAAGTAGCAGCCAAAAAATTGGCTGCTAAAAAAGTGTGAAGCTAGCAGCCAATTTCTATAACCCGACTAAATTGAAGAGTCACGTTATTTATTTCAAGAATTCAGAACTAAATGAATATATATTACCTTAAAACCTTAAACATGCAACAACAAACAAAAACAAAATCAATCAATCCGCAAATTTAATAGAAAAAATATATGGATTTATTAAGGACGAAAGTTAGGAAGTCATCCATGTAACTAACCACCAAAAAAATATATTTTTCACACAGAAGGCTTTCCAGGCTGAAATTCAGAGGTGTTATGAAAGGATTAATACTCTTTCATATGACGTATGACAGAACCCCTTACGCAGGCGATATAAGGTCGAAATTAAACAAACTTTTCCACCAAGCTGACCGCTAGGCAGAATGTAGAGTTTCAAAAAAAAATATTTTTCACCCTGAAGGAAACGAGTTACTGGGCTAAAATTCACAATACATGTAAAGGGTTCAATAATCTTTTATATGACCTATAAAAGAATCTCTTACGCAGGCTACATAAGGTCGAAATTAAATAAAAACTTCTACAAAGCCGACCGCCAAACTAAATGTAATGTTTAAAGAAAAATATTTTTCACCCTGAAGAAAACGGCTTTCCTTGCTGAAATTCAGAGGTTTCATGTAGAGTTTAATCATCTTTCATAAGACATATGACAAAATCCCTTACGCAGACAATATAAGGTCGAAATTCAGAAAAACTTCCACCAAGCCTACTGCCAAGCAATATTTGAAGTTTAAAGAAAAATATTTTTCACCCTGAAGGAAACGGCTTTCAGGGCTGAAATTCAGTAGTCTTATGAAAGATTTAATGCTCTTGCATATAACGTAAGACAGAATCCCTTACGCAGGCGATATAAGGTCGAAATTAAACAAACACTTCCACCAAGCTGACCGCTAGGCAGAATGTAGAGTTTGAAAAAAAATATTTTTCACCCTGAAGGAAACGGGTTACTGGGCTAAAATTCACAATACATGTAAAGGGTTCAATACTCTTTCATATGACCTATAAACGAATCTTTTACGCAGGCTATATAAGGTCGAAATTAAATAAAAACTTCCACTAAGCCGACTGCCAAGCAATATTTAGAGTTTAAAGAAAAATATTTTTCACCCTGAAGGAAACGGCTTTTCGAGCTGTAATTTAATGGGATTGTAAAGGGTTTAATACCCTTTCATACAACGTAGGATAGAATCCCTTACGCGGACGACATAAGGTCGAAATTCAGTAAAAACTTCCACCAAGCCTACTGCCAAGCAATATTTAGAGTTTAAAGAAAAATATTTTTCACCCTGAAGGAAACGGCTTTTCGGGCTGAAATTTAGTGGTATTGTAAAAGGTTTAATACCCTTTCATAAGACGTAGGACAGAATCCCTTACGCCGACGACATAAGGTCGAAAGTCAGTAACAACTTCCACCAAGCCTAGTGCCAAGCTATATTTAGAGTTTAAAGAAAAATATTTTTCACCCTGAAGGAAACGGCTTTTCGGGCTGAAATTTAGTGTTATCGTAATGGGTTTAATACCCTTTGATATGACGTAGGAAATAATCCCTTACGCCGAAGAGATAAGGTCGAAATTCAGTAACAACTTCCACCAAGCGCCAAGCAATATTTGAAGTTTAAAGAAAAATATTTTTCACCCTAAAGGAAACGGCTTTTCGAGCTGAAATTTAGAGATATTGTGAAGGATTTAATACTCTTTCATAGGACGAGGGACAAAATCCCTTACGCGGACGACATAAGGTCGAAATTCATTAAAAACTTCCACCAAGCCTACTGCCAAGCAATAAAATATTTTTCACCCTGAAGGAAACGGCTTTTCGGGCTGAAATTTAGTGGTATTGTAAAGGGTTTAATACCCTTTCATAAGACGTAGGAAATAATCCCTTACGCCGACGAGATAAGGTCGAAATTCAGTAACAACTTCCACCAAGCCTAGTGCCAAGCAATATTTAGAGTTTAAAGAAAAATATTTTTCACCCTGAAGGAAACGGCTTTTCGGGCTGAAATTTAGTGTTATCGTAATGGGTTTAATACCCTTTGATATGACGTAGGAAATAATCCCTTACGCCGACGAGATAAGGTCGAAATTCAGTAACAACTTCCACCAAGCCTACTGCCAAGCAATATTTAGAGTTTAAAGAAAAATATTTTTCACCCTGAAGGAAACGGCTTTTCGGGCTGAAATTTAGTGGTTATGTAAAGGGTTTAATACCCTTTCATAAGACGTAGGAAATAATCCCTTACGCCGACGAGATAAGGTCGAAATTCAGTAACAACTTCCACCAAGCCTAGTGCCAAGCAATATTTAGAGTTAAAAAAAAAATATTTTTCACCCTGAAGGAAACTGGTGACTGGGCTAAAATTCACAATACATGTAAAAGGTTCAATACTCTTTCATAAGACCTATAAAATAATCTCTTATGCAGGCTATATAAGGTCGAAATTAAATAAAAACTTCTACAAAGCCGACCGCCAAACTAAATGTAATGTTTAAAGAAAATTATTTTTCACCCTGAAGAAAACGGCTTTCCTTGCTGAAAATCAGAGGTTTCATGTAGAGTTTAATCATCTTTCATAAGACATGACAAAATCCCTTACGCCGATGACATAAGGTCGAAATTCAGTAAAAACTTCCACCAAGCCGACTGCCAAGGAATATTTGAAGTTTAAAGAAAAATATTTTTCACCCTGAAGGAAACGGCTTACTGGGCTGAAATTCACAAGGCTTGTAAAGGGTTCAAATCTCTTACATACGACCTATGACAGAATCTCTTACGCAGACAAAATAAGGTCGATATTCAATAAACACTTTCACTAAGCCGACTGCCAAGCAATATTTAGAGTTTAAAGAAAAATATTTTTCACCCTGAAGGAAACGGCTTTTCGAGCTTAAATTTAATGGTATTGTAAAGCGTTTAATACCCTTTCATACGACGTAGGACAGAATCCCTTACGCCGACGACATAAGGTCGAAATTCAGTTAAAACTTCCACCAAGCCGACGGCCAAGGAATATTTGAAGTTTAAAGAAAAATATTTTTCACCCTGAAGGAAACGGCTTACTTTGCTGAAATTCACAATTCATGTAAAGGGTTCAATACTCTTTCATATGACCTATAAAAGAATCTCTTACGCAGGCTATATAAGGTCGAAATTAAATATAAACTTCCACTAAGCCGACTGCCAAGCAATATTTAGAGTTAAATGAAAAATATTTTTCATCCTGAAGGAAACTGCTTTTCGAGCTGTAATTTAATGGTATTGTAAAGGGTTTAATACCCTTTCATACGACGTAGGACAGAATCCCTTACGCGGACGACATAAGGTCGAAATTCAGTAAAAACTTCCACCAAGCCTACTGCCAAGCAATATTTAGAGTTTAAAGAAAAATATTTTTCACCCTGAAGGAAACGGCTTTTCGAGCTGAAATTTAGAGATATTGTGAAGGATTTAATACCCTTTCATACGACGTAGGACAGAATCTCTTACGCAGACGATATAAGGCCGAAATTAAATGAAAACTTCTACAAAGCCGACCGCCAAACTAAATGTAATGTTTAAAAAAAATATTTTTCACCCTGAAGAAAACGGCTTTCCTTGCTGAAATTCAGAGGTTTTATGTATAGTTTAATCATCTTTCATACAACATATGACAAAATCCCTTACGCAGACAATATAAGGTCGATATTCAATAAACACTTCCACTAAGCCGACTGCCAAGCAATATTTAGAGTTCAATACTCCGTCATATGTCTTATGAAGGAGTATTGAACTCTTCACAAAATCTCAGCATTTCAGCCTGGAAAGCCGTTTTCTTCAGGGTGAAAAATATTTTTCTTTTACATTACATTTAGTTTGGAGGTCGGCTTTGTAGAAGTTTTTAATTAATTTCGACCTTAAATCGTCTGCGTAAGAGATTCTGTCATAGGTCGTATGAAACAGTATTGAACCCTTTACAAGCCTTGTGAATATCAGCCCAGAAAGCCGTTTCCTTCAGGGTGAAAATAATTTTTCTTTAAACTCTAAATATTGCTTGGCAGTCGGCATGGTGGAAGTTTTTACTGAAATTCGACCTTATGTCGTCCGCGTAAGGGATTCTGTCCTACGTCTTATGAAAGGGTATTAAACCCTTTACAATACCACTAAATTTCAGCTCGAAAAGCCGTTTCCTTCAGGGTGAAAAATATTTTTCTTTAAACTCTAAATATTGCTTGGCAGTCGGCTTGGTGGAAGTTTTTACTGAATTTCGACCTTATGTCGTCCGCGTAAGGGATTCTGTCCTACGTCTTATGAAAGTGTATTAAACCCTTTACAATACCACTAAAATTCAGCTCGAAAAGCCGTTTCCTTCAGGATGAAAAATATTTTTCTTTAAACTCTAAATATTGCTTGGCAGTCGGCTTGGTGGAAGTTTTTACTGAATTTCGACCTTATGTCGTCTGCGTAAGGGATTCTGTCCTACGTCGTATGAAAGGGTATTAAACCCTCTACAATACCATTAAATTACAGCTCGAAAAGCCGTTTCCTTCAGGATGAAAAATATTTTTCAATAAACTCTAAATATTGCTTGGCAGTCGGCTTAGTGGAAGTTTTTATTTAATTTCGACCTTATATAGCCTGCGTAAGAGATTCTTTTATAGGTCATATGAAAGAGTATTGAACCCTTTACATGTATTGTGAATTTTAGCCCAGTAACCCGTATCCTTCAGGGTAAAAAATATTTTTTATCAAACTCTACATTCTATCTAGCGGTCAGCTTGGTGGAAGTGTTTGTTTAATTTCGACCTTATATCGCCCGCGTAAGGGATTTTGTCCCTCGTCCTATGAAAGAGTTTTAAATCCTTCACAATATCTCTAAATTTCAGCTCGAAAAGCCGTTTCCTTTAGGGTGAAAAATATTTTTCTTTAAACTTCAAATATTGCTTGGCGCTTGGTGGAAGTTGTTAGTGAATTTCGACCTTATCTCGTCAGCGTAAGGGATTATTTCTTACGTCATATCAAAGGGCATTAAACCCTTTACAATACCACTAAATTTCAGCCCAAAAAGCCGTTTCCTTCAGGGTGAAAAATATTTTTCGTTAAACTCTAAATATTGCTTGGCAGTCGGCTTAGTGGAAGTGTTTATTGAATATCTACCTTATATTGTCTGCGTAAGGGATTTTGTCATATGTCTTATGAAAGATGATTAAACTCTACACAAAACCTCTGAATTTCAGCAAGGAAAGCCGTTTTCTTCAGGGTGAAAAATATTTTTCTTTAAACTCTAAATATTGCTTGGCAGTAGGCTTGGTGGAAGTCTTTACTGAATTTCGACCTTATGTCGTCCGCGTAAGGGATTCTGTCCTACGTCTTATGAAAGGGTATTAAACCCTTTACAATACCACTAAATTTCAGCCCGAAAAGCCGTTTCCTTCAGGGTGAAAAATATTTTTCTTTAAACTCTAAATATTGCTTGGCAGTAGGCTTGGTGGAAGTTTTTACTGAATTTCGACCTTATGTCGTCCGCGTAAGGGATTCTGTCCTACGTCGTATGAAAGGGTATTAAACCCTTTACAATACCATTAAATTACAGTTCGAAATGCCGTTTCCTTCAGGATGAATAATATTTTTCATTACACTCTAAATATTGCTTGGCAGTCGGCTTAGTGGAAGTTTATATTTAATTTCGACCTTATATAGCCTGCGTAAGAGATTCTTTTATAGGTCATATGAAAGAGTATTAAACCCTTTACATGTATTGTGAATTTTAGCTCAGTAACCCGTTTCCTTCAGGGTGAAAAATAAATTTTTTCAAACTCTACATTCTACCTAGCGGTCAGCTTGGTGGAAGTGTTTGTTTAATTTCGACCTTATATCGCCCGCGTAAGGGATTTTGTCCCTCATCCTATGAAAGAGTATTAAATCCTTCACAATATCTCTAAATTTCAGCTCGAAAAGCCGTTTCCTTTAGGGTGAAATATATTTTTCTTTAAACTA
Organism: Esperia sulphurella; assembly: GCA_947086405.1. NCBI lineage: Eukaryota > Metazoa > Arthropoda > Insecta > Lepidoptera > Oecophoridae > Esperia > Esperia sulphurella. Next base: position 2,321,183 of record OX352270.1, on the reverse strand, counting down.
CAAATATTGCTTGGCGCTTGGTGGAAGTTGTTACTGAATTTCGACCTTATCTCGTCGGCGTAAGGGATTATTTCCTACGTCATATCAAAGGGTATTAAACCCATTACGATAACACTAAATTTCAGCCCGAAAAGCCGTTTCCTTCAGGGTGAAAAATATATTTTGTCTTTAAACTCTAAATATTGCTTGGCAGTAGGCTTGGTGGAAGTTGTTACTGAATTTCGACCTTATGTCGTCCGCGTAAGGGATTCTGTCCTACGTCGTATGAAAGGGTATTAAACCCTTTACAATACCATTAAATTACAGTTCGAAATGCCGTTTCCTTCAGGATGAATAATATTTTTCATTACACTCTAAATATTGCTTGGCAGTCGGCTTAGTGGAAGTTTATATTTAATTTCGACCTTATATAGCCTGCGTAAGAGATTCTTTTATAGGTCATATGAAAGAGTATTAAACCCTTTACATGTATTGTGAATTTTAGCTCAGTAACCCGTTTCCTTCAGGGTGAAAAATATATTTTTTCAAACTCTACATTCTACCTAGCGGTCAGCTTGGTGGAAGTGTTTGTTTAATTTCGACCTTATATCGCCCGCGTAAGGTATTTTGTCCCTCATCCTATGAAAGAGTATTAAATCCTTCACAATATCTCTAAATTTCAGCTCGAAAAGCCGTTTCCTTTAGGGTGAAATATATTTTTCTTTAAACTACAAATATTGCTTGGCGCTTGGTGGAAGTTGTTACTGAATTTCGACCTTATCTCGTCGGCGTAAGGGATTATTTCCTACGTCATATCAAAGGGTATTAAACCCATTACGATAACACTAAATTTCAGCCCGAAAAGCCGTTTCCTTCAGGGTGAAAAATATATTTTGTCTTTAAACTCTAAATATTGCTTGGCAGTAGGCTTGGTGGAAGTTGTTACTGAATTTCGACCTTATGTCGTCGGCGTAAGGGATTCTGTCCTACGTCTTATGAAAGGGTATTAAACCCTTTACAATACCACTAAATTTCAGCCTGAAAAGCCGTTTCCTTCAGGGTGAAAAATATTTTTCTTTAAACTCTAAATATTGCTTGGCAGTAGGCTTGGTGGAAGTCTTTACTGAATTTCGACCTTATGTCGTCCGCGTAAGGGATTCTGTCCTACGTCGTATGAAAGGGTATTAAACCCTTTACAAAACCATTAAATTACAGCTCGAAAAGCCGTTTCCTTCAGGATGAAAAATATTTTTCATTAAACTCTAAATATTGCTTGGCAGTCGGCTTAGTGGAAGTTTTTATTTAATTTCGACCTTATATAGCCTGCGTAAGAGATTCTTTTATAGGTCATATGAAAGAGTATTGAACCCTTTACATGTATTGTGAATTTTAGCCCAGTAACCCGTTTCCTTCAGGGTAAAAAATATTTTTTATCAAACTCTACATTCTTCCTAGCGGTCAGCTTGGTGGAAGTGTTTGTTTAATTTCGACCTTATATCGCCCGCGTAAGGGATTTTGTCCCTCGTCCTATGAAAGAGTTTTAAATCCTTCACAATATCTCTAAATTTCAGCTCGAAAAGCCGTTTCCTTTAGGGTGAAATATATTTTTCTTTAAACTACAAATATTGCTTGGCGCTTGGTGGAAGTTGTTACTGAATTTCGACCTTATCTCGTCGGCGTAAGGGATTATTTCCTACGTCATATCAAAGGGTATTAAACCCATTACGATAACACTAAATTTCAGCCCGAAAAGCCGTTTCCTTCAGGGTGAAAAATATTTTTCTTTAAACTCTAAATATTGCTTGGCAGTAAGCTTGGTGGAAGTTGTTACTGAATTTCGACCTTATGTCGTCGGCGTAAGGGATTCTGTCCTACGTCTTATGAAAGGGTATTAAACCCTTTACAATACCACTAAATTTCAGCCCGAAAAGCCATTTCCTTCAGGGTGAAAAATATTTTTCTTTAAACTCTAAATATTGCTTGGCAGTAGGCTTGGTGGAAGTTTTTACTGAATTTCGACCTTATGTCGTCCGCGTAAGGTATTCTATCCTACGTTGTATGAAAGGGTATTAAACCCTTTACAATCCCATTAAATTACAGCTCGAAAAGCCGTTTCCTTCAGGGTGAAAAATATTTTTCTTTAAACTCTAAATATTGCTTGGCAGTCGGCTTAGTGGAAGTTTTTATTTAATTTCGACCTTATATAGCCTGCGTAAGAGATTCTTTTATAGGTCATATGAAAGAGTATTGAACCCTTTACATGTATTGTGAATTTTAGCCCAGTAACCCGTTTCCTTCAGGGTGAAAAATATTTTTTTTCAAACTCTACATTCTGCCTAGCGGTCAGCTTGGTGGAAGTGTTTGTTTAATTTCGACCTTATATCGCCTGCGTAAGGGATTCTGTCTTACGTTATATGCAAGAGCATTAAATCTTTCATAAGACTACTGAATTTCAGCCATGAAAGCCGTTTCCTTCAGGGTGAAAAATATTTTTCTTTAATCTTCAAATATTGCTTGGCAGTAGGCTTGGTGGAAGTTTTTCTGAATTTCGACCTTATGTCGTCGGCGTAAGGGATTCTGTCTTACGTCGTATGAAAGGGTATTAAACCTTTACAATGTCATTAAATTTCAGCTCGAAAAGCCGTTTCCTTAAGGGTGAAAAATATTTTTCTTTAAACTCTAAACATTGCTTGGCAGTCGGCTTAGTGGAAGTGTTTATTGAATATCGACCTTATATTGTCTGCGTAAGGGATTTTGTCATGTCTTATGAAAGATGATTAAACTCTACATGAAACCTCTGAATTTCAGCAAGGAAAGCCGTTTTCTTCAGGGTGAAAAATATTTTTCTTTAAACTCTAAATATTGCTTGGCAGTCGGCTTAGTGAAAGTGTTTATTGAATATCGACCTTATATTGTCTGCGTAAGAGATTCTGTCATAGGTCGTATGTAAGAGTTTTGAACCCTTTACAAGCCTTGTGAATTTCAGCCCAGTAAGCCGTTTCCTTAAGGGTGAAAAATATTTTTCTTTAAACTTCAAATTTTTCTTGGCAGTCGGCTTGGTGGAAGTTTTTACTGAATTTCGACCTTATGTCATCTCCGTAAGGGATTTTGTCATGTCTTATGAAAGATGATTAAACTCTACATGAAACCTCTGATTTTCAGCAAGGAAAGCCGTTTTCTTCAGGGTGAAAAATATTTTTCTATAAACATTACATTTAGTTTGGCGGTCGGCTTTGTAGAAGTTTTTATTTAATTTCGACCTTATATAGCCTGCATAAGAGAATGTTTTATAGGTCTTATGAAAGAGTATTGAACCTTTTACATGTATTGTGAATTTTAGCCCAGTCACCAGTTTCCTTCAGCGTGAAAAATATTTCTTTCTAACTCTACATTCTGCCTAGCGGTCAGCTTGGTGGAAGTGTTTGTTTAATTTCGACCTTATATCGCCTGCGTAAGGGATTCTGTTTTACGTTATATGAAAGAGTATTGAATCCTTCATAAGACCACTGAATTTCAGCCCTGAAAGCTGTTTCCTTCAGGGTGTAAAATATTTTTCTTTAAACTTCAAATATTGCTTGGTAGTAGGCTTGCTGGAAGTTTTTACTGAATTTCGACCTTATGTCGTCGGCGTAAGGGATTCTGTCCTACTTCGTACGAAAGGGTATTAAACCCTTTACAATACCATTAAATTTCAGCTCGAAAACCCATTTCCTTCAGGGTGAAAAATATTTTTCTTTAAACTCTAAATATTGCTTAGCAGTCGGCTTAGCTTAGTGAAAGTGTTTGTTTAATTTCGTCCTTATATCGTCTGCGTAAGGGATTCTATCATACTCCATATGAAAGAATATTGGACCTTTCATAACAGTTCTGAATTTCATCCCGAAAAGCCGTTTCCTTCAGGGTGTAAAAAATTTTTTTTAACCTCTAAATATTGCTTGGCAGTAGGCTTGGTGGAAGTTTTTACTGATTTTCGACCTTATATAGCCTGCGTAAGAGATTCTTTTATAGGTCATATGAAAGAGTATTGAACCCTTTACATGTATTGTGAATTTTAGCCCAGTAACCCGTTTCCTTCAGGGTAAAAAATATTTTTTTTCAAACTCTACATTCTGCCTAGCGGTCAGCTTGGTGGATGTGTTTGTTTAATTTCGACCTTATATCGCCTGCGTAAGAGATTCTGTCTTACGTTATATGCAAGAGGATTGAATCTTTCATAAGACTACTGAATTTCAGCCCTGAAAGCCGTTTCCTTCAGGGTGAAAAATATTTTACTTTAAACTTCAAATATTGCTTGGCAGTAGGCTTGGTGGAAGTTTTTCTGAATTTCGACCTTATGTCGTCGGCGTAAGGGATTCTGTTTTACGTCGTATGAAAGGGTATTAAACCCTTTACAATGTCATTAAATTTCAGCTCGAAAAGCCGTTTCCTTCAGGGTGAAAAATATTTTTCTTTAAACTCTAAATATTGCTTGGCAGTCGGCTTAGTGGAAGTGTTTATTGAATATCGACCTTATATTGTCTGCGTAAGGGATTTTGTCATATGTCTTATGAAAGATGATTAAACTCTACATGAAACCTCTGAATTTCAGCAAGGAAAGCCGTTTTCTTCAGGGTGAAAAATATTTTTCTTTAAACATTACATTTAGTTTGGCGGTCGGCTTTGTAGAAGTTTTTATTTAATTTCGACCTTATATAGCCTGCGTAAGAGATTCTTTTATAGGTCATATAAAAGAGTATTGAACCCTTTACATGTATTGTGAATTTTAGCCCAGTAACTCGTTTCCTTCAGGGTGAAAAATATTTTTTTTTCAAACTCTACATTCTGCCTAGCGGTCAGCTTGGTGGAAGAGTTTGTTTAATTTCGACCTTATATCGCCTGCGTAAGGGGTTCTGTCATACGTCATATGAAAGAGTATTAATCCTTTCATAACACCTCTGAATTTCAGCCTGGAAAGCCTTCTGTGTGAAAAATATATTTTTTGGTGGTTAGTTACATGGATGACTTCCTAACTTTCGTCCTTAATAAATCCATATATTTTTTCTATTAAATTTGCGGATTTATTGATTTTGTTTTTGTTTGTTGTTGCATGTTTAAGGTTTTACGGTAATATATATTCATTTAGTTCTGAATTCTTGAAATAAATAACGTGACTCTTCAATTTAGTCGGGTTATAGAAATTGGCTGCTAGCTTCACAATTTTTTAGCAGCCAATTTTTTGGCTGCTACTTTTGGCTGCTAACTTCACACCGGTCCTGACTTATGCCTTTGTCGCATGTATGGAGAGAGGCTGGAGGGGTGTCGGGGTATTGTGCTGAAGTTCCTTAAACTTTAGATATCCAGCCAAGTGTTTGTCTTGACTTCTCTTTCTGATTCTTGCTTCGCGTACCTACGTACGTCTATGTTTCCGACGCGTACAGAAGTGTACTAAGGACGCAGATTTTGTACACAAAGATTTTGGTGGAGATTGTTTCTTCAAACTCTGGCGTGGAATATTTCAAAAGCTGTTGCACCTGAACCGACGCGAACCTTCTTCAAAGAAGTCATCAACATCATCAGGTTATTTTTGTCTCCACTGCAGGAGCACAACCTTCTGTCATCTGCCGGAGACAGACGGAGGATTTGGCCTACACTCCCCGCGCTGGCCAGACGGGTTGGGGAGGCCTGATTGATGTTTTATAATGTATTCCCTCAGTCGCCTTGTACGACATCCACGGGAAGAGTTGGATTGGTCCTATCTACTCTACCGGAAACCACACGGCTTCATGATTACCTTCATGATTGACACTAATTTGTTAAATTAGATAACAGATGAGTTATCTGTTACCTAATTTAGTAACCAATTAGTGTAAGGTAATGTAAAAACTTTGAGGTGACTTATGAGGTGCGAAAATTATTTTCCTTCATACATAGCTGTCGACATTGTTCAAGCCGCTACAAAGTCAAGGCTAAGAAAATAGACTTCGAGCGTTCAAGGCTATCCACACCTCAGGTAGATTTAGTGCTCATTTCGTACGACGGCGTATCGTGAGTCGTGACATATAGTTTTGCAGCAGTTTCATTAAGTCTGATTTAGTGCTGAGCCGTAAAGACGGTACCACAAATTAATAAACCTTGGTTCAATAAGCGTTTTACTATGTTTACACTAGTGGTTGTAATTACAAGGTATGTATCGTAAAGTTCACGATGGCACGCATCACTTTTAGACATTTATTTAATAACCATTGCGGTACAATCACTTCAGCTATAGACCAGGGATTCCCAAAGTGGTCGATACAGACCCCTTGGGGTCGAAATCGGTTTCCCAGGGGTCGACGTAAAGAAACTGATTTGGGGGTCGATGAAGTCTAAAAATCGACCCGTATTAATTAACAAAGTTCTTATTTGACACCTTCAAGATATTGTATAAGGTGTGTTACGTGTACTAATTTGTTATAAGACTAACTAATATCTTGTAGAGAATATCATTGTGTTCTTTATAAATTGGTAAGTATTTTGTATCAATAGGAACAAAAAACTAAAGATAGTGTTTTGATAGTAAATTGGCTTGGGGGGGGTGGGGCGTATCAGTTCATTTTGAAACATAAAAAATAAAAAGATTCCGACGAATTGAGAACCTCGTCCTTTTTTTAAGTCGGTTAAAAAGGGGTATCTTGTCCAAAATAGTTTGGGAATCCCTGCTATAGACGAAACAGGCATTCCTCTCTCTCTTTAGCATTCCCTTGCATTCAGTCAGCAATACATAAGTACATATCTCATAGCGTGCCCTATGTAACGTATCGATATAGTGGAATGTATATATAAGCTAATTATGAATTAGGTGTGTCAGGATCGCGCAAAGTGGCGATCCATCGTCTCTGCCTACCCCTCTGGGACCAAGGTGTGAGCATTTGTATGTATATTAGTTATTACTTAGAGACCCAGGGCGCGTGGGGTTCCGGTGCCCACCACCTTTTCAGGGACATCTCGAAAAGACTGGTGGAGAATTCCCGGGACCCCAGAGCTGGCGGCTACTTTGCCCAGCGCGTGAGCCACGCAATCCAGCGGGGCAATGCCGCCAGCCTCCTGGGTACTCTGCCAGCAGGGGGCGAACTGGGGTCAGTTTTTTATTTGTAGTGTACAATAGTTAGGTTTTGTTTTATATTTTTATGTTTACAATGATATTATATTAGGTAAGTTTTTCTAATAAATTGAGATACTTGCTAAAGGGGTAGCCGGGATCACCACAAAATGGTTATAAATGGTCACGCACTCGCTTCAACCCGAACTCCTTATAAAACACTTTTCAATTATAACTCGCGACACCAGTGCTTTCGTCTACGCTTATTGTTTGTAACTGACGGATGATGTCATTAGAGATCCGTCCAAATGAGACCCAATTACTTTTAGTCTCCTTTCTTTTAGCACGGCTATATAATGCAATATTTGAGGGAATACCGAACAGGTTATAGTGTTACGATGTTAGTATTATCATCATCATCATCAGCCTATATACGTCCACTGCAGAACATAAGCCTCCCCAATAAAAGTCCTCCATGAATGGCTTTCCATTGGGAGATTTGCCATAATCACCACGCTTGGCAGGCGGTCATTGGTGATCACTGGTGATCGCAGTAATGATCTTAATATACATAGGAGAACGCTGCTGCCCATCCCTGGTGCTATCGCCTTGACGCCACCAACGGGAAGATAGTTTTATCGTGTTGCACTAATCATCAAGTGTGCACACGTACTAAGGTCTAACGTTCGGAAAGGTTCTATTAACTTCCCGCGTGCTACCCCTCTCAAGCATAGCAGGGTGTGCCATCATGAAGAGGACCGTCGAAGGAATGTGACGTTCCTTCCTATCTCACAGCATCTCATTCCCTAATCCCTTGCTTGCGAAGCTTACCTTTTGGCTTGGTCATTAAGCTCGAGCGAAAGAGGTCTTGTATTCAATTCCCACCGCGCAACTTACTACGCAGAACATTTAATTATTTTCTAAATATTGACGCTATTAAATATAAATAATTAGTAATAATTAAATGTTCTGCGTAGTCACTGCAAAAGTGTCAAAGCGAATGTGAACGAGTTGCGGCTCCCGGAGCCGCAGTTGCGTGGTACAGAGCGATTGTTTGGTTCGCTCTAGTAAGTACATAGAGATCGTTGCTCTTACGTGGTGTAAGGTGTAGGAACAGAAACAAATAAAACAACAAATATCAGCAGTTAATATTTTAAATTGCTTTGAATCACAATTTTGTAGTGTTTATAGATTATAATAATTACAAAGGAAGATTACCATTTGTTCAAAGTACACTTCACCCAGTGGACTGGACTCACACTCATGTCCAACCTCCAACATATTTTACAAACTTACACAAAATAAAAATAAAAATTATAATGTACAATAAAAATAACTCCAGGCATTACAGTACAAATAAAATTAAAATACTTCATTATACGTCTTTGTTATGACGTCATAACATAACCTGGTGAAAAATTACAACTGGATTTATTTCGTTTATAAAAAGCAATGCTTTCGTCAGTTCAGTAATATAATATTAGAGCTGACAAAATTATTAGTATACCTCATACCGTGAAGCAAAATAATTTTTCGTAGCTCATAGTTTCACCTATAAGTGTTTTCTTTCAGGATTGACACTAATTGGTTATTAAATTAGATAACAGATGATTTTAAAACGTGCATCTGTTATCTAATTTAATAACCAATTAGTGTCAATCATGAAGGAAAACACTTTGAGGTGAAACTATGAGCTACGAAAAATTATTTTGCTTCATGGTTTGAGGTGTAGGTGATATTGTTTAATTTTTAAACATTGGCGATATAGACGAAATATAATCAACATTATGAAATAAAAAATATATATAATATATCAGGGACAGCAATTAGGTATGTACTAAGTACTTACGACAAAATGTTTATATGTTAATTTGTATACTCAGGGATATTTCCGAGATTTATAAAAAAAATTGTTCGTCATTTATTTATGTATAAACTGATCCAGTAATATAAATATGGGCATTACACATCGCTCATTTAATAATCTACTAGCTTTTGCTCGCGACTTCGTCCGCGTCTGTTTCGATATTTACACATCTTGAATACAAAATACATATCATTTTCTTAATCAAAGTCCCTAAAAACTTCAAAAATGACATAAATTCATATTGATTTGGTTTCCCGTAGAAATGAGATGTTTTTTCGGGATGGAAACTAGCCTATGTCCTATTTCAGGATCTAACCTATATGTGTGCCAAGTTTCATCCCGATCCGTCCAGTGGTTGAAGCGAGATTGTGTAACAAACATCCAAACTTTCGTATCAGTAAAATAAAATTAAACTTTTTGATTATTGGTACTAAGAGTTCTGGGAGATTTATTAAAACAGTCAGTAAAATCCTGTGACAAGGAATGTCCTTATTCATCTTCGCGCCATATTTTCGTCTCAAGTACATACATGACTCTACCTTATTCCGATTCCTGATAATTATACTTGTTGACTGCACAATAAAAATACTAAAATAAAAAAATTAAACTAAACATAATATTATGAACTGTACATAATAATATAAGTAACTATAATTGATCGTTGAAGAGGTAACAGAACATTAAACAATTTTATATTTAAAAAAAAACTATACATCAATTACTTACTTTCTCTTTTACAATTTAATTGCACGAAATTCATTTATAATTCTATAAAGTCGAAAAAACTTGACTTGTATCAGAAAGAATAACCCTATTATCGATAGCTACCCAGATATACAGACAGCTTGGGGGTAAATTTTGGGTAAAGATGCAGGTACAGTCAAGGACAAAAGAAAATGCTCAAAACTGTGTATACAGTAGTATCTTAGAATTAATGGTAACTTATAATATAGCTTACATATATCTGGCTTGAGCAAAAGGTAACTGCCCGATTCTTAAGGCACACATTACAAAGACAGCACTTTAAGTAGTTTCGTATTTATCTTCATAATAGTATGTGACTAAGAAAGAAATAATAATTTAAGTTCTGTCAAATATTAACTTTCTGGCTTCAGAATCGGACCCATTGCTCTATAAAAATATCATAATGTAATGAAGTGATTAATAAAAAAAATTACAATAATCTAAAATCAATCATGTGCCAAAATTAATGATATAATGATGTTTAATTGGAAGTCCATCAGCTTTATTTTTTGGGTGGTGGCTAAAATTAGTAATATTGTGTAAGAAATGGATTTCAACAGTTCTGTATCCTCTGTATCTTAAAAAAAGTAATGAAAAATATGTAGAACTTAACAAAATAAGTAATACTTCATTATGATGAAATATTCACTGAAGATTCATTCCGATTTTAGTCCGTCATTTTCTATTTGATCACTTTTACCCGATTGATTTAGGTTCAGTTCAAAATGATATTTTACTATTATCACTTACATCTGATATATTATGAGATCACGTTTTGATAACTTCTTCTTGATCATCGACTTTTGTCCTTGACTGTACTACGATAGGTAAGTTCACTGACCATTGTAGTGTACCACCACCATTTTATTTTATTACCCTGGTGGAGTTATTTATTTTGAAAACTATCAATTAACACGTTCGTGGACAGTACGTCAATAGACGTCATTCCGGTGGCCCCAATCGCAATTGTACGTCTATGGACATCGTTATTTATATTGTTTCGTATTTATTCGTCGTCTAGTGCCGTCGTCACGTCACTTGCACTGTGTCCACGAAAGTGTTAAGCAGTCCAGTTGAAATTTCTTGATTACCCTTGTGTTTTATAACATCAGTTTTGTCCTTTATAACAATGGTTAGTTTTCTACCACTTCCCCCATTTTAACTGCTTACCCCTGTCATATAAGGCTATCAGATGGCAAGTTTGAGGTAAGTAGGGTATAAGAGAAGTCGTAGGATCACTAAATAACTAACTGTAATTGTACATTAGGTTACAATAGATTGCTTCATTTAAAGATCACAGTAAAAGGAAATAATGTTTGTAGTAAACAACTACTGAATATGAATAACGCTTAGACTTAAAACATTTTTGCTCTGAATTAATCAAAACGAGGTATTGGTTTTAAAAAAAGCACTACGAATGACTAGTTGATCACATATTCTACTGATGGGCCTATTTCATTTAAATAATAAACAGTGGAAGTAGGTATAGAGGGGGACCGAGTTAAAAGGCCGTCGGAGGAAATTGACAATTACCTAACAGTGCTGTGCGATACGTACGTTTGACGTTCTCTACTGCCTCACGGTCCCTTATTCCCCGTAGCTCTTTAACTAGCTCCCCCACTGTATATAATACTTAAAAATTCTATAGTCAAGTACATTTTCGATTCAATCTCTATATCGCTTTTAGTCTCCTGAAAAAATCTTCAACAAACTCACATATTTCATATATTTATAACACTTTCGTTGAATATTTTCCTTATAATTAACACAATTTCAAACAAATTTCCGCTTTTCATTCACTTTCACGGAACACAATGACCACTCCTGAATGTATTACTAATTATTTGAATACTTTTCATATCAATGTTACTTTTTTTTCTTTTTCAGAGGACTAACAAATGACTGTGACATAGATGAGATATAATGTTTTTCTTGATATCCCAAAAAATATTTTAAAGGAATGATTTCTTACTTTTTTTTAATCAAAGAGTCAAAATTAATTCATAATTATATCAACGCAAAAAAGCGAGAGTGTAAACCACACCGATGTCAATCCCCTTTTGTTGCATATTCGGAATTAGATAAGGAATCTACGAAGAATGGCCTGAGTCCCGTTTTTATTTTATATTAGCCGTAGAAGCGCAGAACCTGAATCATTATACATAAGATTTTATTACGATTCTGAATTTTCAATAAAAAGGGATTGACGTCTAGGCGTTTCCGCTTTTTTGTGTCGATATACTGTCGTAATAGCATAGCTTCATTTAACACTTTCGTGAACAGTACGTCAATATACGTCATACCGGCGACTTCTACCGCGACAGTACGTCTATGGACGTCGTATTTATTCGTCGTCTAGTGCCGCATCACGAACTCACGTCACGTGAGACGTGTCCACGAACGTGTTAAGGGAATGTATGCTCAAGATTAAGATATTTTGTTAGACATTACATAGTTATATTTACGATCAAACATCCTTCCATACTTGGTGTTTTAGAAACCTTGAAACTGGCAGTTCATAACAATCTTACGTTTCCTAAAAGTATTAAGAAAAACTTATCAAGATTAAGACAACTTATTGAATTATGCTTGCAGTCGCATAACAAACTTTTCAATTTTAAAAATAACGTTATAAAATTTGCTATGAAATGTAATGCTACATCATATGATTTAAGCAATAATACTAGTTTCACTATTAATATGGGTTGTAACGTTTACTCCACAAAATAAATTAAAAAAACAAGATAATTTAATTAAGTACTTACATATAATATTAAATTTAGAAAGAAATGCAATAAAATAAACAACCAAAAAGAGCTAATAATAAAATAAAAACAATAAATACAATCAAATTAAATATTTTCTAAATATTGCTACAACCCTCTTAAGTTAAGCATCTATTAAAATATAAACAACCTACTATTGATCTAGCATTTTATCAAAAAAATACAACTAATATCAGACGCAGTGTCGAAACGTTTCAATAAGTTATAATTATCTAAGTGATATGCAATATATTTTAGGCAGGCTCATTTTCTTTAAAAATATATTTAATTATAAAAGTATGCCAAGCAAGCTACAGCGAATAATATACGCATTATACGCATTATTAAAAAACATGCAAGTTTCCACTATATCCTAAAAATTAACAATAAAATAGATGCTTCAAATCAACGTTTTTTTATCACATGTTAAAGAAACTCGCCTATGGCATTTAATAATTCAAATATTACATAGCTTTTTACTACGGCCCACCCAAAATTTTTAAAACAAAGTCCAACCGTAACTGACAAGTCCCCTTCCAGTACCATTATTAACACTTTTATCGTAGTCTTAGAAGTAGTTTTTACTAGTATGAAGTTAAAATGTGTGAACAAGCTCTTACAATATAATATAATAATAAAAAGTATTAGTTAAACTTTTAATTTTAAATTCTATGTATAGATTTCAAGATTTTTTTAATTATTTCATGTATAAGTAGTAATTTATCTAACTATATCTAATTCTAGTGCACTATATGTTAGCTGTGGTCAATTACTAAGGCTTACCGGAAGTGTGCTACGTTTTACTATGTTTATAAATCAGAATATCACAAAAAATATAGTTTATATTTTGAACATCATTTTTGAAATAGGTATACATAACAAAAGAGTATTTAAGTAATATAATAATGTCTGTTTTAAAATATTCCAATAAAATTTTGAATATTTTTTTTATTATTATTTTCGAGGTAAGTTTTTATAATAAATAGTAAAAATAGCACAGTCTTTCGGTCGCACTAAGAAGCGTTCTATATATTTAACTGTTTGTGACGATCGCGTGGATAATAAAATACTCTCTCTTCATAAACCGGAGTTATTTCACCACAAAAATATTATTGCTTTCAGAGGTTTCGCGTTACTGTTAAAAATATTTTTTTGTTACTTTATTTTCTTTTTTTCCGTTTCGTTTATTATATAGTAATTATTATCGGCGCTCCAGAAGCAATCGTGCACGCTATCCAAAAATATATACGCATGACCACTAGCTAAACGAACTATTTGTCCTTTCAAAATCAAAATCGAGAGATAACGTTTATGGAAAATTAATACATCAAAACTTTTGGCGCAATACTTCTCGAAATACTGGTTTTGTATCCGCCATTACTACATATACATATATAAATATAACATCTTAAAATTAGCGATCCAAAAATATAAAATATACATGGTGTATTAGTGCGCCCTCGGGTGTACCGACTTAATTCATGAGACTAAACATTTAAAAATGAAACACGCTTTGCATCTCGAATTCACGTAAAAAATCGAGATATAATAATCATGTTCCATCAAACGTCAGGTCTTTTGAATCTCAAGCGAATCTCGTCACGTGGCCAGAATTATTTTCGCTTGTTCCATACTGCGACTTTTGCCATATCGCAACCAGAGGGTGCAAAAGCCGCCACAACTGGACGGTTATTCTCAATCAGCATCGCATGACAATCCTTTTCTCCTTATTTCGAAAACGCTGATTTACCCTCAACTATTTCAAAATATACGCAAGCTTTCAATTCAATCGTTAGTATATCATTCATAATTTAAATTTTGAATATAGTTGAGAATAAACCAGCTTCACCTACTTATGCCAACTCTGGGCCTATCCAAATCTTATTATAAGAAAACGAGTAATGGAATGTTCAAAGGTTTCAAATTACTTGTAATTACAAAATATTAATAAAACAAAAAAAAGTTGAACTGAAAATTTCGTTTAACTTTCATCTGGTAACTAAATTTAAAGTCCTAGAAATAAATCCGAAATCATCTGATCCATGGCCCTGCACAAGCAAAGCAATCTTTGATCGTTCGTAACTTTTGCTTTATAAAAATACGAATCTAAAATATCTGACGGCTGCCATGTCGTCTTATGGTAAGCTATTTACTTCTAATATCTTAACTATGAACTATAACTACGTTAAAATATCAGAGAATCAGAAAAAGGGAATATTTAGGTTATTTTCTATAATTTAAGTGGTGCACAACCTTTCTTCATGAACGCTAGATAAATATGGCATAGCTTTAGAGAATTCTAAAACTGAAATCACTATCTAACAAACTAATCAATAGAGATAAAAATTCATTATAAATGTATATAGTTGCTGAAGTAGGAACTGGGGGAAGAGGTTTAGGAGATGAAAAACAACTTAGTATAGATACTGAAATCTTCGTCAATGAAGTCAACAATTTAAAATTAGAAATAAATTATCAGGATAATGTCAACGAAGGCATGTATGAACAAAGTCAAGCTACAATAAGTCATGAGTATATCAACCGGAATGTTAGGAATAATGAATCATTTTCGATGATGTCTAAGGCTTTGCGTAGACTTTAAAAAGAGAATTAACCTATTTAGGCTGGAATAAAACCTATACCGTAGACGTCTGACTATCAGTAAAACTAACGGCATAATTACTTTTTCTTAAATACGATAAAATCTCAAAATACTCACAGCTCATCGGGTTTATTGTATTATACGCTAGGTGCATCTACTTTATAAGAACAGTGGCTTTTTAATAATTTGAATTTGTACTTAACCTACTTTGAACTCCATCGTTGAGACGATTAGAGCCAAGAATTAAAGTTTTGACTTAACGTTAACACTCAAAGAAATAAAGAAAATTAAAACTGTCATGATTGACATAGATTTTACATTCGAAATAGCAAAAGCCGAAATTTCGCTACTGATTTGTTATAAAAATGAAGAATGTATCAATAATATTCCAATTCACACGAGAAATGTCCAATACATGATGATCTAGGTAAATTACTTTACATCCAATTTAGAGATATTTCAAAAATATGATTCCAATAAACGTTCTAAACAAATGTCTCAAAAATACATTATGAAAATATAATACAAATACGATAAAATTTATACTAAATATAACCCTGTCTATGACCTGAAGAGTTTAAAACAAAGTTTAATCCGAATACAAACTCTGAACAAGTCATTTTAAAGAAAAATAATAATGAAAGAAGAACGATTAAATTCCGCAAAACTATTTCTTATTTGCTTGCTTTTTAAGTATCAGATAGTCAAAACTCTCGTGTCACTTCTAAAGATAATACAAAAGATTTAATAGACAAGGCATGTGTTAACTCACAACTTTAAGAAGTAGGAAAATCTGTTTTGATACGATTTACCAGAGTTGTTATTTCAAAATAAAAATTAAGTTTCTCTAGGTTACATCCTAGCAATTTCATATACCTTTACGTCATAATACTCCTAATAATTTAATCGATTGATTCATAGTTACTAAACCATGGTATTCTAATGAAAATGTCTAAAACACAATTACATTTGCATTCATCATTGTACCAATGATTAAAAATGAATCCTTAAAAGTCACAGTTGAAGATGAAAACAAAATGGTGGCATATCGTAGGTGCCAGGTCACATTTTGAACAGAAGCTCAAGTAGCAGGTCTTCGTCGGCATCCATTGGCGATCGCGGTGCTAAGTAGTCAACGATCCTAAAACAAACAAATACTTAATTAACAAAAGTCACATGTCAGTCAGTCAGTCAGTCACTAACAAACTATAGTATTTGAAGGTATAGGGAAAGAACATCTAATGCATATCACAAATCAATAGAGTTTAAATTAGTGTATTTTAAGCAAAATACTAAATACAATGTTCCTTCAGCCGTCAACGAAACCGAAGTTTCGTACGAGTAACTAGTTTTGATGGAAGAATTATTTTTACTGGTACGTAACCGATTTCAATGGAGGAATTAAATTGTTTGAATTTTGTGATAATGTAATTTTATTCTATGAAATACATGAATAACCCCAAACATAATAATTTCAACTCTAATTTTTCGTGGGCTTGAAACTACAACCTGATTGAGATAATTTCGTTACACAGTAGTTCTGCTTACTGTTTGTAAGATATTGATGAAATTGACAGAGGAACTCGTAGGGTGGGACGCCCCGCCGCCAGGTGGACCGAGAACCTAAAGAAGGTGGCCGGTAGCGGCTGGATGCGGAGGGCGGAGGACCGGGTGTGGTGGCGTTCATTGGGGAAGGCCTATGTCCAGCAGTAGACTTTTAGGGGCTGACATGTTGACAGAGGAACTCACCTATTGGGCGTGTGCAGCGTATTGATGGTGTGCGGCAACGAGTTTCGGTGGACATCCTGCAACAGCTGGGCCACCCTCGCGCTTTCGGCTCGCGCGCTCTGCAACCTGACGCAAAGAAATCATTTTTAATAAAAGTATTAGGCTCACTGAAACTAAACGTTATGTTAGTATAGGCGTTAGCCTTATTTTCTGTTAACGTGTTAACTCAAGGTTGATTTTCATTCTATGTTAACGCTGGTAGAATTTATGCTGGGTTCATGTCACAAGTTATTTTTTTTTATTTTGGACGGCAGAAAGCAAATCGTTAGACACATATGACATTTCATTCGAGTCCTCAGTTAAGGGTGACAATGCTCATGTAGCAAACAAGCAACCACCCTAAGTTTGCAGATGATTAAAGGCAACATATAGCCACTTATCCGGATAGTATGTGCTTCATACAGTAACGAAAAGGTTCATATTGCTAATAGTTTACAATATGATGGATATGTGTCTCGCTAATTTATCTCCTTCCTTTTTAACGTGATAAGAATTCCACAAGATTTAATGATAACTATATTCTAAGTTTTATAATAATAATAGTCTTCTCCGATTGACTATGAAAACTTACGTTAGTAGTAAATTCTTCCCAAGTACTAGTAGCATGAAAACAATTAGAAAATAAGTTAGTAAAATAGTTGAGATTAAACTTAAAAACAATTTTAACTTATCAAAGAATCACGTTTACTTTCGTTATAAATGGATATTTCATTTTGAGGAGAGTAACACTATGTTTTTCCAATTTTCTAAGGTGCTGTGCTGCAGCAACTGCATTCAATGACAAATATTTAAGCAAATTGTTTAGGACAGTGTTTCAACTGCCAATAACCTGGTCACATTAAAATATATTGTAGTTTAAAAGTATTCAAATCCGGTCAGTAAAAGTAGAAAATGCTTCTTCCAGAATTAAGTTAGCCCTGAAATTTACTATTATAGTTTTACATAGAATAAATGTACTAATTATATAGTAATAGAACAATTATTTTAATAAATGTAAAATTCGTTCAATCAACTTTTGTAAATTGTGTAACTTTTATTGGCTTAAGTTATGTCTCCATATAAGGCGTTATTTTTTGCTCAGAAATGAAAATATCGTCTTCGGAAACATCGATATTATTAAACTCTACTAGAGAACACAACACTAGGATGTCGTCTAGAAAACTTCGTATCTGATTTGAAATTCATCCAGTAACATTTTGAAGATATCGATTATACAAGCCAACTTGATGAAAATTTGTAACTTTCTTATTAAAACCTTGGAAGCCAGAAAGTTTACGTCAATCGGGTCTCCCTCCGACCTTTTTCTGTCCTTCATTATAATCGTAGATACCTATCGTTGTACCAATGGGCTCCTAAGGGTCGTTTTTGATGAAAGATTGATATTATCAGCGAACGAGGCGTAAATTTTTAATATAAAAAAGAGACGGAATAACTTTCTGATTCTTTTGAAATAAAAACGAAATTGGTATCGATAATAATGTCTCCGTGGTTTGTAATTACTTTTGAAGTAAGCATTTAGTCAAATTGAAGACAATCAAGTAACAATTTGATGAATTACAAATCATCGGTAAATTATGTCTTGATTGACTGTGAAATCAAGAAAAAAAAGAATTGTATGAAAGAGAAAATAAAGCAGAAATCTATAATTAATAACACTGAAATTTTCAAATATTCCTTAAATTAAAATCCCATAATTGATTTGATATAAATTAACAATTGACCTTCCACCTTGAAGTCCAAATTATTTTCCCAATTGACTAAGCAGAAAATTTACATTTATTCCCCAGTTGAGACGACGAAAATTAAGATTTCCTTTTAATGAAGAGCTTCGATAATTTGATAATTTTCAATAAAGTCTAAGAGATCTACCAGTTGTTGCAATAAATCATTTCATTTCTACCTATAACTTCGACAAAAACGGTATGGATAGATAATCCTAATAATATTATACTCTATTTTGTAAGTAAATAAAATAGTAAACGCTCTCGATCTCCTGGCTTAAAACAACACATTTTCAAGCGGATGAATCCCTGATATCTGACAATAATAAGAGAAGATCAGTAGTTCTAGATGGAGAAATTTAAAATGCGGTAACAGTGCTTCAAAAACGCGGATTTTCAACAACAACAAACCAAGGAATTTCTTAAGTTCTAACTTTCCATCGAATTTTGTTTATACCGAAACCGTACCGACATGTGGCTTGGTATTCAAGATCCGTAATCAGATTCAGCCAAAATAATTTAATACTAAAATGGTAAAAATAGTTTAAAAATATATATTTGATTGTTCAAATAGATTCGAATAAAACGGAACGGTGATGGAAAACAGAAGGCACGTCCAATACTGGAGTAGAAATTAGAATTATAATTGAAATATAATTTGACAGTGTAAAGTTTAAGTTAACGAACAATATGAATAAATCAACCAACTCAATGGACTGGAGTAGACTAGACCTAAAGTACTAATTGAATTTTTGAGAGAGCTAAACATCTATCGAAGAACAGTTGGACTGCGGCTTGAAGAACCCCGAACACTAGGCAGAAAGGAGAAAAATGTTTTTGACAGGTGACTTTGTGTGACCGATGACCCTATATTTCAATTTCATTATCAAAGCGTTCTCCGTTCTGAAAGCTCTGTCAGGTTAGTTATAGAACTGGAATCAAAATGAATTTTCTAATGAACTGGAAGAAATAATAATAGTGACAGCAGAATTAAGTCTACCCGCTGAAACAACACCAACAGTGACAGCAAATTAAGCTGTCCATGCAATAAGAAATAATTAGCCTTGAAATTATTAAATAAAACATAAAAGACAAAGCTGCTTTATGTCTTAAATTTATAGATATGAAGGTGAATATTGGAGCATTTCAACCGCCGTCATTATCCTCACCCCCAAATGTTGATGAAAAAGAATGTATTTAATTAAATATTTCACTAATGCAGAATCTGTGCTAGCACCAGAAACTTAGTGTATAACAAAAACGATGAACTGGAGTTGTATCTTCAACTTTTACAGATAACGAAAATGAAGGCGGTTGAGGCCCTGAAATATTCACCCATGAATCAATGATTAAAAATCATGAATTCGGAAGTAGATTACGGAAAAATATCTTGTAGCTATACAAGACTCGTACAAGAAAATCAAGTTAATTTTGGGATAATACAAGAATTTTGTTTGTACTTTACTTTGCATCTACTTACAACTCATACCATGAAGCAAAATATTTTTTCGTAGCTCATCAAAGTGTTTTCCTTCATGATTGATACTAATTGGTTATTAAATTAGATACAGATGATTTTAAAATGTGCATCTGTTATCTAATTTAATCTAATTAAATAACCAATTAGTGTAAATCATGAAGGAAAGCACTTTGAAGTGAAACTATGAGCTACGAAAAATTATTTTGCTTCATGGAATGAGGTAATAGTCCCATTTGTTTTTCCGTGTATGATTTTTTTTTAATTTGATAATGATTTAGTGCACAATTGATAACCCTTATTGGTTGATGGCCACCAAACCGTAATACTGATAACGAGCCGATCTAGTAATCAATTAATCATCATTGTCCTTTTCATCTGCTAGTGTCAATTCAAATTGAAAACTTCATTTGAACCTGCGATCCCGTCATTCCAGAGCCTGTTTGAATCAACTACTGTCGTCTGTAGGGACGACGACATCCTCGAACGATCATAGTCCATAGTATTTGACAAATTCGTCAGCAGGAGTTTGGTTGGTAAGAGCGATAGCCTTTACTGCATTTGAAATATAACACATTATTCCTTAACCTAAACTAAAAAGAGACTCGGGACTGAGGCGGCACGGATATGTCCGAATGAAACTTAAACCGTTACAAGTGTCATTTTGGAAACTTTACCAAAATAAAGTTGACACTGAAACGGAACGAATCCGATACTGTGATGGCTGCAAATGAACCTTTACGATTCCCTTACGATTTTTTTGATTGACTTTTGACGAAAGAAATGAAGAGCGGTTTACTTAATAAATAAATTAATATCTCAGACATTCACACCAATTATTCAGTCCCAAACTAGGCAGAGCCTGTGGTATGGTTACTAGATAACGGATAGACATACTTAAATAAATATATAAACACCCAAGACTTGGGTACAAACATTCATATTCATCATACGAACATTTGCCCCTAGCGGGATTCGAACCCGCAACCTCCGGCGTGGCAGTCCGAGCGCTACCCGTTCCGCCACGGAGGTCGTTACGACTTATTTGGTTTGATAATATGTACAAATTAAAAATATATAGTTGTGTATTTTGGATTGATTTTTTAGCATTTTCTTGTCAGTCTAAAGTCTTTTTTAAATTTCGATCTGTCAGAAATCTATAAATTATAGGTAGATAGATAAACTCTTTATTGCACACAAATTAAGGATAACAATAAAATAGGTACAGATTTTTGGAAAGTCTACTAAGGCGGCCTTATCGCTTGAAATTATAATTTCAAGATTGTATAGTACTGCCACAGCGACTTCTCGAATCTGATCACAAAACATAATGCTTAATAATGAAGATAGATGTAACGAAATGAACTAAAATTTAGAAGCGTATAATGTAACTATGGAGGTCCCTAAAAAGGTTACTGTACATACGATATTAGAGGGGTCATTCAATGGACCGAAAGATACTCTTATTGTATTTCATATTCTTAAATCCCTGTTCAATTCAGAAAGGCTTTAGGTCCTTTTGTAATTCCGTAATGAAGTCGCTTATATTAGTTCTGGGTAAACAATTTAGACGACCCAAAGGATTCTAATAAAGCTGAGGGATACATTTGTATTACTTAGGGCCGCTACGAATATTCTGAATAGGTTCATTGGCGTGTTTTTTGGTTATAAATTATGTAGGTATCTCTGATTTTTATTCCCACGAACATTTTGTAAACTAAGATGGAACGGCCGCTTTGTATTATAGCTAATTTGATTGACCTACCCCCTCGATCCTTTCCCCTCCGAGTAAGGAAGTGAGTTGATTGTTCACCACTCCGCTGCGCGTACATTTATAACAAAAGATATTTTATCCTAAACGACGAATATTTGGAAACTCGTCATTTCTATTTCTATCAGAAATTAAACGTTTACAATATTATTCCACCATTAAATTGAGAAATACAATTAAATTTAACAATAAGAAATATCGATTTTTTATAAAATTCTTTCGTATATAATTTCGTAATTACTGGCTGTTGCCCGCGACTTCGTCCACATGGACAACTAAACATCACAAATTATTATGTATTTCCCGTAGGAATGGGATGTTTTTTCGGGATAAAAACTATCCTATATCCTATTCCAGGACCTAACCTATATGTGTGCCAAGTTTCATCACGATCTGTCCAGTGGTTGAAGCGTGATTGAGTAACAAACTTCCAAACATCCAAATATCCAAACTTTCGCATTTATAAAATTAGTAGGAAGTAGGATAACGAGCAGTATTTTTAAAATACCTTTTTAAAATTCATATCAGCTTTACTGTACGAATATTTATAATATGTAATAAAGAATAGCAAATTAAACCAAAATTAATCTTAACCTGATTAATCATTCCTTTTGTTTCAATTAATACTTCGATGAAAACTCGTTTAACAAAGGTAGTCGTTACATTTATTTTCAAATGAGAATCTTTATTCAGATAGTGAAGAAGGCAATAATTTTATTCGTAGATATAGAAAAAAACTACTATGCATTTTTCTTACTTTTTCAAAATACGATATTTAAATATTCTTTACTGTACATAACAAAAAATTACACAAAAGGCATAAATGAATAAACGTGTACAAAGAAAAAGGAGACAGCCAGCCTTCACTGTTGTGGTGGAAATTAAAAATAGCGTGAGATATCCTACGATCTCCACTTACTTGATTTTAGACTGCCTCATGAACTGCTGAATCTTCCTCGCTGCTTGATTTTGGCGCCTTTGTGAATAAGTCCTTCTGCGAAAATATGTTATTGATATCAGAACTTCCTTTATCTGAAAAAAAAACTAAAGGAGTACGTAAAGCGTAGAACTGTCTTATTAATGACTAGCTGTGCCCGCGGCTCCGCTCGCGTGGACTACAGGTTTCGCTCCCATTCCCACTTTCGCTCCCTATCCCACTTCCACTCACTCTCAATCCCGCTCCCACTCCCCTTTTCCCACGCCCACGCCCATGCTCACGCCCACGCCCACGCCCATTCCCACTACCAGCTCAAAATATAGTCCAAACTCATCGCAATCTGAATAGTACGGAAATACTATTAATAAATAAAGACTAAATGTTAAGTTAGGTTAATCCCCATGTTTCTGTGAAAAGGCCATCAAAACCCGTTCAGTAGTTTTTAAGTGATGCGTGTACAAACTCACAGACAAACAAATAAACAGACAAACAGAAAAAATTAGAAAAATGATCGAAATGTGTTCTGTTGCTTATCCTTAGATGCCTAAATTTTTTTTTGCAAATATGTTCAATGTACAGACACGCGAAGTTTACGATTTTATTTATTAGAGATGTTATTGCGAAGGCGTGTCTAAAAATGCAAATGTAGTAAATTGAGCTATCAATAGCCTTGTGTCCAGCCAGATCATATCTCAAAAGGCACGGATGGCAGTGCATAGCGCTGTTCTGGTTCTAAGGTAGTGAATGTTGGGTATAGCAGAAGTAAATGAAAGCAGGATAAATGCGATTGAGATGCAGTCATTGGAAAAAATATGTAGAGTTATGTGACAGAGTGAGGAATACAGTGATATGCGGGAAGTGTGGTTTGAAAGTAGATGTAGTAACGGAGGTAGAGAAGGGTATGTTGCGTTGGTTTGGATATTTAGAGCGTATGAGTGGAAGAAGAGTGACAAAAGTACAGTGCGAAAATCGATGGAACTATAGCTAGAGGTCGTCTTAGGAGGACGTTCAAGGATCAAATTTTTGACGTTCTCTAAACGTTTGGGGTTCGCAGTAAGATGAATAAAAGGGGGTGAATTAAAAGACTGATGGATTTCAGTGAGGCTAGTGACGTGTGTAAGGATCTCGAAAAGGCGATACATCGTCTCTGCCACAGAAACCTTTTTTTTTTATTTCTTAGGGGAGCTTACAGCTACAGTTACAATATAAATTTTCAGGTAGAAACTAAAAGCCAATTAACAGCTACCACATATAACAAGTTACAGATTTTTTTTTTGTTTTGACTCGCACAGCATATATAACAAGAGAATTTATTATAATTTCATATGAATATAGATAGAATGCTGAAGTAGGCGCGACACGCGTACCAACGATGTGCAATATGTGATGCGCTTTTCGCTCTGAGGCAAGTGCGGCTAAACATCGACAAAAAATCTGCAAAAATGCCATATTGCGCGGTTTCTAACTGTATAGCTGTATCTCCTCACAAGAAACGTGACCGCGACGTCCGAAAATCGGCACGCGTGAGACTGACGTAAACAAATGGCTATAGGGTGAATATACGAGCTTTTCAACCGCCGTAATTATCCTCACCCCCAAAAGTTAATGAAAAACAATATAGGTATTTAATTAAATATTTTACCAGTGCAGAATCTGTGCAAAATATTGATAAAAAAATGCAATATTTCTCGAACGTACGAGTATGTTCATCATGTCGGTCAACGGCCGCGGCGCGGCGAACGGCGCGGCGCGTATGGGATTGAGTGAAATTTAGTTTTTGGGGATAGGGATGGGGTTGAGGTTGGGGTTGGGATTGGGATATTGAGAGTCTCGAGTCTGAGTGGGAGTGGAAGTAGAAGTGGGAAGAGAACGGGAGCGGAAGTGGGAACGGGGGCGGATTCTGTAGTTCACGCGAGCGGAGCCGCGGGCACAGCTAGTTTTATAATAAAAACGTGATGTCTTTTCTACTTTGGAGGGGAGGATTATGACGGCGGTTGAAACGCTCGAATATTCACCCTATAACCGTTCTATCTTGACAGGATTTCTGTGGTATCTGCTTACGATTGGTAAGCAGATACCACAGAAATCCTGTCAAGATAGAACGGATAATCTGACATTAATAAAAATAGAAGTTAGATGCTTACTTGACGGGTGTAGCAACCATCCTGCGAGCACAGTGCGTGCGGTACCCACGCTGTATCACTGTAGCCGCTGCGTGCATTTGCTTCAAGTATGCGAACTGTCCACATCAAAATGTACGGTCAAACATCAAGAAATGGCAATAAGCGATCACTCTTTAGATCTTAATAGGAGTACAATAGTTCAACAACGTGAACAAAGTTATTTTTTGTTGCGAGTGTTGACTTTAAATCACGAACTAGCGAAGTATAGTAATTATAGACTACTGAGCCTCTACGGACATACAACTTTTCACCTCTACCAGCGAGAAAAGAAAAAAAGTTTATATTTTATTTAAATGTTGCGTTCTGAAACTGCACTGCTTGACATTTTTATAACTTGAAACATGATATTTTTAAGTATGCGATATTAATATTTACTAGTAAATACAGATAATTTATAAATATTTTAAATATTCCGTCTTTTAAAAAGGCTGTACTATTTATTAACATAAATTTCAATAAATAAAATACAAAAAATTTAGTCTATGTGTTAAATCGCTAGACCAAAATGAGTTTCTGAACGAACCATCGCCCAGTTTATCGCCAAAAGGTGGTGTTTGAAATTCGAATCACTTTTCCTCACGCTCGCAGGTTTTTAAGCACCAAAAGCGCCCTTTTCGAGCTGGAGAGGTGAAAATAAAGTCGCGTCTGTGGAAAATACTCCAGCGGATTTGTATGAAGGACATCATCATCAGCCTAAATACGTCCACTGCCGGACATTGGCCTCCCCAATAGAATACCCCTTTTGATAAGTGGTCCATTGGGGGATTCGCCATAACCACCGCGCTTGGCAGGCGGATTAGTGATCGCAGTAATGATCTTAACATACACACACAGGAGAACGCTGCTGCCCGTCCCTGGTGCAATCCCTTAGTCGCCTTGACGACACCCACGGGAAAGATAGGGGTGGCCCTATTCTAAGCCGGGAACCACACTTGAAATTCAACATGAAGGACTTGGTTTTAGTTAAATTGGCTGAAATTCTGTTGTGTCAAGACATGAAGCACCTGATTAAAAGTTTCATCATCAGCAAAAGTACGTCTACTGCTGAACATAAGCCTTCCTATAGAATGCCACTTTTGGGGGGCGATCCATCCTTGGAATCGCAGTAATGATCTTAATATACATAGGAGAACACTGCTACTCGTCTCTGGTGCAACTGTGGGGATCTCTTATCTTCTTAGGGGGCCAGGAAGACCTGGCGACACTTCGACCCTTCAGAATCTTTGTGCCAAACCCCTGACCACCGACGGTGCCCCAAGCCGATTTGGTGGACTTCACATACACCTCAGAATTTCTTCTTTGGCATATGCAGGTTTCCTTACAGTGTTTTCCTTCACCGAAAATACCACATATTATAAAATAAACCGTACTTAAGTTTCGTAAAACGCATTGGTACGGGCGGGGTTTGAACCCACGACCTCATGAACGTGAGGCGAGTGCACAACCAACCGGCTACCACGGCTCTTGGGGATTCCTCTACCGCGGACAACTACAATGTACAAGTTGGTCCCGGTCCGGATATTATATTTATGAATTATCCTATCCTTGTTTAATTCCCATAACACATGAGAAAATCATAATATAAGACTAAATTAGTATACCTGTAAGAGCTGTGGTAGCCGGTTGGTTGTGCACTCGCCTCACGTTCATGAGGTCCTGGTACAAACCCCGCCCGTAGCAATAAGTTTTACGAAACTTAAGTACGGTTTATTTATAATACCACAGGCTTTTCGGTGAAGGAAAACATCGTAAGGAAACCTGCATATGCCGAAGAAGAAATTCTAAGGCGTATGTGAAGTCCATCAAATCGGCTTGGGTCACCGTTGGTGGTCAGGGGTTTGGCACGAAAGATCCTGAAGGATCGAAGTGTCGCCAGGTTTTCCTAGCCCCCCTAAGAAGATAAGAAAATATAAGATACCTATATATGTATGTTTGTATATGCCAGTAATATATATATGTAATTCTTCAAAGAAACCCCAAGCATTGCCCTTCTCCATAGCTCGCTGAGCGACTTGAAACTTTTGGATCAGACCCACCGTCGGTGTCCACGTTTCAGCACCGTTAGTCAGCCAGGCAGGTCGTATAAATACCTGTTTATACCGCCTGTAACAGTTTTGTATAGTGATAGCAGCTGCTGCGGCCCTTCGCTGGAGCTGCCGACCTCGGTACTGCCGGTAAGCCTTCTGTATGGTAATGGCCGCTGAGTACAGCTCCCGTTGCTCGCGATCTGCATGAAGAAATAATTTAGAATTCAACTGGTAAATCTGAACAACTGATTAATCTCTAACAAGATTCCGAACAACATAAGGGCAGTGAATTTAAAATTCTTGAAAAATCTGCTACGTGTACATACTTACCTACATTTTTCATTGAAAAAGCTACTATAACATAAATAATATTAATAAATATCTCAGACATTCACACCAATTATCCCGTCCCAAACTAGGCAGAGCCTGTGGTATGGTTACTAGATAACGGATAGACATGCTTAAATAAATATATAAACATCCAAGACTTGGGTACAAACATTCATATTCATCATACGAACATTTGCCCCTAGCGGGATTCGAACCCGCAACCTCCTAATGAATAAATAAATATAAATATCTCAGACATTCACACCAATTATCCAGTCCCAAACTAGGCAGAGCCTGTGGTATGGTTACTAGATAACGGATAGACATACTTAAATAAATATATAAACATCCAAGACTTGGGTACAAACATTCATATTCTTCATACGAACATTTGCCCCTAGCGGGATTCGAACCCGCAACCTCCTAATCTAATAAATAAAATCGTAAACATGGCGTGTCTGTACATTGAAGATATTTGCAAAAAAAAAATTGGGGGGTCTAAGGATAAGCAACAGAACACATTTCGATCATTTTTGAAATTTTTGTCTGTTTGTCTGTTTATCTGTTTGTCTGTTTGTCTGTGAGTTTGTGCACGCATCACTTAAAAACTACTGATCGTACTTTGATGGACTTTTCACAGAAACATGGGGCTTAATTTGGTGTAACATATAGGCTTTATTTCATTGCAATCGGTGCAGTCATTCAAAAGTTATGCGAATTTATAGTTTCCGAAAACTCGCATACACTGCGAGGAGTGTAGGGTGTAAAAGCTCGAATTCGTGAGCGGTAGCGGGAGCGGGTATCGTACCAATGTAATGTGAGATTTTGAAAACTATAAATTCGCATAACTTATGATTGAGTTAGTCGATTACGATGAAAAATCTGGAGCTGGATCTGGAGTTGGATCTGGATCTGGAGCTGGAGTTTGATCTGGAGCCGGACCTTTAGCTAGATCTGGAGCCGGACCTTTAGCTAGATCTGGACCTGGACCTGGACCTGGAGCTGGACCTGGGCCTGGACCTGGACCTGGACCTGGACCTGGACCTGGACCTGGACCTGGACCTGGACCTGGACCTGGACCTGGACCTGGACCTGGACCTGGACCTGGACCTGGACCTGGACCTGGACCTGGAGCGGGAGCGGGAGCGGGAGCAGGAGCGGGATTGAGAGTCTGAGTGGAAGTGGGATAGGGAGCGGAAGTGGGAATGGGAGCGGATCCTGTAGTCCACGCGAGCGGAGCCGCGGGCACAGCTAGTGAATAATAAATGACTTTATTAGTTTGAGTTATAATTTTATGAATATAAAATTAGAAAGAGCATAGCTTTACAATAAATTACCAAACGATATCGAAGGAAAAGGATCATTTACAACGTATAAAAATAAACTCAAATTCCACATCAT
Organism: Esperia sulphurella; assembly: GCA_947086405.1. NCBI lineage: Eukaryota > Metazoa > Arthropoda > Insecta > Lepidoptera > Oecophoridae > Esperia > Esperia sulphurella. The sequence continues at coordinate 2,292,534 of OX352270.1, read as the reverse complement.
TAGTGATATGTCCCTGTTGTAAACCACTACCACTTATATCTACCCACCAAAAAATTATTTAACAATAGTTATGTAAGCACTTATAAATTAAATGTTATATTAAGTGAAATGTAAAATTTATTTTCAAGGAAGTGCTTTTATAACAAACTTTAATATTCACCGTTTAGTGTAAGACTTGAGAAATGCGTGGTAGCGTTGAGGAACTCTTGCAAAGTAGCGGAGGGCGCGGAGGGGAGAGCGGGCCGCGGGGAGGGCGGTGGGGGGGACAGCGCAGACCCGGGGGAGACTGAGCCTGAAGAGCAGGGCGTCGATCCGCCGCAATATCTGTGTAAGAAAAAGTTATGATGAACATCGATTACATTTTTTGGAGTGTGTCCAGGAATTGCACGATTTGATTCCCCTTCTCCGTTCCAACAACCAGGCGTGGGGAGGTCATCCTTATGGAGTAGATATACCACAACGTTCTTGCACGAAGCGTTTTGCTTCCTCTTTTATAAAGTGAACTGCTAAGGAATGGAACTCACTGCCAGCTTCGATATTTTCGGACAAGTACAATTTAGATCTTTTTAAAGGAAAAGTGAAAAAGCATCTTCTGGGTAAGCGCGCTCCACCTTATCTTCATTTACCATCAGGTGAATTGAGGTCAAGCTTAAACTCATCAGGAATAAAAAAAATATGGGAAATCCTAGTCCGGACATCAGAGATTACTGAAAAGTTTTTTATACTTGTTTTCATATATTTGTTTGTGTTTCTTGATAGATATATGTTGTTTTGTGTAAAATAAATTACTATCACTTTTGCTGTTGCTGTCGCTACTGCTGTTACTGTTTTAAATCATTCTGAGACAGCAAGTTAAGGTGAGAAAAATGACTGTTATAAAGTAACCTGTAAGTATTATCGCAGAACTCGAAACTGAACTCGCTGCTGAATGTGGTGGTGTCGTCAAGAAGAGGCACCATTAGCGTGTCTTCGCCCCCGCCAGGGCCGCCTTCCAATCCGCACCCGGACAGAAGAGACGAGCTTTCGTTCTGCAAGAATAAATATCACAGGTTAATTTTAATCATAAGAGATATTTTTCTGTGATCTGAAGCGTAAGTGAGAAGAAAAGAGATGAACAATTTGAGCCCTTGGTAAGAGATAGCCATATTTTTCATACATTTAGTATGAAAGATACGCCTATCTTCTACTAACGGTGCGATATAGAGGTGAGATCACCAATTTGTCGCTGAGTTGAGGGCTGTTTCACCATCATCATCACCATCAGCTTAAAAGAGTCTACTGTTGGACATAGGCCTCTCCCAAGGCGCGCCACTAAACCCGATCTTCGGATCTCCTCATTCAGTTACTGCCAGCCACTTCCAGCCAGATCGTCGGTCCATCTAGCCGGGGGGCGTCCCACACTTCGCTTGGTCTCTACTCGAGAACTCTTTTGCCCTAGCGATAAAAACAGATGTGACCAGCCTACGCCACTTCAGCGTACAAACTTTTTGAGATATGTCGAAGACTTTAGTTCTCTGGCGGATCACATCATTTCGGATCCTGTCTCTTAGAGAAACTCCGAGCATAGCTCTTTCCATAGCCCGCTGAGTGACCTTGAGTTTGAGGACTAGTCCCACTGTCAGTGCTGTTTGGACATTTTTAAACCTAAGTCAGGTTTTATTTCATAAATAAATGACGTTCTTCTTAAAATGTTGGAAACGAATGAATGAAGGAAAACGAATGGATATGAATGAAATATTACTATTAATTAAACCACCTTGCAGGGACTACTATGAACAGTTGTGAATAAAAATAATTAAAACTAAATTTATAAAGATACAAAGGACCCGGACCACAGTCGTCCATTTGTATTTAAGACAAATTAACAGATTTTTTTGATATATTAGTAACACTGCTAATTTGTCTTATTTTGAATTTATCAATATAACTTCTAAAATTCTTGATGTTTCATCAATCTTTCCAACAAATGTAAGATCTGTGATTTTTTTCTTTCTTACCGCTTACCACTACTTTTCAGAAGTGATAAGCGGTCACTGTCATTCATAAACCTACATCAGAAAGACCACAAGAGCGTTGCTTACGCTAAATTTTGATTTAAGTAAGTACGATTGATAGTTACAATACTTGTACAGGTAAACTCGCCGTAGCCGTCATCATCATCATCAGCCTGAAAGAGTCCACTACTGGACATAGGCCTCTCCCAAGGTGCGCCACTGAAACCGATCCTCGGTTATTCTCGTCCAATCGCTGCCAACTGCCTTACGCAGCCGTCATAATGAAAGTAAACTTCGAAAAATTAATATAAGTTTTCTCATTATTCGCTGTTATACCTTTATCCTCTCTGGCATTGCGGCAATGATCTGCTCCGCCAGCGTGAACACCCGGTCATCCTGCTCCCCTGGAACATTTTTATGAAGTGGAACATACCACACAAACAAATCATTGTTTTAAAAGGCCAAAGGTGAGCTGTTTTGAAAAGGATGTTAAGAAAGAGATCCTAAGAAACAAAATACGATTAACTAAGGTTCTTATTGATACTTAAATAGTCACTAACTTCAGCAGAAATAGTTTTGAGCAGTTTCATTATATTCTTTTGAAACACATTAATAGTACTATTCTTTAAATTACTAACTCACGTGCGAGTCTCATTCGAGTGACTTCACTCACTTTGAAACCTAATCCATTGGTAATTCTGTAAACATTCTAGAGCACTGTTGACTTTAAGTGAACAAAGAACTCACTTCACATCGACAATGCTCTAGAATGTTTACAGAGTGCCAATGGATTAGGTTTTGAAGTGAGTAAAATCACTTGATTGAGACTCGCAAGTGAGTTTGTATTTTACAGAATAGCACTATTTATAGGTATGTAAGAAATGTTTCAAATAATTACTATTGAAGAATTTCTAGAAGTCATCAACTGTTCCAAATAAATAATACTATAACCCTTTTCATTGTCAGTCACCTTTAACCCTTGCACAAAATCATACTACAAAACACGTATTTATGACAAAAATGTAGTACTTAGGTGTTTCGTAACATAACATTGTGATGAACTTTTGTTACAATGCTGAGCAAGTGATTCTTTTGACATTTGATCTATCTACATACATCAATAGCATACACATCCAGCTTACATGTCGTTTACAGCTTCTTTGATTCTTGTAAAATGGTCCTCCGGTGCCTTGGTGCCTAAGACTATTCAAAATTAAAAACTGTTTTCGTTATTACTAGGAAATTTAGATGAACTATAACTTTAACATAGTTCATAGTTTCCTTATTCTTCATAATTCCCAAAATAATTTTCGGTAACATGTTCTAAATAAATAGTAATAAAATACAATTAAAAAATTCAGTTTCACTACTCGAGAATTCTGTAACCAAGCACTTACCTGTCGCTGTAGCAACTTTAAAAACTACACATAAAAAGCACTGAATAATATAGATATCAATCATGCACGCGATTGGGCCATGCTGTGTGATATTGTCAGGTATTACTGTAGAAATTCTTAATAAACATTGTGTTTTGACTTTTGACAACGTTGAATTGAAGTGTACTGAAAATGAAGAAGTTGAATAGCCAATCGATTTGGATGTGTTTGAAAGTACAGTGATAGTGAACAGACCGATACGAACCATTTAAAGCGACATCGATGGACAACATAGAAAAGTAAAACCGAATCTCGTGATAGAAAATAAATTTCCAAAAATAACACCCGAATTCTATTCTTGGAAAATTATTATTGATATTAATGACATTGAATAGATTAGTCAAGAAAAATATTCGGTTTAACTTAAATTGGAATAAACTAACACCAACACCGATCTCCGCTCATAAGGATACGAAATTACTGAAGAAACTACAAGTGGGTCTACCGAAGTACAGTGATCACGTTCAAGACTAGACTAGCAACAGAGAGGGAACAGAGATTATACAGATGACATTGGTTTAGAAGAAGAGGATCGAGCGGCCAGAACGGCGATGCATCTACTACATTCACAACATCGATAGATAGGACTGACGGAGGGGATGCTGTGATTTGAAATGGTATAGAACAGTCCTCAAAGTAATTATTATCAATATATTTTTAACCAATTTTAGCTTCGAATATGGCTTTAAAAAGTCCCACGTCCAAAGCAATTGTTATTGAGTATGAGTTTTATAGATAAATTCATTATTATACTAATACTTGGCTTACGAGCAGCATGCCATCAGTTTTAGATTTTACCATAATGTTACCTAGTTTTGTCGTTATGTTAGGTTTGTATAACAACATTCTTTTTTCACATTACTATTCGGTTAATATACTCTAGATTGTATATAAACTCTTGCTCATACTTTCATTACATAATCTATTACTTTTTGTGCCATTGTTTATATCGATGACCTATTGATAAGGTATTTAAGAACCAGATTTCTTTATATTTAAATGCTTCAATATAATAAGATTTAGGTAGAGCCGTCTATACCGTTTCGCATGTCGCAGCGAACTGACCTGCGGTGGAGGGCGGCGGCGGCGGCGGGGAGCGGGAGGTGTCGGACAGCGCCTCCACGTCAATGAGCGGACTCGCCGCACCCTGCGCGCGCGCCGTCTCGCCTGGACAACGGCTCAGTGTCAGCCTCGCGATGTGCCAAGAGAGTTGAGTCCTTTCTTTTTACCACAGACTGTGAGACTTAGTCTCGTAACCATAACTGTCTTGTAAGATGAAAGTTTGATATTTTTTATCATAAAATTCAAGATTATATCAAATGTATATAAAAATGTTTAACATTACTAGCTGAGTCACTTCGAACAGTATCTGATTCTGGTCTTAGAATCTGTAATTTGAGCTATGGAATAGCAATACTTAGATATTATTATTTTTTATGGAATTTTAAAATAATATTAATATAATGAGACCAGATACGATTTATCCATCTAGTGTGGTAACTGAGAGAAGGAAACTCAACTCCGCTTGACAATTAACGAACCGCTGACGACGTTGCCGAAACTTCCCTTACCAACGCGATTTAGAACGCAAACCCAAAATTTAAGTTTCAACCTCTCCACAAGTTTTTAGGCGCCGTGCCGATACAAACAAATAATCTTCAGCAAATTAAAATTGAACTGACTATCAAAATTAACTTGGTGAACGTGGCAAAGACTTACAGAGGGCCAAGTCCATCCGTCTTCCGATCTTAGAGTCACCAAGACTGTCTTCAGAATTGTCCGAATCCAACGGCAGTGACATGCTTCTTTCCCATCTGAAACAGTTTTAAAATGGACTGTAAAATTCAGATGAATTTAATTTCTGTTTAGTTTTGCATGTACCACAATAGATGGCGTTGTATGTTACTAAATAACAATGGCAACAGAATGCTTTACCGAAATCCCAAAAAAATCATACTTAATTAATAAGTTACCTGGCAGTACAGGACTTGCTATCGGGCTTGTCAATAGCTGAACTGGATCTAAAAGCATCTGCCATATTGATGCCGCTATCTATCGATGGTCTTTTGACAAGGTTGCTCTCCAAGCTGCCAGCTCTTCCTTTTTGTGATAAGCTGGAAGGCAGAAATTGAATAAAATCAAAAACTATATAACTATATTTACATACGAAATCCATAATTAGAATAATTATATATATTTCGAGTCGACATAAATCTAGACAATTTATTAGATTCCACTACACTATACTATGTCATAATAAAATATAAATAAAATTAAATACATATATATGTAATAGAAAATTTTAACGCCTTGTTTATTGACAAGCATGAACTTATCCACAGGCAAACTTACAGTGGCATAATTATTATATCCTCTTTATTATAGACAAGAAAAATATCCGCTTAAGATTAAGAGTCATTTGTGCTCAAACAAACTTGAAGTGATTTAAAAAAGGATGGTCTTCGGAGCCGGACCTCACACCAACTGAATGACCACAATGGTTCCAGAGTGTGATATCGAATTCTTATATTAGTTTAGATTTATGTGAATCAAACACACCTGTGCGGTCTAAGAAACACACCATCCCTGGGCGGTGGGTGTATCCTGTCTAGTAGGGCAGCGAGACGGCTGTGCCCCGCGCGGCGCGCCGCCGTCGCCGCTTGCCGCGCGCCCGCCTCCAGCCTAGTACCAGCGCTCCACCGAGCCAGCACTACCGCTGTCTCTACGTGACCAGCCGCGCTGGCTACCATCTGAAATATTGCGGATACAATATCAAATAGAAGCTTTATGACCTGGATAACAGTTTACGTCTTTGAAGAAGTGACTTAAGAGAGTCTAACCGTCAAACTTTCATTAGAGACATTTTTTACATTCCAGATCCATACTGACTCAATAACTAAAATGTAGCAATGTTGCTATCAAACACGTGTGATCATTCGGTGATCTTTTTAAGAGGATTAATTCCTCAGCCGTCCCGCATAGCATTCCTTGTGCTAGTATTGAGGTCACATGGTGCTGATTGCTTTTCTCTCTGAAACTGGCTTTAGGATCGGGCTCAAACTATAAGCCGAAAGAATGTTTTAAAGAATCTAGGGCCCAAAACAATATTATACGGAATCTGACTACTACAATTATGTGATTGATTTGTTTCTTTCGCGATGAACGCCACCACACCCGGTACTCCGCCCTTCACATCAAGCCCCTTTCGGCCTCCTTCTTTACGACGACCCACTCCAAAACACGTCTGCCCCAATGGCCGTCAGTTTCAATGAGGTTTATAATCTTTTCGCCTGTATCGATAACTTTAGTTCTTCCGTCGGATTTCGTCATCGCGGATTATATCCAACAAAGAAACGCCGAGCGTACCCCGTTTGATTAATATGGAAACAAACAATTCAAAATATTTCATTTATAGATTGTAGGTGTCAGTAGGCCTTTGAACTTACCAGAGGTGTACAGTTGTCGATATCCCTTGCCCCTAAGTTGACTTCCTTCTCAAGCGCTAGGCTGCTGTCATCCTGCCTCCATCTCAGCAGTGCTGTGGTTAACTTCGTGTACCCAAGAGCTGCAGCCAGATGTAGGATCGTGGAGCCATCCTCCCCAGGTTCCGTGGTGAAACCCTCGGAAGTGCCAGCAGACCGAGAGCTCAGCGACCGGCAGAATGAGACTAGACGTTCTTCGAATTTTGGATTTGAATAGAGCTGCACATCTTCAATCTGAAATTCAAAATGAACTCCTTACATCGAGTCGGTCACCCAATTATAACGGAAATTACAGGGTAAAGCCTCATATTATAGCTCGGAAAAGTACTTCTGTTTGAAATTAAGTAGTCTGAGAGCCACCCTGGTGGCTGGAGCCACCATGAATTTGGGTAATCGTAATCATGTGCCTGTCAAACTCCACTATTAGATATATTACTTCTGGGCAAAATGTCTATAATGGCAACTCTAGCAGACATTTTAGTAATTACAAATGCTGTTTCTTAGTTATGTACACAAAAAAAATGAAGCCTGAAATTACCTAAATATTAGATTAGAAACTTTTGTTCATGGCTGGTGCTGATGACTGAAGACTGGTGCCCTAAGCTAAGTAAAAATACCTGTATATATTTCACCGGGGTTATCATTCGTATTCAAAATGCTGAAATCAAGTGAAGTATTCTGATTTGAGAACTAAAATAAACAATCATCACCTGGTTGTTATCATCCAATGGTTCAGTCTTCACTTGCAATCTACCATGCAACCGCTGCAAGCGCTGCAGTAGCGAGAAACGGCGGAAATCTAACGAAGGCAACGGTGCGGACGCCGGAGATGTAGGCGTAGGGACCGGACCAGCCTTGTACTCGAACACTACTGTATCTGATACAACACGCCCTCCTCGAGCTACTTGCAATGCTGCGAGACCTGCTTCATGGGCTGAAATAAGGAAATAAATGTGGTTGTCATGTATGTCGAGCGGTATTGATGGAGGAACTTATTTGTCCCTTTAGGACAGAGCTTAGGATAGATATACTTGTATAACTGACCTGGACAATAACACCTGAGGAGACCATTCTGGACCAATATCGATGGCACTGGGAAGTTATCAAACAGAACGGTGTACTGATCACTGGAATCAGACCAAGGTCCAGCCACCAGCACCTTCACTCCTCCTTCAAGATACGCCCACTCTGGAGAGTAGTCCGTTATGTTCAAAGCTCCATCGCCACTATCTGTTTGCATTTTTTCTGGAGGCTCTTCGGCTGGAAGTGTTTTGCCACAAATCGTCTGAAAAGATATGGATTTAGTTAAATGGATTGGTTACTAAATTTGGTTAACAAAGAAATAGATCCATAATATTTCATTTCATTTGCCTGTCACCGTCCACTGCTGGACGTTAGGCCTTTCTCGATACCCGTCACCACATCCGATCCTCCGCCTTCCCTACACATAACAGTAATATTTGATTAGGTATTTGCTACAATCATCATCAGCCGAATACTTCCACTGCAGAACATAAGCCTCCCCAATAGAATGCCACTTTTAGTGGGCTGTCCATTGGGAGATTTGTCATAATCACCACGTTTGGCAGGCATAATCTTAATAAACACAGAAGATCGCTGCTGCCCGCCCTGGTGCAATCCCTTAGTCGCATTGACGACACCCACGGGAAAACTAGAAGTGGCCCTATTCTAAGCCAGGAACCACACGGGCCTGATCAATTATGATGGGGTAATTTCAATTACCAAGGTAACAATTGTAGGCCAAATCCTCCGTCTGTCTCCGGCAGATGAGAGAGGGTTGTGCTCCTACAGTGGAGACAAAAATAACCTGATGATGATGATGATGATGAAGGTAACAATACTATAAAATCTACTTCAAATTAATTGTTTAAGTCAATATTAAGTGACTCACCATATGGTGATTCGATATCGTACTGGGATCCAACACTTCCAATTCAGGAAAATCTCCTAACATATCAAATGCATCCAGATTTACAAATACATTGTCATCCACAACGTGGGTGGGTGACGCAACAGCCTCACAACTCTCAATGAAATCCATTGTATCTATTCCTGATACCATCACATTCGCCGTTTCAGTAGACCTGATGGCACTTCTATCTAGTTCACACGTAGGCATATTTGCTGATAGCGTTTTCTGAATATCCTCATGCGACAGCTCCAGAGTCTCATCAAAGAATCCACTAGAAGGTCCTAGATGTCCATCACCAAGTAACACTAGAGTATCATCACAGTCTGTTAAAACTTTACTTTCTAACCGTTCCACTAAATCTGGGTATCTAGACGGGGTTGCTGGAGCACTAGCTATCACTTGATTCCTACTTCTTGGCTCCATTTTTATTTTCCTATCAAATGTGTTTATTTCTATTTTCTCTTCAATCCGAGTCTCGACTTCAAAAGTCGATTCTGAATTGTGGAGACACGAAGACGGTTGACTATCTGGGATTTCCCGTTTTAATACAAAAGTCGGTTTGTACTGATGTCGGTACCTATCCCTTGGCTCTTCGCATACAAACGATGTGACCGACAAAGGTGATACTAGAGATGAGTGCTGCTGGTTACCATTCGTAGCTCCATTTAATATTAACAAACCACCACCTCCGTTAATTTGTCCTAGAGACAGCAGTAAAGGTGACGCTGATTGAGGAGATGGTCTGTGGTCTCTCGTGTATTGCCGAGGAGGCTGTGACATAGGTCTAGGTGATGGACCAGTTGTAGATGAGACATGGTGGTCAGACGGGGGTGGTTTCGCTGCTTGGATGCGACGGAGGGGATGAGCGCAAGTCCTGGAGTCTTGGCAAGTAGAATCCGGGCAACCACATTCCAGTTGCCTCGCTAACGCAGCAGCCCTTGCAGCTCGCTGTTTCTCCATCAGTTGCCCAACGATGTTCTCCACCGTCTCCGCCGTCTGAAACATTTTGCCCTGATACTTCATTAAGCGGCACTTTACATAAACATTTAATGTTTGATTAAAAAATTTATGAATATGAATTTTATGACAGTTTGCAGTTTATGCATTATATAAATCATCATCATTATCAGCCCTTAGATCTCCACTGTTGGACATAGGCCTTCCCCAATGAACGCCACCAGGTATCAACGTTGGAGGAAAGTAAAGACTGACATGTTGATGATGTATAATAAGAATGAATATAATTGATTATCTAAATGGAATTACAGTATATATATTCTAAATAATAATGTCTAGTCATGAGAGTACTGTAAACTGTTCTCTGTGTCATCTACAGGTTGATGTAGAGATGTCGGTACATCAGCCCTTAGACGTCCACTGCTGGACATAGGCTTTCCCCAATAAACGCCATCACATCCGGTCCTCCGCCCTCCGCATCCAACCGCTTCCGGCCACCTTCTTCAGGTCGTTGGTCCATAATTATATAAATACTTACTGAAATTTCCAGTTCGTTGTTGATGTCCGACTCATCTTCACTGAAGACTGAAAACACAAAAAATTTCGTTTTTAATAAAGATAAAATAAACATATTTCTCGATGATATAGTACAAAATTCCGTTCGGAAGACCATGAATATTTAAGGCAATAATCATCATCAGTCGAAATATATCCACTGCTTAACATAAGCCTCTCTAATAGAATGCCACTTTTGGGGGGCTGTCCATTGGGAGATTTTCTATTAATCGCTAAGCGGGCAGGCGGATTAGTGATGATCTTATTATACATAGAAGAAGACTGCCCGTCCCTGGTGCAATCCTGAGGGTGGCCCTATTCTAAGGCGGAAACCACAAGACCATGAATTTAACGCGGTAATTATCAGTATTTATAGAGATGTAATATTAACGCAGCATAATGAAATTAATTTCATTGTCGGATTTATAAATATTCAACGGGGCTCCAAGTTTCCGTGTTACCACTGTTTAACATTAATGAAAGGAAAGTAGAGGATCTTTGATTATTCCGATATCGCCAGGGTTATTTAAATTTATGGAGATTTCTTGCGAAAGCGAAGGGTGTCAGACTGATTACAATTCATGTCTTGTAATTATTAATCATGACGTGTTGTTTATACAGAAGGGTTAATATTACAGGATCTTGAGTATATTACGTGCATTTACATTGCTATTGGGCCTGATTCTGAAGGCACACATTTAAAATTTGACAGCGCTAAAATTGGTTTCGTCTTTATCTTCATATTACTGTGTGACAAGGATAGCAACAGTTTTAGTGCTGTCTGATTTTAACGTTGTGCCTTCAGAATCGAGCCCATTAGCTGTTTCGTTATCCACTTTGCTCGTTCAACGACATTTTGTAGTAATTTAAGCATGATTATTTTTTAGTTTCCTGGTTACACCATCACACTAAAACTAGGTATTACACAAAAATATTATTTTTTACAATTTTCTAATGCACTGGTTAGTATCGTCCTCGGAACATTGTATCTATCTATACGCTCTCATTCATGTCAGCCTTTAGACGTCCACTGCTGGACATAGGCCTTCCCCAATGAACGCCACCACACCCGGTCCTCCGCCCTCCGCATCCAGCCGTTTCCTGCCACCTTCTTTAGGTCGTCGGTCCATCTGGCGGCGGGGCGTCCCACCCTGCGCGTGCCATCCGTGGTCTCTCGTCTCGGACTCGTCTGCCCCAACGGCCGTCAGTTCTGCGACAGATGTGGCCCGCCCACTGCCACTTCAGCCTGCTAATCCTTTCGGCTATGTCGGTCACCTTCGTTCTTCGTCGGATCCCCTCATTACGAATCATATCCTTCAAAGATACGCCGAGCATAGCCCTCTCCATAGCTCGCTGAGCGACTTGAAATTCATCCTATGTTTATTTAGTACAATTTATAAACTTTCAATAGGTATATGCCCATGCAATTTTTTTATTCTCCGGCTTGTTTTAGTATCTCCTACACTGAATGTTGGCTGGAAGATATCTCTTATAGAGATAAGTCCACCTTTCTACACTTTTTATTTTTGCCTTTTTGTGCCATTTATTTCTCCTAAACCTTCCGTACCTTATTGCTCCAAACATATTTTAAGATGTCAGTTATGGTGATAAGATCGCCTAAATTGTATTTTTTTTAAGTCAAAAATTGTAATCCTGATTTTTTTGTAACAAAGAACATTGAATTATAATATGCCGTGTGGTTCCCGGCCTAGAACAGGGCCACCCCTATCTTTCCCATGGGTGTCGTCAAGGCCACTAAGGGATTGCACCAGGGACGGGCAGCAACGTTCTCCTGTGTGTGATCATTACTGCGATCACCAATCCGCCTGCCAAGCGTGGTGATTATGGCAAATCTCCCAATGGACAACTTACCAAAAGTGGTATTCTATTGGGGAGGCCTATGCCCAGCAGTGGACGTATTTAGGCTGATGATGATGGTGATGGATTATAATATTAGGTACTTACACATAGGCTTGAGCTGGCTGACGAGTTCGTCCTTTGTCCACTCCTTCTTGTCAGCCCACAGAGCCAGGCTGGGGGCGACTGTGGCCAGCTTGTTGTCATCTGGGTACGGGACATTCAAGTAATGGACCAGCACGATGTCGGGGTTCTGTAATTAGGATAATGGAAAACCATTAGTAAAACGTGAGTGAGTAAATTGTTAAGAAAGCCAATAAATCCTATCCTACTAATATTATAAATGCGAAAGTTTGGATATTTGGATGTTTGTTACTCAACCACGCGTCAACCACTGGACGGATCGTGATGAAACTTGGCAACATATAGGTTAGGTCCTGGAGTAGAACTAGAATAGTTTTTATCCCGAAAAACTCATTCCTATACGGGAACTACATAATAATTTGTGTTTAGTTGTCCATGCGGACGGAGTCGCGGGCAACAGCTAGTAATCAATAAAGGATACTGATATGTATTCACTGAAACTTGCAAAAAATGTACAATTCATTACAGTAACAATCATCATAGTTTTTATCCCGAAAAACATTTTATTCCTACGGGAAATATTTAATAATTTCTAATGTTAAATTGTTCACGCAGACGAAGTCGCGGGCACTAGCTAGTAGGTATCTATAACTCAAAAGTCGTTAAACTACAATGTGGAATTCTTAGAAATTATCCCAGTTTTTTTTAACTTTTTTCTTTATTAATGCGTTTTGGTGGTCTACTAAGGTGTCATGGTCTGCGACTCCATAAGAATGGATTCGTTAAGAAGAGCCAAATAATACGATTTCCACTAGCATTAAAGTCCAACTTGTAATTAACGATCTCTATGTACTACTAGATGGAGCGTTCCAAACAATCGCTCTGTTCCACGCAAGTAGCCACAACTCTTTCACATTCACAATGAAACTTGTGCAGTTACTACGCAGAACATTTAATTATTACTAAATATTTACGCTACGGTTAAATAATGTCAAAATTTAGTAAATAATTAAATGTTCTGCGTAGTACCTGCACAAGTTTCATTGTGAATGTGAAAGAGTTGTGGCTGCTTGCGTGGAACAGAGCGATTGTTTGGAACGCTCCATCTAGTAGTACATATAGATCGTTGCTTGTAACGTAATTTTCGGTTGGCCTAAATGCATACGTTAGTTATTATTACTTAACATTAACATTTACGAACGAAAATGCAGCTAATTATTTATGTAAATGGTCTTCAGAACTTAATTGCTACTTAATTACAAGGTTAGATACAACGATCTCTAAGTGCTACTAGATGGAGCGTTCCAAACAATCGCTCTGTTCTACGCAACTGCAGGCCCGAGAGCCGCAACTCGGTTACATTCACAATGAAACTTGTGCAATTACTACGCAGAACATTTAATTATTACTTAATATTGACGCTACGGGTAAATAGCGTCAATATTTAGTAAACAATTAAATGTTCTGCGAACTAAATGCACAAGTTTCAAAGTAAATGTGAACGAGTTGCGGCTCCTTGCGTGGAACATGTTATAGATGTGTGTATCTGCACCTTAATATAAGTATGTAACTACCTTTATATATTATTGTCAATGGTAATTTTCATAGAGATTGTCTTAGCTCTAGATGTTGGTCTCGTACAACCTACGTTGTGTTCTACCATGGTTCTACCTAAGAAATACATCTGTCTTAATCATCAAGATCGTCTATGAACCACAACAGAACATAGCGATTGCTTGGAACGTTCCATCTAGTAGTACATAGAAATCGTTGGTTAGATATAATGCTTTTCGTTTAACTGTTTGGAGGCTAACTACGTCAGTAAAAAGGCTAAGAGCGATTTTTCAGTAGGTACAGGTCACGAAGGAACGCCCCACTCTTTATCTATATTTCATTCCAGATTCATAGTCCTATGAAAACCAACGCTATTTACGTCTCGGTAACATATACATGAAAGGGTCACCAGCAGCAAAAACAGGTTTGTATTACCATGTAAACTTTGCAGTCCACTTAGGAACACCATCTATTGTGTATTTTGTTTTCGAGACGCAAATGCGTTTGTTTTCATAGGACTATTAATCTGGAATGAAATATACATCGCTTATATTTCATTGTATGCGTTATGCGGATTAGCTGCCTTGGTCCCGCGTAGGGTTGCCAGACGTCCGGTTAAAGCCGGACAGGGTCAGGCTTTTTGCATATTTGTCCGGCCAAATTCGCCTGTGTCCGGTCCGTCCGGTTTTTGTTAGGTTTTTACATCTTGGGCCATCTCGCGGCTCGTGCACGAGCACGAGTTAATCGAGTCGCCATCTCACGGCTCATGCACGAGTCAATCGAGTCGGATGGAGTTCAAAAATCGTTGGCTTTTAGAGTGTCCGGCCTTGATATCGAAAAGTCCGGGTAAACTGCCTGCCCAGTCCGGCTTCGCCGTATTAAGACCTGGCAACCCTAGTCTCGCGCTCACCTGGGGAGTGCCATCGTGAAACGACTTACAATTCTAGTTGCTAATGTGGGGCCAATAATAGATGGCGGTAGTATAAATGTCAACTGTCACTGTCAATCGAGAAATTCGGTCGGCAGGACCGATTAGGTCTTGAAAGGCTTTTGGATAAATTCTCCCGTATTTTTGAATAGAATAGAATAGGTCATTTATTCATAGCTACGACACACACATACATTAAAAATAAACAGAACATAATTAATAAATTACAATTTAAAAATAATCAAGGTGTGTCGCAGCAACAAAATGGCGCTGACTCAGCATAATGCTGCAGCACGCTACGCGAACTGCGGCGCTGGTATTCTGTCAGCACCAGGTCAAATGACTTCACAGATTTAGTTTATAAATTGTGCTTAGAGGGCTGTAAATGTACTGGTGTTCATAATAATATTAAATATATATAATTTAAGTTTGTAAATTAGTAGAAATAATTGCATTGTGTATAGCTGAATTAATAAAAATAAAATGTACTAACATATACATATAATGTTGAAAAGGTGCATTGAGTTAAACTGTGTAATGTGTTTTCATGTTTTGACATTTGATGAGACAGTCAGTGCCATCTATCAAGGTACGTAGAACTACTTTTTTTAAGAGGTACTAAAGTTTTTTTTTTAGGTAATATGCATTACTGCCCAGTAATATGTGATTCCCGGCTTAGAATAGGGCTACCCCTAATCTTCCCGTGGGTGTCGTCAAGGAGACTAAGATTCAATTGCAATTTCTCAAGGAGTATTAATTCAACACGTTCAAATAATATAAGCAAGTTTTATTAAGCACAAAATTCTCATGTATTTGAATGACGCCATTGTATTATAACTACTACAACATTGATAACCCAAAAGTCACACTTCGAAGAAACCGCTCAAAGCGATAAGACCGCCTAAATTTTACTATTTTAAACTATATAACTTGTAACTGTATTTGACTGTGCAATAAAGTGTATTCATTGTTATTGTTGTGTGGTTCCCGGCTTAGAATAGGGCCACCCCTATCTTTCCCGTGGGTGTCATCAAGTCGACTAAGGGATTGCACCAGGGACGGGGAGCAGTGTTCTCCTGTGTGTGTATGTTAAAATCATTACTGCGATCACCAATCCGCCTGCCAAGCATGTTTCTTACATCCAAATGTCCAAACTTTCGCATTTACAATATTAGTAGGATAGGATTACTACGAACTGTCAAATTAGCACTGAAAAAATTTCGAATCTCTGCGTCCATTTGCTTTAAAACAATGTAGAAAACGAGCGAGAGCAAAGCACATAAATTGTCTGAAAAAAAGTGAAAATAAGAAGTGAAAAGCTTAGCTCAGAAGGGCATAAAGCATTTGCAACATCCAAAACTGGCACTAAATCGACTCCAGCGCAGTTAACGTATAAAAAAGGTAATAGACAATATTTTAATTTCCAACGCGAGGGGAGAATGTAAAACGCACCGCCGTAATAACTATCCATTTGTCTTCAAAATGGCGGCAATAAACATGGCTGCCATTATTTATGTAATGGCCGCTGGACAGGGTTGCTACTCGACACGTGTGCTTTATTGTAGTTATTGTGGTTTTTCATTAACTCGTTGTTAACTCGTGGTTACGTTGTTAACACTGGAGAAATGGCGCAATTTTATATAATAAATAATAACATGTCTAATAGTAAGCTAGGATTTTCTCCAGTACAATAGAAATTAGACAACTTTAGTAGAACAATTGTACAAAGTTGTCTACTCGGAACCCACGACCTATATTATGTTTGAAATTTTACGTTAGAGTACAGACAGTAATAAAAAGGTTTTAGTACTTATGTTGTAAGGCGAAAATTAAAATTCAACATTAATTCATTAGAAAGGGCAACGGGCAAAGTGGTATACGATTATGTACCCTATAAGATAGAAACATATATCAATGGACTCGCAATTTAAACTATACAATTTTCTTATTGGGAAAAGTATGTGAACAGAGTTACAGGTTTATTGTCAAGAATGGTAACGTTAACAGTTCTTGGAAAAAATTAAACGACTTCACGTTGCCTTCACAGTTAAATATTTAGTCTAGTATGTCACACTTATCTTACTTTTAGGTAATACCTAAATTCTTGTGATCTGGTCTAACGTTATACGTATAAAAGAGGTGTACACCACTTCCCATATATTATTGCCCGTTGTTCTTTCACCTCGTAGATTAAAATTTAAAATTTTATAATAATCATAATCATATTTATTGGTAACAAAATTACAATTCAAAATTTTTTTTAACAATTAATGTCACATAGGTAACAGATAATAATTAATAAATAATGTCATAAATTCACAAATGTCAAGTAACATACTTTGAAACATCTTTCAGGAATTCGTCAACTGAGTAATATTCGTTCCCAGTACGAAAATCGATACAAACAGTAGAAATATACATTGTTAATAAAACCTATGAGATACTATCAGTGTCATTTAAAACAGAATATGTTATAAAAGTGACTATACTTTCAAATTGTTTATTCTACGATTTTGAAAATACCTTTCTACGCATAATATCAAAGGAATAGTATTCAATTTGCAATATATATTTTTTGAGATGGTTCTGTTTCACTGCTATTTTAAAAAATGAAGCTCAATTTTCATGACCACTCCTTCACTCTTCATAAGTTTAAGGTTAGAAAGACTTTTTATATGTTTTAATAAGAATAATAATTAACCTGACTAATGCACCGATAAATCAATAAGTCCTTTACAGATTCGACGAATCGTCAAAATCTATCGACCAATAGTTTCCGCCAACCCTACTGACAGCTCCTTTAGAAGTTGAAAGTTAGTCGCGGGACTATGAGCTTAGAACTTGCTGTTTGTGACAAATATTCGGTATTTGTTTGACCTCTTTCCAATGGAGATTAATCTATTGACTTTTTCGGTGTGTTGAAAATCTGTTTGCGAAGTTTTTGTACTATGTGGAAATACATGTCCAAATCGAATCGAAAATTCTTTATTTCGCACCAATAATTCTTAAAAATTATAAAAATATAACATAGAAGAATTAATCCAGTGTACAGAGGCCGCCTTATTTCTTTTAGCGATTTCTTCCAGGCGACCTTTGAATCAACAGCCTTATTACGTCACCTTGTTATCGTCGAGGAGTAATTTATGTAATTTTTGGAGTATATTTGAAGGAGACTATTTAACGAAATTTTTTTTGATAAATTTTGTTTTCAACTTATATAACAGTTATCATCACCATATCAGCCCTTAGACGTCCACTGCTGGACATAGGCCTTCCCCAATGAATGCCACCACACCCGGTCCTCCGCCCTCCGCATCCAGCCGCTTCCGGCCACCTTCTTCAGGTCGTCGTTCCACCTGGCGGCGGGGCGACCCACCCTGCGCGTGCCAATCCGTGGTCTCCACTCCAGAGCTCGTCTGCCCCAACGATGATGAGATGTGGCCCGCCCACTGCCACTTCAGCTTAGACATTTAATTATTAAAAAAAACTAACATTACGGATTTTAAATATAATCCATTGCAGTATAATCACCTCTTCACTCCGCATCCACCATAACAGTGTAATTTTTTTACTCTCAATAAGAATATTCCAATGTCATAGAAAGAGCGAATAACATCAGTTTTCTTCTCAATATTTTCCTTATTTATAAATTTATTATCATTGCCTAACTTCCAGTCTAAGTCCAGTCAACTTACTAGTTGTTGTAGCTTATTATTACTATTTAGAGATTGTTCAAACACAACCTTTGAACATGACAGTCGGCAAGTAGCAACGACCTACAATCCGAAATGATACTCTGCTGACTGTACGTTTACACCGACACAACACATGCAAATAGTGTTAGTTGTGTGCTTTAGATTAATTTAATATATAAAGAAATGTTAATTAAATGCCGCGACTGGGCAAGCGTAGTGTGGGACGCCCCCTGGCTAGATGGAGCGACGATCTGCGTAAGGCGGCTGGCAGTGACTGGATGAATAGAACCGAGGATCGGGTCCAGTGGCGCACTTTAGGAGAGGCCTATGTCCAGCAGTGGACTCTTTCGGGCTGATGGTGATGATGATGAAATAATAAAGCCCCTTTTTACTTCACAACTGTCATCGTGGTTTTACTTCACGTCGCATCGACCTCTCACTGTGGCCAAGGTACCCTTAGCCTACAGACCTTGTCTGACAGTCGCCTGAGGCTGGGCGTGGGCTTATTATACAAATTAAAATTATCTGCTCTATAGAATAGAATAGAATAGAATAGGTCATTTATTCATAGCTACGACACACACATACATGAGAAATAAACAGAACATAAATTAATAAATTACAATTTAAAAATAATCAAGGTACCTATGTGTCGCAGCAATAAAATGGCGCTGACTCAGCATAATGCTGCAGCACGCTACGCGAACTCCAGCGCTGGTATTCTGTCAGCACCAGGTCAAGTGACTTCACAGATTTAGTTTTTAAATTGTGCTTAGAGGGCTGTCAATGTAATATAGTTTTATACAATATGACCACTTTGCTTGTATGATACTAGAAACGCTATTAACGTAAAAAAATATATAACTAGCTATTTACCTTAAGGTAAAGCATAGTCAGCTGAAACAACTTAATGCCTTATAAACGATTACAACAAGTCCATTATAGAATGGCATTTGGAAATGCCATCAAATCCGCAGCGGGCGGCCGGCCGTCGGCGCGTAATTGAATTTCTGATGAGCGGTGCACCCGCTGTTTGTACTGTGTAACAGGTGTCAAGGGGGACACGCCGTATATGTCAATTATGTGTACTCGGGGCTGTAAATGGTAAGTGAAAATTGACTGTGACGTTTCATCGTAAATCTGACGTTCCACTTTTAAAAAAAAACCCAACACTCCACACAAGCGAACAGTTTTAATCACCTACTTACTATGACAGGCGCACCAACGTTATACGTGAACACATAAGTGCTTCTCTTTCTAACCGGCGGTGTACTACACGCCGTGCTTTATTGTGCGGGCGACGAAGGTAAGTGTTGCTTCTTATGACGACCTCCGTGGCGGAACGGGTAGCTCTCGGACTGCCACGCCGGAGGTTGCGGGTTCGAATCCCGCTAGGGGCAAATGTTCGTATGATGAATATGAATGTTTGTACCCAAGTCTTGGATGTTTATATATTTATTTAAATATGTCTATCCGTTATCTAGTAACCATACCACAGGCTCTGCCTAGTTTGGGACTGGATAATTGGTGTGAATGTCTGTGATATTTATTTATTTATTTGCGTAGTAATATTTAGTATTCTTTGCCTAAAGCCCCGTGGAGAGTGTGCGTGGCATAGTCCACCGCGATGGACCTGACCGGCCTGTCTCACTCCGCACTTTAGGCAGGCCCCCGTCACTGGTACGTCCCTATCGCGATAATACCTACTCTTTCACGCGCCGTCGACGGCTCACTTGCCCCGCCCACATCGCGCGCTGTACCGAGTATAACAACGCTAAGTCGAGCGCGTTACGACATATTTTCGGGCGCTGTCGGGATCATCAAAAGCGTAGCGGTCTGCCTACAAATAGCGCGCTGTACGGACTAGTAAACAAACGCTAAGTCGAGCGCGCTAGGCACATTGTTGCCTATATTGTCGGTACTATCAAAGGCCTTGCCCGTCGAGCTCTGTACGGAGGATTAACAACGCTAAGTCGAGCGCCTTTGAAACATTTTTGCGTGTATTGTCTGACAGTGGTAAGGACTAGATGATGAAAAGCGTAGGTATTTTCGTTTTACCAGGAAGTGGTGTATCTGTTACGAACGTAACTATTAACTCATCTGTGCTTTAGGTATAAAAATATACCTACGCGGTGCGGCCCCGATTGCCGGGGCACCTAGGTGACTATGACTGTCAATTTGTGCGTGATTTAGCGGTTCAGCGTAATAATGCTTTTCTGCCATGTTTGTAGGATTCAATTTGG
The DNA here is from genome assembly GCA_947086405.1 of Esperia sulphurella. Classification (NCBI taxonomy): domain Eukaryota; kingdom Metazoa; phylum Arthropoda; class Insecta; order Lepidoptera; family Oecophoridae; genus Esperia; species Esperia sulphurella. The sequence continues at coordinate 2,271,816 of OX352270.1, read as the reverse complement.
CTTGCATTGAATGTTAGAAGTTTATGATGTGCCTGGCGTATATCAGGCCCATCATTCGACATTCATCCTTTGTCGATTTGGATAACCACGTTTAGCCATATCGTTTGTAGGAAGTTTGTTGAATGTTTTATTTAAATATATTGAGACCCTTTTCAATGAAACAATTTATATAATTTAATGAAATTGCAGGAAATTAGTATGAGTATTGAAATTATTATTCAAAGTCAATAAATCTGAAACTTAAGCCAAACAACAAACAAACTAACAAACAACGATCTCTTTGTACTACTAGATGGAACGTTCCAAACAATCGCTCTGTTCCACGCAACTGTGGCTCCGGGAGCTGCAACTCGGTTACATTCACAATGAAACTTGTGCAGTTACTACTTAGAACATTTAATTATTACAAAATATTGACGCTACGGGTAAATAGCGTCAATGTTTAGTAATAATAAATGTTCTGCGTAGTAACTGCACAAGTTTCAAAGTAAATGTGAACGTGTTGCGGCTCCTTGCGTGGAACACAGCGATTGTTTGGAACGCTCCATCTAGTAAGTACTACATAGAGATCGTTGCAAACAAAAATATTAGAGGTGACTACAATAATAAATTAGCATACATAAATAAATTAGCATACATAATGATACAATAATAAATTAGCATACATTTGTATATCTAGACAGCTTATTCCAGAAAATCTTGGAATCTCTTCTCCAATATTTTCCTTTTCCGAAAAATCTGTGGTATTAATAATAATCTTTACCAAAGCTCCGAAAAACTTGATACTTCGGCTCCGAGTGAACTTCGGACCTCTTTAACTTACTTACTATGCTATATACTTTTACTTGCTATGCTATATAACACAACCTATCTTATCTTATCTTCTTAGGGGGCCAGGAAGACCTGGGACACTTTGACCCTTCAGGATCTTTTGTGCCAAAGCCCTGACCACCAACAGTGGCCGATTTGGTGGACTTCACATACGCCTCAGAATTTCTTCTTCGGCATATGCAGGTTTCCTTACGATGTTTTCCTTCACCGAATAGCTTGTGGTATTATAAATAAACCGTACATAAGTTTCGTAAAACTCATTGGCACGGGCGGGGCTTGTACCAGGACCTCATGAACGTGAGGCGAGTGCACAACCAACCGGCTACCACGGCTAACACAACCTAATATGTACATCAGTAGATATAAACTACATGGCTGTTGTATCCCATCGAAACCACATTATTCACTTACTCGCTCCCATAGGCTGATTAAAAATTAAACTTTAATTTCATTTTGTAAACCAACCGCGCAGACAGAAAGCTTTTGGAATAACATATTGTATACCAGCTTGACAGCTTGAAAGTAGATTACCTGCGCTTGGAACCTGTACTTCAGACGTATATACTGTACGTGTGAGCTAGATTTAATAATCCAAGGAGAATTGCAGGGGCGGGGCAAAATTGAAGCAAGCTACAATCAACCCGAATTTAATGAACACTATCAAATATAATCATTATTTAAACGGAAATGTAGGTTAAGTGACAGTGAGCGGGCCACATCTGTCGCAGAACAGACGGCCGTTGGGGCAGACGAGTTCTGGAGTGGAGAGAGAGCGCGGATCGCCCAGGGTGGGACGCCCCGCCGCCAGATGGACCGACGACCTGAAGAAAGTGCGTGCCTACGAAGACGTGCCTGCGAAGCCCGGGGTCGCGGATTCGAATCCCACCCAGGGCAAACATTCGTGTCACGAGCATTGTGTTTGCCTTGTGACTTGATGTTATTTATATAAGTATATTATGTATTTATACCGTCGTGCCCTGGTGTCTGCTGGCGTACCATGCACCTTAGAGCCTCCCGGGTTGAGCCGTACGGACGGCAAGCGACCAGATGGGCTCACATTGATCCCCTGGGAGAAAGGCCGATGTCTGGTGTGGGACGCCACGTGTGTCAGTACCTTCGCGGCTTCTCACCTGGCGCGCACTCTCCGGGGGGCGGGTGCAGCCGCGGAATGGGCTGCTGCTCAAAAGCACTACAAATACACAGTCCTTAAGGCTAGTTACCTATTTGTCCCTTTCGCGGTGGAGGTGAGCGGAGTGTGGTCCCAGGAAGCGAAGGGCTTTGTAAGAGCGCTGGGGCGGCGCTTGAGAAATAATGGTGCAGAAGCCCGCGCCGACTCATACCTGGTGCAGCGCATTGCACTGGCCATTCAGCGCGGAAATGCGGCCAGTGTAATGGGTACGTTTGCACAGGGCTTGACTCGGGGCGGGCTTCTGGACTGAGGCTTCGGCCTTAAGCAACTTTCAGCTTGTGCTTTTATTTCTAAGTTATTTTTATCCTTTGATGTGTGTATCTACGAAGTAATACATATTTATATCAGCTGTCTGATACCCATATTACAGGCTCTACCTAGTTTGGGATCAGGTGGCCGTGTGTGAAATGTTCCCACATATTTATATATATATCTTTGGATGGTTAATGACTAAACATTGATAGCTAAATTAACACATACAATACTTTTGTCTTGTAAACCCAAATGGTTCCCAAAGGGAATCGCATGTATTATTCAAAAGGTCAAGAGACGGCACTGTCTTAACAATGAATGTTTCTATTGCGTTTCTTTGTCCAGGCGGAAAAAGTCGGGGATACAATCCATTTGGATATAAAGTAGTGAAACTGACAAAAATAGCTTTGGTTTTTGTGGGTGGGGCAGCAGATTAATGTAACCCATGGCAATAAACCACTTAGATACTCACTGCCTAGCTAGCTAGCTTATAAATGAAGCGCTTAAAAATAGCTAGCGTTAAGCTGAAACTAGAATACCTAAGCTTGGTACATTTTTGGAGAGATGCCCGAAGTAGATTAGCAGTAATAGATTTAACCCCGCTAGCCTGTTACGCCATATTAATGAGTTGGATGAACAATATATGGCCGGAATACTAAATATCACTCGTAAAGAAGCGACACTCACGTCCCCTCCGGTTTAAATTCGCCAAAATAAATCACAGCGCGTAGAACGAAAGAGAAACACTTGTGTGTTGACCTATAACTTTATCTCTTTCGATAGTTTACGCGAACACACAAACGTGTTCGCGACGGGTGCAGTAGGTGATTAAATATGTTCGCTTGGAATGTCGGGGGTATGATATGGCTTTGAAGTTTGAGACTAATTCTAAAACTAATGTCGCCAATGATGATAAGAATGGTGGTCTATGATAATGACTCGTCATCAATATCATAGTTAAGTATTTTTAAACTAAAGAATATTAATTATAATACCGATTCCAATACAACACAGCTTTGACTAAAAGAAAATAACAATGAAGGAATTTTAGAGACCAATTTAATGCACAGTCAAGTGCTCCTTTCACAAAAGCAATTAGACTGTAGGTACATTTAAAGGGATGAAATCTCTATGAACATAAAAACACATTATTTCTTTTGAACTTTGTGTTTGTTAATAAGTATAAGTAAGGAGAAACTTACACTACGAGAAACATTAAGTCCACACTGGAAAGTTGAAGAGCTGTGTTGAATAAAACTAGTTGGACAATAAAATAACTAACTAATCGTCAGAAATTTTTTGTTAAACTTAAGAACGCTATTTTAACTTAAATAAACTGGTCGCAATTATAAATTGTGTACACAAATTGAAACTCCAAGTAAACTCGGAGCATTTCCCAAAAGACTTCACGGCGCGTAAATCCGAAAACTTGCCGAAATTCCATTAATATTAAAGCGGATCCGGTGGAAAAATCTCCGCAAATATCGGTGGAACTTCCAATTGGGGGTTTTATCAATTTCTCGAGAGTGGGGCATCAAAGGCGCGTTTCAAGATTTCATATTTCAGTTTCAGATGAGACGAGGTGGCTTCAGAGCACGAATTGAAAATTGTCTGTTACATTTCGTACGTCTTGCTGGATACATTTTTGTTTGTAAATAATACAACCTGACAAATTCTTTTCTACTAAAGTGTATGAAAGATGGAATATTAAAAACTAATCATCCTAGTTGTAAGAATGTCTCTATTTCTCATTCGCTTTTGATTAAAATATTGCTATAAAGTTTATTGTTTTCTTTTTCGGGTAAGTGTAGCTTTATTTTCATTTTGATATCTTTTAAGATTATTGAGTAAACGACTAATTAACAAGAAGGTTTCCAAATATCTCAAGTTTTCTCTCTGGATAGGTAAAATTAATCGTCGTCTTTTAATTATTCAAAAATAATTGCTATAATAGTAAACTCCGTCTACCTCTTCTGAGGTACTTCACACCTGGCTAAATTTACTTAGGTTCACACAAGAAACAACAGTTGCAAGTGACTTGATTTAAACTCAAAACTGTTGGTTGAAAAAGTACTTAAAGTTCTGACTTGTGAGTGAATGTAATAAGTGATAATATTATACGACGATTCGTTGCAGTATATCAAAGTGCCGTTGAGTGAAAATAAACTAATAATAAACTAATACCTGTAAAAGCCAGTAGCACCGTCGATGGAATGTCGGCAGGATGGCAGAATGCACGTAGCAGCCGTAGATGCACTGTAGACAAACAAATAATACAGGTTAGTGCCTACGTAGTATAAATAAATAAAATATTCTCTATGTACACACTCGATAACGTCAAGCTATCATATATACATATTAACCCATCAACGTTCATAGTTGATCAAAGGATATCAAAACACTGCGCGTCACCACACTCGATCCATAACATAATGGGACTAATAGTGTTCACAAACTGATTAAATCTACTTGTTTAGTGTCACAGTCAATTATATTGAGAGCCCGAGACTACTGTTTCATTGCAGGAAGTCAATGGTCATGGAACTATAGAGACATACTAAAACAAGGCTACCCCAGAATTGGCACCTGCACTAACATCGTTACTCGACAAGCCTTTTGATATCAACATCAATGGGAGTGACAAGCTTCTAGCGGAATGAATGGAAAAAGTTGTTGAAAATGAAAATATATCTCGTATTAGACTTTTGACTGTATTAATCATATGATTCTACTAAGAAAGTAGAGCATAGACCAGAGAGCAGTATTGAGAGACAATTGAATAGGTTTATATTTATCTAATAGACACCATTTCTTTAAGATAGATATTACGCTCTATGCAGCGGTAAACTATGTATGTGTGATGTTCCGCAAGGATCAATATTCGGTATTTTGAGAATTTTTCATACCATATTTATACAATCCAGGGACAAAAAAGGAGATCTTAACTTGATTAGTTTAGTATAATGTTAGGTTAGTTTAGATAAGCATGGTATATTTATCGCATGGTTTTATTTAAGAGACGGTTGTGTTTTATTTAAACTTGCACTTTTATCACCTTCGAGGGCCACGTCTAGAGCAATATCGTTACACCTACGGACATAATGCAACATCGGCCCCGCGATTACACGCGCTGTTTAACTCAGACGTGCTGGTTTCTTTCACAGTTTGAGAACAGTCAATATTGTACTTAAGTTCCCAAAAAAACCGTTTCTCTCTACATGACATAGCTGTCTATCCCACTGCGCCACCGAAATTCACAATAAAGTAGGTAATAACAATTATGTTCTTTATAGCAGCTATTATACTTCACATTTTTGTTGATATTGTTAACTAGCCACATATGAATGATAATACAGTGTTTACGGTTTTACTATGTCATTACCTACTATCAGAAACATCATAATGGTCTCTTTTGTCTGTAAGTACTGCTTTTTTAACCTTCTACCCGCTACAGCTCATCTCCTGCAGCTATTAAATGCTTGCACCCGACGGCCGCAGTTGTGCCGTATGTATTATTCAACGTCCCATGCCCACCGTACGTGGCGAGTCGCACGGCCGCGCGGCCATACGTATTGCTATCAGTTGCCGTTGCCCCGGGAATTTACCTTTTTAACCTTTTCCCCGTTGCTCTTGTAAGGTACCTTGTAGAGTTTTATTTTGTGGTTACCTTACGAATTTGTTCCTTTCGTTGCGTTTTATTGTACCTATACAGTATAATGTATATATTTTTATTGTTTCTTTATTTAACCTTCCTTTTATTTCATAATTTCTTTTTAGACAGCTAGTTCAATGAAATACGTGACAATCTCATAGATTCATCTCGAATTAGCTGTATTTTTAATATACCTACTAGCCTCTGAGTTGCATCCATTTATCAGTGAAAATCCTTTCAAAATCCATTAGTTTTTTTCACTCTATTAATGAAAATTTTCGAGTACAATAGACAGACGTGAAAAACTTGTTGTTTAGGTTACTAAATACTCCGAAAGATACGGTGTTATGGTATACATAAAAAAATCTATAAGAACCCCTTCCTAAGAAGTACTTCTCAATGACAGTAAATTTTAAAGGTTTCAGCGCTTGATATGCACTAGATATTTCTAGCTCCAGCCACTACAGAGAAAGCTCGTCAATCTACTTTTGGTATAATAGCTCGGTGGAAGATTAGGTACGTGCTCGGCAAAGACAGTAATGTCAGGCGCATTCGGGACCCGAGGCCCGAGCATAAAGATTTATGACTGAGGACGAAGCTGGGCACATTGGGGATAATGTTCTGTCCTCTGAAAGAAGGACAGGTTCTTGTAAAGAGTTATTGGTTTGTGGAACCTACAAATTTCATATTGAAGTATTTTAAGATGTTTCTCAGGTAGGTAAAACACTTTACTTTGATTCCGCAATTAAATATAAGGCAATACAAGATTACGTATATTCATATGCAGCTCGTCCCTTGTAAAAAGGTGTATTTTGAACGAAAAATTGTTTTACGAAAAAGGTTATTTCTCTACTTGCATTTATTGTAGCTGACAATAACTAGACACAATGTATTTTGAGGGATCTTTCATTAATACCGAATGATTTTTAGACAAATAAAGAAGATAAAAAGACGTGAGTTTTAATAACATACTCGGACACTAAGAGTAAATAGACTGATAACAGTAATAGTCATTTTCTACGATAAACCTTTACAGATTGTAGAAATGTCGTCTATCTTCTGTAAAATACCAAAACAGAAACTCAGACTATTAGTAAGACAATATAAGATGCAACAATAATATATACATAATGCTTACGCCTTGGTCCCAGAGGTCTCTGCCTAAGAGACGATGGATCGCCCTGGCACACCTCACTAGCCTCACTCACATTCATCAACCTTTTCATGCACCTCCTTTTATTCTTCTCACTGCGGACCCCAGCCCTTTTGAGGACATCACTAATTTGATCCTTGAACATCCTCCTAGGACGACCTCTAGCTGTAGTTCCTTCCACATTCGCACGGTAAATTTCTTTTGCCAATCTTCTTTCACTCATACGCTCTAAATGTCCAAACCAACGCAACATACCCTTCTCTACCTTCGTTACTACATCTTCTTTTAAACAAAATGCAACATTAACTACTACTACTAAAAATTTGCTTTTTTTAATAATACAATCAGCTACAACAGAACGCTCTTGGTACTATGCCCAATAATAAGTAATGCCCTTGATGGCTAGTAATAATGTCGCTTATTATTTTTAACAGAAAATCCATATTCGTTTCACGATCAAAACATCCTTATTCGTAATAACAAGCTATTAACACCAAAAGTACTCGAAAACGTTCTTTCCACAGCCTTCACAGATCTATTCATCAATCAACAACAACACGCACAAACGCCCTACACCCTTGAACCTTCGAATAACAGCCAATCGAGGCAAACCCAGTCGGTAAATGGACACTCAAATCTAAATCGGGTGGCCATACCGCCGAATCGTATTTCTGCGAGACCATTCGAGCCAATAACCGGCTCTGTAGTGGGTTTTGCGGAGGGGATATCCGGAGGTCTGCTAAAGAAGGTTGTTAAGTGATAAGATACCGAGATCCTAGCATTGCTAGACGAGATAGCACTGCAGCCATTTTGCTTCATGTTCTTTGAATAAGGTCATCGATAGATGCCAAAATATGTGAAATTAAAGCGGTGCTTAATTAAAAAAAAATTACTACCTACTTTTAACGTAATTATCTAATTTTATCATTTAAAGTTGCTAAGCGAGCTATGTAGAGTTTTTTGAAAGACATAAGGAAGAGAAGGTAATCTGGAATGAGGAAATCCGACAAATAACTAAGGTCACCGAGGCAATAGAAAACAATAGTGTATCCAATAGCTGTGAATCTGAAACTGATAATTTCTGAAAATATATTGAGTTCAGAATCAACTGCAATGATGACCCGTTGCAGAGGCATTAAGATATATGCTATATGGTTGATCATACGAATAGTCACCCGCTCCATCTTATAAGTTACACCATCGATTAATATCCGGACGAAAACCAGTTCGTGAGTGAATTAGACTTTTACGACGCGAACGAATCTGTGCCGTTGCGAAGGTAGTAATGACGTAAATCTTTATTACATACATCTAAAGCCTTCTTTCAACCGTCATACTTGCATTGGTTGATATCTATGAGCTATTTGCTTAAGTATATTGTAGTTTCAGTTGATCTTTTGGTAGTATAAGTATGTTCTTTGCTAGTATACGTCTTTTTGATGTTCTATCTCGGTGTGTATGTAATAGTAACATCAACTACATAAAGTTTAAAGACATCAGGGACTCGGACGTAAAGTCTACACATAACATCTTTAATGTCTCTGGTAATGCCATCTGCATCCTGAAATGTATTTATATCAGATTTACTCGATATTTTATTTGCTTTATATTTCTCAGCACTAAGCACATGCTTAGAACTGACTTTATTTGTTACCAATGATTTTCCTCCCAACGACAAATCATCATCGATATTGCATCTTCATAGATGTTTGTTACAATGCCCTTTTGACCTGTTTTTTTGTGTATGCCATTTATAGTGAATTGCGAAAAAGAAATTTAATAACTGAACTTTACGAGTAATAAAGATATTGTTTTCCTACTCGTACTATGTTAAAGATTTCCTTCACTCTCGGGTTTTATCAAAACTTGTCGTTTTTAAATCCCCCAATATCTCGATCTCAGTTAATCTCCCAACTTTATTTCCGTCACAGCTCTCAGCGAGTACTTGTAGTATTAATAAAGAAATCCCCTAATCCAGTTCACACCCAGACGAGTTCCTGACATCCGAAACGAAACGAATTTGTCCGATCAATGTTTACGACACGTTCAAAACTTCTTGGGAATAACAACACAGAGGGAATAACTCCAGACGGTATAAAAGTGTTGGTCAAACATACGGTTTCAGATATATTTTTAAAACGTATAGCACAAGATTTACAGTATTTATTACGTTGTTGAACTAAGGCCATTTTAACTCTGATTGCACATCCTCCTAAGAATTTCTCATTAAAGTAATAAGTAAAAGTAGGTAAACATATGAACATAGTGAATTCGTGTTCTTAAAGATTTTAAATAGAACTTAAATGTTGACCTAAAAATGTTATTTATCTTCTGAAAGCGGGAGTTAATATCTGACCTTGAGAAAGAGATAGCGACATGACATGCGATATTTGACTGATGATATCAAAGAAGCTATCGCGGTCAAGGTTAAAACTAACACAACCCTTTAAATCAAAGCCTTTAAAGCGATCTTAAAGATACGAATAAAAATGGAAAAGAAATGAAATAGAAGCAAGACAAATGCTTATTCTATGAATATGGTAATTGGACACTATTTATTAACAATTTAACAAAATCTTGTCGAATGAAATATTAACAAAAGATATTTTTTTTTGCAAGAGACAAGGATAAGAAGTCATACTTAAAGTTAACGCCAACCTTTAACATTTTAAAGGGTACCACACGTGGTACAAAGAAAGAGTTTACAATGAAATGGTAAAAGAAATCTTGCGAAGCAAACATCCTAAACATGAGCGACTACGACTACCACTAAGAGAGCGAAGAAAATCAGAATCAAGATAAGATATTGCTGCAATACATCAACGCCACAATCCAGCCGCGTGATAGAATCAATCTACGTTCTCCGGTAACACTTCGATACATCGACAGTACATTGGTTAGCAAGGCAGGGAATGGGAAGTTATTTGTCTTTTTCTTCATCTTATCTGGAGATAAGATGAAGAAAAAGACTTGAAGGGATGTTTTTAGGGTTCCGTACCAGAATGGTAAAAATTGATCCTATATGATGCGATTATGTCCGTCTATCTGTCTGTCGCCAGCTGATCTCTCTACTAATGCTATCGATTTGAAATTTGGAGTAGTTTTAAATAATGCCCAGCCAACTTTATTGCGGAAGATAGAATTAAAAAATATTTTTATTTTCATTGAAAAGGGCACCGAAATTGGGGCGTCAAAATTTTAAAGTGTGGTTACTAGGTCAAGTGGGGTATCGTATGAAAGGGCATCATTTGTAATTCTAAAATAGTTTTTCGTTTCCTTTTATGCCGCTTAGTTTTCGACTTTTAATGAAAACTATCTGAAAAAAATCTCTAACTCTGAAGTTTGCTTGGCGAAAAATCTGAAAAACTAATTAGAGTTGATAGAGGTTTATCTAAATATCACAGGGAAAAAAATTATCTTTTTTTTTTGTTTTTTTCTCCTTAAATTGTGTTGCCATTAATGTTTTTTTAAGGGATGTTTAAAAGATTAAAGTAATATTTCCTTCGCTTAGTTTATCAATATTCGGAAATACATATGTCTCAGAAATGACACCTAATTAAATTAAACTTTTCAATTACCAATTAATAAGTGTCCCTTAGGGACGCTTTATATTTTGGGATAAATGAATGAGAAGCTACTTATTTAAACAGTATGGCCCTCGGCTTAGAATAGGGCCGGGCCAGCCCCAATTTTCCCTTAGGTGTCGTCAAGACGACTAAGTACGTACGACGTAATTACACGAGATACGGGCAGCAGCGTTCTCCTGTGTTTATTAAGATCATTACTGCTGTCACCAATCTACCAAGCGAGGTAAAAGGACAGCCCACCAAAAGTGGCATTCTATTAGGGAGGCTTATGTTCAGCAGTGGACGTATTTCGGCTGATCATGAAGTATTGAAACTACTATCGTAAAAGGAAAAAAATCTAGCATTCCCCGGCCACCAAAAAGTTTTACCCTCATAATCGCATCAGATATCTCTCACGCATATGAAACCATTACTGTTCATTTAGACCCTAAAAGTATCTAAGTAAAACCGGGGCTGATGCTTAAAATACTTACAGAATTTTCCAACCTGTGCAAAGGTTTGGAAAATTGCAAAATAAGTTTTTATATCTAACCAAAGAAGCAGTTTCAAACTGGGATCAGTGGAATCCATTTCAGTTTATTGGAGTGCATTTCCGTATTGGCGTCTCGAGTTCGAAATTGAATGAATTAGGAACTTTACAGATTCACTCATCCTTCATGATATAGGAACAGTTAGGAGAATAGAATAAAAGTGAAGTAAAAGCAATAAAACTAAGTTGATTGAAGTCAGATATAAACTTTAAAACCCAGGAGTAAATTCAAATGAAACTAAACGACATTATGATAGAAATACAAGTCTTAGGTATATACTAGTGAGTTTGGGTGAAGTTAACTTTTAAATGAACCTTTAAACTTTTAGGCCAAGTCACGCAGCAATTTCTATTCTTGTTGAGTATCTCATATATATTGTAGTATCTCACAACAGCTGGCTTATTGATAACTAAAGTGTCTGGAACTTGGTAGTACGGGAAACGAGATAATTCAATTAAGAGGTGTTCCTGCGTATTAACTGTTTTATTCAGACAAACACAAAAAGACAATTACCCCCATGGTATATATGATACTAATAAAATATTGATATGAGGGTATGTCGCACATGATACATATATCACAATAACCTTCATATTTTGTAGTTGTTTCTGCTAGACATATGCCTTCTCCAATAAACGCCACCACACCCGGTCTTTCGCCCTCCATACCCAGCCGCTTCCACGCTCCATATCCAGCACCGTCTTCTGCATGTCTTAAATTGAATAAACTACTGAACCGATTAAGCTGACATTTTGAATATTATTTTAGATTAATTTTATATTAATTTATTACTATATAACAAATAGTTGTTCTGCTTATAAACTTTAAATCTGATATTGGTAGTAACAACTATAAATTAGAATAATATTGTTGTGCGGTGGATTTTGTACGTTGATGACATTGATAACGATATTGATTTTTTCCAATACTTTACCATTATTAAATTCTTAAGACTTCTCAGTATTCATAAGAAAAGAATTCACCGCTATCTGTCATAAGAAGAAAACAGATTTTTCGCCGACAAAACATGCAGCAATGCAAGAAAGTTCTCAGTAATTATTGCAAGGTGGGCTGGCTCTCTGCCAGGCCTAACTATTATTGCGTCCAAAACAAACGTTTGGTGCTCGAACCATTCAGATAATTAAGCGGTAGTTTCGATTTCAACTATTAACTAGTTGAAAATGGAGTTAGATTTTGATAGGCAAATCACAAAACAGATAATGGAAAACAGTGATTTAATCTTCAAACAAAATATTTTGACACTATTTTTCATAAAATGCACATGAAAATTTACACATGGGCTACTTGTTACGACCATGAATAACGCAGTGTGGTTTTCATCATCAGCCGAAATACGTCCTCTGCTGAATATAAGCATCCTCAATAGAATGCCACTTTTGGTAAGCTGTCCATTGAGGGATTTGCCATAACCATCACGCTTGGTACGCGGATTGGTGATCCCTGTAATGATCTTTATATACACAGGCGAATGCTGCTGCCCGTCCCTAGTGCAATCCCTTAGTCACCTTGGGAAGATTGGACCTCTAAGCTTAAATTTCGTTTTTGAACTGACGAACGGGTCAAAGACGGGTTTTGTTTAAAGAACTCGCAGTAAATGCAAGTTTCTGTTATAGAAAACAAATGTTAGACTTCGGAAAAGCAGCTTATTGTATTTATTTAGCAGACGCTCCTTGCTGCTCAGCGAAAATATTTTAAAGCCAAATAAATAAAATTAAAATGGCCAATAGCGGGCCAAATGTCGGGCCACATACAAAGCCCGAGTCTGGGCCAGATGGGCCGTTTCGTATGTCATACACGGCTTTTCCACGTTTAATAAACATTCGTATAATAAGATCGTACGCAAACTACTGCAGTTATGGGCTTACTAAAAGCATTTTTAAATTTTAAGCCAGTCTCAGTATTTAGTTTTAGACCTAGTAATTCCAGATTGGATGCAAACTTTTGCATTAATGGACTTTGATTTATTTTATTCTTCCATATACGTACTGAAAAGCATTTTGTGCGACTAGGTACAGTCCACTAATTTATATTAAAAAGCAGTAACCTATATTTGAAGTCTGATGATTTCGCGCCCAGACTTTTGAGTTTTACAGTATTTTGAGTTTTAAACAAGTATCATTATTTAGTTTTAAACTTGTAATACCATTGTTCTTCTCTTCTATGGCTATTATATGGTCAATACTCCCTAGATATATAGGATGAAAAATACCCTTTACAATATTATTCACTATAATGCTTCCTAGTTTTATTGTCATTATCACCAGTAGCTACACATATTTTAAGTGAGGAATTTAATTAATGCTGCATATTAATGACTTGATTATTGAAAAATATTTTTATAAAACTGACTGTTGGTTGTGTGTGGTTTGGCTGTTGGGGCAGTTCAGTTCTGGAGAAAAGACCTGGGATGCTCAGAGTGGACTCCCCAATGGGAGTGGTGGTTTTCATTGGGCTAACCTAACCAGAATCAACTTGTAAATACTATACAAAGGAAGGAAGGGCCATATTCTAACACCTATATATTTAAAATTCTCCAGTATATGCTAAGGCATATCCAGCTATGGATGTCGAAAGACATATAGTAAAAATGGATTTCGTCTATATTTTCTTATTGTTGTTTGACTGCGTTAGAAATCATTTCAGTACTGTAGAATTTTAAATATATAGGCGTTAGAATATGGCCCATTACCACAGAATACTAAATAGGACCAGAAGTCTCTCTTTCGAACAAAACGGCGTTTAAGTACCAAAAACATACCTAAACTACGCTTCCCTTTCTATTGTATAACTCTATCTCGTTCAGACGCGGCACGTGTAACGTTAGGGTTGTCATCTTGTGAACCCATAATTTAAGCTAAGTATTTATGGGTAGGTACAAAAGTACCTATTACTTTTTTTAAACAACGACTTTTGAAATATCGTTTTAGACCCGAAAACTATTTGTTTTACAAATTTCCGCATACATACATAACAAAGTAGGCAACTTTGGTGTATCTATTTTCACGAAGGTCACTATTGTGTAGGTATCTAATTAACTATTTTTGGGGACCACACGAAGCTCCCAGATGCAGTGGATTGGAAAACTCGACGGTGGAGCTGCCGGCTTACCAACACCTTGGTCGTCAGCAGGAGAGAAACAACTTTTGACTGTTTACTATTTTTACTTATATTTTCTTCTTAGTATTGTAGCTGAGAGACTGAATTCTGAGTTTGTACTGAATGATCGCAAGACGAGGGTTGCGGTTTATAGTCCCTGGACAGTAGAATATACAGATACGTAGTAGGTAGGTAACAAATCCGGCTTTGACTCTTGGACTATAATCCAAATCTACGAAATTCTTTTTTCTTCTTATTGCCTCCTTAAGTACTTAGGTACCTACCTACTCGTAGCAAATATTTTTAAGGCAAGTTCAAAAAATCCTATAGTCGCAACTGTATTTAATTATGATTTTTTAATTACCTAGTTCAGTCGTCGCAAACCAAACATCATAACCATCGAAGCTAAGCGGGTTAATTTTATATCAAACTTATCTAGTATAGGTACTTGTACAATTTTCTTACCTTTCGTTATCCTAAGGCAGTGAAAAAAATGATAAATCCGACTTTTTATTAGTATTAAAACAACCGAAAGCGACACAATATCGCCTGTAATATTTTCGTTTATTATCCATTCGAGGTAGGTACGTTGACCCGTATCACCACTCGCGCGTACGTGCGTCACTTCGGGCGAGCGACAACCGACTGATTTTGTCCGGCCGACTCTGCACCGCGATTTTTGTAAACAAAGTCCGGAGTGAGCCAGGCCTGCCATTACTTCCTTTTTATAGTATTTATAAGTTGATTCTGGTTGTAATCACATGAAATATCTTGTTAATTTAGAGAAGTGTATGTATGTGATATTCTTTTCTCTTCATCGCATATTCGATGTAACAACACTGCGTACCCAAAGCAACTGTTTATCATTTCTACTGCCAGCTAACTCCAGTCCCGATTCAGTACAACGAGGCAAACTTAATTACATCTTCAGAGAGTCTGTACGCTTTCCAGGTGCACTTTACCACCACCTGAAGCCTTTTTGCCCATAAACAAGTGACAGTCTTGCGGTAACGTTGGCGGATTGGGTAAGGTAATAAGAGGTAGCGATTTAGCATCGAAAAAAATTAAGCAGGTTATATGAATAATAATAATAACGCCATAACAATATTTGTAGAAGTTTCTAATTATGATTAACCTTTTTTTAAGTAGCTCTACGCACAGACCAATGAAGTATGTACTGAAGACGTTTTTAATAAGTGCATCCTAGCTATGGACATGCTCAAGACCTTACGGTACTGTACTTTCATTCCCATCCCTCCCTTCCTCCCTCCCTCTATATCCGCCTTTGTGTACACTTATGTAAAGTAAGTAAATTTTGAAATCTTAAATTCGTATATTTGGTGATTGGGTGAAAAAATTGCGATTTAATAAATACTAAATATTACTCGAAGTTAGGCTGGATGTATTTTCTAAAAGTAAATTATTTTTCCTACTAATTTTACGTTTCTTCATTTTAAGTTCTCAAATCAAAAGAAATGATCTAAATAAAATTACAATAGAAGACTTGAAAAAAAACATACCGTAGTACATAACCAAAGCCAACAATATCCCATCCCAACTAATCTATGTTATTAACGGTTCTAACTAAACAACATATTACCAACAACACATACTTACGAATTCAGGTCAAAGTATTCATGAATCTCTAAGGAATAACTGAAAGCTAACATATGGCCACACTCAATACTAATAATTATAAACTTAGAAACTTTTCAAGGCCGCTTACAGTTAATAACTCCAACCACAAAAGCCTGGCATCAGTCCAAAGGCTGTGTGGAAACAAAACACTAGGTGGCGTGCTCTTTGATATCATTGCAAGACTAATCCCAGTTTTAACTTGAATTAAAGTACTGTATAGTGGATTAGAAATGTTTTATATTTTTAAACCATTTTGGTGTTCAAATTCTTGTAAAAGAACTAAACGGATTTCATAATTTGATGTACGGTGTTTTTCGGACTCTTGATAAAATACTAATCAAATACATAATCACAAACTTATGATGTTTTGTCATCAATATATTGTAAAATATATATATTTTTTTGTAGTAATGATAAGTCTACTTTAGTGTAAGATATGTATGTAGTTTATGTGTACATGTATGTATGTCTACTACTATTATTAACTTATCTCTATAGGTACGTATGTAGGTTTGGCTAGAACAAATCTCGTTTTTAGAGATAAGCACGCCTGTGTATACGTCCTCTCCTTCTGTGTATTTATTTTCATATTTTTTGTGTACAATAAAGTTATAATGAAACTTTTGATGATGGATGGACTGGACATATTGTTGAAAAGACTGTGAAATTGTTGACGGAAAAGGGGTGTTTCTTTTTTGTGATTGGGTTGTAAAACTTTCTCTTCCAGATCATCTACTACTAGAATTAAATCAACAAAAAATTTAGAGTGCGTTATACTATGACTGTTGTTGATTTCTTTTACATGCATGTGGTGAATATTGTATCTTTTCTTATATGTTCTCGTTTAAGAAAAACGCTTATCGTATGAATAATATTATTGCTTTCAAGTATAAATGTGTTTTAAAAATGTTTTTCACAATGAGTTCCTAGTGCAAATACTTCACATTCCGAGAGTTCTACAGGTAAAATTGTTATATTATGTGTGTCACGAATCCTAAACCTCATAATCAATAAAGTATAATAATAAACATTCTTAGTTAATAATAAAAAGGGATAACACTCCTGAAAATTGGAGAGAGATTAATAATTTTTTGAGTAAAGATAATAGAAAATAAGAGAATGCAGTGCCTAATAATTAGAACACAATGTAACCTTTGTCTGTGAAGTATGTTGTAAATAATTTATACATAAGCGTTATTATAAGTGTATTTTTTACAATATCTCTAGGAGTATGCAAAAGCAGTAGCAGACGCAGCGAATTATTAAATTATAATCAGTTACAGTTACCTAGTTCTTGTATTTTATTCACACGTTTTTGCCATTCATAGAATTAGGCAAACAATTCCATGACCAGTGACGAAAAATAAAAATAATGTAAATCCCCAGTTATTGGTCCCAATTAGTGGGGCCCGTTCTCCGTTCTTAATTGGAACGGATTCGTTTGCTTATTCATCAATCGGTGTCGACTGGGGACTGGTCACTCGTTATGTGGAGTGGGTATTAATAAAATTCATGTGGTTATGTAAATCGGTTATGAATTCGATGAAATATATAATTTCTCAGAAGCTTTTTGAATTAACAGTTGGATTTATTCGTGGATTAAGTTCCCACATGTACAACTAAAACTAATTTTTAAATTTGTACATGGAGCGATGAACTTTCTTGTACAACATTAGAAAAGTGCTTTTCTGCTGACTTTTAAAAATCACTTTACATCGCGAAGTCACTAAAACTTAACTCTTTATTAATCTAGACTATGAATATTTCTGTCCTAAACATATTTTTGACAGCTCTCGTATGATTGATGAACCAAACCTTCACAAAATATCTGTAAAGGTTCCATTTTGTTGGTATTTTGGCAGAGCGATAACATTTTATAGTTTGAAAGGAACGCCTTTTCAAAGCAACAAGCTAATGGAATATACAAACAAATTGTAGGTAACGTTGAATAACATAGCTACTACAAATAATTTTAATGACGTCATTAAATTCCCACGCGTATAAATATGGAAATCATAAAATAGTAAGATATAGCTTTAAAATCATACAATAGTAATATTATATAACGAGAAAAATATGGTTGTCATTAAACTAAAGTTTATAGGACTGTTTTCAACGTTTTAGAATGTAACATTTGTATTAAAGAATCAGGGACCTTTAAGAATCAATTATCATTTATATCCTTCCACTAACATCACCACATCCTCTACAATTTTCATTTCACTTACTGACGAAAACGTCGTCAAGATAAGTAATCACCAATCAGTGAGCGTTGAGTAAAGGTAATTTCTGTCAAGTTTCCTGAAAGCAAAACTGGCACTTAACTTTGAAGCCAAAGCTCATTCCAATGCATCGTGAGTTCCTACCGCAATTTTCCTGTTCCTAATTTCGCTTTTAGAAATCGCTGCCAACGGTATTTGCTGACATGCCTCAAAAGTGTCTAGGTCAGGAATGCCTATTCTTTTTATACTTCGGGCTCAGATAGTAAATGTATTTGACAGCGAAAAACATTTTCCTGTGAAATCTTAACGACACACCTTCATTCCTAACCTAGACTTAATGA
Source organism: Esperia sulphurella (assembly GCA_947086405.1). NCBI lineage: Eukaryota > Metazoa > Arthropoda > Insecta > Lepidoptera > Oecophoridae > Esperia > Esperia sulphurella. Next base: position 2,253,304 of record OX352270.1, on the reverse strand, counting down.
TTCTGCTATTCTTAAAAGATGTTTTTTCTTACCTCGGTCCCCTGCACCTTCAACTTCATGTGATCCTCCCTGGTGGTCTTGCCATCTTTTCGTTTCTTCCAGCAGTAGCCGTCGCGTCGGTACCGGACTTTCTTACGGCTGTACAGCAGCATGGAGCCGCTTTTTGGCCTGCAACCAAAAATGCCAATAGTTAGATAACATTTCAGACTTTATCGAGTTGACCTATTTAAAAAAGGAAACTTTAAATGTAACGGTGCCTTGGGACATAAATAGAACATTATTGATAACACCACTATCCAAGATGTCTAAAAAATGCTAGAAATATTTTTAAAATCCACTATTTAAAAACGACAAATATTTTGCTACAAACTAGGTTTAAAGGTAGTTTATCCTCGTACACCTGTTAAATACTATCTTTATTTCAACCACTACTTCGGGCTACCCTGTAACATATGTCACCGGAAAAAGCTATTTTGTACTCTGTAACGGGTCATATGTCATATTTGGACGTTTGGCGTCTTCTATCTTGAATAGACGCCAAGTGAGAGTACGAATTGCCTTTTTTTGTCGAGGAATGTTCTCTCAAAAACTTTACGAGTAGGCCCCAGGCCGGCAAAAATAGGTAAGACGGTGAACCTTGCGCTAAAGCCATAACACCATAAAAGTCTATAGAGCACATATTGTGTTTCTCCTCAGTTCTAGGTTTTTAATCTGAATCGTAAGCAAATAGTAAATATAATTCAAAATTATTTAAATATTCCGTCTTTCTGAGAACGGAGTCAGCAAGATAATTTTGAATTATTATTGAAATCGGATCTGAGTTAAATTTATTTGAAAGTTGTAAAATGCCGACTAAGACGCAGCCGGTTTACGATCGTATTCGGCTGTAAGTAAGGTTTTATTGCTTTGAATAGTAGTAAAATATCAATGTACGGGAAAGTATTAGAAAATCGTGGTGGTAATATCTTAAGGGCTTTATTTTATTAAGGCTCCCATTCGGTCTTACTGTGGCCAAATGCAAATGAAACTTGGAAAGGCATTGATCGAACAATGAATATATTACTAGGTAGACAAGGTTATGTTATTGAAATAAAAGTAACAAAAGACATTTACAGCGCGAATGTAGAAGGAACTACAGCTAGAAGTCATCCTAGGAACATTTTCAAGAATCAAATTGGTGACGTCCTTGAAATGGCAGGGGTCCGCAGTGAGATAAATAGGATGTGTATGAAAATGTTGATGAATGTGAGTGAGGCTAGTGAGGTGTATCAGGATCGCAAAAAGTAGCGATACATCGTCACTGCCTATCCCTCTGGGACCAGAGCATAAGCATTATGACCAAAAATCAAACTTTACTATCTTAATACTGAAAATGATAAAAAAAAACTTAAATTAAAAGGCTAATCTTAGATCAAACTCTAATCAAATTATCAGATTAAAATGTACTATTAATTATCACGTAATAGTAATAATGATTTTAAATCCCCCTTAAAATATTTATATCGAAAATGACGAAGCGAAGGAAGATATTGTCATTGTTACTGCAAAGAGTCGGATGTCAAGAAAATCATGGCTTCAAGCAGTAATGGCAAACGAAACACAATGATCTTTCTGTCGAAGATTTTATATAGGTATGTGTGTCTACATAATATGTCTAATGTTAATAAGTTATATTAAATGTAAATAATAATAACTTTAAGTAGTAAGTTCACATAAGACAAAAATTAGCTTAGTTTATGAAAGTAATTTAAATTAAATAAGTAGTTAATAGTGTAAATAAGTGGTACTGGAGCCTAAACTAGGTTGCCCTGTATCAGAGGCTCCAGGTCACTTTCGTGTGTGTGAGATGTTGTGTATGTGATATTATGTGAACTTAAACTGAACTGAAGTAATATACGAGAAGAAATGGTAAATAGAAATTTAAATCAGGCAATTATAAGAGTACATAACAAGTACAACTCCATTGTTTTAGAGTGCAATAAAAAAGTTATTTTAGTTTCCTGTGAAAACAGACGTTTTTTTTAAATTTGAGCTCACATAACATAAACACAATCGTACCTATTTTCAACGATCCAAATGCTACGTAAAAAAATCAGACATAATGGGATACAGAGCTTTTTAAAACAGCAAAATATTTGGTAAAAGATAATGCAGCACATTCTTTAAAAAAAACCTGTCACCATTAACCAGGTACAAAATGAACTTACAGCATTTTTAAATAGAAAAATATGAGCGATAAACAAGGATATGCTTGAAAACCGCCCAAAAATATTCACAACACATTTTAATTAAGTACGGGAAGGACAATAAAATTAATTTACGCGTTCGCTCGGACACGGCGAGCAGGAATTACGGGTGCCACTGCTTTTTAATCTCCGTACAGCAGACAAATAGTCGGCTATAAAGAAGACTTGCTCAGGGTTGTGACTATAACGAGACGGAGAAACACCATTTAAATCTTGCATGCTTACAAGGCAATGTTTCCGTGTATTCGGCTGCGGTTTTATTCGTTTTAAGATATATTGCAGTCTTGAAAAATAATCGACATGTTTAGTTTTGTATTATATCAAATTCACGTTTAGTGGGGGTAATCTTCCTACAAATATTTCTAATGTATGGAGATAGTGAAATCAAATTTATAAGTACATGTCATGCAAAATTTACTATAGAAGATAATTATGATAATAAGTTGACACGTTCTGTGACACATTGACACGATCTGTTGCGGAACTTTCGGCCTCACAAAATGTAATGCAGGCGCAACCTCAACTAGACTATTAGGACTAAAACATTAAATGAAGGGTGCAGGGAAAGAACATGTGTCACAAAACCATAGAGTTTAAATTACATTATCATCATCAGCCGATATGATGCTGTACTGGACATTAGCCTCCCCAATAGATGCCACTTTTGATGACTGTAGTTTGGGGATTTGTCATAATCTCCCAGGCGGATTGGTGATCGCAGTAATGATCTTAATATACACAGGAGCACGCTGCTGTCCGCCCTGGTGCAATCTCTCAGCCACCTTGACGACACCCACGGGAAGATTGGGGGTGACCCTATTCTAAGCCGGGAACCACTGTACCATGACGTGTTCTGTTCCTGTACCTTTCAAATACCGATTTTTATGTCCAGAATTGTTTTTGAAGACAAAATGATTACAAAATACATTTTGGACAGCCCTGCGCAAAGCAGACTAATAGTGGACTATAAAAGGCTCTCGCCGCAAGCGATTTATCAAGTAAACGAGCGACGAGCTCTGATTTTCGAAATAATTTTTCGCTAACTCTTTATGAGGGACATTTTTAGAATTCTAGGGCTGAGGCTCCTGAAATCTTTTGGAGGACTAAATAAAGTTTAAAGTAACTTTGGCTTACCTTGTTTTGTGATTAAGACTCATTGGAATAGTACCTTATCGTTTAACTAGAGTACCAAGGTCGTGAGTTCGATTTCCACTAGAGATATAATTCTTTGTACAAGTTGGTCCCGGTCTGGAAGTTAATATCTTTATTGCACGATAAAAATACACAAATAAAAAAAGTAGCTTACATTTGTACGTCTAGGCGGTCTGATCGCTAACAGCAATTTCTTCCAGACAACGCTTATATTTGTGAAAAACTATATTTCTGACGGTCGTCCAGCTTCAAGCGACAGTCAAAGTCTGTAGGCTAAGGGTTTGGCCACACTGAGAGTTCGATGCGACGTGAAGTGAAACCAGATGACAGTTGCGAAGTAAAAAGGGTTTTATTTATTGAAACATTTCTATATATTAATATCATCTAATGTACGACTACTAAACTTATTTCTATGTGTTCCGTCGGTATAAACTTGCAGTCAGTAGAGTAGCATTTCGGATAGTAGATCATTGCTACTTGCTGACTGTCATACCGGTCGCGTTTGAACAGTCCGTCTTGACTTATTCCTATCATCAGGTCATTTTTGTCTCCACTGCAGGAGCACAACCCTCTCTCATCTGCCGGAGACAGACGGAGGATTTGGCCTACACTCCCTGCGCTGGCCAGACGGGTTGGGGAGGCCTGATTGATGTTTTATAATGTATTCCCTTAGTCGCCTTGTACGACATCCACAGGAAGAGTTGGAGTGGTCATTCTACTCTACCGGAAACCACACGGCAAGTGTATCCTGTCTTATGGGAATAAGACAGGAGAAATTCCTTGTTTGGGATTAGACAACTGTAGGTATATGGAACAGAAAAGTATCACCAGCTGACTATTTCTTAACTAATAAAGATATCCGATAAATTCAAACTGATATAGCTACTAGGTTGCCTGATGCTAAAAATGATGTAACTGAAAATTTGAAAAAAAAGAAAAGTACTAGAACAATTTCTCGCCTTTTTTATTGTTGATGGGTTTGCGCTTGACCTCAATCTCACCTGGTGGTAAGTGCCGATGAGGCCTAAGGTGGAGCGCGCTTACCCAGAAGATGACTATTCACTCTTCCTTTAAAAAGATCCAAATTGTACTTGTCCGGAAATACCCAAGCTTGCAGGGAGTTCCATTCCTTAGCAGTTCGCATTTTAAACGAAGAAGCAAAACGATTCGTGCGAGAGCGTGGTATGTCTACTACATAGGGATGAAGTCCCTCTATTTATCATTTAATGCCAATTGGCAGTCCTAACTATATATACATACGTATGTAAATATAAAGAAGAAGCCATTTATCTATACGCATATTTTGCCATATCTGACGTCACTGAAATCACATCACTCGTTAGACCAACTTGACAGATAACCGACGATTTTTTTAAACTCGCGACTAAACTGAACGTAGATCGTTCAGATTTATGCGCCCGATGCGAGATTTATTTGTTGGGTAAAAGTCATGAATTTGACGCGAAGCGCCTTTTTGCAGTGATACGAGGCGTGTTTGTGACGTCACGGTGGAAATATTGCGTCACAAGCTCGCTTTTATTGCGCAAATAAATAAAAAAAAAGTGCTTCGATGAAATCTATTTTAAAGCCTTTGGCACAAAAAAGGTGTTGTAATTTGAATAGATTCAAACATCATCATCAGGTTATTTTTGTCTCCACTGCAGGAGCACAACCCTCTCTCATCTGCCGGAGACAGACGGAGGATTTGGCCTACACTCCCCGCGCTGGCCAGACGGGTTGGGGAGGCCTGATTGATGTTTTATAATGTATTCCCTTAGTCGCCTTGTACGACATCCACGGGAAGAGTTGGAGTGGTCCTATTCTACTCTACCGGAAACCACACGGCAATTTAAGATTTAATCACAATATCTTTATACTATCTTTTGCACCCGCATCATTTCTCCATTACGTTTTTCGGTACCTGTAAGGTTGCCTGGAAGATATCGCTTAAAGCGACAAGGTCGCCGCTTGTACTAAATCTGTCACTTGCCTGCAATGAAGTATATTCATTCATTCACAAGTTTTTTTTTATATTTATCATATTTTAATTTCGTATTGTGGAAATCCAACAGCCAGCCATATACTTGTGATGAAATGTGTGTTAATATGGATATTCCGGCTTTCCTTCGTCCGCTTTTCGCCCCGTGATACCCCTTGACGTGATACAGTAATTATAAATATGGACATTCAACATCTCTCATTTAATAATCTATAATTCTTCTTCCTCCTCACGCTTACCAGTAAAATAAAATACAAATAATATGAAAATATATTTTATTCATTCGATATTATATACATTTTAATTACTACTGAGAGACCGGAGATGTTCATTAAAACATAATAAAATCCTGTGAAAAGGAAAGATCTCGATCAAACATACTACCTAACTCCGATCCCCTGTTAATGACTTTCCAAAAATTCCCAACTTTTGTTTCTAAATTACCCAAACAACAGCAGAGAAAGTACATTCAGAACAGAACTAAAACTTACAACAAAATAATGAGGTCATTGAAAACAAGCAAAAACTTGCCTGAACATGCAAATCTAGATAGGACTTGCATGAAACGGATTCGACGATAAATCAACCTATTTAGACCATAATTTCACCCACATAGTACCAGAAAACCGTTTAAAACGGTACGAAATAACCTTTCGATAAACAATACTGGTCGTAAGCCGTAACTTGTAAAATAACAAATAAATATCTCAATCGAAAACGAAGAGAGTTATGGGATGTTCACACGAAAGCTGGGGCAGGAGGATCGTTGAAGCGTGGTCCAAAAAGAAATATCTTATAAATAAAATCGTAAACATCGCGTGTCTGTACGTTGAAGATATTTGCAAAAAAAAATTGAGGCGTCTAAGGATAAGTAATAGAACACATTTCAATCATTTTTCTCTGTTTGTCTGTGAGTTTGTGCACACATCACTTAATACTACCTAACGGATTTTGATGGACTTTTCACAAAAACATGGGGCTTAACTTAACATTTAGTTTTTATTTCATCGCAATCGGTTAACTCAATCAAAAGTTATAGACATTTTTAGTTTTCAAATACATTAGTAGGTAAGGTTAGTATGCAATATATTGCACATAATTTGGATTACATTTGGAGTTTGGATTACATTTGGAGCTGCGAGTGGGAATTGGAGTGGGAGTGGGTGGGAGCGGAAGCGGAAGCGAAAGCGGGAGCGGAAGCGTGATCGGGGGGCGCCGGAGCCAGAGCGGGAGCGGCAGCGGGAGAGGGAGAGGGAGCGGACGCGGGAGAGGGAGCGGACGCGGGAGCGGAAGCGGGAGTGGAAGCGGAAGCGGAAGCGGGAGTGGGAGCGGAAGCGGGAGCGGGAGTGGGAATGGGGGTGGATTCTGTAGTTCACGCGAGCGGAGCCGCGGGCACAGCTAGTCTATGAATATAAACAGAATTTATTTATAGGGGAAATATTGGCATTTGTCGTATTCACGGGACTTTAAGTTATCAATTGCTGGTGATATTTTAATATATTTATAAGTAAACTAGCTGTTGCCGGCGACTTCGTCCGCGTGGACAACTTGACATCACAAATTATTACGTATTTTCTGTAGGAATTAGATGTTTTCTCGGGATAAAAAACTATCATATGACCTATTCCAGAACCTAATATATAGGTATGTGTGCCAAATGTCATCACGATCCGTCCAATGGTTGAAGCGTGACTGAGTTACAAACATCCAAATATCCAAACATCCAAATAACCACACTTTCGCATTTATAATATTAATAAGATAGAGAGCAACACGGTGTGGAATCGCCATAATAATCCCCTATGCGGTATCTACTCGTATACATCATCATCAGCCTAAATACGTCCACTGCTGGACATAGGCCTCCCCAATAGAATACCACTTTTGGTAAGTTGTCAATTAGAGGATTTGCCATAATCACCACCCTTGGCAGGCGGATTGTTGATCACAGTAATTATCATAACAGGAGAACGCTGCTGCCCGTCGAAGACACCCACGGGAAGATTTGGGGTGGCCCTATTCTAAGCCGGGAACCACACGGAATAGATGGTTAACAATGCTAAATTATGTGAAATTATTGTCATTCTTGACGATAAGCAAGCTTAAACAATGGAACATATACAAGCTTATAATTTAAACCAAACACAAAAATACAGTGTGAATGGAACGTTTTGAATCCGGCAACACTGTTGCCCCACCCCGCGAGCATACCAACACTAATATTGCTGCCATTAATTGCAAAAATCGCAATCAAACAGCATGCAATGTGTCAAGGAACGAGAACTGAAAATTTTAAACTTCATTTTTGAAATGTTCATTTCGTTTTGTGGCAAAATGAAAAAAGTGTTTATGAATCTTAATTGCAAAGTGGATTTAATGAGTTAAGTTCAGAGCTTAATCTTGCGGAAAAAATAACTGGTATAAACACTTTGTTGTTTTAAGGTCAACATGAAATGAACAATGTTAATTTTTATATTCACACTTCTGGAGGAAAACCCTCCAATCGGGTATGGGAACCTGCCCATCTGTCGCAGAACCGACGGCCGTTGGGGCATTCCCGCCTCCTCACCATTCTCCCCCCGCAACTCCTCTAAGCGAGGATCAACGGAGGTAACTGCAAAGACACCTACCAGTGAAGGTAGGGCAAGTCCCAGGTCATGAATTTACGCTACCTTGGGCCCCAGACAAACTAAGTTAAAGAAGTAAAGAGTTAAAGTAGGAAGAGAGTTCCCACTTCCCCTCTAGCAAATGGGAGTGTAGCAATGAAACGGTGACCAGAGTGGTCAAGGTTGGGGGGGTTGGGGGGTTTGGTGTGGCCAAGATAAGCCTGGCCACCTAGTTGAACACCACGGACGTTTTGGCGCCTATGTGACGCAGTGAGCTGTGACGGAGTAGCTGAAGACTACTTCGTATAGTAGTGCCATTAATAGGCCGTTGGGGCAGACGAGTTCTGGAGTGGAGACCGCGGTCCGGTACGCGCTGCCCGCTGACAAGTGGACTGATGACCTAAAGTGTCCGGAAGCACCTGGATGCGGAGGGCGGAGGACCGGATGTGGTGGCGTTTATTGGGGAAAGCAGTCCAGCAGTGGACGTCTAAGAGCTGAAGTACCGACATCTCTACATCAACCTGTAGATGACACGGTCGGTCAGTTTATCTCTCATAAGTACACATTATTATTTAGTATATATACACTGTAATTCCATTTAGATAATCAATTATATTCATTCTAATTATACATCATCAACATGTAAGAGTCTTTACTTTCCTCCTACGTTGATACCTTAACAGCTGACATGATGGGTATGGAAAGCTTTTAAAGCTCATACACTGTCTCTCTTCGATTTGGACGAAAATTAGTAGAGATGTTACTCTGGTAAATTCATTTATTGTAACATCTATACTAACATCCATCAAAATCGGCCAGTTTCACTTATACCTCATACCAAGAAGCAAAATAATTTTTCGCACCTCATAAGTCACCTCAAAGTTTTTACCTTCATGGCTGACACTAATTGGTAATTAAATTAGATAACAGATGAATTTTAAATGTGCATCTGTCATCAAATTTAATAACTAATTAGTGTCAATTATGAAAGTAAAAACTGTGACGTGACTTATGAGGTGCGAAAAATTATTTTGCTTCTTAGTATGAGGTGTAGTGATGATCTCCAAGTATGTAATAAAAAAGGTTTGTGTAACAATCCTATAGGTTTCTTAATAATAATTGTTTATAAAGATTGAAGTTTATGTAACACAATTTTTTTAAAGTTACCAATTTTGTCTTATTTTTGTGGTCTGCGCGTACGAAGTCGCAGGCACAGCTAGTAATAAATGTCGCGCGTAGATCTGTTTGTCTAAATTTTGTATACAGGTAGGCAAAGACAACATGGACCTTTTTAACCACTGGAAAATAGATAATAACGACGCACAGCGCCGCTGGTCGAATAATAATATTAAAAAAATATTCATCTCTACAAAAAAATACATACAATAACTCCGTCAAACTGTATAATACAGTTTGTTGGCAGAAATTGCTCTCTTACTTTATACATACCTATGGCAGAGAATATTAAATATTACTACGCAGTTATGGTGAATAGCAAAGCAAAAATTGAAGAAGGTTTTATTTTTTATATTATCAAAAAAGATAGAAGTTAAAAATCAGCTCCTAATAAAAGCATTAAAAATTACCTTCTAATATCAAAAAACCCACTTTATTTCAAAGAAGCTTAACGTCCGCGTATTATAATTTAGCATTTCATTATTAGAATTTCAACCATTTATGGGAGAAATCACACAGTCATTCGGGCCTTTACCAGGGCCGAATCCATACTTTCCACTTTTAATATGGACCCTTCTACTTCGAAGAGAAACAGGCGTAGGTATGATTTTGATAAATTCGTGTCACTTTCTATAGCAGTCTTTGTCTTTCCCTATTATGTGTTTATATTTTTATTCTTGTGAAAAAAAAAATTATGCGCCCCTTTTACACATGACACAGCACGATGTACAAAATGATGAATGTAGGTAAGTAAAAAAGTATACTTAATGTACTACCTAACTAGATAATAAAGTTTATGCAGCTTACTACTGCAGCAATACCAATCGAGAAAAGGACAACGTTGTATGCCAAAAACATAAGTGCTTCTCTTTATAACTTATAGCGTCGATCTTTCGAAGCCGGTGGTCGTAAGAAGTGCGTAGTGCCAGCTGTGCTCTATTTTTCGGGCGACGTTTGAACCTTAGAGTGTCGCTTCTTTGTCAGTTTTCGACCTATAGTAGGTATTTACCGTCCTCTTAAATCTACCGCCCGATGCTTCACTAATTCGGCCCTGGTCCTTTCATTAGTCCCAATTACAGAACATGCTAATAAGCCATTAGTTAGGGGAATGGAACCTTGTCAGACCCTTGTTGGTAAGTTGAGCTTTAATCGTAAACTGAGCTTTAATTATGATGTCACTTAAAGCTGCAGCTTATGCATTAAACTAGTGTAATGTCAATTACTCGCTGCCTGCGACTCTATTGCCATCAACTAGGCTGCAATTTAATTTTAATTTTATTGTCGTAGAATTTTATACAGTAGAGAATTAAAAAAAAACATATGTTTTTATCTAAACACCTGATTTTATTCGATTTTTCCAACCAATTGTTGTTTTATCAATGGATGGACCACCAGATGGACCGACGACCTGAGGAAGGTGGCCGGAAGGGGCTGGATGGGGAGGGCGGAGGACCGGGTGTGGTGGTGCTCCTTGAGAAAGGCCTGTATGTCCAGCAGTGGACGTCTAATGGCTGATTTAATGATGATGACAAGAATCATAGGGTATTTTTGTAAAATCAGTCATCGCACATTATACATAAGGGGGTCTGAAAGCAATCCATCTAGATTTTACGACTAACTATATTTGTTTCTTTTTCTTGTATTTTATATGTGCAATAAAATATACCATAGTAAATATCCCATAGTCCTCTCATAGTCTCCAGCCGATGCATCATCCAGGCACCCAGTCGTACGTACCGAGAATCGTAAAATGGTTAACTACGCCATTTGATTAGCCTTTACGCAAAATTCCAAATATCCAAACCCGAGATCTAGACTAAGTCAATAGTAAAAAAACAAAGATTTTTATATGACATACGGCTAAAAGGCAAACCTTTGTAAAGTTCTTGATTGAAATATTAAAACTAGCTACGTCATCGTCGTCTCTCTAATGTGATTTGTAGCAGTTACGTAGACAGCTCTACATAGCCCCTCTACGAGTATGTAGAGCCATGTAGAGCTAAGTAGAGTTCTTGATTAGCGTAGCGGTATATGCTACGCTGTAGACACGTAGCTCATAGTAGCTGTGAACGTTATAGTTATAATCTACTAGAACTATCAGACATTATTTTCTATTATAGTAGTTAGTGGATTATTTAATAAGCATGTGTGAGATTTTCCACGTTTATTTAAAAAGTTGGCTGCCATGAACACCGCCGCCGGCGGAATTTTTTAAGTGTCTTTAACTTTTATTTTTAAAATCAATAAGTCTTAGAGTTTTAGTGATTTTTCTAAAGAATGCATGATTGATTATACGGTGCAGTTGATATCTATAAAAAAATCTCAAACAGTATTTAAACCTTCTTTTTAACGTAAATACATACATAATGCTCACGCCTTAGTCCCAGATGGGTAGTCAGAGACGATGTATCGCCACTGCGTGATCCTCACACACCTCACCAGCCACACTCACATCCATCAACCTTTTCATTCACCTACTTATATTCACCTCACTGCGGACCCCAGCCTTTTTAAAATACGTCACCAATTTTAAATAGGGAGGTAGTCGATAAAAAAAATGACGTGTATAAATGTACCAAGTGTACTCATATGCAATAAATGATTTTTACTTTGACTTTGAACCCTGAATGTCCTCCTAGAACGACCTCTAGCTATAGTTCCTGTTTATTATTGTGAACTCAACAAAATTCCACTATTTATTCTAGGTTAATCTCATATTTTTATTATATAAAGCTTCCTCTAACGCAAACCGCGATTTTTTTTCCTTAATTTACATAAAATTGCTGTATCATTTTTATCATAAATCATTTGTAGAAATATGAAGAGTAGTAGAGATAAAATAACTAGATATCATAGACAGGTTTTCAATTATTTTTCCCCAAGAGTCGTTTCAAATATTACGTCATTAGTCAGTCTGACAGGTCATTAGTAAGTCACGTTTAATTTAAAAATAATTACTTAACGTTCCACTTCCAATTCGAATGTAATTTGTTAAAAAATGTAATTAATTTAGACTGTCCGCTTGGTCTAGAAAAGTTGAGCTAAATTAAATACTCTACCTTGATCTATTTTAATTCATTTAGGCAATTTGCCTTCGCAGCATTTCGCTTCGTCGTATTTATACAATGTGTCGCCGAAAGAGTAAAGTTATGTGACAGAAAGAGAAATATAGTGATACGCGAGAAGTGTGGTTTGAAAGAAGATGTAGTAACGAAGATAGAGAAGAGTATGTTGTGTTGGCTACATATTTAGAGCACATGAGTGAAAGAAGAGTGATAAAAGAGATTTACAGTGCGAATGTGGAAGACTCTACAGCTAGAGGTCGTCCCAGGAGGACGTTAAGGATCAAACTGGCGACGTCTTCTAAAAGGCTGGAGTCCGCAATGAGATAAAATTATAGTTCGTGTTTCCTCTGGTAGTTTGTTGTAAAAGATTAACTCATAATAACATAAGGCTCCGTACATACGTTGATTGTAAGACGTGATGCCAGAGGGGAGTAGCTACAAAGTTGTTTAAAAAATAACTAATAATATAACAGGAAAATTTCCAGTATAAAGGTTAGACAAGGAAAAAACAATTCACCAATATAAAACCCAAGACCAAAGTCATCTGATCGCAGATGGAACCGAAACCACGATCTCTTCGTATTCAACACCCAAGCTACGAAACAAAATTGTTAAACAATATCTAAAGATTCCTTAAAAGCCTGGCTTTGCCGAAACTCGAACAATACAATTAGATTTCCAACAAAGAAAACCTTTTATAATCCAAAGCCAGGAACAGTGTTAAAAAGCAAACAAACTAGGGAGGGAATTCCTTGACGACCCGTTAAAAGGGCATTAAAATGCAGACCCCGTTCCACACTTACAGCGGGTCGCAATTAAATTTGCCAACGGCCGGGCGAGGCGCTAATTGATTGGCGATACTCCGGCATACCAGAGTGGGTTCGTACATTGCACAATAAAATCCAGAGACAAATGATAGGTACCCGGCAACAAGATGGCCTAAAAGAAGGATGAACTTCGACCTCTACAGCAAGTACTGTTTAAATGTATTCAGATGGTAATGATGATGATAAAAGTCTGTAGTTTACCAGCTGAATTACTCACAGATTGATGCCAAAGACTCTCATAAAGTATTTCTTGTTTTTGACATAGATATCGACGAAATCAGGGACATGCATAACAGCAGCAGACGTCAATATAGGAGTAGTACTTGATTAGGAGAGTAAATTGGGAAATTAACCGAATATTAGAAGAACTACAAATTAGTTTAAATAACCAGTGTTGCAAATAAACTACAATTAACAGATATTTTGCTGCATGACATTTATTTGATACTAGCGGGCGAAACCGCGACTTTGTCCGCGTGGACAACTTACAATTACACATTATTATGTTTTCCCGTATGAATGTGATGTTTTTTCGAGATAAAAACCATCATATATCCTATTCCAGGAGCTGACCTCTATGTGTGCCAAGTTTCATCACGATCCGTCCAGTGGTTGAAGCGTGATTGAGTAACAAAATATCCAAATATCCAAACAACCAAATTTCCAAACTTTCGGATTTATAATATTAGTAGGAAGTAGAATTTCGCGTCAGATCGTAGAAAACAATGGACCATCTGTCCGTCCACTATTTTTCTTTTAATTAATTAATAGGTTTCAAAACCATACATTATAAGTTAATTATTTATTACTATCTGTGCCCGCGGCTCCGCTCGCGTGGACTACAGAATCCACTCACGTTCCCACTTCCGGTCCCGTTCCCTTTCCCACTTCCACTCCCACTCAGACTCTCAATCCCAATCCCAAAACAGACAAATAGAGAAAACTTTCAAAAATGGCCGAAATGTGTTCTATTACTTATCCTTAGACCCCCAAATTGTTTTCGCAAATATCTTCAATGTACAGACGCGAGAAGTTTACGTTTTTATTTATTAGATATTTGTGTACTATATATTAAATAATCATACAACATATAATACAATAGACATAAACTAATAAACTATAAATACCATTACAGATACATAAATATACGTACGTATATATAATAGAATATAATATATATGGTTATATTATAATAAACAAAAATCACAGAATATATCTAATTTAGAAGACTAAAATAGACATGACACCCAATTTACAACGGCACGTCACTGAAATCAGATAGTGGGGAATGGATTGCGGCTGATCCGCGGCATATATCAGTCGACCTTTGTGGTCAGACGGGCAAGCGTCCTAGCTTGCTCCCGGCTCCCGGTCTACCCATTAGTTACGTATAGGAGAATAGGTGTGAACTAAAATAAAAGAGGAAACAAAACAGAGATTTTTGGTAGATTTTAAAATCGAATTAATTTTATTTAATTAAATACAATAAAACTTTATTTAACTATTTATTGGACACACACACACAAAATATAACAATAATTAAATCAGTTCACTTGTATATAGTTCATCATCAGGTTATTTTGGTCTCCACTGCAGGAGCACAACCCTCTCTCATCTTCCGGAGACAGACGGAGGATTTGGCCTACACTCCCCGCGCTGGCCAGACGGGTTGGGGAGGCCTGATTGATGTTTTATAATGTATTCTCTAACCTATAATAAAAGGCGATAATCTCTTAAGAGATTTCTGCCACACTACCAGTGACAGAGAAAACTTAGAAATAATCGATACCGCGGAGGGCGGAGGACCGGGTGTGTTGGCGTTCATTGGGGAAGGCCTATGTCCAGCAGTGGACTTCTAGGGGCTGACATGATAATAATGATGACTTAATAAACATATATCTTATATATATACATACACTTGTCTAATCCCAAACTAGGATTTTCTCCTATGCTATGGAAATTAAGGATAGGACAATTTACAGATATAACATCCAGATCAGGACCAACTTGTACAAATTGTACAAAGTTTTTGTTGTCCCCAGTGGGAATCGAACCCACGAACTCTGGCGTTCAAGTCCAATGACCAAGCAACTAGGCCAACGAGGTGGTTCGAGATAATCAGATACAAACTTATACCTATATGTGTCAATAGAAGAAGAAGAAGAAGAAAAATCATTTATTTACTACCATAATTGGCACACACAAAGGAAAAACCAACAAAGCAAGAAAAAGGAAAAAAAAATTATAAGAACTAGAGAAAACAATTTAAAATTTTTAACATTGATACTCATACCTTATAAATATCATACATATGCAATTTTTTACAAGATTTTGTAGCTCGAGTGGCAATCGTGTGAATACCTTATTCGGGTACCCGCTGGCAGCAGATACGTAAATAGTGATAAATAAAATACCTTTACAACATATTCATGCATTACATGACTGAATGACATTGCACTGCAGATGATCTTAATTTTTTTTTTATTCCTGATAGGTTTACGCTTGACCTCAATCTCACCTGATAGTAAGTGACGACGAGGCCTAAGGTGGAGCGCGCTTACCCAGAAGATGACTATTCACTCTTCCTTTAAAAAGATCCAAGTTTTACTTGTCTGGCAATACCGAAGCTGGCAGGGAGTTCCATTCCTTAGCAGTTTGCATTATGAAGGAGGAAGCCAAACGCTTTGTGCAAGAGCGTGAGAAATTACACCTTAAACCCTTTTTAAAATAGATTATATCAGTTTTCACTTACAATTTAATTTTTCCAAGTCTCTAAAACATGACGCGTGTCTACATTAAGTCAGCTTACCTCCACAGGCCCTTAGCCAAACACCCAATAATAGAAACCAATCTAGCTCGGTTCCGAAATGCCTACATAAATCAGCCAATACAAACAAGTTCCATCCAGAGACGCATTCAGAGAACTATGGCTTAATTTTTTTTTAAATCGATACTAAGGAGAATACTTGCAGTATTTTGGAACTAGGGGCATTGGTTACGAAATGGAAAGACGCAATTCCCCATTCCGTAATATATCGAAATGGGACGAAATGATATTCTGTCTTATAAAATTCAAATACGCCGAGTAGTAATAACTCTATTATATATGTATATAATGCGTAATAATATAAGTAATACCCATTAATTTGTACCACAGTTTCACACTGTCTCAAATATATTATTACGCCTTCGGTGTAAAAAAGATTGTGCATTCGAGCGCGGCGAGCGTGACGATCAATGCAAGAAAGTCGGTCTCAAGAATATTCCAAAGAAATTACGGTATGGAAAGTCCGCGCTGCGAAACAACGCCCTGAACATTCTAGGAAATCTTCCCATCGGATTTTTAAGCAGCCGAATTGTGTAACACGGGTTTATATTCCGGAGGGAAGATTTACTGATTTTTTTATACTCGGAAGCGAATAATTCGGAACATAGCCGATTCTATGTTAAGTTTTATCGATATAAAACTTCCAAAACATTTATTAAATATTTAAAACTAGCTGTTGCCCGCGACTTCGTCCGCGTGGACAACTTAACATCACAAATTATCATGTATTTCCCATAGGAATGGGATGTTTTTCAAATAAAAACTATTCTGTATCCTATTCCAGGACCTAACCTATATGTGTGTCAAGTTTCATCACGATCTGTCCAGTGGTTGAAGCGTGATTTAGTAACAAACATCCAAATATCCAAACTTTCGCATTTATAATATTAGTAGGAAGGATTTTAATGCAGGATATATTATAGGCCCATATTATAATACGCTCCTTAATACATACCCAGCTAGATCTACAGGAAGTGACGACGTCGACAAATAGTAGCTGCTCTAAAGCGACCAACAAATCAAGCGATTTAGGGCGGGCGCATGTTTGCGGAAATCCCGGGCTTCCGGGCGATTGATCCCATTAATTTGCAATCAAAAATGAAACGTTTGTTAATTTTATATGTTACGAGTATGTATTGTTTCCCGGCGTTATCTGCCCCGGAGAATTATAGAAAATAAGATGTTTTAAACAATAATTACTACCACTACTTACAGCTCATATCATGAAGCAAAATATTTTTGCTTCAAGATATGATCTTTGAGGTGCGAAAAGTTTTTATCTTCATGATTGACACTAATTGGTTATTAAATTAGATAACAGATGCACATTTTAAAGTCATCTACGATACCTTAACAGCTGACATGATGGGTATGGAAAGCTTTTAAAGCTCATGCACTGTCTCTCTTCGATTTGGACGAAAATTAGTAGAGATGTTACTCTGGTAAATTCATTCATTGTAACATCTATACTAACATCCATCAAAATCGGTCAGTTTCACCTATACCTCATACCAAGAAGAAAAATAATTTTTCGCACCTCATAAGTCACCTCAAAGTTTTTACCTTCATGACTGACACTAATTGGTTATTAAATTTTTTTTTTTTTAGTTTTCTGTATGGGGGGGTACATAATTTATTGTATATGAGTATAAAATACAAGCTGAAAATTAACAAATATGAAACACATCTAATTTAAATAAAAAATTTCGCCTTATTTGTCCAGCGAATGGTGCTGCAACGTGCCTAGGACACTCGCTACGTTTCCCCGCTGGACGGCTAGGGCTACGCGCTGTTGAAGATACCTCCCGCTATTTTTCTCCCCAGAAATATCTATTAATTTTAAACCTAATATATATACCTAATATATAACACATTTTTTTTTTAATGTGACCCATTTTTTTTTATTTATGTGGTCTGCGCGTAGAAGGTAAAAACTTTGAGGTGACTTATGAGGTGCGAAAAATTATTTGATTCTTGGTATGAGGTATAGGTACTATAAACTTGATTAACCTGTATAAATCCTGTTGTGATGTTCCGTTATCCGACAGTGTTAGGTCTCTGCAGAGATCCTTAACTACTGCTACTTTATTATTGTATCTGTGTATTTTTATCGTGCAATGAAGAGTAATGGAATTGAAATAAATTGAAATCCGTACTCTACCCTCACTGGTAAAGGATATGCAGGTATGACCAAAATTTAGTAGTCATAATTCATAATGTCCGAGCTGGGGTGATATCATTCTAGCTAGGACGTGAATAACCCCTTGTATCTCTTGATCTATTTAAGTACAAAATAGTAATAATTGGGTAGTAAATCCTGTGCCGTGTGGTTTCCGGTAGAGTAGAATAGGACCACTCCAACTCTTCCCGTGGATGTCGTACAAGGCGACTAAGGGAATAATACATTGTAAAACATCAGTCAGGCCTCCCCTACCCGTCTGGCCAGCGCGGGGAGTGTAGGCCAAATCCTCCGTCTGTCTCCGGCAGATGAGAGAGGGTTGTGCTCCTGCAGTGGAGACAAAAATAACCTGATGATGATGATGATGATGAAATCCTGCTTGAGTCGGATTACTGAAATTTGACCTCGCGAGGTAGAGTGACGCAAACTAAGTTATGATTGATACCTGTTAACTGTGTTTACTAGTGTTGCCACACTGTACTGTTGTCCCCTCCCCCACAAGTCAATCGCACGCGTCGGTTCTACTCCCGGTTTGTCGAATACGTTCCTCGCGTTGTCCCGCTTTAGTCGTGCAATGCTTTAATCGGGCCTTTTGCACATTATAAGATACGAGACACCAGACAAGAAAAAATTCTATGCGAGTGTCTGATGCGACATAAGAAAAAAAATCTTGTAATAGGTCTCATATAACAACCAATGCGACTGGATTTCATATAAGACATTTCTCATAAGACACAAGTTCTTATAATGTGCAAAAGGGCTAATATGTATGAGATTACCGTCCGATAAGCCGTGTTACGTGATCTGACGCGTGCACCCGACTTGTAGTTTTAGTTTAGTCAATTAATGTTTTGTTGCAGCCAATAAATTAGTATTATATTCTTCTTGTATTGCATAAGGTATATATTTGTTTGACCTTTCTTCTTAGTGTGGTTTTCTATGACCTTCACGCACATTCGAGTAGTGAACTCAAGTGCTATTTTTACACATCAGTAAACTGTGACTCAACTTCATTTAACTAAACGAAATATAATAACGTCAGAACTCAAGAGCTTAAATCATTGAACCGGTAAGGTTTCAACGAAATGTAATAATCAAAATTACGAGCGCCGCGCTTCATCTAATAAATCCCGTAAATCCCGGAAACATTGAATAATTCCCGTGCGCTTCCAACCCTATATTGAAGTAATATTTTTATTATCATTAATGTTGACATTGTTATTACCAATGTTTATTTATGGTCCTATTGTTAATAAATGTTTTGATTGATCTACTGTTCCTTGTTCCAAATCATTTTATAATGCTAATAGGAATCTGAAAGTGTCTTATCGGGGGAAGGTAAGCAGCTTTCCGACATAAGATTGAGCAAAGTGGCGATACATCGTGTCTGCCTACCCCTCTGGGACCAAGACGTGAGCATTATGTATGTATGTATGAATCATCTCCTTCAAAGAAACCACGAACATTAAATAAACATTGTAAATAGTAACTGCTTCATTTTATTTCTGTTTTACTTGCAACACCAGCGGTTCAGTGTTCCTAGGTGAGTACTATACAAGTATATTCAAGCTCCCTGGAGCCCCGCACGTAGCGGAATACCTGTCGGTAGTCTCAGTTACAACGGCGTCACCTGAATCTAGGAGCTACGGATTTACAAACTAAAACAATTTCGAGCTAAATGCAAATAGATAAACTTATGAGTGTTTTTTTATTGGGAAAGGGGGTTGATTGTGATTGTGATTTTGATTATCATCATCAGGTTATTTTTTTGTCTCTACTGCAGGAGCACAACCCTCTCTCATCTGCCGGAGACAGACGGAGGATTTGGTCTACACTCCCCGCGCTGGTCAGACGGGTTGGGGAGGCCCGATTGATGTTTGATAATGTATTCCCTTAGTCGCCTTGTACGACATCCACGGGAAGAGTTGGAGTGGTCCTATTCTACGCTACCGGAAACCACACGGCAAATTGATAATAATGAATGACTTTTATCACCAACCATACCTGTGTCCCCGGCACCTACTTCTACTCAGACGCACGAACGTCCGTATACGTTTGTGTGTGTGCGTAAATTATAATAGGGCTACTGCATCCAGCGGTGAAACAAAGTCGATCGAGAGAGAGACAACGCTATATGTCAATAACATAAGTACTTCTCTTCCTAACTTTTAAGTCGATCTCTCGGTGCCCATAGGGCGTTGGCGTAGGGGGAGGTTGCTTCTTCACGTAGTAATATGAGAATGTTTGTCTAGTCATTGCTACGTAAATCTGGTTCAAAGAATCGATTGGGAACACTGCCCATTTGGGCCGGCCCCATTCGTCAGCATTAAATCGAATCTTCCGTCTCCATCAGGCTAATCGCGTCGATAAATACGCTGGCGTACAATCGGAGGCTAGAATAGGTCCAGCTAATCGAGAATTAGCTCGTCATGTAGCTCGAGTGCTCCATTTCGTTAGGCTTTCGGCTCTAGCTCGAAATCGATTCGTGAATCGAGTATTAATCGGGTTGGGTTTTTGATTGGTGCATTTTCTAGCAATAAATGTTCGGTGTAGTAATTTCGTCATCATGTCAGCCCTTAGACGCCCACTGTTGGACATAAGCCTTTCCCAATGAACACCACCACACCCGGTCCTCCGCCCTCCGCATCCAGTCGCCTCCGGCCACCTTCTTCAGGTCGTCGGTCCATCTGGCGGCGGGGCGT
The DNA here is from genome assembly GCA_947086405.1 of Esperia sulphurella. Taxonomy (NCBI): domain Eukaryota; kingdom Metazoa; phylum Arthropoda; class Insecta; order Lepidoptera; family Oecophoridae; genus Esperia; species Esperia sulphurella. Next base: position 2,232,525 of record OX352270.1, on the reverse strand, counting down.
CCTACCCTGCGCGTGCCGATCCACGGTCTCCACTCTAGAACTCGTCTACCCCAACGGTCATCGATTTTGCGCCCACTGCCACTTCAGCTTACAACATAATCATCATAAACATTGGGGGATTTGCCATAAACACCACGCTTTACAGGCGGACTGGTGATCGCAGTAATGATTTTAATACCTATACACAGGAGAACACTGCTGCATGTGCTTGGCGCAATCCCTTAGTCGCCTTGACGACATCCACGGGAAGATTGGTGGTGACCCTATTCTAAGCCGGGAACCACACGGCAAGTGCAAGGTTGTTATTGGTATTTTCGTACTCTCAAGAAATGTCTAATTTATAAATATTGTATTATTCCGCCCTATTCCTAAAAAAGGTAAAAGCAGACATACCCGGGTGATAGTCATAGTTAAGAAATACATTATTCTAAGATACCTAAGTCATAGAATATACTTAATACTGCACCTAAGTACCTATAACAGTTTTTTTTATATTTTCATCATTAGCTGTTACAAGGCAAACCTTAATTTATAGAATTTTTTTAAGTCGTAAAGATTTGAGAGTTATAAAATATTTCTTGGTTCGTTTCGTTCAGTGCTTAAAAAAGCAGCGAAAGTTACGTTTTAGTTAATAAATCATTATAATTGCGACATTTCGCGGTGAACTTTGATTTAAAACGATACTTAAAGAAGTAACAAATGTTTGACTTATAAAATATAGCTTCAGGTTAATGCTATATTTGCAATCTTTGGAAATTCATGATCAATTTATCGACGTTCAAAAACCTCATATCACGGGTTGTAGAAACTTAATATTAAGATAACTTTTTAAACTCCTATCCCAAGGGGGGGGGGGGGGGGGGGGTCCTACTCGAACGAAGTCGCGGGCAGCAGCAACAGGCCAACAGCTAGGGGATGAAAAAATTCACGCAGATCTGTTTAGCTGTAGAAACGTTGAAGAGGAAAAACTTAACTTAAATATTTGGACGGGATCAAGTACATTTATTCTGACTTTCCGCTTCCGGAACAGCTTGCCACTTTCCTAAATAGCAGTGTTATTGGACAAACGTTTGTCAAACTACCTAACTATGGACTAACGTTGAGTCACTAATATGTTATGACGGACCTATGTCAGTCGACCAAACATACTTTAAACTAATGTTATATCGCTCATGTGTTATGTCGCACATACGTTAGTCAACCAAACATACTGTGAACTAATATTATGTCGTTTATGTGTCATGTCGGACATTACGTTAGTCGACCAAACATACTGCAAACTAATGTTGTGTCGCTCATGTGTTAAAATAACGTCAGTCGACAAAACATACATTAAACTAATGTTTTGTCGCTCACGTGTTATGTCGCACATAAGTTAGTAGACAAAACATACTGCGAGCTAATGTTATGTCGGACAGACGTCAATCGACCAAACATACTTTAAACTAATGTTATATTGCTCATCCTCACACATATGTTAGTAGACAAAACATACTGCGAATTAATGTTATGTCGCTCATGTGTGGACATACGTCAGTCGACCAAACATACTTTAAACTAATGTTATATCGCTTATGTGTTATGTCGCACATACGTTAATAGACAAAAAATACTGCAAACTAATGTTTTGTTGCTCATGTGTTATGTCGGACATACGTCAGTCGACCAAACATACTTTAAACTAATGTTATGTCGCACATACGTTAGTAGACAAAACATACTGCGAACTAATGTTATGTCGCTCATGTGTTATGCTCGACATACGTCAGTCGACTTCGTAATATCCCGTCCATCCCTGGGGCAATCCCTTAGTCACCTACCTTTGGGAAGATTGGAGGTGTCCCTATTATAATCCGGGAACCAACGATCTCTATGTACTACTAGATGGAGCGTTCCAAACAATCGCTGTGTTCCACGCAAGTAGCCACAACTCTTTCACATACACAATGAAACTTGTGCAGTTACTACGTAGAACATTTATTTATTACTCAATATTGACGCTTAAATGTTCTGAGTAGTAACTGCACAAGTTTCAAAGTGAATATGAAAGAGTTGTGGCTACTTTGCGTGGAAAAGAGCGATTGTTTGAAACGCTCCATCTAGTAGTACATAGAGATCGTTGCCGGGAACCACATGGTACCTAAGTATACCTATTTATAAGTAGTTGGTATTTATTTCAGTGGTGTGTGTATGCACGTCCAAGTCGAGGGCATAACTAGTACACTAATATAAATGTTTAAAAACAAATTAATTCCCAAATATAAAGTTAGAACTGTCGTGACGCGAGCTATTCTAACTTGTTTCACTATCCGATTTTATTGCTTTAGGTAACATCCGATTTATCGCTATACTTTGACCCTAGGGTTCCGTACAGTTCGTGGTTGGGACTCATAACTCTATGGTTAAAGTGATCACTTTTAGTTCGTAACGTTTCAATTGAAATTTTAGTGCTGTTTGTGACCTCGTTCGGATTTAGGGTTGTCAGAAATATAATGAGTTTATTTTATTACTTACTAGTAGTTCGGTCTGTATTAATGTCGCCTTTAATGGATTTTTTTTTTAAATTTTCGTACTTTAGTTTATATGTTTGTGATATGATAAGTATAGACAGTCAGCATCGGAACTAAAGTGACCATTAAATATGGTGTCACTGATCGAAATTAAATAATTTATAAAAGATATATTAGACTGAAAAACATATTGGAAATCGCTTGTTGAAGATTTACAATCACATAAAGGAGAGACTAGTAACGACTTTTAAACAAAGAAATAGTAGAAACACAGGTTAAAGATAAAAATATTACCAAAATTATAAAACTATTCGTAATTTAAATATCATTTTCTAACGTCATTTATAGGTTCGTGTTAATTTCAACTTTTAACCTGACAACCCTGATTTGATGCTCGAATTTCAAGTACTCGTTGTGCGAAAGTTTAAAATTGGTAATTTATGACAACGTGCGACCTTTTTATTGGTTTTGTGTTTTTTGCAGACAGTCGATAAGTAAACAATACTGCCTAATAATTTCGCATCGATGCCTGCTTTCGGATGTAAATTGAAAGGTGAACAGAAATCTTCTGGGTAAGCGCGCTCCACCTTAGGCCTCTTCATCATTTACCATCAGGTGAGATTGAGGTCAAGCGCAAACCCATCAACAATAAAAAAATAAATGTTTTATTTATTACTTCAAAGTACTCGAAACGGATATATTTTGTTTCGGAAAATTCTTCAGTCTGTATCATAAATATAGCTTGGTTTATTGGGCGGTCTCTGTAGGAGACAAACAAGACATCAACATTAAATAAAAACACTATTTAGAACATAGTTTTCAACCATAATTATACTAAAATCCTTTTAGAGACATTTGCTTACTGAGTGGAAATATAAATAATATAGTCTGGTTATTTATATTTCCACTCAGTAAGCAAATGTCTACAACCTACATCTTGTTCTTCTAATAGTATTAATTGTGCTCTTAAACATACGAATCACTCCATTCACCACAGTAACTCATGCCTGGATTACAGCAAACGGTATAACTCAACACGCCTAAGTCCATTTACTGCCTGGCTAGAGGGCGTTGAATAAGCTGATTTGATGCCATTAGACAGATATGATAAGTAATGCAGATAAAGGGAGGCTAGACCAATAATAATTAGCGAAAGTTTTAATTAATAAATAAATATCTGATTTCTTCCAGTAACTCAGTATCACATTTAGAAATCATTCATGAAAAAAACATCTCATTTTTACGAAATTTGGATAAAAAAATGCAATATTTCTCGAATGTACGAGTATGTTTATCATATGGGCGAGGTCAACGGCCGCGCCGCGGCGAACGACGCTTTCGTTGCTAACAGCCCCCCTTAGTATGTATACATATTTTGCGACAAATAATTAATTTATCGTAAAATAAGTTAGAAAATCTGTTATAATCGCACAATACCATATGTGTTAATAATAAAACGTACAGCTTTTGCGGCCGACACACTGACAACTGACAAAGAACACATACAATTTTCCATTAACCAATTATTGGTTAAAGGAAAACAGGCACACACTTCATCATGATAGAGTCATGGATATTTTTTATTTTATTTTGTTGGCTACATTAATCGTCCTTTCATTTAACATTTTCTTAATAAAAATATATTTTTGTACTTTATTTTACAGAGGGTTCGCGACCCTCCGCGACCCCCCTTGTAGGGGTCTTTGCGTCCCCCAAGAGGGGGGGGGGGGACGACTACGACACCTTGAAAAGCGCTGTATCAGTATTACGTACAAGTAAGAACAAGAACTTAAATACTTACCTATATATTTATGTATAGGTTTGTACTTTTGGAAGTAATTTTAATGTATTTTATAAACCTATAACCTACTTTCGTCCTAGTTTCTCGCCTATTCTTATCGTCTACCCAAAGCCCGTCTGCTCAACAAATACTTACATCGATTTCATAATTTAGTTTAATTTTAATAATAAGGAAACTGTGAGAACTCAACGATAACCCACAAAGTTTCTAACCAAAGGACAGACAACTTAAATTTTTAACTAACGACACGAACTCGCCCGCATCGCAAGTTCAAAAGTACACTACGTACTCATAAAGAGTTAATATTTCAACGTTACAGACAAAGAGGGCAGTAGTCACGGAGCAACTTTTAATTTGCTTAAAGTTGTAACAAGTCGGGAGTTGCTGGCAACGACTCCGTTGGGCACCAAATTAGGTACAGTCGCAGACTGAAATGTAAGGCTGGGTCTAAGCCACGACTTTTGTATATAAATTCTAATACAATTAAATATTACTTGACAATAATCTTAATAGTTTTTATACATTTCTATGATGAGAAACTAAACTATTCCAGACCCTAATAATCATCGTCAGCCGATTAGAAAGACACTATTGGTGCCCACCATTGTACATTGAGGGATTTGTTATAATCACCACGCTTGGCAGGCGGATTAGTGAACTCAGTAATTATTATATATTGTATATGTTTTGGTGCACAATAAAGAATATTTGAATTCAATTTTTTTTTAAATATCTCAGACATTCACACCAATTATCCAGTCCCAAACTAGGCAGAGACTGTGCTATGGTTACTAGATAACCGATACACATACTTAAATAAATATATAAACATCCAAGACTTGGGTACAAACATTCACATTCATCATACGAACATTTGCCCCTAGCGGGATTCGGACCCGCAACCTCCGGCGTGGCAGTCCGATAGCTACTCGTTCCGCCACGGAGGTCGTCCGATGGACCGATGACCTGAAGAAGGTGAACGATAGCTTCTTAGTTGATTAAAGCTGCATGTCGCATCCGACGTCGACCACTGTGGTCGAAGCCTAAGAAAGTCGTCCCCTGATAGTTTAATTCGTATCGTGAACTACATTTTTTCTTCATTCTGCTGGACCTTTTTCATTCGTTTTAAGATGTACAATGGCTTGTTTCAATTTGATTAAAGAGTTAATGCAATTAACAACTACCCGTACTCATCTGGGATAGTATCCTACGAGCTACAAATACATTTTGTACTGTCTAAACCAGGGATTCCCAAAGTGGTCTAAAACTAGACCCCTATTAATTATAGCCAGTAAAAAAAAAGTTACTAAATGGGACGAGGGAGTCCCATTCCGTAACTGGCTTCGAACTGGGAAATTACATTTCCCATTTCGTAGCCAGTTACGAAATCTGGTTACGAAATGGGACGAAAGGATTAACACAAGTTCTTATTTGAAACTCCCCTGACCCCTGGGAAACCGATTTGGACCCCTAGGGGTCGGAATCGACCACTTTGGGAATCCCTGGTCTAGACTGAGACCTTGAAATAGCCCCAACTCGAATAATAATCATCTCAGTTTTTTTTTAAAATGGCTTACCGTATTTTGACCTCTTTGGACTGCCAATCTGTGTGCTTATCGAAGCTGATGAGGATGGCTGCGATCTCCTGTAACAAGCAGAAAACAATATTCAATAGGTTATCCTTCATCCAGTGCTTTCAGTGGCAAGGCAAGACCTATATTTGCTGTAGGCAATGTCTCGACTGCGAGTGTGGTGAGTCGGACCAAACCGCTCATCACATTCCGTGGGAGTGCACACGGTGGGATCGGGAACGTGAACTCATGCTATCGGATCTAAATTACGTGAACCGTCCGGTATACTATGGAGATCTGGTTGCGAACCGTCACAATTTCCGAGCGTTTAAGCGTTTTTGCCATGCCTACTATTGGCACTACTATACGAAGTAGCCTTCTGCTACTCCGTCACAGCTCACTGCGTCACAAAGGCGCTAATACGTCCGTGGTGTTCAAACTAGGTGGCCAGGCTTATCTTGGCCATACCAAAACCCCCAACCCCCCGACATGACCACTCTGGTCATCGTTTCATTGCTACACTCCCATTTGCTAGAGGGGAAGTGGGAACTCTCTTCCTACTTTGACTTACTTCTTTAATTAACTTTGTCTGGGGCCCAAGGTAGCGTAAATTCATGACCTGGGACTTGCCCTACCTTCACTGGTAGGTGTCTTTGCAGTTACCTCCGTTGATCCTCGCTTAGAGGAGTTGCGGGGGTAGAATGGTGAGGAGGCGGGAATGTAGGCAATGTCTGTCCCCAGTGGGAATCGAACCCACGACCTCTGGCGCTCGGCGTCGGTTTACGGCAAAAAATATAGTTCGGAAAAATCTTGAATAATGTAGTTTTTGAAATAATTACTCTCACACACCCACGTGTATGGGTAGGGTGGCCATCCGCCCGTAAACCTACCTTTCCAGGCATATACAAGGTTTTAATTTGCTACTTGTTAAAAATTTAATGCCTACCCTATACACAATCACCTAAACATATTCATAATAATAGAATGACTAAAGAGGAACGAAAATAATATGTAAAATTTAAAAGAATTAATTGTCACAGTGATAAAATGTCAGATATTAATGAATGTCAAAGTTACTAAAATTTACTATTATTATCAAATGTCAGAAATTATATACACTATTTATAGTCCATATATTCATAAACACTGTAGAAACACCTTTCAGCGAGCCATAATTTGATTGTAAGCTCCAAAATCCGGGGTGTTCATGCTTCTTATCCTAGTTCGCAGGTTTTAGACATGGCAACCTTATGTACGGCAGGTTGATGTGCCTGTAATAGTAGTGAGATCTGTTAGCTTGTATGCAGTGTCGAGGGACGAGCGGGGGTGTGCCTGCACGGTGGAGTTATTACCGGGGCAATGTGTACGCTTCTACAACAATCTACCAGAGGAAATCTTAAATATGACGGACAGAAAGTTTAAGATTCACATTAAAATACAACTTTGTAAGAAAGCCTATTATAAAATAAACGATTATTTGACGATGACAAAGATGCCTGGTACTAATGTTAATTCAGCTTCGCAAAATCTTTATTAATTGTATGCAAACTTGATTTTTAAAAGATGTGTTGCGTGAAGTTTGTTGCGCCGTTTCTTCTTCTCAGCCCTAATACATAGGAAGCGGTAGTCGATAATAAAAAATGACGTGTATAAATGTACCAAGTGTACTCATATGCAATAAATGATTTTGACTATGATTTAACCACTCACTAGGCCATAAATACCACAGACCGGTAGCGGGCAGCAGCGTCACCGAAGTAGACTGCGATGACTAACTCATCTATCCAGAGTGGCGATTATGGACAAAACTGTCCCGTGAGCAGTGTGGCGTTCATTGGGGAAGCCCTATCTAGTCTAGCAGTGGACGTCGACGGGCTAATAATGATGATGATTATAATAATTATATTATCAGTAAAGTCAGCCAATTAAGAACATATACCTATCTTATCTTCTTAGGGGGCCAAGAAGACCTGCCGACACTTCGACCCTTCAGGATTTTTTGTGCCAAACCCCTGACCACCAACGGTGCCCCAAGCCGATTTGGTGGACTTCACATACGCCTCAGAATTTCTTCTTCGGCGTATGCAGGTTTCCTTACGATGTTTTCCTTCACCGAAAAGCCTGTGGTATTATAAATAAACCGTACTTAAGTTCCGTAAAACTCATTGGTACGGGCGGGGTTTGAACCCACGATCTCATGAACGTGAGGCGAGTGCACAACCAACCGGCTACCACGGCTCAACATATACCTAAGAAAGGCATGTTTACAATTTGTCTCTGAGGGATCTAGAACTCGTTTTCAAAGATTAAGAAAACTTGCAGCTAAGAAAGAAATTTCTTCAGGCTAAAAAAATTTAGTTCAACGATAAAACTCCCGTTCAGAATTTGTTATTCTACTAAATAAATCATACACTCTTTTATGCGGGGTTGGAATAACAAGTGAATGTAATCGTAAACTTTTTTCCTCTATTCCCTGAACGAATGAACGAAATGAGACGTTGAGATTTGAATTATTAAGGGGTGTGGCAAAATAAAATTTACAGAGTCCGTACATGACATATATAATGTACTAATAATAATGACGTCACAACATATATGTCGGCGAAATAATAAAAGAGGAGCTAAATTGAAGGCACAGTGTATGCTCGGCGCGCCGTTCGGCTTGGTTCGGCGATCGTCGCGAGCACGCGCTGACGGAACGTCGGGTATAACTTGCGCAGACGCAGAACCGAAACAGTCTTCGATGGAAATGCGAGCGGTGCGCAGGCGTTACGCTGACAGATCGTCTGCCTTCTAAATCGTTACTTGTTGATATAGTGTAATTTCATGTAGTGTCATTTAGGTCAGTAAACGTGTTAACTTTGTAACGGCGTTAAACTCAATTTGGGAGCCCACACTTTCGGCGGAACCAGGAACCTACGACATATATTTACCCCAGCCCAAGACAGCACAATTTACAAAAAAGGGTGGAAACAGAACCTTAAAGGGGAAAGTACCCACAGCAAAGGAGAATTTCCAAAACCGGGCTAAAAATTTATTACAATTTACTCGTGTGTACCAAATTATTAGTCTCAATTATGAATGCCTTCAATTTATTTATTTTTTGAAACCAGGGGAATAGGTCGTTTAACAATCTATCTATTGTCGCAGTGGTAGATAGCACTTGGTCTGCCCTTGCTTGAGTTTGGTTACAGGGAGGTGGAAGTAATGTGGTGGGATACTTCTATCCTTTTTTGACAGATTGTACGGCTCATATAAACTGAGATTGTGCTGAATGGCGTTAAGTGCGTTTATGAGCGACAATATTGAGAACTTTTCGAGAATATTCCAGATTTTTCCAGAATGGTCTAGAATATTTTTAAATTTTTTATATGAACTATGAAAGTGTGTGACTGTAATTGGTCCAGAATGTTGTAGATTGGTCTCAAAATTTCAAGAATGATCTGGGAAGTTCTGTTTATAATACCAGAAAAGCGACGATATGTGAATTGTCATGTCGGCTACCTGCAGGTCTTTAAAATTCGCACCATACGTAACTTATCAACGCGAACGAATTGATGTTGAATCCACCGATGTTGATTCATTGAGCGGCATATATGTCCGCTGCCACTATGAAATAGAGCTGATCCGGCCGCTGATCGCCCGCTATATGTGCTCATAGCCAGAGATGACAGCGTCACTAGGTCAAAGAAACATCGCTTCAAAGAAGCTGTGAACGGTAAGTGGTACTTCGCACCCGACCAAAGGCAAGTAACATAGACTAGACAAGTCTATGATTATATATACCTATTGATCGCACCACTATACCAGAATAATCCACTTAACTCCATGCGAATTCGTTTTATTCGGTTTACATGTGATTTTAAATCCTTGTTATATTAGGTACTTTATTGAAATGAAATGAAATGAAATGAAATTTATTTGCCTAGAATATGGTGATAAAATTGATGACATATTAAGGGTAATGTTTCCTACATATTCTGCCGAACTACAGCGTGCAAATATTAATAACACAGATACTATACTATACTATACAATAATACTATTCGGGTTACCGTCCAGAACTAAAATGTAATCTGTTCTGTATGTCTAATAAATTAAATAAAAGATTAGAATTGAAATACAAATATAAATTACCAAATATTACAAATGTCAAGTATTTAAGATTATGGGAGCATTCTTATACATTTATATTTTTCTATCGTTAATAAATTCATTTACGTTATAGTAACATTTATCCAATAAAAAGTTAAACATGTTTTTCTTAAATAAATGTAATGTTTTGTCTTTAAAACTGTCAGGAAGTTTATTATATATACGAGTTGCCATGCAGAAACAATTTTTACTAAAAACTACTAGTCGTTGGATTGGAACACAAAGTTTATTTTCATATCTACCCCTTCTACTATTTACATCGCACTTCTTATTAAATAAAAAAGGGTGTTTATGTACAAATACACACATCTCATATATATAGAGACAGGGTAATGGTAAAATCTTTAGATTTTTAAACAATGGTTTACAACTATTAAGATAATGTGCTCCACAGAGAGCTCTTACACATTTCTTCTGTGCTATGAAAACCTTTTCTGACTCTACTGAATAACCCCATAATATTAAACCATATCTTAGGACTGAAGATACGTATCCATGATAGGCTAGAGTAGCAGACTTTTCTGTAGCTATCTGTTTTAATCGGTATAGTACATACACGAAACGATCTATTTTTATGCATAATTTATTAACATGTGATTTCCAATCGCAGTATTTGTCTACTGTAAATCCCAAAAATACCGCCTCATTCACTATCTCAATCTTCTCGTTGTTAAAAGAGACATCAGGATTCAGAGCTGTGCTATTGTATGTTTGGAACTCAATGAGTTTAGTTTTTGACACGTTAACATTTAAGTTATTTTGTTTTAACCAATTACTAATTAAAGTTAAGGTGTTATTTATTTCGTTTTCAAATAAAGTTTTGTTCTTATCTTTGGATTTTATTAGTAACGTCGTGTCGTCCGCAAACAGTATACAGTCATGTTCAGTCGTATTTGGTAAGTCATTTATATATAGGAGGAATAATAACGGACCTAACACGCTTCCCTGGGGCACTCCAAAGTTGTTTTGAGAGAAGGTCGATCTATAGATCTTTTTGTGAAGTTTATGAGTTTGTGTGATTTCTACGCATTGTTGTCTATCATTTAAAAAACTACTGATCCATTCATATGAATTTCCTCTAATTCCATAGTTAAAGAGTTTCTCTAATAGAGTCCTATGGCAAACGAAGTCAAAAGCTTTACTCATGTCTAGGAATATGGATACTAAACGAGTGCCTTTACTGAGACTCTCTGTTACGATTTTCATTAATGAAAAACAGGCCAGTGTCGTGGAACTACTCTTTCTGAAACCGAATTGTTGTGGCGTCAAAATGTTAAATGTCGTTATGAAGTTATTAAGTTTTTTAAACATTATTTTTTCGAAAATTTTGGATAGTACCGGATTAAGAGTGATAGGACGATAATTGTTCATATCCTGTTTATCACCTTTTTTATGCAACGGCTTTACTATAGCAAATTTGAGACGCGAAGGAAAAATGCCTTGTTCAAAAGACAGATTAATGATGTGAGTCAGTGGTCCCGCCAGATACACTGCACACTTTTTTAAAATATTTATGTTTAGGTTATCACAACCGGTTGAATTTGTATTTTTTAAAGATTTAAACACTTGAAGAATTTCCATATTATTTGTGGGTATTATATACATAGTTTTGTTAGTTCGGGGTATTTTGACAGTATTTTCTGATTTAGGTTTATCTTTAGTTTTCTCGTTAAAATTACTTTTATTATTTAATTCAATAAAAAATTTATTAAATAGTTCCGCTATTTCCTTTGGTTCTGTAAACATATTATTATTTAATTTTATTTTGCTTATTTCCTTATTTGATATGTTGGTTTCTGTACTATTTTTTATCACTTCCCATGAAGCTTTACATTTATTACTTGCTTTTTTTATATATTTTATATTATCTAATTCTTGGGCTTTATGTATACATCTTTTTAGAATGTTAGAGTATTTTAAATATTTAAGTTTATTTCTCTTCTTATTTGCTGGTGATATTTTATATGCGAGATATAATCGCCTTTTATTTATACAACAACGCTTTAAGTTTCTTGACACCCATTTACGCCTTAATGTTTTGTTAACTTTTTTAATTGTTATTTTTGGGAAACACAGATCGTAAAATAGGGAAAGAGTATCATGAAAAACATTAAATGCTGTGTTGCAGTCGTTCTCTATAGTAACTTCACTAAATGATAGTGCCGCTATGCATTCACAGAACTTAATTATGTTATCTTCACATAAATCTCTTTTATGTTCAAACCAATATAGAGTCTTCGAACCAATATTTTCCATAATCTCGAAGGATATCGTTTGGGCCGTTTCATGATCTGACAACGCTATGTAATGTATGTCGGATTTTACGTCTGGTAAATTACTGATTATTAAATCTAAGCAAGACATACCTCTAGTCGGTCTCGATATGTGATTAGTGTAGTTATAATTATTTAGCATTGACATAAGTTCTTTAGGGTATTTATTATTTTTTAATAAGTTAATATTCCAGTCGCCACACAATACTATGTTTTTTTTACTGAAACGTTTATTGATAATTCCTAGAAAATTCTGAAGCTTAAATAGAAAAAATTTAACATCTTTTGCATAACTATGTTGTTTGGGAATTCTGTAAAAACATGCGACTATTAGGTTTATGTCGGAAATTTCAGTAACACAATATTCAAATAGATATGGTACTGGTTCAATTGGAATATTTATTTCCTTGTATTTAAATTTTTTACTTACTAGGATACAAGTCCCTCCTCTTCGTTCGTTTGCACGACAGTATGAAGACGCTAAATGAAATTTTTTTAAGTTTAGATTAGCTTCTGCACCACGTTTTATGAATGTTTCTGTTAAACATATTATGTCGATTTTGCCTATTTGTTTGGATAAATCATCCATAGCTAGTTCTAGATAATCCGTTTTACTCAGGACGCCCTGTATGTTCTGATGTAAAAGTGTTATTTTTACTTTAGATTGATCTACGAAAAAACTTATTTGTCATCATAACACTGTGATTGTTATGAGGGGATTGATTGGGGGTAGATATATTGCTATCTGATTTTTTTGCATCTTTGCATCGAGGAGATTTTTGTTGTAATGTTTTTTGTACTGAATCATTGTTTGCTTTAATATGGATTTCGTTTAAATACTCTTTTTGACAGTTTAGGTAAGCAATTTCTACATTAATTTTATCTGACATATGACCAAGATTTGATTGGAAAATGTCACTATAACTACTGCTTTTAAGATCCAGGAATTCACAGTTCTTATAATTTTTTAATAACAATCTGATATTTGAGTTTAACAATGTCACGTTCAAAAACCTATTGCTTTTTATGCTTAATACAAAAACTTTGTTATTTTTTAAGTTACAAAGCGAATTACATAAATTTGAAAACAGTTCGTAAGGATTCTTATCATGTGATCCAAGGCCCAAAATGACGATGTCATCTTTCTTCAGTGAACTCGTTATATAATTACAGCTATTTAATATATGTGTACTTGTTGCAAAAGGTTTCACGATTCCTAAGATAGTGTATACATCATTACATCTGTTTCTCCTTTTTTTAGTAAGTTCCGCCGAAAGTCCGCGTACTTGTTCGTCACCGATTATATGAATGGTCGCATGTCTTGTTGTGTTGTCATCTAACAATGAATTCTGTTTCTGGGTGACCACATTCACAGAATGTTTTTCAGACGTGGTGCCATCTAGCGTTTGGTTTCCAAGTTTATACATGTCTAATTGCAACGGTAGTTGTTTTTCTGATTTATTTATTTCGGGTTTCTCAATTTCATATGGAGGTTGTTGTTTGTTTTCTTCTGTAGTCGCATTTGGCTTAGTATTCATGGAGATGGGTGCCGTATCTGAGGTACTAGCGCCATTAAGCGATGTGTGTTTGTTTATTGCAATAATTTCCGCCAACATTGGCGTATTTTCTAAAATAAGTGGCTGCTGCACTACAGTAGAATTTAATAACTTTTCGTGGGATGTGGGCGCCCCTCTTCTTTTTCCTCTCAGCATAGGTGTTTTCAAGGGAGTTTTAAAAGGTGAACCTACAGTTTCTTCCTCTAACAATTTCCTATATAAATCACACTTCTTTCTCGTCTCGGTTAAAGTATCTTGTAGGGCATAGTTTTCGCTTAGAAGATTTTGTATTTCAGCATCTGCCCCTAACATTTGTTCCTGGAGACTTTTTATTTGTACTTTTAAGTCATCTACAACATAGTTTTGTGTTTGGGATTCTAAGTTAGGTAAGCTGCAAATACTATTGTCATTTGAATTTGGGCTTATAGTTGAACTAAGAATGTTGAAACTATTTTCGCTTAAGTGTGATAAATCCAGACTTTTGTTAAGGCTCGTATTTTGATTTATGATATCTTTACTTTTATAAATTGGTATTTGTTTTTTTGTAATTACGGGTACTAAATTACGACATTTTTGACACTTCCAGTTGATTCTATTCTGTGGAGTCATTAAATTGAATCTTTTTTCAGCGACATTAGCACATTTAAGGTCGTAATGTAGTTTACAATTCAAACATGTAATGAATTGTCTGTTAGGTATTTTGTTATTACAACGGCTACATATGTTTGGCATCTTGAAGTTAAAAAATATAAAAAAAAAAAAAAAAAAAAAAAAGATTATCGACACCACTTCAGAGGATCGAACCGGCGGTCACCAGGCGACACCAGAATTTATCTTTTCTCTCTGCCGCTGCGCCACTATAGCCGTTATCATGTGCGCCGAAAATGCCGATTATAATAAAACTTGTATTACAATTAGTCAAGGACATATGCGTGCGCGGCGTCTACTTTAACTTTCACTTTAGCCGAGCACAATACACAGTCACTGATTCTAACGGATAATTTTAAACTGTTTTTAGATAATATGGTCTAAACAAATCATTTTTCATGTAAATTTTTGCACCAATAGATTGCACAAACTTTTGTACAACCGTTAATATAAGCTAAAATTGTAACCACTTATTTTTAACACGATTTTAGATTTATCAAATGAGGAACACAAAATATGCGGGTGTTACTTGTGCGGGTCAAAGTTGATTTATTGTTATATATCAACTTTTTATTGAAAACCTTAAATGAAATGGACTACAAATGAAACCAAATTGCCAATCTTATAATATAAATATCACTTTCGTAACGTTAGATAAATAATATTTGTTAAAGTTAAAGCCCTTTTGGGGGGCTGCGATGCCTTTGAACTACCATGACAGATCTCTACAAAATATTGACAATACTTAACATTTTTAACATATATTGACAATACTTAACATTTTTCAACATGATTCAATTTAATTTAAAAAATATTAAAGTCTATTATGCACTTATTTTGCCCCCCTCGCTCTCACTGCCTTGTCTCACACCCTGTAAGGTTGGCTGGAAGAGATCTCTTTTAGGGATAAGCTCACCTTTGTACACACCATTTATTACTGTATTTAGTTTTAAGTTGTGCAGTAAAGAATATATATATATAAAGATTTTATTATTTATACCACACTTCAGAGTCCATATTGTTTTTAGTAAAATCCTATAAACGATGTTAGTTGATTTCAAAATTTAATTAATTTAAAATTTATGTGTAATCAAATCACTGACAGTGGGCTTGATCCACAAGTTCCAGATCGCTCAGCGAGCTATGGAGAGGGCTATGCTCGGGGTTTTATTGAAGGATATGATTCGTATTGAAGAGATCCGACGAGGAACGAAGGTGACCGACATAGCTGAAAGAATTAGCAAGCTGAAGTGGCAGTGGGCGGGCCACATCTGTCGCAGAACCGACGGCTGTTGGGGCAGACGAGTTCTGGAGTGGAGACCGCGGATCGGCACACGCAGGATGGGACGCCCCGCCGCCAGATGGACTGACGACCTGAAGAAGGTGGCCGGAAGCGGCTGGATGCGGAGGGTGGAGGACCGGGTGTGGTGGCGTTCGTTGGGGAAGACCTATGTCCAAGAGTGGACGTCTAAGGGCTGATATAATGAACCAAATCGAGTGCCACAATGAAGGCACGACTTTAAAATTAGCACTGAAATTGTAGCTATTCCTACATTATTATAAAAATAAAGATGAAACGAATTCTAGCGCTGTCAAATTTTAAATGTGCCTTCAGAATTGGTCTTAAATATATAGACAAAATATTTAGGAATATCTGGATGAAGTCCTTTTACTTAATTTTGTAAAATAACAATGCCGTATTCCAGTTTGAAGAGTAGGAGACGCCTCCTGCTTACGAGTAAAATAAAATAAAACAATATACATTATATTAATCAGTTACTTTTTAATTAAACACAAACATTTCGTCGTATGAGCAGTATGAATCGAGCCCAATATCTCTCCCATTTACCTCCAAAGTTACAAAAAATAACTTAAAATAACAATAATAAAAGACAATGTCCCAAAGTTGTACAGGGGAAGCAACAAATTAACAAACTAACAAATGTATACAGCGTGACCTTCTTTTCGGGTCACCGTCTAAGGAGACCCGTCGGAAATTCTCCCGCTTCCCGTAACGGGACATCGTAAGCGAGACTTTCCTTAACTAATTCAAGCTGCTTAAGTATGCCGGTCCCGGCTCGGATTATATTCGTGGCGATAAATCTGCGGAGGTCCCGATGTGTTTATAAATTTAACAGCGCTATGTGATCTTATTTACTTTGGTTTTTTTACGGGACAAATGGGAACGGGACGTGACACACTCATGTTGGACATGTAAGTAGATATGGGATGAAGTGTTACTTCGCCCCGGGGCGAGTCGTGAGGTAGGGCATTTCCAGACAAGTACAATATGGATCTTTTTAAAAGAAGAGTGAATAAGCATCTTCTGGGTAAGCGCGCTTCCACCTTAGGCCTCGTCGTCACTTACCATCAGGTGAAATCGAGGTCAAGTGTAAACCATCAGGAATAAAAAAGGGATATAGTATACATTCACATTCCGTATTAAATGACCACCTTACCGTATTCCTTGAATATAATGTTCAAATTAGAATGAATTTGATCATTTATCGTAGAGCATTGACTGTACCTAAATAAAAAGAAATGTAATATTAAGTTTAAACTCAAAATAATTGAGACTTAGCTAGTAGGGAAGAAAGAAAAACTTTTGAGAGGTTCTTGTAGTTACTTCGCTTTCTCCAATGTTATAAAAATGCTAGGAAAGGACCATTTAAGGTCCCTGTAAGTACTAAAAATCTGTAGTATTATGACAGTCCCTAATAACTCGTCTAATTCTAGGCTCAATCGTTTACACTTCACGCTATCATCATCAGGTTATTTTTGTCTCCACTGCAGGAGCACAAGCCTCTCTCATCTACTGGAGACAGATGGAGGATTTGGCCTACACTCCCCGCGCTGGCCAGACGGGTTGGGAAGACCTGATTGATGTTTTATAATGTATTCCCTTAGTCGCCTTGTACGACATCCACGGGAAGAGTTGGAGTGGTCCTATTCTACTCTACCGGAAACCACACGGCAATACGCCACGCTATACGCCATTGGAACTAATTGCCTGTTTTGATGAAGACTAGCGCAATTGACGCGGTCAAGCGACAAGTCAAGGAACATTTTCTCACTCCCACTCTTTCTTTGCCGTGTGGTTCACGACTTAGAATAGGGCCACCCCCAATCTTCCAGACGACTAAGGGATTGGACCAGGGACGGGCAGTGCCCGCAGCGCAGGCTCTCTTGCAGAGGGGGCAGCGAATGACACCTCTACAAGAGAGCCTGGCTCTGACGCAGACTTCCCACACCCTGGGAAGGGTGTGAGATGAAGACTGACTTGACGGGCAGCGCGGTCTCCTGTGTATATTAAGATCATTACTGCGATCACCAATTCGCCTGCCAAGCGTGGTGGTTATGGCAAATACCCCAATGGACAGCCCACCAAACGTGGCATTCTATTGGGGAGGCTTATGTTCAGCAGTGGAATTAGTTCGGCTGATAACGATGATGACAACAATCTAACAAAGAATTTTCTAAAAAATAAAGAAAAACGCAAATCAACGGAAACACGAAAATTACAAAAGCGCAAAATCAGCAACCATTATATCCACCTAATCATAACGTAAACCTTACAAAAGGGGGTAATTTGGTCGCAAATTTGTGTAGAAAATTTTAATAAACGAATTATTAGGGACGGGCGGACAAGCCGTTGAATTTTCGCCAGAAGGGTTTCACTTACCCGTCCCAATAAATGATAAAGGTGGGGATTTGGTACATAGTTTTAGCGTATTTTAGTATGACTAGCGACTTCGGAAAGTAATAGAACCTATGGAATAGAAAGGAAAGCATTTATGAACAAAATTTAAGGTTATGCGTAGCATGCTTTAAGTCGACTTTTGGTTATAAACATAGACATTTATTAATGGTAATCGGCAATTACAGGTCATACAATTTTAAAATCTATAACATAACATAGTAATAAATATTATATAAAATGATTATGTCTCATAAAAGAATAAACAAACATTAAACACTACTATAAGTCGTACGATTTCTTCAAATACTTCTTACATACATACATACATAATGCTCACGCCTTGGTCCCAGAGGGGTAGGCAGAAACGATGTATCGCCACTTTGCGCAATCTAATGTCGCAAAGTGGCTATCCTTTTCGCCCCGTGATACCCCTTGACGTGATGTGTTGTGAACAACATCGCCGCCTTGTTGAGGTATCACGATTAGCTAGGGAGTTAATTATCCACCTCATTAGAGCCCCGCATGATGCAAATACTTTTTCTTTTTCTTAAAATTGCCTTTCTAAGGATTCCGTCAATCTCATGTGCATATAGGACGAATACAAACATGGAGAGCACGCCTTAACGAATTAAGCTTACTAGAGCACCGAGTGAGTGTCGCCAGATCAAAGGATATCACGATAACTTTTAACCTGCCCACATGGATTTCCGTAGTCATAGAAGTGCAAAGGACGAAGCTAGAATCCTACTTCCTACTAATATTATAAATGTGAAAGTTTGGATGTTTGGATGTTTGTTACTCAATCATGCTTCAACCACTGGACGGATCGGGATGAAACTTAACACACATATAGGTTAGGTTCTGGATTAGGATATAGGATAGTTTTATCCCGAAAAAACCTCCCAATCCTACGGGAAATACGTAATAATTTGTGATGTTAAGTTGTCCACGCGGACGAAGTCGCGGGCAACAGCTAGTTTTTAATATGTAACAAATGTTTTGGAAGTTTTATATCGATAGCAATTATGCTTCAACCACTGGACGGATCTGGATGAATCTTGGCACACATATAGGTTAGGTCCTTGAATAGGATATAGGATAGTTTTTATCCCGATAAAATATCCCATTCCTACGGGAAATACGTAATAATTTGTGATGTTAAGTTGTCCACGCGGACTAAGTCGCGGGCAATAGCTAGTAGTTGATAAATTATTTGTATTCACTAACATTAATGAGTACTGTGGTGACCATTACACACCAAACATCGCTAAAACTTAATACATTCGAAAGCAAAGTAACCTAGGAGTGTTTCCGTAATGGATACCACCACGGAAATGGTCAAATATTTCAAATGAAATGGAATCTAATGACACTGTAACAACTGACTAGGTTGTAGCAATGTGACTAAGAAACGGCGCAACAAACTTTCAGCAAAACCTCTTTTAAAATCAAGTTTGCATACAGTATTACAAAGACTGTGCGAAGCTGAAGCATCATTAGTACCAGACATCTTTGTCATTCATCATCATCAGGTTATTTTTATCTCCACTGCAGGAGCAAAACCCTCTCTCATCTGCCGGAGACAGACGGAGGATTTGGCCCACACTCCCCGTGCTGTCCAGACGGGTTGGGGAGGTCTGATTGATGTTTTATAATGCATTCCCTTAGTCGCCTTGTACAACATCCACGGGAAGAGTTGGAGTGGTCCTATTCTACTCTACTGGAAACCACACGGCAATTGTCATAAACGATTATATGAATGACAAAAAAAATGAAAATCGTTTATTTTTTAATAGCCTTTTATACCAAGTTGTTTTTAAAATGATTTTAAAGCTTTCGTCCGTCATGTTTAAGATTTCCTCTGGTAGTTTGTCGTAGAAGCGTATACAATATCAATAAATCAATCAATATCTCAGACATTCACACCAATTATCCAGTCCCAAATTAGGCAGAGCCTGTGGTATGGTTACTAGATAACGGATAGACATACTTAAATAAATATATACACATCCAAGACTTGGGTACAAACATTCATATTCATCATACGAACATTTGCCCTAGCGGGTTTCGAACCCGCAACCTCCGGCGTGGCAGTCTGAGAGCTACCCGTTCCGCCACGGAGGTCGTCACGGCACGGAAGATCAATATGGACACTACTTTTCACGGGACTTTATGTGAATTATGATACAAGAAATAAAAATAAACTTGTTACCCCGATTAAGACTTAGTAAGGCCAGCAAATAGTTTACGGGGCAATGTATATCGTTTTACAAATACTAAGATTTGTAAAACGATATACATTGCCCCGTAAACTATTTGCAGGCCTTACTAACTCTCAATCGGGGTAACAAGTTTATTTTTATTTCTTGTATCATAATTCATAACCAGGGATATTGTTGTAATGAAAGTCCCGGGACTTTTAGACCAATATTATATACCAGTACAATAAGTCCAGATTGTTGAACAAGTTCAAAGTCCAACTTTTTTTATCTCACTACCCTCTTTTCTCCACCTCAACCATTGTTGTCACAGACAAAGAAAAAGATAGATATATGTTTGTGGATTCCATTTAGGTGATTCAGTTTCAATACAACTTTACTTTCGATATAATTATAATACAACGCCATATGTATTTATTTTTCCGTCTTAACGTAATCCATTTTAACAAGTATCTTTTAAAACATTCAGCTCTACATGTTAAGTTCCTTTATTATAGTTTAAATCCATTACCGTTACCCGCACCCTCGTTAACCCTTGGAAGTACATACCTATATGGAACCCTCATAATTTGAAACGGAACCCTAACTGTCGTACAAAAACAATCATTGCGAAGTAGATTGCTCAAACCTGAATTAATAAAGCTCTATTGGCTCAAATATGAATGGACCTAGGTTCGAACCTGGACGTTTACCTTTTGTGTTTTTTGTAAGGAATGAAATTTAAAAAAAATTCTCTTTTTTATCCTAAAATTGCCTTCCTTGTAGCCAACGAAAACCGTAAAGGACGAATACAAACATGGAGAGCACGCTTTAATGGAGTAAAGCTGTGGGTTGCGCCACTAGAGTACCGAGGGAGAGGCTTTCAGGTCAAAGGATATCACCATAACCTTTGATCTGCCCTCCTGGATTCCAATAGAGAAGACCTGCAGCTGCCGAAGTGCAAAGGACATTGCAATTGCACGGAGTTATTTGAATCCTACTTCCTACTAATATTATAAATGCGAAAGTTTGGATATTTGGGTGTTTGTTACTCAATCACGCTTCAACCACTGGACGGATCCTAATGAAACTTGGCACACATATAGGTAAGATCCTGGAATAGGACATAGGATAGATCCCGAAAAAACATCCCATTCCTACGGGAAATACAAAATAATTTGTGATGTTAAGTTGTCCACGCTATAAATCCATCTATAAATTAGTTCAATTCACAAACATTAATTAGTACTGTAGTGATCATTACTCACTAAATATCGCTAAAACTGAATAAACCAGATAACCTAGCTTTGCTTCCATTCCGTAACGTCTACCACCATTGGAAACCAGAAATACTTTCTATGCAAAATTATTTCATCATCAGGTTATTTCTGTCTCCACTGCAGGAGCACAACCCTCTCTCATCTGTCGGAGACAGACGGAGGATTTGGCCTACACTCCCCGCGCTGGCCAGACGGGTTGGGGAGGCCTGACTGACGTTTTATAATGTAGTCCCTTAGTCGCCTTGTACGACATCCACGGGAAGACTTGGAGTGGTCCTATTCTACTCTACCGGAAACCACACGGCACGGCAAAATTATTTATTGCACTAAATCAAAATTTTGTGAATTCCTGAATGCGATACTAAATATTGGCCATGGGCGGATTTACATCTGACGCAGAACCGACGGCCAGACGTTGGGGCAGACGAGTTCTGGAGTGGAAACCGCGGAAAGCGCAGGGTGGGACGCTCCACCCCCAGGTAGACAGACGACCTGAAGAAGGTGTCCGGAAGCGGCTGGATGCGGAGGGCGGAGGACCGTGTGTGGTGGCGTTCATTGGGGAAGGCCTATGTCCAGCAATGCATGTCTACGGGCTGATACTAAATTGCTACAGGAATACTTCAGAAACTTGTTTCTTGAATACCATACAATTTCCGCTCCCGCGACCGCTTATGACTAACAACAACACCCTGGAATGCCTCCGGGAGGCAAACTCCCAAAGAGTTCATTCCAACTTTTATTACCTCGGCTTAGGCCCGACAGTACGCTAATGACGTCATAAAGTCCTGAAGGCTGACGTCACGGACTTGTCATAATTGAGTTAATTTTGTAAATATTTATAGAGCGAGAGCGGTGGGAAACTTGACACTCAGGGGGCTTCTATAGAGTCAATTTTAGTACAAATATTAATAACTAGCTGTGCCCGCGGCTCCGCTCGCGTGGAATACAGAATTAAATAAAGTTGAAACTTATTAAGCGTTAATTCTGTAAGCGTTCTTCTATTACTATATTTCAATATCCATGCACATTTTATTTTTATTCTTTTTGACCTACCGCTTGTTTTAGCTTTTCCCACAGTGAAGCTTGGCTGGAAGAGATCTCTTATAGAGATAAGTCCACCTTTGTACACTTTTATGTTATGCCCTTTTTTTGTAAAATTTATGTGCAATAAAGAATATAATATTACTTTGGTAGTAACGCCTACTATGTAACAATATGATTTTATGAAGCATCTCTTCCTCATCACCCTACCAGACCCAGACCCAGGCTTGCTGTAGCTGTGTTGTGATTTTTTTATTATTTTTAAAGTATATTGTTACTAACAAAACCGGATCAATGTAATTTGATATTTAGTAAATAATAATTACACCATCCGTGTGGTTAAACCGTGTGGTTTTCGGTAGAGTAGAATAGGAACACTCCAACTTCTCCCGTGGATGTCGTACAAGGCGACTAAGGGAATAATAATACATTATAAAGCATCAATCAGGCCTCCCCAAGCCGTCTGGCCAGCGCGGGGAGTGTAGGCCAAATCCTCCGTCTGTCTCCGGCAGATGAGAGAGGGTTGTGCTCCTGCAGTGGAGACAAAAATAACCTGATGATAATTTTAACATCAAATTCCGGAAGACACTATCGAAATTAAGATATGTTATTATACAAAACGATACTGTATAAAGTATCATAAAAATGTCGCTGGAACGAAAGTAATGTCGAATAAAATAGTCATAAAGTTTTTAGTAACGGCATGTTTTTTATTTAACACCATTTTTATGGTAAAAGCCTGCAGGAGTAGTATTACGGCGCTCGATGGTATGATGTTTTATAAACATAACTGACAACACATTTACAACTAGCAATCGACCTTAACATGCACAGATCATAAGCAATACAAACATAACACAATAAAACCACGATACATATATTTACTGCTTTTACGTAAATATTTAACAGCAAACAAACAATGACTGACCCGTGAACTTTGCCGTGTGGTTTCCGGTAGAGTAGAATAGGACCACTTCAACTCTTCCCGTGGAAGTCGTACAAGGCGACTAGGGGAATACATTATAAAACATCAATCAGGCCTCCCCAACCCGTCTGGCCAGCGCGGGAAGTGTAGGCCAAATCCTCCGTCTGTCTCCGGCAGATGAGGGAGGGTTGTGCTCCTGCAGTGGAGGCAAAAATAACCTGATGATGATAATGATGAAACAATAACTAAAAGTGGAAAAACAAACTTTGTATATATATATATATGGAAAGGTATTTACGGTGAGACTAATTTAAATAGCAGAAAGCCGCAAAATATATCCGCTCTCCATGCAATACTCAAAGGACCCAAAAACCAAATTTGGTTGTGGACCATTTCGAGGCACCTGACACCATGCGAAGAGTTAATATCTCCTAAGTTGGGAGTCCCAAGGTTGGGCACAGGAGCCTAGCAACTGCGTACGGGGCTATGTACTTCCACTGTTGAACATAAGCCTCCCCAATATACTGCCACTTGTGGCGGGCAGTCCATTGGGGGATTTGCCATAATCACCACGCTTGGCAGGCGGGTTGGTGATCGCAGTAATGATCTTAATATACACAGGAGAACGCTGCTGCCTATCCCTAGTGCAATCCCTTTGTCGCCTTGACGACATCCACGGTAAGATTGGGGGTGGCCCTATTCTAAGCCGGGAACCACATAGCATAACTCCATGCAATAAAGAGAGATATACTTCTAGAACAGCTAAATGGTACGTCGTTTTTAATAACGAATTTTAAAACCTTCTAAAACATACACATTAGTGAAAACTGCATTAAAAATCGTTTAGTGGTTCAGTGGTCAATGACCTATAAACGTCCCTCTTTTGGACAGAACAACTTTCAACCTTATAGCATACTCATGAGAGCATAGATTTTAGCTACAAAATCCTAAAAAAATAAAACCGTTTTCTCACGAACTTCAAGTAAACATCCCCCATACACCTTCAAGCACAAGAATTAAGTAGATTAGATTAACCAACTCATTATCTAAGTTAGAACAGGTAACCCAACTTAGCTAAGCAGTTAGCTAAGTTGTTTAATCCGTCGGTTTCGAGCCCCAAGTTAAATTTGTGTTAAGTTGTATACTTAATTAGGAAGGTAAGGATAGCAATGATATTGTAACGGAAACTGGTAGATATATAGCTTTATACATTTCGTGCATTTTATGGTCATAGGATATAGTATACTAGCTGTTGCCCGCGACTTCGTTCGCGTGGACAACTTCAGAAATTATTATATATTTCCCATAGGTATTGGATGTCTTTCGGGATAAAAACTATCCTGTCCTATTCCAGGATCTGAACTATCTGTTTGCCAAGTATCATCACGATCCGTCCAGTGGTTGAAGCGTGATTGAGTAACAAACATCCAAATATCCAAACTTTCACATTTATAATATTAGTAGGATACTCCCGGCAAAAGATATGGTAACGGGGCTTTTTTCATACGTAGTTTGAACCCTTGAATTTACGCCGAGGATCGATTTGAGTAATATCTGATGTTGACTGTCCAGAGTATGGATAAGATACCTCTTTGATCAAATGGACAGTAAAGATCAAACCCAGTGATAGCAAATAGATACTATAAGTTGTGTACTTGAACCGAAAATTTATATTCTGTAATTTTTTCCGAGATTTATTTAAAAATTTCCGAATCCCGAGATATATCGTATTCATTTATTTATTCACTAAACTCATCTAATAAATAAAAACATAAATTTCCAAAACAACAAAATTGAACCAATTTTGATGGATTTTTACAGAAACATAGGGCTTATCGTAACTTAGAACAACTTTGAATCAAAAGTTATGGGAATTTTTATTTTCAAATACATAAGTAGGTATACAATAGAACAAAGAAGTATAATTATAATGTTCGAGACAATTCAGAATGCGATGAGTTAGGACTACATTTGGAACTGTAGTGGGCGTGGTCATGGGCATGGGCGCGGGAGCGGGAGCGGAAGCGGAAGCGGGAGTCTGAGCGGAAGCAGGGGCGGAAGCGGGAGCTGGAGCGGGAGTGGAAGCAGGATCGGGAACGGAAGCGGGAGTATTCTATTGCTACGAGTATACAATATTTAAAAACAGCAAACCCGTCTACATAAATATTCAATCCAAACATGTTTATTCATTCACCTTAAAATAAGCTCAAAGGCGTTTAAATAGAAACCATTTTCACGCCTTCAGATAAGGTGACGTTGTAACAAACGCTCTAGTTCCGGGGCTGACTGCAAAAAGCGTGGTCTTCAAGATAGTGGAATTAAGGACTTCATGTCTTCACTGGCTCACTAATGAAGATTTACTATCCTACGTCATCATTTATATTTTTAATACAGGCATATTGCTACACCCTGATTATAATTTACTAGGTAACTGTTTGCCTGCGACTTCGTTTGGACCACATAACTTTATAACGTTACTGGTCTATGTCTGTACATGGGAGATTTTGTAGAAATTTTGTATGAGGGGTCTTTATAGGGACAATAGAAGCCAAAATAATTGTTTTTAGAATTTTGGTCTGTCTGTATGTATGTTTGTTAACTCATCACGCAAAAACTACTGAATGAAATCTTATGTAGTTTTCACAGTTGGCTTGCTGGAGGTCTAAATTAAAATCTGGTGCATATTTCATCTTGATACGCCATTTAGAACCTGAGATATTAATAAAGTAAATTGGCGTGGGCGTCGCGGTCAGAGTAGTAGTCGAAGTCGGATTGAGAGTGAATAGTCCACGCGAGCGGAGCCGGGGGCACAGCTAGTAAATTATATGGCCTATGATACTCACAATTAACATGGCTTTCTATTGGTAAAAGAATTTTCAAAATTAGTTCAGTAGATCCAGAGATTACCCGCTGCAACCTCACAAACTTTACCTTTTTATAATATTAGTATAGATGTAGGGTTCGGAGTTTTCATAGCAAAATGCCTAAGGTTTGAACGTTGTAAGTCTATTGACTTAAGAAGATATCCACTGAAATCCTATCAAGATAGAACGGTTATAGTCATTTAGGACTCGTCGACGGCCGTTTGTGTAAGCAGCACGTACGTCATTATATGTGCAAAGCTTTTGAAATACCCCCAAGATGAATAAGTGCGAAAAGTGTGGTAAAAGTATCACTAAAAAAAGTCCTGGTTTGGAATGTAGCCAATGTGAGAAAATAGTTCATTGTAATACACAGTGTTCCGGCCTTACTAATAAACAGCTGACCGCCCTCCGTGCTACGGATAACCTGGGATGGATGTGCCACGAATGTCAGGACTGTACGCCAAGACGTCGCTCAGTGATTATCCCTGATGAAGACGAAGACGAAGAACAGGAACATGGACAAGGCCCGGCTGCAGCCCAGATCAACATCAAACAACTGCTGAAGGACATTTCAAAAGAAGTGGAGAAAGCCATTAAAAAAGAGATGAAGGACATCAGCGAATCCTTGCAATTTCATAGCGATAAAATGGATGAAGTTATGGAAAATGTGGAAGCCTGCAAGGAAATGATTCAAAATCTCCAACGAAAAAATTCTGAGCTGACCAACAAGAACACATACCTGGAAACTAGAGTAGGTGCACTTGAACAGCAAATGCTAGAAATAGAACAGGGACAATTGTCTAAGCATATAGAAATATTCAACATTCCTTACGTTGAGGAGGAAAATGTTCCGAAGCTAATAGAAAAGGTAGCGAGTAAACTTAACCTACCTAATGACATTATTCATGCAAGTAGAATGCCAGGAAAGAAAGAGCGACCGGGTTCGATTCAGGTAGAAATGAAACAACAGGGAACTCAAATAAAGTGGCTGACTGCATCCAAACTAACCAAAATCTCGGTAATAGATGTACTACCCAACGCACCGGCAGGAACTGCAAACAATCCCGTTTTTATCCGCGAAGCCCTGACACCCTACAACAAAAAGCTACTCTGGACTGCTAAACAGGAACTTGTCAACACGTACAAGTATATCTGGTGCAAGAAAGGAGTTATTCTGGCGCGTAAAGAGAACGACAAGTCCTACGACAGAATTAGATCTCTAGAAGATATTAAAAAATTAAAGCAGTAATTCTATCTAGGTAGGTAGCATACTATTTCCCTAATTAAATCATAAACATGTATGCTTCATTAGATAATAGTATCAAAGAAATCTCTAACTGTCCCAATATTCAATATTTTGTTGATTGTATACCGAACAATCACATTAACCTATTATGTATGCATATAAACATCAGATCTACAATTAAAAATTTCGCTATGGTAGAACAGTGTATATTTTCATGTAAGAATTGTATCGACATTATTATAATAACAGAAGCTAACATATCAAACTCCATCAGCAGTTTGTATAATATAGACGGATACAATATGCACACAGAGTTGCGGCAGTTTCGTAAAGGTGGAGGTATAATTGTATATATACATAAAAAACATAAATTTGTCCCCATTAAAACAAACACACATAACTTCGAATGCATTTTAGCAACAATAATAACACCATCAAACTATTCCGCCAATCTGTGTGCAGTGTACCGCCCACCAAGCAATTGTAAACACCTATTTATTAATGAACTCGAACACACCATTAACAAACTGGACACTAGCTGTGACTTGCTTCTGTTGGGTGATACTAACGTAAACATAAAACTGGACATCCCTATTAAACATAAATATATTAGCATGATGTATAGCTGCGGTCTTGAGTGCGGAATATCGGACTATACTCGATTAGAAATGAGTAAGGGCAAATTAAGTAAATCTTGTATCGACCATATATTCGCGAGATCTCGCACTCAAGAACTGTTCACCGCTGCGCTCGGAACAGTACTGGCTGACCACAGAGCGATCGCACTAGCCTGCGTCGGGCCAGCGCTACCACAGGATGATCAAAAATACAAAACAATATACAATAATAAAAAATTAAAGTCATTGCTAGAAAATGTGAGTTGGGAGAACATACATAATATGGAATGTCCAAATCAAATATATGAGACTGTAAATAATAATTTAAACAAGTGCTATATTGAATCAAAAATTAAGGTAAAAATAAAACAAAATACAACGCGTAACAATGAATGGATTAACAAAAAAATAATCAAAGCATGTAAATACAAGGATAAACTCTTTACTTTGTGGAAAAACGATACTAATAATATGTTACTCAAATTAAAATATAATAAAGCTAGAAATAACGCTACTAAATTAATAGAAAACAGTAAAAATAGTTACCTTAGAAACCAAATATGTGATAGCAAACGCGATCCTAAAAAACTGTGGCAAATATTAAACAAATTAACAGGCAGAATTAAAGCATCCATAGACAATGTTTTGCTCAATGCTTTTGAAAGTAAACGTGTGGGACCGACTGTTATCGCAAATAACTTTGCTAAAACATTTGCCAGCAGCGTGAAAAACATAATACCTAGCTGTAAGACTCTACTTCTGGATAGTGCAATGTATAAAAAGCCAGCCAATGTCACATTTCGTCTTCAGAAAGCAAGTGTTGATGGAGTTAACAAAATAATTAAAAAGTTAAACAGCAATAAGGCCCCAGGTGTTGATGGCATTCGGGCAATTGATGTTGTGTCTTTGTGCCAAAAACTTAACCCTATCTTAGCAAAACTCATCAACAGTAGTGTCACCACCGGGAAATATCCTACAGAGCTAAAAACTGGAATAGTAAGACCCATCCACAAAAAAAGCACCCGCCAAGACTACGAAAACTACCGACCAATTACTATACTTCCCACCATCGACAAAGTCATCGAAAAATACATATGCCAACAAATATATACGTTCTATAGCAAGAACAATATACTTACCGACAAGCAATATGGTTTCCAGCCACATAAGAATACCACACAGTTGTTGTCCAATTTCACCAACACAATAAATAAACATTTAAATAACAAAAAACACGTACTGATAGTCTTTATTGATTATAGCAAAGCATTTGATACTCTCCGGCATGATGTGCTTATAAAAACACTTGACGAGTGTGGTATAAGGGGGCCTGTGCTGGAGTGGTGTAAAAATTACCTTACTGACAGATCTTACTTTGTTAAGGTAGCCGAGGCTGTAAGCAACAAAGTTACCGTGACTGAGGGGACAGCACAAGGTTCTGTGCTAGGACCCTTACATTACTTGACTTATGTAAATAGTCTCACAAACCTTATTAATAACTGCGACGTTTATCAGTTTGCTGATGACACCTGCTTGTTGGCAGCTGATGATGATTTAAGTAAAGCCCTTGTGAGACTACAAAACGATTTTACGTTGCTAACTAAATGGTCACATGATGTTGGTCTTGTACTGAATGCTAGCAAAACAAAAGTAATGTACGTAAGCTCTAGTCAGAACAGAACACAACAGCAAATAAACATCAAAGCACACAGTCACAAATGCTTGCATACAAACGTTAGTGGTCAGGTATGTAACTGCGATCCGATAGAAGTAGTGGACAATCAGACATATCTGGGTCTCACAATTGACAGCCGTCTCAACTGGAAAGACCACACACGCCGCGTTTGCAACAAGCTTAGAGCACTTCTTGCTAAATTTACGCTCATAAAGAACAAAATACCTTACCACATCAGACTATCCCTGTATAAATCACTAGTTGAATCAATTATATCGTATGGTTTGAGCAGCTACGGATTAACTTTTAAGTCTCACATTGATCGCATATATCAGTTGCAAATTAGAATTCTTAAAACCCTTGTTCCATTCAAAATCAAACAACAATTTAAAGATAATTACTGTGGATTATTTTCATATTGTAAGATAATACCGGTACATGATAAAATAAAATACTCATTACTACAAGAACAATACTTTAATAAAAAATTTCAAACATTAACTAGCCATACTAAATTTACGCGCAACGCCTTAAATCCACGCTTAACAGTTCCAAAATATAATAACCTCTATGGAAAACGTATGTTGGAATACCAATTACCAAGTCTAATTAATGAATTACCCGTCAAACTAAAAAATGAAATAAACAGAAGAAATATCAATTATAAATTAAAACAATACTTCTTACATATGTAAAAATCAAAACTAAATACAATGTATAGATATAATATTATTATATCTATACATCTTAACATTTTTTTTTTTTTTTCTTTTCTAGCAGGTAGCCAAATTGAACCATCATATATTACAATTACTATAACTTACAATTTAAGATTTCGTGAATGTACATATATATATATATATATTTGTATATATATGTATTATTGTTTCTTTTAATCATGCTGTATTTAGAGGAATGCTATTCGACGCGAGTATCGTCCGACAGAACAAACAGCACTCACACACGCACACTTGCTACCGACTGGCACTTTTTTATATTGTACCCTTATTTTTGAAGGTTTCGACTATGCTAGTAATTACTAATTAAGCAATGTATACAGATAGATGGCTTGGCACATAATATGACTGTTAAATGTTAGTTTGTAAGTCGTCGCGGTGCACAGACAAACCATGTCTGGTTTTTGTTGCACTGGAAATATGTAAATTCTGTTTTTATTGGTTAATAAATAAAAATAATAATAATAAATAAATTTGTTTACACGTCAGGGCGTCGCGTGCCGATTTTCGGACATAGTGCCCCTCCTGTGCACCCTTTATGCGTCTCGGTCACGTTTTTAGTGACGAGATACAGTTATGCAGTTACAAACCGCGCAATATGGCATTTTTGCAGATTTTTTTGAATAGAATAGAATAGAATATTTATTTAATGGCTGCAACAAAACACATACAGTGCAAAATTACACATAAACAAAAATAATATACAACTAAGAGGCGGGTTCACACGCTGGGATTCGATCGGTATCACACGGCTTGTCGGACGATAATTTAATATTACATTCGCTTGCACGAGGAGCAGAAACAACGCGAGGAACTTACCCGACAAACCGGGATTTTGTCCATGTTTACCCGACCTTGACTCGAGTAAGCGCTTGATAGTTTATGCAATATATTGCAAATCATTGGCACGCATTTCGCGCCTACTTCACTATTCTATCTAGATAGGATTTCTTTGAAGGTATCGATGTTATTACTAGACCTCGAAATTCTCGTAGCTTGGCATTCATCTTTTTGGCGGAAAACCCCCCAATCGGGTGCCTTTTAAGTTCATATAGTTCCTTCAGCGATCTTGATAAAACTTGGCACAAATGTTTGTTAAATTATTTTGACATTTATTCTTTAAGAGAATTATCATTTAAGTTCAGAATTGCCGTGTGGTTTCCGATAGGATAGGACCACTCCAACTCTTCCCGTGGATGTCGTACAAGGCGACTGAGGGAATACATTATAAAACATCAATCAGGCCACCCCAACCCGTCTGGCCAGCGCGGGGAGTGTAGGCCAAATCCTCCTCGTAAATTATAAAATTAAAGATTATTATCGTATAATTATTTTGCATTTGTAATTTTTTTATTTTTGTAAGAATTTATGTATTTTTTCTCCAAACCTGAAACATATTTTATCGCTTGGAATATCCCCCTTCCCTTCTCTCTTACCTTCCCTCTCTAACTCTCCCTCACCAGGCACAACCCTGCGTATTAAATTTCGCACGGAGCGTGAGATGACTTACAGTTCTACTTTTACTATGACACAGACGAAAAATTCGACCGTACAGACAGACGTACTTTAAACTTTTCCATATACATAAATAGCTAATTACTTGGCAAGTTCGCCTTTGTGTTCAAGAACTTAGTTTCCAAACAAGAACAAAGGCTAGAGATTTCCCAAAACACCCTTACTG
The DNA here is from genome assembly GCA_947086405.1 of Esperia sulphurella. Lineage (NCBI taxonomy): Eukaryota > Metazoa > Arthropoda > Insecta > Lepidoptera > Oecophoridae > Esperia > Esperia sulphurella. Next base: position 2,200,047 of record OX352270.1, on the reverse strand, counting down.
GTGGCAACTGCAATTATTGTGGTGGGCAAACTTGGTCCATTCCACTTCCTTTACAGAAACATGAATGCTGAAGTTTATGGATATCCCCTTTAAATTGTTAGGTTGGGGTAAGTTCGCCATTTTATTAGTCGACTGACAGTCGTCAGTGTTTGCTTACTTGCTTTTTTTTTATTGATTAATAAATAATCAATATATTGACGACCTCCGTGGCGGAACGGGTAGCTCTCGGACTGCCACACCGGAGGTTGCGGGTTCGAATCCCGCTAGGGGCAAATGTTCGTATGATGAATATGTATGTTTGTACCCAAGTCTTGGGTGTTTATATATTTATTTAAGTATGTCTATCCGTTATCTAGTAACATACCACAGGCTCTGCCTAGTTTGGGACTGGATAATTGGTGTGAATGTCTGAGATATTTATTTATTTATTTATTTATATAATATTAAACAATAAGATAATCTTAAATTTCTAAGTCTTCTAAAAAAACCAAAATTGAGGTTTATCTGTAGAAGACGAGTTCGCAACAATAAGTTATCTACTTTTAAAGATTATAGCATTTGCATACAACTAAGGTACATTTCATATTTATAAGATGTAGTCATTATTTTGGCTAGCCAACAGATATTTTTTTAACTGTTTTTTGTTGTTGTGTTAAATAACTATTTTGTATATCATTTGGCAGACCATTTACAAGTTTAGGCAATATATATCTGACATTTTTCATACCATACATATTATTAATTTTTGGTACAATAAATCTATTTCCATATATTAATTTTCTGAGATTGTTGTCTCTCCCTCTCTCCTTCAGCAGGTTAATATTATGGTCTTCGTCTTTTAATACAACTAACTTAATTTTTCTTTGTATCGGCAGAACTTTGCAGTAATTGAATATGGTATTGTAATCGAGGCTATGTCTGATTTTGATATTTTTTGGTACAATAGTTTTTAGAATTCTTAGTTGTAAATTATATATATTATCTAATTTAGTTTTATGTGACCTGCCGTAGCTGCTTAGGCCATATCCTACTACTGAATCAGCTAGTGCTAGATACAACAATCTCAGTGTGTTATATGGTAGTTTGTGTTTTAATATGGACAGTTTACATAATATGGCTCTTAGTTTATCACATATATAATTAATATATAGTTTAGCAGGCGTTTCAATTCAATTCAATATTTACAGCCCTGTCACTCCCCACATATACAATGATACTTACGCGACGCGGCCCCGATTGCCGGGGCACCTAGGCACCTAGGTTCAGAGTAACATTGACTTTCTTCCATGCGCGTAGGATTCAATTTAGCTTGCATTGAATTTTGTAGGTACGTTTATGAGAAACTCTACAAGCTTTCTTAAGGAATGCAGCTTCTGTACTTGTATTTATTCTGTGTCTCAGGCGACGATATTAGCCTATCGACGACCATTGCTAGACATAAATTTCTAAGTGATAAAGCATATTATTCCGTCTCCGAATTCTTTGATGGGTTATTGAGGAAATAAAAGGTGATTTAACTGAATAACTGAGATTAAATTTATTAAGACACGAGACACGACCTTCGTACATCGGAGAGGCGAGCAGAGAGAGAGTTGACAGCTTGTCACAAGGACATTATAAAAATCGTTTACAAAGCCAAGTACGTTTAGTACTGTTTTGCGTTTATAACGACAGTTCCAACACCTGCCCTTAAACCAAAACATTACACATTCAACTGTTATAATATAAAATTACAAGTGCGCCATAATGTCTAACATTTTTACATCACACAAATGAAATTCCAAACAACATTAGCCAAAACGACAATTTAAACACATTTAAATAAATGATTTGAGATTTACACAAAAGTCTTCAAACCTAATTGACACATACATTTATCAAACTTATCCCTTGCTAATGGTTTGGTAAGAATATCTGCTGTCATTTTATCTGTAGAAAGATACTCAATATTAATCAAATCATTGCTTACAAGATCTCTAATGAAATGATGTCTGACATCTATATGTTTTGTGCGAGCATGGAACATTGAGTTCTCACATAATCTTTGAGCAGATTGGTTATCATTGTACAGAGTCATTAAACAATCTACATTTAAACATTCATTAAAAAATGTATGTATGAACAAAGCCTCCTTACATGCATCCGAAAGTGCCATATATTCCGCCTCTGTGCTTGATAGCGCCACTGTTCTTTGTTTGCGACTTTCCCAGGAGACTACTGAGTTACCTATCTTATATACATACCCAGTGTATGATTTCCGATCCACTTCACAGGCCGCCCAGTCAGCATCAGCATACCCGCGAACGTCTAGGTTAGATTTTTCGAAATTAAGGCGATAATGTTTGGTGCCTTTCAGGTATCTTACCACTCTTTTCGCAGCCTTCCAATGACTGTCTGTATAGCACTGATTAAATTGGCTAAGAGAGCTCACCGCATGGGCGATGTCGGGTCTAGTACATACAGCAATGTACATAAGACAGCCAATTAGATTTCTGTACTCGCAGTTTTCAGCCTTCTCTGTTGCCTTAACAAGTCTAAGACCAGGCTCCATTGGTGTTCCAATCGGCTTACAATTTTCCATTTTAAACCTGCTTAAAACACTATTTATGTAGTTGGTTTGATCAAGAGTAATTCTTCCTTTCTCTTTACAAACTCTCATTCCCAAGAATTCATGAACTGTTCCCAAGTCCTTTATCTCGAATTCTTTCATCAACTGTTCTTTAATTTTCTTCTTCTCTTCAATTGAAGATGTAAACAATAAAATGTCATCAACATAGATCGTAATTATTGTTATGCTTCCTTGTTGAGATCTAAAATATACACATGGTTCCACTGAAGACTTCTTAAATAACATCTTCTTTGTCAGGACTCCATTTATTTTATCATACCAACATTTAGCAGCTTGTTTGAGACCATAGATGGATTTGTTTAATTTACAGACTTTATTTTCCTTCCCCTTTACAACAAATCCTTCTGGTTGCTCCATCACTATATCCTCATGTAGGTCGCCATTCAGAAATGCCGTTTTAACATCAAGTTGATCTATGTCAAGATCATATTCGGCAGCTATGGCAAATAACATTCTTATTGTGGAGTAGCGAACCACAGGAGCAAATGTTTCCTGGTAGTCTATACCATGCTTCTGCGTGAACCCCTTCGCAACAAGACGAGCTTTATACTTCAAAATTATTCCATTGAGACCTCGTTTTCTCTTAAAAACCCATTTACATTTCACCGGCTTCTGACCGTTCTTCAAGTCTGTCAGGGTCCAACAATTATTTTTAGAAAAGGAGTCATACTCATCTTGCATTGCTTCACGCCATCGATCAGCTTCTCTGCCATCCAGTGCCTCCTTTACATTCATCGGCTCATCATCTCCAATTCCACAGCTCAACGCAATGTTAGCAAACTCTTCTGAGTCATTTGTGCTTTCAAAGCTTGTGGTAGTATCAGAGTCGTCAGTTTCTAATGATGTTGTCCCTGGAATGTAAGTTTTATCCAACACATCATCTGTACTAAGAATGGAGGACTCTTCCTGATCAGTGTCATTCAATGTAAAAATTTCTTGTCGTCTCTGATTTTTCTGTTTTGACTGAGTTAATATGTCATCAGATAAATTGTGATCATTGAATGACCCTGACTTAGGGCTAGATCGGTCTATTGTATTGTCAGTATTGTAATTTGTGACAACATGGGGTGTCAAAGAAATGTTTAGTATATCATCATTTGACATATTTTCTTCTTTAAATGTACCATTTGAAATAAATTTATTTTCAAAGAAGGTAACATTCCTAACTTTTATACATGTGGTTGGGCACTCCGGGTCTATCAGTCTATAGCCCTTGCTTTCTTCACAGTATCCAACAAAAATGTATTGTTTACATTTTGAATCTAATTTCTTTCTGTTTTGTATTAATGCATATGCCAAACAGCCAAAAATTCTGAAATGACTAACGTCTACCTTTTTGCCAGTCCATTTTTCTTCAGGAGTGGTTCCCATGACAGCTTTCGTCGGTGTTCTATTCTTGATATACACAGCTGTCTTCACTGCTTCAGCCCAGAACTTCTTTCCCAAGCCAGCATCCTGCAGCATGCACCGTGCCTTCTCCATTATGGTCCTGTTGGCTCGCTCGCTGACCCCATTCTGGGCTGGTGAGTATGGGACCGTTGTTTGATGCACGATGCCTTGTGCTTTCAGGAACGTCTGGAACTGATTATTGACATATTCAAGACCATTGTCACTTCTCAATATTTTTATTCTCTTACTAGTCTGATTTTCTACAAGAGCTTTAAAAATTTTGAAACTCTCAAAAACTTCACTTTTAGCCTTAAGAAAGTAAATAAAAGTCTTCCTTGTGCAATCATCTGTAAAGGTTAAAAAATATTTTGCACCCCCTAGAGAAGACTGAGACATAGGCCCACATAAGTCAGTGTGTATCAGCCCTAATATCTCACTTGACCTGCTTTGAGAATTCTTTGGAAAGGGTATTTTAGTCTGCTTCCCCTCCACACAAGCAATACAAGATTGATAGTTGTTATCATCATAATTAATGCCTGTTACCATACCTTTCTTCATGACATACATGCTCCTTGAGTTGAGATGTGCGAGCCGCCTATGCCACGTTTTTTGTGTATCTCCACAGCCCGAGGATGTAGTCCTCGAGTCCTTCACCGAAGAACCCATATCTGCTGTGCTTGCTGCAGCTTCCGGAACATCACCAGTCACCTGTGAAGTCCCTACAGTCTCCGAAACCAAACATGAATTTATAACACTTTCGGATGCTGTATTAGTTGAAAGCTTAGTATCTAATTGATATACTTGGTTGAGATGAGTAGCAGTTGCTACTATCTCTTCTTTGTCCATTATTTTACAACCTTTTAAATCAAATATTACTCGGAAACCTTTCCGGGTCATAGCGCTTACTGACAATAAATTTGCAGTAAGTCTTGGTACAAAATACACATCACTTATTGTCCTTACACAGTTCTGTAGTCTTATTTTTACATTTCCTTGACCCACAGCTGATAGCTGTTCACCATTGGCTACATTTATTTCTATTGGTTTTATAGAAACAAAATCACAAAATACACCTCTGTTATTGCACATGTGATTCGTAGCTCCAGAATCAATACACCATGTGTCACTTTTCACTACAACGGAGAGTGCAGTTAATAAAGTCTTGTCCTGCATAAGCGGTTTCCTACTGGTCTTCTGCGGACAGTTCTTTTGTAGATGGCCTGGTTTCTTACAACGGAAACATTTAAACGTTCTTTTGGCAGCCAGGGCCGTCCCTCCCTCATTAATGTCATCACGCCGCAGGTGTTCCTGCAGTAATTTTGACTTGACATTCTCGCTAGATAATTCTGCGTTATTATTTTCAAGAGTCATAATTAAGGGGTCATAATTTGGTGGCAACCCGCTCAACATTATGACTGCAACAAAATCATCCTCTAAGGGAGACCCAATATCGCTTAATTGTTGAACGATTTGTGTAATTTTAGATAAATATGTGTCCATGCTCTCGTACTCACACAGTTTTATGCTGAAGAGACTCCTCAAGAGACTTAACCGTCTACATAATCCTTTGTCTTCAAACGCCTGTTGCAATTTTCTCCAAGCTTCGTACGGCGTTTTGGCATTTCTAACAAGGGGATATGCTGAGGTATGCACTGACAAGCATATTTTAGCTAATGCCTTTAATTTTTTCTTGTCATCTGCTGATTTTTCTTCAGATTCCACACAATCCCAAAGGTCCTCGTGCACCAGTACCATACGCATGGCGAATTTCCAATTATGGTAATCTTGAATGCCTTTTAATTTTTCCAATGGGAAAGATAAACTCGTGTGTCCATCGCCGGCCATTGTCGTGTCGATCGTCCAAAAAAAACGTGTTTTTATTTGATAACGCCTTTTTCAAGAAAATAAATAGCTCACTATTCAGGGATTAATGCCTGGGCCCATAACCTGATGGGTTATTGAGGAAATAAAAGGTGATTTAACTGAATAACTGAGATTAAATTTATTAAGACACGAGACACGACCTTCGTACATCGGAGAGGCGAGCAGAGAGAGAGTTGACAGCTTGTCACAAGGACATTATAAAAATCGTTTACAAAGCCAAGTACGTTTAGTACTGTTTTGCGTTTATAACGACAGTTCCAACATTCTTTAATGATAAATTTTGAAATAACTAATTAATGGCCCGAGTTACTAATGCGTTACGTTTTTCTATAATTTATGATTTCATGACATTTTGATTTGAATTACGTTCCCACTTATTTGACTGTTTTATTTTGTTTTGTGTAAAGCATATTGTATGCCATTAGGCAGATTATAGATATAGGACAATATTAACTCATTAAGAACTGTATTATGAATAACCTATAATCAACAATAAATAAATATTTCATTTCATTAGGGGCCTCTGCCCCTCGCATCCAGACGCTTTCAGATACATTCTCGAGGCAGTTTACTCTACTTAACAAATCTATTTTCTGTTAAAATCGTAATAAAATAAATAACTAAAAGGCAAAAAAGGAAGTTCTTCAGAAAGTGAAACAACGTTGTGAAATAATGTTAATACCTAGCGGGTAGATATAAATAATACTACGGGAAGCAATGTCATAGGAAAACGTACAACCGGAAATTAAAATACTGCCTTAATGCAGTTACCATTGATTGGAATTAGGTAGTGGTATATATGTACTTGCAACGAAAATATTATTATTATTATTGTATATTCTTTCATCACCAGGTTATTTTTGTCTCCACTGCAGGAGCACAACCCTCTCCCATCTGCCGGAGACAGACGGAGGATTTGGCCTGCACTCCCCGCGCTGGCCAGACGGGTTGGAGAGGCCTGATTGATGTTTTATAATGTATTCCCTTAGTCGCCTTGTACGACATACACGGGAAGAGTTGGAGTGGTCCTGTTCTACTCTACCGGAAACCACACGGCAAGACTTGTGTTTATGTATTTGCAACGAAAATATTATTATTATAATTATATTCCTTATTGCACACATTTTAAAATTCACAAATATAACATCCACAACTTGTACAAAGTTGTCTGTCCAATAAATTGTTGTCTTTGTTAAACTAAATATGGCGCGATTTAAACTAAATATGAACATTCCTTTCCAAGGGATGTTGTTAATGATGTTATGAAAACCTCGGGACTCTTAAATCAACACTACTCACAGAAATACTATCAAGATAGAACGGTGAAGTAGGCGCGACAAGCGTGCCAACAATTTGCAACATATAGCAAAAAACTATTCAAACACTTATTCGTTACGCGTCGAGTTACGGTCGGGTAAACATCGATAAAAAATCTGCATACTGCGCAGTTTCTAACTGCATCTCTTTACTAGAAACGTGACGGCAAGACATGAAAGGTGCGAAAGGGGAGCGCGTTGTGTCCGAATATCGGCACGCGTGGAACTGAAGTAAACAAGTGACCATAACCGCTCTATCTATATTTCATTCCAGATTAATAGTCCTATGAAAACCAACGCTATTTACGTCTCGGTAACATATACATGAAAGGGTCACCAGCAGCAAAAACAGGTTTGTATTACCATGTAAACTTTGCAGTCCACTTAGGAACACCATCTATTGTGTATTTTGTTTTCGAGACGCAAATGCGTTTGTTTTCATAGGACTATTAATCTGGAATGAAATATACAGATAGATAGCACATAATATAACTGTTAAATTTTAGTTTGTAAGTGGTCGCGGTGCACAGAAAAACCAAGTCTGGTTTTTGTTGCGTTAGAAAGACGTAAATTCTGTTTTTATTCGTGAAAAAATAAATAACTAAAATAATAAATAAATAATATTCTTGATAGGGTTTCTGTGATTATACCTAATTAATAGGGTAACGTAATGGTATATATATATAGTGTGTATTATGTGTATGTATACGGGTTTATGTATTTACAATATAATATAGATAGTCTTATTATGAGCTAATTCGTGTATATATTGTATCATGTATGTTTTTATTGTTGTATATATTGTATCATTATATGCATACTTTAGTGAAAGTGTATATTTGATGGGTACGTTTCTTTTATAGTTTTGGTACTAAACGCATTATACCAGTCCTTTAAGGTTGACCGGAAGAGATCCCTAAGTGGGATAAGTCCGCCTTTGTACACAACTTTATTCTTTTATTTATTTTATTGTTGTTAATTTTGGTACAATAAAGCGTTTACATACATACATACATACATACATACATACTACATACATACATACATACATACATACATACATACATACATACATACATACATACATACATACATACATACATACATACATACATACATACATACATACATACATACATACATACATACATACATATAATATGTCTAAAAAAAGTAAGTCCACATTGTTTAAAAGTTCAAAGTAAATAAACCTTATTAGCCCCTTTTCTCCACCTCAACCAGCGTGAAGCGAAAAACCATTTCTAACATATTTAAAAAAAATCTTAGTGCCCCAGTTTGTACACCCCAACCTCACCTACATCTCTAAAAAAAACAGCCATATCCATACTAAAATAAACATTTCGTCTCAAGTATATACATCATAATCATCATCATCAGGTTATTTTTGTCTCCACTGCAGGAGCACAACCCTCTCTCATCTGCCGGAGACAGACGGAGGATTTGGCCTACACTCCCCGCGCTGGCCAGACGGGTTGGGGAGGCCTTATTGATGTTTTATAATGTATTCCCTTAGTCGCCTTGTACGACATCCACGGGAAGAGTTGGAGCGGTCCTATTCTACTCTACTGAAAACCACACAGCAGATAAACTATTGAAATAGAGCACGCTGCTGTGCAAACCACAAACGCAGTAAGTCAAACCTAGCCCTAGCCCATAAACGCAGTAAGTCCACGCAATTTGTTTGGCACTTACGTCGTTTTTGGCTGGGACGGTTTCGACTTACTGCGTTTATAGTTTGGATGGCAGAGAGTTCTTAGTGACTTCCAACGCGTTTTATGATATATATTGATAAATTAAATGACTACTTCGACATTCTCACGACAAGGGCATATTCCTCACGCTGATCTAGTGCCGGTTGGTCGACTTCACAAATACATTATAATTTCTACTTCGCCGTATGCAGGTTTTCTCACGATGTTTCTCAGGTTGCACATTTTTACTTGTCTAATCCCAAACTAGAATTTTCTCCTGTGCTGTGTGAATTAAACAAAGTAAGGACAATTGACAAATCGAATCCACGACCTCTGGCGTTCAAGTCCAATTACCAAGCCACTAGGCCTTAAACCTTTGAAATTTCCATCTCACAAACGTTATAACTAGGAAGCACATACATTTCCCCTTTTGAGGTAACTTTGCGCCATTGGATTTCCGCCGGGCATGGAGTCAGGTGAGATCTGATGCTGGCTGTCCAGAAAATGGATAGATTGCACATAACATCAATAAGTATGTATGTATTATCATCATCATCAGGTTATTTTTGTCTCCACTGCAGGATCACAACCCTTTCTCATCTGCCGGAGACAGACGGAGTATTTGGCCTACACTCCCCGCGTTGGCCAGACGGGTTGGGGAGGCCTGATTGATGTTTTATAATGAATTCCCTTAGTCGCCTTGTACGACATCCACGGGAAGAGTACTGGACGTTTATCAAATACTAAATACTCTACAGGTCGGGGAAGCCAAGTAACCCTCCCCCTTCTATTCCACCCCCTCCCCCGCCACACCCAAACAATGAATCTTGAAAATAAACCCACAATATCAAAGTTAACGTCACTCCAGCCTAAAACTTTCAGCTCCCGCCTCAAAATGATTAATGTGAAATTAATGGCTTATTGTTTAGATACCGGTTCTCAAACATATTTTATTAATGGCGTCGAGATAGCGGCGCGTTTAGGAGATCACTTCGAAGATTGGGTCTCGTTGTATTAAATTTACCTGGATGTTGTTCAATAAAGATCGAATACCTAGATATTGTGAGAGTTTTGTGGCGGTTATTATTAAACCCTTGCCGTGTGGTTTCCGGTAGAGTAGAATAGGACCACTCAAACTCTTCCAGTGGATGTCGTACAAGGCGACTAAGGGAATACATTATAAAACGTCAATCAGGCCTCCCCAACCCGTCTGGCCAGCGCGGGGAGTGTAGGCCAAATCCTCCGTCTGTCTCCGGCAAATGAGAGAGGGTTGTGCTCCTGCAGTGGAGACAAAAATAACCTGTCAGTCAGTTTTTTTTTTTTTTAATTATTTTATTGCTGCGAGTATTTTAGAAAGAGAGGCAAATGTATGCAAGCTCACAATTCTTACAATAATTATGACAGTTTCTCTTGGCGCGTTTGGCAAGTTTCGCATGCCAAGTGAAGGGTTCCGGATACGGTTTGTAGTCATTTTTTATTGCGTTCCATTTTAACTGAAACATTTTCAGACGTCTCCCGTTTGTACAGTAAACGTCATAGTATCTTAATATATGAAATTTCCATAAGTTTTTTTTTAACTTAGACCAAAAAAAAATGTAATAATAACATTTTCAATAGTATATCTGTAAAAGTTAGAATAATAAGTCTTTTATCGAACACAGTCTCTTAGAAAAAAATCTATGTTCTTGTAAGTATTACATATAACTTTGTGCTCTAAATGTTGTTTCATAGCGTTCACATTGATAAATACAAAAAATCGTTTGAAGTGGTTTTACTGACTACTGAAATTTTAAAGTGAACATGTATTGTACAAAAATCCGATTATAGTGAAATTACGAACAGCCTGGTACTTTTAAAAGTTAAATTTGTGCAGCTGACTGTACCCGAATACTCAGTTTCTACTTCAGGTAAAGATTCTAAGGCATAAAAATTTAAAAAGATTTGAACAAAATTTTATATTCGTTGTCAACGATCTCTATGTACTACTAAATGGAGCATTCCAAACAATCGCTGTGTTCCACTCAGGGAGCCGCAATTCGTAGACATTCACTTTGAAACGTGTACAGTTACTACGCAGAACATTTAATTATTTACTGAATATTGACACTATTTACCTGTAGCGTCAGTATTTAGTAATAATTAAATGTTCTGCGTAGTAACTGCACAAATTTCAAAGTGAATGTGAACGAGTTGCGGTTCTTTGCGTGGAACACAGCGATTGTTTGGAACGCTCCATCTAGTAGTACATAGAGATCGTTGTTCGTTGTACATTAAAATGCTATGTATCAAAACAGAATCAAGTCCCAAGCTCGGCTTTGCATAGCAGCATCTTGCACTGACGTGTCTAGATTTTAAGATCGTTTTGCAGAAGGTGAGTTGTGTCACATTAAATAAAACTTTTTTCATCCCATCTATTTGAAAAGGACGACTTGGTTCGCCTTTAAGTGCACCCAAAGGTGGTGTTTTCTATAAGAAACGTTTAGCGGGCAGTAATGAGTTTTTAATCCTCTTTATAACTGCGCCGCAATTATCTTTGCCGCGCACTTTTTGAATTTGGAACATCTTAGTGTTCAGCGCCAAAGAAATCCAACGCAAACATTTTTTGAATAAAGACTGGCTGGTCCAACGGCCCATAGTCGCGCCGCCGGCTGAATAATTTAGTTGATTCATTATTAGATACTATTTAATTTCAATTCAGTTGTTACTCTATGTTTTAATAAATAATAATAAATATAAATATGTGGGGACATTTTTACACACCGCCACCTGATCCCAAACTAGGCAAAGCCTGTAATATGGGTATCAAACAGCTGTATACATACATAATATATATATATAACATCCAGTCACAAGGCAAACACAAGTGCTCATAACACGAATGTGTGCCCTGGGCGGGATTCGAACCCGCGACCCCGAGCTTCGCAGCTTTTTTTTTATTTTATTACAATAAAATATGAGGCGCCATTTATTTTCTCATAGAGGGTGATGAAAAGTAGAGTGTATCACTCGGGCTCAAAATATATTTTTGGCTCGGGCGACGTACTTTGAATCCCTCACTACGTTCAGGATTCTACTCTAGAATCCCTCACTTCGCGCTGGATTCAAAAAAGCGCCCTCGCCATAAAAAAAATTGGACTACAAATATAACAAGCATACTTGCTCAAATTCCATAGATAGGAATTAAACTGTGTACAAAGGCTGACTTATCCCACTTAGGGATCTTTTCCAGTCTACCTTAGAGTAACCGAAAGGACAAGTATAATGCGTTATGCGTACCAAATTTGATAAAGAAATGTACCTTATTTAATAAAGTTATTTTTAAGGATATTTACGGATATCCTGAAGATTATATACATAACCGGTGGAAACTGGTTGAAGTTTAGTAAACACGAGCCACGTCGTGTAAATATTTAGCAAATAGTGCAACAGAGTGCTAAACAATAAAATAAATACTTTGAAAGTAACAAGTAACATGCAACTGCTATTGTATCCCCTACCACTGAACTATAACCCTGGAGACTCCATACAAGCGAAAATATTTAACGACCTACTACTACTAAACGTGCACCAGCCTGTCCGTACACGTTTGTGTGCGGAAATTATGGTAGGGCTACAACACCCAGCGCGAGAATATAGTCAACAAACCTATATCGTCGATCTCTCGTCTGACGATAGCATGCTGGCGTAGTAACTTTGTACCCACCCATCGTACTGTGAACCTTGTTTTGTATTGTGATAATATCAAAGATAATATATTACTACTAGCTGTGCCCTGTTGCCACTCTCGCTCCTTATCCCACTCCCACTCAGACTCTCAATCCCAATCCCGATCCCGATCCCGATCCCACTCCCGCTCCAACTGTAGTAAAAACCAATAACAATATGAATTGTACCGAACATTATAACTATACTTCTTTGTTATTTGCATATTTACCCCTCGGGTTATATTATTGGAGTTTTGGTAGGGATCCCTAATTTTTAATAATAATAAATATTGCCTATGTTACTCAGGGATGATGTAGCATTCAAATAGTAAAAGAATTTTTGAAATCGGTCCAGTAGTTTTTGAGTTTATTCGTTACAAACATACAATTTTTTCCTCTTTATAATATTAGTTAGTGTAGAGTGTAGATGGTAATATTTAGTACTAGCCGTTGCCCGCGACTTCGTCCGCGTGGACAATTTAACGTCAGAAACTATTATGTATTTTCCGTATAAATGGGATGTTTTTTTCGGGATAAAAACTATCCTATGTCCTATTCCAGGACCTAATCTATATTTGTGCCAAGTTTGATCACGATCCGTCCAGTGGTTGAAGCGTGATTGAGTAACAAACATCCAAATATCCAAACTTTCACATATATAATATTAGTAGGAAGTAGAATTCAAATAGCTTCGTGCAACTGCAATGTCCTTTGCAATTCCACGGAAATTCACGTGGGCAGGTCAAAAGTTATCGTGTTTCATTTCATCTGAACGACGCGCCGTCCAGTGGTTGAAGCGTGATTGAGTAACAAACTTAGAAGTTCAAATATTATTCTAAATGCGAAAGTTTGGATATTTAGATGTTTGTTACTCAATCACGCTTCAACCACTGGACGGATCGGGATGAAACGGGCACACATATAGGTTAGGTCCTGGATTAGGACATAGAATAGTTTTTATTCCGAAAAAACATCACATTCCTACGGGAAATACATAATATTTTGCAACAGTTAGTAAGTAAAATACATAAATTAACAACGTTTTGATTCTGAAAGGCAGTATTGCAGACAATTGTTACAAATATCTTATTTTCGCATTTAGAATATTAGTAGGATTCTTTGATAAGATGAAGTGTTGTGATCGTGGAAAAATATTAGGTACAATTTATAAAGTCAAAAAAATACTTAAATATGTATCTTTATGGAAGATACATACTTGGTCAGTGCGGACCAATGGTAGCGGTTATACAATACATTTTTTCGGTCACGCAAACCACAATAAAATGAAATTATTTTGTGTATTCATGAATCCGAATTCGTCCGGCGTTTACGTGATGTGTTTTCGCATACGTGTGAGAGCGCCTTAAACCGTTTATTTTATTTTGTTATATTACTCTGTTTTCAAATGAGTTTCATTTTATTTTGTTTTAAATTTAAAATGTAGTGAGACATTGCCGTGTGGTTTCCGGTAGAGTAGAATAGGACCACTCCAACTCTTCCCGTGGATGTCGTACAAGGCGACTAAGGGAATACATTATAAAACATCAATCAGGCCTCCCCAACCCGTCTGGCCAGCGCGGGGAGTGTAGGCCAAATCCTCCGTCTGTCTCCGGCAGATGAGAGAGGGTTGTGCTCCTGCAGTGGAGACAAAAATAACCTGATGATGATGATGATGATTGTGAGTACTAAAGTTCTTACATATATTACATAGGTGCACTTGTCTGATCCAAAACTAGGATTTTCTCCTGTGCTATGGAAATTAAACAAGGATTCATAAACAAGTTGTCTGTCTCCAGTGGGAATCGAACCGGACCTCTGGCGCTCGAGACCGATGACAAGCCACTAGGCCAACAATCCTATCAAGGATCTTAGTTCTTAGGTACAACGTAAATATGTAGGTTAGTAATTTTTTTTTACTATAAAAGGAACAAACCTAGGATACAGTTACTCTCACGGTAGAATGAGGTATACACCAGCGAACCGCACTAAATAGTGATAAAGTCTAACTTAGAATATATTTTAAAAAGCCGACCGTACATACATTGGGGGACCGAGTTAAAGGGTTTCGGGGTATGAGGTGGAAGGGACGTCAAACGTACGTATCGCAAACCACTATTTAGATATAATATTTCTCTAATTGTCTTTTAAATTATTGTAAAATGTGCAGACAATTCAATTCAATTACTCTTCAATGCACGATAAAAATACAAAGATACAAAAATAAAGTAGCTTACACAAGTACATCTAAGCGATCTTATGGCTAAAAACGATTTCTTCCAGACAACCTTTGGCTAGTGGATAAGAATAGCAGAAAAAGTAGGTTGTGCAGTTAAATAAAGGTATAGTTTATACCAGGAAGACACTCTAATATTTATTGACTAACTGAATAAAATTAGCCTTATTTTTAAATACATACATAATACTCACGCCTTGGCCCCAGAGGGGTAGGCAGAGACCATGTATCACCACGGAGGCATGTATCAACACTTCACGTCAAGGGGTATCACGAAACGAAAATAGGATGAAAGAAAGTCGCTTTGCGACATTGGATTTATTTTTTAAATAAACACAAAATACAGAATTTGTTTTAAAATAAACGTGCTAGTCTCTAAATACTTCAAAGTAACGTCTAAATCCAAACAACAAAATAATGAAACAGAGCTCGCAGCAGATGTAGTCCAGGAGACCGACCAACTTTTCCGTCCATACAGAAAAATTTGTACGTTTCCCGCAAACACTCGTAAATCAAAGCTTCTTGCGCGATGTGTGCAAGAAATGTACACGCGATACAATACTGTAGTTTCACTGTTTATTGTGGTATTTGTGCAGTGGATGGACACCATTCTTCTTCTTTTAGACACGTAACCTTTATAACCATTTCTTCTGTGTTTCACTCGATGTGCCCGCGCCTCCGCTCACGTGGACTACAGTACTATGTTAGTTAATTTGTGGCTGTAACTAATGTTTTGCATATAAATAAATACAGCCTTTTCTTGAAACTTCTAGAATTGTGTCAGGATTTCTCCCACACTAACATAATCGCCTTGAAGGCAAATTTCGTATGACAATTATCTTTAAGCCAAATTATTATAATTAATTATCGTAGGCCAAATCGTCCGTCTGTCTCCGGCAGATGAGAGAGGGTTGTGCTCCTGCAGTGGAGATAAAAATAACCTGATGATGATGAATTTTCTTTAAAAAAATGGTTGTGGGGAATTCACATAGGGTGTTGTACATTTCATCATCATCACCATATCAGCTCTTAGACGTCCACTACTGGACATAGGTCTTCCCCAATGAACACCACCACACCCGGTCTTCCGCCCTTCGCATCCAGGCGCTTCCGGTCACCTTCTTCAGGTCGTCGGTCGCGACTCCAGAACTCGTCTGCTCCAACGGCCGTCGGTTCTGCGACAGATGTGGCCCGACCACTTCCACTTGCCTTTCGGCCATGTTGGTGACCATCGTTCTTCGTCGGATCTCCTCATTACGAACCACATTCCTCAAACAAACCCCGAGCCCTCTCCACAGCTCGCTGAGCGGCTTGCAACTTGTGGATCTGACCCACCGTCAGTGTCCACGTTTCTGCGCCGTAGGTCATGACAGGTAGGACGCACTGATTAAATACTGATTTCACCCTGGCCCAAATCCAATTCAACATATTATTCATTACAATGGGATATACGAGTACGTACAAATACTCAGGAAAATTTAAAATTGTTTGGCAAAGTTTCAGATATATTAATCAACTGTCTCGGCATATGGTCTGATTTATCACCTGATTTTATTATTCTGACCTTATTTCAATTCACCAAACAATAATAAGGTAAGTATACATATGTGTGTGTGGGGGGGGGGGGGGGGTTGAATAAGTATCATCATAATTAGCCTAAATACGTCCACTGCTGAACATAAGCCTCCCCAATAGAATGCTACTTTTGGTGGGCTGTGCATTGGGAGAATTGCCATTATCACCACGCTTGGCAGACGGATTGGTGATCACAGTAATGATATTAATATACACAGGATAACGCTGATGGCCGTCCCTGGTGCCATCCCTTAGCCTTAACAACACCCGAAAACATGATAAAAGAAACTGTTGTTTTATCAAAATCGGATGTTGAACTAAAAATGATATACCTACCTAATTTTTGGAACAATATCTTTTTTAATTCACTACCGTAAAATCTTATTTTGGCGTTTATCTTTCCAGTGACTAAATGCTTCAGTCAACATAGTAAATTATAATTTTGTGACTTTTAAGAAATCTAGCTTTTTTTATTGCAACACCCACTACATTTTTCCATTAAAAGTAGAATATATAGATCCATCATCTCTGCCTACACCTCTGGGACCAAGGCGTGAGCATTATGTATGTATGTACATATAGGTTCCCAAAACAACTGTCTAGATAAATAACAGTTTAATAAATTGCTATAAGATTAACTTGGAAATAAAACATCGACGTCTGCGACTCGTCAAGCGGCAGTAAAGAGGCTGTGACGGCGGCATTAGGGGAATTGCGACGCGTAGTGTTGGGCAGAGTCGGTAAAATTTGTCGATAATGTTGAAAATATAATTTAGTCATATTTTTACATTGTATTTGATAACTAGTTTTTCCTGCGTTATATTTAATACAGAGAATTAAAGACTTGCATACATAACTTTTTCACTATTATTAAATTGTAAAGGAATTTCATATATAAGTATAACTACACAGATTTAAATTTTTATTAATAGTAGAACATTTTTTGGTAAAGGTAGCATTGTATGATAGTAGTTTTCTCTAATTAATACACTGAAAAAAAAAACAATTGTTGATTTAAGCAAGATCTCTTAATACGAGCGCACCAAAGATCTTGTTCCCTTAAACTATCTCTTGCCTCCTTGCGCTAACTCAACTTGTTTCAAACGATCATAAAATGATTACTTTAGCTTACCTACAGCAACTAAGATAATGGGCTCGATTCTGAAGGTACAATGTTAAAATTTGACAGCACTAAAACTGTTGCTATCCTTATCACACAGTATTATGAAGATAAAGACGAAACCAATTTTAGCGCTGTCAAATTTTAAATGTGTGCCTTCAGAATCGGGCCCATTATGCTACTTAATTGGCCAATGTTTTTTTTCCATGTATATTCATGTATAATCTCATCATAAGCCAAAATACATTCAGTGCTGAACATAAGCCTCCCCAATAGAATGACACTTTTGGTGGGCTGTCCATTGAGGGATTTGCTATCATCACCACGCTTGGCAGGCGCGGATTGATGCTCGTAATAATGATCTTAATATACCATCCCTGGTGCAATCCAGGGGAAGATTGGGGGTGGCCCTATTTTAAGCCGGGAACCGAACGGCTAGTAAATATTATTTATTCTGTGTTAATATGTATCACAGAGCGAAAATCGGGCAAAGGAAAGCCACTTTGCGACATTAGATTGCGCAAAATGGCGAAAGAAGAATAAGAATAAAATGAGGTGCATGAAAAATGTGAGTGAGGGTAGTCAGGTGAGGTGTGTCAGGATCACGCAAAGTGGCGATCCATCGTCTCTGCCTACCCCTCTGGGACCAAGGCGTGAGCATTATGTATGTATGTAATATGAATATCAAAATATGAAACCACAAAAAAATTAAATCAATTTAAAATATTTTATCGACATATGCTTTGTTACAACAAAACCTTTTCAGACGACTCTATAATGTATATTCGTGTACAAGGGGACCAGACAGTCTAACTTTTCTCATTATTTCCCATCCCTATTCGTGGTCGATAAATCAGTTATCTGTTGACAGATATCGAGTGTGACTTTGTACACACGCTTGACCAACAGAGGCAAGTTTTAATCGAATAGTCTGTTTTCTTTGTAATGTAGGCTGTTTGTTTTACCAAGTTCTATCGTTGCAATAGTGGTAGTATATTTGAGAAAGACTGGAAGAGAAGAAAAAAACTGGTAGTATATTTGAGACCTTATGAATAAATACTAATAAATACTGTTTATTAAGTTGATGACCTCCGTGGCGGAACGGGTAGCTCTCGGACTGCCACGCCGGAGGTTGCGGGTTCGAATCCTGCTAGGGGCAAATGTTCGTATGATGAATATGAATGTTTGTACCCAAGTCTTGGATGTTTATATATATATTTAAGTATGTCTATCCGTTATCTAGTAACCATACCACAGGCTCTGCCTAGTTTGGGACTGGATAATTGGTGTGAATGTCTGACATATTTATTATTATTATTAAGGATGGAGGGTGGAGCGATGATCTGCGTAAGGCGGCTGGCAGTGACTGGATGAGAAGAGCCGAAGATCGGGTTCAGTGGCGCACCTGGAGAGAGGCCTGTGTCCAACAGTGGACTCCTTCGGGATGATGATGATGATTAAGTTAAGCGATATCTTGATATACGACTTTTGAATAAATAATAATAATAATAAAAAGAATAGTGAATTTCCCGTGACTTTGCTCTATGTACAGTCACATTTTACCAGCCCTAGCAAGTTCATCATCATCAGTGGCGTGACGAGTTTTGTAATTTTTATTTTTATAAATTCAGAAAAACATAAACGGTAATGTACAAATACTTTTAACAAACGTTTGTGTTATAGATAGCTTTATACATTCCAACAACATGTTCCACATGTGTGTAACATCAAATAAGTCGGCTACCGCAGAGCTGACAAACATGCTAAGTAACTCATTAGATTGGCTATTCTACATTACAACAAACAAACAAAAAACAGAAAGAAAGAAATGCACATCTAAATAAAATAGACCAATCAATACGAAATATGACGTCCATAGAGGTACTGTCGCGGTACGAGCCACCGGTATAACGTCTATTGACGTAATTACCACGGACATGTTAAGATAAAAAAATAATTAGAAGCTCGTCAAGACGAATACACTTTTAGAGAACCTGTTTTGTCTGTCTTACTGTCTGTCAGTCCGCCGGATAACCCTAAAACTACTGGACCGAATGATCTGAAGAACGTACAAGTACATGTAACATGACCGGCAATGATGGGAAAATTATGGAAATTTCAGGAAAATTTTATTACCCCAAATATTCCAGGAAAACTAACAAAAATTGGTGGAATCTACATACGTAACCCTTTTAGCGAAGGTTTTGTCCATCTGTCTGTATATTCTTAACTCGAAAACTACTGGTTGAGCTTAAATTTTAAACGTATATTATGGAAATTGTAGGAAAAAATGTATTTTCAAAGATATTCCAGGAAAACTAGTAAACAGTACAAGTGAATTAAGTAACCAGCCATAGCACCTTATCCAATGATGAATTAATCAAAATACAAAATTACAAGAAAGACAATTTTAAGACGAAAAACTAAATCTTAACATTTTACATTTTGATTCCACATCTCATGTTATCGCTAAGTTCTCAACTCGCTAGGTGAAAGTTAGAACTTTGTGGAACTGATAAGTTCTGAGAACTTAAACTTACACTTAACTTATACTTACACTGCTCTCTCGCTAGGTTGCTGCTCTTTGAAGTGAATGTGTCGTGATAGCGTTGGATATCGTCGAGATAAAAAAATACCTTTGATAATAAGATTTCAGATAGATTGTGACGCTTGTATAGGTAAATCGTGTATGGACGTAGACACAGACAACCTTTATTGGTAATATTCGTAACAAATGTTTAACCCCACAGTATTGTATTCTTTTACTAGCTGTGCCCGCGGCTCCGCTCGCGTGAACTACAGAATCCGTGAAGTTAGACCACCAGCAAGACAACTGTGAAAACTGCAACAAATTTCATTCAGTAGTTTCACGTGATGCGGTAACAAACATACATACAGACAGACAGACAAAAATTAATAAAAATTGTTTTAGCTTCTATTGGCCCTATAAAGACTCCTCATAATTTTTTTTTAAATATATCTCATGTAAAGACATAGACCAGTTACAGTTTTATTATAAGTATAGATAATGAAAATCATCCACATATAATAAGAGTTTTTATTTTTAATTAGTATGGCGTATGTTCTATAAATAGCAGATTTTATTTTTTAAATTAATAAAATCCGTAGACGTAGTTATTAAAGTTTACTTAACGCGCGCGCTTTTGTATGACAACGTAACTTGTTACAACCCGCGCGTGATATTCTCGCCCTCTCGCTCGGATTTGATTCCCCATTCTGTGTCGCGTGTGTTTTTTTACGGCAGACTGCGCTAGTGTACTGCGCACACTTCTGACCGCGACGCGACGGATGATGACGTCACTTCCGGTCACTTCTGTTTTTGGAACTATTGCGCTGAAATTGCTTTATCTTCGTATTTGTTGATCTGATTTAAATATTCTTTTAATTTTAATCATTTTGCATCATTACATTTGCATTCATCATCAGGTTATTTTTGTCTCCACTACGCACAACCCTTTCTCATCTGCCGGAGACAGACGGAGGATTTGGCCTACACTCCCCGCGCTGGCCAGAAGGGTTGGGGAGGCCTGATTGATGTTTTATAATGTATTTATCCCCTAGTCGCCTTGTATGACATCCACGGGAAGAGTTGGAGTGGTCCTATTCTACTCTACCGGAACCACATTTGCATTAGACTACGTCATCTAAACATCGATCTGAAAAAGGTGGCCGGAAGCGGCTGGATGCGGTCTGACCGTTCTTTTTTATTTATTTCATAGTTTCTCAAAGTTTTCCACTCAAGGCCTAAGCTATAGTGATTCTAGTCTAGCTAGACACTATCGCCGCTAAGTGTGAGCTGGAGTAGCAATTGTGAGCAAGGCTCGTTGATCACGCGCCTCACAAAGAGATGCCGCCCGATTATCACACGAGCATCTGTTTAGGTGACCGACTTCGGAGAAGAGAGGTTTTGTGTTTGTGTAGGTTGATAGTTCGTTCCTGAGGCTTACGTCGCGTAAATACAGCCTCGTTAGCCTAGTGGCTTCCCAACTAGCATACTGGCGGAATACGCAGCCACAAGCTATAAAATAGATAATAAATAGTAGAGGTATATTGGTGTTACTACTACCACTATTTATTTCGCCAGTGTGGTAGTTGGGTTGGTCATCCGACTCGAGCGCCAGAAGCCATGGGTTCGATTACCACTTACACAGGCAACTTTGTACAAGCTGGTTTCGGTCTATATATTATATTTGTCAATTTTAAACTCAAATATAATATATGTCGTAGGTTCCTGGTTCCGCCGAAAATGTGGGCTCCCAAATTGAGTTTAACGCCGTTACAAAGTTAACACGTTTACTGGCTTAAATGACACTACATGAAATTACACTACGTAATCAAGTAACGATTTATAAGGCAGACGATCCGTCAGCGTAACGCCTGCGCACCGCACGCCTTTCCATCGAAGCCTGTCTCGAGTATGCGCCTTCGCCAGTTATACCCGACGTTCCGTTAGCGCGTGTTCCCGATGATAGCCGAACACGCACTGTGCCTTCAAATCAGCTCCTCTTCTATTATTTCGCCGACATATATATAAAACATATGTCAGATATTCACACCAATTATCCAGTCCTAAAATAGGCAGAGCCTGTGCTATGGTTACTAGATAACGGATATACATACTTAAATATATATATAAACATCCAAGACTTGGGTACAAACATTCATACTCATCATACGAACATTTGCCCCTAGCGGGATTCGAACCCGTAACCTCCGGCGTGGCAGTCCGAGGGCTACCCAGTTCCGCCAGTCGCCAGTCGTCAAACTCTTGTTTGGTTGTGCGGCTCCTGGCTTAGAATAGGGCCATCCCCAATCTTCCTGTGGGTAGCGTCAAGACGACTAAGGGATTGCGCCAGGGACGGGAAGCAGCGGTCTCCTGTGTATATTAAAATCATAACTGCGATCACCAATCTACCTGCCAAGCGTAGTGATGATACAAATCCCCAATTGGACAGCCCACCAAAAGTGGTATTCTATTGGGGATGTCCAGTAGTGGACGTACTTAGGCTGATGATGATAATTTCGTCATTCTTAACTTAGGTGGCAGTCGTGTAGGGAATGGCAATATTTATAGTGCAGTCTGCACTTGACATAGCTGGCCTATGTTCAGCAGTGGACGTAGTTCGGCTGATGACGACGCCGTTTCTATATCAATAAAAAGTTTTACAATACCTTTTAAAGTACAAAACTAATCGAGTGGGAACACCATATCGTTTACACTCTGTATAAATAAAGACTTTAATTACCAAAGGCAACAAAGCAAAACTGCGTAACCGCAAATTACTCTAATTAAGAACGAGAAGAGCCACAAAAATAACGTCTCCCAAATAAATACAGCAATGGGCGAGCAATTAGACGGGAAATAAACCACATTTAGCCTCAAACACGGCCGAGTGGAGAAACGGCCCAAGTCGTAAAATGCACAAACTGCGACCGGGAACATTTCGGCCAGCCAACCTCTCATTATATGCAAATGTCTAGATATTAATAATGAGCGAGGCGTACCTAACAAACGAAACGCGATTAAACTCACCCATTCCTTGGTACAGTCGCGAACTTTAATGTTGGACCCATTTCCTAGGAAAGTTATTTGAACAGTTATTTGCAATAAGCTCGAGATTTTCGATCAAGTTGCAGTTCTAGCAAAGAGATTTAGTAATTAAAATTATAAACAGCATTGTCATTTCGATTAACTTGTAAAACTAACATACGATTAAGTTACAATACAATACATATTATTGAACAAACAAATACAGTTACAAGTTTTAAAAGTAATAACACCCATTCCTTGTTACAGTCACGAACGTTATTTTAAGCCCCATGTAAGGTTTAATATTCCACAGCAAGATTATACCAATAAGAACGAATGTCTAAGATGACATTCTGAGTTATCTATTCGATGCACAATCTCATTGAGGAGTGTTTAGAGAAGTAACTAGGTAGTAAATAAATTCCTTTGATAATCTATTTGCAAAGAGTAAACTACTTAAATCAGCGCCACCTAACTTTTTCTCTGGCATACAATTTTCTACCCAAATGTAATCTACGATAGATAACACCGTATAAATTATGCCATTTTATTATTTTTAAAACTTTTAACTGTATTGTATTGTAACTTAATCATGTGTCAGTGTCACATAGGCTAATTTAAATGATGATACTGTTTAAAATAATGAATTTTAATTACTAAATCTCTTTGCTAGAGTTGCAATTTGATTGAAAATTTCGACAAATTTACAAATAAGTTTTCAAATAACTTTTCTAGGAAATGGGTCCGACATTAAAGTTCGCGACTGTACGAGGCTGGTTATAATAATGACTGGCGTATTAAACACTGTTATTTTGAATTTCGCATTTCGTGGGTTATAATGTTTTTGTTTGGTTGTCGGACATGCAATTTTTCGTTGATATATTTGATTTCTATTGTTTGGCATAAATCGTGTACCGAAACACTTTTTCAACACATATCATGTGTACGCCGTGTCATTTATTTTTGTAGGAATGGGGGTAAACAGACAGTCAGGTCTATGGTAAATGGTGAACATTTCATACACGCAACTAGGTAGTTGGAAAACATAGCTAGACTTGTATAGTTCCTTCCATGTCTATTTGTTAGCACTTCATGACATATATCATTCTGACTTATGTTAATTCTAATGTTAACCTATATATTACTGACTATACCTACTTACTACTCTAACATATATATACTTCCTATATTCAAATCATGCATCCTATAATACTGTTTAGTCTAAACATAAGCTTTTAATCTTTCCATCAAAATTAATTTACTTTCACGTAATTATTATATTTAATAACTTTTGTAATCTCAGAACATGCTTATTCATTTTTCTGAGGTTGTAATAATAATTAATAACCCAATATGAGGGAGGATATACTGTATATGAATATTTTTACAATTAAAATAAAATATGTAATTGAATTAAGGTTTACGGGAAGAAAACTCTTACAGAGTTAAGTGCGCATTTGTACATCATTTTAAATGAGTTGTGTGACTTGTATTTGTGTACAATAAAGTATATATAAATAAATTTTATTTCAAACTAACCTCACTTTGTCTTTGGCCTTTTGAGTTTGACAACTTTGACATTAATGATATTCTGACATTGACAGTCTTTTTTATTTTAAGGCTCTGGAAACGTACTTATTATATTTTTAATTTCACATTTTAAAACTAAATACAGTTTTTTAAAATAAATAAAAAATATATTCTCAGATAATGTTTATCCATAATGTAAGAAACTAAAAATATTAAAAACATTCATTCACCGATTTTGATTAAAACTCGAAACAAACTGCGGTTTTTATATGAAAAGTATAAATAACAAAATACCTAGGTTAATTTACAAAAGCTACGTTTACCAAAATCGATAAGTGAGTTTTATTTTGAAAACAAATAATTTTATCAGCCATAGTGTGTACATTTCTCCAAAGTCCTCGTTTTACTGTGTCCCAGTAACCTAGCATTATTTATTTATGTTCTGTCCTCTTTTTAGAAGCATGTGTCATCAATTTGAAAAGGTTTCGAAGGGAAGTTACCTTGGGGACATCAGGTGTAACAGTTGGCATTGTAAACTGTATTTTACACACACTATTTTTAACCAGATTCCTCGCCTCTCAATTTCAACCGCTTTTTAATTATTGTCATTGCAAAACTTGCTGCAATGAGGGGGATTTTAATGTTTTTTATACATACATACATAATGCTCACGCCTTGGTCCCAGAAGGGTAGGCAGAGACGACTGACACACCTCACTACCCTCACTCACATTCATCAACTTTTTCATGCATCACCTTTTATTCTTCTCACTACGGACCCCAGTTTTTTGAGGACGTTACTAATTTCATCCTTGAACGTCCTCCTAGGGCAACCTTTTTGCTGTAGGCCCTTCCACATTCGTATTGTAAATTTCTTTTGTCACTCTTCTTTCACTCATACGCTCTAAATGTCCAAACCAACGCAACATACCCAACAAAGTTTTTATTTATGATGAAATAAAACGATGTCTATAACTACATAATTTGTAGTAGTAGTAATAGAAATCAGCAAAAATCCTTTACAAATTATGCGGTCCTAAAATGAACTTTAATGCGTGGTAATAATATCTGTAAATATCTACTTCATACATTTTTATGTTTCGTTTCGTTGTAGGGAACTCTCGGTGCGGGAGTCCGATCACACTTTCTTTATTTTATTTTAATAATTTTCACAAAATCGACAGCACTTAAAAAATAGTATTATTCTAATTTATAGTTCTTACTGCCAATAACGGATTTATAATATATTTAAGTATATTACAGTCTAGTGATAGTCTCTGTGTGTGTGTGTGGAGAGAGGGGGGAAGAGAGGGTAATCTTGTTTTTTTTATGCAAAACATAAAGTACTTACTTTGCAAAAACTGTTTACTATTTAATTACTCAGTTTCGTATTTCTTTTATTTGTGCAACAAAGATTTTGTTTTGGACTAATCTTCTCACATTACAAGAACAAACCCTACGTCATCAGCAGGAAGTCAAATAAGGCTTCGATTAAAACATTTCCGTTCTCACCCCCGAGTTAAGCGCTGTGACGTCGATGTAACCTCAACCTGACGTTTCAGGAGGTCACAGGGGTCACCCCGCGTCGTTCGGTATTTGATTTATTTAGCGGGAACCCTCCCGGAAGTTTGACGATAAAAATAGGCACTATACTGGATATCCGGTGTTGGTTTTCGTGTTGTAGTTGTTCTTTGATCGGGACTGGGGGAAAGATGAGGATGTTATTCGAGTGTTTTTATTAGTGGTGATGATCCCTTGTTATTGACAAAAATAAATTGAGTAGAAGCAACTGGGACAAAGTCTTACTACAGATATGGCGGCTCGGTTCATTAAAGCTGTCTCCAACTACTATGGTGAAAGAACAAGGCAATATTTGGTACCCAAAATTGTTAACACTATCCCACTAGGCATCAGAAGCAATGTAATCAACAAAAACACTTTCTGAATTAAATATAAGAAATATCTAGTGGACTCATTAACGTAACCTCAATCTTTTGTGCTAATATCAAAATGAAAAACTTTGTAATTTGCTTTGCTATTCACCATTGCGTAGTGATATTTAGTATTCTTTGCCATAGATATGTGTAAAGTAAGAGAGCAAGCAATTTCTGCCAACAAACTGTATTATAAAGTTTGGCGAAGTTCATCATCAGGTTATTTGTGTCTCCACTGCAGGAGCACAACCCTCTCTCATCTGCCGGAAACAGACGGAGGATTTGGCCTACACTCCCCGCGCTGGCCAGCCGGGTTGGGGAGGCCTGATTGATGTTTTATAATGTATTCCCTTAGTCGCCTTGTACGACATCCACGGAAAGAGTTGGAGTGGTTCTTTTCTACTCTACCGGAAACCACACTGCATAATTGGCGGAGTTATTGTATGTATATTTTTTGGAGAGATGAATAAATCCTTCGTTACCCGTGTTACTACCAGTCTTACTACCAGTAGTTGATTTTATTATTGTTACTATTAACCTGTCTCGTAATATTACTATTAATTATACATCGCCACAAGATGAGCTGTATGGCTCTCGTGACCATTGTCTCGTCAGAGAGTGACATTTCTTTTTGTCTAAGATATGTTATATATTCGTTTTCTGAGTGTTATATACAATAATTTCTATGGTTATATATGTAAACTTAGACAAATGACTTCCTAAATTTATGATGGTAACTTAGACAAGTGACTTCCTAAATTTATGTATGTAAATTCTCAGACTAAAAACCAATATAACCTAAGTGTAAACCTTTTTCCAATTAATTCGGCTAATCATTCTATCTACTACACTATTAATTTTTTTACAATACACTACAATTCAGAAAAGTCGAGTGTTTCAATGAAAGGTTCGACTTCCGACATTCGCCCGTGGTATCACGGGCGAAGGAAAGTCACTTTGCGACGTTTGTCAAAGTGGCAATACAACGTCTCTGCCTACCCCGCTGGGACCAAGGCGTGAGCATTATGTATGTAAGTGGCCAAAATAGCATAACCTAACTGTTTCTCAGGCATAATATCTTCTACCCAAAGGTTGTCTGTCTGGTAGAAATGAACTGTTACAACTGTTTAACTTTTAAAAATTGTAACTGTATTTGTTTGTGCAATAAAGTGTATTGTATTATATACTGTATACCATATATCTTAAAATTTGCCCAAAATCTTACTTGTATGTGTCCGTAATTTTTTTTATTTGGTTTTGACCGCCGTTTCGCCTAATGCTTGGGCGTTAGTCTCGTGCGCCAGAGGTCAAAGATTCGATCCCACTAAGGACAGAGAACGTTATACCATTTTATTGTACAAGTTGGTCCCGGTCTAGATGTTTTATTTTTGAATTATTCTATCTTTGTCTAATTCCCATCGTACATGAGAAAATCCTAGTTTGGGAACAGACACACTGGTCTGTACATATATATATATATGAAAATTTATTAATTATTTTGTTGCCTACTCTACCCGTAGCAGGTCTACGCGTTGTTCGTAGCAACTGTCTACGAAAAGCTAGAAAACACATATGCAACAAGTTTTACAATACTTAATTTATGGAGGGCCTTACAAAAACTTGAAATACTACGTAGTGTTTATACCACGTAAATAAATAAATAAATAAACAAACAAACAAACAAACAAACAAACAAACAAACAAACAAACAAACAAACAAACAAACAAACCAACAAACAAACAAACAAACAAACAAACAAACAAACAAACAAACAAACAAACAAACAAACAAATGAAAATAAATAATAAATATATCAGACATTCACACCAATTATCCAGTACCAAACTAGGCAAAGCCTGTGCTATGGTTACTAGATAAATAGTTATAAGGACTTGTTGTACATACTGAATGATGTCGTTGAATAAATTCTCTTTTATTTTATTACTTTTTTAAACAATTTACCACATCAAAAGTTAAACATAGTGACTTACAGATACTATATTGGATTTTCCAAAAAATTATGTTGAGCCAATAAAAGTCTCTAAACTCAGGCAAATAGCAATAACATTACCAAATCGTCGGTAATCTCTATCGCGAATGAATCTAAGTTATCGCTCGCCAATTCCTTGGAGGTGTGCACCCAAAGTTTTATTACTAACGTTTACGCCTTTTTCTAAAAGCGTTTTCGTATTATTAGCCAGATACAGTTGGTGACACACCGAGCGCAACTTCACGATCTTGAAGTCTTTTAGGCAGCGTTACACCCAATTCTCACCCAGATTTTTTTTTGGATTAAATGGATTCAATAAAAATTATATTTGACATGAATTATTATTAACAATCTCAGTACTTCAACTTTTGTTTTGAAAGAAGAGGTTGTAAGTTGTATTCTCATTGGAGATAAGTACACTTTGTACAATTTGTTGAAATAGGTTTGACCACTTCTGGATTAGACCTTTTCTTTATTCAATCTCATTGCATGGTCTTCCACTAATTTAAGATACTATGTTACATAGGAGAAATTGATTCTTATAATTGACCTTTCGATCGGTGCATAAACATAGTTATTTTTTATTCAATATTTTTCCAGTTGAATCCCATCTCAAACATCGTATTTTTCAAAAATCTTTGGTTGCAGTACAACGAAGTCTTCTTTAAGTAAAATGTCCTATCTTCAATATTTCAAGTACTTTCCCTTAGTTACTAAATGGGATGAAAATATCACATTTGGTCAGCCTGATACTGCGATCGCCAATCCGACTGCCCAGCGTGGCGAATAAAACATTTTCGCCCAGTGGATTATAGCGCTAATAAGGATCCGGTACAGTTGCGTGCTTTGTGAGAAGCCTATGTCCAGCAGTAGCCTCTTGCAGGCTGATGATGAGTCTTATTTTTGAACTGTCATCGAACAGGCAAATTACATTTCCCATTTCGTAGCCAGTTACGAAATTTGGTTACCAAATGGGCCGAAAGTGTATGTCTAACCTCATTGTGCCCCAAACGTTACCTGTGGGCTTGCCTGCGGGCGGCACATTAACAAAACTCATACGTCTGACTCTGAACCGGGTTTAATCTGATGGCCTACATACCAAGCCAGCTAATTGGGAGTCTTATATGGCCTTATGGGCCCTATTAGCACTCAGCCTGAAAATCTCTATTGCCATTAAGGGATTTATCTGAGAGTGTGTTAATGGGACAGTTTGAAACTATTATTGGTTTAAAGGCATAAGGCGTTATTTTTGGTTCAAGAATGAAAATGACAGAAATTAAATTATCGACTTCCGAGATGTCTAAAATATTGCACTCCTCATTTTTAGAAATCCATACCAAAATGGCAAAAATGGAACCGTTATGGTGCGACTCTGTCCGTCCATCCGTCTGTCACAGCTGATTATCTCAGGAACTACTAATGCTATTGACTTGAAATTTAAAATAGTTTTAAATAATACCCACCCAACGTTATAGCGAATGATCATCATCAGCCTGAAAGAGTCAACTGTTGGACATAGGCATCTCCCAAGCGAATGATAGAATAAAAAAAATATTATCATTAAAAAGGGGCCCAAATTTTTAAGTATGGTTACTATATCAAGTGGGGCATTGTATGAAGGGGCATCATTTGTACATAGTAAAATAGATTTTCATTTCCTATTCATCATCATCATCAGCCTAAATACGTCCACTGCTGCACATAGGCCTCCCCAATAGAATGCCACTTTTGGTGAGCTGTCCATTGAGGGATTTGCCATAGCCACCAAGCTTGCAGACGGATTGGTGATTACAGTAATGATCTTAATATACACAGGAGAACGCTGCTGCCCGTCCCTAGTGCATGCCCTTAATCACCTTGACGACACCCACGGGAAGGATACGGGTGGCCCTATTCTAAGGCGGGAACCACACATCCCTATTATTCCGCTTATAATAAAAATTAAAAAAATTTAAAGAAAAAAAAAAGGAAAGAAAGAAGTCTGCAAGCCTTTTAAAGCAACAAACACACGTAATTAGCAACTATTATGTTAGTTTTGCTAAGTGAAGCGAAGTAACTCGTATTTAGTGCAAACTTTGCACTTAGGGCGCGTTCCTCGCTGCATTTTATTTTCACTGTCTCGCTCATTGCTTTTATCTTCGCTGTGTTATCTTAACTTAAGGTTTTGTTAATATATTTTCTTACTTTGTGTATTTGTAACAGTTAGGTGTTTTGGCAAGTGTTTATAGTTTAATTTCGGAATCATAATTATCGGTATGTATGTATTTATCGTATAAGCGTAGTGTGGGACGCCCCCTGGCTAGATGGAGCGACGATCTGCGTAAGGCGGCTGGCAGTGACTGGATGAGAAGAACCGAGGATCGGGTTCAGTGGCGCACCTTGGGAGAGGCCTATGTCCAGCAGTGGACAGGGGCTGATGATGATTTATCATCATCATCAGGTTATTTTTGTCTCCACTGCAGAAGCACAACCCTCTCTCCCAATGTATGCATGTATTTATGTAATAGTATAATTGTACAATGTTTGCACCCAGTACTTCCAGTCCTTGAAAAACGCATCACAACCCAAAGGTCACCTGGAAGAAATAGCTGAAAGCGATAAGGTCGCCATTGTACACTAAATTCATCTTTTAGGTATTATTTTTCTTTTATAAAAGGTTGCATGTGTTGGTGCAAAATAAAGAACATTAGAATTGAATTAAATTTAAATTGATTCATTATCAGTGGAAAAACGTCCACTGCTGAACATAAGCCTCCCCAATAGAACGCCACGTTTGGTGGGCTGTCTATTGGGGGATTTGACATAATCACCACGCTTGGCAGGCAGATTGGTGATCACAGTAATGATCTTAACGTCCTTAGTGCAATCCCTTAGTCGTTTTGATGACGCCCACGGAAAGATTGGGGGTGGCCCTATTCTAAGCCGGGAACGACAGCCCACCAAAAGTAACATTCTATTGGGGAGGCTTATGTTCAGCGTGTACGCATTTTGACATATTAGGGGCTGGTAGCTTCAGAAGTATCCAAATTATATCATCATCAGCCTAAATACGTCCACTGCTGCACATAGGCCTCCCCAATAGAATACCACTTTTGGTTAGATGCCCATTGGGTGATTTGCCATAATCACCACGCTTGGCAGGCGGATGTGGTCGCAGTAATGATCCACACAGGAGACGCTACAGCCCGTCCCCAGTGCAATCCCTTAGTCGCCTTGACGACAACCACGGGAAAGATAGGGGTGGTCCTATTCTAAGCCGAGAACCACACGGCAAGTCAAATTATATTATAAAAGAATTATTACCTACGCTTTTGAACGGAACCTCAAACTGACTTACTCAAAAAAAGCAGTGCCCACAGAAACATAAGATAAATAAACTATAAAACTTCCCTCATTTTTTATCCCGACGAGAAACCTCCAAAAATATTCCCAACGACAACACTAGACTTTAACCTAAACAAAAATGTCCGAATTCTCAGGGGCCACCCGAAACCATTTAGCTTCTCAGATAACTGCCAACTCTAGCCGTCCGCGTATAAGGTTTATTTTGGATAAAAAGCAGGTGTCCTTTCGCAAAAAAGGTTTTGTGCCGTCGACGGTCGGGACTAATGAGCCGTGTGCAATAAAAAAAAGTACACACGACGTTGTAGTTTTCCTTCTCCGTTCTCAAACGTAAAGCCTTTGAGTGTAGGATGGGTCGATACATGTTAAGGACAACCTTGGGTGACTTCCTGTCGAGTATTTGTCGTAGCTTTGTGGGATTAGTTTCGATTTGTCTTGGGATCTAGTACCAAGCTTAGCTTAGCTCAATGTTTGTCTTGGTAAGTTTTAACAGTAAATTTAGATTAGTTTATGCATTATTTTTATCTTATTCATCATCATCATCATCAGGTTATTTTCGTCTCCACTGCAGGAGCACAACCCTCTCTCATCTGCCGGATACAGACGGAGGATTTGGCCTACACTCCCCGCGCTGGCCAGACGGGTTGGGGAGGCCTGATTGATGTTTTATAATGTATTCCCTCAGTCGCCTTGTACGACATCCACGGGAACAGTTGGAGTTCCTATTCTACTCTACGTCTTATTCTATCCCACACGGCAATGACAACTCCACAGGTACTTATAAAGTTTATAATGCTTAAAAGCACAGCCTATAGTACGCAGTCGGTAAGAAAGAGACGTATAAATGTCTCGATAGTTTACGCGTACATAAAAACGTGTACGGATATGTTAGTGGGCTTGTAATAGATGATTAAATCTATTTGCTTGTGTGGGGTGTCGGGGCTGTACCCATGGTAATATTGGGGGTGGCCCTAGTCTAAGCCGGGAACCAATGTTACAAAACGAAAATGTTTATTCAAACACCCAGCCGGAACCAAGAGGCGTTGCTACCCCTCCACATTAGCTTGTAATGACCGCAGGAATGGACGAGCTCGTGTGAAACTCAATTTTTGGGCGGTGTGTTTATGTTGATGGAGCGTTTTGCAGCGAATTTGATATTTTGTGGTTCTGTTTCACGAATTTCTGGTCAGTTTATGAGTTGCGGGCGTTATTAAAAAAAGTTACCTATTATCGATGCATTATTACAAGATAACTACAACATAATTGGCATAATTCAAAATCATGCTTTTTTTATGCAGAGAATAGGTTTTATAAATACAAACAGAACTAGATAATTCAAAAAGACAGTAATTATAAGAAAATAAATTATTTACAACAGGTGTACGCCGTCCAACCCCTCGTGGTGAGGCATAGTCCCTAGGACGCTGGCGCTATTACCTCGCTGAATTGCCAGGCTTACACGTTGTGCGAGGTAGGCGCCAGCCCTGAGGTCTCCGGAGGCGTGCACCAGCCTGGTCGACAGAGCCTTCGTGTCGGCTGACCACGGGCCCAGGGTCTCTACAGCGAGCGTTGCGAACTCGTAGTCAGCCGTCAGGTTAGAGTATTTGCGGCGCTTAAGACTCTGTGCCTTGGCCGCTGCTGCACCGGCAACTGAGGCAGTGCCCTGGACATGAGACGGGGCCAAAGTATCTACACACGTGGCGTCCCACACCAGGGCCCGCCTCAACGACCAAGGCACCAGGGTGGCTCCGTCGGGTCTCTTACCATCGTCTCTAAACATACCGCTCGGCCCTAGGGTCGAGGGGATTGAGACGGTGGCAAGAGCCCGACGGATGATGTCATTAATAGCGCCGTGGCGGTGGAACCTACCTGCGCTCTTAGCGCACGCGAGGCCATGGCGACCAAGCCTGTCCACGCTCAAACCGCATGGGCAGCGGTGAGGCTCGCACACCTTTGCTTCTAACCTTAAACACACTTCAAATAACTTCTTGTAAATGCAATGTTCTTTGCACTTCTGCAGTGTAGGACTTCTCTACAGGAATCTACGTGAGCTGTCAAAGGTTATGGTGATATCCTTTGATATGAGTGGCACTCCCTCGGTGCTCTAGTGGCACAAGCCACAGCACTTGACGTTGTCAAAATTCTAAGGAAGGCCATGTTGGGAAGGGAAATGAACCAAAGTTCGCAAGAGAGATGGAATTTCTTTTGATCTCCTCGCTAACCTAGTGACTCGGTCGTGGATTCTATTCCCATCGGGGATAGACAACTTTGTACATCTTGACCCCGGTTTGGATGTTATAAGTATTTGTGAATCCTTGTTTACTTCTCGTAGTATACGCGAAAATCCTAGTTTGGGATATATATATACCTTAGCTAGTCTGATCGCAGGCCTATGAAGAAGCCCACTATTTCTGGTATTATAGTTATTTATGTCCGACTTAATATTGAACTGATCAATATTTGTCTTTATGTATAATAAGATTTTGCATTATTATTATTATATAATAGTTTATTGTACACACAAATATACAAAGAACAACAAAAAGAAATGAAAATTATACAAAAGGATAAGCTTATTTCTAAAGAGATTTCTTCCAGCTAACCTGCGGTGAAGACAAGGGATTATGGAGAGGCAGTAGTCGCGTGTACCAACTATATACGTGCTAGGGTATATTTAGTTCCTTGAAAGCCTGTCTGCACGTATCTCTAGCTATCATGCCCAATATAGATCTTATTGCACGTTTTTGCATTACAAAGATTCTATTAGCTTCAGCAGCATTGCCCCATATAAGTATACCGTATGAGAGTTTACTATGGAAGTAAGCGAAATGCACAGATTTAGCGGCCTCCCTTCCACACAGTTGTTTCATTTTATAAATGGCATAGCAGGCGCAGCTCAATCGTTTAGTTAGCTTATCTATATGTTTCTGCCAAGTTAATTTATATATTCTTTATTACACATCTTAAAACTAAATGGTGTGTACAAAGGTGAGCTTATCTCTAAAAGAGATATCCTCCAGCCAACCTTACAGGGTGTGAGACAACGCAGTAAGAGCGATTATTATCTAATTCAACACCCAAAAATGTCACATTGCTAGAAAGAGGCAGTCATATACTATTTTCATCAATGAAGTTCCGCCTGCTATTGTGGGTATCCAGGGAAAAGTGCACGAGGCTAGTTTTATTTTTATTTAATGGGAGATTATTACTCTCGAATCATTTTGTAAGTTCTTCTACATTTCGTGTGACCTTGCTCTGTACATCAAGTTTTGATTTACTTTTTACAATTAAAGATAACATAATCAGCGAACATAATCAAATATGTTTATCTAATGTATTTTTCATAATTAGAATATTTTGTCTCCACTGCAGGAGCACAATCCTCTCTCATCTGACGGAGACAGACGGAGGATTTGGCCTACTGGCCAGACGGGTTGGGGAGGCCTGATTGACGTTTTATAATGTATTCGCTTAGTCGCCTTGTACGACATCCACGGGAAGAGTTGGAGTGGTCCTATTCTACTCTACCGGAAACCACACGGCAAATGTGTTTTTAAATTATTTTAATAGCTCTTAATTTTCTTTATTACTTTAAAGGAATTCCGAAATCAATTACTGTACAGTAATAGACAAACTATAAAATATGGATGCCAAATTTTCCCCTGCCGAAAATTTCATACAGTCCCCAGAACAATAACTTTGACACTATCGATCAAAATTTCACACGCCATCACTACTCTATAACGGCATACACGAATTTGACAGACGTCATCGACTAACGGAGGCGCGAACACGTGATTTTCTTCAATTCATAGCCTTTGATATCAAATCTAGGTGAATCCGGGCGTAAATTATGCAAACACAGAAAGTTTTTGCGTGTCTTACGGTCGTACAATAAACAAAACTGAATTTATTACAGAGAAAAAAATATAACAAATATCTAGGACGAAAGAGTATCGAGCGAAACGAGCAAAGCGGAATTGGCTGGTTGCATACTTGCATCGATGTTACAGTGTAGGTATGTTGATATAGTGAGGGCACTGAACAGTGAGTTCAGATGTGTGGATGAGTAGTGGAGGATCGGAATTCATCATCAAGTTATTTTTGTCTCCACTGCAGGAGCACAACCCTCTCTCATCTGCCGGAGACAGACGGAGGATTTGGTCTACACTCCGCGCACTGGCCAGACGGGTTGGGGAGGCCTGATTGATGTTTTATAATGTATTCCCTTAGTCGCCTTGTACGACATCCACGGGAAGAGTTGGAGTGGTAATAATCCACTCTACCGGAAACCACACGGCAATGGGTAATTTATTAATTTATTTATTGTTAGGTGCAATAATTTGTATTTAAATTCCGCTATGAGTAGGTCATGTTAAATTATTTATCGTAATGTAGGTAATACATCAATCTTAGTAATACATAATTTTTTTCCTATTATCAAAGTACAGATTAAGATAAATAAAAATTTATTTGCTTTAGAATAGGGTAAATATGGATACCGGGGAGGGGGGGGGTCCCTACTAATGATAAAGTTTCCAGTTCTAGGGTAAATATTTTTGTTTACTAAGTACATTTATAAATGACGATAAGTTTTACAGAATACAAAGTTCCACAAATAAACTCACATGCTCATTTGGATTTTTATCAGACTACGGTATTCCTATAGGTCAGAGGCGAGTTCTTTTACTATTATTATTTTGATATATTATTGTCAATTACCAAAAAGATAGAGCAGTTCACAAATATAACATCCAGCCCGGGACCAACTGCTACAAAGCTGTCACGTACTTTGTAAACAGACACCACAGCTGCATATTTTGTTATCTCGTGGAAAATGAGATTGCAATCACATTGCACGTACCTATGTGCTCGATGTCTATACTGTAACGAAATCACAGCGATCTCGCAACAAAACGACGACAAACAGTAACCATGTGCGCGCAATGAAGAGGCTGTGATCTTATCTTCGTACAGACGCGAACGCTGCTGCCTAACCAACGATCTCTATGTACTAGGGTACTATGGGTTGGGAGGAGCACGGCTCAATGGTAAGGGATCTATGGTTTTCGGAGTACTGTTTTAAATAAGTCGAAATGTAGGTCTAGAATTACGGAATCCATTATGACCAACGATCTCTATGTACTACTAGATGGAGCGTTCCAAACAATCGCTCTGTTCCACGCAAGTAGCCACAACTCTTTCACATTCACTTTGAAACTTGTGCAGTTACTACTCAGAACATTTAATTATTTACTAAATATTGACATTATTTAACCGTAGCGTTGACATTATTTAACCGTAGCGGCTACAATTTATAAAGATATGGTGTGAATTGTCCAAAATATCAAGTAAGTAGGAAATACATAATAATTTGTGATGTTTAGTTGTCCACGCGGACGATGTCGCGGGCAACAGCTATTACATAATAATTGTATAAATAATAAATAAGTGCACTGTGTGACGACACCGCTGGTATCCCGCTGTAACCGGTTCCGTGACAGGTGCCATTAATAAAGGGAAACATGTCCGGATTTGTTTTTGGCGCGTTTCGAAATACGATTAATTGATTCGCGGCACGCGATGCATCAAGTGGTATCCTACTTATTTTTGCAATTAGGTCACACTGCGTACAGGTTTAAGGATAATCGTTTAAAAATAATCAATTTCCTATATAAATAAGTTTCTGCTGCCTGACTCAGATGGCTTTTTTGTAAAATATTCATCTTACGTTGGTATGGCCATTTAGAGCGTATGAGTGAAAGAAGTGACAAAAGAAATTTATACCGTGAATGTGGCAGGAACTACAGCTAGAGGTCGTCCTAGGAGGACGTTCAAGGATCAATTTGGTGGCGTCCTCAAGAAGGCAGGGGTTATCAGTGATATGAATACAAGGAGATGCATGAAAAGGTTGATGGATGCGAGTGGGACTGGTCAGGTGTGTTGGGATCGCGCAAAGTGGCGATACATCGTCTCTGTCTACCCCTCTGGAACCAGAGCGTGAGCATTATGTATGTATGACATAGTAAGTTTTACCTTTATACCGACGGTGTTCCTTTTATCCCTGTAGTTTCAGTCAACAATATCGATAAAGGTTAGTAAAAGGCTTAGAAAAGTCCCTTTAAGTATTGAAAATCCATTACAGGCTCTCATCAATTTCCTTTTCAATGAACGCCGCCGCGATAGGAAGCCTATAAAACGTGTCTAAAAAATTAACTCCGCCGGCTTTGAGGCTTAAGGGCGCGCGCAAACTTAGCCACACGAGCCATGATAAACTGGAGAAGGTAACAAAAGAGACCTCAAAATAACAAAGTTGTAAATAATAATATTTATTTATTTCTCTAAGCAATCTTTACGTATTAAAGGCTTAAATTAAATTAATTAGGCGTCAAGGAGCTGTTGTGGAGACTGACGCTTAGACTTAGGGAAACCCTATATTTCAGGACGCCAGGTCTCCACCCCACGGAAAGAACAAAGTTATATCGCCAGTTAAAATTGAAAGAAATCAAATTCTGACACTTGTAGCATATGTTAACTAAAGTAGTTAGTAAACAGTAGAGTTAAAGAACCACCGTTCTTTAAATAAAGCAACCTTTTAATATAAAAACCATCAAATCGTACGTCGATGTACGGGTTTAGCCAATTTTTTTTTTTTAGTTTTACTGAAATATCTCGGAAGCTTTATAGTTTTTATATTTGTGCCAGGCGATGTATTCAACTTTTCATCAGTTTCATTAGTTAAGTCGCATATTTTATTTTAAAAAAAAAAATTTATTTTATTTTATATTTTCTGATAGACTGGCAAAAAAGTTTCGTTATAAGTATAGACGGATCGAACATGGCATTCGTCATTTTAAACACTTACAAGACCGACTTGTAGATTAACATTACTGTATATACTGTATATGCTGTATGTATGTAAACGCTGTATTTTACCAAAATTAACAAATAATAATAAAATTGGCGAACGTATCCCACTTCATACGTAATTTAACAAGTAACTCGCGAAATCTTATCGAAAATTAATAACTACGACGTGTATTTACGAAGACTTCAAAGCCGTAACAAAGTAGTAAGCACTCTGAGAAAACATAATGGTTGCGTGTGGTGATGTTTGCACAAGCCCTTATTCTCCATAGGTCTAAAAGGGCGCGTGTAAAAAGTCCGTTTCCGGCGGAAGCGAGCAGGCGTTATCGTGTATGCCTTGAATGAACGCTCGTTGGTGTGACGTAACGGCTTCGAAACAGAGCCTTCGACGTGCGAGTTGCGTGCCAAGTTATAAAAAATTGATTTTTGTATATCTTAGTAGAATATTGAATACTAACCATAAGTGGTCTCGTTCCTAGACGAATTTTAGATCAACAATAGTGAATGCTAGTCAAATCAGAGTAAAAACTCTTCATGCGAAGTAAATACATTATATCTACAGAGTGGAATCCATTAGTGCCCATAAGTGTTTCCATAAATATAAAAGATATCAAAAAACTTCTAACTATATCGAAACTATGTTACCTAATAATTAAAATGACATCAAAAACTTTTTTAAAAGAAACGGAATATGTCCAAATTTTTTAAATCAAGGTGGTATGAAAAACGACACTTGTATTTATTGACATCATTTTATACGTTAAGTACCGTAGTTTTGTTATCAGTTTAAAGTATTATAAATCTAAAAACAAATGATTGACATTTTCTCTTTGAGGCCTATAGCAAATTTATCCTTTTTATTGGAGTCTTTAAAGTCAATATTTCGGATATATCGCGTTTCTTAAATAAAAAGTTATTGGTGCATTTTTCCTAATTACGTAACAAAGTTTCGGTGTCATGTAAAAGCTTTTTGATATCTGTTATGTTTACAATCGTCTGGCAACACTTAACGATTACACCCTTTACATATTGTGGAAATAATAAAGGGACCCTGGAGAACCCTAAAAGTATCTTAAATATAAAAGATAACAAATTTTACACAAAGGAAACATTCATTTATTTTTAAAAGTAAAACTCCATTCACCATTTTTTTAAGTCGTTTTTTTTTTAAATCGGGCGGCATTTGCACTCGATCTGTTTCTGGTCTTTATTTTAATTAGATAAATGTCTAAAAAGACTTTTGAACTTGGAACGGTACAAGGCATTAAGTTTACGAAACATGTAACGAAACTCGTAGGTCCAGAGCAATCAAAAACGAATCACACAACAATTCTAAAGAATAATAATTCTCACCCATATCGCTGGGTAAAGACATTTAGCTTAAATGTACCTCAAGTGACTTGCAATTTTTAAATAGTCAACTTTAAATGTGAACAAAGTCACGGAGCGTGCGGTATCCCTAATGAAACGGTCATAATCAACGATCTCTATGTACTACTAGATGGAGCGTTCCAAACAATCGCTCTGTTCCACGCAAGTAGCCAAAACTCTTTCACATTCACAATGAAACTTGTACAGTTACTACGCAGAACATTTATTTATTACTAAATATTGACGCTACGGTTAAATAATGTCAATTATTATTTAGTAAATAATTAAATGTTTTGAGTAGTAACTGCACAAGTTTCAAAGTGAATGTGAAAGAGTTGTGGCTACTTGCGTAGAACAGAGCGATTGTTTGGAACGCTCCATCTAGTAGTACATAGAGATAGTTGGTCATAATGGATTCCGTAATTCTAGACTTACATTTCGACTTATTTAAAACAGTATTCCGAAAACCATAGATCCCTTAACATTGAGCCGTACTCCTCCCAACCCATGTTGCCCTAGTCCAAAGCCCGGTCCCTAAACATAACATATGCTTTACATTTAAACGGCTGGGTCCACGGACCGTGTGTATATATATATATATTTGGTATGTAAATTAGCTGAGGCTTCCTAATCTTCATAATATGACCATTATGGTTACGATCTGATTCAGTTGGTTTTCCTGTTTTCATTCTGACTTGGTATAATTGAGCACTTTAGCTACGGATGACTGCTCCGCCGTATAACGCTCGTTAAATAGCGTAAGGACAATTTTGCGGAAATAAAATCTAAGCACTAAATCTTGAGCATTAAAACATTATTTTAGGAAAAAATGTTTCGCTTACACTGAAAATAAAAGTCAATTGTTGATTTAAACGAAAATAACCTGATGATAATGATAGTTATATCGCCTTTGCTTGGTCGCCAAAGTAGCTGAAGAGGATATCGAGTGCAGGTGAAGTTGACATCTGAAGCACTATATGTTTTTGCGCACCCTTACATACCTCGATCACTCACGTCTTCACTTGAGTTTTTAGGATACCGTGAAACCCGTTAGCTGAGATGTTAGTCAGATACGTAATGGTTTCTACTCAATTTACCTTTAGCTCTTCCTTTTGATAGCTTATGGCATGGTAATATATAATCGAAGTGCTCTAGAAAGGCTCTTTCTGGCATAAAAGTATTTCAGCATATAAAAAAACATAACCATCTACGGAAATTTAATATGGCGTAAGATACAATATGCCAAAATCGGTGTTCTACCTTCCCAAACTCAGTTTAAAAAAAATATAAGAAAAAATGGCTGAAAATATATCATAAAAGTTGTTCAATATTTAAATTTACTTTTAATATTTATACATATAAATATATAAAGCTTGCTTGGGGTATTATTTCTGTCAAAGTCACAGAACAAGTGTTGTAAATGATTTATCAAAAGGTAGCGAAGGATTGGTCAGAAAATCTTCATGACAACCTGCAAAAACTGTAAGAGAAAACCAAGAAAGGAACCAGGTGATAATGGTTTTCAGCCAACTTCTCCTAGTTTGAAAATGGAACATAATTTGTTATCAAAAAATAGAAAATAGAGCGTAACATAACTAATATTTCCGACAAGTACCCTTCACTCCAACATAAAACAGCGTAAGTGCCCTTAGGGTACCCACCACCCCTCTGAATACCAATATAATTAGGTAGTTCAATACACTCTCCTGTTACCCTGTAAGTATCGATCTCGAGCCTTTAACAAGGTACTAATATAATAGGACCTTGAAACTGAAGTCTCAATGTAGGCTGTTATAACGTAACAGATGAGTAATGTATAAGATATACGTAGGTATATATTAAAAACAAATATAAATAGTTTTTTTTTTTTGAGAAAACTTAGGCTAGAAACCACCTCATACCATGAAGCAAAATAATTTTTCGCACCTCATAAGACACCCCAAAGTTTTTCCTTCATGATTGACACTAATTGGTATTAAATTAGATAACAGATGCACATTTTAAAATCATCTTTTATCTAATTTAATAACCAATTAGTGTCAATCATGAAGGAAAAAACTTTGAGGTAACTTATGAGGTGCGAAAAACTATTTTGCTTCAAGGTATGGGGTGTAGCAATGAAAAAAAATCTTGTTTGACAATCCAGTTTTCCTGCAATACCCGGAATTCATCCTGGAATTATTTGATGTCAAAGGGCGAACAAATTTAATGACTAAATTCGGA
This sequence comes from Esperia sulphurella, assembly GCA_947086405.1. NCBI lineage: Eukaryota > Metazoa > Arthropoda > Insecta > Lepidoptera > Oecophoridae > Esperia > Esperia sulphurella. The sequence continues at coordinate 2,157,677 of OX352270.1, read as the reverse complement.
GTAACATAATCTAGGTTTTATACAATATGATACGATACAAAACAATACGATACGAAACAATACAATACGATACGATACAATACGATGCAATACGATACGAATACATTTTATTGCAAAAAAAAAACAGTTACAAATACAGTTACTTCCTCACAATCGGTTTAAAAGTTAAAAGAAGCGAATTTATAGTTTTCAGAAACTCACATGGAGACGGTAAGAGAGAAAAAAGTTTGAGATGGAGCGAGAGAGGAAGGGGGAAGTGGCGGCGGAAGGGGAGGGGGAAGGGATTAACACTAAGCAATTTTGAAATTTATTTAATTCTTTAGTGCACGCGAGCGGAGCCGCGGCACAGCTAGTTATCTTACTAATATTATAAACGCGAAAGTTTGTAAGTATGGATGGATGTTTGTTACTCAATCACGCTTCAACCACTGGACGGATCGTGATGAAACTTGGCACACATATAGGTTAGGTCCTGGAATAGAACATAGGATAGTTTTTATCCGGAAAAACTCATTCCTATACGGGAAATACATAATAATTTGTGATGTTAAGTTGTCCACGCGGACGAAATCGCGGGCAACAGCTAGTATCATGTAATTTTATCGTATTTGTTACTATTAAGTAACAACGTGATTCCAGCTCTAACCTAGCCCTAACTGTGACGTAACGCAATAAAATGTACAAAGCAGTTTATTATGATCGCGTGTACAGCAGACAAGTGCACGACTGTCTCATGTACACAGGGTGTTACGGTAAATGTTTCATGTTGTTTGTAATCGGAAATATATTGATAGTGGAAAATACTTATATAGCCGAGTGGATGTGTTGCGTGAAGTTTGTTGCGCCGTTTCTTCTTCACAGCGCTAACACCTAGGAAGCGGTAATAGATAAAAAAATGACGTGTATAAATGTACCACGTGTACTCATGTGCAATAAATGATTTTGACTTTGACTTTGGATCCCGGCGTAGAATAGAGCCACCCCTAATTTTCCGGTGGTAGTCGTCTCATCTTAGATCTCAGCTTAGATTTTTCCGCGCCGGTCGCTAGTAACCCAGTAGTGCGTACTACCAGCCGTGCTGTATTTAGCGGGCGACGTTAAATTGTGTCGCTTTTTAAAGTAGTAATAGTTAATACTAGCTGTTGCCTGCGACTTCGTCCGCGTGGACTATTTAACATCACAAATTATAATGTATTTCCCGTAGGAATGAGATGTTTTTCGAAATAAAAACTATCCTATGTCATATTTCATGACCTAACCTATATGTGTGCTAAGTTTCATCACGATCCGTCCAGTGGTTGAAGCGTGAGTGAGTAACAAACATACAAATATCCAAACATCTAAAATATCCAAACTTTCGCATTTATAATATTAGTAGGATTACCTGCCGGAAAATAACACTGTGTTTGATTCCAGGCCTCCCAATTTATTCTCATTTCTTTAAACACTAAAAAGTACCGCAACTTAAATAATTATATTGTTATTTTATGTGTTGACATTTTATTATATTATTATTTTACATGTGACATGATTAATTATTAATTTTTGTGTCTTAATCTTAATTTATGGGTCTTTGTTATCTGAAATAAATTGATTTTAATTTTTTTTTAAAGGCAAATTGTTTTATCCAAAATAAAAATTAAGGTACCCGCACATATTGTACATCAAAGCATAAATACAAACAATCATTGACGCAGCGACCTTAAAGTGTATAAATGTATTTTAATCGTCCACCAAATTGTTTAAAAACACTCTGCTTACGCTAAAAGGCATTCATTAGCATTCCACAGTTAACTCAACCCCCATTAGGGTCCGGTTCCACATTTAGTTCAAAGTTCTAATCTCGTGTTAACTCGCCACGATTCAGCGTGGCATGCATGTGTGCCGTTCGGGCAAGCCATTTCCTTTCCAACATTCAATATAACACTTTTACCTGCATTTAAAGGGTTTCCTCCCCTCAGGGTGCAGTTGCAGTGATTGCGGTGTACTAGATATGTGTTTGGGAATAAGAACAGGACTGTATACACTTGGCGTGTGGTTTCCGGTAGAGTAGAATAGGACCACTCCAACTCTTCCCGTGGATGTCGTACAAGGCGACTAAGGGAATACATTATAAAACATCAATCAGGCCTCCCCAACCCGTCTGGCCAGCGTGGGGGGTGTAGGCCAAATCCTCCGTCTGTCTCCGGCAGATGAGACAGGGTTGTGGTCCTGCAGTGGAGACAAAAATAACCTGATGATTATGATGATATGTGTTTATAAATTATTTATAATACAAGATCAATTTTAAACGAAGTATATTTTTATTATGACTTAATGTTGTGATTAAGTCATAATGCCCCTTTAGAGCAGCTATTATTCGACATTTTTATGACTTTACAGTATCTCTTTATACAGCAACATAATATTTGTTTTATTTTATTCATCATCATCATCATTAGGTTATTTTTGTCTCATCTGCCGGAGACAGACCGAGGATTCGGCCTACACTCCCCGCGCTGGCCAGACAGGTTGGGGAGGCCTGATTGAATGTTTTATTTTATTAATTTATATTATCTTCTTTGCAATGCTTTCAATTCCCGGCTTAGCATAGGGCCAACCCCAAACTTCCCGTGGGTGTCGTCAAGGCGACTAAGAGATTGCACAGGGAGGGGTACAGCAGAGTTCTCATGTGTATATTAAGATCATTACTACGATCACCAGCTCGCCTGCCAAGTGTGGTGTTTATGGCACATCCCCCAGTGGACCGCCCACCAAGTATCATTCTAGCGGGGAGCAGCGGACGTATTTCGGCTGATGATAATGAATATATGAAGAGTTAGTTTTTTATCGTCTTCTTTTAGTTCAGGCTGACAGATTGTGGTGGGAACCTTTATAATTTATAACGTTAGTTCCTTTTTTGGCTTCGTGCCCATGCAGTGGACGATCCGCGGCAGATTGTCCGCTCCGTTTCAAATACTTTGAGCCGGTCGATATGCATCGATAATTACAAAGCCATAGTATTTGAAAACAGGGCAAACAATCCACCGCAGACCGTCTAGCTTCTCGATATGCATAAATAAATACATAAACTTGTCTAATCCCAAACTAGGATTTTCTCCTGTGCTATGGGAATTAAACAAGGATAGGACAATTTATATTTCATTCCAGATTAATAGTCCTATGAAAACAAACGCATTTGCGTCTCGAAAACAAAATACACAATAGATGGTGTTCCTAAGTGGACTGCAAAGTTTACATGGTAATACAAACCTGTTTTTGCTGCTGGTGACCCTTTCATGTATATGTTACCGAGACGTAAATAGCGTTGGTTTTCATAGGACTATTAATCTGGAATGAAATATACAAATATAACATCCACACCGGGACCAAATGATAAAAAGTTGTGTGTCCCCAGTCATGCCATTATACTAATGCCATGATAGAATCTTATGTTTAAAATGATAGGAACCCATTAACAACGTTATTTTACCTATTTAAACTTTCCTGACTAATAGGATCAAACGAATTCTTACTAACAAGGGAATCTATGTGTCCGCTCCCCGATTTTAATGAAGCCTGGCCGGTAAATTGAATAATTTTGGCTAAAATCCCCCAATTAGTTAAATACACGCCAACTTCCAAAGACATTATAATAATATAATAATAAATAAATCGTTTATTATCAGGCAACTTGGCCCATAGATAAATACCTTAACCTAGAAATACATACATACATTATGATATCAACTTGATGTTGATCCAGATAGATTTTGCACAAATATTATGAATGTCTTTGTTATTTATTCTTCATTTATTCTAAGTATGTGCCGAACAATATTTTATCATAAATTTTCAATAGGTCCATGCATATTATTTGAAGATTTATATATATATATATATATAATAATTTCAAAATTAATCAATTTACCAAAGACACTTTTGTACCAAGTTTCATCAAAATCATTTAATTTTGTAACCAAGTGTTGTATAGTTTGAGGTGTGAATAAATATCATTATTATTCTCTTCGCGTTGAAGACAGTATCGTAAAGAGCGAAATTTATTTTAATTTCCTACATTACGAGCGCCTTTTATAGCGAATATTTTATTATGACTTCTCCGCTCGCAGTAGGGACCTACCTCACCACCTGACATGACCCCCCCATCACCTCTCCCCCTTGTTTACACCTTCCGTTAACACCGGGCCGTTGGGTTACGTATGCAAATTTAACGAGACCAACGATCAAATGATGAAAAATAATGGTTTAAAATTATTTTAGATATATGTTTTGGGTTTTTGTGGCCATATTTTCAAAATGTTGGTTCACTATAGTGAAGAAAGAATCTTCATACCTTCTAAAGTCGATAGACTATAACGTGCAAAGCCTATGCATTTTACCATTCGCTATAAAGATTCCGGACCTTGTTAGTAATATTTAAGCATTTTTTACTGTTTTTATGAAAATCTTTCAAAAAAAGTGACGTGTTTAAATGTGCCATATTTTCAAAATGTTGGTTCACTATAGTGAAGAAAGAATCTTCATACCTTCTAAAGTCGATAGACTATAACGTGCAAAGCCTATGCATTTTACCATTCGCTATAAAGATTCCGGACCTTGTTAGTAATATTTAAGCATTTTTTACTGTTTTTATGAAAATCTTTCAAAATCTATGAAAATCTTTCAAAAAAATTGACGTGTTTAAATGTACCAAGTGTACTCATATGCAATAAATGATTTTGACTTTGACTTTGAATCCCGCTATTCTTAATAGTACCAAGTTACAGAGCCTCAAACATCGTTGCAGTGTGACCTGTCTTACGGTTTTCTTCAGGTTACATTTTGGGAAGTATGCCCAGGAATTGCACGATCTGATTTCTCCCACCTCCGTTCCATTACCGAACTACCAGGCGTGGGGATGGACTTCATCCTTATGTAGTAGACATACCACACTCTCGCACGAAGCGTTTTGCTTCCTCTTTCATAATGCGAGCTGCTAAGGAATGGAACTCCCTGCCAGCTTCGGTATTTCCGGACAAGTACAAACCCATCGCACCGGTCAAGCGGTCAAGCCGGTCAAGCGCAACCCCGTCAGAAATAAAAAAAATAACAATTATAAAGTATATAGTACCGCTTGTTTTATAGCTTTTCCCTCAGTGGAGGTTGGCTGGAAGAGATCCTAGAAATAAGTCCACCTTTGTACACTTTTATTTTATAATATTTTTGTAAAATTTATGTGCAATAAAGAATATACATGTGTGAATGCCGTGTGGTTTCCGGTAGAGTAGAATAGGACCACTCCAACTCTTCCCGTGGATGTCGTACAAGGCGACTAAGAGAATACATTACATTATAAAACATCAATCAGGCCTCCCGTCTGGCTAGCGCGGGGAGTGTAGGCCAAATCATCCGTCTGTCTTCGCCAGATGAGAGAGGGTTGTGCTCCTGCAGTGGAGACAAAAAATAACCTGATGATGATGAAAGAATATATATATAATATCCAAATAAGGAAAGATAATTTCTTATTTGAATTTTATTTTACTGGTAGGTAAGCGGGAGGCGGAAGAGAAATTATAGATGAATTATGAAATGAGCGATGTGAAATGGCCATATTTACGAGATTACTGTATGAGTTAATACATAAACGAAGAGAAATATGTCTTTTTTTTACATTCTATTGTTGAACGAATATGGTTCATAATGTATAATATTGTTTCTTTACGAGACACCTTATTTTCCAGCTGTAATTTAAAGCCGCAGGACATGTACCCTAACAATCCGTGTAATGCGAAAAGCTTCCCATACCTCATTATTACAGTAACGACTACACGCACTCGGACAGAGTGAGGGGGTGTCAAAGGGGGTAAAGGGGGGAGCGAGTCTAATTTACGCCCAACGCATTTCATTAGCCGACCTAATCTAAACAGAGAGATATGACTACATGTTCTCGACAACTAGAAATGTAAAGTACTTGGCATTTATGTTAATGTTAACAAACTAGAGTGCAACAGTAGGATAAAAAATGCTTTTCGCATAAAATTTGAAGCTCCTCTCTATAGGAAATATCATCACGTCAGCCCTTAGACGTCTACTGGACATAGGCCTTCCCCAATGAACGCCACCACACCCGGTTCTTCGCATCCAGTCGCTTCCGGCCACCTTCTTCAGGTCGTCGGCCCACCCTGCGCTGTAAGGACTGCTTTGTATGATATTCGATGACCATAAGCCGCCTCGCGAATACAAATGTCATAGAAAACTATCTCTATGTACTTACTAGATGGAGCGAACCAAACAATCGCTCTGTTCCATGCAACTGCGGCTCCGGAAGCCGCTCCCCGTTCACATTCCCTTTGACACTTGTGCAGTTACTACGCAGAACATTATTACTAAATATTTACGCTACGAGTACATAAACCTCTCAGAACTTTTGAGGGGGAGCGACTTTTGATTGAGGCATTCCAGCCGAATGCTCATGTTAACAATTTACTTCATCATCAGGTTATTTTTGTCTCGACTGCAGGAGCACAACCCTCTCTCATCTGCCGGAGACAGACGGAGGATTTGGCCTACACTCCCCGCGCTGGCCAGACGGGTTGGGGAGGACTGATTGATGTTTTATAATGTATTCCCTCAGTCGCCTTGTACGACATCCACGGGAAAAGTTGGAGTGGTCGTATTCTACTCTACCGGAAACCATACGGCAATTTACAACAATTTACTTATCGCCTTTGAATTAACGACACGTGACACTGTAGCTACGAAAAAGGCTATTTTGTTACAAAAAGTCAAAGCCAAGTCAAAGTCAAAATCATTTATTGCATATGAGTACACTTGGTACATTTATACATGTCAATTATTAATATTTCCGACTACCTCTTTCTAGGTGTTAGCGCTGTGAAGAAGAAACGGCGAATAAAATAAAGTTTGTGTACAATTATATAAATATTGTACGAAACTGAAGCAAGCACCAGGCATCTTTGTCATACAAATAATCTTCTGGCTTTCTTACAAAGTTGTTTTTTAATATGATTCTTAAACTTTCTATCAGTCATATTCAAAACTTCCTCTGGTAGTTTGTTGTAGAAGCGTATACATTGCCCCCAACGATTTACTGACCTTACTAAGTCTCAGGTTATGTCGACAGTTCACTTTGGGAAATAGTTGTTTAGCTTGCTCCAAAGCCAGCTATATGCAAATTGTGCTAGGACGGGACCTAATATTGCTAGACCGGGCGTGGACCGGGCAGTCTCCGTATTAGCATACATGCCGTGTTGCCACACCCAATTATTTTTATTATACGAGAACGACGTTACCTTAAGGTAATGTTACTGTTTGCCTTTCCGATAAATAGATGAAAATGCTGTTGTTACATTTTAGTGTAAGAAAGGGGATCATCATAATCAGGTTATTTTTCTCTCCACTGCAGGAGCACAACCCTCTCTCATCTGCCGGAGACAGACGGAGGATTTGGCCTACACTCTCCGCGCTGGCCAGACGGGTTGGGGAGGCCTGATTGATGTTTTGTAATGTATTCTCTTAGTCGCCTTGTACGACATCCACGGGAAGAGTTGGATTGCTCCTATTCTACTCTACCGGAAACCACACGGCAAGGGGAAACGGTCGAGAAAAAAACATCAATATAAGCCAATGACATTTCATACAAAGGGCATCGCATCGGCGCGATGTCAACGGGACGCCAAAGTGTGCTTAATGACGATGTAAGCACAGTTTTCTCAGTCGTGTTTTGATCGCAAAAGCTATATAGAGGCCGAATTAAGTCATTAAAAGTGCCAAAATTGACGACGCAAAGAATAGATAACAAATGTAGTAAAATAATTGAATTTTCAATGGCCCCGATTCTGAAGGCACACGTTTAAAATTTGACAGCTCTAAAATTGGTTTCGTCTTTATCTTCATAATACTGTGTGACAAGGATAGCAACAGTTTTAGTGCTGTCAAATTTTAACTTTGTACCTTCAGAATCGAGCCCATTATGTACTTAAATTAGTGTCAGTGGGGATGCGCGTGTGTGTCTGTGTTTAACAACATATTTACTTGATTTCATTAAAGCAGAAGTAGTAACAATAACAGTTTTAGTGCTGTCAAATTTTAACGTTGTGCCTTCAGAATCGAGCCCAATAAATATCGAACATGCCATTGCTTCAGCTTTGTTATTGTACGACGTGATACGCCCATGGTTTGAAATGTCATTCCATCCCACTAATATTGCTTTTTAGAGTAAGCAGAGTGTTTTTAAACAATTTGGTTGACGATTAAAATGCATTTATACACTTTTAGGTCGCTGCGTCGATGATTGTTTGTATTTATGCTTTGATGTACAATTTACCTAATAGCACACACTTTTATGGTCATGTGAACATAAACCGTTACTAATAGTTCAACATCATAGAATACTCTAGAAATACTATAATTTAGGTGTGCTCTGGACAAGTATGGAAAATTCGAGAAAATTCTGGAAGTCTCTTCATCATCAATATACATCATATTGAAGTGTCTAGAATGTGATGGAAGGATCTAGAAGGTGTTGTCCTAGAACCTTCCATCACCATCCATGGCAATTTATCATTAAGGATTTCCTATGACTACCTTCCAGTTCCATCATCAGACCCTGGTCACCACTTCTCATTAAAAAAACCAGTACCATGCAAGCCATCCCAAACTGGGTGGATATACTTTTTATTTCTATTTTTACCGGATATTGGTTCGGATATACGAAAGTGACAACCCTGAACAAAATATAAAATTTGCAATAACTTGTGGATAACAAGCAATTACGTTGTGATTTTAATTATGTATATAAAACAGAGTGTAAAGAATCTTTAGTGTAGAAATCTTGGCCTAATACATTGAATAAAAAAAAACAATGAGAAATTTTTTTTTATTTCCATTCCTACTCATGGGGAGCGCGAGTTGGAGGAAAGGGGGAAGGGAATAAGTAAATTTCAACATAATGAAAAAAAATACAATAATTCTCTAGTCCACGCGAGTAGCGCCGCGGGGGCACAGCTAGTAGGTATATATTTAACGTTTTTTTTTAATTTCCGGTCTGATGTAGTAGCATACAATTAAACCAGAGCGGTAAGTAGGCAGACACTGGTCATATCTGCGAGACACACATGACATTCTGCATAATACATGAATTAGCAGCGGCCTGTACACCGGCCGCCGCGGGTAATATTGTCACGTTTACATTAGTTATGATAATGGACTCAGAAGTAAATAGGGTCAGGATAAATATACTAGATAAAATGCCCCCATTAATTTGCATTAAGGAGTTTACCGTGTGGTTCCCGGCTTAGAATAGAGCCTTCTTGAATATCTTTCCCGTGGGTGTCCTCAAGGCGACTAAGGAATTGCACCAGGGACGGGCAGCAGCGCTCTCCTGTGTGTGTATGTTAAGATCATTACTGCGATTATCAATCCGCCTGCCAGGCGTGGTGATTATGGCAAATCCCCCCAATGGACAACTTACCAAAAGTGGTATTCTATTGGGGAGGCATATGTCCAGCATAGCTGCTGATGATGATGAAGGGGCTGTGACGTAACCGTAGATATAAATAGATGTCGCGGAATTATTTTTAGACAAGGAACCTTATGAATAAAAAATCGTAAACTTCGCGTGTCTATACATAGATATTTTTTTTCCAAAATGGGGGTCTCAGGCCTTCGCGTTACGATGTTTGTCTGGATCAGGTTTGTCTCTACCTACCGCTCTGGGACCAAGGTGTGAGTATTATATTTGTATGTATGTATTTAATGGGTCTAATGCCTGAAATAAAAACATTATTATTATATGTATATCCATCGAACTAATATATTTTGTACCCTAAATAAGATAGTCGCACGCTAAACGCTTTTTCAAATATGTCACATTACCAGTTAGAAAGTACAAAATAGCTTTTAGTTCGGCGGTTGTTATCCGTAATGTGGAGCCCCTAGGTCTTCTCTTCTGCTAGACTTACGGCTATGGAAACAGGATTGGCTCAATCAATGTATTCTAAAATAATGGACTGACCTCATTGGTATTCCAGCGGTGTCTCTGCGCGGCGAAGTGTTCAGCTCGTGGGAGGCTCTCCAGGTTCTCAGGCAGCTTGATGGGCTCGCCATCTGTAACAATAACAAGCGTACAAACGTAAGTTTCTACCATCATCAGCGTAGAGGCGAAGTGAGGACAACGCGGCAGTCCGAGATCATCATCATCAGCCGGAATACGTCCACTGCTGAACATAAGTTTCCCCAATAGAATGTGACTCTTTGTACGTTGTCTATTTGGGGATTTGCCATAATCACCACGCTTGGCAGGCGGATTGGTGATCGCAGTAATGATAACGCTGCTGTCCGTCCCTGGTGCAATCCCTTAGTCGCCTTGAACACACCCACGGGTAGACTAGGGGTAGTCCTATTCTGAGCTATTAACCCTCGGTAAGTATCTGAGTTTACATACATACATATAGTACATACATACATACATACATATATACATACATACATACATACATACATACATACATACATACATACATACATACATACATACATACATACATACATACATACATACATACATACATACATACATACATACATACATACATACATACATACATACATACATACATACATACATACATACATACATACATACATACATACATACATACATACATACATACATACATACATACATACATACATACATACATACATACATACATACATACATATATTTCATTCCAGATTCATAGTCCTATGAAAACCAACGCTATTTACGTCTCGGTAACATATACATGAAAGGGTCACCAGCAGCAAAAACAGGTTTGTATTACCATGTAAACTTTGCAGTCCACTTAGGAACACCATCTATTGTGTATTTTGTTTTCGAGACTCAAATGCGTTTGTTTTCATAGGACTATTAATCTGGAATGAAATATACATACATACATAATGCTCACGCCTTGGTCCCAAAGGGGTAGGCAGAGACAATGGATCGCCACTTTGCGCGATCCTGACACACCTCACTAGCCTCACTCACATTCATCAACCTTTTCATGCACCTCCTTTTTCTTCTCACTGCGGACCCGAGCCTTTTTGAGGACGTCTTAATCCATGGTAATGCCATACCCTAGACACTCCATTTATATGTATTAGACCAATATTAATTTGACGGCCGTATCTTTCCTTCTGAACCTCGTGACCTCCTCCTCATCACTAGCCTGTACGAGTCCACTGCTGGACAAAGGCCTCTCCCACGGCGCGCCACTAAACAGGATCTCAATCATCCAGTCACGTAGCTTGAAACAGTACGCTACTAGCACAGTAGCGAAATATGCAGCCATGAGTTAAAAAAAAGTCCGTAATGGACCTCACACCGATCTACCCCAACTATGGACAGTTATAACTAATGGACCTAACACCGATCTACCCCCACTATGGACAGTTATAAGTAATGGACCTAACACCGATCTACTCCCACTATGGATATACGAGTATCTGCATATTTCACCAGCGCAATGTGGGTTTGACCAAATTCTTGATATCTTAGTATTAATAACCAACTCAACATTTGAAAACACGCTTTAATTTTCAAAAAGCATTAAAGTAGCTACTAAAGCGCTGGAAACAATAAACTTCCCTGAACGAGGTGAAAACTGCCTAGTTTTTGGCAACATTCGTCAAGAATGTCGGCACTGCAAGCGTACTAAACCAACAAAACAAGCCCTTTCCACCCCCTCTTATCCAAAGAGTTACAGGGATTCAGATGGGAGAGGTACTTAAACCAACAGGTCAACAAATTCTGGTGGAATCGTGCTGCCTTTTGCAAACACAAAGCTGCATTTACCTTCAAAGTGACGAAAACTAAACCTTAAATATAAGTAGCTCAAAGCGCAACACAGGTGCAGTCTAAATGGTTTTACTTGTTGAAATTCCAACGGCGTCCGTTTACCGAAAACCACGTTATTTTGCCCAAATCAAAGTTGTTCTGGAATGACCTCGGTCTTATGTTTAGTATGTGTTAAGAGCATTTTCGACTGTAGTTTTAGAATGTGGGTGCATTTAGGTTGGTAAGGGGGAGGAAATTTCGCGAGGCAAGCTTCTGCCCCAGCGGTCACTAATTTTGCCCAATCGTGGTTAAAGCAACGTGTGGACACATTTTTAGGTTTTCCAGTCGAAACTATTTTATGTGCTAACATTTTTTTAAGGATAACTCGACAATTTACAGTTTAGTTTCCTTTCTTTAGCGATTTAAAGTTTTTTCTGGTTAACAGAAAATACATTTGTTTAAAAACGCCTGCGAATATGTTGCGCGCAATTTTACAAAAAGCTCCATTGCCATGACGTTATTATAAGTAAATGAATGATATCAAAATAAAAGATAACATAATAATAATAATCTAAGTAATTGATAATAGTTATAGATAATAATGATAATGGCAAAACTGATAACAGTAAATTATATCTACTATCTACCTACCTATTAGAAATACACTATCCTCGCTCCTAATCGCAACAATTTCTATATTTTAATAATCAGCTTAAATATGCAGTGGACACTGCTAAACATAAGAAAACAGAGTATCAATTTTGATCGGATATACATTGGGGAATTTGCCATTATATTTGGGCCAATTGGCTTAAAATGTGTTATTTTGTATTGTATTTTTCCGCAATTTGAAATGCTGTTAAGAAAAAATATATATAAAAAACACTGTTACCAGAAAGTTGTCTATCATCAAAACGAACGTACCGACTTATCAGCGAATTTCGTTGGAAACTGTATTCTTATCGTATGCCTTATTCTGGCAAACTACAAACAGACGAATTCTGATGGACAATCGACTAAATAGTAGCTCACTATGTACTGTCGTTCCGGAGATAGATACCAAGTTTTTGTATGGGAACCTTCAATGCCCTTACAGTTTTCGACTAGGTTCAACTTGACCAAACGACTAAATCAATAGCTTTTTTTTATTGTTAATGGGTTTGCTCTTGACCTCAATCTCACCTGATGGTAAGTGATGATATTTACTGTGGTTCCGTAATAAAGCCTTAGTCTGGTATCACCACCAACATACCCCGATAACTCTTAAACGGCGGACCGATTAAATCTAGTTCTTTGCGGCTAAATTCGACTAATTAACGACATTTATTATATTTATTCAGAACAAGCTGTGCCCTTGGCTCCGCTCGCGTGGACTACAGAAAATCCGCTCTCCTTCCCACTTCCACTCCCGCTCCCACTCCCACCCTCACTCCCACTCCAGCACCAAATGTAGTCAAAATAGTACCGAACATTATAATTATACTTTATTGTTATATTGCATTTACTGTATATGATGACTAAAATTGTCAAGTACTTTTGATTGAGTGAACTGATTGCGATGAAATAAAGCCTGTAAGTTAATCCGAGTTAAGCCCTATGTTTCTGTGAAAACTGCATCAAATTTCATTCAGTCATTCAGTAGTTTTTGAGTGATGAGGTAACGGACGGACGGACAGACAAAAATTCTAAATACAATTATTTTGCCTTCTATTGGCCCTATAAAGACTCCACATACATAATATCTCCCATAGACCAGTTAAAGTTTTGTTACATGTATAGATTGCAATCCGCGATGGCGGCAGAATAAGACATACATTCTTATCGAGATGACGTGATTTATGCAGATAATATACTAGTCATTAGTGTATCCTTGAAAATATGCGCAGACACGATGAGTAATCATCATCATATTGTGCTATCATATCTACCATTATACATATAGTAAAATTGACGTTCAAAAAATTAAAAAAGCTAGTTACAAAACTTAATATAGCCGTGGTAGCAACGATCTCTATAAACTACTACTAGATGGAGCGTTCCAAACAATCGCTCTGTTCCACGCAAGTAGCCACAACTCTGTCACATTCACTTTGAAACTTGTGCAGTTACTACTCAGGACATTTAATTATTTACTAAATATTTACATTATCTAACCGTAGCGTCAATATTTAGTAATAATTAAATGTTCTGCGTAGTAACTGCACAAGTTTCATTGTGAATGTGAAAGAGTTGTGGCTACTTGCGTGGAACAGAGCGATTGTTTGGAACGCTCCATCTGGTAGTACATAGAGATCGTTGCGTGGTAGCGTAGTTGGTTGTGCACTCGCCTCACGAAGTCGTGGGTTTTTCGAAACTTAAGCAACCGCAGTGGTGGCGTGGTTCCAGACTTAAAACGCCGTCCCTGGTGCAACTCCTTGATGACACCAGGTACGGGCGCGATCACCAATCCGCCTGCTAAGCGTGGTGATGGCAAATTCCCCAATGGACAGCCCACCAAAAGCGGCATTCTACTGAGGAGGCTTATGTTCAGCAATGACCGTTTTTCAGCTGATGATGATATTAGCTCTTGGCTTTACCCTTCAAACTTAACCACAGGGATATTTTTCCAAATAAATAAAATCAACAACTTTTTTTAATGTGTTTATTAATTTCTGTGAATAATTAAAAATCTGCTAATAACAACTAGCTGGATGGCAAAGATATTATTAAAAATGTATCTATATAGGAATCATCAAACAGGACCACTTTGTTACCCTTTCATAAAAGTAACAAAATAGTAAATACTACCTATATTTATTTTAAAATCGAAATAGGACCAATTATGACACAAATTTTAAAATTTTACAGCTCTAAATTAATTTACACGGGTACGCAGGTCTTATCTCCTTCGTTATCCGTGATATACAAATCTTACGCAGTAGTAACAATCCTTTTTATAAGTGTTACTATTAACTACTCCAGTGGCTGAAATCTGGTAAAAACTTCTCCCTTTTTTTCAATTACGTCATGTTTACTGAGGATTTCGGATCGTAGTTACACGCCAAACGCTTATTAGAATGTCACATAACCCGTTAGAAAGTAAAAAAGGCTTTTTAGCTCGAAAGGATTCCGAAATGCTTATTGAGTAACACAGTAGTAACGCGGGTAACGAAGGCTTTAACGTACTATTCTTGATAGACCAGCTAAACAAAAATGTGGAGGAATCCATTAATCTGTATGATTTTACGTATATTCTTAGATATTTAATTAAATTTTAATGATTCTTATTTTTATGCTGTCAAATTTTAAGTAGGTGCTTCTAAATCCGGCCCATCGTCTAATATAGACAATGTACAGTCACGTCCATTAGTCTATATTCATTTGACATCCCTAAAATTAATTATTGTGATGAATTACATTATTATTAATGTATATTTTTATGAGCACTATTCGTATATATTAATAACAAAATAAATGCATACATACATAAACTTGGAATTATATATACCAACAACATACATTCAACAACTAATTGAGTGTTAATTTTAAGAACTAAATAAATTAACATAAGTATATTAATATATTTATTGTTTTATGAATATACAAATAATGTACAAATTCCTGATATTCATTATAATTATATATTTTAATTATCATAAAGTCTAGATATCATTGCCAATTATATAAAATAAACAGCAAATTGTCTAATACAATTGAGCTAATATTTGTACAGACTTCAATTTTACTGTACAAGCGTTTCTTTGTATCACCGCTACTTCTCAGAATCCAGTTGAATAATTACATTATTCAGCAAACAATTATTACAATAACAAATTGGCAGTCTTAACAAAAACACTTAACTTGTAACAATAATTTAGAATAACATCATTCATAATGTACTCAGAATTTTTGTTTAACTTATTAATGACCATGGCAACTGCATAAAAATGTAAGGAGAGTAACAAAAAGGAATTGCAGCTGTATAGAAACTTAAAAAACGTAACGAAAAGTAACTGCAACTGTATATAACTTATAACTAGTCTGCCAAAGTTCAAAATAGTTATTTACCACAACCTAGATACAAAAAGCAGTTAAAAAAATATCTGCTAGATAGCCAGGATAATTCACAAATTGAAATGTACCTTAATTATGTTTGTATAAGCTATAATCTGTAAAAGTACATAACTCATTTGTTGCGAACTCGTCTTCTACAGATAAACCTCAATTTTGGTTTCGTTAGAAGACTAGAAATTTACAACGATGTACCTCTATCGTTTTTGTTACTCTCCTTAAATTTTTTTTTATTCAAAAAAATTTAAGTAGAGTAACAAAAGGTAATTTTCTGGTAAGATTTTTTTTTATTTCATCTACTGTGTACCGTGCTCCAATTTAGCACTAAAATAGCTATACAAGATGATTAAATTTGACCGCCGAGTTGACCTAGTAGTGGCTTGGTTATAGATTCGAGCCCCAGAGGTTGTGGTTTTAATTCCCACTGTGGACAGACAACTTGCTAGAAGTTGTTCCCGGTCTGAACGTAATATTTGTGAATCCTTGATTATTTTTCATAGCACTGCATAGCAGTGTATGTATATGTAATATTTATTTCATCATCATCAGGTTATTTTTGTCTCCACTGCAGGAGCACAACCCTCTCTCATCAGCCGGAGACAGACGGAGGATTCGGCCTACACTCCCCGCGCTGGCCAGACGGGTTAGGGAGGCCTGATTGATGTTTTATAATGTATTCCCTTAGTCGCCTTGTACGACATCCACGGGAAGAGTTGGAGTGGTCCTATTCTACTCTACCAGAAACCATGCGGCAAGTATTTATATATTAATAAATTTATTGTGCCTTCTTTTCTTTTCCAACTTTAGCTGGCAAGAACATCATAACCATTTTCTGTAATATCTCCGTGAATATAAGTGTTCCTATAAAGACTAAAAGAGTTCCTATCCAATGTCCGAGTGTGAAGGGATTTCTAAAGTACAATATAGAGAACAACAATGATACAAATTTCCTTAAAGTAACAGTTAAAGTGACTGTTAGTGACGCACACTCAGTAGTCAACACGTACACAGCACTTATGCACAAACCTTGTGTCAGTACGTATAACAGCAACCACATCACTTGTCTCGGCAACACTAGGCCAAAGAGTTCTGTATCTGGCGTTTCCGTTGCAATTTTAACATGTCCTAGTATATTCGAAGTTGTTGGTAGCCAGAATATTAAGGGTAACAGGTGAGTGTAGTACAATGCTTCCCATGGGTGTTTCCCGTACTTTGAGTATAGGGATTCCTGGAAGATTCCCATTCGAGCGGACACGAAGAGAGCAAAAGTTAAAATTGCTATTCCGAGGCACCACCACAGCCAATCGATGAATTGGAGTCTTTCTTCTTCAGCAGCATCCTCGTGGGTATCTCTAGGTGCTTTAACATCACCGCTGGATTGTATAGTGCAAATGGCTATTCCAGCAGATATCATGAAAATTGCTAAGAATTTTAATGGTGGGTATTGCTTTTTTAATATCCAAACACCCATAGCCATGTTCGCCATTAGCGATCCAGCTCTGAATATCATGTGTAAAGGCATTGAGATGTTAAAGTCAAAGGCGTAGTTGTTGGCAACACTGCTGGTCCAGAAGAACCCGACTAGAATCAAGTATTGTTTGAAAGGGATATTCCGTTTAGCTGACCCAAACTTTCCCACAGTACAGAACCCTATACTTGCAATAAACAGGAACTGAAGAAACGTCGCTAAATTTCCAGCGCCAGGATCTCCTTTTACGACCAGCTCCAGAAAAACTACGTTGGAGCAACAGCCCACGAAGACCATACCAATGGCCAATGCCGCCATTATATTCATTTTGGATCTGTAAATAATGAAAAGTACTTTAAAAAAAATTACAAAAATAAATTCCGATACCGGGAATCGAACCCGAGCCTCCTGGGTGAGAGCCAGGTATCCTAGCCACTAGACCATATCGGATTATGAATAGAGCGTTGAAATTTTCAACCTAATACTTCCTTGTCGGTTAATAACCTAAAAAAACAATCTAATGTTTCTAATTATCTATTAAATATTCTTTGAAATATTTTTCTTCTCATCCATTGTAAGTCAAATTAAACGCACTCACAAGGAAGTGACGTTTTGACGTCGCCCGAAACTAAGGTTATTATTATCCGAAATTATCTGTGACAAATCAATAATAAGCGATTCTTACTACTTTATATTAGTAAATTGGGGTTAATACTTACGTTTTTGTCAATTAACTGGTAACTAAATAATAAATATACGCACTGATCACACAAAACACATTATTTACAAGCATTCACACGATTGACAGCGGTGGCGGCCGACCTTAGTGTGCGTTAAAAAAATGTATTTGTGTTGTGTCGTGGCCTTCGATAGCACGCATGCGCAGTCGTATCTGTGAGTAAAACAGTTCCTAGGTAAATAATACCATACGCGCTCATAGATGGCGCTGTATTCAATTATAAGCACTAACTAACTGATTAGTTTGACAAATTGGTATAAATAGAAGGGCCCAGTTGCAGAAATCTGTAATATCAATTTTTTTTAATTTACATAACGAGAACAGATAATATTTTGAAATATTTTTTAGAAAATAAAACTTCAGTGTGTAAATAACCAATCAACTTAGGTTTTTAATAAAATCAACTTTTAATGTGAAGGACTTTAGCCACTTGAATATTTGAGCTAACCGTTTTACATAAAAAAATTATTATTTTTAAATAGTTACTTTTTAATGTATATAGATTTTATGTGTTCCCGGAGAACACATATGAAATCCCTGGCTTCAAAATTCAATTAAGAATTAAAATAGGTTTTGTTTTCTTTTTTTTCATCAGCCGAAATACGTCCACAGCTGAAATAAGCCTCCCCAATAGAATGCCTCTTTTGGTGAGCTGTCCATTGAGGGATTTGCCATAGCCACCAAGCTTGCAGACGGATTGGTGATCGCAGTAATTATGTTAATATACACGGAGAACGCTGCTGTCCCGTCTCTAGTGCAAACCCTTAGTCGCTTGACGACACCACGGGAAGATTGGGGTGGCCCTATTCTAAGGGAACGGGACTGATGATGGGCCCACAGCCTAAACACGTACGTCATACATCCCTTACGCAAGTAGTAGGCGTGAAAAGCCATTTATCATCTTGTAATTCGTATCCAATATTACCGTCGGCGGCGGGACAGGCGATAAAACGCAATTTATCGCGGTTTTATTACCATAACGGTAACTTGGTCCCTAGACTTAAGCTGCCAGAAATTGGTTCAGATTTAGCTTGAACAAGGGATTTTGGTGTAACTCTATGTTAGGATTTGATGCTAAGACTTGTTTATAGGTAATGTTCTGGGGGCATTTTCCGACGAGCTTTAAACCTATTTTGTACTATCTAACGGGCCACGTGACATTCTGATAAGTATTGGCATTAAACTGTCATAGTTAGACGCCAATGCTTACCTGAATACCTACGTCACCCGTCAGAAGGTTCAAAATGGTTTTTCGTCAGAGAGATAAGGAAAATAATGCTTCGACCGCTGCAAACGATCCTTATGCATAGTATAAGTTAAAATACTAATAAAATATAATAATTAGAATTATTCTGTAATTTTTTTAAAATATTTAATCAGTAATTTCTAGTTCTAAAGTCCTCATCGCAATCTGATTTGCA
Organism: Esperia sulphurella; assembly: GCA_947086405.1. Taxonomy (NCBI): domain Eukaryota; kingdom Metazoa; phylum Arthropoda; class Insecta; order Lepidoptera; family Oecophoridae; genus Esperia; species Esperia sulphurella. Next base: position 2,138,178 of record OX352270.1, on the reverse strand, counting down.
CGAAACTTTATAATTATAGGTTCTTTGTTATATTACATACTAATGTATTTTAACACTAAAAGTGTCCATAACTTTTGATTCAGTATACCGATTACGATGAAATAAAAACTAAATGTTACTCCGAGTTAAGCCCTATATTTCTGTGAAAAGTGAATCAAAATCGGTTCAGGAGTTTTTGTGTGATGCGTGCACAAACTAACAGACAAACAGATAAACAGATATATTTTTCAAAAATGATCTTAATGTGTTCTGTTACTTATCCTTAGACCCCCAAATAAATTTTTTCGCAAATATTTTAAATGTACAGACACGCTAAGTTTACGTTTTTATTTAATGGATTGGTTAGTTCCTCGTTCGCATCTCAACAATTCAATTAACGTGCATGCTTCTCCAGGGATTCTAGTAATAGTATAACACAAAAAAAATTAAAGATATCACGGAAAACGCACATAAGTCACCACGGGACGAAAGTTAGTACCTATTCCAACGATCTCTATGTACTACTAGATGGAGCGTTCCAAACAATCGCTCTGTTCCACGCAAGTAGCCACAACTCTTTCACATTCGCATTGAAACTTGTGCAGTTACTGCGCAGAACATTAAATTATTACTAAATATTGACGCTACGGTTAAATAATGTCAATATTTAGTAAATAATTAAATGTTCTGAGTAGTAACTGCACAAGTTTCAAAGTGAATGTGAAAGAGTTGTGACTAATTGCGTAGAACAGAGCGATTGTTTGGAACGCTCCATCTAGTAATACATACTAGAGATCGTTGACCTATTCCCATATTTTCCAAAGTATAGCCCATCCAGTATGATCCAGCTTGGACCCAGCTCATAAAACGTGAAGATAGACCCCATAAATATGACATCTTTGGACCTTAATGTCTCCCAGCAAACTGATATCTTAAAAGTCTCCAGGAACTTTCCTAGCTTAGACATAAGCGTCAAAGTTTGCTAGTCTTAATTTTCTATCCTACGTAATAGGTTTTTTGGGGATCAGTTAAAACGTTCTCTTAGTGAAGCATTTTGTCTGTCTGTCCGTCAAATCAAACTTGCAACATACATGCCTGGTAATTATGGCAATTTTATGTTTTTTTTTTTGTTGAATTTTTTGTTGACCTGGGCCTGGACCTGGATTTAAAGTCTGAGTGGAAGTGGGATAAGGAGCGGCACAGCTAGTTACAAATATTTTCAATGTACAGACACGCGATGTTCACGATTTTATTCATCATCATCAGCCTGTAAGAGAGCCCACTGCTGGACATAACCCTATCCCAAGGCGCGCCACTGAACCCGATCCTCGAGTCTTTTCATCCAGTCTCTGCTTTTCATAAGTCAATATCCTTTATTACACATACAGTACACTTGGTACATTTATACACTTTTTTTTATACAGGGTGGATTTTTGTAATGCCACCTGAAGGGTGAAGGATGGCCGGAAGCGAGTGGATGCGGAGGGCGGAGGACCGGGTGTGGTGGTGTTCATTAGGGAAGGCCTATGTCCAGCATTGGACGTCTAAAGGCTGACATTATGGTGATGATGGTGTTGGCCTACTGGCTTAGCCATTGGACTTGAAGCGCCAGAGTTCGTGGATTCGATTCCCACTGGGGACGGACAACTTTGTACAATTTGTACAAGTTGGTCCCGGTCTGGGTGTTATATTTGTGAATTGTCCTTCCTTGCTTAATTTCTGTAACGCAGGAGAAAAATCTATTATAGGAATAGACAGATGTACGTATATTTACGCATGTAATATTTATTTATTACTAGCTGACATTTTCCGACTACCACGAAAAAGTCTTTTAATTTTTCGGGTTAATATATACCCTATGACACTAACAAATAACGTGGCTTTCGATTGGTAAAAGAATTTTCAAAATCGGTTCAGTAGATCCAGAGATTACCCGCTACAACCTCACAAACTATACCCATTTATAATATTAGTATAGATATAGATAAGTATAGAAGATTATGCAACCTATTTTATTTTCTTTCACGTCAGATAGCATTGCTTGTAAAGCAAAAGTTAAGCCACACTGACGCGATTGGAAGGAGCGACATGTATTAAAACCAGACTTGCATAACGCGCCCGACTCACATCCGTGCTGTAACCGTTCTAATTCAATTATTTCGCCTCGTCGCGTCTTCAACGGCCGCACAGTACAGGGATATACAGTAAAGAGACACTAGCTGTAGATGTAGTTAAATCTTTGGAACGACGGAATGGTTTTTGGTGCAAAGCAGTTAAGGGAATCTTATGGGAGGCTGCAATTAAAAGTTTTTTCTACTGGCTTAATCTCACACTTTTAAATTTAAAAAAAAACGTAAATGTAAGTTTGGTTTTATTTTGGGTTGAATTTACGACATAAATAAATAAATACTATAAAAAACGTTACGGATTTCAAAAAACTATTATAAAACAATAGAGCATAAACAATTAAATTGACTTTTGGACAGAGATTTGGAAAGTTGAAGCTGTTCGCCTTGCCCCACCCCCACCCCTCCGCCCTCCACCCTCCCCCCTCCGCCCTCCCACCCCCGTGTCTTCCTCCCCCCACCCTCCAGATATTTCCTTTAAGCTTATTAAAACGCTTTATAAAATTAAATCTAAAATGTACCAAAGAAGGGTTACAAAATAGACAATGCTAGAATTGTTTCAACTCTTTATATTTATTTAAATTGTCCTGTCTTTACTTTATTGTATTCTTTTATTATTATTATTTACATTTTGACTATTTGTTTTGTTTTGTATTTTAATATGAGCTTTTTACCTGAAATAAAACCAATTTAATTTGAATGCACCTCCTATGATTGCTTAGGATGATCGTTTAGGTGGTTCAAATATAATTTATATATGTGTATATATGTTATATGTGTACTTACTGTCACCATTAGCAACTGCATGGAAACTTCGGATTGCCCCCTCCAATAAACCGAAGGCATCAAATGCGTTTCCACCCTAGGGATTCAGATACAATGTATCGTTTGCTGTAATTGCAGCAGCTATACTGTACCAGTTAACTATACTATGTGTAATGGCGACCTTTCGGATATATGCAGTCACCAATACCGTGTACATCATTTGCTTTTGCAGTTTTCAGGACTTTACGTACAATGGTGAAATAAATAAATAAATAATACTCAGACATTCACACCAATTATCCAGTCCCAAACTAGGCAGAGCCTGTGGTATGGTTACTAGATAACGGATAGACATACTTAAATAAATATATAAACATCCAAGACTTGGGTACAAACATTCATATTCATCATATGAACATTTGCCCCTAGCGGGATTCGAACCCGCAACCTCCGGCGTGGCAGTCCGAGAGCTACCCGTTCCGCCACGGAGGAAATAAAAATACTTAAGTTTTTAAATTCATTTTCAATATGTCATTTTCGAACAATGCCACAAAACAGACTGATGCATAGAAAATTATGTTCAATTGTTTGATAACAAAGTTTATATTTAAGTGTCGGTAATTCGGTAAAACAGTAAACAAACCGAAGATTTATTCATATGTGATAATTCTATTTCTTTCACTGGTACAAGCAATCATCGTCAGGTTATTTTTGTTTCCACTACAGGAGCATAACCCTCTCTCATCTGCCGGAGACAGACGGAGGATTTGGCCTACACTCCCCGCGCTGGCCAGACGGGTTGGGGAGGCCTGATTGATGTTTTATAATGTATTCCCTTAGTCGCCTTGTACGACATCCACGGGAAGAGTTGGAGTGGTCCTATTCTACTCAACTGGAAACCACACGGCAAGTAAAAGCAATAATAGACCTTAATATGACGAACCCTCACGGATTTATTTATGACGACCTCCGTGGTGGAACGGGTAGCTCCCGGCCTGCCACGCCGGAGGTTGCGGATTCGAATCCCGCTAGGGCAAATGTACGTATGATGAATATGAATGTTTGTACCCAAGTCTTGGATGTTTATATATTTATTTAAGTATGTCTATCCGTTATCTAGTAACCATACCACAGGCTCTGCCTAGTTAGGGACTGGATAATTGGTGTGAATGTCTAACATATTTATTTATTTTCGCCGCAAGTACCTACATAAATGAACTACCTTATTCCGATCTCTAATAATTACTTGTACGAAAGTAACATTTCTCCCGAATAAACCCTTTATGTATCTCTGGTTGTCAAGAGCAAAGTCTCATCATTATGAAGCAATCATTATTAACATCTACTTCGACTCGACTATACGTAACTTTTGTCACCTCTTTTGACATTCTGCCAACTATAATAACAACTAGGGTCCTAAAAGTTTCTCTTTCGCCTATTCGGCCATCTTTTTTGCTATCGATTTTCAGACTTCGGCTCAAGTTTGAAAATACCAAAATTAACAGATACGGGATTGCATATAATTGTGTTACAAGAATAAAATCTATACTTACTATTCCTTAAATAAATATAAAATAAAAAAAGTGTAAAGTGTAAACAAAAGTAATTTTTCCCCATAAGTAACACTTTTCTAATCCCGCTAGAAGCAAATGTTCGTATGATGATTAGATTATGAATGTTTATATATTTATTAAAGTATATCTATCCGTTATCTAGTAACCATACCACAGGCTCTGCCTAGTTTGGGACTGGATAATTGGTGTGAATGTCTGAGATATTTATTTATTTCTGTTCCACCCTGTATAGGTAACTACCAAAAGTTCATCATCATCATCATGATATCAACCTTAACATAATAAGACAAATCTAGAAAAAAAGTATTAATTTATTTAAAACTATATTTAACCCAGTTATATTCATTTCATCATCAGGTTATTTTTGTCTCCACTGCAGGAGCACAACCCTCTCTCATCTGCCGGAGACAGACGGAGGATTTGGCCTACACTCCCCGCGCTGGCCAGACGGGTTGGAGAGGCCTGACTGATGTTTTATAATGTATTCCCTTAGTCGCTTTGTACGACATCCACGGGAAGAGTTGGAGTGGTCCTATTCTACCTACTAACCTAGTTATATATTATCTTCGATTTAACCAACTTATTCAAAAATGCACGTAGCTTATTTTAAACACTTACGATTTGCAATTAATTATTAATTAACATAATAACAACTAGTGTCCGGAAAATGTCGCTTTCGCCTTTTTCGGCTACACTTTTTACTTTCGGCAGAATTTCGGACTTCGGCTATAAGTTATTACTAGTAAAAATACCAAAATTATTATCAATCATGATTGATAATAGTTGTGTAGCTAGAATGAAATACATATATTCTTACTAAATTTTGATGCAATGCCGATCAAAAAGTATTTCTCATAAAAAAGTGTTCATTATTTAAAACTTTATTTTTAAATAGTTTAATAAATTATAATCATATTTATTGGTAAAAATATTTATAAGTCAAAAGGCATGATAAGAATTAATCAATTAAATTGTACATGCCATGTAATTAATAAACAATTGAGCCGAGTACATATACCCTTCCGGTCTTTTTAATCTGTGGCAGGTAGGTTTTAGTTTATGATCGCACCTGTGTGTGTGTGTGTGTACAAACACTCCAATCTTGTACATTACTACTCACATACATGACATGTCCAATTTAATTGATTAATTCTCATCCTATATATACCTTTTGACTTGTAAATATCATCATCATCATGTTATTTTTGTCTCCACTGCAGGAGCACAACCCTCTCTCATCTGCCGGAGACAGACGGAGGATTTGGCCTACACTCCCCGCGCTGGCCGGACGGGTTGGGGAGGCCTGATTGACGTTTTATAATGTATTCCCTTAGTCGCCTTGTACGACATCCACGGGAAGAGTTGGAGTGGTCCTATTCTACTCTACCGGAAACCACACGGTAATACGACAATACGACTTGTAAATATGATTATGTTTAACTGATTTATTGATTCACGTCATTCATTTTACGTACTTATCGTGAAATAAGATGTGTTGAGTTTCGTCTTTTGACCGAAAACTGCTTCCCTTATCCGAAGCTTTGGTAGAAAATACAGTGTCGGTCGACCACTAAACACTGTAATGTCGCATGACTGGGAACAGTTAACTTGTTTGATACAAAAGTATATAACAATATTTGCTAACACCTAACACATAAAAAACTATACTAAATGTAGTTTATAAACTCTCCGACTTTTATTTATTTATATAACTAGGGTTTACCACGAGTTTGCAGAATACTATAGGTATCTATAAACATCATCATATGAGTAGCGCTATTCTCTAAAATACAAACTCACGTGCGAGTCTCACTCAAGTATCTTTACTCACTTCGAAACCTAATCCACTGGCATTCTGTAAACATTCCAGAGCACAGTCGACGTGAAGTGAGTACTTTGTTCACTTCACTTCGAAAGTGAAGTGAACAAAGTACAGCCTAAATACGTCCACTGCTGGGCATAGGCCTCCCCAATAGAATACCACTTTTGGTAAGTTGTCCATTGGGGGATTTGCCATAATCACCACGCTTGGCAGACGGATTGGTGATCGCAGTAATGGTCTTAACATACATACACAGGAGAAAACTGCTGCCCGTTCCTGATGTAATCCCTTAGTCGCCTTGACGACACCCACGGGAAAGATAGGAGTGGCCCTATTCTAAGCCGGGAACCACACGGCATAATTTTAGTGCTGTCAGCATATTTAAATGTTTTCCTTCAGAATCAAGTCTAATCGTAAAACTATATAACATCCAAAGCCTTAAAAAAAAACAAAAAGTTGTTAATCTTGGGCCCGTTGTTTGAGCGCCATTTTATTATTTGTTTGAACCAATTCGTATGCATTGGGGTTTGTTGAAGAATTGCGAGGACCCCCAGATCGGACTCATTTACAGCTTCTTCGTGAATTGAAAATGAAATATTGATTTGTTTTAAGACGCTTAGCACCCTGTTATCTCCTCTAGACAAAGAAAAAGACAACTTTGTGTATCTAGTACCTACAAATGTTATCCTAGGCTAAGTGTAATGTATTACAGGACCAACTTTGTAGCAACGTGCACGTGATACTTGAGCTAATAAGATATTATAAAGTGTGAACCAGTTTACGTTTTGACTGAAGTGACAAATATGTAGATATTCCACCAGAAGCAGGCCTCCGCAATAGTAAGTCCCTACCGCGATAAGTAGCTACTGCAACGTCAGGTATAGTCAACGCTAAGTCGAGCGCCTTAGACACATTTTTGCGCGCTGAATGCCACGTCAAAAGCCGCCTGCATAACGCACGCTGTACGAAGTAATTACAACCCTTAGTCGAGCGCCTTAGACAGATTTTTGTGCGCTGAATGCCACGTTAAATGCCCCCTGCATGACGCACGCTGTATGGAGTAATTACAACGCTTAGTCGAGCGCCTTAGACACATTTTTGCGCGCTGAATGCCACGTCAAAAGCCGCATGCATAACGCACGCTGTACGAAGTAATTACAACGCTAAATCAAGCGCCTTAAACACATTTTTGCGCACTGAATGCCGCGTCAAATGCCGCCTGCATAACGCACGCTGTACGAAGTAATTACAACGCTTAGTCGAGCGCCTTAGACAGATTTTTGTGCGCTGAATGCCACGTCAAATGCCGCCTCCATGACGCACGCTGTATAGAGTAATAACAACGCTTAGTCGAGCGCCTTAGACACATTTTTGTGCGCTGAATGCCACGTCAAAAGCCGCCTGCATAACGCACGCTGTACGAAGTAATTACAACGCTTAGTCGAGCGCCTTAGGCACATTTTTGCGCGCTGAATGCCACGTCAAAAGCCGCCCACATATCGCACGCGTTGTACGGCGTAATGACAATGCTAAATCAAGCACCTTAGACACATTTTGTGCGCTGAATGCCACGTCAAAAGCCGCCCACATATCGCACGCGTTGTACGGCGTAATAACAACGCTAAATCAAGCACCTTAGACACATTTTTGCGCACTGAGTGCCACGTCAATAGCCGCCCACATATCGCAGCGTTGTACGGCGTAATTACAACGCTAAATCAAGCGCCTTAGACACATTTTTGCGCGCTGAGTGCCACGTCAAAAGCTGCCCGCCTGTCTAATGCTGTAGTGTAATAACGACGCTTAGTCGAGCACCTTAGACACATTATTGCGCGCTCAATGCCACGTTAAAAGCCGGCAACATATCGCACGGTGTACCTTTTTTCGTGTATTGTCCAACAGTGGGAAGGAAGCGGTGATTAAAAGCGTACGCCTTTCCGTTTTACAAAGAAGTGAACCTGTTACATAGTAACTATTAAGTTGTTTGTACCAGGCATACTCCGTTTGGCGTCTAACGACGATAGTTTAACGCTTATCAGAATATGTCACGTGACCAGTTGGAGAGTATAAAATGGCTTTGAAGCTCGACGGATATAATCCGAAATGCTTACGAAGTAATGGACGGAGGAGCAGGATTGGATAAAAAACATTTTTTTTACATAAAACATGTTTTAAACAATAAAAAACATGTTTTGAACAATAAAAAACATGTTTAAAACAGATATTTTAAACACTTTGTTTAAAACATGTCAATCCTGCGGAGGAGTGATCATAAACTAACTGTACCCTTACACTTGCAAACAACAAACCAAAAACTACAGTAATAGCCACTCAGAGGAGAGAATTAATAACAATCTATGTTATTTTTGTTCTGGAATGTTATAATTTGATGTACCTAACAATCTTGTTTTATATTGCTGAAAGCTGTTTTGCTTATCAAGCTAATAGTAAACTACGTCAGTCGGTTTAATCAAAGTATATTGGCCTCAGAGCGCAAACTCTTGGTGGTGATGCAAATTTATGTTAAAACAGCTTCGCTATTCGCTTAATGAAAAAAATATTTTAATACCGTCTAAGGCTGAAGTAAGCTCAAACGTAATTGAGACTTTAAAATATCCTATACCTTTGTGTCATACTATAGTATTTATTTTCATCATCATCATGTCAGCCCCTAGAAGTCCACTGCTGGACATAGGCCTTCCCCAACGAACGCCACCACACCCGGTCCTCCGCCCTCCGCATCCAGCCGCTGCCGGCCACCTTCTTTAGGTCGTCGGTCCACCTGGCGGCGGGGCGTCCCAATCTGCGAGTACCGATCCGCGGTCTCCACTCCATCACTCGTCTGCCCCAACGGCCGTCGGTTCTGCGGCATATGTGGCCTGCCCACTGCCACTTCAGCTTACTAATTCTTTCGGCTATATCGGTGAGTTTTGTTCTTCGTCGGATCTCCTCGTTACGAATCATTTTTATTATTCGTAATGAGTAGTATTTATTTTACCACGTTTTTATTAAGTCACTTTCTTGTTCGTCTGTCTGTCGTTCCGGGTTGAATATCGCAACTCAAATTTCGAGCACTTCCCGATTAGCTATCCGGCTGAAACTTTCAGGGTATCTCACAATTCGATGACAATGCATTCTAAATCCATTTATTAGCATGCAATGCAAAACTAACCTAAATTTAAACGAAAAGAAGAAAATATTTAATGTAAATTAAAAAACTAATCTAAAAATTTAATTTTTATGCGCCTTAAAAAGAATAAAATAATCCTCCGGGGGTCTTGATGACCCAAAAAGACATACACACACACACTCACCATCACACAACACATGCTTACAGGTCAACTCGAAATACGATGGAAACGTTGGATTTTCGGCATTTTATTATTAGAGTTACTGCAAAACAGACTGCCCGTTCCTTCTACAGAAGCGAGAGATACTTTCGTTTGTGTATGTGTGAGGGGGGGGGTTAAGAACACCCGTTCAGCTAAACATGTCCATGAGTGTATATTGTTTCTGCAGTGTATGGAGACGCTCCCGCTGTTAAGTCTCTGCCTCACGCTACGTCTCCCGTGTACAACTCAAATAAATAAGCTATTTTATTTAATTCATAAAGATATTACAGTTTCATAAGTTCGTATATGTTAGTCGACCTACTGTACTTATTCTTGCCAAGTGTTTGGTATATACCTTCACAACAATGCAATAACATTCCTGCCGAAAACAATGGCATACGGAACTAGTGCAGTTAAATTCGCACCTCCGTTACGTGTTAAATGCAATGCAACGACATCATGGCGCTAGAATAGTGAGGGCAAGGACAAAGGGATATGATCGGATAAGGGATATCTTTACTACTTTACTATTATCCGAAATCAAAGTCAGTTTTGATTATTGCATGTGATTGGTAGACCACTATGAAATATTTTCCACAATTTTCTAAGCAACATATAATTTCTAATGTAAAATACGTTGCGAAATTAAACAATTAATTACTTGGTTATTTTTTTGGGATTTTAAGTTTAAAAAAAGATAAACGCACTCTTCTATATCCGTTTTTTGTAGATTAGAGTTAGGACTACTACCGACTTCATCCGTTTGTTTCTAAGCTTTCCTGTAACTCTACGTGGGTAGGTAAATTAGTTTTCAAGTTTCCTATCTATGTAAAGTGCGCGAAAATAAAATATAATCGAAGTTTGACATTTCTTAACTGAAAAATACCTCTGAGGAACATACAAAATTGAGATATAAGAGCGAGAGACGAAATGTATCATCTGAAAAGGTGAACCGTAACATACCCATTGTTACGTTTAATTGTATGCTGTAGTTTATATGTCAAAGTGTGTACCTAAAGATTAATCACGATAAGGAAATTATTGCTAAAGTGTATGATTGTGAATATATATGAAATAAAAAATATATGCTGACCATACTAAATGACAGCAACTCTAATTTCTAAATTACAATAATACCACCAACAAGAATTTTCTGATCCTGATTAAACTATAGTTTTTTTTTTCACCTTTCATTTTAACTATAATGTGCACCGCAGCTGTCTGCTTATCTACTTTGACTGGTCTCTTTCACTCAAATGTATACTGGAAGAAAACTCTTACAGAGTTAAGTGCACCTTTGTATATCATATGTTTAAATGGGTTGTGTGTGTATTTGTGTACAATAAGTTTTTTTTTGTCAACTGTTAAGACTCGACCTCTTATTTAATCTCTGTGGAAATTTTTACGGATATATACGATGGTTTCGATTTAGTCGTCACACCCCTAAAATTGGGTGAATTTATGCAATAATTCAACGCACATTTTGTTATTAGGTCGCGGCTTCTGGCGATGTTAACCGATAGTTAGTTTTCCGGTGTTTGCGTTTGCGTCATAGGGTTCGCAACCTTCCCCGGAGGACGCAGAGTTTCGGACAACTTAAAAAGCATGTAAAGCACGGATACATTTTTTTTTATCAACAGCTCCCATCCTTTTGCATTGGACGTCTAGTTCCTACAATAACCATTTCCCAAAATATGTTCCAGGATATACACTTACTAAAAGAAACTCCTCCCAAAATGTAGTTTCCGAAAATTACATTTTTCCGAATGTATACATCCCAAAATGCCAACTTCTCATAATGTACATGACGTAATTGACGATTAAACGAAAAAGCTTCTAAGCTGGCCCACGTTTCAAATTGATATACAAGTATGAGACATATGTAAAAGATTCTTTATCTTGAAATTCAACATCAGGTTATTTTTGTCTCTACTGCAGGAGCACAACCCTCTCTCATCTGCCGGAGACAGACGGAGGATTTGGCCTACACCCCCCGCGCTGGCCAGACGGGTTGGGGAGGCCTGGTTGATGTTTTATAATGTATTCCCTCAGTCGTCTTGTACGACATCTTGAAATTGAAATATTATAATTGATACCTACTCTAGTATGAGGCGAAAATAGAACAGAAGAATGAATATAAATGAATTCCGGCTGAAACTGCCGTCACGTTACGATACCTATATCAGTCAGTTGTTAGTTTTTACTAATGTTTGACGTGAAACTATGCAATACGATGTCCTCTTTTTGGTTTTATATTTTTCTTTCCCACCATCAGTTTTAAGTTCAATCAATTTTATGCCAATTAAACGTTAATTTTGAAGTATACCTTGTTCCGGTTTCCACAGGATATCCGTTAATATCCGTAATTTAACTTAATTATTAATGGGGTATTTGAATCGATTGTTGCCCTCGTTCTCAGGCAATTCAGAAAACATTTTGTGATGTGTGGCTTTAGACAAAAGTTATGATTACTGATTATTTTATTCATTGATTTCTCTCGGGCTTTCTTTAAAGGATATGATCCGTAATGAGGAGATCCGACGAAGGTTACCGACATAACCGAGAGGATAAGTAAGTGGGAGTGAGCGGGCCACATCTGCCGCAGAACCGACTTCGTTGCGATGAAATAAAGACTAATTGTTACTCCAAATTAAGCCCTATATTTTTCGGAAAACTTCAACAGAGTAAGTGATGTAGTTTTTACGTGATGCGTGCACAAACTAATGGTCAAACAGACATACAGATAAATAGACAAACAGACAAAAAATCCAAAAATGATTTATGTGTTCTATTACTTATCCTTAGACCCTCAATTTTTTTTTGTAGATATCATTTTGTTTTTATATATACTCGTAAGATAGTTACAATAAAAACTTGTATCTTTAAAAATGCCAGCAATGTCCGACAATTTTAGCATTCGACTTACATCGTGACGTTACGTTCAGTTACGTTTCCAATCAGGTAACGTAAACGTATACTAAAAAGTAACTAAAAATATATAGGTATATTAAAACTACGTTAGTGAAACATATATACTTACAATAATGTTTAAAATTGTAAACTTTACTTAATAATCGATTACATTACAAATGTTGTCGGCCCCGTAGCCTAGTCGATAGTACACCTGCCTGCGAAGCTCGGGGTCGCGGGTTCGAACCCCGCCCAGGGCAAACATTCGTGTGCTGAGCACTTGTGACTGGATGTTATTTATATACTAGCTGTGCCCGCGGCTCCGCTCGCGTGGACTACAGGATCCGCTCCCATTCCCACTTCCGCTCCCTATCCCACTTCCACTCAGACTATAAATCCAGGTCCGGGTCCGGGTCCAGGTCCAGGTCCAGGTCCAGGTCCAGGTCCAGGTCCAGGTCCAGGTCCAGGTCTAGGTCCTGGTCCAGGTCCAGGTCCAGGTTCAGGTTCAGGTTCAGGTTCAGGTTCAGGTTCAGGTTCAGGTTCAGGTCCAGGTCCAGGTCCAGGTCCAGGTCCGTGTCCGGGTCCGGGTCCGGGTCCGGGTCCGGGTCCAGGTCCAGGTTCAGGTTCAGGTTCAGGTTCAGGTTCAGGTTCAGGTTCAGGTTCAGGTTCAGGTTCAGGTCCAGGTCCAGGTCCAGGTCCAGGTCCGTGTCCGGGTCCGGGTCCGGGTCCTGGTCCAGGTCCAGGTCCAGGTTCAGGTTCAGGTTCAGGTTCAGGTTCAGGTTCAGGTTCAGGTCCAGGTCCAGGTCCAGGTCCAGGTCCGTGTCCGGGTCCGGGTCCGGGTCCGGGTCCGGGTCCAGGTCTAGCTAAAGTTCCGGCTCCAGATCCAGCTCCAGATACAGCTCTAGATCTAGATCCAGCTCCAGCTCCAGATTTTTCATCGTAATCAACTAACTCAGTCAAAAGTTATGCGAATTTATAGTTTTCAAAATCTCACATTACATTGATACGATACCCGCTCCCGCTACCGCTCACGAATTCAATCGAGCATTTACACCCTACACTCAGTTTTCGGAAACTATAAATTCGCATAACTTTTGAATGACTGCACCGATTGCAATGAAATAAAGCCTATATGTTACACCAAATTAAGCCCCATGTTTCTGTGAAAAGTCCATCAAAGTCCGATCAGTAGTTTTTAAGTGATGCGTGCACAAACTCACAGACAAACAGACAAACAGACAAACAGACAAACAGACAAAAATTTCAAAAATGATCGAAATGTGTTCTGTTGCTTATCCTTAGACCCCCCAATTTTTTTTTTTGCAAATATCTTCAATGTACAGACACGCGATGTTTACGATTTTATTTATAAGATTTTATTTATAAGATTTCTCTCGGGCTTTCTTTAAAGGATATGATCCGTAATGAGGAGATCCGACGAAGGTTACCGACATAACCGAGAGGATAAGTAAGTGGGAGTGAGCGGGCCACATCTGCCGCAGAACCGACTTCGTTGCGATGAAATAAAGACTAATTGTTACTCCAAATTAAGCCCTATATTTTTCGGAAAACTTCAACAGAGTAAGTGATGTAGTTTTTACGTGATGCGTGCACAAACTAATGGTCAAACAGACATACAGATAAATAGACAAACAGACAAAAAATCCAAAAATGATTTATGTGTTCTATTACTTATCCTTAGACCCTCAATTTTTTTTTGTAGATATCATTTTGTTTTTATATATACTCGTAAGATAGTTACAATAAAAACTTGTATCTTTAAAAATGCCAGCAATGTCCGACAATTTTAGCATTCGACTTACATCGTGACGTTACGTTCAGTTACGTTTCCAATCAGGTAACGTAAACGTATACTAAAAAGTAACTAAAAATATATAGGTATATTAAAACTACGTTAGTGAAACATATATACTTACAATAATGTTTAAAATTGTAAACTTTACTTAATAATCGATTACATTACAAATGTTGTCGGCCCCGTAGCCTAGTCGATAGTACACCTGCCTGCGAAGCTCGGGGTCGCGGGTTCGAACCCCGCCCAGGGCAAACATTCGTGTGCTGAGCACTTGTGACTGGATGTTATTTATATACTAGCTGTGCCCGCGGCTCCGCTCGCGTGGACTACAGGATCCGCTCCCATTCCCACTTCCGCTCCCTATCCCACTTCCACTCAGACTATAAATCCAGGTCCGGGTCCAGGTCCAGGTCCAGGTCCAGGTCCAGGTCCAGGTCCAGGTCCAGGTCCAGGTCTAGGTCCTGGTCCAGGTCCAGGTCCAGGTTCAGGTTCAGGTTCAGGTTCAGGTTCAGGTTCAGGTTCAGGTTCAGGTCCAGGTCCAGGTCCAGGTCCAGGTCCGTGTCCGGGTCCGGGTCCGGGTCCGGGTCCGGGTCCAGGTCCAGGTTCAGGTTCAGGTTCAGGTTCAGGTTCAGGTTCAGGTTCAGGTTCAGGTCCAGGTCCAGGTCCAGGTCCAGGTCCGTGTCCGGGTCCGGGTCCGGGTCCTGGTCCAGGTCCAGGTCCAGGTTCAGGTTCAGGTTCAGGTTCAGGTTCAGGTTCAGGTCCAGGTCCAGGTCCAGGTCCAGGTCCGTGTCCGGGTCCGGGTCCGGGTCCGGGTCCGGGTCCAGGTCTAGCTAAAGTTCCGGCTCCAGATCCAGCTCCAGATACAGCTCTAGATCTAGATCCAGCTCCAGCTCCAGATTTTTCATCGTAATCAACTAACTCAGTCAAAAGTTATGCGAATTTATAGTTTTCAAAATCTCACATTACATTGATACGATACCCGCTCCCGCTACCGCTCACGAATTCAATCGAGCATTTACACCCTACACTCAGTTTTCGGAAACTATAAATTCGCATAACTTTTGAATGACTGCACCGATTGCAATGAAATAAAGCCTATATGTTACACCAAATTAAGCCCCATGTTTCTGTGAAAAGTCCATCAAAGTCCGATCAGTAGTTTTTAAGTGATGCGTGCACAAACTCACAGACAAACAGACAAACAGACAAACAGACAAAAATTTCAAAAATGATCGAAATGTGTTCTGTTGCTTATCCTTAGACCCCCCAATTTTTTTTTTTGCAAATATCTTCAATGTACAGACACGCGATGTTTACGATTTTATTTATAAGATTATATTATGTATGTATATTAGCTGTCTGATACCCATATTACAGGCTTTGCCTAGTTTGGGATCAGGTGACCGTGTGTGAAATGTCCCCACAATTTTTTAATTTTTTTATTTGTTTGTGTGTGAGACTGCTCCCCTGAGTCAAACTGAGAATTCAGTTTTGTGGGGTTTTTCTGTAACTTTAGTAATGTTTTTTGAATAAAAGATTTTTATTATTATTATTATTAATCGTTTGCCTCTGTTTTCTCCTTATGGGTAAATTTAGGCAGCATCGACAATGATGGCAAGTTGCTGCCGACTACGATGATAGATGGCGACGTACTATCGCCGGCGTCTCCAGAATTACAGCCTTTTGCATATTGTTTAATTCGCTCACGGAGAGCCCGAGCTTTATCATGTTCTCCGTGAGCGACTTGGGGACAATTCCGGTAGTGGAGATGATAAGAGGCGTCTTTACCTATGGTGCAGGGTGTGCGGCGCACACGGGCGCCGGGTCTAAGGGGGCGCCGAGCGCTCTCTAGTGCCACACCTCCAAAGATGCGTCGCTCGCGGCGCCGTCGCTCTCAAAGACCCTGCGCCTGTGTTCATGGCCGACGCCGGGCGCGCGGTAGCAAAGCTAGGCGCGCCACCACAAGCTATTCCTTTTCCTACTCTACACAATAACTTTTGTTTCAACGTGAAATCAGCCTTAAAACAGATAGTTAAAGATTATATTGGCGTAATGTCGCATCGCTACCAAAGGCGCGTGCCAGCGTTGCACCTGTTTATAACTGTTAGTATTCCATTTTGACCCCGCTTCTACTAGAGGGCGCCAGGGTACTGGTTGCACACGGGCGTCACAAGGGCTAGAGACGCCTCTGGGATAACCAAAACCTCCTGCTGCCAAACTTGACGGATCTCCTCGGCCAGCAGTTGGTATTTTATTATTATTAACAGTCTCAGTATCACCCAGTAACTTAACCATATAATTACGTTACACTAGTAACAGGGGTAACGTGTTATGCTTTTAAAAATGTAGGTCAAATAAGTAATTACTATTTCATTGACCTCATGATGACGTGCAGCGTGACAGATTGGCAGTTCCGATACAGTCAGTGATTATGATAGTGTATCTACTGTCACTAACTTAGAGTCCCCGCAGACTGCAAACTTTATATCGGCCGATAATTTAGTCAGGCTCTTAAACAGTATAAAGATGTATGCAAGTGCGCACACTATGACGATTTGTTGGCCCAGTGTGCGCACTAGCAGCTCAATCCGACTAAATTATCGGCCGATATAAAGTTTGCAGTCTGCGGGGACTCTTAGAGTGACTACGAAAGACTGTTGTTAGGCGGCGAATTCTCATTAGGGCGTTTTCGCACTGATCCGTATCCGATTCGCATTCTATTCTGATCCGGTTTGGCCATCTTAGTAATTGTATGCACGTTTGCGCACTCACACGTAAACGGTACGTATTCGATACGTAAATTCTCAGTTCGGATCGTTAAGGATCAAAACCGAGGCGAAGTGGCCGCCATATAAATCGTACGTACGCTTGGGCAAGCGTAAGTGGGCACTACACTCGATTAAAACGGATCAGTGCGCAGACGCTATACGTGAATTTTCCCGGCCGTCTTTTTACCTATCGAACAAGATTCGTATAAGAATCGGATACGGATAAGTTTGAAAACGCCCGTTTAAGTAGAGAGTTATGATATAAAGGAGTGTACTCACTGAGCATACGCTTAAGGTATACTTTCAAGCATCGCGGCCGATCGCGCCTGCTGCGACAATACCAAATACTATGTAAATGTATGACGCCGCTTCCGTGGCCAGCGCGTCTGCACAGAACCTCTACCTCCCATGGCCTATCGACGTCTAGGTCAGACTCACGGGGGAGGTGCCCGGTACTTGCTCAGATACTACAGGATCGCTCCCCTTCCCACTTCCACTCCCGCTGCCGCTCGCTCCTAAATATACTTCTTTGTTATATTGCATACTGACATAAATGTCCATAACTTTTGATTGAGTGATCCGATTGTGGTGAAATAAAGCCTATATGTTACTCCGAGTTAATCCCTATATTTTTGTAAAAAGTCAATAAAATCGGTTCAGTAGTTTTTGAGTAATGCGTGCACAAACTAACAGACACACATTTCAAAAATGATTGAAATGTGTTCTATTACTTATGCAAATTTCTTCAATGTACAAACACGCCAAGTTCACGTTTTTATTTATTAAAAGATTCTCGACATGGATAAAGGTGCGGGTAACAGCTAGTAAGAAAAATAAGTGAGTATACTCACTCGCATTGAGCGGTACGGCGGTCGCGCGCGCGTGGTACGCCGCGCCGCCGTACGGCGCGTGCCGCCCGTATCCGGCCAGCGTGCCTACGCCTTCATCTCGAACCACTGACCACTTTAACTTCTACTTTAACGACTAAGCTACTGTGCCAGGCCACCCGTGCTCACAGACTGGTGTTCCTGAAACAAACAAGAAATAATTTAGTTTAATTGTTGAGTTATCTTTACACGTTGATAACGTTAGTTGGGGACGTAATTCCTGCTGTAACCTACGTAATTACTGTTAAAAAAACATCCACTCGTAAGGCATGGGCCGTCAACATACTGCGTACGTAGTTTGCAGTACGTAGTCGGACTACGTACTACGAGTGGATGTTTTTTCACAGTAGTACGTAGCCGGTGTGTTTCACCGGTAGTACGTGAGCAGTACACGTAGCCTGTTGTTGCAACGTTGTACTGTGTCTGTAACATTATTACTGCGTCTCCACGCGTCTGCTTAGCTACTTACGTAAGGATGTAATTCAATTACTAAAGATGTAACATCCTTAGTAATTGTGTAACCTACTTATACGCAGTAGGCGCCGTACCCATTATGGAGCATGTTGTTTCTCATAAACGCGTCATTGAAATACAACATTCTTACGTATGTGTCAACTAAATTACTGTTGTAACATACACAATAAGTAGAACGTCGCACACACTGCAGTAATGTCTATGACGTACGTAGTTTATTTTTCTCCGTGAATTACGGATAATATCCGTCGAATTACAATGCCATTTAGTACTATCTAACGAGACGTGACATACACTGATAAGCGTTTGACGTTTAATATCATACATTAACTGTCTTAGTTAGACGCCTAAAGCTTGTCCCATACCCGTTAGAAACTACAGAAAAGCTTTTTCGTTCCATATATACTCGTATTATATGCTTATTGTGTTATATGTTCTATGATTATTTAATATATAGTAGGCACACTGCCTCTCCATAATCCCTTGTCTTCACCGCAGGTTAGCTGGAAGAAATTTCTTTAGAAATAAGCTTATCCTTTTGTATAATTTTCTTTTCTTTGTGTTGTTCTTTGTATATTTGTGTGTACAAACAATAAACTATTAAATAAATAAATAATTATTATTGGAAATGGCGTCTAACTTCGTAATTAAACGTCAACATTTAACCGAATGTGTCAAATGAGCCGTTAAAAAGAACGAAATGGATTTTTCCGTCCACGGATATATCCAGTAATGTTTACGGATTAGGCGTTAATTCAAGTTATAAATCTTTTATTCCACATTAGTACACTTGGTATATTTGAAGGTACAGGAAAAGAACATTCAAATTAGGGAACGTACCCAAACTACGTGACCCGTTTAGGGGGGTCTTCAAAATACCACGCTAGGTCACAGGGGTTAGGTTTTCGTCACGTAGTCAATATCCACTAGGAAAATTACGCGCTTTTTCTAGCTATATTCAAATATGGCACGCAGTTTTTAACGCTTTTTAAACTTAAGTGGCAACACGAATATCAGCTGATTGAAAACCGACAGTTTTTTCTTCTTGGTAATATTTTTTTCACTGGCACGCATTTTTGGCGTCACGCGGCAAACGCCGTATTAATAAAGACAAATTCTTTTCTTTCGGTTTGCAAAATTGATTTAAAAGCATATTTATGCATAACTAGAGGGGGAGAGGGGGTCTTGGCTATACTACGGGTGGTCACCGAGGGGGGAGGGGTGTAAAAATGTATCACGTAGTTTAAGTACGTTCCCTTACAATATCACAAAAACCGATTGCATCAAGCGTAGGTACCACCAAAAATGCAATTTTAGAGGAGGCCAAGATTAAAGAATGAAAATATATAAAATAGATAAGAGTGTAATTATTACCTATAACTTTTTAGGTAGACTCTCGCAAAGTACCTTTTTCTAAATCTGTAGATAGGCCCTTTCAGTTTGATACATTGTTTTGTATTTTGAGATAATGCAATTTCAACTCTATGGGTTTGTGACAGACGTCATGTTCTTTCCCTCTACCCTTCATTTATAACATTTCCTTTTTATTGAAGCAGAAAAGTCGAACATACTTCCTACAACAAAGTGTACACACTTCAACTACTATAACGTGTAAATTGCTTTCATTAAAGAACCAGAGGTTTTTCTTTTAAAAAAAATCATTGCCTACATTAAAAATAGCTGCAGTTGTTCGAAAGCCTGAAGAATTATATTGCAAATAAAGTAATTAAGTAAGTAATGAAGGGTTCTGTGAAAGAATAAACTGCTGAAGAATGCATCTCCCTGCCAGCTTCGTTATTTCCGGACAAGTACAACTTGGATCTTTTTAAAGGAAGAGTGAACAGGCAACTTCTGGGTAAGCGCGTTCCACCTTAGGCCTCATCGTTACCTACCATCAAGTGAGGTGGAGGTCAAGCGTGAACCCATCAGAAATAATAAAAATTGTCAGGTCAGAAACCAAAACCCACTGATCATACAGTTATTTGAACTCTATTCTCAGTTTCACAAGGTTACCTATTCCCTAACTCTCACTTCTCCGTAAGTACCATTTTTACGGAATAGGCTAACTTGCTAAAGGCGGTAACGTTGGAAGAACAAATAACGCGGCAGCATGTGGCGTCTACGGCCCTCATCAAAGTTGCACGCGTAGGCCTCTACGCGACTTGTGGCTACGACGCTACGCGACTTGGGATGGTGTGCAGAAAAAACATTTTAGTTTTTAGATTATTCCTACAAGTAGATCCTAACTGAATCATAGTTTATTGCACGGTGACAATGTTTTTTTCGGTCAGTAATGTGTTCTTAACTAATAATTATTACCTAGTAACTATTATCAAGTACCTCATACCATGAAGCGAAATAATTTTTCGTAGCTCATAGTTTCACCTCAAAGTGTTTTCCTTCATGATTGACACTAATTGGTTATTAAATTAGATAACAGATGATTTTGTAATGTGCATCTGTTATCTAATTTAATTTAATTGACTTCCTTTAACTGGACATTTAGAGCGTATGAGTGAAAGAAGAGTGACACAAGTAATATATACAGTGCGAATGTGGAAGGAACTACAGCTAGAGGTCGTCCTAGGAGGACATTCAAGGATCAAATTAGTAACGTCCTCAAAAAGGCTGGGGTCCGCTGTGAGAAGAATAAAAGGAGGTGCATGAAAAGGTTGATGAATGTGAGGGAGTCTAGTGAGGTGTGTCAGGATCGCGCAAAGTGGCGATCCATCGTCTCTGCCTACCCCTCTGGGACCAAGGCGTGAGCATTATGTATGTATGTACTTCCTTTAAGACATAATTTGGTTACGTTAGTTATAATAAGAGTCTTGGGCCAGCCCATGATAAGTGGCCATCCATCGTCTCTATCTACCGCTCTGGGACCAAGGCGTTAGCATTATGTATGTATGTACTTCCTTTAAGACATAATTTGGTTACGTTAGTTACAATAAGAGTCGTGATAATTTGACTATAACAGTGATCTAGGCCCATCGGAGGAATGCGACAGTTATCTAATAGTGATGTGCTATACGTACGTTTGACGTTCCCTCATACCTCACCCCACCTCATACCCCAAAGCCGTTTAACTCGCTGCCCCTCTAGGTATTTAATACCATTACACAAAGTTGAAAAATAAAACCGACGAAATAACCTAATTATTACACTTTTCTGCCAACGCTACACAACAAATTTGCTCGCGCGGCGCGGCAAGTTTTCGTCGCCGACGCCTAGTACAGTCAACAATAAAATGCATATTAGATACCGTGTTTTGTTGCCAGTACGTGATTGGCTGGCCGTACGTGAGGCCGCCGGGTTCCGTATATATTAGTTGGGGAATTTATAAAGGCCATCATGTTACTATTATTGGTGTTAGCTATGTTTAGATACGAAAAGGGTTTAGTGATGTGAACACTTCGAGATAAATAGAGGTTACGTTTGTGTGTTAACTATAGGTGATCTACAGAACTACTACACAGATTATAAAAATTCTTTCACTGTGACAACTACAACAACAACTTTGGTTATTTCTAAATTAAATTTATTTATTTTTAAAGTTTGAAAAAACAGCTGTCGTCGGAGAGAAAATACATACATACATAATGCTTACGCCCTGGCCCCATATGGGTAGGCAGATACGATGTGTCGCCACTTTGCGCGATCTAACAGTCTATCCAATTAACCATCATCATCAGCCGAAATACGTCCACTGCTGAACATAGGCCTCCCCAATAGAATGCCGTCCACTAACCACATTTGGGTGGCCCTAGTCTAAACCGGGAACCACACGGCCAATAAACTAATCAAATTCACATTTCCATAACTAATAACTTATTTCTATTCAATCCACGAATCAATGTCCGTACAATCCACTGTAATTAACTGACAAATTCGTTGTCACCTCACTGTTATCGGCCGATTCGATCGATTACCATTGCCCTCCATGAATACGGCAACACCGACGCGTAATCAATTAGTTTAATGGCAACACTATTCACACGGCTTGTGCTTTGTGAAGGAATGTGACGTCGAAACTTGAAGGACTTGCTCGTTGATAGTAAAATCAGTTTTTAGTAGAACGCTAAGGAATTTAGATATGGTTTTAATTTATACGTCTGTTAATTTGGAGTTAATTAAATAAAGAACATTTCCTGATTCTGATGTGTAAATGCTCACAAAATACTTTAAATTATTTGTAACAATAAAAAAGAAACAATAAAAAAACAATATATTTTCTTATCCCAGGGGAAAGCAAAGGTTTCGGCCCATTCAGCCAGTTTTTATCGTCGATAAATCATATCGCGCCGTTTCTGCTATCGTCACAAAACGTCAAAATGGCGACTATGCGTTCTGAAACTTCAAGCAACCCTTATCATGTCGACATGAGTTCATGAATAAAGATAAGAACAGGTGAATCTTCTCAGATATTAGTATGAAAATACGTTTATAGATAATGCTGCTTCACAACGGACTGAGAATAGCTAACTTGCATCTATACTTATATCTATTTTGTTCTTCAACAACAAAGAGTTATTCCTTCCTACATATAGTTACATAAAAAACACTTTTATCAAAATATAAAGAGATAAGTGCTGTGACTCCAAATAAGACTTGTAACCAAGCCAAAATATCCATAAAAAAACTATTTTGTTCGGGGTTTTATAATTGTGTTTTATATTCTATGAGTTTATATGTGTGAATTATTTTATTATTAGATTTATAACTACGTTATTCGTTTTTCAATCCACGTTTTTTCGCCTGATCCACACATTTTAAATATCTCAGCGAGCAATAGAAAGGGCGATGCTCGGGGTTTATTTGAAGGATATGATTCGTAATGAAGAAATCCGACGAAGAACGAGCGTGACCGACATAGCCGAAAGAATTAGTAAACTGAAGTGGCAGTGGGCGGGTCACATATGTCGCAGAACCGACGGCCGTTGGGGCAGACGGGTTCTGGAGTGGTGACCGTGGATCGGCATGCCCCGCCGACCTGAAGAAGGAGGCCGGAAGCGGCTGGATGGGGAGGGTGTCGTGGCGTTCATTGGTGGAAGGGCTATGTCCAGCAGTGGACGTCTAGGGGCTGACATGATGATGCTGATTCGTTTTTGTCTGAGATTATTATAATAACATTATGTATCGTAAACAAAGTGCAGGTTCCGTCAATACTTATTTTATAGTTTTCCTTTAATATCTCGGAAACCCTTTCGCATCATTTTACTATTTCCAATTTTCGTTAGTTTTAAAGTTGTTATGCCAAATGGAGTAATGGTATCTTCGTCCTTCGGTCTATTAAAGAATGGGCGAATTTGCCGTACGATGCAATGGGATATTCGTCTTTTTCCAAAAGACCGACGATATATTATATTGTACATACTAGCTGTGCCCGCGAATCCGCTCACGTGGATTCTCTATCTCTATCCATGACCCTCTCCGCTCTTACCTCTCGCTCCAAATGTAGTCCTAACTCATCGCAAATTGAATGCCGCCGAGCATTATATTTTTTTGTTGGTACCAATGTGATGTATGTAAGTTTTTGAAAACTATAAATTCGTATAACTTTTGATTAAGTACGCCGATTGCGATGAAATAATGACTAAATGTTACCCCAAATTAAGCCTTATGTTTTTTTGAAAGCTCTATCAGTAATTATTACGTGATGTGTGCACAAACTAACAGACAAAGGTTCCACAAATGTGTTCACCGTCATTTTTTTCTTGCATACATCTTCAAAGTACAAACACGCGAATTTTACGAGATATGGCCAGCAGCGGTCGTTATCAGGCTGATAATGCACGAGAACACAATGCGCGGCGACCACACGTTTCCCGGAATTTGGGACAGGAAAAGTCGCGAAGTTTCCGGAATTCCAGTAATTTCTGAGCGCAAGAAGGAATCCGGGGGCGGAATTGCGAGAGCGTTTTATTGCTTTTATATCTCGTTTGTCACAGAGAGACTGAGGGAAGGATGCAGGGGGGGGGGGGCTCGCTTAATAGTTAGTGGAATTATATACGATCTCTATGTACTTAGTTAGCAGTTACTACGCAGACCATTTAATTACTTACTAAATATTTATGCTATTTCCGTAGTGTAAATAATCAAATGTTCGTATGGTGTGTAGAAACTGCACAATTATCAAAGTAATGATAAAGAGGTGCGGCGCCGAAGCCGCAGTTGCGTGGAACAAAGCGGTTCGCTCCATCTGGTAAGTACATAGACATCGTTGGGAATGATATACGCGAATGGTATTTATTATACATGCTAAGCATACATGAGTAATTTGCTTGAAAAAATGGATTCACGCCTCAAAATGCCTTGTTTTGTGAATATAAAAAAAACTTCATACAACAGTTTTTAGCATTCTAAAGTTGGTACACGCTTTCATCATCATTAGCCTGAAGGAGTCCACTGCTGGACATAGGCCTCTCGCAAGGTGCGCCACTGAACCCTCTAGTGGCTCCCTCGGTATTTCTCATCCAGTCACTACCCAGCAGCCTTACGCTTTATTGTACTGTAAAAACCGAAATAAAATAATGTACCAAAAAACAGAGATAAAATTATCCCTATTAGGGATATCTTTCAGTCGAATTCAGAATAACTGAAAGGAATGTACTTATACACCGTTGGTCAAAATCTTACAAATTTTTAGCTCGACCAACACGCAATATAATCATCATCCGGTTATTTTTGTCTTCACTGCAAGAACACAACCCTCTCTCATCTACCGGAGACAGACGGAGGATTTGGCCTACACTCCCCGCGCTGGGCAGACGGGTTGGGGAGGCCTGGTTGATGTTTTATAATGTATTCCACTAGTCGCCTTGTACGACATCCACGGGAAGAGTTGGAGTGTACCTATTCTACTCTACCGGAAACCACACGCAATATAATACGGCAACATATATATTTCCAGCTCACACATTCACACCCCCGAGGACTAGGAGCGATCTGCTTCACAGAACACAAGCCAAGTAAATATGGCCTGAATGTAAAGCATCTCTTTGCTGTTTACTCTTCGTTCTCAGGAGATCGAGGCGCTACGTGCATTTCCCATGGGAACACGCCACCTGACTAGGGATGTGGCAATACTACAGGATACCAAACGTAAACTAACGGATATTTATTGAATACTAGCTGTTGCCCGCCGCGACTTCGTCCGCGTGGACAACTTTACAAAACAAATTATTATGCATGTCCCGTAGGAATGGGATATTTTTTCTGGATAAAAACTATCCTGTATCCTATTCCAGGATCTAACCTATATGTGTGCCAAGTTTCATCTCGATCCGTCCATTGGTTGAAGCGTGATTGAGTAACAAACATCCAAACGTCAAAATATCCAAACTGTCGCACATATAATACTAGTGGGAAGTGGGATGGGATAGGATAGTAGGATTACAGAATATTAACACGTAATATAAAGGTGATAAGACCAATTTTTTGGCCAACTGTATCTAGTAAGTGAACCCTGTGGATTAGAATAGGGCCACCCCCAAGCTTCCTATTTTAGCTACTTTCACAGTCTTATGTCTTATGGCCTCTTGCTCTGGGGTCGTGCCGCTGATATCTATTCTATATTCATTTTACAAAAAAGAGTAATAAGATCTATTTATGGGCTTCGTAGTCGTGATTCTCTAAGAGAATTATTTAAGGAAATAAATATAATGACAGTGCCATGTCAATATATATTCGCTAACATTATGTTCGTTAGACAGAACCTTTCTTTACTCAACTTAAATAATGAGAGGCATAATTTAAATCTTAGAAATAATAATAAAATTCAAATACATCATTCTAGATTGTCTAAGATCAATAATTCTTTTGTGGGGCTGTGCGTGCGTTACTACAATAAGGTTCCGAATGAAATTATTAACTAGTCGGAACAAAAATTTAAATCTTCTATAAAAGTTAATCTGTGCAAGAAAGCCTACTATAAGTTAGATGACTACTTAAATGATAAAAGTCCATGGAGTGCTTGATGGCTCAGCATAGGTAGACTTAATGATTGTAATGAATAAGATAAATCAAAGGTAGGGCCTTGTGCCGTTGGGTTTGTTGCCACTTCTTCCCCTCGGTTATACAGGTGAAGTGGAGTAGTTTTAGGCAGAATTTGACGTCAAAAAGAGAATAATGTATTCCAATTTTGAAAACTAATATTTTGATTTTGATTTTCCCGTGGGTGTCGTCAAGGCGAGTAAGGTATTGAACCAGGAACGGACAGCAGCGTTTTCTGTGTATATTAAGATCATTACTGCGATCACCAATCCGCCTGCTAAGCGTGGTGATTATGGCAAATCCCCCAATGGACAGCCCACCAAAAGTGGCATTCTATTGGAGAGGCTTATGTTCAGCAGTGGACGTATTCGGCTGA
The DNA here is from genome assembly GCA_947086405.1 of Esperia sulphurella. Classification (NCBI taxonomy): domain Eukaryota; kingdom Metazoa; phylum Arthropoda; class Insecta; order Lepidoptera; family Oecophoridae; genus Esperia; species Esperia sulphurella. The sequence continues at coordinate 2,111,357 of OX352270.1, read as the reverse complement.
TGATTGACCTAATAAGTAAACGAAGTTAAGCTATTATCATGCCATCTAAGTGACAATAACTACTTACTACAATATATTTAACCGCTGTTAAGCTTAATATGCTTTTACACACAACGAGAAGATGAGTCAAAAACAGCGATACAATAAATAAATTGTATAAATGTACCAAGTGTACTCATATGCAATAAATGATTTTGACTTTGACTTTGACTAAAATGCCGTAAGTAACTACAGTGACCTTCAAGATTGGACGCCCCGCCGCCAGATGGCCCGACCACCCGAGGAAGGTGGCCAGAAGCGGCTGGATAAGTAGGGCGAAGGACCAGACGTGGTGGCGTTCATTGAGGAAGCAGTGGAATTCTCAGGGCTGATATGATGCTGATGATGAAGTAAATGGTTTACGGAGCAATATGTACGCTTCTACTATCAGGGGAAGCTTCTACTACAAACTACCAGAGGAAAGCTTAAATATGACGGAAAGTTTAAGAATCATATTAAAAAAACGCTTTGTAAAAAGGCTTATTATAAAGTAGCTGTGCCCGCGGCTACGCTCGCGTGGACTAGAGTCCCCACTCTTGCTCCCTATCCCACTCAGACTCTCAATCCCGATCCCACTCCCACTACTACTCCCGCTCCTACTCCCGTACAAACCAATCGCAATATGAATTTTGCATTTAATGGTTTCCAGAAAAAAATACTTTATTAATATCTCGGGTTCTTAGTGGCGTATCAAGATGAAACATGCACCAGATTTTAAGTTAGACCTCCTGCGAGACATCTGTGAAAACTGCATCAAACTTCATTTAGTAGTTTTGGCGTGATGAAGTTACAAACATACATACAGACAGACAGACAAAATGTCTAAAAACAATTATTTTGGCTTCTATTGTCCCTATAAAGACCCCTCATACAATTTTATCTACCATATCTCCCATGTACAAACATAGACCAGTTACAGTTTTGTTATATGTATAGAAGAGCCGATTATTTGAATGACAACGATGCCTGGTATTAGTGCTGATTCAGCTTCGCACAATCTTTTTGATATTGTAAGTACACAAAGCCTTTAAAATATGAGTTGTGTTTCTTCTTCACAGCGCTAACACCCTCTGATGCCAGTTGTCCCGTTGGGTAGTCCCGTTACGGGACAAATAACACATAGGAACGTAGTTCCGTTAGTTTGTCCGTAGTTACGTTTTATAGACACGTAGTCATCATTCTTGAAGACCTATCCACACGTATGGGTTTGATGAAAAAATTTTTTTTGAGTTTCAGTTCTAAGTATGGGGAATCCCCAAAAAAATTTTTTTTCTATTTTTGTATGAAAATCTTAATGCGGTTCACAGAATACATCTACTTACCAAGTTTCAACAATATAGTTCTTATAGTTTCGGAATAAAGTGGCTGTGACATACGGACGGACAGACAGACAGACATGACGAATCCATAAGGGTTCCGTTTTTGCCATTTGGCTACGGAACCCTAAAAATCACGTGCGTAAATGTGCGGTAAAGGATTTTGTCTTTGGTATATGACAGTCAAATATAAAAAATAAATCATAGAACAAATAACATAATATAAATACATAAACTTTATACCTAGCATATCACGACATTTAGTACTGTATCCGAATACCAAATCGTGTAATAAAAATATCCGTACCGTATCCGTAATAAACAACCCTATTGTATACCAACGCGGTAATGTTTATAGCTACAGATGAGTATTAGAGATATTGTTATGTGTTTGACATTCGATGGGTAACGTAATACCCAACAAATGTAGGATGTGCGTAAATGGGTCTATAGGGTGCAGTATAATAACTATTTGGAAACAATTTACTATTAGATTTTTGGCCGACTGCGGCTGAAAGTAATATTCAGGGTCCGAATTAGGTAATTATCTTTAAAAAGCTGGTTGATTGAACGCTGCTTTTATAGCGTGAATGAATTTTTAGAATATAAGTAAATTATTGTGTCATAAAACGACTTTGAATTGTTTTATATACCTAACTGTAGTATAAAATTAGAAATTGACACCTTTATTGACATTTTAATTGTTGAAATATTAATTTGGTGACATTGTTAGAGACATTATGACATAATTTATTTAATCCAGTATATTTAAGCACGTAGTAAATATTTATAATAATAATTTGACGATGTTTTATAAGATAATGTTGTTAGCATAGAATATTAATGTGTATATGCCTGTACAGGTAGAGTCTAATTGTTTCAACAATTATAATGTATTGTCATCTACATTAAATAACATTATGCTCTGTACACAATAAAGAAATAATAGTGTCAAGTGCTTGCGACGAAAATTTTCCTTCTCACGGGATTTTATTGACTGTTTTAATAAATTTAATATTACTTTGTATTTTATTTTACTGGCAAGCGGGAGGCCGACGAAGAATTATTGATTACTTACTAGCTCTTGCCGGCGACTTCGTCCGCGTAGGTGTTGTTCATATTTACACACTGCTTTTAACGATTAATTTGGTTTCCCATAGGAATGAGACGTTTTATCGAGATGAAAACTATCCTTTGTCCTATTCCAGGACCTAACCTATATGTGTGCCAAGTTTCATCTCGATCCGTCCAGTGGTTGAAGCGTAATTGAGTAACAAACATCGAAACTTTCGCTTTTATAATATTAGTGGGATTAAATGAGAGATGTGGAAATATTAATGTATGAGTTTATACATAAGTGAAACGAATGATGGCCTTTGGGCTGTACAACGAGGCCCTGGCGACCGACTGACAAAATCAAAATCAAAATCAAAATATTTATTTTCAAAATTGGAACACATAATTCTCTTTTTGACGTCAAATTCTGCCTAAATCTACTCCACTTCCACCTGTATAACCGAGGGGAAGAAGTGGCAACAAACCCAACGGCACAGGGCCCTACCTTTGATTTATCTTATTCATTACAATCATTAAGTCTACCTATGCTGAGCCATCAAGCACTCCATGGACTTTTATCATTTAAGTAGTCATCTAACTTATAGTAGGCTTTCTTGCACAGATTAACTTTTATAGAAGATTTGAATTTTTGTTCAGACAAGTTAATAATTTCATTCGGAACCTTATTGTAGTAACGCACGCACAGCCCCACAAAAGAATTATTGATCTTAGACAATCTAGAATGATGTATTTGAATTTTATTATTATTTCTAAGATTTAAATTATGCCTCTCATTATTTAAGCTGAGTAAAGAAAGGTTCTGTGTAGTGGTGTAACTGACAATAGTGGTGTAACGATTTACTAGTCCTTATATATCACAGACCGTTAGTACTGCGATGACCAACACGTCTGCCCAGCGTGGCCATTACGAGCAAAACTACCCCATGAGCAGCAACCAAAAACCACGGCCCCCAGTTCCCGACAGCCCCATTATGAAGAAGGTGGCCGGAAGCGAAGAGCGGATGACCTGGTGTGGTGGCGGTCATTGGGGAAGGCTTATGTCCAGCAATGGACGTCTAAGGGCTGATATGATGACGATATCAGCCTTTGCCATCAAACATCAACATCTGTCAGCCACACAGTACTAGAAAATCCATAATCGGAAAAAATGCTTTCAGTAAAAATGACACTATAAATTGCATTATACTTGTCCTATCGGTTACTCTAAGGTTGACTGGACGAGATCCCTATGTGGGATAAGTCCGCCTTTGTACACAGTTTAGAAAGAAAGAAAGAAAAAACATTTATTTACTACCATAATTGGCACACACAAAGTAAAACCAACAAAGCAAGAAAAGTGAAAAAAAAATTATAAGAAATTTATTTGTATTTCATTATTGTTGTTGTTGTTATTTTTGGTACATTAGAGCGTTTACATACATACATACATACATACATACACTACTCGGCGAATTATTATGTATACAGGTATATACCTGTATTTTAGTTGCGCAAAGAGGTTGAGAGTTTATGCAACACCATATGTAGGTCAGTTGAGTCTTCCAATATCGTCAGCAATCGTAGAATGCATACGCATCAAATGCATCAAGTTTCAAGCCAGCGAGTGTTTGTTCGACGCACAGAAGTCCTATCAAGATAGAAGGGTTATAGCTTGTTTACTTTAGGTCCGTGCGTGCCGATTTTCGGACACAGCCTCCCGCGCACCCATCATGCCTAACGGCTGAAGTACAAATTCTAATTTTCGAGCACAATATACAATACAATACACTTCGTTGAACAAACACAGTTACAAGTTATAAAAGTTACAAACGTACAATTTAGGCGGTCTTATCGCTTTAAGCGATTTCTTCCAGACAACCTTTAGTACCTGAATATAGTACATTTTCAGTCATTTTGTTCTGCACAGTCAGATTTTAAATCAGTCACTGTTGCTCTGTCAAAATGAAGCAAGTATCATGCCTCGTAGTTACGTAATAGTAAGGAGCTAGTTATGTAGTTAGAAACCACGCAATATGGAATTTTTTGTCAATGTTTATCCGACCTTAACTCTGCGCGATAGTTTGATAGTTTTTGCAATATATTGCAAATGGTTGGCACGCGTGTCGCGCCTACTTCACCATTCTATCTTGATAGGATTTCTGTGGTTCGACGGTTCTCGCGCAGGTTCCGTATACCGCCTCCCGCCAGTGCCGCTAACGTTGCGCTTTTTGCGCCATTTCTAGCGCTATTTTCAAAAAAAGTTTTATCGCCTAGTGCGCAATCTAGCGCTTGTTAGAATTCTTCATTTGAATATGAAAATTAAACCTAGATAACTTAGATTTCACTCACTCAGTATAATATGATATGTTTTTTTTATTTTAAGATCATTACTGCGATCACCTGCCAAGCGTGGCGACTATAGCAAATCCTCCAATGGACAGATCACCACATGTGGCATTCTATTGGGGAGGCTTATGTTCAACAGTGGACGTAATTAAGCTGATGATGAAACAGATTGATCTAACAGACATTCCAGACGGAGCTTAGCCCAATTCGTGACGTCATTTGTAATTCGTTTCCTCTTCAGCAGAAACGGCCATTTGTCTTAGATAATGTACAATCTGATGTTCTGATAAGTGTCACGGTAGTGTTGCGGAATTATCTATATTTACTCACAATATCAATAGTAATATTCATAGTAGGTATAAGCACGTGCCAATTTAGTCGACAGTGAGGTATACTATCGAAAATTATGACTTATGATGAGAAACAACTGTCGATATCGATAGTCGACACTATCAAAGTCATAATTTGCGATGCCGTGTGGTTTCCGGTAGAGTAGAATAGGACCACTCCAACTCTTCCCGTGGATGTCGTACAAGGCGACTAAGGGAATACATTATGAAACATCAATCAGGCCTCCCCAACCCGTCTGGCCAGCGCGGGGAGTGTAGGCCAATTCCTCCGTCTGTCTCCGGCAGATGAGAGAGGGTTGTGCTCCTGCAGTGGAGACAAAAATAATCTGATGATTTTGATGAGTTTGCGATAGTATCGATAGTTAAGACATAATACCAATGACATTTCATACATGAAAGTATCTCGTCGTACAATAACAAAGCCAAAACGTTTATCAGTTTTCGATATTTATTATTTTAGTGGCAGTGAGCCACATATGGGGCCGGATTATCCATTAGACAGTGTGATCATCATACCAGCCCTTAGACGTCCACTGCTGGACATAGACCTTCCCCACAATTTGCTCCCAGTCCCTAAGTCACGCACTAGCTCGCTGTGTCGGACAGAAAAATGAGAAGTTGTTATCGATTATGAAGTTGCTGTTGTGTAAAGGGGCACAACACAACAATATCAAGTAATCCAAATATTACAATAGCACCTACGGTTCAACTATTCAAACTCCAGGTAATAATTGAATCAGGCGAGCGACGCACCGCAGTTGCAAGTCCTATCTTATTGTACAGAGCCAGGTAAAGATACTTAGACCCTATGGGATCTTTTGTTATGGTAAGGACGGCTGGGTAACCCTACGGACGGACGTGGTACAACATCGGCCCAGCGATCGCACACACATACCTCATACCACGAAGCAAAATAATTTTTCGTAGCTCATAGTTTCACCTCAAAGTCTTTACCTTCATGATTGACACTAATTTGTTGTTAAATTAGATAACAGATGCACATTAAAATCATCTGTTATCTAATTTAATAACCAATTAGTGTCAATCCTGAAGGAAAACACGTTGAGGTGAAACTATGAGCTACGAAAAAATATTTTGCTTCATGGTATGAGGCATAGTTATCTCAGATGCGAGTATTCCCAATAGTTTTGCCTAATTTAACATACTACTTGTAATATACACGTAAAGGTATATGTATTGTAAAACTATATATGTATGTATATTTGTATGTAATTTGTAATGTAATATAATAATGTAATAAGTATATATTAATAGGTATTATAAAGTTTTACGTAGTTTTCTAAATTTATTTGTGTTCTAAAATAACAAATTTATTTTCTTTTACCTAAAATACTCTGTCGCTGTGCTCTGCTTATGTTCCTTAGGAAAGGTTGCATGGACAAATAGCTTTAAGCGATAAGGCCCGCCTTTGTACATCATGTCAGCCATTAGTCGTCCACTGCTGAGAGTTTTCAAACAAAGAGTTTACATATCTATCCCATTTGTCACTGGTGGCAATTTTAAAAAATAATAATATATCGATATCTTAGAAGGCGTTAATTTCAGCATTCCATCTCTATGGTATATTCATTCATTAGCCAAAGATAACAACGCCCTCTGCTCATGAGTTAATGAGAAAATAAAAGATACAGAAAATTAATCATAGCAATATTTGTAAATAATCCGTTAATATACTGCCAAATCAATACGAGAATGTGACAGTAACATTTCATACAAAAACAAACTTTTCAGTCCTTTAACTGACAAGTTTTTAAGTGACAAGAATAACTACAAAATAAATGATTTTTTGACACTTGCTGGTGCCGGTCACAAAATCACTAGAATAACTAAAAAAATAAACCGACCGACGACCTGAAGGTGGTCGGGAGACGCTGGATATGAATGGCAGGGTCCGAGTGTGGTGTCGTTCATTGGGGAAGGCCTATGTACAGCAGTGGACGTCTAAGAGCTGATATGGTGATGATGATAATAAATAAATAAATAAAAACATTGTTAACCATTAAATGTATTTCTTAAAAACGGGTAAAACTTATTCTTATAATAATTTATTTAATCATCATCTTCCTCACTCTCCGACTCTTCCTCAGCAGACTGCAGCCACTCGACGAACTTCTTCATCTGCTCGAGGAACATCATCTGACCCTTGCTGGTGGAGTTCGGCTCTCGGTACCACTTGAGGATCACCTCCTCGGAGAGAACGTTTGTCTTGTACAGCATCAGGACCAACTTGCTGAACGCTCGCATGAAGCTCATGTTTTCGTAGCAGTATTCTTGAACCTAAGGAAGAATTAAGAAATGAGAACGAAAATAAATACCGAAAGAAGGATAGGAGAAATTAAAAAGTAACGTAGAAATAATAAACTGCCAAAAGTTTACACATCTATTCCATTTGTCACTGGTGGCCATTTTAAAAATTAATAATATATCGATATCTTGGAAGTCGGTAATTTCAGCATTCCATCTCTATGGTATATTCATTCATTAGCCAAAGATAACAACGCCCTCTGCTCATGAGTTAAGGAGAAAGTAAAAGATACAGAAAATTAATTATAGCAATATTTGTAAATAATCCGTTAATATACTGCCAAATCAATTCGAGAATGTGACAGTAACATTTCATTCAAAAACAAACTATTCAGTCTTTTAATTGACAAGGTTTTAAGTGACAAGAATAACTACAAAATAAATGATTTTTTGACCTACACTTGCTATTGCGAGTCAATATTCATCACCATCAAAAAATCACAAGTATAACTAGAAAATAAAGGTGATCTGTAGTTATTCTTGTCACTTAAAAACTTGTCAATTTAATGCTAAACAGTTTGTTTTTTGAATCAAATGTTACTATCACATAAATATGTCATGTGAATTTAAACTTTGTGAATGTATGTCCGACATTTTTGCAATTTATGTTATTTAACTCTTTCACATTCACTGTGAAACTTGTGCAGTTACTACTCAGAACATTTAATTATTTACTAAATATTGACATTATTTAACCGTAGCGTCAATATTTAGTAATAATTAAATGTTCTGCGTAGTAACTGCACAAGTTTCATTGTGCATGTGAAAGAATTGTGGCTACTTGCGTGGAACAGCCACGTTTGTTTGGATCGCTCCATCTAGTAGTACATAGAGATCGTTGCTTGATAGCAGGTCTTTCCAGAGACAAACCAAAAGTAAAATTAAAAGTAACACCTTAGTAAGTAAAGCCATCTCAGCTTTATCCGACTGGGCGAACGCCGCCAGCAACGGTGTGTACTGGCGCAGATGTTTAGCCGCCTGCTCAGCCAGGAGCTCCTCCTTTTTGTTCCATTCTCCTCTGGACATAACGCACTGCCATATGATGGTGATCACGTCGTGGTCGGGGATGGCCTGGGCCAGTTCTTTGAGTTTCAGAATGAGGACTTTGACAGGTTTCTCGTCGACTAACTCGTCTAGTAGAGCTTGCGTTAGCTCGCGTCGCGCCTCCTGTAAATGTGGTTAAAAGTGCCTGAGTTTTAGCAATTAGTGCACATAAATTCTTAAATAAATGACTGTATGTTTTGAATGGCTGACTAAAATTCCGTTGAAATTGTTATTTATGGCTAATTTGATGACTAAAGTTGTTTTTATCTAAAACTGACGCCAAATAAATTAAGGAAATATTGAAAACTACTTTTTTCGACTACTGGTGCCATCTAGTGTTAACCGTTAGTGACAACACATGCTTCTTTTCGAGATCTATTAAAAAAAATGTCTTTCAACACTATGCACGTTCTTTGACCCCTTTTTGACAAGTACAAAAAGTTGCAGAATAATCCGCTCATGAGTATTAAGGCACTATATATTTTTGTTTAATTTGTTGCATAATATTAAAATACAATTACAAAATCGTATTTACATTACAATCGTACATTAACTGTTGGGAGTATAATAACAAAGATTAATAGTAATAAATTTGAATACTTAAATTTTTAATTCAACAGTGTCTGTGACCTCTAGTTTTGATAATTGCCTCACAAAGTCTGAGCATTATTTCAATAATGAATTTATCTTAAGTATACTCTGATATCCTAGCCTACTCTTATTGAAGAAGTGATCACAAATAAGTTAATGATTGGGGCCAAATAATCAATTTGTAACATGTAAGAACTATACTGGATTTCAAACACTGACATTTAACAATGACTACAGAACTGATTTGTAATCTTAATTACTAAATTATAGTATTACAAATTAAATTAAGTCAAACTATTTCTGTTTCATCGTCAATTACATAATCAACGAAAGTTCATGCCAAATGAACGGTAGTATAATTGGACAGCAAAGTTCGACTCCATATAGGTCTCTCTTGTTTGAGAAAACCTCCGAATAATAAAAAAAACAAGTTTCCAGTTAAGTACTGTTAATAAAAGCCTTACCTGCGATGCCTGAGCGCGATGCAACCGCAGTAGCTGAGCCAGCCCACGGGCCTCCAAAGACGACGCCAGGATTTCCTCACTGCGCCTGTTCAGAGGCAGGAACTCCAGCAGTCGCCCCTCGATCTGACCTTTCTTCAGCGCTGTGATCAGAGACGAGCTTCCTCGCTCCTTCTTCAGAGTACAAAACACCTCCAGCACGAAGTCTAAGGCCAGGTTATCTTTTAGCAAATGCTCGTTTACCAGGACCAATAGAACTGAAGGAGGTACGCATCCATTGCCGATCCACAAAGCAGTCATACGTGCCAGCTTGATTCTCTGTTCAGTATCGAATCCTTTCAAATACACAAGCACCTTCTTCATTTCTTCCTCGAACATCTTCTCCAGGTATTTGTAACGGCGCATAAGCTTCAGAAATACCTGCTCGAAGTTCTTCATGGACGCCATATCTTCGTCTGCTGAGAATATGCATATTGTGGTGTTGGGGGTGTCACCGTCCATTGAAACTATTCCACCGGGGAGGAGCAGGCCTCCAGCTATGAGGACGTCAAAGATGACTTCGCCATAGCGTCGGTAGTCGAGCTTCGAGCCGGCTGAATCTAGGTACTTGTACGCCGCGTCAAGGTCACCGTTTGCGCGCTCCAGCCCTTGCACCAATGCGTCTCGAAACCCGTTAGGGTCATACTTTTCCTTCTCATCTCTCTTCCTTGTCTTGATCCTTTGGCCCGATAGCACTGGTTTTTCTACCTTTTGACTCATACAAATACTGTTTACAACTAGTTGTGAAACGTCACTGCTTTTGCAAGAAATTATGCACAGAAACTATAGATAGACGACTCGCGCGTCGTGGCACTGACCGCTAACTGGGAGTAACACCGTTAGCGACGCGTGCGCATGTCAGCTCGTCGCAGCCAGAACGAGACGCACTACTTTAATATCACTCGTCTTACTCGCACTTACTGGTAAATACGTGATTTACGAAAGCGGGCTATTGTCGATACTTATCTATCTGCGCATTATTATTCTTTCTAAGGTATTTATTGTAAAATAGGAGTAGATTATACGATATTATGAGTTTATATGATTTAATCGTAATGTCTGCCTGTTCAATGGTTGTTCTACCTAGATAGGTAACGATATGACTATTAATTTCACGTTTCTGAGGCAAAATTCTCAAGTTTAGAATTAATACAAACATGTTTTTGAGGTTAGTTACTTTTTTCCTGTACTATTTAGCATTTTGTTAGCGAGCAGCAAATAGTGCCGTAATTCCTAGTCGGTTAGTGAATTTTGCATGTGAATTTCTCTTAATTTCAGATTTATGATTAGAAATTTTTATATATATATTTTATTATTATATACCATAGAAATAGATTAATATAGAATCCTACTTCAAAACATCAGTCATGTCCCACACGCGGACTGGGCGGGGCTTATTCGGGTGTTCTCTTTATTATAGAAAAAAAAACAGATGCGTCATTCTCATGACGCTACCATTTTTACCTATCGGGCACTATATGATAAAAAATAAAATTTAATTTGTTAGAAATACCTATAATGTATTAATAAAATTAAATAAGGTATTAATAGCATGTGGACATAATAATTTTATTAACCCTAATTACCCTGGAACAATATGAGTTTCGTCAGTTTTTGTCGGTTTGTGTTGTAACTTATTTCTGGATCACTTTTAGCCTCGTGGTGTAACCTTATTTTTGCATATTTTTCTGTAATAGCTCTCATTAAATGTGCCCCATGGTTTAATGCTCCTGTGGTTGCTGTAAAGAATGCGAATGTAAGGAATTGAATATATCCGAACTTATAAACCTTTTTAATGTATTTAAAACAATTGAATCAATTTTGCTAAATTTCTCGGGCAAACTTCGTCTTTGTTCTTTGTGTTTTATCAAATATCTGATGAGTGTTTCAGTCTTTAAACAAATTTGGAATACTTCTTCTGTGGAATAGCACAGCCCCCCCATATCTTTTAGCGTGATTAATTTGTGATGCCACATTTTATTAGCCGTAACCAAACTGGAAACACATGTTTCACACATCAACTCCTTATTTAGTTTTCTTGAAACATAGCCTGAAATGTGTCCGACAATTAATTTCGTAGCAGTTGTTAATTGTTGAACGTTTAAGTGTTCTGAGAGGATTATGCAATTTGTTCTGCATGGCGGTCGGAAGCCATTGTTGGTTCTTTTTCCACTTCTGCTCATAATAGACGTAGTATTAATACATACATACATACACGCATACATGCATGCAACATACATACATACATACATACATACATACATACATACATACATACATACATATATACATACATACATACATACATACATACATACATACATACATACATACATACATACATACATACATACATACATACATACATACATACATATATTGGAAGTAATACCTGGGTACTGTAAAACTTATTTTTACTCTTTCTGTATGTATAAATAACAATAACTAATAAGTTGTTGGGTAAGAATGACTACCAATCTTGTAAAATAATCCTTTAATTTTCATCATAGTTGGTCCAGGTCCGGATGTTATATTTGCTAATGTCCAATCCTTCATTTATTCCCATAGTACATGAGAAAATCCTAGTTTGAGATTAGGCAAGTGTAGTATGTACATATGTAATATTTTATTTATGTTTATACACAGTCGCAAAAACAGGAAACGCAAGAGAAGTAACTAGTTTTTATGCGTGTTGTAGTTTTTAGTACTGAATGAAAATATGATTGCCGAACGACCTAATAAAAAAAAAACCACAATAGTTCAAAATGAAATAAAATCAACAACATACCTATAGAAAGTTATACCCGAAGCTTTTCTGGTATTTTTAGATGTATTTTTGCAGTACCGAAGTATTCAATAAGGCATTTTTATATTATAAGAAAAAAAGGTAATAAACCTAAAAGGTAAACAATAAATTAGGTTTCTGCACTTAAAAACATGTAAAGAAACAAATCACAACAGATTTTATCAAGTTAATATGTTATAATCAGTTGTCAGTATTCTACCTATTTGACATTCTGCAACATTCTGCAAAACATTTAATGTATAATGACAAAAACGTCGTGCTACAGGAGTAGGAAAGTCGTGCTTTCTCTCCTTTTGACGCGTGCGCTTGGCCGCACGTAAAAGCGAGAGGCCGCACGTAAAAGCGAGACAGAGTTCTGTGACAAATGGCAAGAATCGACTTGCAATTACGTCTTAATAATTTAGTTTACGCGTAGTTCTGCAATATAACGTTTAACTGATTATGCATTATTGCTAATACTTATCATAAAAGTATTATAAACGGGTAAAATCACTTATGAATAGCGTAAATATTTAGTAAACAATTAAATATTCGGCGTAGGTTGTGCGTGGTAACTGCACAAGAGCCAAAGTGAATGTGAACGTGTGTGGCTAGCTTAGCCACACGTTTGTGTAACAGAGCGGTTGTATGGAACTTTCCGTCTAGGTACATAGAGGTCGTTGTTATATACTTAGATTTTTCTTATTAATCTAAAATTATTATTCCTTATATTTATTTATTTATTTCATGTCATCTCTTTATTAGATTTCAGACAAATTCGGTCACAGGAGTGACACAAAAAGTAAGAACCTGATGATGATGTTAAAAAGTTATATGTTGTGTGTAACCCTTGTACATTGTCTATGACATTATACACCTCTCTTTCACACATACTCTCTCTCTCCCTTCTTGAAAATCCGACATTGCTGCTGGTTCTGTTTTGTGTGTGCTCCCGCTATAAAAGTGGTCTTATAATTAAATCTCTTTTAATCGTCGTTATAATTAATATAAATCAATAATATTTGAGTGTTAATTTATTGAGTAAATTTCACACTACAAGTTTGGATTTTATTTCTCACCACACCAGCTTCGCATCCACGGCATCCTCGACAACAGATGATTCATTTATTTCATTTCAAAAGTGGCGATAAATGGGTCAATGGGTAGGTATTATGGGTACCTACCCATACTAATGCTTCTGGGAACGTTCCCAGAAGCGTTAGTCTCATTCCAACCCATTAATTGTATATTATCTCAATGAAAACACTCATTCTCTCACACCATTCTCGTGATAATGCCTATTCTGTTACGACTCGAGCGAGTTCCTCGATCCTGCCTCGAACCGTATACGGCATAAAACATATGACTAATTGTATATGGCTAAACGTCGTCGACGGTAATGGAGAACTGCCTCACGCATTTCTGGGCTAGGGTTGGCACTATCTTAATATACTCGCCCGTCGCGCGCGCACTGCAGCTGTTCGGCTCCCTGCTCGCTGAGGCACCGCACTGTGACGTGTTCGCGGACGGCATAGGACGGCTGATGACGGAATGTAAGGGAATGCTAGAGAGAGGAATGCCTGTTTCTTCTATAGCATAAAAAATATTTTAACGGAATGGAATAATAATCTGTAATGTTTCAATATTTTAAATAAATAAATGTCTAAATACAACGGAAATTTAATACACGGTAAAGCTTTCTTGAAAGATACAAATATCATACACTCACATGATATGCGAATTACCAAATATATTTTTTTTAGTTGATTACAATTTTATGTGGCGTAGATCAAAGTTACTACTTACTTTCTTGTTTTAAGATTTTTCGTTAAACACACTAATTGTCAACTTAAAACTCACCGCAACATGTCATAGTAATTGGATAGTAAAGGATTATATTTTAAACACTCGTGAACACGTAATTATTAGAATGATTATCCTACATAGAGTAAGCGAAAGAATTTGCGATCGGTTATAGATATCTGCCGACCCCGTAAGGGACATAACCAATAGCGGCGTTAAGGGGGGTAGGGGGGAGGGGGGCGGTTGGGCGCCAGATATGCAGGGGCGTCTTTTCACCTTTTTCTTCTTGGGTTTCGATAGAAGATAGGGGGCGCCGTAGAAATCTCGCCCAGGGCGCTGTGCTAAAACCGGCACTGGACATAGCATGTATGTAAGAGTACGAGATACGTATATATTATAAACAGAAATATGTATATAACTTTTAAAATAAATAACTAGACAAGTTCTTCAAAAACCAGTGTTACCAGTGACAATTCAAAGACTTAAATATACCAGTTCAGATATAGGCATACCAGCAAATTGCTGCTCGCCTGTTATCACCATAATAATAATATTTTTTTTATATGTTCTAATTTTTTCTACTTTAACTCTGTTTAATGTTGTTACTTTACATTCAAGTCAAATTCCATAAAAAAAGAATGAAACTTTTTAAGACGAATAAAAAGCAGCACATTCCCAAAAATCATTTAATTGATCTCCTGAAAAGTTGCATTTTCTAAATGATATCCTTTTTCACTGAAGGGCAGAATTTAGTTTAAATAAACTGTATTATACAAAAAACAAACTAGGCGGTCTTATCGCAATAAGCGATTTCTTCCAGTCCTGCCATGTTGGATTCCATCGTGTATCACTATAGTGATCTTCGTGTAGAATCGAAAGCAGATACCCATTATTTTCGTTTATCTTGTCGTTCCTAAGCGACAACCCTACGTACAAAGTATTTGTCAAGTCCAAGTATTTAGGGTTGCTCGCAATTTGTAACGCGCGTCTGTTCCAGGGGTTATCGCGACACTACAGATAATAAAACAAAATGGCTGACTTATGTCTAATTGTGAACCCGGTTCCTGATGAAGGTTTTAGAGATAATTTGGATTTGAATTGTTAAATTTCCTGTTTATTGTACTGTTTTCTATAAGAATTTAATATGAATTTATTGTATAACAGACAACAGTTTAATGAACTGTAAGTCACTCTAATATCTATGCCCAATAATACATTTTAGCGGGATATCGACAAAGGAGGTTATCTCTTGTAATTATTTCTTCTAAAAATATATATATTATTGGTTGTGATAAATATTTGTAACACTATTTAATGCAATGCATTTGGCGGAAAACTTAAATGATAATAAAGAAGAAATATTAATTGGATTTCCACACTTATCATCATCATCAGCCGAAATACGTCCACTGCTGAACACAACCCTCCCCAATAGAATGCCACTTTTGGTGGGCTGCCCATTGGGGGATTTGCCATAATCACCACGCTTGGCCGGAGGATTGGTGATCGCAGTAATGATAACGCTGCTGTCCATCCCTGGTGCAATCCCTTAGTCGCCTTGAAGATACCCACGGGTAAATAAGGGGTAGTCCTATTCTAAGCTAGTATTCTTAGCCTACGGTAAGAATCCGAGTTTCAATACATACATACATATTGCTCACGCCTTGGTCCCAGAGGGGTAGGCAGAGACAATGGATCGCCACTAAATAATCCTATCCTACTAATATAATAAATGGGAAAGTTTGGATATTTGGATGTTTGTTACTCAATCACGCTTCAATCACTGGACGGATCGTAATGAAACTTGGCACACATATAAGTTAGGTCCTGGATAGTTTTTATCCCGAACAACATCCCATTCCTACGGGAAATACATAATAATTTGTGATGTTAAATTGTCCACGCGGACGACGTCGCGGGCAACAGCAGAAACACACAGGATAACGCTGCCCGTCCTTGGTGCAATTAGTCGCCTTCTACGCCGGGAACCACGCTTATGCTTTGTCCATGGTACCAGTTTAACAGGGTTTCGATACCTAGCTCCGTCGCAATCCCTTTCTATCGAGCGTGTCCTATCACATCCCATGGGGATATTCCAACATGGCTGCCGTAGGCCGCGTGTAAATTAGTCAAGTAAACAAAGGTGTTCGGAATTTATGGTTTATTACCGAGATAAAGTGTCGGTAATCGAGTGGCGAGGTGTGGGCAGCTTATTAATTTGTTATTTAATACCGCTTTTTACTAGAAGCGATATTAAATAACGAATTCCCTTAAGCTACTTCTAAAAGTAAAAAAAATTAACGTTATTTTTTTAAGGTTTTAATTAAGGTTTTTTTTGTATTATTTGACTGCCTGAATTTGAATACCGACTTAAACTACAAGTTTCTACTTAGTTTAAAAGTCAGGGTTATGGTTAAATTGCACGTTGAAACCAATTTTTAAATTATTTTCATCATCATCATCATCATCAGGTTATTTTCGTCTCCACTGCAGGAGCACAACCCTCTCTCATCTGTCCGAGACAGATGGAGGATTTGGCCTACACTCCCCGCGCTGGCCAGACGGGTTGGGGAGGCCTGATTGATGTTTTATAATGTATTCCCTCAGTCGCCTTATACGACATCCACGCGAAGAGTTGGAGTGGTCCTATTCTACTCTACCGGAAACC
Organism: Esperia sulphurella; assembly: GCA_947086405.1. Taxonomy (NCBI): domain Eukaryota; kingdom Metazoa; phylum Arthropoda; class Insecta; order Lepidoptera; family Oecophoridae; genus Esperia; species Esperia sulphurella. The sequence goes on along the minus strand of OX352270.1, from coordinate 2,094,534 downwards.
ACACGCCAAAGTATTTTAATTAATGTAATTTTAAAATGTTTGTACAGTGTGTGAGAAATAAATAAACTATTATTATTATTATTAGGACCTCACTAAGTGAGGAAAGCTTTTTTAAACTTATTAATGCTATTTGTTTTTAACTTGGGTCCAATAAAGCGTTTACATCAATGATACAAATCTCAAACTCTCCAGCTTCTGGACTATTCATACATAAACTAAAATGGGTATATCTTGTAAACCACAAACCGACTAATTCTGATATTTCGCGACTATATTCGACTAATTCAGGTGAACAATCGACTAAATCAGTAGCTCGCTATGTATTGTGGTTCCGGAGATACCGAGGTGGCTATGCCAGAATAAAGTTTAGTTTTTGGTATGGGAATTTCAATCCCCTGTAACTTTTAAACTGAGGACCGATCAAATCTGATTTTTTGCGACTAGGTTCGACCAATTCACCTGACCAGTCGACTAAATCAGTAGCTCGCTATGTACTGTGGTTCTGGTGGTATTAGGTGGCCATGCCGTAATAAGCCTTAGACTGGCATCACCACCAACAAACCCCTATAAGTTTTAAACGACGGACCGACTAAATATAGTTTTTTGCGACTAAATTCGACTAATTATCTGTTCTATCTATTCAGAATTGCAATCCGCCTTGGTGGCCATGCCAGAATAAGCCCTACATCACTCCCGCTTGAGAGGAGGCCTATTATACTCGTAGTATAGAAGATCATGGCAGACGGACGACGATGATTATGTGAACCCGATTAACAATTAGAAGTACTACAAATATTGTTCAGTTCATTCCCACCCTCTCCCTATCCCCCCTCCGTCTCCCTATTATTCCGGATATCCAATAAATCGATTATCAATATCTTAGTTATTTTATAGAACTTGAAACATAATAGCTAACTAAAATACATTTCATTTCCTTAGCAATCTATTTCCCAAACAAGGTACAGTCAAAGTCAAAAGCACAACGGTGTTCTGCCAAAAACACTAGACCGGGAGCCAAGTACGAAATTTCTTACAACGGTGGAGGAACTTGTACATAATAAAAGTTAAAAAAAGTTCGTATGTTATTATCAACATAAGTCAATGATACGATACGATACATTTTTTTTGACGTTCATCTTAATGAACGTCAAAAAAAAATCTATTGTTACTTTGGTAGTCGAACATGTATCGTATCATTGACATATGTTGATAATAACATACGAACTTTTTTTAACTGTCCAAAAGTATTTCTGTTACGACCTAAATTCACCATTCGTTTATCACGCATTAAACTGCCCACTTTTTGTATTCGACTTCCACTTCGACCACTGCTAGGCAAAGCCCTGCCACACTTCTTCCACTCTTTCGAATTTTCTGTCATTTTAGGCCTCATCTCGCCTCGCATCGTTACCGTAGTACATCTAGGTGGTACCTTGTTTTTTATTATTAATATTAATTGGGGCTTATTATGTGGTAATTTTGACCCATAGTACATTCGGCATTCGATAAACGACTTATCTAACTGCAAGGTAACAACATTTCTAGCTCCCGGTCTACACGAAATATCTAGATAACCCCCCGTGCCGCCGGCAGCGGCAATCGGATCGAAGCACGTCCACTTTTTTCGCTGAGCAGAATGCATCCGCCTGTTCACGTTCCCCTCACGTTTTTCTGCCGAACTGTACTATTGTTAGTGCTTTCGTGAATTGAGTTTCTATTTTTGTCTCCTTTTATTTGTTTTCTTTAGTTTCGTTTCGTTTTCTTCGGTGACAATTGTGTTATTGCTTTGACTATTTATACGAGTACGCGTTGCCGTATTTTCAATTTAATTCAATGTAGATTTTCTAAATATCCAACTGTATTACATATGCATAATCATATATTTATTAACAGCTTTATAATTCATACGTTAATTAATTTAAAAAAAAACAAACGAAACTACTCAAAATAATACAACAAATTAAATGATATTTAAAACAAATCATCTAAGCAAATCAAACAGAATGGCATCAGTCGATACTTCCAAGGTATACTATGCTAACTAAAATTTGGGCAATTTTGTTTTTATCAAAATATCACAATTTAAAACCCAAAAAAAAACTTATTTTTTCTAAAAAAATTTTAATGTTGAGGGGTTTACGCTTCACCTCAATCTCACCTGATGTTAAGTGATGATGAGGCCTAAGGTGGAACGCGCTAAATTTCAGGGCCCATAATAATTAGTATATGTTGACTAGACTTACCGAGTCATGTGGAGCTCTGATGAGGTGGACAATTATTTCCCTACCTAATCGCGGTACCACAATGTGTCTCAACAGGGAGGTGGGGATGTTGTTCGTAACACATCACGTCAAGGGGTATCACGGAGCGAAAAGTGGGCGAAGGAAATTCGCTTTGCGACATTGGATTGCGCAAAGTGGCGATACATCGTCTCTGCCTATCCCTCTGGTACTAAGGCGTGAGCATTATGTATGTAAAACAAATAAAATTACTGTGGCTGCATTCCTTGCCCAAGCCTACGGAGCCGGGGTAAGCGCGCTCCACCTTAGGCAACTATAACTTACCATCAGGTGAGACTGAGGTCAAGCGCAAACCCATCAACAATAAAAAAAAATGATTTAAACGAGAGAAAAAAAAGTATGTGTAGATACTCCCACATTTATTTAACTGCACAACGTAACTTTCTGTGATATTCTTATCCCAAAAGGTTGTCTGAAAGAAATCGCTTTTAGCGATAAGGCCACCTAGATGTGCTAATAACAAAGAAGCGTATCAACTCCTCATCAGGTAATTTATATCTCTACTGCAGGAGCAGAACCCTCTCTCATCTGCCGGAGACAGACGGAGGATTTGGCCTACACTCCCCACGCTGGCCAGACGGGTTGGGGAGGCCTGATTGATGTTTATAATGTATTCCCTCAGTCGCCTTGTACGACATTCACGGGAAGAGTTGGAGTGGTCCTATTCTACTCTACCGGAAACCACACGGTATCAACTCACCTAATTAAAATTCAGCCCTTTGATAGCTCGCACCTTGGAGAATACGTCAGGGGTAACAAACGGTCCGATAACAGTGTCATTATACCCTAACGCTAGGTACGGCCCGAGGGGACTAACGTCTCACAACATTTGTTTGAAACGCGGCACTCTCAGACCCAAGGTTTACGATACCTGCCCGGCTTTTATCAGTGTGGGGCCATTATCTTTGAAGATTTTATTGTAAAGAATTATTGCTGGACAATGAATTCTGAACAAAATTGCGTTCTGCATGTGAAAATATAAAACTAATCAGATTCACGCACAATGTCGTTGTTGATTAATTTTTGGGTCATTTGGAAGAATACTAATATTTTATTACTAACATTTTATTTGCTATTTGCATATATATATTTACTATTTATTTTCACTATTATGTGCACCTGCAGGCCTATGTCCAGCAGTGGACTTCTAGGGGCTGACATGATGATGATGATGATAATGTGCACTGAGCACTGCTTGTCTCTTTCACCCAAAGGTTTACTGCAAGAAAACTCTTACAGAGTTAAGTGCGCCTTTGTACATCTTGTGTTTAAATGAGTTATGTGACATGATTTGTGTACAATAAAGTAGAAATAACAAAAAATAACTTTGGCATTTTGAAGGCGTCGCAGGTTCATCATCATCATCATCAACCCGAAAGAGTCCACTGTTGGACATAGGCCTCTCCCAAGGTGCGCCACTGAACCCGATCCTCGGTTCTTCTCATCCAGTTACTGCCAGCCGCCTTACGCAGATCGTCGCTCCATCTAGCAGGTTGACCAATCGTAAATGAGCTCACCTCTAGTTTTGCTAGCTCATTTCCGTTGCCAATGCAGATTAGAAATCTTTACTTATAGAACATCATTGCTCTTGGGTCTGTTTTTTCTTTCATCATATCAGCCCTTAGACGTCCACTGCTGGACATAGGCCTTCCCCAATGAACGCCACCACACCCGGTCCTCCGCCCACCGCACCCACCCGCTTCCGGCCACCTTATTCAGGTCGTCGGTTTATCTGGCGACCGGGCATCCCACACTGCGCGTCCCGAATTTTTCTTTAACATAATATAATAATCAGCGAGTTTCTTCAAGTAATCTGCATGAGTTTTTTTATCCTACGTGTTGATCCTTCAAAATGTATATACCCTTACAGCGAAGCTTTTTTTCTCGTCTGTCAGTATCTTTGTCTGTCCGCTGAAAACGCGAAAACTGCTGCACCGATAGAGCTCAAATTTGGAATGGCAATTTTGGGAAAATTAACGAAGCGAAAAGCGGGCGAAGTAAAGTCGCTTTGCGACATTGGATTGCGCAAAGTGACGATACATCGTCTCTGCCTGCCGCTCTGGGACCAAGGCGTGAGCATTATGTATGTATGAATGAATGAAAATTAGAGGAAAACACTTATTTTTCGAGATACCTATAAAAGTAATTTACTATTCTATAAAAAAAAATAGCTTAGGATTTCTACAGATGGGAGGTTCATTCTTATCGGACACCCCAGCCCAGTAGATGGATAATAGATGGAAACTATCAGTTCTCTTATGTTACTCTGATTTTTTTGTATAGTGAGAGCGGTTGCCTACTCGCCCATAGTATGGTAGTATATATATTTCATTCCAGATTCATAGTCCTATGACAACCAACGCTATTTACGTCTCGGTAACATATACATGAAAGGGTCACCAGCAGCAAAAACAGGTTTGTATTACCATGTAAACTTTGCAGTCCACTTAGGAACACCATCTATTGTGTATTTTGTTTTCGAGACGCAAATGCGTTTGTTTTCATAGGACTATTAATCTGGAATGAAATATACATTCAAATAAAACTCCCGTTCTGAACAACTGTAGGGTAATAAGTGGAAATAAAATCCCTATAATTCCCTAGGGAGGCAGGAACACCTACAATACATTACAACATAATATTTATGCCTATAGAAATGTTGAAAGAAACGACAAATAAATTTCCCAACAAAATATCCGTTTTCATAGACCCTAAAAACAGATACGTAATTCATAAAATAAAAGCAACCCACGAAACACTTCTGAGCCCGCTATTTTATTGGGGGTGCGTGTATCGGTACTCCAATTTGATGGCCCCACATTTAGGGCCAAAGAGCGGTTTATGTACCGTCGGCCTGAGAAAAGGTTCGTCACGTTAAAGACGATAGTTGTATGCATGAGGCGCTGGTTGTATAGTGTAGATAGATCACACTTTATAACTATTATCATAATTAAAGAACAACCCGTTTCATAAGTTTTAAGTCATTATTTGTAACATCGTATGGCTTTTATTTACACGAATTATTAATAGTTAATTATTTGCATCTCCAGAACGATAGGTAAGGATGATAATTTTATGACACTACTGTCCGCAAACGTTTGTGTGTGTAAATAAATTATGACAGAGCTTGCAGTAGCCCAGCGTAATTATAATAACATAGTTAATCGAGAGAGACGCCATTATACGAGGTGCATTCAATAAGTACCTAGCCTCATCGCCAGAGGGCGCTGTAGTTTCAAAAGAGTTTTACCACAGTGTAGCACATTCTTTTTTAGTTCTTTTTTCAAATTTTCATTCCAATCCCTTCATTTGTTTTAATTTGACAACTTATGGAAGCGAACGTGTCGATCGGTTTTACAAAAATGGAAAAAGAGCAATATCGTTCGGTGATTCGATTCCTATTTTTGGAAGGGAAAACGCGCATCGAAATCAAAGAGCGCTTAGATGCTGTGTACAGTGACTCTTCTCCATCGATGGTCACCGTCAAGAATTGGTTCAACGAGTTTGCACGTGGCCGTACGTCGGTTTTTGATGAACCACGTCCAGGTGCACCGAAAACAGCTGCTACGGAGGAAAACATTAAAAAAATCCATGATCTCGTATTGGCAGATCGCCGATTGAAGGTTCGGGAGCTAGCTGAGACTGTAGGCATTTCAGAAGAAACAGTGCATCATATTCTTCACGAGGAACTCGGCATGAGAAAGCTGTCGGCGCGATGGGTGCCGCGTTTACTCACACCGGAAAACAAGCGCAACCGTGAGACCACATCGGAGACGTGTTTGGCGCTGTTTAAGCGGAATCCAGCGGAGTTTTTGCGTCGTTTTGTGACCGTCGATGAAACCTGGATCCACTGGTACACACCAGAGACCAAGGAGCAATCAAAACAATGGATTCAGACCGGGGAACGTGCTCCAAAGAAGGCGAAAACTGTAAAATCGGCCGGAAAAGTTATGGCCACCGTTTTCTGGGATTCACAAGGTGTGATCTACATCGATTACCTCGAGAAGGGTAAAACAATTACAGGGCTTTACTATGCCGATTTATTGGGTCGATTCGACGCCGAATTAAAGAAAAAACGACCCCATCTGGCGAAGAAAAAAGTGCTGTTTCACCACGACAACACACCGGTTCACACGTCTGCCGTTGCCATGGCCAAATTGGTCGAAATACGCTACGAATTGCTACCCCATCCACCGTATTCTCCAGATTTGGCCCCTTGTGACTTCTTTCTGTAATCTGAAAAAATCACTCGCCGGGAATAGATATGGATCAAATGAGGAGGTCATCGCCGCCACGGAGGCCTATTTTGCAGAGTTTGACAAAAACTATTTTTCGGACGGGTTAAAATAGTTGGAGCATCGCTGGGCTAAGTGTATCGAACTAAAAGGAGACTATGTTGAAAAATAAATTGCCACTTTTCCAAAATTTTCGTTTACTTTTTGTAGGCTAAGTATTTATTGAATGACCCTCGTAAGTCCAACACGTGAATCCTTTCTAACTTATAGTTTACATCTCTCGGTGTCGGTCGCGCTGGCGCAGTAACTTTGCGTGCTTACTTCCAGCTTTGCTCTATTTTGCTTCTTTAAGTAGAAGTAAATCATTAAAAAATCGAAAATCATTATATTCGTTCTCATTTATTTCGACTTCAAACCCATTTGGGACACTGAGAACTCTAGCCTAAGTCGACATGGTTTTGTTTACATTTTGTTACATATTTATTCTACACATGGCTGGTGTTAAATCATCTTTTGTTTTTTGAACCGAATTATTTATTTTTAATTTAAAAAAAATTATCTCCTACACGGAGAAATGTAAATGTCTTCAGTAAAATGCACAACATCTGAATTAATTTTTGGCAAACCATTTTCTATGCCTACTGTACTTACCCTCCGCGGCTTCGGCCTTGTAAGTCTGCACTCGAGACACAGTTTTACGACTCACAATACTAAATGTAAGGTAAGAATCGATTGCCTTGTCAAATTGAGAGTTGGAATTACTTATTAAAATTATAATGTACTGTATATAGGAATTACCACCCCCAATTATCCTGTGGGTGTCGTCAAGGCCACTAAGGCGACAGAAACGGACAGCAGACTTCTTCTGCGTATTTAAGATCATTACTGCGATCACCAATCCGCCTGTCAAGCGTGGTAATTATGGCAAATCCGTCAATGGACAGCCCACCAAACGCGGTATTCTTGGGGAGGATTAATGTTAAGCAGTGGACGTATTTCGGCTGATGATGATGTTTATATGATGTATGAAGGTCACTGATATAGATGAAAGGATATACAAACTAAAGTGGCAGTGTGCGGAGCACATCCGTCTCAAAACTGACCGTCGTTGGGGCATTCCCGCCTGCTCACCATTCTCCCCCCGCAACTCCTCTAAGCGAGGATCAACGGAGGTAACTGCAAAGACACCTACCAGTGAAGGTAGGGCAAGTCCCAGGTCATGAATTTACGCTACCTTGGGCCCCAGACAAATTTAATTAAAGAAGTAAAGAGTCAAAGTAGGAAGAGTGTTCCCACTTTCCACCCCGTCGTTGGGGCAGACGAGTTCTGGAGTGGAGACCGCGGATCGGTACGCGCAGGGTGAAACCAGAGAATACTAAACGCAAAGAAGCGACACTCACCTCTCATAAAGCACAGTGCTGTTACGTTGTATCACCAATCATTCTATCGCATTCACACACACCCTCTCTCTCACTCTCTCGCCGTCAGCCATTACTACTGTATAGACCTGTGTCCGATATTAATAAAGTTAATCTGTCTTAATCCGCGTTGTTTCAAGTATTTATATAGTGTTAACCCTTAACCTATACGCGTGTTATACGATAACGTAATAGGTGCGTATTACGAAAGAGAAGCACTTATGCGTTGATGTATAACGTTGTCCCTCTCTCGATAGATTACGCACACACACGCACGTGTACGGATAGGCTGGTGCGCCTGTCATAGTAGTAGGTGATGAAATCTGTTCGCTCGCGGTGTGGTGGGAGGACCGGGTGTGGTGGCGTTCATTGGGGAAGGCCTATGTCCAGCAGTGGACTTCTAGGGGCTGACATGATGATATGCAGCTAAGGGGCAGAAGCCTGTAGTCCTTGGGTTCAGGGTAAGCCACACCCAGGACCTTGCAGCTAGTGCATTGCATTCACACAGCAAGTGCTTCATCGTGTCGCTGTCCTCTCCCCAGACTCTACAGCTGTCGGTCTCTGATATCATGATGATGATGAACTGTATATAGGTATAAATTTAATTTGTACGTAAGTATATATAAGAATAAAGAGTATAGAAACAGTAAAAAAGGCAAGAATTCGAATATTAGGAGGAAAACATGAAAATACAACGAGAAGATAGCATAAAAAGACACAACAGAAATTTGGAAGACAAAAGTGGAATGAACAAGATACTTCGAAATAACGGAGACGTAAAATTAATAAGTCCAGTAAAAATATAATTTTAGTCATATTTCTAAACTGGGTAATTTTTTTTCACAAAGATAAAGTAAAACAATATTACTGTTAAAGGGGCCAAGTACTCACTGAATAATTGTTAGGTTGACAAAAGTATTGAAATATACTTTACCAATAGACAATAATTTTACCATATAGGTAAGTCTACATTTTTTTTCACCATATAGGTACTACGAGTATTTAAAAGTGTTCAGCCGCTGCTCGGCAAACGTGCCAGAGACACTACAGTACCACTTTAAACCCATTAATATGAACTCGGAAGGTTTTCGTGGTGATCTGAATTTGTATGCTGTTTAGTTATTTTAATTAATGTCACACAGCACGAAAACCTGCCGAGTTTTTAAAGCCGGTGCTTATTGTAACCGCTCATTTGCTTGCTTGTTGAAATGCTCACTCCTTAAGCATTTCGGATGCGAGCCTCACGCAGTTCCAACCGCCTCAGGGGGTCAGCGAGGCTGAGTGGAATTAACCCAGCGGACAGGACTATAGGGACGATTTCGACCGATTATTAGTATTATGAACTTGGTCATTTATCAAAGCGCACTACTATGCATGGTGAAAAAATGCCGGCTAGAGGTTACAATGAAACCACGTGGTTTATGAACGCTTCTAAAGCCGACAGACAATAGTCGTCTAGTCGTCGCTAATAATATTATCATACTTTTATTATTCATAGCTCTTCATTTGCCGCGGTTAATATGTTCTGGAGAGTTTCCCCCGCGGCCTTAACAGTTAAGGCGCCGGCGAAGTCGTTAATCAACGGCACCTGGGCGAAGTCGCGCAGATCTCGACGACGATTCCGACCCGCTTTCGGCAGTTTTAGGGTTGCCACGTGGCTTTTATTTTTCCTGAATTGGGAATTAATTTCAAGTATCTTATCTTATTTTCTTAGGGGGCCAGGAAGACCTGGCGACACTTCGACCCTACCTAGAAGCTATAGGATTAGTCAAGTATGTATATGAAATAATCTATACTAATATACTAATAATATTATAAAGAGCTAAAGTTCTCTGGATCTACTGAACCGATTTTGAAAATTCTTTAACCAATAGAAAGTTACGTTATTTGTGAGTGTCATAGCATCATCAGCATCATCGGGTTATTTTTGTCTCCACTGCAGGAGCACAACCCTCTCTCATCTGCCGGAGACAGACGGAGGATTTGGCCTACACTCCCCGCGCTGGCCAGACGGGTTGGGGAGGCCTGATTGATGTTCTATAATGTAGAGTGTCATAGGATTTATATTAAAAAAGAAACGACTTTTTCGTGGTAATCGGATTTGCAAAGTCTGAGAAAAAACGGTCGAACGATAATGTTTCTTACGAACGCTGCCTTAACGATGAGAGATATATGATTGAGTTCTAGAGAAAAGTTGTACAGCTTGATAATGCCTACTAAAAGTAGTTTTTTTATATAAAAAAAAATTTAATACGTTATGTCATGTTTATTGGTCATATTGTCAACAATTATGAATTCTTATCAAAATAAGTATGTTTATCGTATCATAGCACTCGGTACTAACCGAACCACAGTCATAATTTCATCACAAAGCTAAAAATGTTTACCGTCCAACGATGTGGGCATGGGTCAGCTAGTTATTTTTATTTTTTAAATTGCGTAGCAATAGGGCTGTCAGTTACAACTAAGTTTCAACCAGCGTTCTCGTGGGGCAAGGAAATTTACTGAGCTTAGAGCGTTGATGTGAGTGAGGAGATAGGATGAGAAACAGACAGAGATTTGCCAATACCTTTAATATCCTTTGCAAGGACCGCAGACGGTATATCAAGTGTTTCGTGTTTTGGATCGGGCGTTTGAGGTGTATTTGCATGTGTCTCTGGAAAGGCAAAATTGATGAATTTCCACAATATGATTTTTCAGTAGCGAATTTTAATAAAAAAATCCAAAAAATTATCATTTTTTTTATCTAAACATCCGACATTAGATAAAACAAAATGACATGAGTAATTTTTTTTTTATAAAGACTATTTCTCCAAGCCGTTGTTTGACCAAATTGGTGCTTCAGCGGTTATGCCTTTCCAGCTTTGATATGTTTGTATATAATTATGTGTGTATGAATAAACTACGATTGTTTTATTATTTTCACCGCAATGGAAAACACGAGATTTTAATTTCTGAATATTAACTTTTCCTTTTTAATTAACGCTATCAATCCAACTTTATTGCTTCCCATCTCCCTAGATGGTAACAAAGATAATAATCTTTTAATTTTCAGTGGCCAACATTTTCTTTGTTGGCAACCCTGAAGGGGAATTACCGCGAGATTGCGCGCCCGCACGATAAAGACAGAGGCTTTTTACGCGCCGCACTGAGATTTATCATCCCTGTTTTGTTGCTGAAGGTTAACGACCTTGCGTTGAATTTGCATAGGAATTTCAGCACTGTATTTGCTATTTTTTTTATAAACAAGGCCGTTGAAGAGAGTTAATGGCGGGGATTAAAATGATGGGAAGATGCAGCTTTCTTTCAGTGGGGATTTTGCGCTCGTGGCTTGAAATGCTATACAAGAGACAACTTTGTAAAAAAGTCTACTAAAAAATAGACGATTATTTGAGTGACAAAGATGCCTGGTACTAATGTTGCTTCAGCTTCGCACAATCATTATAGTATTGTATACAAACGTTATTTTAAAATAATTGCTGGAATTTTGTTACGCCGTTTCTTCTTCACAGCGCAAACACCTAGGAATCAGTTGCCACAAAAGATTCACGTGTATGAATACAAAGTGTACTGAAGTACAACACAGGATTTTGACTTTGACTTTAATGGTTCAACTTCCAATGTAGAACATAGCGTAAAAGAAACAGAAATCGTCGCTAGAAAGGTAAAACTGAAGCGCCATACAAAAATTAAAAAAATAAAATACTTACTTAAAAAAAGTTAAAATCGGGTGTTTAGAAAAGAGTATAAACTTGTTTCGGTGTTTTATTTTCTAAACTATAATCGTATTTTGGCGCTTCAGCAATTTTCAGCAACTATGGTTGTATTCTCCGTCTGTCTCCGGAAGATGAGAGAGGGTTGTGCTCCTGCAGTGGAGACAAAAATAACCTGATGAAGATGGTTGTGTTCAGAATAACCTTCTCTACAGATACACAATATTTCATTCATTTTGGTGTGTTCGGGATGACAAACATCTCTTAGTGGGACAGCATTGACACTAGTTATTTTAAAAGTTCCCGGTTTCCAACCTTTTATAAAAGTCTGTACCGGCAATAACCGGTGAAAAAAGGTTGAGATATCCCCAGGATATTTTCGGTGATATCCCAGATATTCGCGGTAGCAGCACTTTAAGTAGGACTAGGAGCGAAGGAAACGTTCTACATAAATAAGTTTTTCTAATAAAATCCCAATAAAAGAAAAACTTATGTTTATTATATCGTAATTAGGTTGAGATTTTGACTTGTAAATGTTTGTTAAAATGAAATTACATAATACGCGAAGTTGGGCGAACTCCGGGCACTATTAGCCTTACCGAGTCATGCGGGGCTCTCATGAGGGTACCTCAACACGGAGGCGGCGATGTTGTTCGCAACACATCACGTCAAGGGGTATCACGGGGCGAAAAGCGGACGAAGGAAAGTAACTTTGCGATATCGGATTGCGCAAAGTGGCGATACATCGTCTCTGCATGTATGTATGTATGTATGTACATAATAGTTCTTCTGCTTTTTGAAGTAAACTTTATTGTCATCATCATCCGAAATAAGTCCACTGTTGAACATAATAAGCCTCCCCAATGGAATACCATTTTTGGTGGGCTTTCCATTGGGGGATAAGCCATAATCATCACGCTTGGCAGGCGGATTGGTGATCGCAGTTCTTATAATCCAGACGGGAAGATTAGAGGTGGCTCTGTTCTAAGCCGGGAACCACATGGCTTTACAGATACATTTAAACACTTTTTGGTAGGCGCCGCCCACGTAAGCACTGAGTTACATGAAAGGTTGGCATTTGATGTGTTCCTGCCCCTGCACTGTCAAAAATCCACACAAGAAACAATGTAAAAGCCTCTGTAATCTTTAAAAACGAGTTTGCTTTGTTTTATTTATATAAATCCTTAACAAATGGGTGCTTGGCTCGGCGCGGCGCGGAGAGGCTGCGAGCCTGTGACCCGCGCCGTCCAGGCAATTAGTTTTAATTTTACCTTTTTTCTGGGTTCCGCTGCGAATTTAAAAAAAAATGAATATTACTATTTTATTTTCCCATGGTATATATACCACTATAATAATAATTGGTAATCAAAAGGGCTTACTAATGTATCAAATGTTTAACATTTTTGGCGTCTATATATCAAAAGTCAGACGCCATTCTTATCAGATTATGACGTATGACCCGTTACAGAGTATAAAATGTGTGTGTAGTTCGACGGATATTATCCGAATTGTTTTTTTTTTGTTTGGTTTAGCTTTACTTTATCGCCGCTATTTATTTTCTGGCGTTTTACCCTGTTATTGATTTATACTGTTTTGCATTTGTACTGTGTTTTTATTCCTTTTAATTAATATTATATATTAGATAATCCTATGCTGCTTACTGTTCCTGCTTTGCGCGACTCTATAACCGCTTCCTAGTGTTTTAGCTGAGAAGAAGAAACGGCTCAACAAACTTTCCAGCAACACGTCTACCCTATCTACGACGGTGTCACGGGGGTTTCGCCATGACTGCTGAGCGGCAGTAAGTGCCTCTGAGCCCGCCCTTGCTTCATCCACTGTGCCCTCTGCTGATCAGAGGGGCACGCGGAGAAACGCCTGACGAGCGTCCCCTGGCTAGATGGAGCGACGATCTGCGTAAGGCGGCTGGCTGTGACTGGATGAGAAGAGTCGAGTATCGGGTTCAATGGGATATGCAGCAGTGGACTCTTTTACGTTGATGATGATGATCAGCGACTGTGTAGGTACTATTTTTAATAATATTTTTTTCTGAACATAGACTTTGTCAACTGACATTTCAATATCAGTGTCATTCTATAATTATTTTACGGCTCTGGAAGCAAAGTCCTTTTGAGCCAGTGATATATAGTTTTTTCACTTCATTCAATCAGTGTCACTCAAATGTATGGTGTTACTAGCGCAAAATAACAAACTCCATAAAATGCAATTATAATGAAATGGGAATAAATAATAAATCACACTATTAAATTCTGCGCAATTGGTATTCTAAATAGAAAATTATTGTAGATTCTTTGACAATTAAAGAATTGGAATTCATCTAGTTTGCCATTTCCTCAAATTTCCCCCTTTTTACACTTAAAGGCCTTTACACATATTAAGGCAGTATTAGTTTCATTTAGGTGTAATTTTGTGTTAAAAATATCCTTAGCAATGACAGAAGCGACTAGGCTAAGTCAGGATATAAATATGTAATCAAAAATTACAGAACCCTAGCGCGTAAGCCCCAATTCTCCTTGTCGTTTTTTTCCAGCAAACAAGCAGATAATTAATTGTTTCCTTCATTTGCATGTTGTCAGCTTCATTTGTTCAGGAGATGCCTTGTCTTAAGTACACAGACAAACAAACAAAGCCTTCTATAATACTATAGGATATTGGTACATTAGTCTAAAATAGTGTTTTATTCGTATTTAAGCCAGACGTTTTCAGAGCTTCAGGATCGATTTACAGCCTATATGAATCCCAGTGTTGGACAAAGGCACAACAACGGTATACGGACTATACCGTGACAATGACAATGCCGTTAATGGACGTAACTCAAAACTTAAAAAAAAATTTACGAAGGCAGAAAATCTATTATATATATAAAAGGAAAGTGTGTGTATGTACGTCCAGCCTTTTCTCCATAACCACTCACTGCCACCCACTCATGGTTACAGTGGTAGATAGTCCTTGGTCTGCACTTGCAAGTAAGGGAGTTTGGTTACGGTCGGTGGATGTGGGTGGTAAAAATGTGTGATGGGATACTTCTATTCTTCTATCCTTTTCTAACACATTGTACGGCTCATATAAACTCGAGATATTCTGAATAGCGTTAAGTGCGTTTGTGAGTGGTAATATTTAGAACTTTTCTAGAATATTCCATATTTTTCTAGAACATTTTTAGATATTAAAGACCATTTTAATGAACTATGAAAATGTGTGACTGAAATTAGTCCAAAATGTTTCAAGAATGATCTGGGAAGTTCTGTTTATAATAATATCAGAAAACCGACGATTTGTGAAAGCTGTCAATTGTCATGTCGGCTATCTGCGAGCCCTTAAAATTCGCACCATACGTAACTTATCCATGCGAACGAAGTCGCGGGCAACCGCTAGTACTAAATTTTACGAAGAAGCGACAACCACTTCCCACTGGCAATATGCACTACTAGGCTGGTACGCCGAGAGATCGACGCTTTTAGTTAGAAAGAGAAGCACTATGTTGTCGACGTAAAACGTTGTTCCTCTCTCGGTCGCGCTCAATCACAGATTCAATTCAATTCTTTATTTCACGTAAAAAAATACACAATAATAAAGTAACTCACATATGTACATCTAGGCGATCTTATCGCTAAAAGCGATTTCTTCCAGACGACCTTTAGGTAGAGGATAAGAATAACAGAAAAAGGTAGAGGTAGGAGTATAGTTTATACCAGTAAGAGCATACCCATACAATATATATACATAAATAAATACATACTCAAATATATACATACTAGCTGGTGTCCGCGACTTTGTCTGCACAGGATTAGTATTTCGAGTAGCTTATATTAGCGTGGCGTAGAAAAGAACTAACATTATGACATTAAAATTATAATTTATGGCGCACGCCAGAATAGCTCGCAGATGGTAGATTTATTTCTTACTACTTACTTGATATTTTGGAAAATTCACACAATAACTTTATAAATTGTAGCCTATGTGTTATTCTGATGTATAAGCTATATTATTGTAAAGTTTCATTAGAATCCATTCAGTAGTTTTTACGTGAAAGAGTAACAAACACCCATCAATACTTACAAACTTTCGCGTTTATAATATTAGTAGGACAGGATATTCATACATACATAGAAATATTCGTACAGTAACGTATTACACAATTAGATATTGACTCAGTGCAGCACCAGCCCTATAATTTTTTACGCACACACACGCACGTGGGTCAGGCTGGTCCGTTTGTAATAGTAGGTAATTAAATCTATTCGTTTCAACGGAGTGCCAGAGATGTGACGTACGGTTACCATTCACCGAAAACTCTACAGTGATATTCCAAAAAAAACTTATCGGTACAACCCTGGTTGAACCCTCGACCTCTTGAACGTGAGGCGACTCCCTCTAGGTTGCTACGAGCCAAGGTTGTCACATGTAAATTAGGGCAGCAATAAATTTTCCTTTTTTAACGAACAAACATAATATTTGCATATCTAACCATTATATGATATGTAATTTTCGCTCCTCGTTTGTTTCTCGGCACACCCGTCTTATATATAATACATAATTATCTGTCTGTTTGCACTTTTATTACTTTAGATAGTCGCTCACGTTGGGTAAAACAGAATGGCATCAGTCGATACTTCCAAGGTACACTATGCTAACTAAAATTTGGTCAATTTCAACGATCTCTATGTACTACTAGATGGAGCGTTCCAAACAATCGCTCTGGTCCACGCAAGTAGCCACAACTCTTTCACATTCACAATGAAACTTGTGCAGTTACTACTCAGATATTTAATTATTTTTTAAATATAGACATTATTTAACCGTAGCGTCAATATTTAGTTACAATTAAATGTTCTGCGTAGTAACTGCACAAGTTTCATTGTGAATGTGAAAGAGTTGTGGCTACTTGCGTGGACCAGAGCGATTGTTTGGAACGCTCCATCTAGTAGTACATAGAGATCGTTGAAATTGACCAAATTTTAGTTAAACTTTTTTTTTTTTATTTTTTTTTATTGTTGATGGGTTTGCGCTTCACCTCAATCTCACCTGATGGTAAGTGATGATGAGGCCTAAGGTGGAGCGCGCTAAATTTCAGGACGCATGATTTATGTTGACTAGACTTACCGAATCATGCGGGGCTCTGACGAATTATTTCCCTAGCTAATCGTGGTACCTCAACAAGGCGGCGATGCTGTTCGCAACACATCACGTCAAGGGGTATCACGGGGCGAAAAGTGGGCGAAGGAGCTACTTTGCGACATTAGATTGCGCAAAGTGGCGATACATTGCCTCTGCCTATCCCTCTGGGACCAAGGCGTGAGCATTATGTATGTTTGTTGACTAGATTTTGATAAAAACAAAATTTCCCAATGTTTTTGTTAGCGTAGGGTATGTACCTGGAGATATCGCAGTCGAAAAAATATTGATCCGGATTCGGATATCCGCGATGAATGGCCGGATAACCGGTAATCTCGGTGTTCTGATACTATAGGAGATATATCAACCCACACACGGGTAAAGTGACAAGGCAATTCAAATACAACCAGCTTCCCACTGAGGTCACCGGGTCTCCGAGCGAACCTATACCTGTTTTCAAAAAGAGGCTGTGCGCCGACTTGTCAGCAGTCATTTTACAGCTATGGTGAGTTTTTGGCAGTAGGCTGGTCACATGTGTCGCAGAACTGACGGCCGTTGGGGCAGACCAGGTCTGGAGTGGAGACCGCGGGCGGCACGCGTAGGGTGGGTCGCCCCGCCGACAGTTGGAACGACAACCTGTATGTCTATCCGTTATCTAGTAACAATACCACAGGCTCTGACTAGTGTGGGACTGGATAATTGATGTGAATGTCTGAAATATTTATTTATATTTATTTAATATATTTCGCTGCAAAGCCTTTTTTATTATGGAACATAAATAATATACCCAGCGAGGTATACTAATAAATAAATAAAAAATTGCTTTTAACCAGATGTTGTTAATCGTGAACAGCCATACGAGCGCACCAAGATCTTGTTCCCTTGAACTAAAAGTTACGGCTAAAGTTTTATAAGGCTTTTATAATCCGGGCAGAGACCTAGGTAGTCCAGCCGTGGACTAATTTAAACTGTTTTTGTATGCAAGTACTTGTTAGGAGTTAAGTAATTAGTTAATAGGAAGCACAAAGCCAGCAGGAACGTAATTAACAATTTGTTGTCATTACCAAGATGGCGTGCCGGTGGTAATCAAAATAACAAAGATGGTAATTATTACGTGCGTGAAATGGAAAGACTTAAATTATGTTCTTTCTAAAATTATGTCTGACAAAAGCTTTGCTAAATGACAAATACCTAATTATTTTTTGGCGTTTATAGTTTATATGAGTCTATGTCATCATCAGGTTATTTTTATCTCCACTGCAGGAGCACAACCCTCTCTCATCAGCCGGAGACAGACGGAGGATTTGGCCTACAATCCCCGCGCTGGCCAGACGGGTTGGGGAGGACTGATTGATGTTTTATAATGTACTAGCTGTTGCCCGCGACTTCGTCCGCGTGAAAAAATTATTATGATTAAATTATAATTCCACATGAAAATATTTTGCAGGAGGTTGAGGTATCTTTTCTCTGATTCTTAGAACAAATATTTTATCGGAAGGACATATGCCTTTACCCCTCCTCTTAGTCTCCTCTTCCCCCTCGCATTTCCTCCTCCTCTCCTTTACCCCAACCTTTCCCCTACATCTCCTCCCAACCGCTCCCAACTCTCCTTCTCCCAAACCCCTACCTACACCCAGAGGGATGTGGGTAGAGGTTTGGGAGAAGAGAAGGGGAAGGGGAGGGGCTAGGAATGGGGAAGGTAAAGGGGAGAGAGGGTGAGATTGGGAGGGCTAGGACTTTTCCTAGCCCTCACTAACTTATCCGGCATTTTGTTATCCAGTTATTTGGATATGCAAAAACTTAGCACTTTGAGGGAAGGAAGGGAATAGGGAATGGGGAAAGGAACGGGTAGCAGGAAACGGGAAAAACTCTACCTAGCCCTCCCACTCCCACCCTATCTCCCCTTTACCTTCCCCATTCCTACCCCCTCCCCTTCCCCTTCTCTTTCCCTTCCCCCATTTCCCGCTCCAAATAACTGGATAACAAAATGCCGGATAAGTTAGTGATCGGTTACAGAGCCATTATCGTATAAAGATTTTTTAATAGCGATGTGTGGTAATACCCAAAAATAAACTATGCAACAGCTAAAATATAAATAAACTATAAATAGGCTATAAAATATTTAAAGATCTGTCACATTCCGCAAAGTTTTTTTTCCATGAACAGTAACGTGTAACTGCACTTTCATACTTACAAATGAGAAGAAATGAAAGTTCATCTACTGGATCAGTCTCTTGATATTTTATTAAGATACAAATATACCAGATTGTGTCCTGAACCCTAAACTATTAAACAGTGAAAACCCCGGCAAACACTGTTCCGTAGTTTCCAAGATTACAAACAACATACATCCTACAAAAAAATATGCAGACAAACACGACATTTTTAAATTATATTTTTGGATTCCACTCTAAAGTAATGTCTGGGGGCTGCTTTTTTTTATTTAAAGCAACGAAACGCCGTTTTACTGTTATATTATATGAATAGATTATTTACGAATTACTACATTATTAGGCATATTTCAGGCTAATGATGATAATTACACAGTTAAGACTATCTAATAAATAAAATCGTAAACATCGCGTGTCTGTACATTAAAGGCATTTGAAAAAAAAATTGGAGGTCTAAGGATAAGTAATAGAACACATTTAAATCATTTATGGAATTTTTGTCTGTTTATCTGTTTGTTTGTCTGTGAGTTTGTGCACGCATCTGAGTTGAGGAGCATGTCTGAAAACTCTTGAGCGTGAGATTGCCCCCAAGTTGGAGCCGCATATAGGTACTCATTGCGTGAGTCTCAATTTCAGTACTCCCGACCATAAGTAGTACAGAGTGCTTGAGGCCGGCCTTCACCTCATCGGCAGTGGTGCCCCGCGTCACCACCGGCAACGACTGGCGAAATTCACCGCAAAAGTAAACCGTGATAGCACCCGTCCCACGATTCCCCCTCCTATTTACACTTGCTACAGCTTTCTTGTGCGCCATAGTGCACTCATCTCAAACGATTATACAGAAGTCCTGGATCACCCCGGTTTTGTCGCTGTTACTTGACGTGACACACTGGAGTTTCTGTGCTGTGTAAATTGATGGGAAATAAGGCGATATAAGCTGTTTTACTGCCAGGAAGCAGTGTGGCCGCGATCCCTGAGGACGCTACAGCGCGGGCGATTTTCCCTTGTCGTCTGATTTTTACCAGAATTTTGCCAGTGAGAAATGATTTTTCCGGTGCCTCACGGTGCATCAAGGGAAAACGTTATATTTGCCCAACTGTGATTCTTGGAAAGATTACCAACTTATCACTTACCATCGCTGACATTTCAGCTGTACTGTAATCGGTTTCCGAAGAGTACACGCCGTTTATACCCGGTACAAATAATCCTCACTCAACAGTCCATGTAGCGTATCGCCGCCGAACCATCTTCGAGCATACATAGTAAGGCAGCGGTTTAGTACCCTCTCATCAGATATGTCCATGTCCACTGGGTTCGAGAGCCCACAGAACATAGCGACAAATGGCGCAGACGTCACTTACGAATGCATCACCGAGAGTTTCGTCCCAATTTCGGTCGTCATCCAGAAGGTGCCTTGCGTTGCGGGCCGCGTGGGGCGTAGAGTGTTCAACACTATCCACCGTTTGAGCAACGTAAATAAGGAAGCGCCGTGGACAGTGTGCAGTAGCATAATTAATAGAATTCACTGTTACTGGGATGAATAGTGTACACGCGGCCTAAAGTGTGCTCTGTGTGACACCCGTGCCCCATCCTCCAATTGCCCCGTCGACGTCGATTAAATAAACCTCTATGTTTGTTTGTTAAATGTGTAGTACGACGGCACCTGGTTATATATAATATACTTTTGGCAAAATCATCTTCTTGACACAGTCTGAATAACGCTAGAAGTGTGTTTTGCCGAGGGTTTTCAAGACGTTCCCTGAATAAATACTTTTCCCCAATAGTCTCTTTTCAGTTTTCTCAATTATAATTTCCTTTTTACCTCAGTTTTGAAAAATGTATTGCAACAAAGATAAAAACCTGCTTTAGTAGACCTCTGAAATAGACCATATTTGTACAGTACTAAAGTTTTTGGTAGCTGGTTTACTATATCTTAGACATATTTTTAGTTTTTTTTATATATTATGTTATTCCGGGATATACATTGTCACGGTACAAAGTTTGGTCAAAATCCGTTCAGTAGTTTTTGCGTGATGCCCTAACAAACAAACAAACAAATAAACAAACAAAAATTTTAAAAACTGTTCTATCTTGTTTAGTTACTTATTTTAAGTCGCCCTGGTTGGTTTTTTTCAGAATATATTCAATGTACAGACTTTTTTGCATTTACGATTTTATTATATGTATAGAAGATTCCCTTAGTCGCCTTGTACGACATCCACGGGAAGAGTTGTAGTGGTTCTATTCTACTCTACCGGAAACCACACAGCAATAAATATATTATTTATTACTAGCTATTGCCCGCGACTTCGTCCGCACGGTCATATAAAAATGTACATTTGTGTTATAATCATTTTTCGTAGCAGTTTCATAGGGTGATTAGGGCTTTGGCAAGGATAGGACAATTCACAAATATAGCATTCAGACCGGGAACAACTTGTACAAAGTTGGGAATCGAACCCATGATTTTTGACGCTCGAGTCCAATGACCAAGCCACTAGGCGATGACAGCCTGTTTAATGTAGTCCGCTTTACAGTCTATCCTAACTTTTTTAATCAATTCCTAGTATTTTATATCCTAAGTCTAGAATGTGTTAGATATTCGCAATTCGTTGTTTGAAACAACGGTAGACTCTGGAGATAAAATGTCCTGGTTATGTTACACAATATCCAACTAGACAAGCCGTTTAACTTTACGACTCCCACACGACTTCTTCAAAATGTAGACCTACTCGACAAGTAATAACTTGTGTAAAGAGGCCGAACCACATCAAGTTTTCCAATGTCTTTCCAACGTTTAATCGACAACTGAATAACCTTTTGTTGGATAATGAATATTATTCCATAAATGAATTTTCTAAAAAATTAAATTGGTGGGCCCTCTGACGTTTAATTTAATTTGTGATAATTTAATACCAAGTGTATTTTTAAATTTTTATTTTAATATTATATACTGACATAGACAGTATGTTATATACTATGACATTATTTGAATTGTTGACATTGTAATTTATATTTTGTACATTATTTTATTTTTAGGCGATCCCTTTTACCATATTGGAATGACATGTAAAATTGAATTTTTAAGATGTAAAAGTGGAATAAATAAATCTAATCTAATCTAATCTGTCAACCTCAGGTGCACTTTGTCCCATTTTGGGCATTTTTGGTTCCTCAATGTAGGCGTATGCAAATTACGTAACACTATTTTGAGGAGGTCAGCAGTAATGGTCCTGGTAGGAAGGTAGGAAGTCAAGGCTCACGTCACGATTTTAAAACTGCCAGAATTAGATAAATTTCTGCATTCATCATCATCATGTCAGCCTTTAGACGTCCACTGCTGGACATAGGCCTTCCCCAATGAACGCCACCACACCCGGTCCTCCGCCCTCCGCATCCAGCCGCTTCCGGCCACCTTCTTTAGGTCGTCGGTCCATCTGGCGGCGGGGCATTTCTGCATTATCAAGCTCTAAATAATTAAAGAGACACCAAAGTTTACGATCACTAATTAATAGAATTCGAGGTTTACCCTCAAGCCAAGGTATAGAATACTTAATAATATGGCCAAGGTATGACGTGCCGTGTGATTCCCGGCTTAGAATAAGGCCACTCCATATTTCCCGTGTGTCGTCAAGGCGACTAAGGAATTGCACCAGGGACGGGCAGCAGCGTTCTCCTGTGTGTGTATGTTAAGATCATTACTGCGATCACCAATCCGCCTGCGTGCGGTGGTGGTGTTTAAGCGTGGTGATTATGGCAAATCCCCCAATGGACATCTAACCAAAAGTGGTATTCTATTGGGGAGGCCTATGTCCAGCAGTGGACGTATTAAGGCTGATGCTGATGACGTAGGTGTTCAACGCCCGTTCTATATCAATCAGTTGTAAAAACTACGAAAAAAATAACATCAAATTTTCGCTATCGGCAGCTCGCAATAGGGTCGCAATACCGGGCCTTTTTACTAATACCGGTATTTTCGGTATATTTTTGTATAAATCACCATATTCCAGTTTTTTCTTAATATTTTGAAAATTGTTTTAATATATTTAGACACTTGGACATTTCTTTTTTTAAAATATTGAAACACTAGCTGTGCCCGCGGCTCCGCTCGCGTGGACTACAGGATCCGCTCCCATTCCCACTTCGCTCCCTATCCCACTTCCACTCAGACTTCAAATCCAGGTCCAGGTCCAGGTCCAGGTCCAGGTCCAGGTCCAGGTCCAGGTCCAGGTCCAGGTCCAGGTATAGGTCCAGGTCCAAGTCCAGGTCCAGGTCCAGGTCCAGGTCCAGGTCCAGGTCCAGGTCCAGGTCCAGGTCCAGGTCCAGGCCAAGTCCAGGTCCAGGTCCGGTTCCGCTCCTGCTCCCCTCCCGCTCCCCTCCCATCCCACCCCCCACGCCCACTCCCACTCCCACTCCCAGTCCCACTCCCACTCCCACTCCCACTCCCACTCCCACTCCCACTCGCAGCTCCAAATGTAATAATCCAAACTCATCGCAATCTGAATAGTAAGGTACGGAAATACTACTTTAAGCAATATATTGCATAATAACCTTACCTAACTAATGTATTTGAAAACTAAAAATATCTATAACTTTTGATTGAGTTAGCCGATTGCGATGAAATAAAGACTAAATGTTAAGTTAAGTTAAGCACCATGTTTTTGTGAAAAGTCCATCAAAATCCGTTCAGTAGTTTTTAAGTGATGCGTGCACAAACTCACAGACAAACAGACAAACAGACAAACAGACAAAAATTTCAAAAATGATCGAAATGTGTTCTGTTGCTTATCCTTAGACCCCCCAATTTGGTTTTTTGCAAATATCTTCAATGTACAGACACGCGAAGTTTACGATTTTATTTATTAGATTACAGATTATTATTCCATTACGTTACAATAACTTTTATGGTATAGATAAAACAGGCATTCCTCTCTCTAGCGTTCCCTTACATTCCATCCGTATATAACTTTATAGGGGAAAATTTTACCAGTCATACAAAAAAATTACGTATATTGCAAGAAAAATACATTTAATGAATCAAATTCAGTATAATAGTAGTAGACTCATTACGTCATCGTCGTCTAAAAATAAATTACAAAATAAACATAAAATTGGCTTATAAATTAAACTAAAAAATTTCCTAATTAAATAGAAATAATAAATCACAATAGAAAATGTATAAGTAGGATGGTGTGGTTTCCGGTAGAGTATAATAGGACCACTCCAACTCTTCCCGTGGATGTCGTACAAGGCGACTAAGGGAATACATTATAAAACATCAATCAGGCCTCCCCAACCCGTCTGGCCAGCGCGGGGAGTGTAGGCCAAATCCTCCGTCTGTCTCCGGCAGATGAGAGAGGGTTGTGCTCCTGCAGAGGAGACAAAAATAACCTGATGATGATGAAGTAGGATAGTAGTGTATACCAAAAATCCAGGTTTCCGGTATTTTGAAGGATTGGTTTGGATACCGATATTTTCGCGATTCGGGATACCACTTTGCGACCCATCAGCAGTAGCGTAACGAAAGGAGTCTCACAATTAGTGCTCACAAACTTCGCTGTCTCTCTCATTATTATGTACAGAATTGTTCTCGGCATTCTGAAATACAATTATTCTAACCGGTACCCCAACTTCCACGTCCGACGAGGGTAAATGGAATTACCAACTGTTTTCATTCAAATTCCGCTCCACTTGATTCGTTCAATTTTTAAAAGTTTTCTAGGTCATCGATTTTATGTCCTAAACTATACTATACACGCCTACATTATTAAACAGAGTGTAACTAATATTATACAGGGAGTATTAAACAAAATACCAATATTGGAGAACTTTTGTTTAGAAAGTTATTCGGAAATCAAAACTATAATTTCCAAAAATCCTACTAATATTATAAATGTGAAAGTTTAGATATTTGGATATTTGTTACTCAATCACTCTTCAACCACTCGAAGGATCGTAATGAAACTTGGCACACATATAAGTTAGGTCCTGGAATAGGACATAGGATAGTTTTTATCCCGAAAAAACATCCCATTCCTATGGGAAATACATAATAATTTGTGATGTTAAGTTGTCCACGCGGACGAAGTCGCGCGCAACAGCTAGAATATTATAAAGATACATTTATTTTGAATGGCAAGTCAAAGGAGAGGAATAAAATCTCTATGATCGTTTACGGGTTATTATATACATAGTATGTTATTCCGAATAACTTTTCAAGTAAACGAGGATCGAAGGTAACCGTATATCGGAATGCCCGAGCTGAAATGGCAGTGGGCAGGGCACATCTGTCGCCGTTGGGGCCGATGGAACGAAGGTGAAGAAGGTGGCTTGTCACGGTGGAAGGTCACTTCACTACAAGCATTTCTTTGGTCATTTATTTGAGTTTCCCTACCTTGACCCTTAAGAGGTTCATCATCATCAGATTATTTTTGTCTCCACTGCAGGAGCACAACCCTCTCTCATCTGCCGGAGACAGACGGAGGATTTGGCCTACACTCCCCGCGCTGGCCAGACGGGTTGGGGAGGCCTGATTGATGTTTTATAATGTATTCCCTTAGTCGCCTTGTACGACATCCACGGGAAGAGTTGGAGTGGTCCTATTCTACTCTACAGGAAACCACACGGCAGATCGTCGTATACACACTAACAAAGAACTGAAAACTAAACAAACCATATGTTGGAACTATATAATGAAACTGCAACATTTCTCCTTTGAACCGTGGAAAACATGTAATTTCTTCTAAACCTATACATGCAACGGAAGTGGCACCATCAAAGCGAAACTCACTCGATTTTCACTTGAATTTTGGTATTCATATGATGAAATTAATGTGTCCAATGAGACAATGCTAAAACAATGTAATTCATTCGTAAGTTGATAAAAAAAATCAACTAACAAAGGATTACTTCTGAAAACTGAAATAGTAACTTACCTGAAGGAGTACTGGGTAGATTTTTGATCTCTTGTAGTTACAAAGACTTACCTTAAAAACAACAAAAAAAAATATTGATTGGTTATAGGATACTAAAGCCAAGCACAATAAAATTATAAGTGCAAATACACTTTATTGCATACATTTGCAATTTTTTGAGGTCAAAATAGTATAATTTAGGCTGTTTTATAGCTTTCCAGACAAGCTTTGGGTTAAAGATATTATACCAGACAAATGTAAGTTGTGCTGTTTTGGAAACTTAAAGATAAATAATTACTTATATGACTGTAGCAAATAAGTATTACACACATAAATTACATACAATTTAGTAATGCCGTTTTCAGGTGATTAAATTAGAAATGACTTTTGGCCAGACCTGATTTTTTCTTAACATGAAATACAATACAAGAAAATTGTTTTACAAACTTATTACAAAGGCACTCTATCTACATAAACTGAAAAGTAACAGTTTACAGTTTATTGTGACTAAAAGAAACCTCTATTTTTTGCTGAACAATTATTCCCATACTTGTTTTCACCCCGTTGTTATAAAAAAACTTTAAAGAATTTGGTGTTTTAATGGCATTTTTATGACTTTAAATTATATGGTAATGAGATACGTGAGTTAAAGTGTGAGTTTCCATGATACCGCTTGCAAGTGTGTTAAGGGAAGACGTTACTCCATTTATTGCATCTCAACACCAATAACCTTTTTTATAGCTTTTAGAAAAAAGTTCAAGCATACTAGATTTACATTGAATTGTATTAGTTCCACTCGCATGTACTACAGAATTACGTTAGGTACTGCCTTTTTACTTGTTACCTAACGTAACAAAATATATTAAAAAAAAATGGCCTCTCTGGTCAGTTTTTTTTATATTTATTTACATTACGTACTTATCCATGAATTAAAAAAACACTACGGGTATTTGATAAGGGTATTTCGAGTTATAAGCACACTAACGAACAGACAGAGAGTTTAGTTTATAATAAAACCCGTAACTACGACAAGCTACATAAGATGCCATAATATTTTTTTTATTTTTTATTAAATTAATGTCGACTTAACCTAGAGTTCTTAATGTCCCAAAAGATGGAAATAAAAGAGTATGAATTTAATAATAATGTATAGGATAAGTATCTGTAATTCTGCTGTAAGTTTTTTTTTAAATGCTACAGGTTTTCTTAAACGAACTAAATCCGAAATTTTTGTCTGTTGTCTTTATTAGTAATTAAACAGTTAAATAAACGCGAGTTTGATGTGAAAAAAGTGAGTTTTCGTAGTACCACTTGGTAAGGGGGTAATGAAAAGATGAGATAGCCACCTCTGTTGCATCCCGACGTATAAAAGAGCTTTTTATTCTCTAAATGGCTGAGCTAAATGTTCTTTCCTGCTCCGTTATATCCTCTAACTTTTCGTTTGGATTTTAAAAGTGTTTTACTGGTAACATTTTCTTAGTTTAATTTTAGTAACAACAGTATTTGGAAATGAAATTTGATTAGTATGGTGAAACTGGGGTGGGTGGTGGAGGTGGGAGCAGGAGCGAGAGGGAACGAAAGCAGGAAGGGTGGGGGGAGAAGGGGTTTAACACAAAGTTTTTTTTTAAACTAGCTGTGCTTGCGGCTCTGCACGCGTGTATTACAGAATTCGCTCCCGCCCCCAATCCTACTCTAATTCTAACTACCACGCGCACGCCCACGCCACGCCCACTACAGCTCCAAATATAGTCCTAACACAACGCAATCTGAATTGCACCGAACATTATAATTATACTTCTTTGGTATATTGCACACCTACTAATTTATTTGAAAACTATAAATTCCCATAACTTTTGATTGAGTAAGCCGATTGCGATGAAATAAAAACTAAATGTTACTCTAAGTTAAGCCCTATGTATCTTTGAAAAGTTCATCAAAATCGTTTCAGTCGTTTTTACGTGATGCGTGCACAAACATGATCTTAATGTGTTCTGTTACTTATCCTTAGACCCCTATTTTTTTATTTATTAGATACTAGCTGTGCCCGCGACTCCGCTCGCGTGACCTACAGAATCCGCCCCCGTTCCCACTTCCGCTCCCGTTCTCTCCCCACTTCTACTTCCACTCCCACTCAGACTTCATTCAGTAGTTTTTGCGTGATGCGGTAACAAAAATGCATACAGACAGACAAAAAGACAGACAGACAAAAATTTAAAAAAAAATGTTTTAGCTTCTATTGGCCCTATAAAGACCCCTCATACAATATATTTTTTAAATATCTCCCATGTACAGACAGACCAGTTACAGTTTTATTATAAGTATAGATTAGATTCTCTGCTCTCGCCATACGCACAAAATTATCACCAAGAACATAAAATCACTAACTTAATTATTACGCAAACATGACTATTACAATAAAACAATCCATTCCAGTTGCTGCCAAAGTAATAGAGCCCGACACGAAAGCTCTAAAAAACAACACTTAATTCCCGTTAATTTCTAAACAAAGGGAAGATTCCGCGGCGCGTATTAGGGCTGCCACAGCCTGATCTGATTTTTAGGTCGTTTCCGGTATTTTGGCAACGTCATCTTTTCGGGTCAAGCTTGGCTGTACATTGTTTCGCATATCTTGTAATTCTATGGTTCATTTACAAACTGGAACGACATATAAAAATATAAATACAAATCTATCCGTTAAACTCAACACCCTTTTTTTTCTCAGGTAAATATTCAATAACTTCAATATCTTAGTCTATAGTTATTGATTAGTCAAAGCCGTGGTCGAATGCACTCGAATGCCTCACGTTCATGAGGTCGTGGGTTCAAACGCAGCTAGTACCAATGATGTTTTCGAAACTTAAGTACGATTTATTTAAGGCTTCTCGGTAAAAAAAAACATGGTAAGGAAACCTGCATATGCCAAAGAAGAAATTCTAAGGCGTATGTGAAGTCCACCAAATCAGCTTGGGCAACGTTGGTGGTGGGGTGGGTACAAAAGAGCCTGAAGGGTTGAAGTGTTGCTAGGTATTCCGGTCCCCTAAGAAAAGATATTTTAGTCAGATTCCATACACTTATGGCCCCGTGCTTTCTTCATCCTTCAGGGAAATCCTGACGTAGCGCGCTCAGCTGATAATTTTCACAATGTCTCCGCATGCTCTTCTAACAATACATTATGTTAATACCTTCACACCCAGTGAACACACGCCTACTAAATGAACAATAAGGTTGTATATCTTAAATATATTACCAGTAGTTATTTTTACCTCTAAGAGTTTGAAGTTATTGTTATGATTTTAACTTCTGTTCCAAAACGCTCCACTGCTCTCAAACAGATATCGTGACGTCACGCTGTTTGTAAATAAATATTCGATTCCAATTATTGATATTATTTAAGGACATTATGACATACATAAGACATCACGGACTCTGAATTCGCGTTTCAAATAACTTTCTCTACAAAATAATATATATATATTAATACTGATTTACAAAATCACAGAGAAAATTTCGTGACAATGAATTGATTTTTATTTGTTTATAGTACTTACTATATTTTTTCATATTTCGTAATTTAACATCATCATCATCAGGTTATTTTTGTCTCCACTGCAGGAGTACAACCCTCTCTCATCAGCCGGAGACAGACGGAGGATTTGGCCTACACTCCCCGCGCTAGCCAGACGGGTTGGGGAGGCCTGATTGATGTTTTATAATGTATTCCCTTGGTCGCCTTGTGCGACATCCACGGGAAGAGTTGGAGTGGTCCTATTCTACTCTACCGGAAACCACACGGCAACTTAACATGACTAGTATATATACGATATCTCAGAATAAGTGCTAGTACAAGTACTGAAGATGCACTTCGTTCAATTTCTCAAAATTTTTTGAGTCTCAAGCTCAATTTCTCAATTGCCGTGTGGTTTCCGGTAGAGTAGAATAGGACCACTCCAACTCTTCCCGTGGATGTCGTACAAGGCGACTGAGGGAATACATTATAAAACATCAATCAGGCCTCCCCAACCAGTCTGACCAGCGCGGGGAGTGTAGGCCAAATCCTCCGACTGTCTCCGGCTGATGAGAGAGGGTTGTACTCCTGCAGTGGAGACAAAAATAACCTAATGATGATGATTTTCTCAAAAACTACAAAATTCAATGAAATTAAATATTACGCGCATGGAACAAACTAAATCACGTACACTTTGATATTCAACTGGGGCTGATGGTACCTACGCTTTCGAATTGTGGAGCGGCGGGGGACTGACTCAAGTGCGTCACATCGCTCTCGCCTCCGCGTAGGTCTAATGGCCTAATGGTATGAAGATTTAGAGATATTAAAATTTAATGTACGAAATAGAATCTTTTGACACTGGGTAAATTGTAATCACCTCCCGACCCTAACATGTAGGTATGTCTTCACACGATTGGAACCTTCGAATCTCAATCATTTCATTAGGGCAATGCTATATTTTTTCCACAAAGAGTAACCCTGTACACGCGTAACAACTGGTAGAAGTTATATAAACTTCAAAAATAGAATTTCAGCGTCGCAACCCGGTTTACGAGCTGGCTCGTAAAAAGGGGGTGGAATCTCCCGGCCGTAACGGGTGTAGAGCATATTTTCACCTTTATTTATCAAACATATAGTTAACAGACTATGTTTAATGTTACGTATTTGTTTTTTGTTAATAATGGAAATTATTAATAACTTTGAAATCTATTTAATTTAATCAATTTATCAATTAATGAATGCATTACATGAGTCAGGAATACAAGGCTAATTTATTTGTTTTTTTTTGTATCAACACTTCCCCCCTCCCCTCCCCTCTTGCCTCCCTTCGTGTAACTAATTTATACAACAAAATAAATGCTTAATCCCGCTCCACCTCCCGTCTATGACGTCATCCAGCACTGAAAAGCTGCCATTTGAAACCGATACAATTTTACATTACAATCATCATCAGCGTGTGTAAGCGAGTTACATATGTATATTATTTTTAAGAGTTTATATAAGGCTGTTAAAAATGTATTGCTGTTAAAATGTCCACGGGGAATGAGGTATGGTGAGGTAGGTAACGTCAAACGTAAGTATCGCATAGCACTATTATATTACTGTCAAAGCCCAATTAGCACACTGGTGTAATATGCAGCTATTCTATAGCTCATAGGTCTATAATGGGCGTATATCATATATCGCCTACAATAGTGGCACATCTCAAAAATTGGGCTTCTGCAATTTAACATCAAATTTTGAATCTTAATGTCATACTCTATCTTATGCAACTGAAAAGAACAAGTAGTAACTTAAGTGTCTTTGTTGCGTAACATAGAGTATGACATTAAGATTCAAAATTTGTTTGGCAGAAGCCCAATTTTTGAGATGTGCCACTATTGTATTGAGTACCTAGGCGATATATACCCCCACTATGGACTTGCTTATGGCTTATGACTGCTTATTTCGCCTGTGTGTTAGTTGGGAGGTCCTTTAACTCGGTAACTTTAGACCAGTAGTTTCCAAAGTAGTCCAGATGGACCCCCAGGGGTCCACGGGAAACTCGACGGGAGTCTTCACATTTTTGTCGAGTTTTGGGAACATGGTTGAAATGTAGCAGCAAAACCACCAGAACCAGCAAAATTTTGAAAGTGATCTATGAGAAAAAAAGTCTGCGAACCTCTGCTTTAGACAGACAGACCTTACATGTAAAACGCATGACATTCAAACTAAACACCCGTTACATAACTTGAGTAACATCTCGCAACACCAAGTTTGATTACTTACACATAACTTAGACGAGCCGATGTAATGGATGATATCCCCTTATACCCCCATATCAAATGTAACAATCGTAGTTCCAGAAATGGAGTTAGGAATAACCTATATAGGTTATGGGGCCGTAATTTTATTAATGATCATCAGGCTGAAAGAGTTCACTGCTGGACATAGGCCCCTCCCAAGGTGCGCCACTGAACCCGGTCCTCGGCTTCTCATCCAGTCACTACCAGTCGCCTTGCGCAGATCGTAGCTCCATCTAGCCCGGGGGCGTCCAACACTACGCCTGCCCCGGCCTCCACTTGCGAACTCGTTTACATATTTCCATATTTTTCTCCATCATTATTAGATTATTCTCCATCATTATTCCTAGGCAATTTTATACATAAGTTCAAAATTCTTAATCGGTCCAGTAGTTTTCGAGTTAACCGGCGGACAAACATACAAACAGACAGACAGGCAAAAAACTTCGTTATAAGTGTTTTAAGTTTTGAGGACCCCAAAAAAATAATCATATTTGAATAGGACACACATTCTACAAACGCGCTCCAGCTCCTAGATCTGCGATGCTCAACAAGTCTGCCCAGCATGGTCATTATGGGCAAAACTCCCCCATGAGCAATGTGGCGTTCATTTGGGAAGGCCTATGTCCAGCTGTGGACGTCTACAGCCGTCGACGGCTGTTATGATGATGACTTCAGCTAGAGTCCAGAATATTTCCCTTCATCAAAATACAATTGATTTGTATCTGGAAGCGCAGAAGGCGCTAACCTGCCTGCGGCCGGCTCTGTCCCCCTAAGCCGAACATATCAGGACATTAGTCGGAGGTTTGATAAATGATCATATGAGCGGAAATACGCGAGACCAGAAGATAAGCGAGCGGTTTTTTGGGTTCCGTCGGTAAATCGAACCTTTATTAATAGTATGTCCGTCACTATATAGGTCAGGAGATATATCTTGATACGAATTGGGTCGGATTTAAAATATTTTTCATTACTCATCTGAAGTTGCTGAGGAGCGGGTTGAAAGTAATACTTTTCAGCCCTAGGGAGAATAGATTTAAACTGACAGCTGTCAAATTATAAAAAAAATAGTTCTATCAACGATCTCTATGTACTACTAGGTGGAGCGTTCCAAACAATCGCTCTGTTCCACGCAAGTAGCCACAACTCTTTCACATTCACAATGAAACTTGTGCAGTTACTACGCAGAACATTTAATTATTACTAAATATTGACGATACGGTTAAATAATGTGAATGTGAAAGATTTGTGGCTACTTGCGTGGAACAGAGCGATTGTTTGGAACGCTCCATCTAGTAGTAAATAGATATCGTTGAGTTCTATTTTCACATTTCTATTGAAATCATGTTCCATCTTTCTATACAATTGATGTAAAATTGAAATTGAATTATACTTTTCTTGTATTCGTAATGAAAAGCACAGTATTTACCTCGGGTTAAAGACTTATTTAGTCCCTCGGATTCGTGAACGCAATAAAGATCTTAATATACACAGGAAAACGCTCCTGCCCATCCCTGATGCAATCCCTTAGTCGCCTTCACGACACCCACGGGAAGATTGGGGGTGGCCCTATTCTAAGCCGGGAACTACACGGCTCAGACAGGTCAGATTATTACGATCTTCGCACGTCCGTCCAGCGTATTGTTTGCTCTTTAAAACCTAGGGTCAGTGTTTCTACACTTCTTTCTGTTAAAAAAACATCTAATAAATAAAATCGTAAACATCGCGTGTCTGTACATTGAACATATTTGCAAAAAAAAATTAGGGGTCTACGGATAAGTAATAGAACACATTTCAATCATTTTTGGATTTTTGTCTGTTTGTCTGTGAGTTTGTGCACGCATCACTTAAAAACTACTGAACGGATCTTGATGGACTTTTCACAAAAACATGGGGCTTAACTTAACTTAACATTTAGTCTTTATTTCATTTCATCGAAGCGGGAGCGGGAGTGGTAATGGGAGCGGATTCTGTAGTTCACGCGAGCGGAGCCGCGGGCACTGCTAGTTTAATAATATTATCGTGTATTCAGGTTATAACATCTACCTGACTACAGCATACAATACATACATACATCATGCCTTGGTCTCAGAGGGGTAGGCAGAGACGATGTACTGCCACTTTGCGCGATCCTGACAAACCTCACTAGCCTCCCTCCCTTCATCAACCTTTTCATGCATCTCCTTTTATTCTTCTCACTGCAGACCACTGCTTTATTGAGGACGTCACCAACTTGATTATTGAACGTCCTCCTAGGACCACCTCTATCTGTAGTTCTTTGCATATTCGCGCTTTAAATTTATTTTGTCACAGCATACAATGCATCCCAAAATATGCGGTTCCAAATATCCGCATTTTCCTGGAAGCATCAAGGGAGCATCTCCATTTATTCACGCCATATAACCCACGTGCCGCGTCCGTGAATATTCATATTTCAAAACAGCCAGACACAAAGCCAGCAGGAAATAGGATGAAATGAAACTTTCAATCTTCACTCAACTATACTGATTTGTTTCTCTGCTTCACTTCCATTTGCTAGAGGGGGAAGTGGGAACTCTTTTCATCATCCGAAATTACTACCACTGCTGAACACAAGCCTCTCTGAATGCCACTTTTGGTAGGCTGTCTATTGGAGGATTTGCCATAATCACCACGCTTGGCAGGCGGATTGGTGATCGCAGTAATGATCTTAATATACACTGGAGAACGCTGCTGACCGTCCCTGAATCTACGAGAAGATTGGGGTGGCCCTATTAAAACAAAACTCATGTTTTATATTAATAGTGCCAACCCTGACTGACAGTCTCCTCCTACGGTACTCCCCCACTGTAGGCTGCTATCCACTTATATTTATTACCAAGAACCAGTCAAAAAATCATCTACAAGTCTGAAATGAAAATGATATATCACTTTGATGAAAAATTCTTAAATTCCAACTGTAGGGCATTCAGTCTTCCGCACATTCAGCTGGTTTTAGACCGTTCCGCGTTTTGTGTAATGGAAGTAGGCACGCTAATGTAATTGAGTGTTTTTTTAGTTTTGCCCTGTTAAATAAAAGAAACTCTAGGTTATTAAAGTTAGGCTGATATTAGATTGATGCGAATATTCCGCGCGGATGACGTAAGGTACTGTTTTTGTAAAACCATTGTCCAATGAGGTAGCTAAAGATATTACCGATCAGCTGAGTTCAAGTAAACAGACTTTGAAACCTATGTTATAGGGAGAAGGTGTTTTTTTAATAAACATCCCCCTATTCCAGGTCGTTTGGTCACAGTTCGTTTTCAATATGTTTAAATCTACACTACACTTTATTTCACAAGTAGAAATTTACATACATACATACATAATGCTCACGCCTTGGTCCCAGAGGGGTAGGCAGAGACAATGTATCGCGCGATCCAATGCCGCAAAGCGACTTTCCTACGCCCGTTTTTCGCCCCGTGATTCCCCTTGACGTGATGTGTTGCGAACAACATCGCCGCCTCCGTGTTGAGGTACCACGACTAGCTAGGGAAATAATATCAATTTCCCTAGATAATTATTTCCCTAGATAATCCACGATTATCTAGGGAAATAATTGTCCA
The DNA here is from genome assembly GCA_947086405.1 of Esperia sulphurella. Lineage (NCBI taxonomy): Eukaryota > Metazoa > Arthropoda > Insecta > Lepidoptera > Oecophoridae > Esperia > Esperia sulphurella. The sequence continues at coordinate 2,059,276 of OX352270.1, read as the reverse complement.
CCTCCTCAGAGCCCCCGCATGACTAGGTAAGGCTAACAGTGCCCGGAGTTCGCCCAGCTCCGGGATGTCAGCATGATTACGACCAGGTGAGATAGAAAATAAAATAGTACACTTTAGGCGGACTTATCGCTTGAAGCGCTTTCTTCCAGACAAAATATGTTAATATATATTAACTACTATTATTAAGGCTACATACTTTGCTGTGTGGTTTCCGGTAGAGTAGTATAGGACCACTCCAACTCTTCCCCTGGATGTCGTACAAGGCGACTAAGGGAATACATAATAAAACATCAATCAGGCCTCCCCAACCCGCCTGGCCAGCGCGGGGAGTGTAGGCCATATCTTACGTCTGTCTCCTGTAGATGAGAGAGGGTTGTGCTCCTGCAGTGGAGACAAAAATAACCTGATGATGATGATGATGATTTGTCACTCACACGTATTTAATTTACCATAAAATTTCTATGACAATAAACCATTATTCTCTATCTCCAGTCCACCAACCCACACTGGGCATTAAGCTGTAAGTTAGAAAGAGAAGCAGTTATATTGTTGACGTGCAACGCTGTCTCTCTCTAGATCGACTATATTCGTACACTGGGTGCGGTAGCCCTACAACAATTTACGCATACACATACGTGTACGGAGAGGCTTGTGCGCATATTATAGTAGATAATTAAATCTGTTTACTTGTACAGCCCAATTGGAATTTCTCCTTGTAAAAGTAAGCCAAGTCTGCCAACTTTTAGGTCGACATTTAAGTCGCCAGCAGGCGTTTTATGAAGCTATTTAACCATTCGTGACTGTGTGTTTTCGGTGGATTCTTTCAGTGTGGACGGTATGCCTATAAAATTAAGTTACAAGTTTATTTCCCTGAAATGGCGACGGGGCGGTCTTTTTTCGCATTTAAACGATGCCTTTAGAAACAAGGTTCAAATACTATTACTGCACCTCCTTTCAGCATACTTTAAACAAACCCCCGGTACTTCATACAAACGATTTAATCTAATAAATAAAATCGTAAACTTCGCGTGTCTGCACATTGAAGATATTTGCATTAAAAAATATTGGGGCGTCTAAGGATAAGCAACAGAACACATTTCGATCATTTTTGAAATTTTTGTCTGTTTATCTGTTTGTCTTTGAGTTTGTGCACGCATCACTTAAAAAGTAATGAACAGATTTTGATGGACTTTTCGAAGAAACATGGGGCTTAACTTAATTTAATATTTAGTCTTTATTTCATCGCAATCGGTTTACTCAATCAAGAGTTATGGACATTTTTAGTTTTCAAATACATTAGTAGGTAAGTTTATTATGCAATATATTGCATAATAGTATTTGCATACTATTCAGATTGCGATGAGATTGGACTACATTTGGAGCTAGTAGTGGGAATGGGAGTGGGCGTGGGCGTCGGAAAAGGGGAGTGGGTGTGGTAGTGTAGTAGTGCGGAGGCGGAGGCGGGAATGGGAGCGGATTCTGTGGTTCACGCGAGCGAAGCCGCGGGCACAGCTAGTTAATTACTAAAATTACAGGTGCACCCGCCTGTCGTTACACGTTTGTGTGTGCGCGTAAATTATCGTAGGGCTACTGCACCCACCGCGAATATAGTCGATCGAGAGGGGGACAGCGTTATACGTCAACATAAGTGCTTCTCTTTCTAACTTATAGCATATATTGCGAGAGAGATAAATGGCGGGGGCAGTTGATATTGGAGGTTAGGGTTACTAATAAAATACTCTATTATCGATTTAAATGTATATGATTATAGTAATCGATATTTAATATAGGAGAGGTGTGTGCGTGTTCTCTATTGTAGGACACAGTCGAGACAAGAGCTAAAGCAGTGCTATACCCTTCAGGCTTCATCTACCTATATGAAATAAGAGCCTGTTAATATAAACAACGTGTATGAAAGAGAAGCACTCTCTATTTGTTAGAGTGAGATAGATTCATTTTTGATATATTCCAACAGTTGAGTGTCGATACTTTACATAGTAATATTTGAGAGTAGGTAATCCTATTTCCCAATAGTGAAATGTTGTAGCCAATGGTTATTTAATTAAATTAAATTATATACGGTGATAAGAAAAAGCCTGTGGATATTTTGAGGACATACTCTGTAATCGAAATAAAAAATATACGTTCCCATTCCCCGCCACGACTAGTCTTTTTAAAACGCGTTCTGACAGAGATATTCAATTTTCTAATTATTAAAATAGACTGAATCGATATACTTAGAAATAAACGTAGAATTTAGTTTGTCCTTCTGCATAAGAAATTAATTCGTTAATTTCACAGTAGCCGATATCTCCAAATTCATGGTTCTCTTGTTTTTGTGTATAATTTACGGTCATTTGGCATAATAAATGAGCTCACGCAATTTCCTACAGATCGTCGACACGGGTTATTGTTGCTGAAGGCTGTAATTTTATAATTTTAAGCTTTATTAAATTAAGTTTATTGTCTTTAATTTTCGTTAATAGTCAGGATTTGGCTTTCTAACGGTAAGTATACAACCACAAGGCAAGCCGCAATTCTTTGATTATAGAAAAGAAAGTTTTGCTAAAAATAAAAACAATAATTTTAATTGACTGAACAACTTTGCTGACTTTTAACACTGCGCTTTGGTCTAATGTCTATTCCAAAATATAAATAAATAAATCCTACTTAATATTAATTAATTATTATTATTATAAATGTGAAAGTTTGGATATTTGGATGTTTGTTACTCAATCACGCTTCAACCACTGGACGGATCGTGATGAGACTTGGCACACATATAGGTTAATTCCTGGAATAGGACATAGAATAGTTTTCTATCACGAAAAAACATTCCATTTCTACGGGAAATACATAATAATTTGTGATGTTAAGTTGTCCACGCGGACAAAGTCGCGGGCAACAGCTAGTATTACATATATACATACACTTGTCTAGTCCTAAACTAGGATTTTCTCCTTTACTATGGAAATTCGACAAGGACAGGATATTCACAAATATTGTACAAATGTACATTCCCAGTGGCAACCAAACCCACGGCCAATGGCACTCGAGCCGAACAACCAAGCCACTAAACCAATGAAAACTTTATTATATCATTTACCACGGTTAAGTACTTTGTTGACATTCCTAATTTTTTTATAAATCGTTTAGCTCACGACAGCACGCTCCATACATACATAATGCTCACGCCTTGGTCCCAGAGGGGTAGGCAGAGACGATGCATCGCCACTGCGCAATCTAATGTCGCAAAGTAGGCTTCCTTCGCCCGCTTTTCGCCCCGTGATACGTGATGTGTTGCGAACAGCATCGCCGCCTTGTTGAGGTACCACGATTAGCTAGGGAAATAATTGTCCACCTCATCAGAGTCCCGGCACGCTCCACTCTTACTATAAATCGCTTACATGTCATTGTATGCGTTATATTGTTACTGTATTAGTTCTATCGTTACGCACTAGTCATCAATGTGTGACTGACGTTCGGATTAACTCCCTGCGTCCCGGGCTCACCCCTCGCGAAAGTAGGGGGGCGGGCCATCGTGATTTGAACGACCTAAAGTCTCGTGCTGCCTTTTGTAGCCATATCCCGCTGGTGGAAAAGCAAGGTGCGAGGATGACACGTATTTATTTCCTGAATTTATATCCACTTGAAACTTGAACAACATAACTCGAGTATAAGCTGAGAAGCTCAAATCCTCTGCAAAAATATTAATAAAATTATTACGATTCAGCAATTACTTACACAAGCCACTGGCGTCACTTTACTAAATGCCCAGCCAATTAGCATAATCCGATTACTAGAGCCTGCGACACTAAGCAACGGTACAAGTAGGAAAGCCGACATTTTAGGTTCCGTCCTAAATAAACATGATCCTACTACGTTAAGGCTTGTTTACACTGAGACAGTGTAATGGAAAGATAGGGGCAGTAGCAATGATACATATATATAATGTTAGTAGCATGTACGAGTATGTATATAGATCGCTATATTTCTCTAAATCGCTTACATTTTCTTTCACATTCGTTAGTGTGTTAGTTCTGTCGTTACTCACTAATCTTCAATGTGTGCTCTTACGAAAAGTAATTAAGTCAATTGTCCGTCTAATTCTCGATCAGATAACTTTTTATACATACTAACAATGACCTGTGCACGCCATAGTCCACCACGAGGCCTGGACTTTAAGCGTTAGATAGATAGGCCATAATATATTCATAGCTACGAGTCTATTCCTTCAGAAACAAACATATGAAACAGGTCCCCTACATGTCGGTGTCACACGTTAGACACTTGTATATGTAACTCAGCCCTTAATAGACCTACTGATAATTTATTTTAGATCTCAGTTCAGATCTCGCAATGATGATGAAAGTCTATTATACTTTCAACTAGCAGACAACGCTTTTCTGGAAAAGTTGTCTGGAAGAAATTGCTTAGGATAAGACCTCCTAGATCTGTGTATTTCTTATCGCGCAATAAGAGTAATTGAATTGAAAACCCTTCGAACTCTGAACCTTTGTAACGTTATTACCCACTCAGTGTTTATAAATTACCTTTTAAATTTATTTGTTTGTTTTAAGCGTGGATTTAAAAAGAAAAATGGATCAAAGGAAGTAACTGTATTATCCAACAACCTTTCTACTGTCCTAATGTAAACTTGGCTTAATTGATTTCCGGTTGTATAATTCACAGCGACTCCTTCGAAGGGGTTAAGGGGTCTATGTTAGACAGTAGGGCGTTTATTAGAGTAAACGGTATTAACGATAAAATCTTAAATTAGTTACGGAATGTCTTTATGGCCTAATTTCACGTAATAAAATGAAGGTAATTTAACTTGGAAAATTACTTTTTTTATATTCACAGTAAAATACAATACAAGACAGACATAGTAAATAAATTGTAAACAAAATGATATCAAAAAATCGATAAAGCGGGCGCGCTCCGTAATTTTCCTGAAATATATAGAAAAAGTCGTACAAGACGACTAAGGGAATACATTATAAAACATCAATCAGGCCTCCCCAACCTCTCTGGCCAGCACGGGGAGTGTAGGCCAAATCCTCCGGCTGTCTCCGACAGATGAAGTAGGGTTGTGCTGCAGTGGAGACAAAAATAACCGGATGATGATGATGATGATATAGAAAAGGAAAGTTTTCCTTGGTATTGCGTAATTTTCAAATAGATAGACAGACATACCAAAAATAAAATCGCTATAAGAGAATCAGTTTTGAGGGATTCCTCAAAATCAGGAAATCCCACTTAATAATATAAATGTGAAAGTTTGGATGTTTGAATTCAATCACGCTTCAACCATTGGATGGATCGGGATGAAACTTGGGCACACATATAGGTCAGGTCCTGGAATAGGACATAGGATAGTTTTTATCCCGAAAAAACATCTCATTCCTACGGGAAACCAAATTAATCGTTTTTAACGATGTGTAAATATCGAAATCTGCGCGCACGAAGCCGCGGGCAAAAGCTAGTAATTAATTAAAATCTAGTATCTACAGTTATCATATATTCTAATACATATGTCCTGACAAAGTAATTTTACAGGGCGAATGTGGAAGGAACTACAGCTAGAGGTCGTCCTAGGAGGACGTTCAAGGATCAAATTAGTAACGTCCTCAAAAAGGCTGGGGTCCGCAGTGAGAAGAATAAAAGTGAGTGAGGTTAGTGAGGTGCGCAAAGAGGCGATACCTACATCGTCTCTGCCTTCCCCTCTGCGACCCAGGCATGAGCATTATGTATGTTAATCAGCATTAAAAAAATCGCGTGAACCCAACCAACGACGCTAAAACGTAATTTCCATATGTTTTCAAATCTTTATAAATATGAAAACCACTCTCAAACTGAAACTCACGTTTATACAAAAACTATTAAGTGATACACGCGAAATACCTATTTCGGGGGTCGAGACTGGGTCAAAAACGTCCATCCTCACTTGAACTCCACTTACTTTCTCAAAACACTAACAGGAGGATCAATTTATGTTGGCCTGTTAATCCTCCTGAAAACTATTTTCAGTGAAGTTAAAGGATATTAAACCTTGGGTCATTTGTGTTAAGTGTTCATTGAGTAACAGTAATGGTTGGTGTTTATTACGTAATGTTACGTTGGACGCCGTTGTGATTTTTCTTTTAATTAATTCTGGTAATATTGGAATTATTATGTAATTGGAATGTATGCAGCTAGTGCTGTAAATTTACTAGTACATTTTAGTCACAGTATAGTACGAGTACTAAGGAGGTTTACTCCTTGCCCCCCGCCGATTCTACTTCCCCCCACCTCAATTACCGACTGGTTACAAAAAACCTGTTTATACCAACCACCTGTCAATACGCATCAGTGTTTGTGCGTAAATTAATTAGGGCTGCAGCTGCACCGAGCACGCGAGCACAGTCGATCGAGAGAGGGACAAAGTTATTCATCAACAACATAAGTGCTTCTCTTTCTAACTTATTTAACGTGCTCTATTTTGAGGGCGTCGTTAAACTGACGGGGAGGGGAGGTCGCTTCTTTACGTAGTCAAATATAATACTAACTTATCATAAATGATTATGTATTTCCCGTAGGAATGGAATGTTTTTTCGGAATAAAATCGCCTTGTACCCTATGTCCTATTCCAATACCTAACCTATATGTGTGCCAAGTTTCATCCCGATCCGTCCAGTGGTTGAAGCGTGATTGAGTAACAACATCCAAACATCCAAACTTTCGCATTTATAATATTAGTAGGATAGGATTCTTGGGGAGGAATCTAGCTGCTTTCAGGCTACGAGTATATACGAGTGTTATATATTTCAGCTCAAGTGTCTTGCGTTTGCTTTACGGACGACAGCTACGAATAGGCGTAACGCCCGTAGCACTGCGTAGCGCCCGTAGCACAGCGTGGTTTTCCATACAAACCCAAACTTAGAAAGTTGATTGAAAGCAACCATCTTTATGATACCAATTTTTAATCCCTTTTATCATGGCAGTCCCCTCTTTAGAGGCCTATCATCATCATCAGGTTATTTTTATCTCCCTCTCTCATCTGCCGGAGCCAGACGGAGGATTTGGCCTACACTCCCCACGCTGGCCAGACGGGTTGGGGAGGCCTGATTGATGTTTTATAATGTATTCCCTTAGACTCCTTGTACGACATCCACGGGAAGAGTAGGAGTGGTCCTATTCTACTCTACCGGAAACCACACGACAAGAGGCCTATAGGCAATCTATATAATATCACAGGAGAAGATTCTATGTTGGGATTAGACAAGTGTATGTATGTATATTTTCCTTATATAGGATTTTGCCAATGTCAGAACTGTCGGTTATGCCACGAGAGAGTGTCAGATACAACCTCTGATCTTCTCCGTGGAGAAGTGCGGAAGTATAGGGCCACCCCCAGTCTTCCCTTGGGAGTCGTCAAGGCGACTAAGGGATTGCACCAAGGACGACAGCACCGTGACAAGCGAGTGGTTATGGTACATCCCCAAATGGACCAAAAGTGTCATTCTATTGGGGAGGCATATGTTCAGCAATGTAGGCGCGGGGAGTGTAGGCCAAATCCTCCGTCTGTCTCTGGCAGATGAGAGAAGGCTGTGCTCCTGCAGTAGAGACAAAAATAACCTGATGATGATGATGTTCATCAGTGGACGTATTTAGGCTGATGATGATGAAAGTGTACTGTGGTGATCATTACGTACTAAATATCGCTAAAACAAGCCAAATAACGTAGTATTACTTCCGTAATGTCTGCGAACTCAGTTGAGTAAAGCGAAATTGATTATTAGAGTGTTAATGATATTGTTTTGTCGCGTTATAAGCTAGGTGGGTGTTGTTTCTAGGAAGTCCATCGCTGGCCTCCTACTCCTACCCTCATGTTCCATATCCCACATAGTAAATACATGAACTGTAATTAGAAATGATTACGGTAAATTAGAGGTAGTGAGAATTCTTACTATGAATGAAATCCTTTTCAAACTTGATTTGCTGGAATGATAGTTTAAAATAATAATAAATATGTCAGACATTCACACCAATTATCCAGTCCCAAACTAGGCACAGCCTGTGCTATGGTTACTAGATAACGGATAGACATACTTAAACAAATATATAAACACCCAAGACTTGGGTACAAACATTCATATTCATCATACGAACATTTGCGCTAGCGGGATTCGAACCCGCAACCTCCGGCGTGGCAGTCCGAGAGCTACCCTGTTCCGCCACGGAGAGCGTCCAAGTTTAAGTCTCACATTACAAAACAACTTTGTGAAAAAGCCTATTATAAAATAATCGATTATTTGTATGACAAAGATGCCTGGTACTTGCTTCATCATAATTATCATCAGGTTATTTTTGTCTCCACTGCAGGAGCACAACCCTCTCTCATCTGCCGGAGACAGACGGAGGATTTGGCCTACACTCCCCGCGCTGGCCAGACGGGTTGGGGAGGCCTAATTGATGTTTTATAATGTATTCCCTTAGTCGCCTTGTGCGACATCCACGGGAAGAGTTGGAGTGGTCCTATTCTACTCTACCGGAAACCACACGGCAAACCACACTTGCTTCAGCATTGCACAATCTTTACGTAATTGTACATAAACTCTATTTTTAAAGATGTGTTGCTGGAATTTTGTTGATGTGGTAGTCGGTAAAAAGAGTTACGTGTTCCAAGTGCAATAAAAGATTTTGACTTTGACTCGAAATCATTTGTAATTGGTAGACCACAGCCTCAGCCACAGGTAGAATAGCTCAAGATAAGTCCTATGTTTTTTTCTGAAAACTTCATCAGCATTGGATCAGTAATAAATACGTGATCCGTGCACCAATGAATAGAATAACATTGTGGTGACGGTTACTGGAGAAAGCTTATAGAGCAGTGGACTTCTAAGGGCTGATATGATGATTATGATGATATTTAGAATAGAGCCACTCCAAATCTTCCCGTGGGTCGTCAAGGCGACTAAGAGACTGCACAAGGGACGGGCAGCAGCGTTTTCTTGCGTATGTATATTAGTCAAAGTCAAAATCATTTATTGCATATGAATACACTTGGTACATTTATACACGTCATTTTTTTATCGACTACCGCTTCCTAGGTGTTAGAGCTGTGAAGAAGAAACGGCGCAACAAACTTCACTCAACACATCTTTTAAAAATCAAGTTTGCATACAATTAATAAAGATTTTGCGAAGCTGGATTAACATTAGTACCAGGCATCTTTGTCATTCAAATAATCGTTTATTTTATAATAGGCTTTCTTACAAAGTTGTTTTTTAATGTGAATCTTAAACTTTCTGTCCGTCATATTTAAGATTTCCTCTGGTAGTTTGATGTAGAAGCGTATACATTGCCCCGTGAACGATTAAGATTACGATCATTACTACGATCACCAATCCGCCTGCTAAGCGTGGTGCTTATGACACATCCCCCAATGGACAGCTCACTTAAAGTGGCATTATATGGAAGCTTATGTTCATCAGTTGACATATATCGGCTGACCGAGTGTGGTGGCATTCTTTGAGGAAGGCCTATGTTCAGCAGTGGATGTCTAAGGGCTGATATGATGATAACATTTTATTAGTAATCCTACTAATATTATAAACGCGAGAGTTTGTAAGTATGGATGGATGTTTGTTACTCTTTCACGTAATAACTACTGATTGGATTTTAATGAAACTTTACAATAATATAGCTTATACATCAGAATAACACATAGGCTACAAATGTCCAAAATATCAAGTAAGTAGAAAAAAATCTACAAGTGTCATATGCTATATAATTTATAAAGTTTCGTGGTCCGGACGCGGACGAAGTCGCGGGCAGATAGCTAGTCCTTTATATTGCAAATATTTGCAATGTTTTCAACAGAGTTTAAATTTTATTAGCAGTTTTATTTATTAGAGAAGATAGATGAGTATAGATCGTCCAAGTCATGACGGCACCCCCCGTTACTTTTCACGAGTGGTGAGCGCGGGACGCGGGGAGTTAATCCGAACTTATCCGTTTTGCTTCCTCTTTCATAATGCGAACTGCTAAGGAATGGAACTCCCTACCAGCGTGGGTATTTCCGGACAAGTACAATTTGGATCTTTTTAAAGGAAGACTGCATAGGTAGGGTGAATAAATTTCTATCTATCCATCAATCTATCATCTGGGTAAGCGCGCTCCACCTTAGGCCTCATCATTACTTAGCATTAGGTGAGATTGAGGTCAAGCGCAAACCCATCATCAATAAAAAAAAAACAGTATGTTAGTGTGCGTATATTTCATTCCAGATTAATAGTCCTATGAAAACAAACGCATTTGCGTCTCGAAAACAAAATACACAATAGATGGTGTTCCTAAGTGGACTGCAAAGTTTACATGGTAATACAAACCTGTTTTTGCTGCTGGTGACCCTTTCATGTATATGTTACCGAGACGTAAATAGCGTTGGTTTTCATAGGACTATGAATCTGGAATGAAATATATACACACATTAATGATTAGTGCGTAACACAGTAACAATGAAATTAAAAATGTTTATTCCAATTGTCTAACGTCGATGGCGAGACGAACATTATTATAGTTCTTTGTTATTTTGCATACCTATACAAAAATTCCCATAACTGTTGATTGTGTAAGCCGATTGCTTTTGTTAGCCGAGCCGATGATACTCCGAGTTAAGCCCTGCTTTCCTGTGAAAAGTCCATATCCTTTTGGTCCTACCAACCTCGCGGTTATACGGGCCAATCGATGACGAGACGAATGTAAATTACGTTTCTTGTGTCATGACAAGCGATTCATGCTTAGTGGTGCAAAACAAAAGTCTCTTGCAGAAGGGTAATATGATGATTTCGTCGACCTCCGTGGCGGAACGGGGTAGCTCTCGGACTGCCACGCCGGAGGTTGCGGGTTTCGAATCCCGCTAGGGGCAAATGTTCGTATGATGAATATGAACGTTTGTACCCAAGTCTTGGATGTTTATATATTTATTTAAGTATGTGTATCCGTTATCTAGTAACCATACCACAGGCTCTGCCTAATTTGGGACTGGATAATTGGTGTGAATGTCTGAGATATATATTTTTTATAGTTAAATAAGTTTTATCAATATAAAATTACACAGCATAAAATTGGAAGCTCCTGTTCTGTTATTTACCTTCCTCTCATCTGAAGATGTTTAAGGCGGCACATCAAAGGGATCGGATTCGGCCTTTGTTGTACAATTTTACGGAGTTTGTGAAACAGGAATATTGTCCGGGAATTTTGTTTGTAAATATTTGTTACGGAAAATTTATTACTTAACTAGCTGTTGCCCGTGACTTCGTCCGCGTGGACAACTTAACATCACAAATTATTATGTGATTCCCGTAGGAATGGGATGTTTTTTCGGGATAAAAACTATCCTATGTCCTATTCCAGGACCTATATGTGTGCCAAGTTTCATCCCGATCCGTCCAGTGGTTGAAGCGTGATTGGGTAACAAACATCCAAAACTTTCGCATTTATAATATTACTAGCTGTTGCCCGCGACTTTGTTCGCGTGGACAACTTACACATATCATTCCTACGGGAAACCAAATTAATACAAATTTATGCAATTTTTAAGGTTTTAGGGACGTTGATTACGAAGATGATATCTACTTTGAAATTTAAGATGAGTAAATATCGAAACCTACGCAGACGAATTCGCTGGCAAAAGCTAGTAGCACATAATTGAATAAGAGATAAAATAACGATACGCAGATACAGTTAGTAACTAAGTAAATATTTTCTCTGGAAAAATCGTTTTTTCCTAAGCACGTTTCGCGCCTCCCACGTTCTTCTAACACAGAGGTTCCCAAAGTGGCCGATACCGACCCCTTGGGGTCGAATTCGGTTTCCCAATGGTCGACATAAACGAAAACTGATTTTGGGGGTCGACGACGTCTAAAAATCGATCCCTATTAATTAACAAAGTTCTTATTTGAAACTTTCAAGATAGTGTATAAGTTGTGTTACGTGCACCAACTTGTTATAAGAATGATTCTGAATGCGATAGAGTTGAAGACGTACACATGTGTTGATGGAGTGTATCCGCAACGAGGCAGAGAGGCAACAGTTTGTGACGGTGACTGGCCGGAGTATGGACGTTGGTATCTGTAACAGTGCCTTGGCTTCTCCCACATCGGGGAAAGCGAAGACACTTTACAAGATGGTATTGGCTTCGATTAAACGTAGAAATTAAGTAAATTCTGTGAGCCCTATGAGAGTGGCATTTTCCTTTAGTGGAAATAGTTTTAAATTAATAAGTGATTAAAAAAAAAAGATTAATATTTTAGTAGGAACTATCATTGTTGTACTTTGTATCAATAGGAAAAAGGCTATAGATAGGATTTTTAAAATAATTTGGCTATGGGGGTCTGAGATATCAGTTCATTTTGGAAGAGGGGTCTCTTGCCCAAAATAGTTTGGGAAGCCCTGCTCTAACATAATACACGTCACAGCGAGTTGTTGGATGTTTTATCCTTGTTTCATCGTATATCACTTTCACAAAATATATTCAATGGTGAAAGAAGTTTATGGAACTAGGAGGAAATGGTTGTGATAGAGTGAAATAGAACTTTGGAATGTTCTCGGTGGACACATTATGAGTGTCGTGAAAATAAATATAAAAAGTACGTTGTACACAACGATCTCTATGTTCCACTAGATGGAGCGTTCCAAACAATCGCTCTGTTTGACGCAACTGCTGCTCCGGGAGCCGCAACTCGTTCACATTCGCTTTGAAACTTGTGCAGTTACTACGCAGAACATTTAATTATTAATTAAATATTGACGATATTTACCCGTAGCGTCAATATTTAGCAATAAATAAATGTTCTGCGTAGTAACTGCACAATCGCTCTGTTACACCCAGTTGGGTGGAACAGAGCGATTGTTTAGAACGCTCCATCTAGTAGTATATAGATATCGTTGGTTGTACACAAGTGTGGGTAGACTTTTTCCAACTACTGGAAAAAACTGGAAATTTCAATTTAAAAAAAGTTTTTTTTAAACTAAACGGACGTCATACATATACGACTTCTTGGAACTTCCAACTAGTCATACACTTGGTGGCATTCGTATAGTTTTTTTTTAAATTTACTTTTCCATTCTTTCCGGGCTTGACCCATGATTTTAAAAATATATGTGTCATGGAACATTTCCATGACCCATGTTTTTTTTAAATCATTTATTTATTTAAAAAGAGTTATTTCCACTATAGGAAAATGCCACCCTCATGGGCACACAGATTTTTTTTAATTTCTACGTCTGATGGAAGCCAATACCATCTGTCAAGTGCCTTCGCTTATTCCAAATATCAGCTAAATCGATCTAGTATATAGGTAGTTTCCGAGTTATCTGCCGAACAGACAGACAGATGGTCAATTAAGCTAAAGTTATCGATCCCCAAATAACAAACTATTCACGTTTTCTCGTACGAGTTTCAGATGAGTTTAGAAATGCTCTCGGCGCTATATTTAGAAAGCTCTTCTCTATTTACACAAAGTCTAATTTATACATAGGCAAAACCTTCATCTGACCACGTTTTTAATATACTTTAAATACAGTCCAAGTCAAAGTCAAAATCATTTATTGCATATGAGTACACTTGGTACATTTATACAAGTCATTTTTATCGACTACCGCTTCCTAGGTGTTAACGCTGTGAAGAAGAAACGGCGCAACAAACTTCACGCAACACATCTTTTAAAAATCAAGTTTGCATACCATTAATAAAGATTTTGCGAAGCTGAATTAACATTAGTACCAGGCATCTTTGTCATTCAAATAATTGTTTATTTTATAATAGGCTTTCTTACAAAGTTGTTTTTTAATGTGAATCTTAAACTTTCTGTCCGTCATATTTAAGATTTCCTCTGGTAGTTTGTTGTAGAAGCGTATACATTGCCCCGTGAACGATTTGTTGACCTTACTTAGTCTTAACCCTGGTAAAACAAGTTTATTTTTATTTCTTGTATTATAACTATTATTGTCACAGTGCCTCAAAAAGAGAGATAAATTTTTTCTGACATATAAAGTCTAAAGTATATAGTTATATTATTGTTTTTTTTTCTCAATACCTAACGCCTAACAGCTAAAAGTATTTCTTGAAACTTGGTACAGTCATACTTCATATTGCGGACTAATACATAAGCATTTTTTATTACATAGGTTATATTTATAAGTAGAGAATAACAACGAGATGTGTAGAAGCTATAGTTAGATTTCTTCTCCATTTTATAGATTATTTATAAAACTAGATACAATTATGATATTTTGTACACAAAGGCGAGCTTATATCTAATAGAGAACTATTACTATCAACTGGCAGTAAGAGGGGGGGGGGGGAATAAGTGCATAATAAAGTACATAAGAACTGAAATATGTAAACTATACAGAACTATATATATTACTTAGTTTGTAAGTCGGCGCGGTACACGGATTTGATTAATGAATAAATTAATTTAATTTAATTTTTTTGTTACAGTAAATGAATCTAATATTATTCAAAATCGATTAAGAACAATGAACAAAACATATTTTATTCGACTTAATTTTACAATAATATAGAAATGTATATCTCAAACCTTAACTAATCGAAGATGCCCCCGTGAATCGTACCTGGCTCAAAGGTGCCCATGACGCTGGCAGCGTTGCCACGTTGAATGGCCAGGGATAACCTTTGAACCAGGTACGACTCGGACCGGGGATCACACCCAACATCTCTTAAGCGCCTCCCCACCTCACGCACAAATGATTTGGCTTTGGCTCCCCACGCACCCGAAGTCTCTACCGCGAAGGGCACGAATATGTATGTTTGCGCCAGGACCGCATACTTACTTTGCAAATTAAATTAATTTATAAACATTCATAAATACATTAATTAAAACATACATAAGTAGGTTAGAATTGGGGATTCTGGATCAAATCGAAAGTTCGCTGGCGCTCAAGTTCGATTGATTCAGTCTCCCCAATTCCAAGTGCGATCGATTCAGTCTCCCCAATTCATAATTGGTAAGTTATGACATTAAGAACTGTTAAACTTTCTGTTGTCTTCATTTCAACAATAATATTGCTGAATATTTCAATCTCTCTACTGCTTAGATCATAATCGATGTTTGTGCATACTAATTTAAAACGAAAATAGATAGATCCTATCAGCAAATTGTATTCGCTGCATGTTTCTGCTACTCAAGTTTAGAATGTTTATAGTAATTAATCGTAAGCAATTTTCTTTTCTGAACCACTTCTCTTGCAAATACTTTCTCGAATTCGAATATACGCAATTTGAATCGAAGAGCATCTGATGTCCAGGTCCCTGTTCTAACTTCATCTCGGGCAGGTACGATAAAATATGTAACCTCTTCGGTAAAAGTAACAGACTTATGTTGATTCATTATTGAGGTTATACCTACCATGCTATCACATGCTCTTTTTTAATGGACTGGATTATTTGTATAGTTTGTATATGTGAAAATGAAGAATGGAATGATTGTAAAAATGAAAGAACTTATATAATCTATAAAAGTTTATTCTTTAAACACCATTTCTTTAAACAAGTTACATTTCTAAGAGCACATATTGTAGGATGATAAATACAATTATATATATCAGTTGATAATCGATATTCTTCATACAAACTTAGTAAACTAGGACAAGACTTAGTTTCTAAATTATAAACATCATTGTAATCTAATATTTGTTTAATCCATATCATTTTTTCAAGACCTTTACAGTAAATCGTTTTATCGATTAAGAATTCTTCTATATACGCCAAGTAATTTGAATATGGTATAAACCCATCATTCCAATATATTTTTCGATTTCTTTGTATCCAATTAACTTGCTTCCTTTCTTCCGCTGATAAGTTGTGAATTGGAAAAGGGGGCTTAATTAAAAGTACTTGTATTTGGTCCTTGTATGCGATCGCTATTTCTTTTAATATAAATTTATTATCAGCTATCTTGAATCCTTGCAAATCGACTATTGCTGCTGCTTTCATGTTAGTTTGCGTACTATATGGCTTAAAGGTTTATATTCTATAAGGCGATCGTTAATAATAAGACAGTAAGCAGACGTATGATCGGGAATATCTTGCGAACATTCGATTTCCAAACGCACATCTACAGGTCCTGTTTTTAAATTTTCGTTTTGTCTTGAGCAATCGATTACAAATAATGGAGCCTTTTCTTTGAAAGTGTTCAGATCAAGCAAGGGATCCGCGGGAAGGTTGTAGTAAGACTGGCGGAATTTAGCATACATTTCGTATAATATACCATGTTTGTTTTCATCAAATTTTAAATTCATAGAGTCGTAAGGATAATATTGAGAATTTAAATACAATTTCACATTTGTCACGTTACAATGATCAAACATGGAGCAATCTTTTGTTTTGCTATTTTTTCTGTTAGTCTGAAAACCTAGGATAACATAACGAGGTTTTTCTAATTGAGAAGATGTTTTAACTGACCAAGAATGTTTAGTCGTTTTTGGTAGTAACGGATATTCGTATAAATCCCAATTTCTGAATGGTACTTGTATGGTCTTATCTTTTTCTAAATGTTTTAGTAGCAACAACCTTTCCCGATCTGACACTTTGACATGTGGCATGCGCCATTGTATTCTCTCTATCTTTACATTAACATTGGTTGTTTCAGCCGGTATTAAAGCACTATTTAAATTATGGTTGTTTCGATTCAAAATAAGTTCATGTTTACTATTTACGATGATTTTATTATAGTCTTCAGCAAATCCTAATATTTTATTTAATGGGATGACAATGCTAAAATAACTTCTGTTTTTAAATCCGTTTTGGCCCCAACCCCATAAGGCTGCTATTTTACTTTCACCCTCATTCATGGATACGTATGATTTCATTGTTGTTGTAATTCCCGAATTTTTTATACGATCTATTTCTACTCCATTCATTTCATACCTAATATCTTGAAAGAGAAACATAAAGGGATTATTAGTAAAATCCACATTTAAGTAAGTTTCCTTTCCAGCGGCATCTCTTTTAACCACTTGGGCATGTCCTTCGATGAATATAGAGCTAGCTGAGGGTAATATATACACATCTTGTTGATGTATAGGTATTCGAATTTCATCGTTTTCTTTAAAACTATTATTATATGGGTTGTAAGTATGAATTTCATAGCTTTCGATAGCATTATCAAATTGAGGTAACTCGGTAATCTGCAGCATACTCATTATAGTACTTTAAATCCCAGAGCTCTTAGAAAATCTTTATTACTCTTTGTTATCTTTTTTATAGTATTCACACGTCTGCGTTCTCGAACACTGCGTGAAGAATTAAGGCGTTTGACTTGATGATTGGAGGTTTTATTAAATATTATCATTTTATTTTTCTTAAATGTATACGCAATTGAATTTCTTCTTTTCTGAAATTAATGTAGTTACCGTCTTCGTCAGCAACTTTAATTGTAATAGATGAAATGTTTTTTTTATTTATCGGAAAGTAAATAACGTTTCTAGGTACTTCAATATATCTATATCCTGGTGGCACGCTAGGAACAAACTCGTGTATTGTATGGGTCGGTAAACCGTTAGTGAATGATCCTTGTATGAGATCGCATTCAACTCTTATAATAGACACTGGTTGAATATTGACCGGATTAGCTGAGTCATGCCATTTACTTGCATCTAATTTCGACTTTGAGAATCCTAACATACCTCCAATACTATTCTCTACATCAAAATTGACAATTTTATTACAAAATAAAGAACACTTTAAAGTATTATTGTTTGGTCTTATTTTTATTTCACAATCTGTTAAATTACTCTCAAGGTAATCGCATATATCATAAAAATCATATGAGCCAAGGGGGAGTTTTAATTGTTTGCCCTCATTTCCGTAAGAAAAAGTATTGTTTTCGCAATCAACATTTGGTATAGAATTGTATGCAGAGAAATAAAGCAACCCGCACTCATATTTGCCCTCTAGACTTAAAGGGGGGTGAAAATATGTTTCTAACACTGATTTAACGCCTGAAAGCGTTACCGTGACAGACATTGTTCTGTTATCGACTGAGTTTAAACTGTATTTTGCAAACTATTTATTCTATCATACCAGAATTTTTTTAAATAATTTAAACATAAGTGTCCGCAGTTATAAGGATGATCGCGCTGAATATTTTCATAATTATAGTTTATCATCTTTGATCCTATATATTTAATAAACTCTTTAGGCGGCTTTAAATCTCCATAGCTATCAAAATATTCCACATAATTGTTAAATTTGACATATGCTACCCAATGAGAACCAGAATTATTTGAAGTGTCTAAGTTAATTACACCGCATTCTTTACGATAAGGACATTTTGGCAATTCATCTCTCATGAAAATACCGCGAAAATAAGGTATATCACCCGCATAATTCATAATGTCTATATTAGTCAGAGCTCTCTTGGGTAGCTTATAATTTAGTTTTTTGGCTTGGTTACAAAAATACCCAATCCATCCTTGTGCGTCTTTAGATGTAATCCTCTTCCAATACCAATTGTTTCCATTTTTCCGTTACGTGATTTTAATTCTGCTAATCGTTTTCTAGCTCCTTCAAACTCTTTCATAACCTGAGCGATTCCATCTGCCCCGCCAGGTAAACTGCCAACAGCAGATAATCCCGCAAAAACCGGTATCATTGGTAAAACACCACCGGTTTTAGGAACAGGTATAATGCGAGGCGGTTTGACATCCTGGTCCGATGATAATTCTTTAGCGGCTGCTATTGCTAGCTGTATTGCCATTTTCTTACAGTTTGGTTTTAGTTTTTTTAAACATTTTTTTGTGCGTGATAATATATTTTTAAATAAGCCTTTACCACATTTTATTTTGGGTACAGCTCTTTTTGTTTTCTTGCTTAAGCCGGCACCAATACTTATTTTTGCCAGCATAGCTTTATTCACCAAATTTGCAGCTAATTTCTCTGCAACACTAGCATCTGGAGCAGAAGCTCGTTTTTTAGCCATTTTCATTAAGATTATGTCAGCTTTATGTCGATCACTCAAGATGGATGACTTATTGTATGCGATATCGTGTTGTTTGCAATATTCGTCTAATTGGTTTATCCCCTTAACGCCTTGAGCAAGTCTACGTTGAAGCTTAGTTCCAGGTCCGCAATAATTATAGCCAGGCAGATGTAATTCGAAGGGCAGACAGTTAATAAAGGAATTTAGAAGACTTCCTTCTGCCATGTCCAGTAAAAGACTAATAAAATATAGCGAGTGCTCTCGTTTAAATTATGTTTTAGTAATTATAATAATACACTTGTTTTATCAATCCAGCTATTTTCTTCTATCGGCAATCCTAACCATTTTACAAATAATTTAGTTCCTTTTCTTTTTAAAACCTTTTCTACTAAATAAACGTGAGGATATTTTGTTTTCTGCAATTCTTCTCTATAAAATGCTCCTAGAATAGGTCTCTGTTTCACATCATTAACTAAATAAGTGATAGGATTAGTATTTTGTATTCTACTTATCTTGAAAATTTCCGTAGACCAATTAGGGGTATATCCTTTCTCAAATGTTCCTTTGTACTTACTAATTCTAACACAATCTCCTAATTTAAGTTTGTAACGTTTGGGTTTTATCTGAAATAAAGCGATGTTTTGATATCTATCCAAAATATCGTTTTTTACTTTTTCATTTACTTCAGATGGACATCGACCAATAGTTCTATGATATGAATTATTATAATCATAAACTACTTTATGTAAGGTACCATCCAACCATTTGTAATTTCCTTTCAAACTAAATTCTTTGTACAACTTGGACTTTAGAGTTCTAATTAACCTTTCTACAATTGAAGCTTTCTTTGTAGAGTATGTAGAATAGTGGTTTATATTGTAAGTGTTCATTAATTTGCTAAACTGATCATTATAGAATTCTTTCCCAAAATCGGTTTGCAAGTTTTGAGGTACACGACCTTTTTTCAATATTATTTCAAACGCACTACACACCAAATTTTTTGTTTTTTGATAAAGGGGTAACGTCCAAGCATACTTAGAAAATGTGTCGATTACCACTAAAATATACTTGTTTTGTCTATTATCTTTTGATACTGCTTGCATATCAATCAAATCCGCTTGCCATAAATCATCAATGTCTTTCATAACTACTCGTCTTCGAAAAAAGTTTTTTCTAGCATTTTTGTGTATTTCATTTACTACGTCTGCCTTGCTCATTTTTTGCTTGTCTATATGATTCAGAAAATTTCTCTAGTTTCATTACACGATCGGTTAATTCCATCAACAACTCTTTTAATGTTTTAATTATTTTAAGACTGTTGTCTAAAGCGTTGTCCACATATTGTTTTGTAGCACTATCATTATCATCTGCGGGAATACCAATATTTTTCAACGTTTTATTTTGAGCACTTAAATTTCCATTATCAGTTCTTTTGAACATACATTCCGTTTGAAAATTATCATTAAGTTTTCGCCGTTTATTTATATGATGACCGAACTTGTCAACGTTCATGATTGAGAGCTATTGAGATACTGTGTATTAATTGAGCAAATTCATTCTTTTATGATACCAGCTTCCTTTAGCTCTTCAATGATAGATATTATTTCATTGTCGTGGCTGTTATTTCCAGCATCTCTTGATGCAACTAAAAGTTTGAGTCTCTCAATCAACTCATTAGGGTTATCCCAATAAATGAAATCAGTATTTTTTCTATATTTTTTTAAAGTAGGTAGTGTACCACCAGTTTTTTGATATGCATTTATGCCTTCGTTATCTGCGTTAGTAAAAAGAGGCTTTATGAGTTGATTATATTTCATTCCTCTATCCCCTCTTATTTGACCATTTGGATTATAATCTCTTTTATGAGCGTTTGTAGTAATGAGGATATCTTTGTAAACGAGTTTATCTTTCTCAGTTACAAGATGAAGGTTTGGCTTATTTTTAAGCAAAACTTCTTTTAGACCAGCAGTTATTTCATACTTTTTGCCATCAATAACAGCCATGGAGATTTCATCATCTAGAGGACCAATTTTACAAAATTGCACCTCGGAATTGCCCACCATAAGTTTATCATTCTCATTGCGTAAACCAAATGGTACATGTAGAGCATTTTGATTTTCAGATAAATTTTCTGTATCAATCCATGATTTAACCGGGGTACTCAGTTCAGCCATTTTATTCTCAGTCTTAATAGGAGTAAAGAATTTAGAATCTTCTTTCGATGTAGAATTTTCACTGGAATCAGTCTCGTAAATATCATCAGCATTATCAGCACTATCTTGAATATCTTTGTATGAAGATGGTGTTTCTATTTTAGGACTCTGGCTGTTTTTTTGTTCAACATTATTTACTTTACTACTATTCAGTTTGTTAAATGTTGTATCTATAGCTTTTAAAGGCTCTATTATTGGTTTAAATATTTTATTATATTTTATTTCATTTTCCACTTCATCATTTTGCATTCGTTTTATTTTACTTTTAATAGCTTTTACAGATTTTATTAGCTGTTCTTTTACTGTTGTTTCCATAGTAAGTTTCGTATTTATTGTACAAACACCACGCTTGTTTCTTATAGAGTGAAAATTAAAATGATGAATTTGAGTTCGGAGTAACTTATTTATAGTAAGACTCAATCAAAGTTTATAAATGTGTCAAAACTGTATCTATACCGTCCCTTATTAAATTCACAATCTTTATTGATAAGTAAAAACCCGAATGGATCCTGCCAAATATCTGAACAGAGTTTTTTGAATTTATCCCATTTCATATCAGAATTTACATGCTCATTATAAATATGTTTTAAATTAATGCTGTCTTGTTTAAAAATTAATAAAAAGTTGACATTGTCACGTATCATTTGTTTGGGAATTTTTGAATATGTTTGTGATAAATAGAAGCAATCAATTTGCTTATGTCTACCCATAGCAAAATAATTGCGAATGTTAACTTGATTTTCACACGCAACATCATCAAAAATAAAAACAGAATTCGAAAAAGCCTCATTAGGCGAAACCACATCTTGACTATAATTGAATATGAAAAAATTTATTTCGGGTAATTTGCTTAAGACCGTATTTAGAAAACAATATTTAGGCTGAAAAGTAGTTTTTGAGTATAGGTATATATTTTTAAATTTTAAACCGTTTTTATGGAGTAATAAACTAATCATTACATTAGTTTTACCGCAGTTTGAAGGACCGCATATAATACAGCGAATCGTATTTGGTAATAGAGGGCTATGTCTTATTATGGTTGAGGGACAGTCTACACTTAATTTACAAACTTCCAATGTTATATGTTGTTTAACCAACTTCATTTTGCATTCTGGCTTTCGATTACACTATCATTGGTTATATAGACATGTCTAAACAGGCTCGTGCTAATCGTTGCATGCATATCAACACATCTCGCTCATATTCCTATAGAGCAAAAGATACATGACCTTTTTATATTAGAGCAAGCCTAATTGTTACAAATTCTTTTATTTAGTCATTGCGAGTGAATCAAGCAAGTCGCGTGCAATTTTCTTCTTTAAAAAACGCTTACGGTATGTATCTAGTATTGATTTGGTTTGTAAAAAAGCTGTCGTCTATTAATTAACTAGCATTTATGTATATATATTTCTTCTTGCAGAGATGAGCCAGTCTCTCCTTATTGATGATGATTACAACCCCATAACAAATCCTTTTTACTACGCTCAAGACATCATGGCCGACTCATGCTTCAATCAGGAAGAGGTTTTGGTTGCTGAAAACGAGGTCAAGCTCACGAGTAATAAGGCGATGAAAAAAAAGCCTAAAGCTAAGAAAAGGATAGATTCTAAACGAAAAGTTCAATCAGGCGCTCTTCAAACTTCAAGTTATATCATTAGAAAAGAACCCAGAAAAGGAATTCAGTTAATTAAAATAAACATTATAGACTTGGGTGGAAGTGAGCTTAATAGTTCAAGTGATAATGACAGTGCAGATGTCAGTGTGCAATATATAGTAACAGACAGATATGATGATGTAGCATACGCTGCTAAAAGTCTTATAAGTAAAATAGTAAAAAAAATAAATGAAGACGTTTAATCTGTTCCATTTATTAATTCATAATTATAAATGCTATAGTTTCAGCTTATGTCATTGGCGCTGTATTAAATGATTTGTAATAAAATAAAACAGTATTATGATTAGAAAATATTCTTTTATTTACAATAAAAAAATAAGAGTACATGGTTAAATATATCTTACAACTATGATTATTGGTGGTATTAAGCACACCATTATGTAAAATTGTTAATATATAGACATGCTCTAAAACATAGTATTATAGTGACCCCATGGCAGAGTGCTTACATGCCTTCTTTTTACTTGCCTCTTATCATCTTCGTTATTCAAAACTAGTTTATTAATCATCGTATATAACTACAGGAATTCTTTGCTTTCTTTCATAATTATCAAAATGTAACTTTTCGCCTACTTCAGGCAAAACAGTTTTTACTCTCGCACAGGAGTGTTTATCTAGCTTGTCTTCCGAGTCAAAATAGACAAAACATTCATCACACAACAATATTTTAGATTTATGGCGTGTTATTTGTTTGCGTACTAATTTCTCAAAGCTTTTAATTAAACAAAAATGACTTTTCTCGTTTTCATTAATATATAACAGGTTAACATGGGTAAATTTTCGTTTTTGAGTTTTGTAAAGAGGGCCGTTAACATCATTATTTTTTCCCAAACCGTAGACGTTAATGCTAATGGCAAGATTATTCTCTTCAAATAACTTTATATCATGAAAAGAAGGTGGAAACGACATGTCTTTTATATTGAGTATTTGTGAATAATGAGGATAAGAAGACACTCGATTAGAATTACATTTTGATGGAAACATATGTGCAACTATGCTCCATAGGAAACAATGATCATCTCCATTCTTAATATTTAAACAAGATTTTG
Organism: Esperia sulphurella; assembly: GCA_947086405.1. NCBI lineage: Eukaryota > Metazoa > Arthropoda > Insecta > Lepidoptera > Oecophoridae > Esperia > Esperia sulphurella. The sequence goes on along the minus strand of OX352270.1, from coordinate 2,035,347 downwards.
TATTTTGTATTTTCTTTGGTAAAGGGATGTAAGATCCAGCTCTAAGCGGATTATATTTAGCGATGTTTATTTCTAAATGGCTAATAGATTCAAGAGTCCAGCCTGACTCCGCAAGTTCAAATTCGGTAAGTTTTCCTGCTAAATTTTTGCAACTTTCTAAATACAAACTCATAATGTCTGTATTTACAAAAGTCGTAACATAACTGGTATTGAATGACTTCAGAGATTTTTCATCATTTTTTGGCAATAGATATGTAGCATAAAGTTCAAAATTAACCTTTAATGCTTTATGAATTTCAAGATCACGATTGATCAACTGTTTTACTAATGTCGATATGTTATTTAGAAAAAATTCAGGCTCCAATTTATTATCTTTACAATTAATTCGATAGCTAATGATTCTATTCTTAAATGCACAAGATATTACATGGACATCGTCAAATTCAGTGCTAAGTAAGCAATTAGCCTTGTGAATGTTACTACGTATGTGTGAGGAATATTTTATTATTTTGACGTTACAGACTTTACACATAGACATTTTAAGCAATCAGCTACTTATTTATACAAAGTAACAAGGGTTCAAAATAATAGGTATAAATATAATAATCAGTAATAATATACATTAATAGCAGTAATATAAAATACAAATACAGTTTTAATGAATAAATGAATATAAAAGATAAAATACAAATTAAAGGAAGCCCGCAAATATTTTATATCATTAATTTTCTTGAAGAGTGTCAGACGTGTTCATCATTTGTTTTAAAAAGTTGACGGAGTGCATTTCTAGTGAAATCAAAAATTTGTATTTACAAACTCATAATGTCTGTATTTACAAAAGTCGTAACATAACTGGTATTGAATGACTTCAGAGATTTTTCATCATTTTTTTGGCAATAGATATGTAGCATAAAGTTCAAAATTAGCCTTTAATGCTTTATGAATTTCAAGATCACGATTGATCAACTGTTTTACTAATGCCGATATGTTATTTAGAAAAAATTCAGGCTCCAATTTATTATCTTTACAATTAATTCGATAGCTAATGATTCTATTCTTAAATGCACAAGATATTACATGGACATCGTCAAATTCAGTGCTAAGTAAGCAATTAGCCTTTGTGAATGTTACTACGTATGTGCGAGGAATATTTTATTATTTTGACGTTACAGACTTTACACATAGACATTTTAAGCAATCAGCTACTTATTTATACAAAGTAACAAGGGTTCAAAATAATAGGTATAAATATATTAATCAGTAATAATATACATTAATAGCAGTAATATAAAATACAAATACAGTTTTAATGAATAAATGAATATAAAAGATAAAATACAAATTAAAGGAAGCCCGCAAATATTTTATATCATTAATTTTCTTGAGGGTAAAGGACTGGTTGTATATCTTTAAACTGTTTCTTAGCAGCCTTTACAACGTTAGTGACTGCTTTAAAAACCCCTGATTTTTCATCTACACAAGACTTATATGTTAACAGAGTATTTTTATATGCGTCTTTAGCGAGCGCGTCTTTAGTACGAGAGATCTTTAACTCTATATAAAAGTCTCCCTTCTTAGAGAAGTCCCGCTGGCTGGTGTAACCCGTTGCTACTTGACGCCAAAGTAGTCCATGCAGTTTCTGGGCGACAATTGGCGTCGATTTTTCGTCCTGAAATTAAGAAAATATTTTATGTTAATGAATACCATCATCGCTCCTACCTTTTTAACATCTGAACCAACACATACATACGTACATCCTACACCCCCCCCCCCCCCCCCCAACGTGCATACCTAGATAGGTATACGCGCCCATCCGTTGAAATTAATGGGGAAATGAAATGTAAACTTCTTTTATTGATAGTAGGTATAGCCGTTAAAGCTAACTATGAAACAACTGACCTCCGATTCCTCCAAAAACAATTTTCGCTGCTTTCGCACCACTTCCTCTCCTTCCGAATCAGATTCAGTCGATGAGAGCAAGGGCCGCGGGTCAGCAGGTTTCCTCCCTCGCTTAGCAGGCTGCCGTTTTACAATATTCTTCGTTTTTTTAGGTGTTGAGGTTTCTCCCGCGTTCCGCATAGCCTCCTCAGTCGAATCGAAGGGGTTGTTAATCGACGACCTAAAACAAAGTAAATATTAAATCAGACTGCCGTGATAACAATTTAACATGTGTGAGGGTTTTATTAAAAAAGTATTTTATTTACTTTAAAGAATTTAAATTGAGTTGCATGCTAGTCTGCTGTGTAGAGTAGCATAGTAATAATAATAAAATCATTTATTCTCCAAAATATATATCCAGTAACTCAGCCAAATTTTATAATACTGTTAGTTGGCAGAAATTGCTCTCTTACTTTATACATATATATGGCAGAGAATACTAAATATCACTACGCAATGGTGAATAGCAAGCAAATTACAAAGATTTTAATATTTATATTAGCACAAAAAGATTGAGGTCATGTTAATACAAATGTATGTTGCGTCCTCTATCTAAAATAAAGTAAAGAGAAATTAATAAATTGAAATAAATTAGGTAGGTACGTACATACTAGTAGTTTTGTTGATGATTGCTCCCAAATCACTTTATAGAGATACACACTTCGTCTTTCTTCTTCTTCACTGATTTCACTAGAAATGCACTCCGTCAACTTTTTAAAACAAATGATGAACACGTCTGACACTCTGTATTACTATAATTAAAATGAATTAATCAAATATAGAACTTTAGGATATGTTCACAGTACTAAAGCAGTATCGAAACCAATGCATACTTAATAGTTACAAACTAATTTCAACCTTAATTCATCACGTAATAAGTCTTGCAAATATATTTTTGCTATAGTCAGCAGTTGGTTACTGTAAACACTGCTTATGATTTATCAAATAAGGAAATCTATGAGATCTCATTCGAAACCTGAAACGCAAATCTAATAAGGAATCAAGATGTACCTCAGACTCTCATAGCTAAGTACTGGATGTAAGACATGAGTTGTATAGAAGGGTATGGGTTCAATTCTCGGGGGAAGGACAAACAACTTGCGCGATTTGTGTGAAGCCGAGGTGCATTATTTATGATTTCGTCTTATTCTTATCTAATTCACATAGTTTAAAAAAAATATCGTGTATATAAAATATATATATATATATATATATATATATATATATATATATATATATATATATATATATATATATATATATATGTATTGCTACGTATATACGTAATGTTTGCAAATCATATTTTTATCATGTGAATGATTCTTCAAAATTAAAAAAAATCTTTTTAATTTTAATGTTTCTATTAACGCCGGGAAATAATATACAGTTGCCTATGTCCCGTGCTACATAGCGACGTCTAGGATACACCAGTGAAACTAAATCTATACAAGGCATTGGATGCATCGCTTGCGCCGTTTAAGCTTGTTGTTGCTATCAAAATAATCTAGATGGAGTCTCGACAACGTGAAGAAGCCATTATTTAGTATTTCTATTATGTAGTACTATTCTTTTTTAAATATATTGAAAGAATGTAGATCCTAATCAAGTATAAAAAATAAAAAAAATGACTGATTGGTTAAATAAATATGTTTTCAAGCTATATTCACCTATGTCCTAAAACCCGCTATTGAAATTTTCACGCCACTTCGTATATATACAAATGACACTTCATATAAATCGACAGGTCTCTGAGATGACGTTAGTTTATTACGATGCGCCCGGATCGGAACGACTAAAATAATCGCAGATGTACCTTGTCAATTCGGTGGTCATTATTAGTACGGAAGCGGGCGATCCTGAAAACAATTGATAACCGAAACCCTCAGACCCCAGATGAAGCCCAAAAGACGAAAATGTCGGGACTGGATGAGTCTAAAATTTGATTGGTCTCTGTATGATGAAAATGGTTTATTACGATTTACGCCCCGGAATCGGAACGACCATTAGTAATCGCAGGTACCAGTCAATCGTGCTTATCGTTCATTAGTAAGGAGTCGGGGCGATCCTGAAAACGAATGATAGCCGAACCCAGACCCCAGATGAAGCCCATAAGACGAAAATGTCGGGACTGGATGAGTCTTTTACAAAATTTTACCCGGCCCTGTGCTGTCGACAATAATATAAAAATAACAAACAATACGTCGACAGCACAGGGTTTGAGGGGTTTTTGCTTATTGTTTTCCTTAGATTAAGAAAACTTTATCTTAGAAAAAATAACATGAATGAATTGGGGAAACTGAATCAATCGAACTTGAGCGCCAGCGAAATTTCGATTTGATCCAGAATCCCCAATTCTAACCTACTTACATACATTTTTATATTTATGTTAGTTATTGATGTTTAATATGATTGTGTTTAATTTGCCTGTCTATAATTTGATTTTATTTAACTTGTGTAAAAAATTTATTTGACCCGTAACGGAAGTTTTCAATAAAGTATGTATATGTCATGTTATACAGAGTGAGACAGATATTTAGTACGCTTTTAGTTTTAAAAGATGTTACAGAATTACTATGTCGAATGACCGTCGCGTCGAAAGTTTATACTAGTGTCTATCAAGCATTTTCTTTTGTTTATTTAATTTAATAACGAGTACTTTAATAATCATCATCATCATGTCAGTCTTTAGACGTCCACTGCTGGACATAGGCCTTCCCCAATGAACGCCACCACACCCGGTCCTCCGCCCTCCGCATCCAGCCGCTACCGGCCACCTTCTTTACCTAGACCGCTACCGTAGCCAGGAATAGTAGGGCTGCCGGGAACTGGGGGCCGCGGCTTTTGTTTTCTGTTCATCGGGGAGGTTTGCCCGTAATGTTAATAATACATACATACTTTAATAGTATTACAGTTAAAAGATTGCATACATAGGTACATACATAATGCTCACGTCTTGGTCCCAGAGGGGTAGGCAGAGATGATGTATCGCCACTTCGCGCAATCTAATGTCGCAAAGTGGCTTTTTTAAAAGATTGCAATTAACGGAAATTACCACAAATGATAACTATGGCAAATATGAGTCATGTTTGTAATCGTTTTCGATTAGGTGCTTTGATTATCAAAATCAGTACAAATCTAACTCAATTATGAATATTTAAATTGGTAATAATTCGACGTATCCTCTTCAGTGGTGATAGTACAGGTAATATGCAGGCAATTAACCTATACATGTCCTGTGCGATTATGTCTAGGTTCTGAGTTATCTAACTTTATAATTTATATAGGAAGTACTCCATTTTCAATACAAAGAAATAAAAGTAAAAATTCTTAAAAAAAATCAGTTTACATATAAAAAAACTTGCATTATTTATTTAATAGTTTATTGTACACACATCATCATCAGGTTATTTTTGTCTCCACTGCAGGAGCACAACCCTCTGTCATCTGCCGGAGACAGACGGAGGATTTGGCCTACACTCCCCGCGCTGGCCAGACGGGTTGGGGAGGCCTGATTGATGTTTTATAATGTACACACAAACATACAAAAAACAACACAAAGAAAAGAAAATTATACAAAAGGTTAAACTTATTTTAAAAAAAATTTAATTTATTTAAATATTTTTGTAATAGTTTTGCTTTATAGCTTTGTAACTCAGAAACTAGCCACAATCGTACAGGCCAAGGATTAGGTTAATTAACAGCAAATTACCTAGTACTGTCACCTATCACCCTGTATAATAGCTATAGCCGGATGTGAAAGACAAAGGACTGAGTGTGTGTTGGGATGTACGTCCAACAGTGGACTGTAAAAAGACTAATGACAATGGTTGATATATTTCATAGGTTGATTTTTGGCCAAATATAATCCATTGGCATCTCAACTTGTTTGAAAGTTTGATAATGATGCTTGCTGCCTTCGACGTGTTCACAAAAACGTCATTTTCTCTTACAAGGAAAGGTCCCCCGATGTTCGGCTTCGATTTCATTCGTCTCAAGTTACAGGAAAAATAAGCGATACATTTTTTTTATCGGCCCAAATTTATTTTTCCTGTCAGAAATGGCCCTTCAATTTCGACCATAAAAAACAGTGAAATTATATTTGTACATATAATACAGAATTGATTCATACGATTTAATACGTTTTAAGATACATAATAAGTAACGCATTGAAAAATAACTGACACATATTTTTTTTGTCGGCCCAAATTCATTTTCTGTGGGAGAAATCGCCCTTCATTTTCGAATGTGCGAAGATAGTGAAATCAGAGTACATGTAATGCAGAATTGACTCATACGATTTGATTCGTTTGCAAAGCATTGAAAAATAACACGTATACTTCTTATCGAACACATTGATTTACATATAGATAAAATCCATTTAGAATTGTCATTTCAATTCATTTGCCATTTAGCTATACCAACCTATCCGTTTTTAAGGGAAATTTCCCCCACTAACCATGAATTTGGGCCGATTAACAACGATCTCTATGTACTACTAGATGGAGCTTTCCAAACAATCGCTCTGTTCCACGCAAGTAGCCACAACTCTTTCACATTCACAATGAAACTTGTGCAGTTACTACGCAGAACATTTAATTATTACTATATATTGACGCTACGGTTAAATAATGTCAGTAATGGGCACCGTTCCTATAAAAGCGGTTTTCGAATAAGAACGAGTCAAATAGACTCTTTAGATAGCAGAGAAGACAATATATTGCATTTTATAGGTGAACTAATAAAGTTGTAATGATTATAGAAACTTTTTAGGTTGTTTTACACATTTTGTTTAATTCTTAGGACATCTTTAGCATAAATATTTGTTCTGCATGAAATTTTATTGGCATGTAGCTTAGCAATCGGCGTAACATATTGACTATTTTAACGACAGGAAAATAAAATTTACTATGGTAAACTTTGATAACTGAGGTTGCACTACGTATCAACTTCACGAAGTAAGTAGGCACTACCTTCATGACTGACACTAATTAGTTAATAAATTAGATAACAGATGCACATCAAAATCATCTGTTATCTTATTTAATAACCAATTAGTGTCAATCCTGAAGGAAAAAAACTTTGAGGTGAAACTATGAGCTACGAAAAATTATTTTGCTTCATGGTATGAGGTGTAGAGTGTGGGGTATGTAATGTACGGTACATAATATACATTTATATGACTGACGTAAATAAATAGACCACTGCATGTTATCAAACCATCCTTGCGTAAATACAGATAAAAAATACGTGATTAACAGTGATAATGTGATATAAAAACTTATTCGTTATCTTATTAACTGATAAGTGATAATGATAACAATGTTAGTAAAACACATTCATGAAAATCTCTTTTAACTAATTATTTTAACTAGGTATTGTTGGAAGTGCGCTGGCATTTAGATAGTAAGATTGTGGGTTCACACCTATTTTATATTACTTACTTATATAGATCAAGATATTCGTTTCATATGATAGACTTAACAAGAATTTGCCTTGATGTTCTTAAGGACTCGTTATGCATAGCTATGAATCATCTTTATTCACCTTTAGCTAACAGTGTCTAATACCTACCTAACTCTATTATTTTAAGTTTTCTATACAAGTAACAGTAATTAATACTGTCTTGTTTCGTAAATATACTTACTGTCTCAATCTTCACGATGTATTGGTAGGCTGTGTCAATAGGCAAAGCGAAATAATTCGCTCAGTTCGTTTGTTTTGTTTTTTTAATCATTATCGTACCTTTTTTTATTTCCTTAAAGAAAAACTGTGTACGCGAAGAAATGCACAGTGATTTCTGTGAATTTTTTATAATACATATTTTGTTATTATGTTCTTTCTATGTTGTACAACCTTTATAATATATTTTCCGTAGTTGGAAGTCTAAGAATTTTATTCTGGGAAGTAGAGGACTGCTTAACATTTCTTTTTACTTGAAAATAAATATTTATTTTTTATAACGTCTACTTGTTTGCAACACATATTTATAAACAGACTTTTCTTATTTACTCCATTAGTATAATAGAAACAGCTGTTAATTTACTGAACTGAATCGAGAAATACGGAAATTCCTGCCTTTATAATTTTATTAACAAATCTGTGGTTAAAATGTTGTTAACATTTTGTTATATATGATATCATTAAAATAAAATACATATAATTATTGGTCATAATGATACCGTGTTCTCAACACATATTTATAAACAAACTCTACTTATTTAATAGTGTGACAGAAACAGTTGTCAATTTACGGAATTGAACCGAGAAATACGGAAATACCTTTAACAGTATAATTTCATTATCATAATCTGTAGGACTCAATGAAAATTTTATGAAAGTTTTTTGTATAAAATGACATGAAAATAAAATACTTATAAATATTTATTTATCATACCGTTTACGTATTCTCAACACATTTATAAACAGACTTTTCCACTTAATGTTGCTTAGCATGACAGAAACAGTTGTCAATTTACTGAATTGAATCGAGAAATACGGAAATACCTGCCTTCAGTAGTATAATTTCATTAACATAATCTGTTAACTTGTATATTCAGACTGTCTATCTAAAGAACAACAGGCAATCTATACTCTAGTTGGAACAACAAGTATCTGCCGTCAATATGAAAAGGGACTCACCAGCAACGCTGTTGCCTCGCCTTTTGACTGATGACTGTCAGGTCACGTGACTAGCTGTCCGCCATCATTCTGGCCATGTGATTGTTGACAACAATTCGCATTTGATGGTAAGTCGGTGGTGAGACGGTGGTGAGACGCGCGGCTAGGGCGCGGCGTGAAACGCGACTGGCTTCCGGATGAGAGGTTGCCAGATATGCCGCTCGAAATTGTACGGAAGCTCCGGAATTGTGCGGAAAATTTGGGAAAATTTGGCGGTTTTCGTTACGAAACTTAAAATTGGGGTTAGATTACATCGGTGGTTTTAATACTGGAAATGTTTCGTGGTTATGTATACAGTCATGTTTGTTTTTATTAGTAGACGGGGTCTTTATAATTTATACCCCTGTATATGGAAGCTTGAGGTAAGATACAAAAGTATAAACAGAGTTAAATTAATTAGGGTTCTCTTAGCGTACCTTTTTGTCCGTATTTCTGTCTGTCCACCGGATGACTCGAAAACTACTATAATGATATGAGTGAAATAAAACAGCTCCTCTATGATGAGTTTATGTCACTTTCATTGGATGATATATTTGGGATTTTTTCTTTCCTTGTCTAATTCGCATCTTTAGGGAGTTAATCCAAGATTGGGAACAAACAGGCAATAAATATGGCGATGCCTGAAAAGCAGCGTTTCGCTGAGGCATCGTCCAATTCATCTGACTATGTACTACTTATAAATACTTAATTGTTGAACTGAATGATGTCGTTGAATAAGTTCTCTTTTATTTTATTATTATTTTTATTAAACAATAAATATTTAATGTGTTTGTGTATACATTAAAAATTGTTTTAATGTAATTGACGGAAACAGCATTGTTGCAGCCTTATTATAATTAAGGTTACAGTTTGTCTCGCATTCATGAGGTCGAGGTTCAATATTGGGCCCGGAGCAATTACTTTTTCGGAACCATACCACAGAGAAAATATTAAAGTAAAGATTCTAAGTTACTTATTGTCTCGTCTGGCCAGCCAAATCAAAAAGGCCAGACGGAATCCCTCCGGCTGGAGAGTCCAAGCGGCCGGAGGTCAGTGCGAGAGAGAAAGAGAGACTGGCAGACTTTCCGGGCGGTGTCCAGCAGCACCGCCTTCTGCATCACCACCGGAAACGAGCCCACGCGGAGTTCCAACCGCCTCAGGTGGTCAGCGAGGCTGGTTGGAATTATTCCGTTCGCGGACAGGACTAAAGGGACGATTTTGGTCAACGATACACCCCACATGTCGGTAATCTCCTGCGATTATCTGGATAGTACTTGGTTTTTCTCTGCTTCGGCTTTCACGAGATTCTCATCATACGGATAGTGACGTTAACCAAAAACGCCATATTGTGCGTTAGGTCCATTACCACAATATCCAGTCCATTCGCAAGGATAGTTATCTGTGATGATGGACCGGTCCCCAGTAGAGCTTGACGCGGTTATTCTCGAGCACGGCATCCAGTGTGTCATCATCATCAGGTTATTTTTGTCTTTACTGCAGGAGCACAACCCTCTCTCATCTGCCGGAGACAGACGGAGAATTTGGCCTACACTCCCCGCGCTGGCCAGACGGGTTGGGGAGGCCTGATTGCTGTTTTATAATGTATTTCCTTAGTACGACATCCACGGGAAGAGTTGGAGTGGTCCTATTCTAATCTACCGGAAACCACACGGCAAATCCAGTGTGTACTTACTATTATTTAAAAAATCTCTTGTAATGAAAGTTTCGCGATCACTCTAGCAACCCCGCCGGCTGGCTGGCCGGCCCGCGGTTCGCGCGTGCGCCGGTCGATGCAACACTCGGTCAGTGGGCCGTCTAGCGCTGTCTCAGTTTCCACTGTTGAAAACAAACCTTTGTCTCGGCGGGGCCGGGGGTAGACGACAAGGCGCCGGTCGCGCAGTCGGATAAAGAGGGTTTTGTGTTTGAAGACTTTTTTATAAGTTGGCTGAAACTCGAACCGACTTTACACTGCACTGAAAAATTTCAGATATTAGAAAAATATTGTGTGAACATTTTTATTCGTCTTAAAAAATAATCACCATCCTCATCATCAGGTTATTTCTGTCTCCACTGCAGGAGCACAACCCTCTCTCATCTGCCGGAGACAGACGGAGAATTTGGCCCACACAATTAAAAATAATAATTTAGCTGAACTTTTTTAGCCTTAGAAATATATATTTATTTCATAATTAAGTACATATATATGTACACACAATAATACAATCGATAAAAAGCAACAAGTTGTTTCTAAAACAAAAGTTTGATATTGAAGTCGAAGTCCACATCATTTATTGCCCATGATATTAGCATATTTATACGTATATTTTTTCCGACTACCGCTTCCTAGGTGTTAGCGCTGTGAAGAAGAAACGGCGCAACAAACTTCACGCAACACATCTTTTAAAATCAAGTTTGCATACAATATTACAAAGATTGTGCGAAGCTGAAGCAACATTAGTATAGTACCAGGCATCTTTGTCATTCAAATAATCGACTATTTTATGATAGGCTTTTCCACAAAGTTGTTTTAATGTGAGACTTAAACTTTCTGTCCTTCATATGTAAGATTTCTTCTCTTAGTTTGTTGTAGAAGCGTGTACATTGCCCCGTGAATGATTTACTGACCTTACTAATTCTTAACCGTGGTAAAACAAGTTTGATCATTATTTTTTTCTTGTATCATGTATTTGATACTCAGTTTAAGAGTAAAGCTTATCGGACAAATGAACATATCTTACTCTTATTCTAAACGAATTACCCAAAAGTTTAGTAGATGACATACTGAGAGGCAGTGCGGGAAAAAAAGGAATATAAGAATATTTACTAATAATTATTGCCTTAAATGTACAATTGAATTAATATCAATTCAATTAGGTACACTTTATTGCACGTAAAAAAATGAAAAAGGTAAAATAATAAAGTAACTTACATATGTACATCTAGGCGGTCTTATCGCTAAAAGCGATTTCTTCCAGATAATGCAATGTAATGCTAACTCTGATGAGCTGGATGAGATCTGTTGTTTTTAGGGCGACCCCTCTTAACCCCTCTTAACTTTTTTTGTACAAATTGTATATTTTTTCTATCATATCTGTTTTTTTAGTAAGTTCTCATAATAACTGATATGCTGTCATTCCCTTAACAATAATAAAAACTCGTCGCCTTAGTCCAATATTTTGACCCATATTTAATAGACTTTTAGAGTTAAGTACCATGTACTCAAATAAATAAATTAAATTTTTTTTTATTAAAAATAATAACAAGTTAACAAACCCCATTTATAAAGGATCATTTTTGTTATGCTTTACCTAACTGCAATTTCAATTTCAAATATTCTTGATTGTTCCCAAAAACATATTTAAAAAATTTAACATATTAGAAAGGTGAATCTAGTGTACAATAGCGGCTTTATCGCTTTCAGCTATATCTTCCAGGCAACCTTTGGGTAACGGGGAGTTTCTCGAAGAGTGCAATTTCTCGTTTACTCTCTACCAAAGTTGTTAAGTTACCTCTACTTAAACATAACTTAACAATGGGCCTGATTCTGAAGGCACACATTTAAAAATTGACAGCTCTAAAATTAGTTTCGTCTTTATCTTCATAATACTGTGTGACAAGGATAGCAACAGTTTTAGTGCTGTCAAATTTTAACGTGGAGCCTTCAGAATCGAGCCCAATATAGATACAATGTAACCGTTCCCGCAGAAGTTCTAGACTATCCATCGGGCACTAGTTTAACAACATCGAAGAACTCTCCCCAGCGTTGAAATGGAAACCGGCAACTTTGTAACTTAACTGTATTATTTGTCAGCATCCGGTCAACAAAGTTATTTAAGCCAACGATCTCTATGTACTACCTACTAGATGGAGCGTTCCAAACTCACAATGTTGCAAATGTTGGAGATAACAACTAGAAATTGTAGAATAAGAAAACTAGATAGGTAGGGTGACCCTAAATGGGATCATACATGGTAAATCTATCTAATATTATATTGTGATATGTATATTGCCGTGTGGTGGAGTAGAATAGGACCACTCCAACTCTTCCCGTGGATGTCGTAAAGTTTGGATATTTGGATGTTTGTTACTCAATCACGCTTCAACCACTGGACGGATCATGATGAAGCTAGGCACAAATATAGGTTAGGTCCTAGAATAGGACGTAGGGTAATTTTTATCCTGATAAAACATCCAATTCCTACCGGAAATACAAAATGATTTGCGATATTAAGTTGTCCACGCGGACGAAGTCGCGGGCTTAAGCTAGTATTTTATAAATCTGAAATGTAGCTTAATTATATGTCTGTATATGCTATAATTCGTAAACGTACATAACTTATTTGTTGCGAACTAGTCTTCTACAGATAAACGTCAGTTTTGGTTTCATTAGAAGACTATATAGACATACAACATTTTAGGATCTCTATTGTTTTGATTTTTTTTCGTTTGTTTTAAGACATTGGCAATAATACCATCAGTCTAATCACGATATCTTTTCATTTTCTGTTTATTATCAGTATCAGAGTGCTTCAGACCAACACTGGGATTGATATAGTCACAGAACTTCCTTACTAACGTTGATAGTAAACTTTAGTAAGGTTTGAGGTTAGGAAGTTCACTGCTTTAAGAAAATCAGCTTAGTCACGTTTATTTATGTTTCCTTCAAAGTCAAAGTCAAAGTCATTTATTGCATATGAGTACACTTGGTACATTTATACACGTCATTTTTTTTATCGACTACCGCTTCCTAGGTGTGTAGGTACAGTGTAGGTACACACGCACAGACATTTGTTGCGTAATATACTATCACTACTAACAACCAAAGCCCGAAGTAAACAATATTTTGGAAAAAACAAAGACACAACAAACTGTTTTCCAAAAAACGCGGGAACCACCTCCTATTGTTATGATCAATAAATAAAAAATAAATGTTTATGGTTTTTTTTGTTTTTTTTATGTCTAAGAAAATCTTCAGCACATAATTTTTCGCTTGCTTTTAATTTTACTTAATATTAATGGAGGCCAATTACAAGATTTCACATTAAAATATAATAATTACAACTGATTTAATAAAATATAATAATAATATATCTTATCGTTTGTTTCTTTTTCTTTTATTATTTTTAAATTGCTATTTACACAGACAGACGGTCCTACAGTGAACTATATTAAACCTATGTACTTATATGATATTTAATAGCAAACTTATTACCTTTAGTGTTTTATTATTATATGTAGGGAATATATATGACTGTAATAAAGCCGGAATAGCATCAAAATGGCCTGTGGGCGTTCTCTCCGACGAAGGTAACATTTGTTACCGCGGGCAAATGGCCAAGTGATTACATACGTACAAGTACGTACCGAATAGTGAAACAATATACCTACTGTCAAGCAGGTAGTATTTATGGGCCTACACTGATATTACAAAGAAGAAAATGTTGTTAGTTTGTCGGAGAAAATCTATCTTGCAAAGCTACCAAACTTTGCCGTGTGGTTTCGCAGAGAACTGTGCTGTCGTCCTTGGTGCAATCCCTTAGTCGCCTTGACGACTCCCAAGGGCAGACTGGGGGTGGCCCTATACTTCCGCACGGGGCTCCACGGAGAAGATCAGATGTCGTATCTGACACTCTCGTGGCATCACCGACAGTTCTAAAATTGGGAAGGAAAATATACATACATACACTTGTCTAATCCCAAAATAGAATCTTCTCCTATGATATTATATAGATTGCCTATAGGCCTCTTGCCGTGTGGTTTCCGGTAGAGTAGAATAGGACCACTCCAACTCTTCCCGTGGATGTCGTACAAGGCGACTGAGGGAATACATTATAAAACATCAATTAGGCCTCCCCAACCCGTCTGGCCAGCGCGGGGAGTGTAGGCCAAATCCTCCGTCTGTCTCCGGCAGATGAGAGAGGGCTGTGCTCCTGCAGTGGAGACCAAAATAACCTGATGATGAAAGCTACGAAAACGATTTAAAAAAAACACTAGTTGTGAGTTAATATTTTTATTTTTCGATAATACATTGCAATATCATATATTTTCCGCCATTATTTTGCTGGTTGTCAAATTTATATTCGACTTCCTTTCAAATAGATTGTTCATAGATTTAGAATGTCTTTTACTATGTTTACGTAGTACGATATAACTCCGTATATAGAAGGTTCAGTGTTTTCGTGCTGTTGAAATTCCCGGACTTATTCCGTTTCTCAAAAAAAAAATTGTACATTAACGCCGCTAAACTATAAATACAGTTTATTGGCAGAAATTGCTCTCTTACTTTATAAATACCTATGGCAAGGAATACTAAATATCATCACGCAATGGTCAATAGCAAAGCAAATTACAAAGTTTTAATTTTAAAGCAAAAAAAGATGAAAGTTAGTTATCAGACTACACCGAAACACTTTGGTAAATATATAGTACAATACAATTCCTATTCCTCTTATAATAATGTCAACTGCTCACCCCTCGCGAAAAGCGGGGTGTGCCTTCGTGAATTGAATGATCTATACGAGCCCGAGCACGAATTTATTCCATCTTACGAAGGAGACTATTCGTTCAGTAAATCAGTAGACAGAGATCTCCATACAAACGTCAGAGAGAGCTGGAGCGTAAGGTCTGTAATATTCGTACGGCGGCTCTCGGGTGCAAATTGTCAATGAGAGCTGGAGAGTGGCTGGAGAGCACCCTTAAAGGGTGTTCGATCATCGGTTTCCGATCGGTTATCGAATGTCAGTGACGTTCAATTTATCGAAAGTCGATAACCAACTCACCGATGTAGCATTTTTAAATTGTTTATTTTTGGCATTCATACTTTTGGCAGCTCCAAATGTAGTCCAAACTCATCGCAATCTGAATAGTACCGAACATATAATTACCTATACTTCTTTGTTATATTGCATACATACTGTTTGAAAACTAAAAATGTCTATAACTTTTGATTGAGTAAGCCCATTGCGATGAAATAAAGACTACATGTTAAAGTCCATCAAAATCGGTTTAGTAGTTTTTAAGTGATGCGTGCACAGACTAACAGACAAACTGACAAAAATTCCAAAAATGATCAAAATGTGTTTACAGAATGCCAATGGATTAGGTTTTGATTAGGTTTCAAAATGAGTGAAGTCACTTGAGTGAGACTCGCACGTGAGTTTGTATTTTAGAGAATCATTATCATCAGGTTATTTTTGTCTCCACTGCAGGAGCACAACCCTCTCTCATCTGCCGGAGACAGACGGAGGATTTGGCCTACACTCCCCGCGCTGGCCAGGATGTTTTATAATGTATTCCCTTAGTCGCCTTGTACGACATCCACGGGAAGAGTTGGAGTGGTCCTATTCTACTCTACCGGAAACCACACGGCATTTTAGTGAACCACTACGCCGAAGGCGGGCAAATACTATCGATTACTATCTTATAGGATGGGAACATCACTCGAGTAACTCTCCAGAGGTAAGACGCGCAGTCAGCACCCTCCACAGAGCCAGCCAGACCGAAGATTAAAATGAATCCGATTATTGTGGAGCTTGCAACATGATGGAATGCCCGATTGCATATTATTTTTTAAGGTTCCCTTTGATGCTCTTATCAAGTAAAAACCCATTTGTACTTAAACAACGATCTCTAGTTACTAGATGGAGCGAACCAAACAATCGCTCTGGTCCATGCAACTGCGGCTCCCCTTTCACATTCATTTTGACACTTGTACTATTACTACGCAGAACATTTATGTATTGACGCTACGGGTAAATAGCGTCAATATTTAATCAATAATTAAGTGTTCTGCGTAGTAACTACACAAGTGTCAAAGCTAATGTGAACGGGGTGCGGCTCTCGGAGCCGCAGTTGCGTGGAACAGAGCGATTATTTGGTTCGCTCTATCTAGTAGATACATATAGAGATCGTTGTACTTAAGAAAGATAATTTAGATCTGATAATCAGAGTTATTATTGGACTAGCTGTGCCCGCGGCTCCGCTCGCGTGGACTACCCAATTATGCCCCACTCCCGCTTCCATCAATCTAATCGCCACTGCTGCCGCCACCACTTATCCTCCGAACATTCCCGTTGTCCCCCACCTGCTTGTCCACCAGTGGTGGACAGTGACACATTTTTTGAAAAGTTGTGCTACTGTCCCCTAGTGGGGGACAACGACACAACTTTTAAATCAGTCCCGTTGTCCACCACAGATGGACAGTGACATGCATTTTTAAAATGTTGGACAGTGCAATGACGGGTTTTACGAGAGATAAAGGAAATCGTTTTCATGTGAACGAGGTCTTTATAATATATTTATGAATGATATTTAGTACTAATGGACAATATGGGATCACGACATAATCGCTCTGTTCCACGCAAGTAGCCACAACTCTTTCACATTCACAATGAAACTTGTGCAGTTACTAGGCAGAACATCAATATTTAGTAAATAATTAAATGTTCTGAGTAGTAACTGCACAAATTTCAAAGTGAATGTGAAAGAGTTGTGGCTACTTGCGTGGAACATAGCGATAGTTTGGAACGCTCCATCTAGTAGTACATAGAGATCGTTGATGTACACGGAATTCTTTACTCAGCAGCATAGAGATAAAACAATATTAACAAGTAGTATCACGATTTGCTGCTTACCTAACGTCAGTGGTGGACAGTGACACTTTTTTTTAGAGTTGTATCACTGTCCACCACTGTCCAACATCATAAAAAATGCGTATCACTATCATGCGTCTACCCGTGGTGGACAACGGGACTGATTTAAGTACTGTGTGTTGCATATTTTTTGTTTTAAAAAAATGTGTCACTATCCACCACTGGTAAACAAGCAGGTGGGGGACAACGGGAATGATCGTTATCCTCGCTCAAAACGTAGTCCTAAGCCTGGGACGTACTACAGTACGTCGCAATCTGAATTCCGCCGAGTATTAAACTTCTTTGTTGTATAAAGTATACTTACGTAATGCGAGTTTTTGAAAACTATAAATTCGCATTTGATTGACACGCTCAAGGCCATTCCACAGACCGGTAGCGGGCGGCAGCGTCACTCACCGGGGTAAGATCTAATACTGAGTGGCTAACACGTCAGCCCAGCGTGGCCTTTAAGGGCAAAACAACAAAATTAACTTCACAACATAAAAAGAACTACGGAACCAGATCCACATTGCGTTTTTTTTTCACTTTTAAGAATTTCCACAAGGCTGTGCTATGTCTCAAACCTCGCTTGCGATCGCCGGGACGTAGATTTGCCCGTCGGATTGCGAACTAAGCTGTTTCCCAGATTTCCTTTGCTTTTCTTACGTCATTTCCGTGAAATGGAATTGCCAACGTTCTTAGATAAGTGAATGCCTTAATTTTTAAACTCGAACTCGCTTTTGTTCCCGGCTACGCTCGTGTGAAAGTAGATATTTTAGTTTCGTCGACTTTATTGCGTAATTAATATATTTACATAATTACAATTCTCTTTTATTCCGTTTTTTTTATTATGTATTTGTCGTCAAGGCGACTAATGGATGGCACCAGGGACGGACAGCAGCGTTCTCCTGTGTATCTTAAGATCATTGCTGCGATCACCAATCCGCCTACCAAACGTGGTGATTGTGGCAAATCCCGAAATGGACAGCCAACCAAAAGTGGCATTCTATTGGGAAGGCTTATGTCCAGTAGTGGGAATGAATGGGAGCCTCCAGGGCCCGATTTTTTTCTTTCGTTCTTGGTTAGGAAAAGTTGCTGAAGCGGCAAGATATGATTTTACGGAAAAGAATTTAAAACATATATGTCTGAGAAATAATAAAAACGGAGCTGATTTGGAGGCACAGTGCGTGTTCGACGCGCCGTTCGGCTTGGTTCGGCGATCGTCGCGAGCACGCGCTGATGGAACGTCGGGTGGGACTCGCGCAGGCGCATAGTGGAGAGAGCCTTCGTGGGATACGCGTGCGGTGCGCAGGCAAGACGCTGACGGATCGTCTGCCTTTTAAAATCGTTAACACGTTTACTAGCTTCAATGACACTACGTCATCATAGTGTCATTGAAGCTAGTAAACGTGTTAACTTTGAAACGATGTTAAACACAATTTGGGAGCCCACAGAGAGGCGGAACCAGGAATCTACGACATATATTTTAAATTTCACTATCATAAAATCCTACCTTGGCGCTTCAGCAACTTCCTAAACAGCGACGATTTGTAGGTAATCATTATATGCAATGCAATGCAATTCACAATGAAACTTGTGCAGTTACTACGCAGAACATTTAATTATTACTAAATATTGACGCTACGGTTAAATAATGTCAATATTTAGTAAATAATTAAATGTTCTGAGTAGTAACTGCACAAGTTTCATTGTGAATGTGAAAGAGTTGTGGCGTACTTTCGTGGAACAGAGCGATTGTTTGAAACGCTCCATCTGGTAGTACATAGAGATCGTTGGATATTAATGACACTTTTGCCCTAATTAATGAGCACTAAAGATGTACCGAAATAGTTGACCTCGGCGAGTGCTTACAAATATTTGATGCGGCCTGACTGCTGACGACCTACTTAACTTTAAATAAATAAATATTACATAATATACATATAAATTCACTTCTCTAATCCCAAATTAGGATTTTCTCATGTACTATGGAAATTAGACAAGGATAGGACAATTCACAAATATCGCCCCTCGCATGACTAAGTGTCGTAAGTAGCTTCAAGCAGATGTTGCAGGGCAAGGCATTTTCGGGTTTACACTTCACATTATATTGTCTTGGAAGATACGATACTTGTTCGTTGTCAATAAATCCATTACAGCAACTGATACGGATACGGCGGTTATCGGAGTTTGATCACCATACACATTTAAATTTGTCGGCCCGTAGCCTAGTCGGTAGTAGACCTGCCTGCGAAGCTCGGGGTCGCGGGTTCGAATCCCGCCCAGGGCAAACATTCGTGTGATGAACACTTGTTTTTGCCTTGTGACTGGATGTTATTTATATTATTATATGTATTTGTGTATGTATATCAGCCGTCTGATACCCAAATTACAGGCTCTGCCTAGTTTGGGATCAGGTGGCCGTGTGTGAAATGTTCCCACATATTTATTTATTTTTATTTTAAATGGGTCCATGTTTGCAACTTATTTAGACAAAAAATTACATTTACGACTGTTAGTCATGCGAGGGACGAAATAACATCCAGACCGGGACCATCTTATACAAATTGTATAAAGTTGTCTGTCCCCAGTGGGAATCGAGTCCCCGACATCTGACGTTTGAGTCCAAGTATGAAAACTGCGTCAAAACCTGTACCTTACCAGCTTGTTATATAATAAACACCTATTTTTTTGAAGATTTATGTTCTCGGCTTAGAATAGCTATCCCAATCTCCCCGTCACCAGGGACGAACAGCAGCGTCCTCCTGTGTAGCTAGGTATATTAAGATCATTACTACGATCACCAATCCGCCTGCCATGTGTGGTGATTATGGAAATGACAATGGACAGCCCACCAAAAGTTCTGTTGGGGAGGCTTGTGTTCGCCTGATGATAATGTTTATGAATAATCGAATAAGTTTTCTTAGGAAGTAGGCTGGGGGGTGGGGGTGGGATTTCTGTACATGTAAAGGTCACCGCAGACCTGTCTGCAAACGGATTAGAGAGCAAGCGAGCGTCCGCCCGCTGCAGGGCGGCATTTCTGCTCCTCATTCGCCTGGTATGCTCCGCGGCTCGGCGGATGCTCGAACATGTCGCAGTCAGATCTGCGCGGACCCTTGCTTGTTATGTACCCTATGGTTCAGTAGTTTTAAGTGATACGTGCACAAACAGACAAAATATCCAAAAATGATCGAAATGTGGTCTGTCACTCCAGCTCCCAAAGTCGAATTCCAGTAATCTGACCATGGCAGGATTTAATACTCACCTTAGACACCCACTGCCCCCCCCCCCCCCCCCCCCACCTGTCCAATTTTTTTTGCAAATATCTTCAATGTACAGACACGCGACGTTTTTATTTAGTAGTTTGTTGTAGAAGCGTATGAAGGGTTCTAATTAAAACAAAAACAATGTTATTTTTCAATTTATTGTACATTATCATTTCTGTAACACGATACAGTAAGCATTTCCTATAACAGCATGCACTTACACAATATATTACTGATATCAGACCAAACGTACAAACTTTTCAGTAACTTCATATTTTTTAACTTCAAATAATATCAATTTAGAAGCACTAATCCTAACTTTAAGACTAATATTACATTAAATTTATAATAATATAGTGATATTTTCATAACATACAATATACATTATTATATTTTTAACTCATCGCAATAAGATGTAATTAATGACCATTTTATTTAACTTCCTGAGGTAAACATTTCTTCATGGGACATATCTATTTTTAAGATCAAGATAAAACATTAAAACATCTAGTAAAACAGAAACCCATACCAAGACTGCTGATGAGAATTGATCGGAATAAGATAGCATTATGTATGTACTTGCAACAAAAGGATAATGTTAATATAGATAGATATTCCGAGATTTTATACGAGAATCTATTTAAAAATTTGTTCATCAAATGTTTGTCAGTCATTTATGTATCATCAGCATCATGTCAGCCCCTAGAAGTCCACTGCTGGACATAGGCCTTCCCCAATGAACGCCACCACACCCGGTCCTCTGCCCTCCGCATCCAGCAGCTACCGGCCACCTTCTTCAGGTCGTCGGTCCACCTGGTCATTTATATATACTTATACAGTAATATAAATATGGACATACCACAATCGCTCACTGAATAAACTATAATTTTCTGCCTCCCGCAAAATAAATAAATATGTCAGACATTCACACCAATTATCCAGTCCCAAACTAGGCAGAGCCTGTGCTATGGTTACTAGATAACGGATACACATACTTAAATAAATATATAAACATCCAAGACTTGGGTACAAACATTGATATTCATTATACGAACATTTGCTCCTAGCGGGATTCGAACCCGCAACCTCCGGCGTGGCAGTCCGAGAGCTACCCGTTCCGCCACGGAGGTCGTCGAATAATATACATATAATCTGAAATTATGTTTTTGTAATTGGATATTATATGCTTTTTAATTATTACCACTAAGAGTGTCCATATTGGTCTTCCGTGCCATATTTTCGCCGCAAGTACATTGTACAGTACATGATACTACCTAATTCCGACCCCTGCTGATTAGTCATTAATACATTTTATTACACTTCACCCTCAGACAGAGGAAAACATAAGTTTAAGTATTCTTAGGATGATTTTTGTTATAGTCTATGTTTCCTCTATGTCCAAGACCGGATCTTGGTTGTAAAGCCATGCAAGTGGTCAGGAAAGAGTAATTTATTTATATGAAAAAGATACTTAGGTATTTAATTTCACGCAACACTCGAGCTGTGGTCGACTGTACTTTCCCTATATACCTTGGAAATAGTTTCATCCAGTCCTGCCTTCATATATTATGTTTAATAAAAATAAATTAAAATTTTCTAAAACAAAGGAATGGTGTTTGTGAAGGACACAACAACTACAAATAAGCCCTAATAAACAATTTTGTGTGTACATTTTGTTTATAACTTCATAAATACTATGCCAAAACTACTCAAAAATATAGTGACAATTGCATACTCCGTGACATATCACACATAATGACAATTGCATAATCATAATCATATTTATACTCAGTGACTAATGCATACATAATGACGATTTCATACTCAGTGACAAATGCATACATAATGACGATTGTATACTCAGTGACATATGCATACATAATGACAATTGCATACTCGGTGACAAATGCATACATAATGACAATTGCATACTCAGTGATAAATGCATACATAATGACAATTGCATACTGTAACTTTACCTACATTAAATAATAGTGACAGAAACATAAAATGCGCACTTTAATTACTTATATTTTGCGCGCAAATATCTGGTGAAAATGCTGTATTTACTTGATTTTCATTAAAAAAATTTCATATTGAAGCCTTGGTTCTACGCTAGGGAAAGAGTTCGGTGAGATACGTTGGTGGCTGTCTAGTGTTTTAATACTAGCTGTTTGCATCAGAGACTTGACGAACCATATTTTAACTTTATATACATTTGTAAACCATCAAATTAATCAGATATGAGTAAATGTCCTAGGTAACTTGATGGATCCCTAATCCTAGTTATTGATAATCAATTTTAGATCTCAACCAAATCGTTCTCTTACCGAACTTAACCTTTCTCGAACCGAGTCTTCAAAAATGATCTTTAATGTCAGTGTTACAAGTGTCACTATTATTCGTTTTTTCCTCCTCAGTTTATCAACAAATTCATCTTATGACAGTTTATTGCTGGTTAATACATTACTTCATGATCATGACAGAAGATATTTAAAAGTAAATAATGACGTCATGACATGACCGTTAACCAAGTGTATCTACCTAAAGTGACCGGCTATAGACATTCAGTATGCAATACCAAACAACTTATGCTGTGCTTTTTAAAGCTCGTGAATATGATTTGTTTAGAATTTTAATTGTATGCAATACAAGTCATTCAGTATTCAATACGGAATGTCTATATAACAGATCGCTAAAGGTGTTCAATAAAACAGTGAAAAGGTTGCTCCATAATTTTCAGTACACAAATATTCCAATATACTTTTGTGCAACCAACATCAAATTCATTAAAAATTCAATAACTTCACTAAATAAAACTCATGTTTGAGATTCGATGTGGCCTACATGCATACTAAATAACTGTACATAAATATAACAGTAATTAAAAATAGACCCAATACATTGTATAACAAAATACTTAAACTGACAGAGACATTCAGTATTGAATACTAAATGACATTAGTTGTACAACTTTTGTAAAGAAATCTCCGTACAAAAATGACTCCTCGAACGGTTCAACTTGTATGGGAAGTGGAAATATTTAGGAATTTCCAAAAGTTATAGAGCCAAGGTACTGAATGCCCTGCCCATCAATCTATGCAAGTATTTTGTCACACCCTGTACATCTATAGAATAGACCTAGTAACATATGTTTCATTCCAAACCAAGTCATATGAAAACCAATGCATTTGCGTCTCGACAACAAAATAAATAATAGATGGTGGTCCTAAGTGGACCGCAAAGTTTAAATGGTAATACAAACCTGTTTTTGCTGCTGGTGAGCCTTTCACGTATATGTTACCGAGACGCAAATATCGTTGGTTTTCGTATGACTATTGGTTTGGAATTAAAGGAGAATGACCAAAATTGTATGGAAGTTTGCCCTTAAACTTTGAACCTTGCGTCTGGATCAAATTGTCGTCAAAATACAGGCAAAATACTAAGGATTATTGTAAAAAGAAAATCGTTAAACTATATAGTGGGAAAATTGAATAATCTTACTTGGAATGAAATCTTCGTTGGCGCACAGTTTTCACAACACCGTGGGTATATGGCCACGATTAACCGTTCCCAATCTTGATGTCATAGTTTGGTGCGACGGTATATTGCGTTCGACACTACATTAGACTCGTTAAAATAGATTTTTTCACCCAAATACATAATGTAAACAAAAGGAGACAAAACAGCTGTTGACACCATATGGGATATGACGTCACAGTAAGAAACCATAGTGCTAATCAATAGTGAGGTTCTACTAAATCGATTTAACCAATTGAATAATCGATATTTCTGTTACGTAACAATATTTTCATAAATATCTTTTAAGAACGTGTGTATTACTTGAAATCAGTTTAAAAACCGAGTTTCCAGTCAGTAAATGAAAAACATAATGGATATATTGTGTGAACCAATTAACCACTAGACCTGGATATGTTACCTATATCCCCTTTGCTACGAACCAGTATATTAGTAAATACGCAGTAAAGTGGTGAAAATCTTATGATGGCAAAACGTGCCATGTTTCTTTTCACTTGTAAGCATAATTTCAATACATTTACATAGCTACTTTTAACAATAGTCAAAATTATTGAAAAATATAAACAATGTAATCCGTCTATGTTGATTACCTTGATTATCTATACACAGTGTAACCAAAAAGTTACCTACCTTATTCAGCAGGATTATCGGTCATTCATTCATTCGCGACTGTTGACAGATCTGAATATGAATATAGAAGGCGGTGCCGCGTAACCACAGAGTACCATACAGAGTGCAAGCGTTCAAAATTAATACCTATTTTGGTAGGGTTGTCACATGAAGATAAAATAAGTACTTGTTTATCTGTTTTTTTTTAAATGTAAGATAAATTACGTTTGTTTTTAATCTAACACTTATTACGACTTTTTCCGGTTTGGAACTCCCGTAATTGGGTTCAAATCCAAAGTGGCATCACACCAATAGACTATTTATGGGATTTCGGTGAAGCAGCTGGGAATCGAGTGCCAGAAAGTCTAATGTATATCCAGAAAGTGCTAGAAGATTCCAAAATGTTCCATCATATCAGCGAATCATCATCATCATATCAACCCTTAGACGTCCACTGCTGGATATAGGCCAATGAACGACACCACAGCCGGTGCTCTGCCTTCTGCAAATGAAAAACGTGATGAGTGGATTATCGCGCAACTATGGTTGACAAATATCGATTATAAATATATATCGATTTTAATTCTGCTTTCACTACTCTAGTTGAAAAGATGCCGATCGGCTGGCGGAAATCAATCAATGTTTTTATTTTATGTTATTTTTAAACTCCCTATTCCATTAGCTTTAAAAAAAATGGAGGGGATTCATAATTCAGACCAATATTTATGGTACATGAATGATAAAGACGCATCTTAGGCCCACTTTTGGTCATTCTCCTTTACGTAATTACGTACCAGAGCGAATGTTGAAATGTATAAAAATAAAATAAAAATAAACTATGTTTAAAACAAAAATAAAACTGTAAAATCTCATTAGACAGGTGAAAGGTGAATCGCACTGGAATCCTAATTTCTTTGGCGCAGAGTTCTAGACACAAAAATAAGAAATCACATATTACTTAATTCAATTATCTCTATCGAAATCTCTCTCAGAGATAAGTTTGCCCTTTGTACTTGTGTTTCTTTTTAATGTATTATTTTTGTTTTATCTGTGTGTGTACATTACTAATATACATTACTCCCTATATTACGAAAATACCTACGCTTTTATACGCAAAAATGTGTCTTAGGCGCTCGACAAAGCGTTATTATTACTCCATACGGGAGGGGCGAGTAGTCGGACCAAAAGTGTAGGTACTTATAGCTGTAGGTGCGTTCTAGTGACGGAGGCCTGACTCTGCGCCAAAGAAATCAGCACGAATAGTAGGTCGAGAAATTATATACAAATAATATTACGTAACCACGCCACGCACGTAATCCATTTTCTTCTAGTTCCGAACCAAGCAGCATTACCCTGGAAAAAAATACAAATATATTTATTCCACGGGCCAGACCTTGCCAGACCCGCCTGCCAATCGTAATGGTTAAGGCCAATCACTAATAATGAACTGCCCACCAAAAGTGGCATTCTATTGTGGAGGCTTTTCATTAAGAATTAAAAATATAATTCACTTCATCATCATCATCATCAGCCTAAATACGTCCACTGCTGGACATAGGCCTCCCCAATAGAATAACACTTTTAGTAAGTTGTCCATTGGGGGATTTGCCATATTCACCACGCTTGGCAGGCGGATTTGTGTTCGCAGTAATGATCTTAACATACACAGGGGAACGCTGCTGCCCGTCTTTGGTGCAATCCCTTAATCGCCTTGACGACACCCACGGGAAAGATAGGGGTGGCCATATTCTAAGCCGGGAACCACAGGGCATATAATTCACTTACATGAAAAAAAGAATTCTATAATAATCAAGGTTATGTAAAGTAAGAAAGCGTACAGATAAAAAAAAATCATTAAATAAATAAAAAGTGTGGAAATACGGCACAGGGTCGCTTGCACCAATAAGTATTAATACAGTACCAAGAGTAACTTGCTATTTACATTAGAAATTCTCCCTTAAAATACCAGGGAATCACTAAAAAAACAGTTACGCGCCTTGCAGAAGGCCTATGTCCAGAAATGGATTCTTGTAGACTGATGATGATTATTAGCTTATTTCCCATTTACCCCCAGGGGCTCAATCTAGTGGGGTTTGCCAAGTTTCAAATACTAAATTATATAATACTAGCTGTTGCCCGCGACTTCGTCCGTCATACTTAACATCATAAATTATTATGTATTTCCCGTAGAAATGATATTTTTTTCGGGATAAAACTATCCTATGTCCTATTCCAGGACCTAACCTATATGTGTGCCAAGTTTCTACCCGATCCTTCCAGTGGTTGAAGCGTGATTGAGTAACAAACATCCAAATATCCAAACTTTCACATTTATAATATTATTAATAGGATTACCCGTAGGAATGATATTTTTTTCGGGATAAAACTATCCTATGTCCTATTCCAGGACCTAACCTATATGTGTGCTAAGTTTCATCCCGATCCGTCCAGTGGTTGAAGCGTGATTGAGTAACAAACATCCAAACTTTCGCATTTATAATATCAGTGGGATGGGATTACTCACGTGACAATCCGCGTCGCTTAGCATCGAGTCTCGTAGAGTCCGGAGCGGCCGATGTAGCGCACCCACTTGATGACGTCGTGGTCGGAGTAGTTCAGCTTGGGCTCGAACACTTTCAGGTAGCGCACCTAAGCAACACATAACCATAAATATATATATATACATACACTTGTCTAATCCCAAACTAGGATTTCTCCTTTGCTATGGGAATTATGTGGTTTGCCGTGTGGTTCCGGTAGAGTAGAATAGAACCACTCCAACTCTTCCCGTAGATGTCGTACAAGGCGACTAAGGGAATACATTATAAAACATCAATCAGGCCCCCCCAACCCGTCTGGCCAGCGCGGGGAGTGTATGTCAAATCCTACGTCTGTCTCCGGCAGATGAGAGGGTTGTGCTCCTGCAGTGGAGACAAAAATAACCTGATGAAATATATAAATGGGAATTAAACCAAGGATAGGACAATTCACAAATATAACATCCAGACCATGACCAGAGTACAAAGTTGTCTGACTCCAGTAGAAACCCACGACCTCTGGCGCTCGGGTCTGTACGGACACAGTCGAATTGAGCATCTTCGGCAACGATCTCTATGTACTACCAGATGGAGCGTTCCAAACAATCGCTCTGTTCCACGCAAGTAGCCACAACTCTTTCACATTCACAATGAAACTTGTGCAGTTACTACGCAGACCATTTAATTATTACTAAATATTGACGCTACGGTTAAATAATGTCAATATTTACAAAATAATTAATTGTTCTGAGTCTTAACTGCACAAGTTTCAAAGTGAATGTGAAAGAGTTGTGGCTTCTTGCTTGGAACAGAGCGATTGTTTGGAATGCTCCATCTAGTAGTACATAGAGATCGTTGATCTTTCGAAAATCAATACGAAGATCCTCGAACCGACTGGACGACCGACAGTCAGTCGTCCCGAGACCGGTGCTTTACCAAGTTTAAATGTAACACACGTGTTTTCGGTTGATTAATAAACCGTTTGATATTTTATATAATATTTTTTTTTATTTGTTGGTTTGGACATTTAGAGCGTATGAGTCAAAGAAGAGTGACAAAAGAGATTTACAGCGCGAATGCGGAAGGAGCTACAGCTAGAGATGGTCCTAGGAGGACGTTCAAGGATCAAATTAGTAACGTCCTCAAAAAGGCTGGAGTCCGCAGTGAGAAGAATAAAAGGAGGTGCATGAAAAGGTTGATGAATGTGAGGGAGGCTAGTGAGGTTTGTCAGGATCGCGTAAAGTGGCGATCCATCGTCTCTGCCTACCCCTCTGGAACCAGGGCGTGAGCATTATCAATGTATGTATGTATTAAGTTTGATGTTACATACATGTGGAACATGTTGTTGGAATGTATAAAACTATCTATAACACAAATATTTGTTAACAGTATTTGTACATTACCGTTTATGTTCTTGTGAATTTATAAAAAAAAAAAAAAATATTTTACTTAATTACAGACTTTTAATTACTCAAACCTTCTATAAGGTCTAGCTAGACTCAATTAAAAATAAGACTTTACAATTCACTAGGTCAACGTGGCGTCTAAGTCTAACCATAGAATACTTAATAATACTACGTATAGAATGGACACTCCCTTCCCCCCGCCAATCACAGCTTCCTCACCCCGCGCCGCAGTTTTGGGTAGCGTTTAGGGCACTAGCCGTCAGGGCTGTATGTATTGCTTGAAAGATAATTAAAAGAATAATTGTGAAGTATTGTGCTGTAGGTGGTTGTTTGATTAACAGAAATGACAAAAAGAGACGATTTCATTCTTTTCCTCCAGAAGAATCGAGGTACGAGTAAGTAACATATTTTGCCTATTTATTCAAACAATTTATAGGATTGAATTTTGGTATTATATGTAATACAAATATAAGTTTATACGTTTTGGTTTATTTTATTCTGTTTGATAATGTAAATAAAATGTTATTTGAGATAGACATTGATACATTTTTAATCAAATGTATATTTATTTGTTTGTTGTACGACATTTACACATTTGCGTTAAGTCGCGAGACGCTCGCATCGATGTGGGTCTTTTTGAATTAGGTAACTAGTCACGCGAAATTAGATATGTTTTGTGACAAAACATAATAAATCTTAAAGAATTTAAGTAGTTTTAGTCACGCCTTCAATTAATATCCATGAATTATTCAGGAACCTGCAGATCATCAGAAACTTATTACATTCTAGCGCCGAACGTGGGGTTTAATTGTAGCGTGTAATACCTGAATTCTAAAAATTTGTAGGTAAACTTGGAAAAACACCTAGTTTCGTGTGACTTAATATATCAAGGTAATTTTTATACTCTGCAAATTTTATATTTTGTACACTTTAGACTTTAGCGTGTGTTCCACCGTACATACATTCGCATAATTGCCAAGTGTTCATGCTAGTAAAAAATTCGGTGGTGTAAGTTTTAATTTATGGCAGTCATGCATACACGAAGATAAAAATAAATGTTTGGACTCCCTCTGTTGAAGATATCATGGTTATTGACCACGTCGTTGGCTTAGTGGCTTGCTTATTGGATTCAAGTACCAGAAGTCGTGAGTTCGATTCCTTTTATGCATAGACATCTTTAGAGTTCGTCTTAGTCTGGGTACTATATTAGTGAATTGGTCCTTATCTAATTTCAATGGTACAGGAGAATGAGACGTTCTGATCTGAAGTGAATAAAATCAAGTTTGGGATTAGACAAATGTAATGTATAATACATAAAATACATATTTAATTAAATCAAAAATAACGGAACCGACGTCACGTTTTAATTTTCACCTCTTTGATGTAATCGAAATTCAATGAGCGATTGTGTACCGACTTGCGCGGATGTGTAATTGCAGCATAATAAAAAGAAAAAAATGACATGTGTCATACAGTGGCGTGTGACGTGAGCTTACAACGTAACATTGTAGGAACGTTTCCGCAGTTCCTTTTGTTTGGGTATAAAATCTTTTTTTGTTTTTCAGATGTATATACTGGATTCAAGTGATTGGGCGACCCGAATTACACAATAAAAGTTTAAAGAATTACCGCGTTTGCGATCTTCATTTCTGTGCTTCGGATCGTCTTCCAAAGAAATTAAAAAGAAACGCAGTACCAAAACGCAGTACGCCGTCAAATTCTGTTCAGCAGTTTCCAAGATTAGCCCGTACAGACATACATATACAGGGTTACAGGAAAAGTCGTGCTAGATCCCTTAAGCATAGAATACTTAATAATACTACGTATAGAATGGACACTCCCTTCCCCCCGCCAATCACAGCTTCCTCACCCCGCGCCGCAGTTTTGGGTAGCGTTTAGGGCACTAGCCGTCAGGGCTGTATGTATTGCTTGAAAGATAATTAAAAGAATAATTGTGAAGTATTGTGCTGTAGGTGGTTGTTTGATTAACAGTAATGACAAAAAGAGACGATTTCATTCTTTTCCTCCAGAAGAATCGAGGTAAGTAACATATTTTGCCTATTTATTCAAAAAATTTGTAGGATTGAATTTTGGTATTATATGTAATACAAATATATTTTATTCGTTTTGGTTCATTTTATTATGTTTGATAATGTAAATAAAATGTTATTTGAGATAGAAATTG
Organism: Esperia sulphurella; assembly: GCA_947086405.1. Lineage (NCBI taxonomy): Eukaryota > Metazoa > Arthropoda > Insecta > Lepidoptera > Oecophoridae > Esperia > Esperia sulphurella. The sequence continues at coordinate 2,004,579 of OX352270.1, read as the reverse complement.
ATACAATTTTAATCAATTGTATATTTATTTGTTTGTTGTACGACATTTACACATTTGCGTTAAGTCGCGAGAAGCTCGCATCGATGTGGGTCTTTTTGAATTAGGTAACTTGTCACGCGAAATTAGATATGTTTTGTGACAAAACATATTAAATCTTAAAGAATTTAAGTAGTATTAGTCACGCCTTCTATTAAACCCCACGTTCATCATATCCATGAATTATTCAGGAACCTGCAGATCATCAGGAACATCAGGAGTTCGATTCCTTTTATGTATAGACATCTTTAGAGTTCGTCTTAGTCTGGGTACTATATTAGTGAATTGGTCCTTATCTAATTTCAATGGTACAAGAGAATGAGACGTTCTGATCTGAAGTGAATAAAATCAAGTTTGGGATTAGAAAAATGTAATGTATACATATACATTAAAATATATATTTGATTAAATTAAAAATAACGGAACCGACGTCACGTTTGAATTTTCACCTTTTTGATGTAATCGAAATTCAATGAGCGATTGTCTACCGATTTGCGCGGATGTGTAATTGCAGCATAATAAAAAGAAAAAAATGACATGTGTCATACAGTGGAGTGTGACGTGAGCTTACAACGTAACATTGTAGGAACGTTTCCGCAGTTCCTTTTGTTTGGGTATAAAATCTTTTTTGTTTTTCAGATATATATACTGGATTCAAGTGATTGGGCGACCCGACTTAAAAAATAAAAGTTTTAAGAATTACCGCGTTTGCGATCTTCATTTCTGTGCTTCGGATCGTCTTGCAAAGAAATTAAAAAGAAACGCAGTACCAAAACGCAGTACGCCGTCAAATTCTGTTCGTTCAGCAGTTTCCAAGATTAGCCCGTACAGACATACATAGACACGATTTTTTTTATTATATTTTTTTATTTATTTTTATTTATTTATTTTACTTTAATGTACAGAAACGCCTTTTTACTGTTTTAATATATGTATAGATTAAAAAAAATTATAATGTGCACAATTATGAGTGTCGTATTTTTTCCCTGTATGTCGAAAAATATTTTATTTTAGCACATGCGCCATGTTTAGTGATATATTTAAAACATAATGAAAGAAAGAAAAAAATACACGCAAGTAGGAATTATTCCATAATAATAGTCCACGACGCTGGTCCAATGCGGGTGTGTGGACTTCACATACGCCTTAGAATTATTACTTTTTTGGCTGGTTTCTTAAGGTATTTTCCTTCACTAAAAACGTTCTTAGTTCGTTCTTTGGCCTGTGCCCGGATTCGAACCCTCGTCCTCATAAATGTGAGGCGAGCGCAGTACCAACTAGTCTATCACGAATTCGCACAGTTTTGTATGGTTGCATAGGGATTTTTCACGTAAACATCGAAAGTTGGAAAAAAGATTGTATACCTACGACTTAAATCTCAATTAATCAACCACCTATATAAACTATTTTTATGCACATTTACTCCGCCATCACAAAGTTACTGGTGCCCACGGCCGGTCCGCGCGGTCTGACACCCCTAACGATTGCCTTGGGCATGTGTGCGTGCGCTGCCGTGTGCGGACACGATTATTGTATTTGTGTAAGAATAGGTATTCGAATTCCCGCCATCGCATACATTTTGGCACAAGTGTCCGCCCTGTGCCTTAAGGGTGTGGAGCACCCATCATTTCTGACTTATTTCACTATGAAACACCCTACCCTAAACTTAACCCTTTTCGAGATATTCGACTTTTAATTTTTTTATTGAAAATTGCTGATTTTTAGGCTACTACATTTATTTTTGTTTATTTTGTGTATCTTATTATTATTATTATTGCATTTTTACATGTGTAGTAAGATGCTTTAGGACGTCAATCATTAAAATAGTGCACAAGTTATTTGAATAGACCGTAGTAGACAAGTGAAAGAAAAGAAATAAAAAACATATTAGAAAGTTTATTTTTCTCTAAGGGATATCTAAAAAAAATATTATGGTAATTGTTCGGCAGATGTTTTTTAAAATATCTACGGTTCATCAGCTATCTAACGAGGTATAATAATGTAGGGTTTTATTCAAATGCATTCAAAAAAATTTAGTTTCATAGGCGACAGTGGAGAAGAAAATGTATACTTAGCCCTAAAAAGTAAAATAAAACAATAGGTAAGCATGAAATGCCATTTATTAAAGGTTTTCTCACAACTTTTTCTTTTTCTACAGTTCATGTTCAACATGGCCGCCTCTATTTCTAATACATTGTCGCATCCTTCTACGGAGACCGGTCTTCACTACGCCAGTGGTCAATGTGGTCCTCAAACCTTACTTTCTCCCGGATAATCTAAACGGGGAAAGCTACGAAAATTTCCTGAGAGCAGACTTGAGTGATTTGCTGGATGATCTGCCACTCAACCTGATCAGGGACATGTGGTTCCAACACGATGGCTGCCCTGCCCATTTCAGGAGAAGTGTCAGAGACTGGCTGGACACAAATTATCCAAACAAATGGATTGGACGAGGTGGGCCATTGCCATGGCCAGCAAGAAGTCCGGACCTAACCCCCATGGATTTTCATGTGTGGGGCTGCATGAAAAGTCTCGTGTACAGCGAGCCGAATCCAGTTTCGTCTGTGGAAGACTTAAGAGAAAGGATTGTGGATGCAGCAAATAAAATGAGGACCACATTGACCACTGGCGTAGTGAAGACCGGTCTCCGTAGAAGGATGCGACAATGTATTAGAAATAGAGGCGGCCATGTTGAACATGAACTGTAGAAAAAGAAAAAGTTGTGAGAAAACCTTTAATAAATGGCATTTCATGCTTACCTATTGTTTTATTTTACTTTTTAGGGCTAAGTATACATTTTCTTCTCCACTGTCGCCTATGAAACTAAATTTTTTTGAATGCATTTGAATAAAACCCTACATTATTATACCTCGTTAGATAGCTGATGAACCGTAGATATTTTAAAAAACATCTGCCGAACAATTACCATAATATTTTTTTTAGATATCCCTTAGAGAAAAATAAACTTTCTAATATGTTTTTTATTTCTTTTCTTTCACTTGTCTACTACGGTCTATTCAAATAACTTGTGCACTATTTTAATGATTGACGTCCTAAAGCATCTTACTACACATGTAAAAATGCAATAATAATAATAATAAGATACACAAAATAAACAAAAATAAATGTAGTAGCCTAAAAATCAGCAATTTTCAATAAAAAAATTAAAAGTCGAATATCTCGAAAAGGGTTAAGTTTAGGGTAGGGTGTTTCATAGTGAAATAAGTCAGAAATGATGGGTGCTCCACACCCTTAAGGGATCTAGCACGACTTTTCCTGTAACCCTGTATACATAGACACGACTTTTTTTATTATATTTTTGGACTCCACTGGTCTTAGGGTCTGAATTTTTTTTTACTTTAATGTACAGAAACGCCTTTTTACTGTTTTAATATATGTATAGATTACAAAAAAATTATAATGTGCACAATGATGAGTGTCGTATTTTTTCCCTGTATGTTGAAAAATACTTTATTTTAGCACATGCGCCATGTTTAGTGATAATGAAAGATATATTTAAACCATAATGAAAGAAAGAAAAAATTACACGCGAGTAGGAATTATTCCATAACAATAGTCCACGACGCTGGCCCAATGCGGGTTTGTGGACTTCACATAAGCCTTAGAATTATTACTTCTTTGGCTGGTTTCTTAAGGTATTTTCCTTCACTAAAAACGTTCTTAGTGCGTTCTTTGGCCTGTGTCTGGAATCGAACCCTCGACCTCATAAACGTGAGGCTAGCGCAGTACCAACTAGTCTATCACGAATTCGTACAGTTTTGTATGGTTGCATAGAGATTTTGCACGTAAATATCGAAAGTTGGAAAAAGATTGTATACCTACGACTTAAATCTCAATTAATCAACCACCTATATAAACTATTTTTATTTTTATGCACACTTTACGCCGCCATCACAAAGTTACTGGTGCCCACGGCCGGTCCGCGCGGTCTGACACCCCTAACGATTGCCTTAGGCATGTGTGCGTGCGCTGCCGTGTGCGGACACGATTATTGTATTTGTGTAAGAATAGGTAGTCGATTTCCCGCCATCGCATACATTTTGGCACAAGTGTCCGCCCTGTGGTCTAACCTTGAACCCCGACGGCGCGAAGGGCACCTCGAACCCCATGGAGATGGGCGGCCTGGTCCACTTCTTCTTGGTGTCCGTCTCCAGCAGCTCGATCTCGGCAGACAGCTGGGTCTCCTTCATGCCGGCCATGCGCTTGATTCTGACGAGAACAACGTCCCTATGTTAATATAATAGGACATTTTCAACTCGCATACTGGCGGAATAAGCAGCTATAAACCTTAATTAATAGTTCAGTTACAATGGCGATGAAAAGCAGCGCTTCGCTGAGGCATCGACCAGTGAGGAAGGTGTAAATGAAAAATAATCGCGATTTCTTAATCTTAAAAAAATCTTTAACGATATATATGACGATATCTTGAAAACTGTTTTTTTTTCTTTATAAATCCATTTGGCCACTTCCGAAAACTGCTTACGCCTGCTCAGCAAGAGCCAATGTGACGTCATCCTTATTCTAGGACCTAACCTTTTTGTGCGCCAAGTTTTTTTTGAAGCGTGATTGAGTAACAAACTTCCAAACTTTCGCATTTATAATATTAGTAGGATAAGTACAAATAATATAATAATATAATATAAATATCTCAGATATTCACACCAATTATCCAGTCCCAAACTGACACAGCCTGTCTTATGGCGTCCTTATCGCTGAAATTTCTTCCAGGCAACCTTATGCTAGTTAGAATAGAAGTATTAAGATGCCGGCGCAAAGATACTTATGCCAGGGCCACCCCCGATTTTCCTGTGTGTATCGGTCAAGGCAATTAAGGGATTGCACCAGAGGCAGGCAGCAGCGTTCTCCTGTGTATATAAAGATCATTACTGCGATCACCAATCCGCCTGCAAAGCGTGGTGGTTATGTCAATTCCCCCAATGCACAGCCCACCAAAAGTGGCATTCTATTGGGGAGGCTTGTGTTCAGCAGTGGACGTATATAGGCTGATGATGATGAAACGAGTGGTACTAAGTATTATTACCAAGTATTTAACATGTTCTAAAATTATAAATTTCTCTTCTTTCACCTGCAATACTCTGTCGCTATGTCTTTCTTATTTTCCTTCTGAAAGGTTGCCTGGAAGAGATCGCTTTAAGCGATAAGGCCGCCTTTGTACACTTTCCAAGAATCTGTACCTATTTTATGGTTTATATTATATTTAATTTGTGTGCAATAAAGAGTTTATCTATCTACTAACTTCCAAACAATCGCGTTCTCCGACGCCTTGTATTTGGCCTTCCCCTTCAAACAGATCAGCTGCACGCCGCTGGTGTTCAGCGGCGTGGGAATCTTCACCTCGATCTTCTGCCCCAGCAGCGAGGGCTTGAAGTTACTCTTCAGCACCACCTTGACCTCCATCTTGGTGCGTCCCACCTCCCGGACTAGGGGGATCACGCGGAACGGTAGGGAGATGTCTTTCGTGGTGCGGTAGCTGGGGATAGATAACCGTTTATGGTGATCGCTGACACTAGATGGCGCTAGTAGTCGAAAAAATATTTAATTATTATCTGAATTGCTTTGGCCACCATGTTTTAAGTTCCTCCAAGAATTGACAGACCGCAATTTTCAGCAATTAGTAAGTACGTTGAATCTTGTCACAAACGATTGGATACTGCGCCACAAATGATTGGAACTACGTTTTCGATTACTGCACCATCTAGTGTCATCTCAACCCTTAAGCATTGCATGTATTAATAAGAATTGCACACAAGGTGTATTCCAAAGCGTTTTAATAAAATATATACTTCACAAACACGAAGTTTTCTCTGTCGTTGATAGGCTGGCAGAAATCTTTTAAAGAGATAAGCATTACCATTTGTTTGTTTATACATGTTATTTTTTCCTTACTCTTATTGTTTTGATGTTTTTTTTTCTTTTGTGTGTGCAATAAATTGTTAATAAATAAATAAAATAAACACAATCTCAAAAGTATTCAAAGTAGGATCAATGTATCACTCTTGAATGTTATATAAACATTAGAATTACTAAAGAACGGTTCTTGGTGTCAATCTGACCCTAACATAGGCCAGTCTTGGATGTCGATCTGACCCTAACATAGGCCAGTTCTTGATGTCAATCTGACCCTAACATAGGCCAGTCTTGGATGTCGATCTGACCCTAACATAGGCCAGTCCTTGATGTCAATCTGACCCTAACATATGCCAGTCTTGGATGTCGATCTGACACTAACATAGGCCAGTCTTGGATGTCGATCTGACACTAACATAGGCCAGTCTTGGATGTCGATCTGACACTAACATAGGCCAGTCCTTGATGTCAATCTGACACTAACATAGGCTAGTCCGTTATTTCAAACTCAGGTTAACTCAATCACCATAACAGATCGTTTACATTGGTACTTTTGATTTTCTTTAACGTGTAGCTCACTTACATGAATCCCATAAGAAAGGTGTGTTAAGGAGTGTAACAACATTAAATGCCAATTTAATTTAAGCCATGTAACAGACAAGTTAACAATAATGTCGATATAACTATTCTAACTAGGCATGACATAAATACCGATGATGAAGCAATACCACCGGTGCAACGATTGGTACTGCCATGGCCCAGCCTGGGTAATGTCGAACAGTAGAGACTCGTACGTGAGTTTGTATTTTAGAGAATACTAAAATACAAACTCACGTACGAGTCTCACTCAAGTGACTTTACTTCGAAACCTAATCCACTGGCGTTCTGTAAACATTCTAGAGCACTATCGAAGTGAAGTGAGTTCTTTGTTCACTTCACTTCGATAGTGCTCTGAAATGTTTACAGAATTACCAATGGATTAGGTTTCAAAGTGAGTGAAGTCACTTGAGTGAGACTCGCACGTGAGGTTCTATTTGAGAGAATGGCACTACAGTGGACGATAATACTCACCGCATAAGCTCAAACTCGCCATCAGGCGGTATGAACGATATAGAGTGCTCCGTCTCGAACTTGCTCAACTTGACGCACTGGTGGAACTGGCAGTCGTCGATGACCACCACCGGCTTGCCCGAGCGGGCCGGGTCGCTGTCGGTGTTCCCAGATATGCCGCCTGAAGAATGAGGGATCACTATGTGGAAAAGTGTCCGTCTATCAATACAGTTTATTAAATATTATTTCAACTAGCTGATGGTTGGTGCACATCCGACCCTTTGCAGTAACATCGATGTATTAATGGGTTTTTCGAAAGCTTACATTTACCGACTGCTCTCAAATGGTGAAGAAAACCCTACACATCTGAGATAATCAGTGTGTGAAATGACCATATAGTCCACAATGACAATATAGTTCACACCATAGACTGTGTAAAATCCTTAGTGTTTTGGGTTTGTATACATTTTGATGTCATTTGTGATACTTTTTGTAACGACACAGTGTCTGGTTTAAACAGTGTGTCTGATCGTATGTATCGTATCTGAGTGTATGAAAGTAGATCCAAAGTGACTTGGCAAGATCTGGGCCCAGTACGTGACAGTAAGTTTCGTTATGTAGCTAACATAAATATGATAGTAGCCGTTACTCCCTCAAGAGCCGTGGCAGCCTAGTTGGTTATACACTCACCTCACGTTCAAACCACGCCCGTACCAATAAGTTTAGTACGGTTTATTTATAACACCACAGGCTTTTCGGTGAAGGAAAACATCACAAGATCCTGAAGAGTCGAAGTGTCGCCAGATCTTCCTGGCCGCCTAAAAAGATAAGGCTGTTACTCACCGTTGCCCTTGCCTTTCGCCTCCATAACGATCTTATCGTTGATGCCGAACTTGCACTCGGGCATTCCGGACAGGTATGACTTCATCACCACCTTGCCCGCCACGTGCGCTGACAGCACTTGCCCTGAGATATTTACAAACAGAATTCGGTTACGTAATGATAAGATAAACACAAGTAAATGGACAAAGGACCCGAGAGAAGGTAAAAGAAAATGAGGAAGACCAACTCTTCGAAGGGCAGATGATCTAAAAAATACTTGCAGTGGGCTATGGAAGCAAATGGCGAAGGACTGCACTGAGTGGAAAGCTCTGGAAGAGGCCTATGTCGCTAGTAAAGTTGAAGTTGTCGATAAAATATGTAATTAGAAGGAAGAATTTATTTTATTAGCTTATGTAAGGGCAGCTAGCTTGGATCGTCAGTCTGCATACCATTGTACATATCATTATTTTTTCAGAATTGATAATTGAGACAGGCCTAAAAGGACTTTGTTTCCAAGGCCATAAAAAAGACTGTAAGAAATTTTTTGTCATACCTTGCGGAGACATCAGCAGATTGACATACTCGAGTACGTCAAGGAACAGCTCGTTACGTCGGTACTTGATGCCTTCCCGACGCCACCCGATCTGTCCTGTTACCTGGTACAAATAGAAGACAATTTACGTTTGACCATGTTATCATCTGGAGGCAGCTTCCCAGCCTGATTAGACTCACATATTATATTGTTTGTAGGAGTCATACAGGACAATGTCGCATAAACACCTTTTTACTTAGATACCTCGGTGGTTATGGTGCATGTCAGACAATTATTCCCCTTTGTCGAATAATAGGCACTATAATTATTCGCTATTCGAAGTATAAAAAAATTTATATCGAATATTAGCCGCTAACCGCATATCTGTGCTTTTCACTATGCGCATATCCAATTTCTATTTTTTAAAAATCACAAAACAGCCAGAACAGGTACTACTAGTCTGACAAAGTGATAAATTTACATCAAAACTGCGACCTTTTGTTGCAAAGTTGGGTTGACCTGTTCTTGACCTTTCACCTATGAAAGGTTAGGTAAAATAAGACACCTACCTGAGATGTAATTTGTGCCTGTTCCTCCTTGGAGGCTGACTTGATGCCCTGCTGAGTGATGAAGGTCTTCAGCACGCCAGTGTCAGAGTTCTGGGGATAGCCAAAGTCCAGGATCTCTGTAAAACAAAATAACCTTTTATATACAAAGCAGTAATTTTTGTATCAAAAACAATATGACTGCGTTATTCTTAGGCAACTTCAAACTGTTTTCGGTAGCATACGGCTCGCGCAGTATTTCGTACATCACTGGCTAAGAAGAGGGTGACAGCACTAGTAGCCTAGATGGTTGTGCACTCTCCTCACATTCATGAGCCCCAATGTGCATTTCGAAACTTATTCGTAAAGGAAAATATTGTAAGAAAACTTGTATATGCCAAAGAAGAAATTTAAGGTGTATGTGAAGTCTGTAGGCTTGTTGGCACTGTTGGTGCACAGAGGTTTGGCACAAAAGGGTCGAAGTGCCGCTGGGACTTGATGGCATACCAGACTAGCCCCCTAAGATTAGATAAAAGATAAGAACAGGGTGGGAATGAGTGAAAATCCCAGGCTTGTGTGCCTGATACACTCTAAGAAACATTAAGGTAAAAAGTCAGCTAAAGGCATGTTAGTGGCATATTCAATATGCAGGATGGTCAATCAAACTTTTTTTAGTTTTTGTGCAATACCTCGGAAAACAAAAATGATATGAAATTTTCATAATTTTCCAACTCGTATGTTCTTAGTTTCAGCTGAGTCCATCCAGTAGTTTTCATTCATGTCCAGGAGACAGACAGACAAAAAGTCTTCTGTACAAGTAACGTTTTGCTGATTGCCTAAAAAATTTAAAGAAAAAGTCTCACCATCAAGGAGCTCATAGATGAGCACGAAGTTGTTCTTGATGTTCTCCTCGGAGATCTTGCCAAAGTAGGACTGCATCACATCAATGATCTTCAGCAGGAACTCAAACACCATTGCTGCATTCACATTCTGCTTGGTGACGGCCGCTAGCCAAATATTTGCACGCTAAATAGGAAGTAAGAATTAATAAACAATTAGAAATGAAACGTATAATGAGGATAACAGGTGAGCAGCAATCTGCTAGCATGTCTAAATTGGTCCATTTTAGGTTTTATAACCTTAGGTTTTGTTGTCTATTTTAAAAACTGCAGCATAGCAACACTTGTCCAATAAAAGTGCTTCCAATTTTCGTTTAAAAGTACTTCATTTTTTTCCTCTTTTAAAGAAAGATAAATTATTTATTCACTTAAACCACAATTATAAATTACATTCATTAACTATTTATTTATTAAATTAACTCAAAATTAAGGGGGTTGACATGGTTATGAAAGTGAGAGTCCCCAACTCAGCAAAGTGCTGAATCTATGCAGGTGCAGCACAGACTTTCCATTGGGGCCTAGGCTAAGGTGTCTTAGAGTATGAGTGAGTGTTTATGTAGGTGTGTGTGTGTCTTTCAGTTCAGACATAAGCTTGAATATTGAACTGTGATCATCCACAACTAATTTGCAAGTTTTCATCAAGTATTTTGTTGCCTTTCCAACTCTTCATCAGATTTGCATAGATGGCGAATTTATATTAAAGGTGGTCAGTAGCACCAGAATATAAAGACCAGATACAGCTAGTCTAGCTTCCTGAAATATTCTACACATGACTCCAATAGTGAAGTATGTGTGCTATAAATGCATATGAGACTTTTTTAGATGTTGATGGCTGTTCTGATACAGTATATATAACTATGTCCCCAGAATTTAATGATATATTATACCTATATTATCTTTGATGCAATAAAGCAGCTGTGACTCTACTATCTCTCTGTTTGTAGAACAGACAAAAAACCGGGTTCGTGTAATCAGAGCTTACCTTGATATGGAAGAATGAAGTTCGAGCTATGTTGGTAACAGGAGACCGCACTTGCTGCCTTGCATGGATCACATTCACCCTGAAGGCATCCACTGCATTGCGTCCTATATCGTCCCGGTACACCCGGGAGATTAGGACTTCGCCCTTATGGTTGTACACGAAGAGGCCTCCGATCATGGTGTCTAGGCCTTCTGTTTCAGAAAAAAAATTAAATTATAGGGGTCAATGGCAGCTGATTATGGGGGTATTTTGGTAAAAATTAACACAGATTCATGTAAAGTAGGGGCGGTTCAGGAGGAATATAATCAAAAAGACAGGATATGACTAATAAACCTGTAGACATGGTGATGGATATGAAGGGTTGCAGACCCTAATTTCACTTACCTGCTACTTCCTATTGACGAACATGTAGTCTTTATAGAATCGTGATCTAAATGGTATCAACGTAAATCAATGAATAATCGCATTTTCCCACAAATTTCGTTAAAAAGGAGGATACCCGCCCCCAAAATGAAACGTCAATAGCAAAGCACTATAGACAAAAAGAAGGAGAACCAATGAATCTAAATCGAATAATGACAAACTTAACCGGAAGCGACATCTGTTGTTTGTTATAATTACTATCAGGAAAAGCTACCTAACTATTTCTGAAAATACATATGTAATGTCAATCACAAAGACTATAAGTAGTAAACAAGACTGTGCACTGTCGAATTTAATTCAACGTTAAATAACTTTGTGTACTTATCATACAATCCATTCTCATTGTACAAAAATACTAAACGAAAAACGGTCTCGAGCGAGAGGGTCTTCAAATGACCTTCGTCAAATGGTTGCAACCGTAAAAAAATACTTTCGTGCAGGTAGGATTTCTGATCTCAGTGTTAATGTTCTAATTCCTATTTATGTTATTACATAAAACCGATAATCAGTAAAACATATATTTTTTGTATTTTTTAATGTGTCTATATTCTAATTTAATTTAATAGTCAACGTTATGGTAGTATATCGCAATTAATGTAATGGTATCACTGCAGCGCCACCATTGGTCAATGTCGATGATTGGTCAACATTAAATTCGTAAACCGAGAATCAACAAGAAGGAGTGCCGTGTAACCTCTTCAGTCCGTCTCATTCTTGTATCAGTGTTAACAACAAGGACAGATTTCCCCACAAATAAGGGGAAATTTAGTTTAGCGTCCGTCAATCGTTCTATACTACGAATACGTTTGACCAGTTTTTGTCATTTAAAGTCTGTTTAAATAGCCTGCAAATTTACAATATTCACATGTTATCGATAGGATAATTAAAGAATATAAACAAAAGAATAAATCTTATTTTATATAGGATTGAGAGCATTTACATAACATGTAAGAGGTTTAGGGTTTAGATACATTATATTTACTTTCTATTTCAAATTGTATTATCAAGTACATTAATATTAGCTACTAACATATTGTGGGTTCTCGCTGTCTCTAAATAAAGCATTTTATTTATTTATTAATCCCATTATAATGTCAATCGAGGTCTAAGATAAATTGAAAACTAAGCTGGCAATAAGATAATTCCGTGACAGTCGTAATGTTTGTCACCTAAAAAACTAAGTGACAAACAAAAAAGTGGTGACGGCGATAAGGACAACAATAAAGTTCCCTTTCTGACTAGTTTAAATTCGATATATGCGTCTTTTTTTGAGGGAATGAAACAAAATATATCACACCGTCCATAGGCTTCTCTGTCTACGATTAAACCAATTTGTTTTATGGAGTAGGGTGACCATAAACATATTTTTGTTTTAGATTTCCTAAAAATGTAGAAATTAAAAAGAAATGAGTTGATGTCGTACCAGGACACATAACGCAATATACAGTAGATTGCGGATTACATTTTGAAACAGATGAGTTTCACAACTGTTACTGGGGCACTCAAGTAGCGAATAAACAAAATGCTATCTATACCTTCCATATTTTCAGTGGTGTTTGCTCACTTTTTACACGATTTATTTTTTAAGTTATTTAGGATTCAATTTAAATCAGTTTTATTGTATCTTAGTTTTTTCTACAAGAACTAAAATGCAACGTTGTGATAAAAATAACACGGTTTTTATTTTTCAGGTAATAAATATCTGAGGAAAAAAGAACATCTACAGAGTGTTGTGAGTGATGATTATATTATACTCGTCTAGAATATCATCGGATAAGATGAAATCAAAACATAAACATTTTCGAGTATTATAAAGGCAAACCTTTGGCAAAGCTTATACATTTTTGTAAAATATTTTAGTAGTTCGTAGTTAACACTTTAAGAGTTTTAACCACCCAAAATTGTAATGTAGGATTTATGATAAGAAAAGTTTTATATTTCCTTAAAATATATGTTTCTGAAAATAGCGAATATAGCGTTGATATTTCGTCATCTGTGATATAACCAAAGATACTTATTACTAATCCAACTACAGACAAATTCTGCGAACATATTTATTTTGGTGGCATACTACCAGATGAAACTGAACTATAACCAACGTATATGATTTAAAAAAGGTAGTTAGTATTAATTTTCTTATATTGCATAAATATTTATTAGATTCCATTACACTATACTATGTCATAATTAAATATAAATAAAATTAAATACTTTCTTCGACCTTTTATTATTACGTAGGTGATAACAATACCCATACAAACACAGTAATATAAAGTCTGGTGAAACACTTGTATTTCGATTTCGAATCTTATGGCTCACGAGATAAGAATGGTCCAAAGTGTTACGTCTAGCCTGTGGTCGACTTTACACTTGATAGTATACCACTACAACACCAACTTTATTGCAAATCTGGAGTAAGAGAAGAGCGCCTAGTGCCGTTCCCTCGTCGCCCCGATATTTCCCCGCTGATACCTTATCTTATGTACTCCGCCATAAAGTTCGGCACGTGTCGTACCTACCAGTTCACCAAATAATGCAATACATTGGATGTACTTTGTGAAATTCTAAATCGTGTTGTCACTCTATAATAATAATAATAATAAATATATCAGACATTCACACCAATTATCCAGTCCCAAACTAGGCAGAGCCTGTGTTATGGTTACCAGATAACGGATAGACATACTTAAATAAATATATAAACATCCAAGACTTGGGTACAAACATTCATATTCATCATACGAACACTTGCCCCTAGCGGGATTCGAACCCGAAACCTCCGGCATGGCAGTCCGAGAGCTACCCGTTCCGCCACGGAGGTCGTACTCTAGTAGAAAAGGACGCATTCCTGTTTAAGGCTCTCTCGCTCGAGACCGTTTTAGTTCCCTAGTGCGCGATCCTGTTTATGTGACAAATCTGTGGTCAATCAATGTCAAAGATTATATAATATAATAATAATACTGTTCATTTCATGATAAAAAAACGAATTGTATTGTAATATTGATTGATGATGATTGAAACATGAAATTTTTTGCTACAGGTTGACATTTTACGTAACAAAACAAATGTGACAAAAAATAATAAAAATGAACAAATCTTTTTGTTTCGTGTCACGTTTCAGGCGAAACTCTCTGCACTTTTACCCCAGCACAAGCTCTAGAACATTAACTTCTTTAGAAAGGAAGATCGAAGTATTACGGTTTTCTCATTGTCTAACTTGACTTTTTTCGTAGTTTTCATGCGATACTTAGAACTTCATTTATTGGCAGGAATCCTACAGGACACTAGATATACCTCAGAATTCCAAGCAAGATGAAGTCCGCAGGGCGTTCCTGATGCTCGCAAAGAAGTTCCACCCTGACTCTGGCTCCCCTGATGCTGATGTAGATAAGTTTGTCGCAATCGAGGGAGCATTCAGGATACTGACGAAACATAATACGGGAGCTACAGCCAGTGAGGAAGTAGAGCAGATTGTTTACGATATCAGGGTATCTATCGCCGCCAAATGGTTAAATCACCCACTCAATTTGATGGCTAGACAGTTCATTAAATGTCGCCATTCAATTGAATGGCTAAAGGATGCTGTAGGAAGAGCAGAGGGATACAAAAGGGCTGAATGTTACCACCTCACCTATTTTATCATCGACAAAGTCTTGCCACTCTTCCAAAGCTTTCCACTTGCGTTCTTTGTTCATTAGTCCTCCACAGGTATTTTTTAGATCATCTGCCCATCTAAGATCCAATCTTTTTCTGTTATGTGGCTATTCATATTAATCACAAATACTGTAAATGAAAATACAATACAGTTACAAGTTTATGTAAACTTTCATCTTAGTTTCTTCAAAACCTATGTGCCCATACAATCACATCACTTTCTAGTGTACTATGATGTCTTAGGCAACCATAGACAAATAAGTTCAATGACCAACCATTACAAAAATCCCAATTTCTAAATTCCAGCACACTGTGCCACAACACCGCCAGTACCTAAGCTTCGAAGGCGTTGGTCACGGCACACCATTCCAACGACAGAAGCAATATGCCCAAGCCCGAGCTCAACGAGCTGCAACGAATGTCATGGAGCATCGTGTGTCTTAATCAATGGCCTCTGAAAAAACACTCATGAAAAAGGGACAATATGGAAAGAAACATGATATAAAAACAAAGTATGGATTTGATAGACTAGTGGAAGATTTGATACAGGAGTCTATATCGAAAGGGGAATTTGAGAATTTGAGTGGGAAAGGAAAGCCTTTGAAGGGTCAGAATAATAATCCATATGTTGATTTTACGACACATAAGTTAAATGAGGTACGTAATTGCTTGTAATATTCTTTTCTAAATTTTTCATTATAGGTGATTTGATTTTAAACTCTGATTCCAAATTTACAAAAAAAGACAGGTTTGGGTTATAGCGTTTCCACTTTTTTGTGTCCATATGTGATAGTATTTTATCCAATGACTACCGTGAATGTGCGTATTGAGTGGGAAACTTAAATAAAAGCACGTACTTGTCCGTTCATTAAACTTCATTAAAGTTACTGTCACGCATGTCAGTAAGAATGTAAACTATAGTGTTATTGTCAACTAGCACTAATTGTGTTCTATTTTTGTGGAAGCTGTGCTGTAAAGAACTTAGTTTCCAGGGCCATAAAAAAAAAATAAGCTCACAATTCTTAAACATTCCTAATTATTATAATTTCAGGTTTTAATAAATAATGGCTTCACCCCAGAATGGATAACAATGAGAAAAGACATCGACCAAGAGATCCAACTGTTGAAGGAAGAAATAATATCAGACAGAAAGTATCTCGGCCCATACCCATTAAGCGAAGAGGATACTGCCAAGTGGGACCGCATATATGAGAGTAATAAAGATTTAGCACAGTCAATAAATATGAAAATCAACACGTACAATTTAATAGTTCCCTTACTAAACAAACAGAAGTTCCATGTGGAATTTGATAAAATGTGTGAAGATATTCTCAAGAATGGTTTACATTCTGTTGAGAAAACTGCAGATAAAGTAAAAACCACAGATATACAAACTGATGTTAATAGAGATGTTGATTTATTTGGAGTGTTATTCAAAGCTCTAGGTGACATGTTAACATTTAATAAAGACAAGAAGGATGTTGGTAACTAGGGTTTGATCTCATTAAAATGTGTTTGAAATATTTGACATGAAGACAATGGGCATCAGATTAACATTAGTCCGCATTCACACCAAGTTCACATCCAGCTTCAACTCTGCGTCCTGTCATCACCATAGTGAAGTGGTTCAACAACGAGATTGTCTAAGTATTTTATACTTGATATCTATAAGAGTATCTTTTATATGATTCTGACCTCTGTTTCAAGTAATTCTACTGGTAGATTATTCAAACTGTTCTACTACTAGGATGCTGACTAAATTGTGTTAGTATCTCTTAACTATGAGTGGAACTTAGATTGTAGCAAAACGATTTCTGTGATATAAAATAGGATTTATTTTAGTAATTTTATTAATTTATTATGAAAAATAAAACTCAATGGATACATGTAAACATTTTTATTTCAAACATGACCTTATTATGTGATGTATCATATAACAAAATTATAAAAAATAACTAAATTATTAACAGTATTCGATAAATGCTCTAAACAATATACTTGTCTGTAGTTAGACACCTGCTTTTAATTCTTTGTACATTTGTCATGTCTATAACAAAATTCAATTTTTTTTAGAAAGCACAGCCAATATGATAAAATGTAGGTATTTTCAACACAGTGTTTCTACTATTAACAAACTATTGGAACTATACTATATTAAAAAATCCTAAAAACATTCGAGATTTATAAAACTCATTCGCAAAATCAGTACTTGTCAATTATTGTCAATATAGTTTCCAGTATGGCACACACTACTAAGGCACAATTGTATGGAATGTTACAAAAAATCCTATCAAAATGGTATTAAAAAATGTATACTTTTATTTTCAACATTATAAAGTATTCCTGATATTTATAGCGCCTTCACAAAATGCAAAAACTATTATTTTATAAGCATTTACTCGTAATGTACGGAGACGGTAATTGTTATAGAATTCTAGAAAACCAGTTTCGCGTATCGTCGCATAAACTCTGTAACTCACATCGATACACATTTTTTGTTACTGAAAATCAGGAATCCTACTAATATTATACATGTGAAAGTTTGGATATTTGTTACTCAATCACGCTTCAATCACTGGACGGATCGTGATGAAACTTGGCACACATATAGATTAGGTCCTGGAATAGGACATAGGATAGTTTTTATCCCGAAAAAACATCCCATTCCTACGGGAAATACATAATAATTTGTGATGTTAAGTTGTCCACGCGGACGAAGTCGCGGGCAACAGCAAGTTAGAAATAAAGGAGAATGAACAAAATTGTATGGGAGTTTGCCCTTAAACTTTGAACCTTGCGTCTGGATCAAATTGTCGTCAAAATACAGGCAAAATACTAAGGATTATTGTAAAAAGAAAATCGTTAAACTATATAGTGGGAAAATTGAATAATCTTACTTGGAATGAAATCTTCGTTGGCGCACAGTTTTCACAACACCGTGGGTATATGGCCACGATTAACCGTTTCCAATCTTGATGTCATAGTTTGGTGCGACGGTATATTGCGTTCGACACTACATTAGACTCGTTAAAATAGATTTTTTCACCCAAATACATAATGTAAACAAAAGGAGACAAAACAGCTGTTGACACCATATGGGATATGACGTCACAGTAAGAAACCATAGTGCTAATCAATAGTGAGGTTCTACTAAATCGATTTAACGAATTGAATAATCGATA
Organism: Esperia sulphurella; assembly: GCA_947086405.1. Lineage (NCBI taxonomy): Eukaryota > Metazoa > Arthropoda > Insecta > Lepidoptera > Oecophoridae > Esperia > Esperia sulphurella. Next base: position 1,986,565 of record OX352270.1, on the reverse strand, counting down.
TTTCTGTTACGTAACAATATTTTCATAAATATCTTTTAAGAACGTGTGTATTACTTGAAATCAGTTTAAATACCGAGTTTCCAGTCAGTAAATGAAAAACGTGATGAGTGGATTATCGCGCCAGTAACTGAAAGGCAGTATCAACAATGGTTGACAAATATCGATTATAAATATATATTGATTTTAATTCTGCTTTCACTACTCTAGTTGAAAAGATGCCGGTCGGCTGGCGGAAATCAATCAATGTTTTTATTTTATGTTATTTTTAAACTCCCTATTCCATTAGCTTTAAAAAAAAATGGAGGGGATTCATAATTCAGACCAATATTTTTGGTACATGAATGATAAAGACGCATCTTAGGCCCACTTTTGACCATTCTCCTTTAACGTCGAATGATCTACGTCCTGTATCTCTACGGGCAATAGAAAATACTCTGGACCCAGACCATTCGACGTAGATTTGTTGTCTAATTCCGAATTTGCAATAAAACAATTAAATTGATGTGCGTTGCAGCGTTTATGCGTTTTGTGGGAATATATTTTCTCCAAATTCACTTAGCGACCTTCTCTCGTACCTGGGCAGTATGTTAGACCGAGAGCCTGCCTTTACGAGGACCACATGATGTTGCCCTGCGCGCTAAGGCGCACGCGTCCGGTGGCTAGCAGTCGCAGCGCGCGCGGATATGCGCGGTGCTCTGCCTCGTGTATGCGCGCTGTGAGTGTCTCCACCGTATCGTCTTTTAATACGGGCACGCGCTCCTGGACTATAATTGGCCCGGTGTCCATTCCCTCCTGAAATTATATAACAGTTTATGGTCAGTTAATAACACTAACGTTAATAACACACAATAACAGTCAGGGAATAAAATATAGTATAAGTGGCGATTCATCGTCTCTGCGTGAGCATTATGTATGTATGTATGGAATAAATATTTCTCTTTATTTCTACGCCGTAACATTTCTCAAGTAATTAAGTGCACAGGTACGCCCGACTTTAAAGACGCACATTAATAACCTGACAGCACTGAAAATATTTTCATATTAATCTTCATAATGTGTGATAGACGAAGGTAACCGACATAGCCGAAAGGATTAGCAAACTGAAGTGGCAGTAGGCGGGCCACATTTGTCGCAGAACCGACGGCTGTCGGGGCGGACGAGTTCTGGAGTGGAGACCGCAGATCGACACGCGCAGGGTGGGACGCCCCGCCGCCAGGTGGGCCGACGACCTGAAAAAGGTGGCCGGAAGCGGCTGGATGCGGAGGACCGGGTGTGGTGGCATTGTTCATTGGCCTATGTCCAACAGTGGACGTCTAAGGGCTGATATGATGATGTGTGATAGGGATAGTTAATTTTAACATGCTTCAGAATCGGGACCAGTCTCTATGTAGTTAACTCGTCATAAATGAGTTTTTATTGTTGAGTAGTGAATTTCTTATTAGGACAGCAAGTAGTTATGCTCTACACAATGTACATAGTTTCATTCGCATACGCTTCTTTTATTGAGCGACACTGGATCTGCCATTCTTCTTTTGCTTTCACAAACCCCCTTCAAGCTTAAAATAAAATACCATTAAACCCCCCCCCCCCCCCCCCCCATTTTAAAGCTGGACACGCCCCTGGTTAGGTTCCTAGGCAGCACTTACGTCATGCCGTGTGGTTTCCGGTAGAGTAGAATAGGACCACTCCAACTCTTCCCGTGGATGTCGTACAAGGCGACTGAGGGAATACATTATAAAACATCAGTCAGGACTCCCCAACCCGTCTGGCCAGCGCGGGGAGTGTAGGCCAAATCCTCCGTCTGTCTCCGGCAGATGAGAGAGGGTTTTGCTCCTGCAGTGGAGACAAAAATAACCTGATGATGATAAATACTCACGTCAACGAAGTGCACGGTGCAGCCGCTCTCGCGGTCGCCGGCGTCGAGGCACTGCTGCTGGGCGCCGAGGCCGGGGTGCCGCGGCAGCAGCGACGGGTGGATGTTGATCAGCCGCCCTTTCCATCTATACAATGCAATACAATTCACTATACATCGCACAACTCACGATGGCACTTCTACAAACTGTAACAATCATATTTGACTATACCTTTGTTGAAAAATGAATATAATTCCATAAATGAATTTTCTAAAAAATTAAACTGGTCCTCTGACGTTTAATTTAATTTGTGATAATTTAATACCAAGTGTATTTTTAAGATTTTATTTTAATATTATATACTGACATAGATAGTATGATATATACTATGACATTATTTGAATTGTTGACATTGTAATTTATACATTATTTTATTTTATGACGATCCCTTTTACCATATTAGAATGACATGTAAAATTGAATTTATAAGATGTAAAAGTGAAATAAATAAATCTAATCTAATCTATACGTATATATATTTTTTCCATTAACTGCCCAGTTTTCGAAAATAAGGTAAAACAATTTTATATTCAATCCTATGATAAATAGGAATACGGTTCAAAATGCGTGACATTTGTTGTGGATTCACTCACACGGCCCGCGCGTTAAGCGCGTCAATCGACTAATAGCGGCGCAGAATTATTTCCGCGCCATCGTGGAATGTCCTGATTGGTCAATAATATTACCCGTGGTATTCAAATGTATCGACTGCATTGTACTACAATAAGTTATCTATCAGAGAGACATACATACATTTAATAGTTTAGCTGTTAAGATATTTTGACTAATTCCTTAAAAAGATGAGAATTTAAATATTATAATCATTTAAAATGAATCTCCCACCCCGTGGAACAAACAACAAATTCATTGAATTCAAATCAGTATACTTTCTTTCCGAATGATAATGGCATAAGGCTTACTTTTGCACGAACTCAGCGGACAGGATCCTCATGTACCCGGCGAGGCAGACGATGTCGATTTTGTGCGCCTCCAGCGCGGCCGTGATGGCGCGGTCGAACTCCTCGCGAGAGCTGTACTCCTTGTAGTTGAATACCTACACAACATAACCGATTACAACGATTATTGGTTGATTACATTGTAATCTTAAGCCCAGATATGATTACATTGTATTCCTAAGACTACAATGTAATCATATCTGGGCTAAGTCCTAATGTTATTATGAATATACTCGTATATGGGTTAATTGGCATTTGTTAGACATCAGAACTTATTAACTTGACCTGGTAAAAAGTACAAAATAGCTTTGTAATTCGACATAATTCGAGATGATATAATCCGAAAGCACTAATTTATGTACTTAGAATTAAGAAATAGTTTGAGCGACGCGTTACGTCTTTTAAAATATAAATAATATATAAAAAAGGATCTAGTTTCAGCAGGTGGCATTTGCATGACGCTGTTTTTTAAACGTAATCCTATTTCTTAACACTTGGCTACCCGATGACAGGTTAGGATTAGAGTTAAGTAAATTTAAAAATATCAAATGTATACAGTTGACATAAAGTTCATTATGCCTTGACAATTTCTGCAAAAAGTCGCTTCCATTCCATTCCGCGGCGGTGTAAATTGAGCCTGATCATAGGGGAGATTCAACTTTAGTTTTTGCTGTGTTTTATTTGTCTCCAATATCTCTGATGTCTCCAATCTCGTTTGTAAGGTGGTGATGAGTTTGGCTCCGTTCCTGAAGTCATCAAATACTTACCATCGTCGGCACGTTGGCCTTCTGCGCGCGCTGCAGCGCGAACGCGTCCTTCTTGTTGGAGATGACGAGCGCGACGTCGGCGCACACGCACTGCGCGGGGTCGCGCGCGTGCTCCACCAGCGCCTGCAGGTTGCTGCCGTGGCCGGACACTAGCACCGCCACCTGGCGACCAACACTTGCTATTATTGACGACCTCCGGGGCGGAACGGGGAGCTCTCGGCCTGCCCCGCCGGAGGTTGCGGGTTCGAATCCCGCTAGGGGCGAATGTTCGTATGATGAATATGAATGTTTGTACCCAAGTCTTGGATGTTTATATATTTATTTAAGTATGTTTATCCGTTATCTATAACACAGGCTCCGCCTAATTTGGGACTGGATAATTGGTGTGAATGTCTGACATATTATTATTATTATTTCATGGGTATCATTAGACAGTGTGGTAACGAAGGTAGAGAAGGGTATGTTGCGTTGGTTTGGACATTTGGAGCGTACGAGTGAGAGAATAGTGGCAAAAGAGATCCACAGCGCGAATGTGGAAGGAGCTCCAGCTGGAGGTCGTCCTAGGAGGACGTTCTATGATCAATTTGGTGACGTCGTCAAAAAGGCTGGGGTCCGCAGTGAGGAGAATAAAAGGAGGTGCATGGTAAGGTTGACGGATGTGAGTGAGGTGCTCCACCAGCACCTGGAGGTTGCTGCCGTGGCCGGACACCAGCACTGCCACCTGGCGACGAACACTCGCTATTATTTAACTGGAAACGCAGCTTCTAGCTGGTGCTTCCATATCAGCAGTCGACTTGGTTATTTTCTTTTAACAAATAAATAATAAATATGTCAGACATTCACACCAATTATCCAGTCCCAAACTAGGCAGAGCCTGTGCTATGGTTACTAGATAACGGATACACATACTTAATAAATATATAAACATCCAAGACTTGGGTACAAACATTCATATTCATCATACGAACATTTGCCCCTAGCGGGATTCGAAGCCAGGAATAATAAAGAGGGGGCAAGGGGAGTAAATGTCTAAATAGTAGCACTTATTTCTAGGTACTTGCCGCTTCAGGAGGAGTCGCCGTCTCTGGTCTATTTACGGAACGTACCCAAACTACGTGACCCATTCTTTACAATTGTTTACCCCCCCCCCCCCCTGGTGACCACCCGTAGTATATGCCAACCCCTCCCTCCCCCTCTAGTTTTCACGTAGTTTTGCATAAATATGGGTTTAAACCAATTTTTGCAAAGAAAAATAAAAAAATTGCTCATATTTGTCATTATTAATACGGTGCTTTTCGAGTGACGCCAAAAGTGCGTGCATTCCTAGACGAATACCTAAACGTAACCAAACGTGGTATTTTGAAGACCCCCCTCCCCCCTTGAACGGGTCACGTAGTATGGGTACGTTCCCTTAGGTATACAAAGGTTTATAACACAAGAATATATATATATATTATATTCTATTATATATACATACTCGTATATATTTATGTATCTGTATTGGTATTCGTCCTCGTACCAGAGGACGAGCTCCTACTAGGAGGTCAGACCCGGTGAGGAGGGTGGCTGGCGGATCCTTATATGAAGCAGTGCGGCTGGCCAATGACCGCTATGCGTGGAGGCACATTTTATACGGTCGCGATCCTCGGCAGTGAGGGAACGACAGAGAAGAAGCGAGCTCTAGAGCTACTAGGAGGTCAGACCCGGTGAGGAGGTTGGCTGGCGGATCCTTATAAGAAGCAGTGCGGCTGGCCAATGACCGCTATGCGTGGAGGCGCATTTTATACGGTCGCGATCCTCGGCAGTGAGGGAACGACAGAGAAGAAGCGAGCTCTAGAGCTACTAGGAGGTCAGACCCGGTGAGGAGGTTGGCTGGCGGATCCTTATAAGAAGCAGTGCGGCTGGCCAATGACCGCTATGCGTGGAGGCGCATTTTATACGGTCGCGATCCTCAGCAGTGAGGGAACGACAGAGAAGAGAAGAGAGATTGGTATTTATAGTTTATTAGTTTATGCTTATTGTATTATATGTTCTATGATTATTTAATATATAGTAGGTACACGCGACTACTGCCTCTTCCTAATCCCTTGTCTTCACCGCAGGTTATCTGGAAGAAATTTCTTTAGAAATAAGCTTATCCTATTGTATAATTTTCTTTTCTTTGTGTTGTTCTTTGTATATTTGTGTGTACAATAAACTATTAAATAAATAAGAAGACTAGACACCGCGGGGTGGGACGCCCCGCTGGTAGATAACCGACGGCTTGAAGGTGGCCGGAAGCGGCTAGATGCGAGGACCGGATGTGGTGGCATTCATTGGGGAAGGTGTATGTCCAGCGATGGAGGTGTAAGGGCTGATGATGAATTTTGCAATATATTTATTAACTATTTTTACTTTATTGTACACAAATACAAGAAACACAACCCATTAAACATATGATGATTTACAAAGGCGTACTTAACTCTGTAAGAGTTTTCTTCCAGTAAACCTTTAGGTGAAAGAGAGCAGTCACTGCAGTGCAAATAAGCAGACAGCAGTTTATATTATAGTTTTTTCTTTCCTTTTAGGGTCTTTTCCCCATTTTAAGGGACGACACCCATTTGTCCAGTCTCTGCAGATCTCTACCCAAAGGTTGTCTGGAAGAAATCGCTTTCATGTGCAAGTTGCTTTATTGTTGTATCTTTTTACTTTTTTTTACGTGCAATAAAGAGTAATTGAATTGATGATAATATAATACCTTTTTCTTGGGCAGCAGCGGCATGCGCCTAGTGAAGTTGATGGCGGAGGCGAAGTTGTCGACGAGCACGCGCGCGCCGCCCGCCGGCCGCGCCTGGATGCTGCCGATCACCATCGCGCCGTGCGCGCGCGTTATGTTCATCACCTACGCAAACATCATTCATCATCATCAGGTTATTTTTGTCTCCACTGCAGGAGCACCACCCTCTCTCATCTGCCGGAGACAGACGGAGGATTTGGCCTACACTCCCCGCGCTGGCCAGACGGGTTGGGGAGGCCTGATTGATGTTTTATAATGTATTCCCTTAGTCGCCTTGTACGACATCCACGGGAAGAGTTGGAGTGGTCCTATTCTAATCTGCCGGAAACCACACGGCAACTTAACATGACTAATACATATACGATACTCAGAATAAGTGTTATTACAAGTACCTACTGAAGATTCACTCCGTAAAATAGCTTGTTTAATAGCTAAGCTGTTTTCCAAAAAAAAAGTGTAGGCAGATTATTTGTGATACCAACCTCTGCCTGGTCTTCTGGCGAAACAACGAGCACCATCCCGATCCCGCAGTTAAACGTGCGCAACATTTCGTCGTCTTTCACCGAGGCAATGTCAGCTATCCACGCGAACACCTAGACGAACAAAAAAGTTCTGTTATGAAGAGCTTACTTTTTTATTTTAGTATGATGGACCGACGACCTAAAGAAGGTGGCCGGAAGCGGCTGGATGCGGAGGGTGGAGGACCGGGTGTGGTGGCGTTCATTGAGGAAGGCCTATGTCCAGCAGTGGACGTCTAAAGGCTGACATGATGATGATGATGAAATAAATTAAATAAAAAATTTCTCTACACAAATGTAACAGATAAAGAAAAACAAGTCAAATTCAAAATCATTTATTGCACATGAGTACACTTGGTACATTTGTACATGTCATTTTTTTATCGACTACCGCTTCCTAGGTGTTAGCGCTGTGAAGAAGAAACGGCGCAACAAACTTCACGCAACACGCAAGAGCGGAACACAGTCATAAAATCATAAAAGCCTTACGAGAGACTGGTGTCTGTACTAGGTAGACACCTGTATGACAAATCATGAGGGTCTCACGCTCAATGAACGAAGAAACTTAAGCATAATATATGTTGGCGAAATAATAAGAGGAGCTGATTTGGAGGCACAGTGTGTGCTCGGCGCGCCGTTCGGCTTGGTTCGGCGAGCGTCGCGAGCACGCGCTGGGTGGGGCGGGCGCGGGCGCAGGCTCGAGGCAGGGCTCGCTCGATACGCGTGCGGAGCGCAGGCACTACACGGACGGATCGTCTGCCTTCTAAAATCGTTACTTGATGATGTAGCGTAATTTCATGTAGTGTCATTGAAGCTAGTAAATGTGTTAACTTTGTAACGGCGTTAAACTCACATTTTCGGCGGAACCAGGGACCTACGACATCAGAAGTGGGATCGAACCCCACGCCCTCAGAAGAGGAACCTCCGACATATATATATTTTTAATGGGCACGGGTCAGCTAGGTGGGGTTCCACTGACCGGATGCACGTTCCACCAGTGCGCGTTGAGCCGGACGCGCACGGTCTCCGGGATGACCCGCGGGATGTTCTCCATGAGCCCGCCGCCCGTGATGTGCGCCACGGCCTTCACGCAGCCGCGCTGCAGGGCGGGCAGCACGCTCCTCACGTATATACGCGTTGGCTTTATTAGTTCTTCGCCTGCCGAAAGAAAAATTAAAAATATGTCAGACATTCACACCAATTATCCAGTCCCAAACTAGGCAGAGCCTGTGCTATGGCTACTAGATAACGGATACACATACTTAAATAAATATATAAACATCCAAGACTTGGGTGCAAATATTCATATTCATCATACGAACATTTGTGTCCCTAGCGGGATTCGAACCCGCAACCTCCGGAAATAATATTTTTTACTAAATGGATAAGTGACTGTCAAGAATGTCCGAGATGGACTGAAACTACAATAGAACAGAAAAGATTAAAAGGAACAGGAGGCTGAGGAAGGCCTGAAGGAATAAACTATGGGTAGAATCTTCTCTAATAAATAAAACGTAAACTTTACGTGTCTATACATTGAGAGTATAAGGATGAGTCACGGAATACATTAAGACCATTTTTGTCTGTTTATCTGTTTGCACACATCACGTAAAAACTACTGAACCAATTCTAATTAAGTTTTCAGCAAAACGTAAGGCTTAATTCGGAATAACATTTAGTCTTTACTTCATCGCAATCAGCTTACTCAATCAAAAGTTTAATTTATAGTTTTCAAAAACTTTCATGCATTACATTACTATACGAGTACAACAAAGTATTGTGGCGGTGACAGTTTGAATGCGAGTGGGAGAGGGAGCGGAAGCGGAAAAAAAAACTTTTTTTCCGTAGTCCACGCGAGCGGAGCCGCAGGAACAGCTAGCAAAAAAAGGTCGCAGAAGAAAATCAAACAGAAAAGACAACAATTTCTCGAGACTACGCCGCACCACATAGGGGGGTCAACTAGGTGGATAAGGTGTTCGAGCCCCCCCCCCCCCCTTTAACTATCTACGGCCCTAACGACCCCTTTTCGTCGCCACATCAGTACTGACCTAGTGTAAGCCCTTCCTTGCTGAAAGGTGCCTTGTCTTCCAGCGTAAGGCCCACCTTCTTCACCAGCTTGTGGATCAGGCTGAAGCCGTTGCTGTGGACTCCGTTCGACGGCAAACCGATGACGATGTCCCCAACCTGGAAAGACAACAACCTTTACAACACGCATGGCTCAAGAGGACTCAGCTTCCAGAGCCGTAAAACACATTAAAAAATACAATACGCACACAAGTACCAACAGCACATATACATATAACAACCATGAGAAACGTGTACAAGTAAATCACTTGAGAGTTGCGGTCTTTGGGTGTAGTAGTAAGTCCCAAATATAATTGTCGTGGGTTCGAATCCAACTTCTGATATCCTATACCTTTTGATGTCGTAGTTGCCATAGGGAAATACAGTACTAAGTTACTCTTGCGAGCCAGTCCTACCCGACGTTCCGTCAGCGTGTGCTCATGACGGTCACCGAACCAAGCCGAACGGCGCGTCGAACACGCACTGTGCCTCCAAATCAAATCCTTTTTTATAATTTCGCCGACATATTTATTAATGTCATATCTTACAAAACTGATAATGTTTATCACTCTGGACCTAATCCGTCCATATTCTGGACAGCCGACATCAGAAGTCACCCAAATAGATCCTAGGCGGAGTTCGAAGGTCTCAAAATGACCTCGAATGTATGAAAAAAAATCAATGAAGGTATTCGTGCACAATAAAGAATGTTTTTACTTGATTAGTACAACTTAGGTGGTCTTATCGCTTTAAGCAACTAGAAAATATTATTAAAAAAAATCTCAGACATTCACACCAATTATCCAGTCCCAAACTAGGCAGAGCCCGTGGGATGGTTACTAGATAACGGATAGACATACTTAAATAAATATATAAACATCCAAGACTTGGGTACAAACTTTCATATTCATCGTACGAACATTTGCCCATTATATCAGAGAAAAGACACAAGACAAGTTAATGTAGACTGTGCTGATTAAATACTTTTCAAAATGTACTCACGGTGATGTCTTTGATTTTGGGCAGTATGTGCGACCGTTCGACCACGCCCAGGGCGAAGCCGGCGATGTCGTACACGCCGGGTTCGTACATGCCCGGCATTTCCGCCGTCTCGCCACCTGCGACAAGCACGACACGTTTATATACTCACTAGCTGTTGCCCGCGACTTCGTCCGCGACAACTTACCAATACAAATTATTATGTATTTCCCGTAGGAAAGGGATATTTTTTCGGGATAAAAACTATCCTATGTCCTATTCCAGGAGCTAACCTATATGTGTGCCAAGTACCATCCCGATCCGTCCAGTGGTTGAAGCGTGATTGAGTAATAAACATCCAAACATTCACATTTATAATATTAGTAGGATACTTATTTATTTTAACCTTTTGAGAATAAATTAAGGTATTCTTTTTAAGATACCCGACCTCATGGGGGGGGTTAGGTGAGGTTTTAAAACCGCCTCGGGTGGGGTGGCAACCCTCAGTGCATAGAAACACTCCGGACTCAAGTCATAGAAACTAATATATCATTATTATATACTTTAAATAGATTTTCCGAATAACCAATGCGACTCTTGAAATCTAACCAAAACAAAAAAACGTGTTCTTTTATTACAAAAGTTGATAGTGTAGGCTGTAAGGAATACCTACAGTTAAAAGAACTTAATTAACATAAGAAAAACATAAGAAATAAAATCAAAATTACTGCTATTACCAATCCGCCTGCCAAGCGTGATTATGTCAAATTTTATTATTTTTATTTTATTTTAAATGGAAAGGCAGCTTATAGCTGCTGCTTCCATATCAGTAGTCGACTTGATTATTTTCTTTTAAGAAATTGTCCAGTCTGTTCTTAAACTTGTTTATTGATGTGGCAGTTACGACAGATTCTGGCAATTTGTTCCATCTGGATACAACCCTGTTGCTTAAAAAAATTCTTTGAGGGTTCAGCATTTGATCTTTGTAATCTCATATTATGTCCTCTGAGTCGTTCAGTGGGGTTTGAGTTAAATATATTCTTTAACTTGGATGTGTTGTAGTGATTGTTCAAAATCTTGAAGGTCTCAATTAGATCTCCTCTTTCTCTGCGTTCTTTAATAGTAAGGTTCAGGCGCGACAATTCCCCAATAGAAAGCCCAATTAAACTGTCATTCATGGGGACGCTTATGTTCAGCAGTGGACATATGTCGGCTGATGATAGCACTCACCTATGAGAGCGGCGGTGGCCTGCCGACAACCCTCAGCGACCCCGGACACCACATTCCTGGCCACGTTCACGTCGAGCGAGCCGCACGCGAAGTAGTCCAGGAACGTGAGCGGCGCGGCGCCGTTGCAGAGGATGTCGTTCACGCACATGGCCACCAGATCTATCCCGATGGTGTTGTGCTGGTTCATCTTCTGGGCGACCTTCAGCTTCGTGCCGACCCCGTCAGCCGCGAGGACAAGCACTGGATCCTGAGGGCACAGAAATTTCACAGCTGCAAATTTATCTACTAGGTCATTTTACTATACTGACTACTGCGTTACGGCCTGTGGGTCAGTGCAGTAACTCAGTTCTTACTTTGTTGCACAGTGCTACACCCTGTATGTCTACTTGTAAGTTATTTATAAACTTATTGTTTAATCAACTACTAGATTAAGGGTTTAAATAAATAATTTTTGAATTTGAATTTTAGTTTTTTTTTATTTGTCAGGTTACAGTTACAATTTCATTAACAGATAGTCGAAAAGTGTACTTTCGAGCATCGCTGCCAATCGCGCCCGCTGCCAAAATACTGAACACAATATATATAATATATAAGCGCGTCTATATATTATCTTTATTATACATTGTCCTGTCTTACTTTATTATTGAACTTTATTATTGTTTTTACACTTTTGACTATTTGTTTTGTATTGTATTTTTATATGGGCTTTTTACCTGAAATAAAACAAATTATTATTATTATTAGAAAATGTTTGTACAGCAAGTCAGCGTAGAAAATTAAAAAAATTATACAATAAAATAATAAATAAAAAGCCTTTTATTTCCAGCACAACATAAATACAATATTTGCAATACATAATAATATTAATCTGCAAGAACCTGCCTTCTCCAAAGAATTCCATTTACCTCCATCTTCGGCTATTTGCAGCCAGCGAAAATGATATATACAAACACATAAAAGACGATGGGTTCATAAAAAGCGTTAGACAACTTTGTATGAAACCTGGTACCAATCACTAATAGCAACAAATAACCATAAGTGACACGCCAGTGAAGTCTCACTAAGTAGAACAACAGTATTACTTATTATATTAGTCGACCATCATCGGACTCGCAGGCGTGGAGGGACTTCAACCTTATGCAGTAGACACACCACGCTCTCGCACGAAGCGTTTTGCTTCCTCTTTCATAATGCGAACTGCTAAGGAACGGAACTCCCTGCCAGCTTGGGTATTTCCGGACAAGTACAACTCGGGTAAGCGCGCTCCACCTTAGTCTCATCACTTACCATCAGGTGAGATTTAGGTCAAGCGTAACCCATCAGGAATAAAAATTAATTCAATTAATTATTCAAAGTGGCATAGTTGTTCAAATTTATAGTGTGATAATACTAACCATGTCGTGATCGTTGGCTTCGTCTCTCCACCATCTGAAGGCCCTCATCCAACAGTACATCTAGATGTCAGTTACCAAAGAAAAGGTACGTATCTGCTAAAACACTCTTACCTTATACTCCTGCTCTACAGCCTTCAGCTGGAAGCAGCCCCCGAAACCTCCCAGCCCACCCAGAACACCAGACCGCGATGTTGACCTGTTGATGAAAATAATGTTATACTTTTGTACTAAAACATATTACTAAAAGCGTTAGGCAATACCGGGACACACCACCACGATCGTACCTAGATCACACACACACACACACACAGCTAGATCTTTTGTGTACGCCTGCGTATACGTGTTTTACGGCTCCGGAAGTTAAGTTCCGACGACTTTCGGGGCGGAACGGGGTAGCTCTCGGACTACCACGCCGGAGGTTACGGGTTCTAATCCCGCTAGAGGCAAATGTTCGTATGATGAATATGAATGTTTGTACCCAAGTCTTGGATGTTTATATATTTATTTAAGTATGTGTATCCGTTATCTAGTAACCATAGCACAGGCTCTGCCTAGTTTGGGACTGGATAATTGGTGTGAATGTCTGCCATATTTATTGCGATGAGTAATAACTACGGTGAACGATATGTGAATGAATGAACGATTAACGAACGAACGAATGAACATACTTGCATTGCATTCAAATCACAGAAAATACATAGTATACAAATATACCGTAAATGGTGGTGGTGTCAGTGGGGGGAGAGGAAGCGGGAGCGGAAGCTGGAGCGGAAATAAGCAACTTCACAAACTAGCGTTAAGGTCTAAAAACGACAATATACTTCAGGCCCCTTACTGTCGTTCAAATTATTATTCAGACTCTTTTGCTGTTACAGCAGTCCACTTATGGAATTCTCTTCCAAGTGAGATTCGTCAATCTAAATCATTGCATGTGTTTAAAGATCGCCTTAAAAAGCATTTTCTCTCACAATAGTTGTACCTAATTTAATATAGTATATTACGTACGGTATATGTATTGTATTATAAACAATATATGTACGCATAGGTATGTATTTAAGTATATTTGTATGTAAATTCAATTGTGTAATATTATTACTAAGTATTTACCATGTTCTAAAATTATAAATTTCTCTTCTTTCACCAGCAATACTCAGTCGCTGTCTTTCTTATTTTCCATCTGAAAGATTGCCTGGAAGAGATCGCTTTAAGCGATAAGGCCGCCTTTGTACACTTTCCAAAAATCTGTACCTATTTTAGTGTTATCCTTAATTTGTGTGCAATAAAGAGTTTATCTATCTATCTATCTATACCTTGCCAGCGGCTTGATCATCGAGACCAATGAGTCCCCGGCCTCTATGTCCACCCCGCTGTCCTTATACGAGAGCGACTTCTGCGGCGCGGTCTGCCCGGCGGCCATGTACGGCGCTAGCAACGGAGCCATGGCTTCTTTGAAGCTCTCTACCACCACTTGATGACCGCCTGGGAAAATATCGAAATACAACAATCTGGTAAACATTTAGTTTGTGGGTTCGATTCCCACGGAGTACAGACAACTTTGTACAAGCCGATCTGGATGTTGATATTTTGTAAATTGTTCAATACTTGTTTAATTTCCATAGCGCAGGAGAAAATTAGGCAAGTGTATTTAATGTAATATTTATTATTTAATAAAAAATTAAGAGCCCGCTCATAACTTTCCTTAACCTTCGAAAAAAGCTTTTTTTTTAATTTTATTATATTTATGTGCGTCAGGTTAGATTGAGGTCAAGCATAAACTCATGAGGAATCATCATCATCATCATCATCAGGTTATTTTTGTATCCACTGCAGGAGCACAACCCTCTCTCATCTGCCGGAGACAGACGGAGGATTTGGCCTACACTGCCCGCGCTGGCCAGACGGGTTGGGGAAGCCTGATTGATGTTTTATAATGTATTCCCTTAGTCGCCTTGTACGACATCCACGGGAAGAGTTGGAGTGATCCTATTCTACTCTACCGGAAACCACACGGCAACAAACTCAGTAGGCCATAAATATCAAAGACCGATGGCAAGTTGCAACCTCACCGGTGCGTTGTACTGCGATGGCCAACATGTCTGCCCAGCGTGACCATTACAGACAAAACTCCTCCTTGACCAGCAACCAAAAACGACGACCAGTTCCCGGCAGAGCAACCTGGAAATAAGCGGCTGGATTCGAGGGCGGAGGACCGGGTGTTGTGGCGTTTATTGGAGAAAGCATAGGCCTAGCCATAGGTCCAGCAGTGGACGTTTATAACGTTATTGCCATACTTATAGAACATCATCATATCAGCCCTGAGGCGTCCACTACTGGACACAGACCTTGCCCAATGATCGCCACCAAACCCAGTCCTCAGCCCTCCGCATCCAGCCGCTTCCGGCCACCTTTTTCATGTCGTCGGTCCATCTAGAGACGGGGCGTCTCTTATAGAATATCACACCAAACCCAGTCCTCAGCCATCCGCATCCAGCCGCTTCCGGCCACCTTCTTCAGGTCGTCGGTCCATTAGAAACGAGGCGTCTCTTATAGAATATCAGTGCTAAACATGGACAAAATATAAGATAAATCTGACATTTACGTGAGTTCACACCTTCCTTCCCCATGGTTTCAACTTTGCCGATGATTTCGATGGGCCCTTCGACCACAGACAGCAGCTCTTTGACCAGCACTGGGTCCACTATCACCACCATGCCCACGCCGCAGTTGAACGTCCGTAGCATTTCGAAGTCGGACACCATGCCTGGGGACACAAGAACACAATTATTTTAAAAGAAAAATGTATTTAAAGGTATTATAAATTAATAACTTTTACCGCTCGGCCACGACCTTGCCGCTGCCAGCGGCAGCTAGGAGCGGGGCGGCGAGCGGCGAGAACAAATGTACAAAAATGTTAGCAGCACGCCACGAGGCGCCGCTATCAGCGGCCAACTCTCCGCCTGCCGAAACCGCGCCGCTCACCGCGCCGCGTCACGCTAAGCCAAAAGTCGTGGCCTAGCCGTTAAGCGCTTGGCGCAAAATATGCAAAGGTCTTTCAAAACTAACTTACAAAAAAAGCCATACGATAAATCGGTGGTTTGCACTGAAGTTCTATTTCTTTGACGCAGAGTCGCAAGTTCTATGCTCAAGTTTTTTGCAGTTTTTAGCCCAGAATCTTGCCGTGGATGTCGTCAAGGGGATTATGGCAAATCCCTCAATGGACAGCCCACCAAAACTGGCATTCTATTGGGGATGCAGTGGACGTATTTCGGCTAATGATGAAAGTTTTTCGCAAAACAGACCAACTAGCTAAGTGCTCTAAATCATACATTTCCCAGTGTTGAGTGACTAGCTATTGTATGCGGCTTCGCCCGCTTGGCAGTCTAATTGATCATCATCAGGTTATTTTTGTCTCCACTGCAGGAGCACAGCCCTCTCTCATCTGCCGGAGACAGACGGAGGATTTGGCCTACACTGCCCGCGCTGGCCAGACGAGTTGGGGAGGCCTGATTGAAGTTTTATAATGTATTCCCTTAGTCGCCTTGTACGACATCCACGGGAAGAGTTGGAGTGGTCCTATTCTACTCTACCGGAAAC
This sequence comes from Esperia sulphurella, assembly GCA_947086405.1. Classification (NCBI taxonomy): domain Eukaryota; kingdom Metazoa; phylum Arthropoda; class Insecta; order Lepidoptera; family Oecophoridae; genus Esperia; species Esperia sulphurella. The sequence goes on along the minus strand of OX352270.1, from coordinate 1,970,375 downwards.
CACACGGCATAAGTCGAATTGATCGCAGTAATTATATTAATATACACAGGATAACTCTATTGTCCGTCCTTGGTACAATCCCTTAGTCGCCTTGACGACACCCACGGGAGGCTTGGGGGTGGCCCTATTCTAAGCCGGGAACCACACTGCTAGCTATGTTTACTAATAAAAAATAATTCTTTTCAATCAACCAACTTACCTTTCGCCTGCAGCCATCCGAAAATCGGCTTGATCGTGAACTTGGTGGCGTCCAGCTTGACCCTGACTCCTGGCGGGAGGATCCTGGGTATGTTCTCGAGCAAGCCCCCGCCCGTGATGTGCGCCAGGCCCTTGATCAGGCCGTTCTTGATGGCCGGGAGGAGCGGGGCCACGTAGAGCCCGGTGGGAGTGAGGAACTCCTCCCCGAAGGATTTGTTTGAGTCACTGAAGGGGGCTTTTTCGTGGTAGCTGTTAGACATTGAAATTTTTTTTATAGATTGATTATTAAAAAAATGTGGGGACATCTGACACACGGTCATCTGATCCCAAACTAGGCAGAGCCTATGGGTATCGGACAGCTGATATACTCGTACATAGATACATCCAGACACAAGACAAACACAAGTGCTCATCACACTAATGTTTGTCCTGGGCTGGATTCGAACCCGCAAACAAGACAAGTAAAGTTTATTTTTAATTTAAAACACTATTTCCAATGAAAACATTAATTCGAGTCTCTTGCGCGTTTTTTTTATTCTTGTTAATATTTAAAAAATATATTTAAGAGTGTATAAGGAGTGGTTTATTGGTTATATCCAAAAGTGGTCCAATCCAGAAGTGGTCTAATCGCGGAGTGGTCAAAACCAAAAGTAGTTAGAACTCAGAAGTGATCAAATCCAGAAGTGGTCAGATCAAGAAGTGGTTACCGACGACGGGCAAACCGAAATAAATAGAGCGGCCCTGATATCTACTGGCCCTGATATCTTTGGTGCCAGGTAGTTACTTCAGATTGTCTACCACTCCAACCGCGAAGCCAATATGTATAATTGTATATCTGTTTGTTTGTGCGGGGTGAACGCTAAAACTACTGGACGGATTTCGATGGGGTTTTCTCTATTGTATAGCTGCGTATCCCTAGCAGGAACTGTGGTCTATTCCATCTCGACACGACGTCTGAGAGCTGAGCAATCTGTAAGTTGCCGAATCAACTCACCTATGCCCACTCTCCAGCATGATCTTCTGCACCAAACTGTACCCGTTGCTGTGAACTCCAGTGGATGGTAGGGCCAGCACCACGTCTCCAGTTCTGATCTCCTTGGTGCGGGGCAACTGCTTCAGGTTGTCCACCACTCCTACAGAGAAACCAGCGAGGTCGTACTTTCCAATCTCGTACATTGAAGGCATTTCGGCGGTCTCGCCTCCTGTCGGGGAAAAGGTTTGATTTGAACTTTAGGCATATTTAAACTTTACTAAAATCTGTCTCACTCAGTATGAAATTTTGTTTGTTTATTGTTTACATATTATTACGACAATTTTCACACTTTCTTAATTCTAACACAACTCATACGAGTATATGGGCCGAGCATGCGTTATGGAACGACAGACAGTGTTTGTCCAGAGAAGCCCCAATAGGCCATACAGTCAGTGCCGGGGCTAAATATTTACGACAGGTTTAATGCCTAGACGGTCTTTATTGAAACTAGGTAGCACGATATTACAGATATGATAATTTTATAAGGACTAAAAATGGTATGTATGTTTATCATAGTTATATCATTATTATTTATTATATAGACAAGTAGATTATTATACACTTATTTTGCCCCACTTGCTCTTTCGGCCTTATCGCACACCCGTTAAAGTCCGCTGAAAGATATCTCTGTTAGAAAGAAGCTCGCCTATGTACATAAAATATCGTAATTATATTTCGTTTTCAAATGTACAATAATTTTGCCATCTCCAAAATCAGCTCTATCGTCAACAGCGCCAACACTCAAGAATGGCTGGTCGATAAAAAAAAATTAAAAAAATTTATAACCAGAAGTGTGGTTAAAGAGGATGCAGTAACGAAGGTAGAGAAGGGTATGTTGCGTTGGTTTGGAAATTTAGAGCGTATGAGTGAAAGAAAAGTGACAAAAGAGATTTAAAGCGCGAATGTGGAAGGAACTACAGCTAGAGGTCGTCCTAGGAGGACGTTCAAGCAGCAAATTGGTGACGTCCTCAAAAAGGCTGGGGTCCGCAGTGAGAACAAAAGGTGGTGCATGAAAAGGTTGATGGATGTGAGTGAGGTTAGTGAGGTGTGTCAGGATCGCGCAAAGTGGCGATCCATCGTCTCTGCCTGTCTCTACCTGTATGTATTTGTGTGTGTTGTGTGTTGTGGTGTGTGTGTGTACATTACCCAGCAGCGCGCACCCGGAGAGCAGGCAGGCGTCGGCGATGCCGCGCACGATGGTGGCCGCCACGTCCACCTGCAGGCGGCCGCACGCCATGTAGTCGAGGAAGGCGAAGGGCGTGGCGCCCGCGCACAGGATGTCGTTCACGCACATCGCCACCAGGTCCTGCCCGATCGTGTCGTACTTCTGCATTATTTCCGCTATCTGGAACGGGGGAGGAACATTTAGGAGTTATAAGCCAAATAGCGTTAGATTAAAAAAAAAATTAGACACAAAGTGTTATCATACCTCCTACTAATATTATAATTGCGAAAGTTTGGATATTTGGATGTTTGTTACTCTATAGGTTAGTTCTTGGAATAGGACATAGGATAGTTTTTATGTGTTTATGTTTTTTTAATGTCCGAATTCGATTACCGAGTCGCGTTGACTTATTCTAAGATCTGTGAGTACAGTTTTTCTTATATCTAAAACCGACGTCATGGTTCCTTAAAACAAATTACTGTATATCATATTGGTCTTGATGATACTGTATATCCAAAAAAATTAAGTCAGATTTTTTAGTTCATAATATACTGTGCGATTACGTCAGTCCCCTGCACTAACACAGGATCATTAAGACGAGGGTCAATGGCAGACAGTTGAAACAGGCCGTTAAAGCAACGCAGCCACTCTATCAGCCGCACCAATATTAAGTTTCCTACCTTCAACTTAGTCCCTACTCCGTCAGTCCCCTGCACAGGGTCTTTGAGGCAGGGGTCCATGGCAGAAAGCTGGATCAGGCCGCTAAAGCAACATAGTGACTCTATCTGCCGCACCATTATTGCTCTCATTGTTTGAGTATCCTACCTTCAACTTAGTCCCTACTCGATCAGTCCCCTGCACAGGGTCCTTGGGGCAGGGGTCCAGGGCAGAAAGTTGTATCAGGCCACTAAAGCAACATAGTGACTCTTATCTGCCGCAATATATTATTGCTGTATTGTTTAACAGTCTCCTACCTTCAACTTAGTTCCGACCCCGTCAGTACCCTGCACTAACACAGGGTCGTTGAGGCAGGGGTCCATGGCAGACAGCTGGAACAGGCCGCTAAAGCAACATAGTAACTCTGCCACACTAATATTGCTGTATTGTTTAACAGTCTCCTACCTTCAACTTAGTTCCGACCCCGTCAATACCCTGCAGTAACACAGGGTCCTTGAGGCAGGGGTCCATGGCAACAGCTGGAACAGGCCGCTAAAGCAACATAGTAACTCTGCCACACTAATATTGCTGTATTGTTTAACAGTCTCCTACCTTCAACTTAGTTCCGACCCCGTCAGTCCCCTGCACTAACACAGGGTCCTTGAGGCAGGGGTCCATGGCGGACAGCTGGAACAGGCCACTGAAGCAGCCGAGGCGCCCCAGCACTCCTCGCCGGTGCGTGGCGGTTGCAAGTGGCTCTATCTGCCGCACCAGTGTGGCGGCCGCGTCTATGTCCACGCCGCTTTGGAGATACGAGAGACCGTTTACTCTGCCAGACAAATATGGAGATTATTCGATACTCGTGATTGCTTTTCATAAGTTACAAAGGACTTTGACCTTGAGTTGGGGCCAAACAAAGATAAGATGTGTAGTTCCCGGCTTAGAATTGGGCCACCGTCAACCTGTGCGTGTCAAGGCGAGTAAGATACTGCGCCAGAGACTGGAAGGAGCGTTCTCTATCATTACTGCGATCACCAATCCGCCTGTCAAGCGTGTGATTATGGCCAATCCCCCAGTGACCAGAGCACCAAAAGTGGCATTCTATTGGGGAGGCTTATGTTCAGCAGTGGACGTATGTAGGCTGATGACAATGATAAAGAAAAACGCGTTACTTTACTGTATTTTGTGATAGGTCTAGACTCGTAAGAGAGTAATGAATGAGATCGTTGTAGAGTTGATTAGCAGAGATCCCTTTGTGGGATAAGATGAAGAAAAAAAGGACGGATAATGAAGCACTTGCTGTTATTATTATCCCCCACCCAAAGGTTGTCTGGAAGAAATCGCTTTTAGCTATAAGACCGCCTAGATGTACATATGTAAGTTACTTTATTATTGTATCTTTTTAATTTTTTTACGTGCAATAAAGAGTAATTGAATTGAATTGAATGCAACGCACCAGCTACAAGACGAATGAACGTCCTAGCTTACCCTAAACCCAAGGACTTAGGGTCTTTTCCCTTAGCTGAATAATAGCATTATGCAGCGATCTCTCGGGGGTATAACTGGCCATTAATACAAGAAACTATGCAGGACTTAACATATTGAAACATTACAGATTATTATTCCATTGCGGTACAATAACTTTTATGTCTCATTATTATAAATCTCATACACGAGTTGTGTAGAATTGACATTTTGTATACTATATTTTTATTATTTTTGACATTTTGTATACTATTTTTTATTATTTTTTGACGATCACATTAACTCTGACCTTTTACGTAAGTTAATCTATGTATTAAAATTTGTAATGTGAAATAAAGAAATCTAATCTAATCTAATCTATGGTATAGACGAAACAGGCATTCCTCTCTCTATCGTTCCCTTCCATTCCGTCATCAGTCGTCCCATGCCGTCCACGAACACGTCACAGTGTGGCCCCTCGGCGAGCAGGGAGCTGGACAGCTGCAGTGCGCGCGCGGGGCGAGTGCCGGGGGAGGTTGGTGCGCCAGCGTGGCGGGCGGTATGAACAGCGGGTGACTCCGCGCTCGTAGGTAACACTCGGGCACGTACAGTTTTAGTACCCTTCCGACAAGATCCACACAGACAATCTAGTTTCTAATTACGTGTAAGACGAACCGTACCAGGACCAAGTTAAAGAATCATTGGAAAGTGTGATAGTTCTCTACACATATAATATGCTATGTGATACGTACTCTTGACGTCCCCTCTCACCTCACCGCACCTCATTCCCCAAACACCTTTATCTCCACTGCAGGAGCACAACCCTCTCTCGTCTGCCGGAGACAGACGGAGGATTTGGCCTACACTCCCCGCGCTGGCCAGACGGGTTGGGGAGGCCTGATTGATGTTTTATAATGTATTAAATTAAGGTTGACTGGAAGAGATCCCTAAGTGGGATAAGTCCGCCTTTGTACACAGTTTAATTCCTATTTTATTATTGTTGTTGTTGTTATTTTTGGTACAATAAAGCGTTTACATACATACATACATACATACATTCCCTCAGTCGCCTTGTACGACATCCACGGGAAGAGTTGGAGTGGTCCTATTCTACTCTACCGGAAACCACAAGGCAATTTAAACACACTTTAACTCGGCTTTAATTGTTATTGATTAAAATTATATGAATCAGAAATTAAATTGTTATGTATGTACACACATGTCTGCTCTTTCACGAAGTTTTCTCTGTCGCTGGTAGGCTGGCAGAAATCTCTTAAAGAGATAAGCATTACATGCTATTTATTTTCTTTAATTTTATCGTTTTGTATGTTTTATTCTTTTGTGTATGCAATAATAAATAATAATAATAAATATGTCAGACATTCACACCAATTATCCAGTCCCAAACTAGGCAGAGTCTGTGCTATGGTTACTAGATAACGGATACACATACTTAAATATATAAACATCCAAGACTTGGGTACAAACATTCATACTCATCATACGAACATTTGCCCCTAGCGGGATTCGAACCCGCAACCCTCAGCGTGGCAGTCCGAGAGCTATCCCCTTCCGCCACGGAGGTCGTCGTAATACCGCACTCTCCTTGTCCGTCGAAATCTATTTCTAAACTTATGCTTACGTATTTCTATTTTACTAAATAAAAACGTGACAGTGGGAGTGGGAACGGGAGCGGATTCTGTAGTCTACGCGAGAGGAGGCGCGAGTACAGCTAGTTATTTATAAAGAACTCACTAGGCGCATGCATGCCCAGCTATAAAAAAAAGGAGGGTGTGGGGGATTTAATTTCATACAAAAGGATGATTTTTAGATATATACTCGTAGATATGTTCTATTTCATTGAGAATATTCTGTACGCTATCTTGGACCCTATACCAGTTTTAAATACAGTACCACATTTGAAAAAGCATGAGTTACGAAAATGATCATCTATATACATACAAACATACATACATACATACATACATACATACATACATACATACATACATACATACATACATACATACATACATACATACATACATACATACATACATACATACATACATACATACATACATACATACATACATACATACATACATACATACATACATACATACATACATACATACGTACATACATACATAATCCTCACGCCCTGGTCCCAGAGGGGTAGGCAGAGAAGATGCATCGCCACTTTGCGCGATCCAACGTGCGAGACGGTCAAGCGCAAACCCATTAATAATAAAAAAAATTATAGAAAAATTTCACTGACTTGGAAAACGCCCGGGCAGCGATGTCCTTCCTGTACTGCGCGCCCGGGAAGTCTATGACGGAGGCGGCGGCCGTGGCGGCGGCGGCGGCGGCGCGCAGCGAGGCGGCGCGCGCGCACACGGCCAGCACGCGCCCGCCCCACGTGACCAGCGAGCCGTTGGCGCCGCGCGACACGCCGCTGTGGAACACCACCAGCCCGGGGTTGGCCTGCACCTGCGACAGCCCTGGACGACGACCAACAACAACAAAAATATATTTTATTTCATATTAATATACACCTTATACCATCATTCGCGACAGTACGTCGGTGACATCCTTTAAAACTAAACTAAAAGAGCACTATCTGTCTAACTCAGTATAATATGGTACGTATGTATTTATATATATATATATATGTATTTCCCGTAGGAACGAGATGTTTTTTCGGGATAAAAACTATCCTATGTCCTATTCCATATGTTCGGTTTACTTTTCTCTGTATTGGCATATCACTACGACAAATTTGCATGTGTGTGTAACCGTTTAAATATCTACCATTCGAGTATTTTAGCCAGTCACAAATAAAGTCTCATAGCAAGAACACCTCGTTTAAATTAATAATCCCTGCAGAAAAGTGTACCTTATCGCCCACAAAATATGGTCCTAAATCGAACCGGATAATTGTGCTACCAGTTACGACCTTACTCAACACGTGCGAATACAAAAGAACTCGCCAGCTGGCCGGCCGGAGACAAAGGAGCAGCGAGCGCGCCTTATCTAAGGAATGCGGATTTCTTTTGTGCGTCAATTTAACTTTATTTAAGAGTACCAATTCGACTGTATTTTATCTACTTGCGAGTACGGTGAAGTTAACGAGTTATCGAGTTGGAATCTGAAGATATTTTGGCGTTTGGAACATTATTTCGATGAAAAATGACTACTACGGCGGAGCAACTGTTGATGACATTGGAAGATACGGCAAGTTTGCTACAGAAGGCTCAAACTAATTTGAAAAAATGCCCTAAACATAGGCTTACGAAGGGGTACATCGAGACACGTTTACAAACCATTGAAGAATACTGGGCTTCATTCAAGAATGCACATCAAAGCTTATCAAGAACCGTACCGAAGGAATCTCGCCAGACTATGCCGTACTTTGTAAATGAAGACTATTTTAAGATCGAAGAGTTGTATTTGTGCACACACGCTGACTTAAAGGACATGTTGTCATCACTCACACCATCGCCACCACCGCCGCCGCCTATTCAGTATGAGTTAACACAACAACCAAATGGTGCATCATTATTGAAATTACCGAAGATTCAACTACCAACATTTTCTGGAGTGTATGAAGAGTGGCCGACATTTCAAGACTTGTTTGTCTCGTTAGTGCACAATAACACATCATTGAGCAAGGTACAAAGGCTGCACTATTTAAAATGCAGCATCACTGGAGAAGCGGAGTCACTTCTGAGGCACATTCAAGTCACCGAGAACAACTACGAGCAGGCGTGGGAGCTTTTGAAGGACCGCTACGGTAATAAGCGACTTATAGTAAATTCTCTCTTAAAAAAGTTATTTGCACAAAAAAGGATACCTACTCAAACTGCCAATCATATAAAATCGTTATTGGATACAACTAATGAATGCATCAATAGCCTGAAAAACTTAAAGATTTCTACAGACTCTTGGGATCCTATGATCATATTTCTGGTTGTTCAGAAGTTGGACCCAGAGACACATCGAGATTGGGAGGAGTGCGCCTACAAAGATAATTCCGAGGAGTTGCCAACGTGGGAAGATCTTGTCAAGTTTCTGCAAGCCAAATTTCGTACATTGGAATTAATCACCCCACCATCAAGAGAGAAAACTGCAAAAGGCAGGGAATATACAGTCCACGTCTCTACAGCTTCAAATACAAGCCTTACCACAAAGATTTGTAAAATATGCAAAGAAAATCATGCGCTGTACCACTGCAGGGAGTTCACCAAAATGGAATCAACGGAGAGGTGTGAATACGTCAGGACTCATAAGCTTTGTTACAATTGTCTGGCCTCAGGACATTCAGCCATAAACTGTCGTTCACTTCTAGCATGTCGCATTTGTCGTAAACGCCACCATACAATGTTACACTCACCTAATCAGACAAATGCACCTAACCAGCCAGACAATTCAAGTGCAATTCAAGCTCATTATAGCAAGGTTGAGGATCAGGAAGAAGATGCTGAAAGTGTTACAGAATCAAATGTCGCACTGTCAACACATTTCACTTCGAATACGTCCACAGCACTACTAGCCACAGCGCTGGTGCCAGTGAGAGATGAGTCAGGACACGTGACAGTCCTTCGAACTTTGATAGACCACGGATCACAAGCATCCTTTATTAGTGAAAGAGCCGCCCAGACACTAAGGCTTAAGAGAACGCCTATCAAAGGCACAATCACTGGTGTCGGTTCTACCAAGACTGCAGTCAAACACGCTGTTAACCTTGAGGTTCTATCGAGGTGTGAAAATAATTTCAACCTCAAGGTGAAAGCTTATATAATGCCCACGCGACTGACAACCCAACTACCCACACAAAAAATCTCTGCCTGCACCTGGCCACACTTACAGGACCTCGTCTTGGCAGATCCGAGTTTCAACCAACCGGGACAAGTAGACATGCTGCTAGGGGTAGAAGTATATGCCCAAATCTTGAAGAGTGAAATTATCAAGGGTCCCCCAGGCACTCCATGTGCTCAAAATACCAACCTGGGTTGGATTCTATTCGGGAACATTAGCGACGAGAAACAACGAGATGAGTTTGTGGTTATGCATCTTCAGCTGGAATTAGACAACATGTTAAAATCAATGTGGGAGCTAGAAAATGATGACAGGCTAGCACAAACAACAGAAGAGAGAAAATGTGAGGAGATTTATCAAGCTACACATTCCAGAAATGAAGAAGGGAGATATATTGTGAAGTTACCAACGAAGACTGACAATCTTTTATCAACACAAGGTGGATCGAGAGACATAGCTTTGAGAAGACTGAACCATTTAGAACGACGATTTGAGAAAAATACCAAATTGAAAGGCGAATATGAGAAGGTGATGACGGAATACCAAACATTGAAGTACATGGAACGAGTTCCAAGAGATGAACTGAATAAACCAGCTGTTTATCTACCACACCATGCAATCGTAAAGGAAGAGAAAGAAACAACAAAGGTCAGAGTGGTGTTCGACGCTTCTGCTAAGGGAGCAAACAATGTATCGTTGAATGAGGAGCTGCTGATAGGGCCACCACTACAAGAGGACATGAGAAATCTGATCATAAGATGGCGTATGAAAAAGGTGTGTTTTGTAGCTGACATCGCAAAAATGTATCTTCAAATTATGGTCACTGAAAATGATAAAGATTATCAGCGAGTACTTTGGCGTGTCAATACGAATGATCCCGTTAAAGACTATCGTCTTTTAAGAGTAACTTTTGGCACGGCTTCGGCTCCATACTTGGCTGTCAAGACCCTGCAACAAGTAGCGAAGGACGAAGGCCAAGAATATCCTGATGCAGCCAGAGTCATTAAGGAGGATTTTTATATGGACGATCTGATGTCGGGAAGAGACACACTGGAAGACGCGATTGAAACCGCCAAACAGATTGACGTTATTCTGCGAAAGGGCGGCTACTGTCTGCAAAAATGGTGCTCAAACAGTGCCGAATTCTTAAAACAGTTTGATCCCTCACAGAGAAGTTCTCATGTGAACTTGGATATTAAAATTGATGGCACTATCAGAGCACTGGGACTGTACTGGAACATGGGCAAGGATGTGTTTCAATACAATTTCAACTTACCTGCAGTAGCTGATGAGAGTACAGTCACAAAGAGAACCATCTTGGCAGAGATTCAGCGGCTGTTTGATCCATTAGGCTGGCTATCTCCGGGTATTGTACCTGCAAAAATTCTCATGCAGAAACTCTGGCTACAAGGGATTACATGGGATGAAGAGGTTGATTCAACAATCAGAGAAGAGTGGTTTAATATACGCGAGAGCTTTCAAGACATGAATGACATTGAGCTAACTCGGTGGCTACAAACCACTGACAAGGGAGTGAAAAATATCGAAATACATGGCTTTTGCGATGCGTCCACCAAAGCATACGGAGCAGTAGCGTTCATGAGAGTAAAAACAGAAGGCGGAGAAGTGAAAACGAGTATCATCGCAGCTAAGACACATGTGGCACCAGTCAAACCGGTTTCGCTTCCTCGTCTCGAGTTGTGCGGCGCAGTGCTGCTGGCTAGACTTCTGAAGCAAATTAAACAAGCTACAAGAATCCCTGAAACTCAAATATTCTCATGGACCGATTCAACTATTGTATTGTCGTGGCTCCTTGGTGATCCTTCAAGATGGCAAACATTCCTGAAAAATCGGGTAGTGGAAATAATCGACAGCATCGGTAACAAGTGGTACCATGTTCAAAGCCAAGAAAATCCAGCGGACGTAGCATCTAGAGGCCTGAAATTATCCGAATTGAAAGAATGTGAAATCTGGTGGAAAGGTCCAAAATGGTTACAAAATGAAGAAATCACGTACAAGCGGCCAAACAACATATCGACAAATTTAGAAAGGAAGGAAATTATACAGGTCAACCTGAAAATAGAAACCGAAGGTAGCGAAAACAGTTTAGAGACACAATTTAAACACTTTGACAATCTAATGGAACTCCTACGGGTTATCACATATGGCAAAAGATTTTTAAACTACAAGAAGACGGAAAATCAACGAACAACCATAACCGCACAAGAGATACAAGATTCTTTAAAAACATGTATAAGAATTACGCAAACGAAGGATTTCGAGGAAGAAATAGAAAGATTGAACAAAAAGAGATCAGTGAAGAAGGGAAGCAAACTAAAATCTTTAGATCCGTACTTGGACGAAGAAAGGATTCTCAAGGTGGGCGGAAGATTACGTCATTCGGATTTAGATGAAAAAACGAAACATCCAGTGATTCTAGATGGTAAAAATCATCTGACGGCTCTTATTGTAGCTGATGCCCATCTGAAAACATTGCATGGGGGAGTACAATTGATGCTGGGTTATCTAAGATCAAAATATTGGATATTGAAGGCAAAGAGATTCATAAAGGCAAGGATTCACAGCTGCCTGATATGTGCCAAGCAGAATGCTGTTGCCAGGGCGCAATTTATGGGAGATTTACCACGGGTACGGGTGACTCCAGCTAGACCATTTTTAAACAGCGGTGTGGACTTTGCCGGCCCATATCAAGTCCTAATGGCAAGGGGCAGAGGATCAAAAACTAACAAATCCTATATTGCCATTTTCGTATGTATGGCCACGAAGGCTATACATTTGGAGTTAGTAGGAGATCTTACATCAGAGGCATTCATTGGTGCTTTCCGAAGATTTGTTGCTAGACGAGGAAGATGTGCACAACTCTGGAGCGACCAGGGTCGAAACTTTGTAGGAGCCAATAAAGAACTTGCGTTGGCATGGAACCAAGCCAAGCTAGAGTTTGAAGGTCCGATTGCTGAGTCTCTTGCAATGGATGGCACCCAATGGCATTTTATTCCAGCATACAGTCCACATATGGGAGGTTTGTGGGAAGCAGCGGTGAAATCAATGAAACATCATATGAAAAGGATACTAACCACTCACCTGACCTTTGAAGAGATGACAACCCTGCTATGCCAAATTGAGGCCTGCCTGAATTCTAGGCCATTGAGCCCCATTGATGACTCCGATACCGACAGTATAGTACCTTTAACACCTGGCCATTTCCTGATTAGCGAAGCTCCAGTTACAGTACCAAATCCAGATTTACGAGATGTTAAAATAAGCTACCTGTCTCGTTGGCAGCACTTGCAGAAGCTACTGACAGACTTCTGGCATAGATGGCAGATGGAGTATCTGTCTGCACTACAACAGCGAACGAAATGGCTCCAGAAGATGGAGGAGTTCAACATAGGTCACCTAGTACTTATAAAGACCGAAAACCTTCCTCCTTCAAAATGGACCCTGGGTCGGATTGTAGACAAACATCCAGGCGCAGACGGGGTGACCCGAGTTTACAGTGTGAAGAGTGGAGACAATGTAGTAAAACGATCTGTAACTAAATTATGCCTGTTACCAATAGACATTGAGTCATAATTTGTTAATTCTTTATTATTATCTGTGTTGCATGAAGGTCTGATTATTTACTGTTGTTAGTAAAATGCATTTAATTATTTGTTGTATGTAAGTAAGCTTAAATGGCGTCAATTTATGTTAAATTCAAGTAGATAATAATTTTTTTTGAAAAGGACTAAGAGTCCTTTGGTGGGCGGCATGTTCGGTTTACTTTTCTCTGTATTGGCATATCACTACGACAAATTTGCATGTGTGTGTAACCGTTTAAATATCTACCATTCGAGTATTTTAGCCAGTCACAAATAAAGTCTCATAGCAAGAACACCTCGTTTAAATTAATAATCCCTGCAGAAAAGTGTACCTTATCGCCCACAACACCATATGTGTGACCTAACCTATATGTGTGCCAAGTTTCGTCCCGATTCGTCCAGTGGTTAAAGCGTGATTGAGTAACAAACAAACATCCAAACATCCAAACTTTCGCACTTATAATATTGCTAGCTGTTGCCCGCGACTTCATCCATTTAACATCACAAATTATTATGTATTTCCCGTAGGAATGAGTTGTTTTTTCGGGATAAAATCTATCCTATGTCCTATTCCAGGACCTAACCTATATGTGTGCCAAGTTTAGTCGCGATCCGTCCAGTAGTTAAAGCGTGATTGAGTAACAAACAAACATCCAAACTTTCGCACTTATAATATTGCTAGCTGTTGCCCGCGACTTCATCCATTTAACATCACAAATTATTATGTATTCCCCGTAGGAATGAGTTGTTTTTTCGGGATAAAAACTATCCTATGTCCTATTCCAGGACCTAACCTATATGTTTGCCAAGTTTAGTCGCGATCCGTCCAGTAGTTAAAGCGTGATTGAGTAACAAACAAACATCCAAACTTTCGCACTTATAATATTGCTAGCTGTTGCCCGCGACTTCATCCATTTAACATCACAAATTATTATGTATATATATATATGTATTTCCCGTAGGAACGAGATGTTTTTTCGGGATAAAAACTATCCTATGTCCTATTCCATATGTGTGACCTAACCTATATGTGTGCCAAGTTTCGTCCCGATTCATCCAGTGGTTAAAGCGTGATTGAGTAACAAACAAACATCCAAACATCCAAACTTTCGCACTTATAATATTGCTAGCTGTTGCCCGCGACTTCATCCATTTAACATCACAAATTATTATGTATTTCCCGCTGGAATGAGATGTTTTTTCGGAATAAAAACTATCCTATGTCCTATTCCATGATAAACCTATATGTGTGCCAGGTTTCATCACGATCCGTCCTTGAAGCGTGATTGAGTAACAAACATCCATCTGACGTTTAACAAGGATACGAGTATGTCAATGTCCACTGACCGCTGATGACGCAGCCTTTCGTCGAGGTCTCCGGGTATCCCTTGGAGGCGATGACCACGCCCACAGCGGACAGCTTCGTGTTCCACGTAACCTGGTGCTGTTTGAGCGCGCCCTCCACGCAGGCCTGGAACATTACAAGTTGTTCATAGACATGCTGGAGTAGAGAAGAGATAATGAAACCACAGGCGCTCGAGTCTAAAGACCTATCCACTAGGCCAACGAGGCCTTCATCAGTGGGCCTAGTCCGTAAGCGTCTATAAATATAATCCCTTTCGTACCCTCTTCGGGAACGTACTCATAACACGTGACCCGTTCAGGGGGGGAGGGAGGTCTTCAAAATACCACGCTTGGTCACAGGACAGGGGCGTGAGGGGTAGGGGGGGGGGGGGGGGGGGGAGGTTTTCGTCACGTAGTCAATATTGAAGTTAAAGGTATGTCGGGTTTGTTGTGCTTGATATGTGTTCAGGGGGCCGCTTGGTAGATTCGGGGAAGGTGGTGATATCATAAGACATAAACTACAGCTTTACAACTTTTATTTCACTTCGATTAATCAATAGGTAGTTACAACATAAATAGAGAAACGGTCCGTACGCCGTGCCGTCTGAATCCATACTCCCCGTACGCTGCGGCGAGTCTGTCTTTTATACAAGCGTGCACCTGCGTTTAGTCGTAGTGGGGAAGCGCTGAGGCGGGCGATACGCTGCGCGCAGGTGTTCACAATGACGATCCGTCGGTCGTTTAACATCATAGTAGGGAAGTGATGGTACGATGTCAACCATGTCACGAGTACGCCGCCGTCAGGTATAAAACGGCTTTTTGCTATCAGTCTGGAGAGACCTCTACCAGGCGGGCGACACCTCCAAAATGATATTATTCGAAATGTATTAAGAGATTAGAAATTAATCAAATACATTTTATATTTACACATGCAGAACTTTGGACTTTTAATAATAAAGACTTTGTTCAGAATTATCTGGATTTACCCCACTGTAGGTTAAGTCCTTACCATATCAGCCTTTAGACGTCCACTGCTGGACATAGGCTTTTGATAACATACCAAAACACAAACTGAACTATGGAAAGATGATTGAAGTCACGTTATCTCGTTGACTGGTATGTTATCAAAAGCCTATGTCCAGCAGTGGACGTAGGACACACAAAACAGTGGGGGGAGAAGTCGTAATGCTGAACCTTCTCACCTTCATGACGGTGTAGAGGTCCGACTCGAGGAGCGTCATGAGCACCTGCGTCTCGGGGTCGCCGAACCGGCAGTTGAACTCCAGCACCAGCGGCCCAGCCTTCGTCACCATCAGCCCCGCGTACAGCACACCTGCACGATTTATAGAACTCTGAGGGACCTGGAGAGGTAGCACTTTAAATATTGAAGACTAGCTGTCCCCCACTGTCAAACCCACTCCCACGCTCACTATATATATTCTTTATTGCACATCTTAAAACTAAATACAGTAATAAATGGTGTGTTTTGTGAGCTTATCTCCAAAAGAGATCTCTTCCAGCCAACTTTACAGGGTGTGAGACAAGGCAGTAAGAGCGGGGGGGGGGGGGGGAGAATTAGTACTATAGCTCCAAATGTAGTCCTAACTCACTGCAATCTGAATTGCATCGATCATCGTTATACTGCATACCTACAAACTTACTTGGAAACTAAAAATTCCCATAACTTTTAATAGAGTAAGCCGATTGCGATGAAATAAAGATTAAATGTTACTCCGGGTTAAGCACTACGTTTCTGTGAAAAGTCCATCAAAATCGGTTCAGTAGTTTTTACGTGATGCGTGCACAAACTAACAGACAAACATACAATGTGTTCTACAACTTCCCCTTCATCCCTAAATATTTTATTTTTGCAAATATTTTCTGTGTACAGACACGCTAAGTTTACGTTTTCGTTTATTAGGCTGAAACTACAAATATCTGTCAGAGATGCTAGGAGGACTCCAACAGATGCTCACGCGCCAGTTTTTTTTTACTGGAATTGACTGGGAGCAAATAAGATTCAGAAGCAGCTAGATTGTCTCTTATTTTTATATATTAGACTGCTGTGCCCGCGGCTCCGCTCGCGTGGACTACAGGTTCCGCTCCCATTCCCACTTTCGCTCCCTATCCCACTTCTACTTCCACACAGACTCTCAATCTCACTCTCAATCCCGCTCCCGCTCTCGTTTCCGCTCCTACTCCCACTCCTCCTTTACAACGCCCACGCCCACTCCCACTCCCACTCCCACTCCCATTCCCATTCCCACTACCAGCTCCAAATGTAGTCCAAACTCATCGCAATCTGAATAGTACGGAAATACTATTACTAATGTATTTGAAAACTAAAAATGTCCATAACTTTTGATTGAGTAAACCGATTGCGATGAAAGAAAGACTAAATGTTAAGTTAGGTTAAGCCCCATGTTTCTGTGAAAAGTTCATCAAAATCCGTTCAGTAGTTTTTAAGTGATGCGTGCACAAACCCCTGGCGCTCGAAAATTAATATAAAGTTCACAGCTAATTCAACTGCCATAACAACAAGATCTCTTATCTCATGACGACATCCAGCATAGTTGCTGAAAATTGTTTGTCTCGCATTATCTATATTAAGTAGACATACGACTATATATATGTTGTTTGTGGGTACGTACGTACGTAAATAACTGGGGTCAAAGGGCAATGACATAGTACTACATATGGTTTGCGTAGCATAATATGTCGTAAGATTAAAGAGATAAAGGTTTACGAGTAATAATATACTTTCATATATAAAAATGTCTGTCCTGGTTCCTGGTTTAGAATAGGGCCACTCCCAATATTCCCGTGGACATCTACGCGTGGGCGTCGTCAAGGCGACTAAGGGATTGCACCAGGGACGGTAGCAGCGTGATCCTGTGTATATTATTAAGATCATTACTGCGATCACCAATCCGCCTACCAAGCGTAGTGATTATAGCAAATCCCCTAATGGACAGCCCATTAAGCTTCTTTCTATTGGGAAGGATTATGTTCAGCAGTGGACGTATTTTTGGCTAATGATGATATAACATAATCATAATTAAAATATGTCATTTTTAGATCTAGATTTCAGACTTTCAGATTTAGATCTAAGAAAGTTCTGGAGAAAGATCTGGAGAAATTCATTGTTTACGTCTGTAATATTAGGTAGATGATGTGAGATTTAATTTAATTTATTTATTTTCAGGAAACTTACAGTCTATACAAAGTCTATATAGTAATTGACAAATAACAAAACATTGACAGAAACAGTTTCCACAGGTTTTTAGAACACTAATAATATAAGACACACAACAAGAATGAGCAGAACAAAGTTAAATTAATAAGGAAGAAGAAAAAGGATAGATCAGTCGTTTAGTCCACGACGCCACACCCCACTACTTCTCTAAGTCAGTAACATTTAGCTGCATGCGTTATATTGTTACTGTGTTAGTTTTATCGTTACGCACTAATCATCAATGTGTCCATACGTATATTTCATTCCAGATTAATAGTCCTATGAAAACAAACGCATTTGCGTCTCGAAAACAAAATACACAATAGATGGTGTTCCTAAGTGGACCGCAAAGTTTACTTCGTAATACAAACCTATTTTTGCTGCTGGTGACCCTTTCATGTATATGTTACCGAGACGTAAATAGCGTTGGTTTTCATAGGACTATTAATCTGGAATGAAATATACACTGACATACTGACGTTCGGATTAACTCCCCGCGTCTCGCGCTTACACCTTGCGAAAAGTACAGGGCCTATGGGCACAGGCGTGAAGAAACTGATAGGCTGAAACTGATTGGTCAAGCTCGGCTGGCTGGAGTAACCGCTAGCCGCTCTGCGCAAAATGGGGCCAAGAGACTAATTGCGGAAGAGCCCAAGAATCAAGAAAGATATGGAGAATTAACTAGTGTAACTCCTGCGTCAAAATGTATCCTCTAGAAAACTGAATGGGGTTCTTGGACGAGCTCGGCTGGGTGAAGTAGTTGACAGACGCATCGCGCAAAATGGCACAAGACGACTTATTGCGGAAGAGCCCAAGAATTAAGAAGGGTATTGGGAGGGTATTAATTAAAATAATTCCTGTGCGTATACACTAATTAATTCCACCATACCCTTATTTATTCCTGGGATCTTTGCTGGGATCCATCGCGCAAAAAGAGCCCAGGAGGACTAATTGCGAAAGATATAATAAGGGTATGGTGGAATTAATTAGTGTAATCACTGTGTATACTCCAAAATGTGTCCTGTGTAAATTGAATGGCTTCTTGGTCGAGCTCAGCTGGCTGAAGTAACCGACAGATGCATCGCGCAAAATGGCACTAGAGGACTAATTGCGGAAAGACTCGGGAATCAAGAAAAGTATGGGAGAATTAACTAGTGTAATTCCTTCGCACACTCCAAAATTTATCCTGCCGAAAACAGAAGGGGATTATTGTTCGAAGACGGATGGCTGAACCAATTGCAGAAGAGCCCAGGAATCAAGAAGAGTGTGAAGGAATTAAGTAGTGTAATTCCAGCGCATACTTCAAAAATCGTGTATAAAAGTAAGAGATTTGGAACTTGGTCTTGATCAGAATGTCGTCGCCGATGACCCCATATCAACCCGACTACTGCAAATCTCTCAAAGTTCAAATATCTCTAATTTAATACAACAATGAAACGCACCGGACATCGAACTCGCGTTTAACGACTGCGAGACGCTGTAAAATTATCGCGAGACACGAGGCGTTATCGTTGTTTAGAAGTTACAGTTGCTAAGGTAATAATTTCTTTGATAATGTAATAATTGTAACAATGTTGCTTTGAGAGGCAGTAAATTATTGTACTTTATCGGGTTTGAAGTTCTCTGATCACGCTTGAGATTTATGTAGTTTTTGCAGAAGATATTGCCAAACGACTTTAGTCTTTAATCGATTACATAAAAGCCTCTTCACAACTTAACATCACAAGATATTATGTATTTCCCGGAGGAATAAGATGTTTTTTCGGGATAAAAATTATCCTATGTCCTACTCCGGGACCTAAACTATATGTGTGCCAAGTTTATCTTCTTAGGGGGCCAGGAAGACCTGGCAAGTCTTTTAGACTTCGACCCTTCAAGAAATGACAAACTGAAGTAGGTTTCTCAGAAGGTGCGCCTTCTTCTTTTACTATTGCTTACTAAATGTGCCCGCGGCTCCACTTGCGTGGACTACAGACTTCAGCGCTCCCGCTCCACACGTAGACCAAAGTTATCGCTATCTCAATTCCAGCAAGCATCACACTTCTAAACTATAAATTCGCATAACTTTTGATTGAGTAAGCCGATTGCGATGAATTAAAAACTAAATGTTACTCCGGATTAGGCCTTATGTTTTTTCTGAAAACTTAATCACAATTGGTTCAGTAGTTTTTACGTGATGCGTGCACAAACAAAAAGATAAACAAACAATAATTCGAAAAATGATCTAAATTTGTTCTATTACTTATCCTTAGACCCCCAAACATATATATTTTTTTAATATATTCAACGTAGAGACAGTTTACGTTTTTATTTATTCGATTCTAGGATAGTAGATAGAAAACTATTCATCATCATCATATCAGCCCTTCATCATCATAAGGTAATTTTGTCTCCACTGCAGGAGCACAACCCTCTCTCATCTGCCAGAGACAGACGAAGGATTTGGCCTATACTCCCCGCGCTGTCCAGACGGGTTGGGGAGGCCCTTAGAAGTCCAATATTGGACATAGGCCTTTACCAATGAACGCCACCAGACCCTGTCCTCTCCGTTAAATTATTTAAAGAAAATTATTAATTTCATTATCATCATCATCAGGTTATATTTGTCTCCACTGCAGGAGCACAACCCTCTCTCATCTGCCGGAGACAGACGGAGGATTTGGCCTACACTCCCCGCGCTGGCCAGACGGGTTGGGGAGGCCTGATTGATGTTTTATAATGTATTCCCTTAGTCGCCTTGTACGACATCCACGGGAAGAGTTGGAGCGGTCCTATTCTACTCTACCGGAAACCACACGGCATCATTTCATTATATATGTAAGTATTACATAAGTGTGTTTGCACTTGATCCTAGCGGGTGTGGCTAGCATTGACACCGCGGGTCGAGTGTTATCGCAAGCATTGTGGGAAATATTCCACTATGTATCGGCATTTATTTTTCGTAGTATGACGAAAACGCTATGAAATACTGTAAACAATTTGTGTGTAGTGTAATAAGTGTGTTTTTCAAACCCAATCACCCGCTTTACTTAATAATATATTCTTTATTGCACAATTTAAAACTAAATACAGTAATAAATGGTGAGCTATCTGTAAAAGAGATCTCTTCCAGCCAACCTTACAGGGTGTGAGACAAGGCAGTAAGAGCCCATTACTTACTTCCCCCTACACTTCCATGACCACCTCCACTTCTACCTATCACCAAAAAGTTGTTCTCACTCATTGCAATACGAATCCCGTCGAGCATTACACCCTACACTTATTTATTGTATATTAGCTGTGCCCGCTCCCGCTCCCGTTCCCTTTTCTACTTCCACTCCTACTCAGACTCTCAATCGCCAAATCCCAATCGCAATGTATACTTACATACCTACTCATGTACCTTCCCCCTGCCCTCACCCCTTCCCCACCCCTCCCCCCACTTTCCCACTACACTTTCATGACCATCTACCTACCTATCTCTAAAATGTAGTTCTAACTCATTGCAATACTAATTCCATCGACCATTTACACCCTACTACTCTTCTTCGTCGTATACTACAGTGTATGCGAGTTTTCGAAAACTATAAATTCGCATAACTTTTAATTGACTGCGATTGCAATGAAATAAAGCTTATATGTTGCACCAAATTAAGCACTACGTGTCTGTGAAAAGTTCATCAAAATCGGTTCAGTAGTTTTAATGTGATGCGTGCACAAACAAACAGACAAACAGACAAAAAATCCAAAAATGATCGAAATATGTTAGAACATATTAATTATTTCGATCATTTTTGGATTTTTTGTCTGTTTATCTGTTTGTTTGAAGATATTTGCAAAAAAAAATTGGGGGTCTAAGGATAGATCCTTTTTTTTGCAAATATCTTCAATGTACAGACACACGAAGTTGCCGTTTTAATTTAATAGACTAATGCAGTGTATGCAAGTTTTTGAAAATTATAAATTCACTTAACTTTTGATTGACTGACTGGGGCGATCAATAATCTAATAAATAAAATCGTAAACTACGCGTGTCTGTACATTGAAGATATTTGCAAAAAAAATAATTGGGGGGTCTAAGGATAAGCAACAGAACACATTTCGATCATTTTTGAAATTTTTGTCTGTTTTTCTGTTTGTCTGTGAGTTTGTGCACGCATCACTTAAAAACTACTGATCGGACTTTGATGGACTTTTCACAAAAACATGGGGATTTACTTAACTTAACATTTAGTCTTTATTTCATCGCAATCGGCTAACTCAATCTAAAGTTATAGACATTTTTAGTTTTCAAATACGTTAGTTACGTAAGCTTAGTGTGCAATATATTGCACATAATAGTATTTCCGTACTATTCAGATTGCGATGAATTTGGATTACATTTGGAGCTGCGAGTAGGCGTGGGCGTGGGCGTGGGCGTGGGAAAAGGGGAGTGGGTGTGGGAGCGGAAGCGGGAGTGGAAGCGAAAGCGAAAGAGGGGAGCGGGAGCGAGAGCGAGAGCGGGAGCGGGACCGGAGCGGAAGCGGGAGGGAAGCGGGAGGACAGCGGGAGCGGGAGAGAGAGCGGAAGCGGGAGCTGGAGCGGGAGAGGTCTCGGGAGCGGGACCGGAGCATTACAGACAGACATTTGAAGTTTACGTTTGTATTTATTAGACAAATACAAATTAGATACAAAATATTTGTATTATGATGTACAAAGGCGTTACTTAACTCTGTAAGAGTTTTCTTCCAGTATACCTTTGGGTGAAAGAGACCAGGAGTAGTCTGTAATGTCAAATGTGTCCCTATACCTATTAGAATGGTATTGGGACGGTGGAATATTGCAAGGGTTCGTTGGGACGCGACAGTAACACCCGCATACTACTGAGCTCCGTGCTTGAATAATCTAAAATCTTGTCGAAACAGAGTGATTACAGTATTAAATTATATCGACTTGTACATAATAGCTAGTGCAATCTATTAAGCCTTAACTTAACACAAAAAATTAACTTCTTTAGACTCTAATTACTAGAATCAGTTCAAAAATATACGTTACAACCAGTGATTGTGTACAAAAGTGAAAGGCACTCGCAAAATCACACACAGTAATTCGACCTTGACTTGATACAAAGCAGCATTCAGTATAATTCACAATTTCGACAAACCTACTACGTGCTAAAACGGCCCAGTGGTAGACAGAGGGACTATACTGTAATAGCGCCAGGTGACCGCGGGTTCGATCCTCACAGAAGCGTGCCGTGTTTTTTATGTTTTGTTTTTTTCCCTCTATTCATATTATTTGATATATACTCTATATAAAGATGCCAATCACCTGTGGCCATTGCAAACATAAAATAACGAATAGACAATTCATTTACTGCCTGGAGTGCAAGTTACATTATGACATTAAATGTGCCAATATTGCTGAGAAAAGATTTAACTTAATGACTCTGGAGAAGAGATCAAATTGGAAGTGCAATAAATGTCGAAACCTACAACCCGTAAATAGCAAAAACCAGTCAGTACCAATTATAACAGGCAAAGAAATTACAGAGCAAAATGCAAGCCATAACAAAATTCTTGACTTCTCACACGTCAGCGAAAATAGTTTCAATATACTAAGCTCAACAATAAGTTCAAATGTAAACGACCATAGTACCTCCAGCCTGCCTAACCTTGAATCTCAGACTCAAAACTACATAATAGATGACTTGAAAGAACGTCTGAAAAGCCTCGAAGAACAAATGCTAGGCGCAGATGCTGAGATACAAAATCTACTCAGCGAAAACTATGCACTTCAAGATACACTAAGCGAGACAAGAAAAAAATGTGAGTTATACAGGAAACTATTAGAGGATAATACTATGGGTTCACCTATTAAAACTCCTCAAAAAACCCCTATGTCGAGGAGAAAAAGAAAAGGAGCTTCTACATCCAATGTCACATTCTTAAATTCCACAATAATACAGGAGCCACTTGTTAGGGGAAACCTGCCAGTGCTGGTTCAAATTGATGGAAAAAACAATAAAACATCGCTTTATAACCTTAATGTCGCAGAACCGGTGAAGCATATATCAACAAAATTCAACCTAGATGAGGGAAAATTAAATAGTAGTAACAATGAAATCCCCAATAAGACCCTACCGAGTATTAAAAATGCTTTAGCTGAAACCATCGCTAACAACAGACCCGAACAAGATCAGACAGCACCTATCATTATGAATAGCAGTACAAATTCGAAGACACTGTCCACCGCTGTTACACAGGAACATTCTGCAGATAATGCTAATGTCAACATAAAGATGAGCTATGATTCTCGACCAAGGAACGCGAAACCAAGGAATATAAATATCATTGGCGATGAACAAATCAAAGGGCTAGCGTCACAACTAATATCAACAAGAATGAATAAGTGGAATGACAAATACCAAGTTACAGCTTTTCTTAAAACTAACGCGAAGTCCAAACAAGTGCTTGACTATTGTAATACTCTTGTGAGCACTCAACGTATACAAAAAGACGATGTTGTTATTCTGGCGATAGGAGCAAATGACACTGATCCGTATGAACTTTTTGTACATTTATGTAACACACTACATGCTCTTCATAATATTCGAGTTTTTATATTACAAGTTACGAGAAACTCCTATCTTAACCTACAAATGTTAAATGGGCAGATTAAATTACTAATAAAACAATACTTAAATTGTAAATATATTCCACTGGCCCCCACTATTGATAAAACCAAAAAAAGTACATTTTTATTAAACCTATGCAAAAACATTAATTTAGAAATCGACAAACACGACTACAGTGAAACCTATCTAACATATAATAAGCTATTTCCTAAAGATACGCATATCGTTAAAGAAACCACAACAATAACTTCCAACATGCGAAAGACGATCCAAACTACGCTAACGGACTACTTTCCATCCAAAATTCGAATGACAAAAACTAGCAACCTAAATTTCAAGCCATTAGAACACATTCAGAATGAAAGTAGAAACAAAAAAATTTTTCGTTACCAATGAAACCAAAACAGTTCAAATTTTTCACCAAAATATTCAAAGTATAAGACCCAAGATTAGTGAAATAGAAATGTACCTTAACTCAGATATCAACGTTATTGATGTTCTGTGTTTTAGTGAAACTTTCCTGAAAGGATGTGATTTCCAATATGTAACACTAGATGGGTATGAACTGGCAGAACACTTTTCTAGAAAGAGCAAACGTAGAGGAGGTGTTTGCATTTTTGTAAAAAAATCAGTCAAATACAATAGACTGGAATGGCTACATGAATTTTCGGTGGAGCACAATTTCGAATGCTGTGGTATCACTATTCCGGAACTAAAAACTACGATAATTTGCCTTTATAGGTCTGGAAAAAACAAAACATTATTTTTAGAAAAACTGGAGACACTACTACATAAACTGACCAGAAAACGTAATAAAATAGTATTAGCAGGTGACTTTAACATAAATTTATTCAAAGATGACAATATTTCTAAATCATTTACTGATACTCTAAAATTATTCAAACTACATACTACAATAACCGACGCAACTCGCCTAACTTTAAATACTCGTACATGTATTGATAACTTAATAACTAATATCGCACGGTACAAAGCAAAAGTTCTAAATTTGGGTTTATCTGACCACACAGCCCAAATAATAGAGCTACCTTGTAGTTTAAGCTATATAGAGAAATTTTGGTACACATACAGAAGAAAGACTGATGACAATTTAGAAGTCTTCACAAATTATATTTCACAACTAAGTTTTGCAGAAGTATTTATACAAACAAATGCAAATAGTGCATATGACACTTTCATTGAAATATATAAAATGATTCATGACTTATGTTTTCCTGTGGTAAAATGTAAAGTGACTTTTAAAAAGAAACCAAATTGGAAAACTAAAGGGCTATCAAAATCCTGCAAACGTAAGCGACAACTCTATATTGAACTACAAAAACATAGGCAGGATGGTGGAGTGGATTACTACAATAAATATAAAAAAACATTAAAATCCTCGATACGATATTCTAAACGCAAAACAAATATAAACTATTTAAGGAAAAGCACAAACAAATCAAAAGCAACATGGGGTATCATTAAGCAATACACGTCAAATACAAATGAGATAAAATCCACTGTAAATGATCTTCAATATGGAGACAGTAAAATTGAGGATCCATTAGATATTGCTGAATTCTTAAATAACCTATTCATTACACAAAACAACAATAAAAATCATAATGAAAACTATAAACCGAAATATCAAAAAGAAAACTATAGCTTATTCCTTAGACCAGTTAACGACTCAGAAATAATTTCGATAGTCAAAAGACTGCCAAATAAAAAGAGCTGTGGAGATGATGGTATCTCGATACAAGTAGTAAAGGCAAGTATTAATTACATTGCGCCGTCATTGGTTCATATCATTAACCTTATATTGGAAACCGGTTGCTTTCCTGACAAATTAAAAATTAGTCTCATCAAACCCCTACACAAGAAGGGACCGAAAGACATCCCTAGCAACTATCGGCCTATAGCTTTGCTTCCTAGTTTTTCTAAAATAATTGAAAAGGTTATTTACAATAGGATTGTTGACTTTCTGGATAAAAGATATATTCTGAGCAAAAACCAATTCGGATTTCGTAAAAAGAGATCGACATCTCTAGCTATTTATACTTTTCTAAACACCCTATGGAAAGCAATAAATGACAAACAGGACTGTACTGCTATTTTCCTTGATATGTCAAAAGCATTTGACTGTGTTATTCACTCTATTGTTCTTAAACAACTTGATCAAATGGGTATAAGAGGTATAGCTAATGAACTAATACATTCATATTTGGATGATAGAAGACAAGCTGTAATATTAACGAATTATGATAAAAGTACTAAAACTATGACAGAAATTAAATCTTCTTACAAAACAAACATATTAGGAGTCCCACAAGGTAGCGTGCTGGGCCCTCTTCTTTTTTTAATATACGTTAATGAATTTCCCCATTTAACTAATCACCTGTGTATAATGTTTGCGGATGATGCTACATTGCTATTTGTAAATGACAAAAATGACATAGAACAGTACAAAGCTCAAATTACCAATACACTTAAATCGTTAACAACATGGTTAGGAACTATCAATCTAAAAGTCAACTTAACAAAAACAAAATTGATGCAATTTGGAAATAACAAGAAAACTAAGTTAGACTTACAAATAAACTGCCATAATACTACCATAGAAGAAGTAAATGATATTGGATTTCTTGGAGTCACTATAGACAATCACTTGAATTGGAAGAAGCACATTGAAAAACTTAATAATAAAATTAGTAGCTGCTGCTATGCCCTTTCAGTACTAGTAGATGCTTCATCAGTCGAAGTGGCAACAAATGCATACTACGGTAATGTCTACCCTTTGCTGATATACGGAATTCTCTTCTGGGGAAACTCGGTCGATGCGAATAAAACATTTATTTACCAAAAACGCTGTCTGAGAATATTATTTAATAAGAAACAGGAAGATTCGCTCAGACTTATATTTAAAGAAAAGGGGTTTCTCACCGTGACTTGTATTTATATTTTAGAGATCTGTTTATTCGTGCGACAACAGAGTCATTTCTTTACTAAAGTCTCTAACTATGTATCAATTAACGTCAGGCACAAAGATAGACTTGCATTACCTAATATCAAGTGCATGATTTTTGAGAAGAGTACTTATATAAATGCCATAAGAATATATAACAGGCTGCCAAACGACATAAAGTGCTTGTCAGGAAACATATTTAAAACTGTACTAAAAAAGTGGCTTACAGAAAATGTGTTTTATGACATGCATGAGTTCTATTCAAAAACTAAATAAACGGGTAATTGAAATATTGTCGAAACTCTCATAAGGATTACATTTAATTAAATTCAATACCCTTCCGTACTAAAGACAAGACGACATAAAATTATAGGTTTTTTAAAATTGTAATAGAATTAATGTATGATGTTTTTGATTATTTTCTGATTTTAAAATGTTTGACATTCTTTACTAGATATTGTAAATCTGTCATTTTAAAGTAATTTATATATATGCAATATTGTATGCCCGTAATGGGTAAACTATTAGATAAGAGCAACTTTCCGCTATAACATCTGCTATACAATGTACCTAATAGTAAACAATAAATTATTTCTGATTCTGATTCTGATTCTGAAAATGTTTACTTAATCTATGTACGAGTATATTACAATATCATCATCAGGTTATTTTTGTCTCCACTGCAGGAGCACAACCCTCTCTCATCTGCCGGAGACAGACGGAGGATTTGGCCTACACTCCCGCGCTGGCCAGACGGGTTGGGGAGGCCTGATTGATGTTTTATAATGTATTCCCTTAGTCGCCTTGTACGACATCCACGGGACGAGTTGGAGTGGTCCTATTCTACTCTACCGGAAACCACACTGCAATTATTTTTTCTCGCCATAAGCATATTCTATGTAACCGTATCTGCTTCTAATATTTACCACCTGGACTGCCACATCACATTAGATATGCTAGATTATAATTATGACGCATCATCATCATGTCAACCTTTAGACGTCCACTGCTGGACATCTAAAGCCTTCCCCAATGACAATACATATTACAATACTTTTTTTAAATAATATTTATCCCACATTTAGTCTGTCCTGGTGTGTTTGGGCCTTTGAGCTATGTTATCACCAGACATATTTTTCTAGAACGAATAAATTTTTTCATAGTGATTTTTAAGTCAACAAGTCGCACATGAAACTATAGACCGTCATAACTCAACAAATGCAGTGTTGAGTTATGAATAGCAAAAAAACCAAAAAACGTAGGTACTCGATTTCCTCTATGTTTGTTTTTCATTATGTAAACATATAATCATAGTCTTAATAATATATCAATAATATATAATATAATAATTATTATATATATTACGATGGTACTAGATCCATCGCCATACAAAGGGGTAACGCCGCCAGCGTTCTGGGCACCATGCCGCAGGACGGGCAACTAGACGACGTGTACATTTTGTAAATATTTTTGTCTTTATACCTAATGTTATTTATGTTATTTTAAGTGCTTTCCTGTAAGCAAGTGAATACTATATATATAATAATCTAAATAAGTCAAAATTGCGTAATTTTCTTTAGCCGTTTTGTTTATATAACATTTTAAACTTTCAAATCGTGTTTTCTCAAGACATGCTTTTTTGAGTTATGACTGTTTATGATTTCATGTGCGAAATGTTATCGATAAATTTAGTAATTACTTCCTGGCCTGGCCATTTAAAAGGGAAACGCAGCCAGTGTTCTAGGCACCCTACCGCAGGGCAGCGACCTGGAGCCCAATTTTGATCTCTAATTAATTATTTATCTGTATTTATTAAATTAAAGATTAAAATAATATAAATGAATAAAAGATTAGATTATAAAAAAAGTAATTAATTAATTTAAATTGTCCTTTTAAATAGACAGATGTGAGACTTTCTTAAACTCTTTTTTTGTTTAATTATTTTGTGATTCGCCAATATAATAAAGATAAAACAGATGTAAAATTAAGTTTTTTTTAAAACTTATGGATTATCTAGTCCTATGCTGATATTACCTTAAAAGATTTCATTGATTGCCGGCACCTTGGCGAATAGCGTACGACTGTAAATATTGCGTGATTTAGCGGTTCAGTGTAACACTGACTTTCTTCCATGCGCATAGGATTCAATTTAGCTTGCATTGAATTTTGTAGGTACATTTATGAGAAAATTAACAGGTTTTCTTATGGTGTGCGGCTTCTGTATGTGCTATTACTTAATATGTGATTAAATATTTTTTTTATTCCTGGTGGGTTTACGCTTGACCTTAATCTCACCTGATGGTAAGTGATGGATGAGGCTAAGGTGGAGCGCGTTGAAGATGGCTATTCACTCTTCCTTTAATAAGATCCAAATTGTACTTGTCCGGAAATACCGAAGCCATCACTGATTCCCCCCCCCCCCCCCCCCCATCCTGGTCACTGACGTCCATATCACCACTTACCAACATACTTGATCCCCTCCGCCTTCAATCCGTCAACAGTCCTCTGCAGGACCTGGTCTTTGACATCAGCGAGCTGATCCGGCGTGATGAGGGGGCAGGGGCAGTAGGCCCCCATGCCGCCGGTGTTGGGCCCGGTGTCGCCGTCCCCGATGCGCTTGTGGTCCTGCGCTGGAGGCATCATTGACACCGTCTCGCCGTCGGTGAAGGCGAGGACCTGCAAATATTACGTTTGTAGAGTATATACGATGTGTCAAAAAAAGGTCGAGGTGGGCTCGCTACTGGAGTGTTTTACCGCTCGGCCACGACTTTTGGCTTAGCGTGACGCGGCGCGAAGAGCGGCGCGGTTTCGGCAGGCGGAGGGTTGGCCGCTGATTGCGGCGCCTCGTGGCGTGCTGCTAACATTTTTGTACATTTGTTCTCGCCGCTCGCCGCCCCGCTCCTAGCTGCCGCTGGCAGCGGCAAGGTCGTGGCCGAGCCGTTACGTTTGTATGCGTATGCCATTTATAGATCGTACAATTCACGACGACGATGGCACGAACCGCTACTCCACCCCGTCTCTGTCCACCCCTCTGGGACAAGGGCGTGAGCATTCTGTATATATATAAGACACCATTTTCAAACGTAAAAAATAAGACTTAGCAGTGCCATCTAGCGATGATAAATAAACAAGAGCTAAACCAAATATAGCCGGTACATTGTTCCTGATTCTAGTTACTTATTCTGTGGGCAAACTTAATTGCTACTTTACAACGGAAAATAAGTTTCCTTGATAAACTGGAAGCTAGTAGACAATGTAGATATTCGACGCTCAAAGTTCACGACCTCCAAGTAGATAGCAACACGATTGTTTTTGAGTTCACAAAGACAAACAGTTACTTTTTTTTTTGTAAAAAAACTAATTATAATATCGCAATACATTTTCTTATCAATAAGCTACAACCCCATTCAGTGTACCTCGTAAATTGTTTATAGTATTACAAGTAAATTATCTGTGGAAACGTTTTTTTTTCATTTAAGTGTAGATCGTACAATTCACGATGGCAGACTCTGCTATTTTTTGCGAGAGCGCGGGACGCGGGGAGTGTCAGTACCTTAGTGTGCGTATGCAGTACATTGACGGTTAGTGAGTAACGATAGAACTAACACAGACAATATAACGCATACAATGAAATGTAAGGGATTTAGATAAGGAGTGGGATACTTTGATTGTAATTTTTCATTTTAAACCAAAGTAGCCTAACCAAAGTATGGATATGTTTTTATTTCATACATTCGTTGTCATTAAAGCTCTTGGATCTCCGCTGAGGATCGATTTCCTTGACACCTGATGCTGCCTGTTCGGAGTATGGATGAAATCTATCCAGAGCGACAAACATTACAGTGCTCTTTGTCCAATCGTCGAGTTCCTCGCTTCAGTTCCTGAACAATGTGAGTTCAGTTGACAGTTCCTCTGCGCTGGCGATCCGCTGACCTAGACAGAGGATCTGATCAAGGTGGCCAAAAGCGGCTAGATGCGGAGTGTGGTGGCGTCCAGCAGTGGACGTCGAAAGACTAATATGATTACTGAAGTTTCGCTGTGAGCTTGACGCAGCAGAGACAGAGAGAGACTTTCTCTTTATCTCTCTCCAAGCGGAGCAGTTCATCTGCGCTAGCGGTGCCCCATTCGTCCATGTTATGTAGCTACGACTTCTCTCACGTCCCATAACACTTCTCATACCTTCCAATGCTTCTCCTACCGTCGATCAGCTTGAAGCAGATGGTATCTGTAGCATTTCTGTTTAAAAAACTTACCGAGACCTCCTCCCCTTCCAAGAGTTCCTCCACCACGATGGTCTGCCCGGCGGCGCCGTACTTCGCTTCAGTCAGGATCTCGTCAACGGCCTGGCACGCCTCCTGCTTGCTAGAAGCCACCACCACGCCCTTGCCGGCAGCCAGGCCTGAAGCTTTCACCACCAAGGCGGGGAAAGGGGCGCTAGAAAAAAAAATATGCTGTACATACTAAGCACTAACATCCTATGCGTTATAACAAGCCGAGTCGACTGCCGCATGTTATGTGGCACTCGATTCGGTTACACATAAATACATAATCGTGTCAAAAAATCAACAAACATCGTTTAAAACATTCTACTAACAACAATATACCTAGACCTTTGTAAGAAATAATAATTGGTAGACTCATCAGAATCTTTTTATAATAATTGGTAGACTCTTCAGAAACTTTTTATAATAATTGGTAGACTCTTCAGAATCTTTTTATAATAATTGGTAGACTCTTCAGAATCTTTTTATAATAATTGGTAGACTATTCAGAATCTTTTTATAATAATTGGTAGACTCTTCAGAATCTTTTTATAATAATTGGTAGACTCTTCAGAATCTTTTTATAATAATTGGTAGACTCTTCAGAATCTTTTTTGGTTTGGTGGAGTTCACATGCGCCTTAGAATTTCTTATTTGGCATATGCAGGTTTCCTTACAAAGTTTTCCTTTACCGAAAAGCCTGTACTTTTATAAACCGTATACTTTGGAAAAACTCATTATTACGGCCTGGTACTCACTCGACTTCATGAAAGTGAGGCAAGTGCACAACCAACTAGGCTACCAAGACTATCTTACGCTACGACGACATTTACGAAAAATGTATAGCCGTAAAACATTATAAACTATTTCTTTAACTCCAAACTACAGGCGTCACTAACACCTTCGAGAAAGCTCACACTACCTATTTCTGCACCGGGTGCGACTGAAAATCAGCGCCTAGCACCTTACTTGGTCTAGGCATATGCTGAGTCGTTTGCCTTTTGCTGCCACGGCACACGCATAGATACTATTTATTTTTGTTAAAATTTGTAAATTGTATTCTGTAGTTATTATTATTTTATCCCTTTTCTTGTTTTGTTGGTTTTTTCTTTTGTGTGTGCCAATTATGGCAGTAAATAAATATTTTTCTTTCTTTCTTTCTATTTATCATATTAACGTGTGGTGTAGAGTAACGAGTGTAAAAATACCTACAAATACAACTGTGATAAATGGAAGACAGGCCAGAGGACACAGACCTTGCCGTTAAAAATAAATTATCAGTCGACATTGCTCCATATTTCTAGAAAACAATTAATCGTATTGAAACTAACTAAATAACTACGCCTGTTCTCGTTGCCAGCTCAATATGCATGGGATATGGGTTCTGCAACTCCTGCAAGAGATGTGTTGCCACTGCTATCAAAGAATACTGAATATTAGATGCTACTTTGGCTTAGGCGTGTCTCTGATGAGGTGGCCAAGTACTTCCCAAGCTAATCGCGGTACCACAATGTGTCTCAACACGGAGGCGGCGATGTTGTTCGCCACACATCACGACTAGTGGTATCACGGGGCGAAAAGCGGGCGAAGGAAAGTCACGTTGCGACGTTTGTCAGGATCTCGCAGAGTAGCGATACCGATCCAAGCTCTGGGATCAAGACGTGAGCATTATGTATTATAATACTTTGGACTACATCATATCGATTGTGGAAAGGTAAAACTAATAGAATCACACTAATAGACTCATCATCACTTACCAGCAGGTGAGATTGAGGTCAAGCCCAACCCATCAACAATAAAAAAAAAACTACTCGAGTCATTTTTGGAACTTACAGAAATATAGTTTATGCTTAGTATGCGATTTTCATGTAGTTTTTTTTACCCAAAATCGAAGTTTCCATTTTGGTAGTAGTTGAACACCCCTTACATGAATTTTACCAGACCAATGGATATTATATATTGCCGTAAGATAATATGCTAGGAGATTCTAGAACATGCAAAGTTTAAAAATCGTTAAAGCATTTTTCGACAAAATAGCCATATTTGTTTTTGTTGCATCTTCTTGACATCTACCCTCAAGAGCCAGCGGTAACTAATAAAAATCCTAGAATGAATTAGCCTACAACTCCTCAGTTTATAATTTGGTGTCAACCAGACCTATGGATTAGCTGCTAGGTAAAGCGTGACTGACGGACGATCCAACGCACTTTGGGACACTTAGTTTTTGAGATATACTGGTGATATTGAAACACATTTTTAGTAAAATAAAAACAAACATTTAAAAAAGAGTGTGTTACTTCACAAACCTGTTAATAAACTCCTTGGCCGCATCGGCGTCAGTAAACGACTGGTACCTAGCCGTCGGTATCTGGTATTTGCTCATGAACTTCTTGGAATAGTCCTTGTCGGCTTCAATCCTGGCCCCCGCCTTGCTGGGGCCGAAGCAGGGGACACCGAGGGCTGAGAGTTCGTCCACAATGCCATCGGCGAGGGGGTCCTCTGGACCCACCACTACTAGATCGATGGTGTTGTCTTTGCACCATTTCGCGAGTTTCTGATGGAGAAATTTAATAGCCTTAAAAAGGACGCCTATAAATTAATTAGACAATTGGCAAGGAAACTGTGGGGGATGGTCAGACTCAAAGACAACAGTAAGGGCGGCCTTAGAGCGGTGCGAACGGTGAGACCGCATCGGCCGCCGTAATGAGATCTTGCACCACTTAAAAAACTTCCCTTAAGTAAGGGTATGAATACTACAGCGGTTTGTTTACTATTTTAAGTGTACTGGTTTATTTAATTATTCTTGTACTTGTAAGAGAAATATTTCACTTCCCCAGGCCATTAGGAGCTTATAGTATTAGCTTTGATATGGTATACATGAGATATGTATTGAACATGCAGGCTGATCTGATCATCATTCTTTAAAAGTGATGCCCTATTAAATAATTATCATTACAATTTTAACAAACTTATGTAATTTGTTTATTGTCTGAGTTTAGCTGTGATTATTGAATGTGGCCCAGGGCAAAGATGAACTCATTTTGATATGAATTTAGTAGATATGTTAAGGTTATCTCCAAATTATATGTTAACTTAAGAAATATTAAACTTTAGGGTAAATATTTGACCATATCAACTGCTGTCATTACCGTCACCTACAAGTTAGGAGACACTAACCCAGTTCACTAATTTGGCATGTTATTCAGACCTCAGTCTACGAGATAACTTCATAATTAGTGTTTCCTTATGAGGCTTTTTAGCTTAGATATAAAAAAAATTCATTGCTTTTATTACACAAATAAGTTTGTGGTCCTAGCACAGATTATGCATTGGTGAAATATTTAATTAAATATATTCTATTTCACCAAGCTTTAGGGACTAGGGTAATGAATGCATATGAAACGCTCAAATATTCACCCTTTAGTTGATAATAAGAAACAAAATATTGAAAAGTTTTTAAAATGGTTTTTATTTTGAAATCAACTCTATATAATTATGTTATTAATTACAAGCTATGAAAATTATGCTTCAAAATAATACATAATTCACTGAATTAAATTTTCATTTAATAATATTTCTCATTTTAAAATTAGGCTCAATCCTCATTTGACTAAAAGATATCTGCCTAAGCCAGGGAATAAAAAACGGGCACAACCACCAGATATTTAAAAAATATTTTATATCATATATCGATTTATAATAAACTACCCGCATCTTTACAAGATCTACCTATAACTAAATTCAAGATCTCTTTGTTTAACTTTTTAATAGACCATGTATTTTACTCTGTGAATGACTTTTTAAATTATAAATTTTAGTTGACATTATTGGTAATGACATTTAAAACCTTGTGACATTTTATTATTTTCTTTTAATTTTAATTTCTATTTGTAATTCAAATTTTTGCGTGCCATATAATTATTATGGTAAAACATGTGAAACTGAAATAATTTATTGACATCTGTATGTACATACCATGTTTTGAGCAAATAAAATCTTACTTACTTACTTACTTACTTACTTACTTACTTACTTATATTAGTAACTGATTTGAGCAGGTAATTAAATAATTATGCTAATGGACAACTGCCCATTTTACAATAAATTATTCATTCTGATAGGTAAGGAATACAAATTTAACCTCAAAGACCTGGCCGGTATGGGATGCACCAGCTCATTACAATCTGTCAAGCTATGATGTCACCATAACATACTGACCCACCTTATACCAATCTCTTTGAATATCTCAAATGTTCCGACCCCATCTCTATAGAATGTGCATAGTTGGTACACATGCAGTGCACTTTCTTCCACCCGAGGTTAGAGGGATCTAGCAGTGAAATCGCGCAGTACTTGTGTAGTTAAGTTCGTAATTTGGATAAGAATGATAAAGAAATCGAAAAGTAGGTCTATTTAAGCTAATGATCGAAGGAGCACTTAACCAACCAAACTACATAGTGTGATTTATTTTAAAAGTATTCTAAGTTATTTCACAGCGCGAATTGGAAATCCTTTTTCAAAATCCAATTCCAGATAGTAAACTTTCATGCGGTGCATTTATGTCTGTTTTCTTAGAACACAGAGTACCCCTTTAAGTACAAGACATTGTTGTATTTTGTTAAACAGTTTCCAGCTAGAATCTTACCGGATAATCCTTGATATCGATGTCAACACACTGAACTTTATTGGTGGAAGAAATGCCGACACCACCCGGCGCGCAGTAAATTTGCTTCACAAACGGAGAGTCCGCCAGCTTCCAGCACAGGGCGTGCTCCCGGCCTCCGCCCCCGATCACCAGAACATTGTTCGCACTCATAACTAGTCCGCAATTACACACTTCGTTTTAATAAACAAAAGTTTTCTATCACGTGGCTCACTTCGTTTCTACAGCTCAAAACTTATATTAAACTAGTAGAAAGTAACTGATATATAGTTTATGAATTGATCTACCTAAGATTTAAAATCTGGGGACGTTCTAATACAATTTATTTCAATTAAAATCTGTTACAAAGTAGCAACTGAACACAACACGAGTAAACTTTTGGGTCCGGTTAATTTGCAGCCTGATAATGTACAGCCCGATCATTCATGTACAGGAATGTACAGGCAATAATTCATGTACATGGCATCAAAATATCGGGTTGTACAATACGGGTTGAGCATTATTGGCTGTAAAATATCAGCTCGTGTCAACATTGTACGGCCTGGAAAACACAGCCAATAATGCTCAACCAATAATCCATGTACATGTACATGAATTATTGGCCGTACTATTTTGGCTGTGAAATTTTGGCTGGATTTTATCGGCACGGTCGTGGATTGCACAGCCAGAAATGCTCGACCCGATCATTCATGTACACTTTGCTCCTATTGGTCGAAGAGGTTCTGACAGCTTCATGCTCTGTTTACACAAATAATTATTCTGGTTGGGAGAGTTACCATAGAGTTACGGACAGTTACCATCGAAGTTCATACTTATCATGTTTAAATGCTCAATTCAGTGGTTATAATTTGGATATAATTATAAAAGTAGAGAGGCCTAAAATAGGTACTTGTTTTTTTGGATTAAATAAAGTACACCTTGACCACTATTTACCAAATTACTTTGTAATAAATTCAACTTAAAAATGTCCTCTCAAAGTATTGGAAAAAAATAATTAAAACTTGTGCACTAATCAAATATAAAGGTACATGAGCTCAATATTGACTCAATAAAATATTAACTCTTTTTATGTGATGTTAATGAAATAATAATGCTTGTTTTACTTTAATTTTCAGTTTTGAGAAGATTTAATTAAACGGTTGAACTGAGCACAGTAAAAGTGACGATGTCATCAGTGCAGTGTGTACGTGCCTCCCGCTATTGTTAGAAGAAAGACAGCACTACAGCAGATACAGCTACCTACTACAACACCATCATGTCAACTTCAAATTCTTTTGGAGACATTGTCCTGTACTATATAATTTACAATTAATTGTATTGGAGACTGTGAGATAGAGTATTTTGGAGACATTGTCCTGTACAACTGTATTAGATTGTGTGCGAGAAATTATAATGTAAGTAACATAGACACTATTTACCATCAACCATGGCATTGTGCACTTCCAGGGGCAAATATGCCTTTTTAGTGAAAAAACAACACTTATGTATTATGCATGTCATATATAGGAGAAGGGTTCCATAGTTTGTATGTACAGTTATCACCAATGGAAAGGCCATTTTACATGTGTGAAGAGAAGCTGTGAATGGTCGGAATGTAATAATGAGGAAAAATACAGAATCCACATAGGAGAAAAAGACAAATTGACCATTCCTTAAACGGAACATTACATGGTGTGCTATGTCCTTCTTTTACATGGGTGTTCTGATTTGGATGTTCTCATTCTTCCTCATTAGACTCAGATGATGGACCGTAAAATTCCGTGTAATGCAGAAGCACCCTAAAAGCACTTCTCACAGCGCCCGTTTGTGTGATGTCATGTCGTACACAGTGCAACGCGGCTATTGTCTGTTTGTCATCGCGGCGGGCCGTTTAGTGCATTCATTTTACTTCAAATTTTGATTGTAAATCATAATGCAAGTTCTTGGTATGTTTCGACAAGTTAAAAACACTGGCAGTGTAACCTGCTTACTCATAAACATAAATAAATTTGAGTGGAATAGTCTATTGTAAAAGTTTTGTTAATTTTAATTCATTTTGTTAATGTAGGTAATTTATTATCAGTACAGAGCATAGTTCAGAACCCTCCAAGCGCAAGTCCAACTCTAAGTTGGCTACCTTTTATTTTGCAGTTTCAGAGTTGGTCCCATAATAAAAGTTGTTATGAATGATTGGTGGTCTAATCCACTAAAAAGTCAGCCTAAATAGATAACTTATTGTTTGATTTGAAAAAAAAAGATACATTTAAAGTCATTTTTCAATTCACAGATTTTAAACCAGTGCAGTCATCGAATGCAGTGCAGCATAGTCATCGAATGCAGTGCTGCAATATCTTCTCTGGCTTTCGGTGAAAAAAAGTCATGATGAAGTAAAAAACAAGGGCAAAGGTTATTGACTCTACTCTACTGATCTTAGGATCAAGGATCATACACATTATACATATATAACATTATATGTATGTATAACAAATTATAAATAAAAATAATTGACCATGCATTATTTTGTCTGATTCCTTAATTTTATATAGATTTTTGATGGCAGAGGGAGTTGAATAATATCTAAGTACCAACGATCTCTATGTACTACTAGATGGAGCATTCCAAACAATCGCTCTGTTCCACGCAAGTAGCCACAACTCTTTCATATTCACAATGAAACTTGTGCAGTTACTATGCAGAACATTTAATTATTACTAAATATTAACGCTACGGTTAAATAATGTCATATAGTTCAGGTATTTAGTTATTATGCAGTCTATTATGCACTTATTTTGCCCCCATCGCTCTTACTGCCTTGTCTCACACCCTGTAGGGTTGGCTGGAAGAAATCTCTTTTAGAGATAAGCTCACCTTTGTACACACCATTTATTACTGTATTTAATTTTAAGATGTGCAATAAAGAATATATATAATATATATTCTTATATAAGTACCATATGTCATATGTCATCCTTCAGGTTAAGTCTACCTTACCTTAGTTACTTTAAATAATGACTTAATCAAATTAAAACTTTAGTCCCCTATTTCACCTATTGACCTGGTCAACATCAGAGCCACAGGATAGCGCGTGTGTGAACCGCACCAGAAAAACAAACATTTGATACAAACTTGAAGTTTTTATCTCAAATAGTGACTGAGATCTAGGTGCTGTTGATCTGGTCATCCTCAGACTCTCAAGATTACGCTGGTGTAAACTACACCATGAATCCAAACAATTGAGTTCAAACTAAACTATCTTTCTACCTGAAACAGTTAATGAGATCCAGGTTCTATTGTTCATCATCATTCATCATACACTTGAAATTTTCAGAGTGTGAAGTATATGCTTATATATCTATGTACCAGTATATTCGTCCCCTATTTCACCCCCTAAAGACTAAATACCAATTTTCTTGGATAAATAACTTCACAACTTTCGAAGTTACGAAAATCGGCCTTACCCCGCGATTCGTACGGTAACTGGTGTTCGAATCGGTATGATTGATAAGTATTTGTTGTGCCACAATCTAGCTGTGAAAGTTTCAGCTGTGGAAGTGGAAGTTGTCATCCTACCAGAATTTCAACTTTTTGAGCACATCAGATCTCAGCCTCTAAAGTGTTTTAGGGACCCATTTCTTAACAAAGTTTAGTAATGCCAAAGATAATATATCTACTTAACTTTTAAATGTATTTTGTAGCTTTGTTTTAAATGCATGCTTCACTGCGACACAATGTTGTATGCCCACGTGGCGGGACATAGCTGAGCTCTAACTATGACATGTAATACCTATACCTATGATCCACAATAGAGATATATTTCATTTCACACACAGCCATCTAATCCCAAACTAGGCAGAGCCTGTACTATATGGATATCAGACAAATGCATACTTATGTAGATAAATAACATCCAGACACAAGGCACTATCGCTCATCACTCAAAACATGTTTACCTGAGCGGGATTCAAACACATGATCCCATGCCTCGCAGCAGGCGTAGATATTGCGGAGCATATTAGGTATTATGTTATAGTTATGTACCTACAACTTTTGACGTTTTTTTGTTACAGTACCTACAATGTATGTTTGTGGAAATAAAAAAAGTATTTTTTTTATTTTATTTAATCTGCATTAAAAATGCTTTCATCTAAATATTCCACACCAGAAAAATCTTCGTCTATGGCTCGAGCCTTCTCCAATAGTCTGGCTGTCTTCAGATGTGTCACTACTGCTGCTGTCATTTTGAGGGTTTATGACTATTCTGACGATGTCGCTAAAGATTTATCCTGTTACGTAATATTCCATTACTATTTTCATTACATGTTGGCATGATTTTCTCCCAATCATGAACTGAAACCTTCCGAAACGCTTGTTCAGCTGCTGCCTAGAAAATAAAACAATATAAATATTTGCAAGAACTTAATTATGATTTTAAAATTAATTTAAGTCCAGTGCCCTAACATGCAGCACTGTCGGCGGGATCTGGTAGGACTGATATTATGTACGGCTAACACAAGGCAAACACAAGGGCTCATCACACAAATGTCAGCCCTGGGCGGGTTCGAACCCGCGACCCCGAACTTCGCAGGCAGATGTTCTACCGACTACGCTAAGGAGCATAATATTAATAACTTTCATCTTTATAAATTGATAAAAATAGTACGGTTTCGAGTTCTGTCAAACATCGTGTGTACACCAAAGATAATATAAAAGGTGTAATTAGAGGTTTGTTCATTTTGAACACAATCACCACGACCACAAATAACAAATACAACAGAAATTACACGCCAACGATAATTGTTTACAA
Source organism: Esperia sulphurella (assembly GCA_947086405.1). Taxonomy (NCBI): domain Eukaryota; kingdom Metazoa; phylum Arthropoda; class Insecta; order Lepidoptera; family Oecophoridae; genus Esperia; species Esperia sulphurella. Next base: position 1,929,588 of record OX352270.1, on the reverse strand, counting down.
GAATTGACACTACACGTACCGACTTGACGTGTTTGACATGTTTTTTTTATTAAAGATTTTACGGCTTTGGGAACGAGCCATTTGTAGCCTGTCTGTAACTTCCACTATTCTACACCAGGATTGTTGCCAGTGATTAATTTTGTTAGTTCCACGTGTACGAGTACCTAATTGTTAAAAAAATTTGATGGCTGAAAAATTTGATGATTCAGCTGGAAGACTTCTGGCTGGCTGAACCATCATTTCTATCACTTCAAGGTGTTTAGCACTGTTGGAAACTAGTCAAATCGTTTTTGACAGCTGTAAATGCTGTCAAACAAAATAGGAATATATAAGCATTTTTCCAAACATTGGTGAAAAAACGGTCGAGCCAATGCGTTTATTACGAATGCTGGTCTAACGGTACGAGATATTTTATTTCATTGTTTATGGGTTTGCGCTTGACCTCAATCGAATGCTGCATGAATGAAAAAAATTGTAGAGCTTATAAAGATCTGCAAAAAAACTCCGCGACCGCAATATTAAGGTTAATTTACAAATGAATGTCGATGTATTCAAAATATCATACCATAAATAACTTAGAAATAAAAGTACAAGCTGAAAGCCGCTTAAGGCCGAAGCCTCAGTCCAGAAGCCCGCCCCGAGTCAAGCCCTGTGCAAACGTACCCATTACACTGGCCGCATTTCCGCGCTGAATGGCCAGTGCAATGCGCTGCACCAGGTGTGACTCGGCTCGGGCTTCTGCACCATTATTTCTCAAGCGCCGCCCCAGCGCTCTTACAAAGCCCTTCGCTTCCTGGGACCACACTCCGCTCACCTCCACCGCGAAAGGGCCAAATAGGTAACTAGCCTTAAGGACTGTGTATTTGTAGTGCTTTTGAGCAGCAGCCCATTCCGCGGCCGCCCGCCCCCCGGACAGTGCGCGTCAGGTGAGAAGCCGCGAAGGTACTGACACACGTCGCGTCCCACACCAAACATCGGCCTCTCTCCCAGGGGATCAATGTAAGCCCATCTGGTCGCTTGCCGTCCGTACGGCTCAACCCGGGAGGCTCTAAGGTGCACGGTACGCCAGCAGACACCAGGGCACGACGGATGACTTCGTTGAGCATGTGGTGTCGCGGGAAACGCCCTGCCGACATCCTACAGCTCAAGCCGTGATAACCCTTGGCATCTGCTTGCGCGCTGCATCTGCAACCGTGTGGCTCGCAGACGCTGCACCCTAATCGAAGAGCCACAGCCACCCTCAACGACCCGTCGTCAAGAGCTGTGCCCAGGTGGGACGAAGGGAGGGCATGAAGCCAGGCCCCGGACTCCGGACAGGACGCCGCCCTGAGGCGAGCGATGTCAACACCTACTGCTGACTCCAGCAGTTCCATGGCAACAGCCCTGCAATGTTGCTCGTCCTACTGGTGCTGCGAGCATGGATATCCGGCCGATTGGCGGTGGGGCACACCAAGGACCAAGCCGTCAGGGCCTCCGCCACATAAGGAATAGCAAGACTGTCACCTTGTACATTGAGTATATTAGCAGCGTGGGAATTTACAAATTGACTAAATCACAGATATATTTAATAGTTCAAATTCAAATTCAAATCATTTAATCGTAAACACAGGAAGTTTTAAGCTGGTTGAATACATTTAGGTACTCTATGTTTTGCTCACAGGCGTATGACATTTAGTGTTTAACGTTTCACAAATTAAACATTTTTTTCATTACATATTAAAATTAAAGCAAATAATTAAGTACAATATACAGATGTCAATAACGGAATATATACATGTCAAAAGCGATTTATTAAAATAATATAGAATTGTCAATTTAAATTCGCATCATTTAAAAAGTCTGTTATGGTATAATAGCACTTGTCCACGAGAATGTCAAATATTTTTTGCTTAAAGCTAGGTAGTTGTAATGATTGTATGTATTTGGGCAATTTATTAAATTTTTTAGGTGCTAGGCACACTATACTGCCATGTAGCATGGCAGGATCACTTTGTTTTAGATGGCACAATGCAAAGCCTCTGTCTGTTTCTTTCTTATTAGTACATTACAACCACAGTCTGACTCGCCCTCGACCTTCGGTCTCGGCCTTTAGTCTAGCTCGTCCATCAGCAATGTTGACTGCGCTATGATGGTCTGGAAAAGCCATCAGCGCGGTCAACAGTGCAGTCATTGCGAACCAAGGCTTTATAGTGCTTTACTCAACAATGCGAGTAATTTTTGTAAATTTTTTGTACCTTTTTTTAATTATCGTAAACAATCTAATTCTGAATAAAATCTCTTTGCACAATTTCTTTCCACCGGACTATTTTTGAAACAAAACTTGGCAATAATGGATTTTCAAAGGAAATTTCTGGTGGCAGCTAGACTTTGCTCAAAGAGAGTAATAATAAATAAATAATAATAAATATCTCAGACATTCACACCAATTATCCAGTCCCAAACTAGGCAGAGCCTGTGGTATGGTTACTAGATAACGGATAGACATACTTAAATAAATATATAAACATCCAAGACTTGGGTACAAACATTCATATTCATCATACGAACATTTGCCCCTAGCGGGATTCGAACCCGCAACCTCCGGCGTGGCAGTCCGAGAGCTTCCCGTTCCGCCACGGAGGTCGTCAAAATAATGACCAAATTACAAGTATTATTGAGTAAAATTAATTTCAATCGGTCAGGGGTAATTTAAGTAGGAAATGTTAAATTAGTGCACAAACATACCGTAAGAAAAAGGTCACATTAGCATTTCAAAAATTTTAATTTGTTGCGCTTTGACCCTTATTGCTTTCCGTGAATTTTGTCTCATTTTATTGATATTTGTGGAAGTTGTAAGCTTTTAATTTTTCAGATTGAATTTGAAAATATGCCTCCCTAATGAAGGAAGGTGGCTAAACGTATATCCATCGCAGAGCATATTTTTATATGTTCCCAGCCTGCTATCAGTTTCATTTTAACTCAAAAAACAATAAATGGCTCATTTTTGTGTATTGCTCATAATTATCTACGAACAAATCTGTATGTATTTTTTTTATTATTATTAATGGTTTTGCGCTTGACCTCAAACTCACCTGATGGTAAGTGATCATGAGGCCTAAGGTGGAACGCGCTTACCCAGAAGTTGCCTATTCACTCTTTCTTTAAAAAGATCCAAATTGTACTAATCCGGAAATACCCAAGCTGGTAGGGAGTTCCATTCTTTAGCAGTTCGCATCATGAAAGAGGAAGAAAAACGCTTCGTGCGAGAGCGTGGTATGTCAACTACATAAGGATGAAGGCCCTCACCACGTCTGGTAGTCCGTTGATGGAAGGGGGATGGGGGAATCAAATCGTGTAATTACTGGGCACACTCTCCAAAATGTAAAATGTAGAATACCGAAAGACAGGCCACACTGCGACGATGTTTAAGGCTCTGTAACTTGGTATTTACCAGAGCGTCGTCACGTATGACCTATGTGGCAACACTACGGCGAGAAGGGCTCGTTCCCAAGGCCGTAAAACCTATTAAAAAAAATGAAGTTCCTTCACAAAACACCCCGCGAGAAATCCCCGCTTTTCTTAAGCCAGAGAGCGCGTTCCGTTTCATGCAAAATTCAATCAAGCTAATAAGTTTATAAAAAAATCGAAAAAAAAATCATGATTTTTTTAGGATTTATCTGATTTAGGATTTATACATGATTTTTTGGATATATTAAAAAATCGTGATTTTTTTTCCAACCCTGGTACATGCAATCGGTTTTTAGGGTTCCATAACTCAAAAGAAAAAAAAAGAATCCTTATACAGGATCACTTTGTTGTTTGTCTGTCTGTCAAGATGTTTTTCTCAGGAAAGCGTGGAGGTTTCAAGTTGAAATTAATATCAAATACTCAGGTTTGCAATCCCTTGGAGCTGTGACAAAATCAAACTTCTAAGTCAACGTAATTAAAAGATACGACCGTATATGCCGCATAATCTGACACTCTCAAGGGAATCAAAACCTTTAGGGTACTTCCCGTTGACCTAGACTAGAATCATGAAATTTGGCAAGAAACAAGGTCTCACAGACTCACAGCACAAGTAAAGGCAAAAGTCCGTAAATCATTAATTTCTAACTTTATATGTGGAATTTTTACTTGACAAACTTATCAGTATGAAAAAAACCTCAAAACTAAGTTAGTCACGTAATAATTCCACTTTACGCTTACATCTTGGTACGGAAGCCGCAGTAGAGTTTTGCCATGTCCGTCTGTTTGTCTGTCCGCGGCTTAGCTCAAAGACTATTTAGTAAGTATACATATTAATCACGCCGACAAAAAGGGTAAAATAAAATGAGAAAAAACAAAATTTTAGGGTACCTCCCCTACACGTAATGTGGGGATGATTTTTTTTTCCTTGTCCTATCCTATGGTGTGGAATATCGTTGGATAGGTCTTTCAAAAATATTTCGAGTGTGTAAAGACCGTTTTTCAATTCAAGGCTCCGTTTTGTGAAATATTGAGCTTTAAAGTGCTAATGCTGCCAGCTAAACGATTGTTTATGGATATGTGAAAATATTCACGGCAGTAGTATATATAATGAATTTAAAAGGAAAACTATCACAGTTAAGTAGGCTTTACAAGTTAACGAGTAATAGTCGAGCAACTTATAAAATGTACTTGGTTACGTAAATATTTCATAGAAACTCCATACAAAGTAACTTATATGAACTGCAAATATAAGTTTGTATTTTAAACCTGAAGAGGACTGATAGTACTGACTACGGAACCCTACATTGAACTGAACGTGAACTGACACGCACTTGTTTTTTTATTTTAACTTCACTGTTAAACCGATAAATAACGACAAGAATGCTTTCTTTCCATTTCCGAGGGAATGCATAGCCCTGAACATTTCGTTCCTTTTCGGTATCGGCGCATTCTTACCGGTACCTATCTACCTACTGACTATTATAAAAATTTAAAAAAGCCGTGTCTGTCCATTGAGGATATTCCAGAAAAACCAGTCGAGATACTGGGTACTGGGACGTAACCATGACCAAAACAATATTTTTTAGAATTTTTATCTGTTTGTTTGTGCTCGTCAACACGCTGAAAGTAGTGAACGGATTTTGATGTGATTTTCACAGTTTTGTATCTTGGGTCGAACTTAAAATCGAAGTCACATTTTATCTGATTACGGTGCAGGCCCGAAATGGGTCCTCAAACCGGCCCTGGCATTTTAGAGACGGTAGGCCCTAGGGCCTCGCAAGAGAGAAGAGCTAGGGTCACAGAGCGTTCACTCACGCGAAGCCCTCGCGAGCACAGACCCATACAAAACACCTGCCTTGGGAGAGAGAAGAGGGCCCGTCTCCCCTCGAGTCACCTCGCGTGAGGTCGCCTCTTGAGACCCTCGTGAGAGTGAGGCGGTAGTATAAAAATTGTCACAAAGCGTTCACTATCTCGAAGTCCTCGCGAGGCGAAAGTGTGATACGTTACTCCGCCTCCTCTCGCGCGCATTGTTCAATACAAAATACCATCCTCGCGAGAGTGAAGAGACCCCGTCTCGCCTCGTGTCACCTCACCATAGCTCTTGACTCTCGTGAGGCGAGAGTGGTCGGTTGCCTCGCCTCGCCTCGCCTCGCGAGGCCCTCGCAAGCACTGCCTTGCGAGAGTGAAGAGGGCCGGCCTCCCCTCGTATCACTTAACGCGAGGCCACTTCGCGATGCCCTCGTGAGAGTGAGGAGGTAGCATCACACGAGGCCGCCTCGCGAGGCCCTCGTGAGAGTCAGGATATAGCATTAGATATTTTTCATTAGTCGACGCCGAGATTTGCTTTCAACTAAAAATATGTATGGCCGATGAACATTGTTCTTTCCCACCATGGCCCACTAAGTGTTTCGATTTTTCGTTTCTGCTGCCAACCTCCAAGGAGTGGAATTCTCTGCCGGCTTCTGAATTTCCCGATCAATACAATCTGGGCCTCTCGGCAAGAGTGAATAGGTATCTTTATTTAAGTCCAAACCATAGACAAATCGCTAGAATGCCATACTGGCATGCTAGTTGCATGTAAACAAAGCATAAGTTTGACGTTGACATTGGCATCCAAATATCAGGCTGTACATTAACAGTCTGTACAATTACGGTCCGTGCCGATAAAACACGGCCAATAAAGCGCAGACAGTATTTTCCAACCTGATAATTGGAATCCAAGTTTGTCTTCTGATTATTGGCAGTGTTTTATCACCCCGGACCGATTTTGTACAGGCAATAATTCACAGCCAGGAATGTACGGCCTGATAATTCATGTACAATGTGCATGAATTATCAGGCCGTACAAAATTGGGCTGTACAATATCAGGCTGTGAAATATCGGGTTGGAAATTATTGTCTCCCAAACTTTTAAGTGACGTTTATTAGTTTGACGTTCCGTTCTGTTCGTTCCATGGGTGCCATTGGATGCAATGATAACTTTTGCTAGAGACGAGTATAAAATCATATTATCGATACTTTTATTTCTTTATTTTATTTTAAATGGAAAGGCAGCTTAAAGCTGGTGCTTCCATATCATTAGTCGACTTAATTATTTTCTTTTATGAAAATGTCCAGTCTGTTCATATTAATATAGCAGCGAGCAACACCGAAGCTTCCTGAGCTGTCAATGTATCGGAGGTAGGTAAAACAGGATTGTCTGTGTTGATTGTAATAAACAGTTTAATTAGTAAATCCATGGTGTTTCAGTTACTAGTGATAACAACCCTAATACTTAGAAGCTAGAAGCTTTATAATCTTAAATCAATAAGAAATTCACAATAGATTTGTGTTGAAAGAGATACATATTTTCAACTTGCATGCAAATAGATGCAATACATACCTGCTTATCTGCCTGGCTGGTGATATTTTTGACTCACAAAAATTTACAAAAAATATATGTAGGTAAATGTTTAAAATCCCTTAATTCCTATAAACTTCTTGTTTAGAAGAAATCGCTTAAAGCAATTAGACTAAGCACCTAAATTGTACTTTTTGTAACTTTTATAACTTGTAGCTGTATTTGTTTGTGCAATAAAGTGTATTGTATTCGATTTACTTGTAAACAAAACGTCCTATCGCTACACTTATATAGAATAATTATCGATACCTATTTTATTGTCTTAATAAAGACTTTTTCAACTCTAGTACAAAAGATAACAAGGCATGTTCGTGTCGGTAGCAAAATGATGAAAGGTTAACATCTTCGTCAAAAGGTTAACAAGGGTCAATCGTTGTTTTGTATCTATTCTCGAGTGATAAAATTATTACATCACGGGAATCATTGATCACAGAGAACACTAGAATTATATTTAAACGTCTCAGCGGAAAGTCCAAGAAAAACCTGTAAATCTTCAAGGAGAACTTATAATATTTGGACAAGCTGAAAAAATATGAAAAACCACCAGGTCCACCCAGATGAACTGAATATGTGGACCATGGGAAAGCAGGGAAAATAATAATTGTTTGGTATCCACCTCCGAACAGAAACCCTCCAGTCCGGCACAGCAAACGTGTGCGGAATTATATCACAAAGTACGTAAAGCGGCGGTCGCGCATATCCTCTTTGGTGCCCAGGTTCTTGAGTCCCATCATCACCGTCCCTGCAGTCTGTGGCGTTACGCCTACAGATGGGACGTGAGTCCATCTCATTGACATGGTCCTTCCAAATAAACTGCCGGATAGAAATGGCAACGGAAAGATTCGCGCTCCTAACGGCAAAATTTAGAAGCCGGCTATGAAGAGACGATATTTGAGAGTAAGCGATTTTTTAGTACCTAGATGGACAGTTAAATGTGGTTGCTGAAATTGCAAATAAACGATGAATGATGATAAGGATGATGCTGTCATTGTTGGTCAACTCGGAAAACTTTTAAGAAGTCCTTCTAATAGTACCTATCTACTAAGTTATTGTTTTAAGGCGTAGCCGGTCTGTACATTTCACTAACGTCCATATTACTTTTAAAAACGGAAAGGAAATTTGAAATCTACGAAAATAAAATAAAGAAAAAAGAGAAAAAAAACAATGTTGGAATTTTTTGTAGCAGATTGATTTTATTTAATTTAGGTATTTCTAGGCCTCAATTTGCGACCGTTATACGGTTGGTCAAAAAAACTACGTATTTTTATGTAAACACATGAACAAATCTTTTTTTGGTCTCAGTGGGTTCATAGTTCATTCATTTTCAATCTATGCAATAAAACGAATAGAACAAACCATTAGCCATTAGCACCGTTTCGTTACCCACAGAAAAACTTTAAAATATATAAAAAAAATTGGCAATGGGTATATTGAAATGTAAATTATTGAATGTAGGTAGTAAAAAGTAAGTTATAATTCAATATTTTGGACATTTGGATTAATTTTTAGACCATTGTTAGACAAAATATTGTGTTTTACTTCTGGATTAGTTTATAACCTAAATATAGAAACGGTACGGAAAGGAACGGTGTCAAATATGGCGAATTTATTTGTTCTTGTCATTTTGCTGTGATGCTAGCTCGTTGTGTAAAAACTTGTGTTTAATTGTTATAAAATGGCTGACACCGGTCTACGTATGAATTTCGGCGCATTAAAGAGGGCAGATCCATATGCGAGAGAAATTATTGACAGTGCTACCCACGTCGCACTTTATACTTTTGAAGAGAACGAATGGGAGAAAACGAATATCGAAGGGGCTTTGTTTGTGTACAGTAGGAATGGAGAACCCTATCATAGCTTGGTAATTATGAACAGATTGAACACAAACAACCTAATCGAGCCAGTGTCGAAAGGTATAGAATTACAATTGAAGGAACCGTTCCTGTTGTATAGAAACGCCAAATCGCGGATCTTCGGCATATGGTTTTACGACAAAGACGAATGCGTCAGAGTGGCAACGAAATTGAATTCTATCGTCAAGGAGTCGATGAAGCAAGCACCGGTTGAGAACATGTCGCAGAATCCCGTGTATAGTGCGTCCGCGCCGAATAATGCTCAGGTTGATATATTCAGTATGTTGAGCAAGGCGCAGGACGACTTCAACTCTAACAAGGGTCTCGGGGGAAATAAAACGGAGTCGACGCCGTTGCGGGCGCCCGACATGGCGTCGCAGAGCGTAATGGACTTCTTCGCGAAGGCTGGAAGTGGAGCAGCCGCTCAAATGCCGGCGGTGTCTTCACTCCCGTCTCCGGGTATATTCGGTCCACGGCCTACGGACGCTCGAGAGGGGCCGCTTCTCCTGCAAAGGCTCATGAGCAACCCGGCGCACTCAGTAGAACATATAGAGAAGCAGCAGCGCTCAGTGACACCTCAGGAGGCCCACAATTCGAACGGCAATGTCTCCTTAGATCATTCAATGAGGCAAAATACCGGGTTCCCATTAAAATCTACACCCATTGAAAAACAATGCCAGCAGAGGTTACCAGGAATGAAGAAAGGGCAACTAGATGGATTAGAAACAAACGGACCTAATCCACTAGAGAATGAGCTGAATCTGATGCATATATCGTCACCGAAGCCATCTTCGCCATTGGCTAATTATTTGAATCACTCGCAAGACATCAACCACCCGGTGAGCTCTCTTAACTCTACGAGGTTGGACTTAGAGGAGAGGGGAATTTTTGTTAACAATCTAACCCCTCAGCAGAAGCCAGCTCTGATGCCTCCTACGATGTTTACGGCGAGCACTGGCGGCGATGTCCAGCAGTCACCGGAGCCACTCACTAGGAATCAGCTCCTTCAGGCATTCAACTATCTGCTTAAACATGATGTCGACTTTGTCAATAAATTGCACGAGGCTTATGTAAAATCCTTTTCAGAAAAGGCATTTTCTGTGTCATAAAATTCATTCTTTTGGACAAGCAGCTGATGTTGCCAGCCGCTTTAATGTACAGTTGTAATTTGAAGTATAAATCCATTAAAAATGTTATGTAGACCCTCTAGTTTTGTAGAAACTCGTTGTTTGGACAGAGTATTTTTAAATAAGTTTTTAAAAACTGACTGTGCATGTCATTAATCTGTATAGAGAATGAATTTTAGTGGCTATTTAATGTTGTTTCTAAACGAAACTTGTAAATGTTTAATTGGGAAGCCAGTTTGTGATATTCGTATTGGCTCGGCATAAGATTTAATGCAAAATCTAATAAATTTGACTCCATGCCCAACATTATTTTCACTGTCTAGTTGTAACTTTTATAGATTATACAATTCACGATGGCACGCCCCACTACTTTTATGGGTGAGAGAATGCGGGAGTTACTCCATAGCTATTCCAATGTCAGTATCTTGTGTACATATGCACACATCAATGAGCATACTGATTTGTGTGTAATGATTGAACACATACAATAAAATTTAACAATGTAGACTGGGGTGGACCATTATGAACTGTATGATTTATAGTTCATTGCAATGTAAAACTATTTTAATGACATTATATATTTGTTTTTTTCAATATATTATTTCTAGGAGATTAAACTTAGTTGCAATGAACTTTTGAGAATAAGGACATTATTTTGAAAATAGACATTTGTTTGTATTGTCATAAGGACTGCAAAGATTTGCTATTTCGTTTACATGATTTTTTATCCATTACTTATGAATAGGCTATGCACCATGTTTTTTTAGTTTATTGTATATTGTTTTATTGTAAAATTTGACAGTAGATTTGTAAAAGTATCATTCTCTCTGTATGCTTATGTTTTTGTCAGTTGTTAAATTTTAGTCACTGGAATTGATCTTAAACATCAAGGCAGGCTTTATTGTTCATCAAATACAGGGGAAATCAATTGATATTGATGTAAAATCTTTCTTGTAAATTTGTCTTTTACTATAGGGAGACAAAACTATAATTTTCTAAGTTGAATTTCTCCTAAGAATCAATTATTGTCTATTTACGAATGACAGGAGTGGACTTGTACACATTAATTAAAATTTTGTGAAACTAAGTTCAAAACTGAAATTCATAAAGTTGTTCCCTTAAAAATGCGCATGCCATTTATCCATATAATGGAGTGAATATTTTTATGGGTAAACTAATATTTTCGCAAAGAAAGATGTGACAATGAATCTTTCCAGTGGTCACCTAGTATCTTTGACCACGAAAAGTTATAAATCAATGTTTTGAGGACAAAGAGTTGTCTGCATTGAGATTTCTAGTTTGAAACAAAAAGGGAGCTGAATTAATGTGTTAACTTTTGATGAGCAGTCATTTATTGGATTTTAATTGGATAGAAAAATGTTGCTCCCTGAAAACTTGGTAGTTCTGGTAATTTTGTTTCAGATAATGCGAAGTCAAAGAAATTACAATCAAAATTAGTCTCAAATTAAAGGGTTCTGAAGTATTTACTGCTTTTCATTTTGAACCATTTGCCTAAATATAAATAGGCCTCTCCCAAGGCTCTCCATGAACCTGATCCTCGGTTCTCACCCAAACACTGCTAGTCAGGACGCGCGTCCCGAACTACGCCTGCCCAGTCGCCGTCTCCACTCGAGAACTCGTTTACCCCAAGGATAATCGGTTCGTAACTTTTTGAGCTACATATGTCGAAAACTAGTTCTCTGGCGGATCATCTCATTTGGGTCCTGTCTTGTCCAGGAGAGCATATTATGGACGTCTGGTTCCTACACCTACAATAACCAGTTCCAAAAATGTTACCCTTTTCAAAATGACCAATAAATAAAATTTACTTATGACAATTCGTTAGTCGACTAAGTTACTTAAATACAAGTTTAAAAGTTGGAGAGCATATTATGGACGTCTGGTTCCTACACCTACAATAACCAGTTCCAAAAATGTTACCCTTTTCAAAATGACCAATAAATAAAATTTACTTATGACAATTCCTTAGTCGACTAAGTTACTTAAATACAAGTTTAAAAGTTGGAGAGCATATTATGGACGTCAGGTTCCTACACCTACAATAACCAGTTCCAAAAATGATACCATTTCAAAATGACCAATAAATAAAATTTACTTATGACAATTCGTTAGTCGACTAAGTTACTTAAATACAAGTTTAAAAGTTGGAGAGCATATTATGGACGTCAGGTTCCTACACCTACAATAACCAGTTCCAAAAATGATACCATTTCAAAATGACCAATAAATAAAATTTACTTATGACAATTCGTTAGTCGACTAAGTTACTTAAATACAAGTTTAAAAGTTACAGGCAACTTTGGAAACCAAAATCGATGGGTATCTGGCATCTAATATCTCCAGAACCACAGTACATAGTAAGCTACTGATTTAGTCTATTGATCACTTGATTAAAAAGGAGAGGACAATCAGTTGCGGATCGTCCGCTGAAAGTGCACAGAGGACCTATGACAGTAAATGAAACAGTCGAATTTTGAAATCGATTTAATATTGCTATATTACAATTCACATTTGAACTTTGAACAACCAGCTTAGATCATGACGTGGTTACGGTACACATTGTATACCACTTCGGTGGCGTGTCATGTAGTCTACTTAATAGTAAACGGAAATCAAGAGCTCTTTCTAATATTTTGACTACTTCGGATAAGTTAAGATACATATTGAAATTAGGCGAAGAAATCCGAACTTTAAGTGGCAAGCTAGAGAACGCCCATAAACCTGTAGCCCCAAGCCAAGGACTATAATATTAGAATGTCTCGTGTTTAACTACACACTGACCCTTCAAACCGCTCTCTGACCCTTCAAACCGAACACTAGCTGTTCGGTAGTATAAAGAGGGTGGTGACCTAATGAATACCAGATTCACAAAAATTCCCAACTTTCACAGTGGTGAATACGCATCCATAAGTTATAAAATAGCTCCATAGTGAGGGTATAGCAGTGTTAGTGCACCTAACACCGATATACCCCACTATTGACCTATTAAGCTATAACATCGCTGCATATTTCGCCAGTGTAAACATCAACAGATTATTTTTGTCTCCACTGCAGGAGCACAACCCTCTTTCATCTGCCGGAGACAGACGGAGGATTTGGCCTACACTCCCCGCGCTGGCCAGGCGGGTTGGGGAGACCTGATTGATGTTTTATAATGTATTCCCTTAGTCGCCTTGTACGATATCCACGGGAAGAGTTGGAGTGGTCCTATTCTACTCTACCGGAAACCACACGGCAGTGTGCATTTCTCCAGTGTCCTAGCTTTTTATGTGTATTGCTGGGCCTATTCCATATCCAATCCAACTCAGCTATTGCTGCTGCATGCAAGTATAACCTCCAGCGACCCACGGCGGTGGAGCTCGATTCTCAACGAGCTCGTATCGCCTCTCATAGAAGCCTCCGGGACCCTGACCAGAAGGCCAGTACCTCGGCCAACATAAGTATGGTCATGCAGGAGGTAACGTCGCCTACCATCTGTGGCCCTACTCCGTAAGCATACCTCCTTCCTACCTAACGGGTCACATGGCATATTAAGCGTTTAGAGTCAAACTACTACAATTAGGTGTTCACGTAACTCGTTAGGGAGTACAATACGGCTTTCTAGTTCGACGGATATTGACACTTTTTTAAGAGCGTTTTACGGCTCTGGAAGCTAACTACTTTTGAGCCAATCTTAGAATCTTTTCCTTAATATTTTCCCTTAGTAAAGTTGTATGCAACCACAGATATGAATAGTGCAACAGTATGACCACTATTTCATTTTGTAACTAGTTATTTTATTTGCAACTGGTATCTAAAAAATGGTCATTGTATTCGTATTTTAGTGTGTGTGAAAGTTAACTTTTTCTAATGTATTGGATAAGCTGCATAAGAGGCTGCACAAAAGGCTTGTGACAAGGCATGCAGTATAGCATACTAAACACAATTTTGCTATGAATTCTTTGATACAGAATATACCAAATAAGACTTTCTCATTCATATATCCCTATTGAGTTGTTAAATGCAATAAATATATTTTTTTATATAAATAATTTAAAAAAAACACCCAAAGAGTCAAAGTATTAGAACGAGATATTTTTTTCATAGATTAGGCATTGCAATAGAAGTAATGATTTTTTTAATCAAAAATCATTGATCCATTTATCATATTCACACTGTCTTTCCGTTGACTTTGCACATTAAAAAAACTTAAGTAATTGTGCTACGATTTGCGTTAATTTTTGAACGGAACGTCTCAAAATATATATTAAATTAAAAAAAAAAACAATTTTATTTTATGATGACGTACAATACTATCTGTCATCTGTCAAACACAATCTAGAATTTTGATAGTTGGTGACGTTAGCAGACGGCAACTGTACAATCAACAAGTTAATTATGTATATATCCCTGCACATTTATCAATGGTGATAGGAGTTCTAATTTATTCATTACACTTGAGTTTTCTAAACCAGGAGTAGACTGTACACCTTCGCCGAAGAAGTGGCTCTAGCACAGATATGTGTACAGCTTGGTGCCTATAACGTAAGAATTCCGGATAATATCGGCGAGGATCAGTCACATTTTTGTTAAGTACGCAGATATTTAGCGCTAAAAAAACGAACAAATACTATTAAAATTTAATTTAAATCGAATCAAAAATGACGCAGATATAGCAACTTCAGTGCAAAAGTTCCAAAAACGAAAGTGACGTCATCGGTCGCGTCGCGGGGAGAAGTGTGCGCAGCACACTAGCGCAGTCTGCCATAAAGAAAACGCGCGACACAGAGCGGAGAATGAAATCCGAGCGAGAGGGTACGAACATTGTAACAAGGGACGTCGACATAAAAAGCGCGCACGTTTTAAAAATAAAATCATCTACAATGTACTAATTAAAAATCAAATACTTTTTACGTGGTTGATCCTCATTAGACGCGCAGCTAGTTCGACAGTTATTAACCGAAATTATTACGGAGTAGCCACCTGTCGGCTGACTGAGCGGGCATGCGAATAACACAGCAAAGCTGGTCAAAAGCTTCCTTTGACAACTATACCTAGGTACTTCTTAGAAACCATTATAATTTCGGCGTATACGATACTATGAGACGTTCATTATAATATTGAAAGTATATTATCGGGTCTGACAGGAAAGTGGAAACACACATAAAATTCAATACCATCAAAATGGTAACCACAAATTCTTTACCAAATAAGTGTGAATCTGTCTCATTCATGGAAATAATACCGTAACAGGAATTTACAGTTTTGGGAAAAACGAGCCGAGCGAGCGAGACATCACCGCGGGAGTAGCTGCCTCATTCTTATAAGGCGGAAATACACATCATAACAATTGCTGAATATTTACTTACCCCATCATGTACGGATGCTTTTTGGTGGGTATCATAAATTCTATGCAAGTGTCGCTATGTGTATTGCTACCAAAGATTTGGAAAATCAATAATACACTCACGTTTACCACTGTAGTACGTTTACCACTGTGGTTCGTTTACCACTGTGGTTCGTTTACCACTGTGGTTCGTTTACCACTGTGGTACGTTTACCACTGTGGTACGTTTACCACTGTGGTACGTTTACCACTGTGGTACGTTTAACACTGTGGTACGTTTACCACTGTGGTACGTTTACTACTGTGGTACGTTTACCACTGTGGTACGTTTACCACTGTGGTACGTTTACCACTGTGGTACGTTTACCACTGTGGTACATTTACCACTGTGGTACGTTTCGTTTGTTTTATTAGCAACGTGCGCATTTTTGATAGGGTATTATTTCCATGGTCCCTTTAATGGTATTTATATATAATTTAAATTGTTAAAAGGAAATAATCTGTAATCTCACTTCATAAAGAAAAATCACCCTGTGATTGTCAACAGCGGAACATATTTTGATATGCTATAAATTAAACTATATTTACAACAAAAGATAGGACAATATCCTGATTTCAGTACTAATCAAGATACTTAAAAATAAAGTGAACTAGAGGCAAAATAGCGGCAAACGTTAAATATTATGTTTAATCATGATAATAGGTAATTTAAATGGTATTTTTCCAAGACATGTGATTTTAAGCAATAAAAAAAATTCTAAAAAACCAAGCTATATTACATTTGCCGCTATTTTTTTTTATAAATTATAACAAGACACTTTTATATTTGGGACATTATTATTAAACTAAAAGTAAAAAAGGAAATTCGTTTTACTTTACAAACACGTAAATTTTAGTAAATTATAAAGTCAAAACTAAGGAATCTAACAAGCGAGCCTTAAGACCCGTTCACACTGGAGCAACATGTCGGTACGGTAAGTAAGTTTTAGTTACTTTCTTACAAGTATTTTGCGTACCAATCGCTTTTAATGACAATCTAAAAACTATTTTATACCAACTAGGTATAAGTTGCTTTATCTCACGAAGGCAACTAATGGTTTGCTTATGTTTGTACATTATTTCATTTGTATTGTTTTTACAGGAGTAATAAAATACCTATATTTACTGGCTGCAGAGTCATTCAGCATCGAATCTTGAAAAACTTTTGATTTATGACTTTTGTAAATAAAAAAAAATCTTTTTTATTACACGACTTTCAAATTTGACATGCAAGATTACACATTAAAAACTGTGTAATTTGCATGAAAGAGCAAGGTTATACATTTTGTAATTTGCTTTTTTACAATCGACTATTTCGTTAATGTTCTAAGAAAATTGACAAAGGTTTTCCATATTAGTTATTGACTATTTTGTCAGCAAAGACGTTTCTGCAACACATTGGTGAACAAATTATAACTTATATTCCTATAGAAGTAGATAGTTTTAGTTAAATTGCACAATTAACATTTGTTCAAAAATTTAACCACCTACACGCAAAACAGTCGCCTTGAGATAAAACAGCATTATTTGGTTTCAAATGAACATTTGATAAATCTAAATCGAAACTATTTAAAGTTATTACAATATCTCACACTATTCCAATGGGTATAATCTGGAAACAATTGGTTTCAATTGTTATTTGGAATTTTTGTTTGCTAATAAACGCTGAATACAGCTACGGCGAAGACACCTTCCAGTAAAAGCTTAATAAATTAAAAGGATCGAAAATTTCCTTCTTTCAAGTTTGCGAATTTCCGTGATTTTAATTTAACTAGAAAATCAACTCGATAGTTCCAATTATTATTGTAGTTCAGGAAAGTAAGTGGTGCTTTGCCGCGTCAGTGTAAATCAACCTTTATATTGGACTAGCAACATTGGAAATGAAGTTTTGTACAGTGTGAAAGAGATATAAAAATTTGCTACCCGTTTTTTTTTATATAAAGTCCATCAAAGGATCGTTTAGTTAAAAAAGCGATATTTAAGTATAGTTTTGTACAGTCATAAGCAATGATTGTTGAGCCACGAGCTACTATTTGTAATTCGGCCGTGTTTGCACCTGCTTTATCGGCTCCACATATTGTACGACTTTAATCGATTTGTACAACCCGACTAAATTACGATGGCAAGTGGCTCAACAATCATTACTTGCGACTGTACTTACATCATAGAAAATGTATGTCAAAAGTTATTTACTTAAATATCGGTTGTTTGTTTGTTGTTGTGTTTAAGAAAATATCCGTGTATCAAGTCATTGATATATTATAAATCAATATTGGACAATATATATCATCGCTTGAGAGTGAAAACCTCGGAAATGCATTATAATGATTTTTTGTCATGGTTCTTATTTCTTTTGTCTTGATATAACTACAAAACTACTATTTTTATCACTTTTCAAACAGATGTCTAAAATGCGTTTCACATATCAAAACGGGCATTTACTAAAATTTTGAGTTTTTTTTTTAAATTGGAAGATATAAGTAGTTGTAGGAGTACCAGAAGCTGATTTTAATAATTTTTAAATTTAATCATGCATATCCACTCTCGTGCGACGATATCAGCGTTCAAAAGTAAACAAAATCAACTTCAACTGAGTCGGTATATTTTGTACAGTTGCAGAAAGGAATTATTTAGCAGTTTGAATGAATTTCAAATTTTCCGTATAATAATTTGAAGGTGAAACTACAATTATCTCGTGATTGTATAATACGGTCAATTTAAGGAGACTGTCTACCTGCAAATCATTCAATTTCCGCGAGTGTACATAACTAAATTATTAAGCAGTATACATACAACTAACCTATTGTCATAAAAGATAATTCATAGACAGTGTCCCAGAAAAAAAAAGCAAGAACATAATTTTAAAAATCTTAAAAATCGATCCTAGGCCCGAACTTAAAATTCAATAAGCTCTAAAACTATTTTTCTATCAGAAATAGTGAGGAAGATGGTTCGTAAAAAAGGTAAGTACCTATATTTTAAGTTTACACGATTAAAAAAGTTGACTATTACATGAAAATTATCTAACAAAACTATTATCAGTAGTGTACAGGGTACGAACATGTCATCCCACAAACAGGGGCGGCTCTAGGGCGGGCGCCGTACATAGAGGGGGGCGCAAATGCTACGACACCGCTAGTCTGTAATTTTATTTTTACGAAATAAACGATATTTTTTTACTCAACTAATTATTTATCTTGGCGAAGGGAGGGGGAGGGGGAACAAAATACAGACAATATAAAATTTTGTTTTTTTTTGTGATAATGTAATTTACTATGGATTTGCGACATGACATTTTTTTTATTTTAATATACCCTTCATATATATCTGTAAAAGAATTGTTTCCTTTCCGGAACACTTTATATAATAAAGCAACTGGATTTAGTTAATAATTAGTATAAGTCACAGGTTACTTTGTGTTATTTTTGATATGTTGCACTGGGAATATATTCTATTTTACTTCTTTATTTTAAATGTGTTTTACGGCTTTGGAAGCAAAGTTCTTTTGAGCCACTATTTTACTTAAATACAGTTATGTTGCCACAAGGATTTCTTTCTAAAGCCCGTCATACCAAACCACCAGAATTCGCGACAAGGTACCAGTACCAGGTCGCTAACCAGTTATAGATCGCACGGTTCACGACACAGTTAAATTACATTGTATGCGTTATATTGTTACTGTGTTAATTGTATCGTTACGCACTAATCGTAAATGTGTATCCTACACTAAGATACGGACGTTCTGATAGGTTCGGATTAACTCCCCGCGACCCCTCGCGAAAAAAAACAAGGGGGGGGGGGGGTCTTGCTGAATTTTACGATCTATACAGTCAAATCTAGTTGCTTTATTAAAATTATGACCAAAAAATCACAGCTCGTGTGACTTAAAAAATAGTGATTTGCCGACTTTTAAAGGATTGTCGTGTTTGAGCAAAACCAACTATCACTCAATAAAATAATGCATTTGTATAAACAGTTACTTGTGTTAGAAATTGCAGAAACAAAATAAAAACAAATTAAAACTAAGAGATCATTTTTTTTGTGTATTCAAAAATAGGCAAATCACTGACAAAGGATTGTTATGCGAAAACATAATTATGTTTTTTTTATTGACAAATTTCTGTTAATAATTTCAGTATAAGATTTAGTGTAATGTTGGTGGGTCTTACGTCTAAATATGTTCAAGGGGTTTCAGATAGGTCATGCTATCTCGCTTGCACTGCATTCAAATATTGCGCCTGAAACATTGCCATCTCTTTCTAATCGTATATTTTATCGCTAAGGAATTTGTTATTGTATTTTTTTCATGTCATTAAAGTGTCGCCAAGGCAACGAAAAGATTGCACCAGGGACGGGTAGCAGCGTTCTCCTGTGAATTATATTAAGATCATTACTGCGACCATCCATCCGCTTGCCAAGCGTGGTGATTCGGTTGATGATGATGATTAAACTCGTGATGGAAGAATCCAGCAGTGGACATAGTCTGCTGATACGTCGAATTACAATCCTTAGGCCATATCTACAAAAGTTGAATAAAGAAAAACATATGGAGATTTGAAACATTCAATTCAATAAATCTTTCTTTGTTAATAAATGGTATATTTTATCCGGAATCCCATGCGTCCGAAGTCGCGGGCAGTAGCTTGCGTATGATATGATCGACTCTAGCAGGCAGGACGTTATATGAATGCAGTGGAACTTTACAGAGAAGCTAATACGTTATAAACATTGCAATGAGATCTCAAAGTAAATAATAAGTAAAGTTCAAAATATCTTGTTTATTTAAATTGTTGATTAATCGACCCTATACTGTTGTCAAGGGGCGCCACAAAGAGATCTGGCGCCACTTAAAACACTTGCTAAGGCCGCCACTGCTCTTTTAAACAAACATATTCTCTATTTAAACTATTTATATTGCTTTAAAGACATTTTAAACTTTACAGATGCACATTATTGAGTCCCACATCTTCTTGCACTTAACTAATTAAAATAAAAACGCACTTTACAAACTCAGCGTTTCAAACGCCAGCTCCCTACCCCTGTAGGTAACTTCACAAGTACACAATTCGTCTATGTATTCAACTTTTTTTCATTTAAGAAAAAAACAACTTAAAACAATTATTTAACTATATTTATAATCTATATGTATATTTCAATAGAAGCGCTGAACTGCCTGACGAGTGAAAAAATAATAATAAATTAGTTGAGGAGGCCTCTGGCCTCCGTTATTTGTACAAAAGCCGGTTTTATCTGAAAATAATGAGAGGAATTATTATAGATTTTGCTTTGTAGGTTTCTTATCGAACAAAATGTTATTAAGCAGTCTTGTAAAAGCGGCTACCAAACCCGGTTGCGGGTGCCCTCACCGGGTGGGGCGGCTACCAGAGCTGGTTGCGGGTGCACTCACGGGGCGGGGCGGCTACCAGAGCTGGTTGCGGGTGCCCTCACCGGGCGGGGCGGCTACCAGGGCTGGTTGCGGGTGCACTCACCGGGTGGGGCGGCTACCAGAGCTGGTTGCGGGTGCACTCACGGGGCGGGGCGGCTACCAGGGCTGGTTGCGGGTGCCCTCACCGGGCGGGGCGGCTACCAGGGCTGGTTGCGGGTGCACTCACGGGGCGGGGCGGCTACCAGAGCTGGTTGCGGGTGCCCTCACCGGGCGGGGCGGCTACCAGGGCTGGTTGCGGGTGCACTCACCGGGTGGGGCGGCTACCAGAGCTGGTTGCGGGTGCACTCACGGGGCGGGGCGGCTACCAGGGCTGGTTGCGGGTGCCCTCACCGGGCGGGGCGGCTACCAGGGCTGGTTGCGGGTGCACTCACGGGGCGGGGCGGCTACCAGAGCTGGTTGCGGGTGCCCTCACCGGGCGGGGCGGCTACCAGGGCTGGTTGCGGGTGCCCTCACCGGGCGGGGCGGCTACCAGGGCTGGTTGCGGGTGCACTCACCGGGCGGGGCGGCTACCAGAGCTGGTTGCGGGTGCCCTCACCGGGCGGGGCGGCTACCAGGGCTGGTTGCGGGTGCCCTCACCGGGCGGGGCGGCTACCAGGGCTGGTTGCGGGTGCACTCACGGGGCGGGGCGGCTACCAGAGCTGGTTGCGGGTGCCCTCACCGGGCGGGGCGGCTACCAGGGCTGGTTGCGGGTGCCCTCACCGGGCGGGGCGGCTACCAGGGCTGGTTGCGGGTGCCCTCACCGGGCGGGGCGGCTACCAGGGCTGGTTGCGGGTGCACTCACCGGGCGGGGCGGCTACCAGAGCTGGTTGCGGGTGCCCTCACCGGGCGGGGCGGCTACCAGGGCTGGTTGCGGGTGCCCTCACCGGGCGGGGCGGCTACCAGGGCTGGTTGCGGGTGCCCTCACCGGGCGGGGCGGCTACCAGGGCTGGTTGCGGGTGCACTCACCGGGCGGGGCGGCTACCAGAGCTGGGTGCGGGTGCACTCACCGGGCGGGGCGGCTACCAGAGCTGGGTGCGGGTGCACTCACCGGGCGGGGCGGCTACCAGAGCTGGGTGCGGGTGCACTCACCGGGCGGGGCGGCTACCAGAGCTGGGTGCGGGTGCACTCACCGGGCGGGGCGGCTACCAGAGCTGGGTGCGGGTGCACTCACCGGGCGGGGCGGCTACCAGAGCTGGGTGCGGGTGCACTCACCGGGCGGGGCGGCTACCAGAGCTGGGTGCGGGTGCACTCACCGGGCGGGGCGGCTACCACAGCCGGTGCAGGTGCAGGTTGCGCGAGAGCACGGAGCGCACGTCGTGCGTGAAGCGCAACGCGTCCAGCACCGGCAGCAGGTTCAATAACGCCACATCCAGCGGGTCAGAGAACCACGACTTTATAGGTATCGCGTTATCTGTGTGACAATAATAAATATCTTTTTAATATTAAAAAGTTGTAAGTTGGTAAGTAGTTAGCAGGGCAGAAATACAAACTTTCACATTCTTTATGTATTGATAGTGACGCGCGCGCTCTAATAACTGAATGCTCTGTCTCGGGAGGGGTTGGATATATTCAACTGTTCCCTGAATGTTCCCTGAATGCGGAATTCACAGGAGCCGCACTTCGAGCCATGGGGGCTAGGAGGTGAATAAAATTATGTTAGAGTGCTTAAGTTGGAAAGGTAAATAGTATGGTTTGCAGTGCCGAATTGGATTTACTGTTATGGTGCTGTAAGAGTATTTTAAATAAAATAAATAAAAAATGTAACGCTAAATCACGCATAGTTGTAGTTGCTTCAGCAATCGGGGCCGTGCCGCATAAGTATATTATAATACCATAAGTGAAGTAAAGGAACGTACCCAAACTACGTGACCCATTTAAAAAAAAACCGAAGCCCCTCCCTCGGGGACCACCAGTAGTATACATGCAAAGATATACTACCCCCCTCCCCCTGTAGTTTTCACGTAGTAATTCATAAATATTGAATTTGAATTGAATTGAATCAGCTGACGATATGTGCGTCTGTGTTGCCACCTGTGAGTTTGAAAAGCGCTAAACTAATCTTGTATATCTGATTCAATTAATAAGTTTTACTTTTAGCCTAATAACCAATAATATAACATTAGGATACGAGTGCGGAAAATTGATAATTTTAATCAAGTAGGCAACAGTTTATAAGAATTTTATGCCCGACCCGTAGGCGAGATAATATATATAGCCGAGATTACTACTTAGCACGCGTTTCATAAGACTATTTTTAATTGTAAGTAAAAATTAAAAATACATGACAATTCAAATCGAAGTAGCTATTGGAGTTTTTAATTATAGTGGGCTTATTTTTAAAATATTGATAAGAAAAATAAAAAAGACAATGGACTCGATTCTGAAGGCACAATGTTAAAATTTGACAACACTAAAACTGTTGCTATCCTTGTCACTCAGTATTATGAAGATAAAGACGAAACCAATTTTAGCACTGTCAAATTTTAAATGTGTGCTTCAGAATCGGGCCCAATGAAACAGTAAAAATATCAATAAACCAAAGAGATCATATCAGATTCGTATCTATGAATCAGTAGATAAAAACTCCTGGGTTTGTTATTTTAAGGAAAATGCAACAAACAACAAGCCTACAAACCTTCGTGGTTTCAAGTTGCTGTCAACTTATTAAATGAAAACTAAACTACAATCTAAAAAGCATGTGTGTGTAATGAATAACATTATGATAACATAGTTTTTATGCAAAGTGTTTTGAAAATGGTTTTTAATTAATATACCTGGGAAGTCCCGGTAGGCCCCCGGAGAGTTGTCCAAGATAAACACCCTGTTGAGGTCGTCGCATATCGACGATAGGTTCTTGGTGTACGAGCCGTGCTCAGCAGTGCAGTGCTGTCTGCAAGCGAACAACCAGTTTGTACAGTTTATCAAGCATATTGTAAGGAACCTTCCCATGGGTGTCGTCAAGGCGACTAATGGATTGCACCAGGGATGGGCAGCTGAGATCACCAATCCAAGCCAAGCCAAGCTTGGTGATTATAGCAAATCCCCCAATTAGCAGACCACCAAAAGTGGCATTCTATTGGGGAAGCTTGTGTTCAGCAGTGGAACTATGTCAGCTGATGATGATGATACTTTTGGTGGAAAAGTCATTTAAGCCGGGAACCACACGGCTGCCAAAATGTATCAATTTACCAATGCTTTATCTATCTATAGGTAACAAGTTCCATTAAAGTCGGGGATTGATAAATCGCGGGGTTCCTTCGAAATAGTCCATTATCCTGGATGCTAGACAATGAGGATTGTATTGAATTACGAAGTTTGTAAGGCTACTGTTACCTGTAGAAGCGCCGCCGCAGGACGCCCCGGCCGTTGTCCAGTTTGTCGGCGACCGCCGCGCCGTAGATCTCCATCGAGGCAGTGAACACCACCAATTCGTACCACTGAGATACCTGTCACAAAACGGACCTATTTACATTTCCATTCAATATGTATTAAGCCGGATCGTTGTCAGAAGAATTATTAAGACAATTAATTAAGACAACATTGCAAAAGCCTCGTTGTCGTAATAGCGGATAGGCTGGATGATAGTATCATGAGATGCAGGCTCAGGATGTACTGTACTGTTGCAACTTTCACTCATTGAGTTGTTTCACGTAGTATTATTATAAGTTTATTATTACCCATAGCCAGTCAACTTACAGGATCTCAAGTAAATTTGTTGTTTCTGTTGTTTAACTGGGACATACATCCTGATAGGTAAAAATAACTTCCTACAATCCAATTGGGCAGGCAGTATTTGGAAAACTGAGTGAGTCAAGTCTTCACGACCGAGTCGCTAACATCGCAGTGGGATTAAGTAATGATCTTAATATACACTGGAGAATGCTGCTGCCTGTCCCTGGTGCAATCCCTTAGTAGCCTTGACAACACCCATATGAAAACTGGGGGTGGCCATTATTAGCTTATTCTCAAAAAACTTACTATATCCAAAAAGTAGTCAACATGTGGTCGCTTATGCACAAAGAATCTAACTGGATGCTTGTCAATGGTGACTTTGAGCACGAAGTCAGGCGGCGTGCCAGGCTTCACTGTCGGCCGCAGCATCGCATCATGGTGCGAATGAATTAACGTCTCATCCAGGTCTAGGACCAGCATTTTTCTTTTGACTAGACCTGAAAAGGCGTTCACGAGACCTGAAAATATGTTGACTTGATCTGTAGAAACTGATTAGAGTTTTCTACATCGGAAATTGTTGAGTATATTATTTAAGTATATGTTCACCCCACACTTACAAAACTGTACTGAAACTTCTGGCCTCAATCCCGGGTCATATAATTGCATATATCACAACTGGCTGCACTATCACTATGCGAGTGTAGGTAAGCATTAATATTGTTAGTAACAAAAGTGTAATAATAAAC
Source organism: Esperia sulphurella (assembly GCA_947086405.1). Taxonomy (NCBI): domain Eukaryota; kingdom Metazoa; phylum Arthropoda; class Insecta; order Lepidoptera; family Oecophoridae; genus Esperia; species Esperia sulphurella. The sequence goes on along the minus strand of OX352270.1, from coordinate 1,904,532 downwards.
TAGTCATTTGACAGGTTGTTAAATAATAAGTACTAAGTGTAGTGACAATGAACTAGGGACAAAGTGAAAATCATTTACTGCACATGAGTACACTTGGTACATTTATACACATATATATGTTTATAGACAACCATTTTAAAGGTGTTAGCTCTATGAGCTATGGCGCAACAAACTTCCAACAACATATCTTTTAAAATAAAGTTTGTATACAATAATATAAAGACTATTATTATTATCCTGTCCCAAGCATCTGTATCACTTATTGCAAGAATTTATTTATTGTATGATGTATTAGTAACCTATTAGAGCAGGTAATAGAATAATTATGTTAATGGACTAGTGCCCTTTTTACAATAAGTTATTCAGGCCTGTCTCTACTAAGCCCACTTGGTAGACCAGGCTCCTCCCAAAACAATGTCAAGTTTATGCATTAATTACCACTGTTTGCAGGAAGGTTGGTGATATTTGTGAGGCATGGTTGTTTAAGGCACAAAATAGGAATAAAACTGTGTATAAAGGCGGACTTATCCCACATCATCATCTTCATAATGCTTGAAACAATTTTAATTTTTCTATTGATATCAATAAATAGACTATGATTATGACATTTCAAGTTACGAGTTGTTTTCTTTCAAGAAATGTATATTCCATATTGTCCATATGTACAGAAGATGATTTTGTCGAATTAATAAATAAATAAAACTAGTTTTACAAACATCCATCTATTAATTTTGTTAGTAATGCAATACAGATTTTTACTTTTTTTAGTTTATACTCTATGTACTGTATTAGCAACATACCCCCAACCACAAGTGTTAATGTCATTAAAAAAAACGGCACCTCAATGACAATACATGCTATTTATTATATTGATAGAGAATTTACAATTGCTCTAAACATAATGAACATCATATTTTGGCGATGAAAAGTAAAACCTATGCTCATACAACATCTGCCTGGAGACTGAAAGTAGTGCTACTCTGGTCTGGACTTCAAAATACATGTGTAACCATATTTAAGTCCTCGTAAAGTATGTATAATGATTATATTTTGATATTTTAAAAATCTACACAAGATTCATATATTAAAGATATGAATGACAAATACCAAGTTATTGGTTAAGTGTTGTTCTTAACAACAGGAAAAGGACATATTTACGCATAAACAATTTATCAGGCCAATGCGGTTTGAGGATATGATAGTGTCAGACCAACACATAGTATGATAATATGATAAGAGAAGCACACACTGCCAGGTTGGAGGATGATTTGCAACAACAATAGAGATAGTGCTAGATAATAACGGACTGTCTACTTACTCAGCCTGTGTCTAGATACGGGCGAAAGTGGATATATTTCATACTTGACAGATTGGTATTGGGCCAACTGAAAACGAAACACCACGTGAGACAAAAACTCCTGCGTGAAAACAATTAAAAACACAACATCCCACGCATAGTAATTTATATTTACCGCTCGATATTGCTTCTTAAACATATAACAAAAACAACTCCATACTTTCGATGCGAGGAGCATGAACGCGCGAAGTCCCATTTGCAATTGTTTCAGCATTTGAATAGTTTATGAATTGGTCACTAATATATAAATACGCTTAGTATTAAACAACAGCGGTTCTAACGAGATCATTGACGGCGTAATTCAAAACAAATTCAATAAAATTATGTGCCGAAAACATCTAACCCGCCATGACATAATCGACCCAAATCGCGGCCAGGCAATAAACAAAATAGAATTTCCTTTCATTCATGTTTGCTTCTCTATGCCTATGTCATATTTGTCTCTATAAAGGGCTTACAACACCTTCGTGTCCTATCCGACCAATTCTAATTTATCGGTAAAAATCGGAAGGTATGTAACTTAGATTGCACACTACTATCAGCAGGCCTGTCTCACTTCGGACTTTGTTTACAAAAAATGCGGTGCAGGGTCGAACGGAAAAAATCAGTCGGTTGCCACCCGCTTAATGTGACGCACGCGCGAGTGGCGATACGAGTAGCCACTTACCTGCCGCGAATGGATAAGAAACGAAATTATTACAGGCGATATGGTATAAACTTAAACTCTAATTCGAATTCGATGCATGTAAAAAGGAATTTTCTAGAAAAGCTAAGTATTTATTTAGTAGTAGTGATGGAAAGTTCCCGAATTATAGATGTAAAATAGGTGCCTACAGAGTATTCTCGAAAATATTAGTAACAGTAGAACATTGTAGAAAGTTCTAGAAGTATCATTTTGTTGTGCTATAGAAAGGTATGGAAGGTTCGAGAAAAGTGACTCGAATGTTCTAGAGCTTTTTAGGTACATCATATGGAAAGGTCGAGAATGTTCTGGAAGGTCATGGAAGGTTCTAGAAGGTGATGGACTTTGATGAAAGTTCGATGAGTCCTCCACTCTAATCGGTTGTACCCCCCACCATATTCCACCGTCCAGGGACAATAAGCCTCGTCTTGCGATCATTCAGTAAAAACTCAGACTTCATCTCAGAACTCTCAGCTACAATACTAAGAAGAAGATACAAGTAAAACAACTTTTAAACAGTCAAAAGTTGTTTCTCTCCTGCCGACGACCAAGGTGTTGTTAATCCCGCAGCTCCACCTTCGAGTTTTATAGTCCACTGCATCTGGGAGCTTCGTGTGGTCCCCAACAATAGTGAATTAACAATAGTGGCCTTCGTGAAAATAGATACACCAAAATTGCCTACTTACTTATGTAAGTATGCGAGAATTTGTAAAACAAATAGTTTTCGGGTCTAAAATTATATTTGAAAAGTCATTGTTTAAAAAGAGTAATAGGTACTTTTGTACTACCCATAAATACTTAGATTAAATTATGGGTTCACAAGATGACAACCCTAACGTTACACGTGCTGCGTCTGAAAGAGATAGAGTTATACAATAGAAATAGGAGTTAGACAATATACACAAAATGTACGCGCTCGACTTAGCGTTTGTTACTACTTCGTAAAGCTGGTACAGCACGCGATATTGTGGGTGGTGCGTAGTGGCGATTTATGTGCCGGCAGCGCGCGATAATGTGTCTTAAACGCCTGGCTACTCCACCTATAGAGTAAGTGAGACAGAAGACAACAGTAAAAGTCAAATGGGTTCATTGATTTTGGCTTCAACATTCTATAAGTACTGCAAACTCCATTTGGATCTAACTTCTTGGATGGGATAGTATCATTGGCTCTCCATAGAGATAAGCTGATAAATATGAACTCTTTGGTTAGCAGGTGACATGTGACACATCATTTTGACATTGACGTTGAATTTGACAGTCCAGCTAATGACGGTGAAATCTGTATAGGTTTTCACCGTATTTTCATTTAATTAGTGTACTTTAAGCGGTATTTTCGCTTAATTAGTTAGTTAAATATTGTAATTATTAATTAGCACCTTCGTTGTGTAAAAAAATCAAATGTTCTGAACAACAATGTCGATGACCAGCGAAGAAGTTGCTAGCCGCTTCCCTATCCATTGGATGGTGTGGAATAATCAACACGAAGAACTGAAACAATCTTTGGATGCTCAAAAGGTACGTCAACTTAACATTCAGAGCTAAAAAATGGTTTCTGCAATACAAATACAGTATTGATTTTAGGTTAGGTTGTACTCAGAAGGCATTTTGTAAATTGAGTTTAATATTAGGGGTAAAGTAGCGGTTTCATAAATATGTTTGTTTACATAAAGTAGATTTACACATTTTGATAATGTTTTATCGTGACTAAGCCTTGACTAAACATAGCCATAGTCAAATCTAAATAAATCAGTGAGTCATGTTAACATCAATACCTAGTCATTATGGTTTTGTGTTGCCAAAAGAATTTAATCTAATCCATATGTGATAAAAATATTCACATGTACATTACATGTTGGACATGCTGTATGTATAGCATGAAAAGGTTGATAGATGTGAGTGAGGCTAGTAAGGTGTGTCAGGATCATGCAAAGTGGTGACACATCATCTCTGCCTACCTCTCTGGTTCACTCCCTGGTGCCTGGCATTATGTTTGTTAACATATGATTTAGAATTTTGTGTAGAGCTTTCATAAAGCCTGGAGCTTCCAGAATTTGCATCATGCACTACAAATCATAGGTCCTTGCCCACAGATGATAGATAACTTTGAAAAGTTGGTCTTTGGTCATATATTTGAACTAGCCGTTGTCCGTGGCTTTGCCATATGAAATACGTTTTTTTGCCAATCCTTCTGTAACTCTTATAGAACAAGAGAAAATCGTAGTTTGGAATTAAACAAGTGTAGGTGTATGTATGTATAGTTTTCAGAAATAAAAGGGTAAAAAAATTATAGGTGTAGTATATAATGTCAAGTTCATCCTCAAAATATATCATATATATTATGTTGACATGAAGGAATGTATGTATGTATGTATGTAAACGCTTTATTGTACCAAAAATAACAACAACAACAATAATAAAATAGGAATGTATGTAGGTAAGGGCCACAGAAGGTCACAATGAATAATCAATGAAGCCAACAATGTTACTAAAATAATCCCATTATTCTGGGAAGCCATACACTGAAAACGAAGGTTGAAGGTACACTTTCCATCAGGGTTGAGATGTGTTGTAGCAAAATGTTACAGAATGTTTTTGTTGAGGAAAGAGCCATGGTAGCCGAGTTGGTTGTGCAGTAGCCTCACATTCTTGGGGTTGTGGGTTCAAACCCCACCTGTACCAATGGGTTTTTCGAAACTTAAGTATGGTTTATTTATATTACCACAGGCTTTTCGGTGAAGGAAAACATCTTGAGGAAACCTGCATATGCCGAAGTAGAAATTGTAAGAAGTGTGTGAAGTCCCACCAATTTAGCTTGGGGCACCGTCGGTGGACAGGGGTTTGGCACAAAAGTTCCTGAAGGGTTGAAGTGTCGCCAGGTCTTCCTGGCCCCCCGAGAAGATAAGATTTTGTTGAGGAATGTTATTGAAATGTTTTCAGTATTAGTTTCTATATGTTGGAGAATGTATTTAAAATGTTTGCAAACATATCAACATATTTGCTCACACGCAGGATGTTGCTAAATGTTGAAAAACGTTTTTAACACCTGTGTGCACCTAAAAACAATGATTTTATAGACATATGTGATGACATCGGCAAGAATGAATGTAAACAGTACATTTGATACAATGTTTTCAGGGCCCTTCCTAATATAAAACTACCAGTTACGTTGGATTAGTGACAATGCTGCAGTTGTAGTAAAAATGTTACTGGATATATTGTGTGGGCAGTGGATCACTTCATTTTTTAATTAATATTTCATATAACTTTGGATGGTACATTACTTTATCTGAATTCAATAATAGATTTAGCTTAAAAATCAAGTTATTTGTGGAACATCTTTGATTTGATATTTTTTTTAATTACTTAAATCTTTTAACAAAATTAATCTTCTAATTCCCTTTACATACAAATCAGCAGTGCCACTTACTTATTTTTAACATTAGAATGTCTTTTTCTCTAGTTTATAACCAAAATCAAATATGAAACTGGAAAAATGCTCTGAGTTTTATAAAGTGTCTTATATGAATTATAATATTTTTCCAATCATGATAATTAATTATTTATATTTGATGGGTGCGTTTCTTTTATAATTTTGGTACTAAACGCATTATCTGGTATAATATCTGGTATAAATCCTTTCAGTTACTCTAAGGTTGACTGGAAGGGATCCCTAAGTGGGATAAGTCCGCCTTTGTACACAACTTTATTTATTTTTATTGTTGTTAATTTTGGTACAATTAAGTGTTTACATACATATTGTAAAATTGTGGTTATTTACACACGTCAAGAAACAGTATTAGTAAGTACTTTCAAAACTGGTCCAGAGACTGTAAAGGGGCCAAATATGCGGGCGGCGGCGTGCGATGTGCCGCGCAGCGCGCAAAAATTCATCTAAGGCGCTCGACTTAGCCTTGTTATTACTCCGTACGGGCGGGGCGAGTACCATTCCGGGCGGCCCACAAAATGTAGGTACTTATCGCAGTAGGCTCGTTCGAGTGACAGAGGCCTGGCACGGGTTCCACATCCAATCAAATTCTCTCTACTGCTTGTAGATGAAATATATATGTATTTCTTTTCCAGTACACAATAGAAGATATTGAAGTGAAGGACCCGCGCGGGCGCACGCCGCTGTTGCTGGCGGTGACGCTAGGCCACATCGAGGTGGTGCGGGCTCTCATAGAGGCCGGCGCCGACGTTAACTGCGAGAGAGATGGCTGGACAGGTAATTTGACACAACCTAGGTGCGTCTGTACCTTATCTTGTTGCTAATTAGCTCCCAGTTGGTTCCAGTTCAAATAATTGGTGCGTGAGCTGTGTTGGAGTCCGCCTAGCATCTCTGTCAAACAAAGCATGTCAAATAATATCTTTATCGTTCAGGATCTCGTCAAATGAGATATGCAATTTCTTTAATTTATTTTTGCATTTTTTACGTTACGATTATAAATGGTCGATTTGAGTACATATACCGACCCTTCAGGTTTTAATTTATGACCGCTACTGATTGGGAACACACTCAATTTTTCGCCCTTCTACGTCCCTCGGTACACGGTCTCCATTGACTGTATATGTGTCTGTCCCTAGCGGTGCAAGAGGCGACGGCGACTGGGGACGCGGAGCTGCTGTCCCTGGTGCTGTCCCGGCGCGACTATCAGCGGCACGTGGTGCGCGCGGGGGGCATCCCGGACCTGCTGCGCCGGCTCAGCCTCGCGCCGGACTTCTACGTCGAGATGAAGTGGGAGTTCACCAGCTGGGGTGAGTGGAAAGAAAGGAAAGATAGAAAATATGCCATACTCGTACTTTTAGGCCTTCGTTAGATCAGCGATTTATTTCACTTGTAGCATGAACCATGTAAGAGTGAAAAAAGATGTTGGTATTAGCTATATCATGCATGCTAGAAACATAAATGTGTTGTAATGTTAATGTGCAGTGCCGCTGGTGTCCCGCATGTGCCCGTTCGACACGTACAAGGTGTACAAGCGCGGCGGGAACGTGCGCGTCGATACCACGCTCGTCGGCTTCGAAAACAACCGCTGGCAGCGCGGCGACAGGACCTACATATTCAGGGGGCAGGGTGAGCTCGTTGTTCAATTAATTGGTACAGAAGGGACCGGATGAACTTGTTGTTCAATTAATTAGTACAGAGGAGGCAGAGTGAGCTCGTTGTTCAATTCATTGGTACAGAGGGGGCAGGGTGAGCTCGTTGTTCAATTAATTGATACAGAGGGGGCAGGGTGAGCTTGTTGTTCAAATAATTAGTACAGAGGGGACAGAGTGAGCTCTTTGTTCAATTAATTGGTAAAGAGGGGGCAGAGTGAGCTCGATGTACAATTAATTGGTACAGAGGGGGCAGAGTGAGTTCGTTGTTCAATTAATTGGTACAGAGGGAACAGTGTGAGCTCGTTGTTCAATTAATTGGTACAGAGGGGGCAGAGTGAGCTCGTTGTTCAACTAATAGGTACAGTTCTATCTCACCGCACCTCATTCCCCGAAGCCCGTTAACTCAGTCTCCTACTGTAGGTATATTCACAAGTAATGAATTATGTAATACCATTTATCCAAAAAATTAAGTGTCCTAATGCTCTGTTTTTTATTAGGTCGAACAGCGAGCCTAATGGAACTGGATCACGAGTTGGGCACGTCTTGGTGCGAGTACCTAGAGCCTATGGAAGGGAATCGCGAGTGGCCGCCGCCGCCCAAGCAAGCCATCGAGCAGAGACTGGCGGCGCCACTAGCTATCAACTATCTAGACACCGATAAGATTTGTTTCGAGAGGTATGAAATTAAGTGTATAGGGAAAGAACATGTCGTATCACAAACCCATAGAGGTTATTTTATATTGTCACAAAATTCAAAACCATATAATATTGTTTAGTGTAATTTAAATTGTATGGATTTGTCTCATGACATGTTCTATTCTTCAATCAAATGGCCTTTGAACCTAGGTCAGTCGCATTAAAATTTCTATTGTATGGTTGAATTAAAAATCTTTTAAGAAATGTTATAAACGACGATTTTTATAGGTTTAAAGAATCATTATATTAATAAACTTTTTACAATTTGGTGCCGTGACCAGCATGTAAATTTTTTTAACCTTTTGAAATGTTATGTCTTTATTGTATAGCTAAGTTGTTACGCTGTTTAATTCTTCTGGAACTTCAATGCTTTTTGTTTAATTTGAGCAATCTAGTTACTATAGATTATTAGTTTTAATTTTGAATTATTAATTATTTTTGGTATTGACTGAATGAATGAAAACATTTATTGGGCAGTCTTCCACGTTAGTTTAATAGGTACTAACTGTGACCTACCAATGTTATGAAATGTTGAAATTGACCATTCTAAGTATGCTATATGTATCTACGGAATTTTTGTAAAAAAAAAACAACTAAATTTTGGATAAAAAGTTACTAGTACTCAGCAAGGGTATAATTTGTATAGGAACAAAAGCGGCATCTGGGGCTGGCGCCAGGACAAGACGGAGAGCGTGAACGGATACGAGTGCAAGGTGTACGGCGCCAACAACGTGGAGCTGGTCTCCAAGACGCGGTCGGAGCACCTGCCGCGCGGGGAGCGGAGGCAGGCCGCCGCCGGCGGGGGGGCCCGCGCGCCCCTCGCCGGCCTGCTGGCGCTGGCCGACCGGGACAGCGAGCCCACCACGCCGCTCCTCACTCCAGACAAGGTAACTCATCTCCGTGGGGGAAGATTGAGGGAAGAAGTAGACTTAAGAGACACTAAAAAGCACCACTGCCTATGCATGTGGGTTGGTGTTATTTTTGGGATTCAGGAGACGTTTTATTACCTCATTCTCTACTGAACGTTATGTGAATAAATCATGAACGATTTAACCAATGGACGACGGACGTCTGTACCCTCTTAGACTCGAACCAGGAATTTTAGCTATTTTTATTTATTTTCGCTATTCAGTCTGACGGATACGCTCGGCGAGACAATATATATGAAAAATATAAATGCACAGTAAAGTGGTGCAACAAGCAACGCTTTATTTCACTTATATGTATAAGTTTAACCCATTTACATAGCTAGCTTTTTTCGAAAATCGAAATTATTGAAAAACAAAATGTAATCCGTCCATGTCGAATACCTTGATTGTCTTTACAGTATAACCAAAAAGTTACCTACCATATGTGGCTGGATTTTCGCTCATTTATTCGGATCTAAAGTGTCAAATTCTTCGTCATTCATCGTAATTAGACAGTGACAACGTTCTATGCAAAACTAGTGCAACAATAGATCACACAACTTCATGTGCGTGAAATAATGGGCAAGGCTATTACGATAGTGTGTATTCATTACAATTGTGTGTAGTTCTTCCTCCTGAGAGAATTGGTTGAACGTGATTTCATACTTCGTTTAATTCGTTTGTTCGTTCGATTAATTCGTTCATAGAATAAATACATTGTTAAATATAAACTAGTAATATAAATCATATAAAGAAATATAATAATCTGACCCCAATATGTCACAAAATTTCAAAACACCTGCTAAACCCTAATATAATAATAATATTCTATGTATAGTACAATATTTTATTATAAAATTTCAATATCCATGCACATTTTATTCTTTTTGACCTACCGCTTGTTTTAGCTTTTCCCACAGTGAAGGTTGGCTGGAAGAGATCTTTATAGAGATAAGTCCACCTTTGTACACTTTTATGTTATGCCAGTTTTTGGAAAATTTATGTGCAATAAAGAATATAATAATAATCTAATCCCAGTATATCACAAAATCTCAAAACACCTGCTAAAACCCAAAAATGACATGAACATACCTGATTAACCCCAATATAAATCGAGAACTTGCACCCGTTATCAGGAGGAGCTCCCCCAGCCCAGCGGGTCGCGGGAAGACCTCCGGCCGGTCACGTGGGAGGAGTACTTCTCGGACGCGCCGCTAGACCGCGACATCGGCCGGCCGAGGGACATCGCTACCAAAGTGCAGAAGTTCCGAGCGACGCTGTGGTTGTGCGAAAATTATCCTCTGGAGGTAAATTTGCTTTATTAACTAGAGGAGGCTTTTACCCGATCAGCGGTTTCCTCGACATGAGGAACCTAATATGAAATAATAACGTATTAAAATTTATGACTATTTCCATGTCGTGTAGACGTTACGGAGTAGAATGGCAAAATTCATTTTTATTTAATTTACGATAAAAAATATATTTAATAAACTGTATTATTTTTATTTTTAGTAATTTCTTTTACAGTGATTGTATTCAAACCCACAAACAAATCATGATTGTTACATTATATTTTAAAATTTACTTATTAGTTTAGGAATAGACCCAGACTCCTAATTCTATACTTCTGGCTTGGTCATTAGACTTGAGCACCGAAGAGAATCGAACGACTGTCGTGTGTTCGATTCCCACTGAAAACAAAAACTTTGTACAATTTGTGTTGATTTAATTTTAGCGCAGACGAAAATCTGAGTTTGGGATAAGACAAGTGTATTCATCATCATCATCAGGTTATTTTTGGTCTCCACTGCAGGAGCACAACCCTCTCTCATCTGCCGGAGACAGACGGAGGATTTGGCCTACACTGCCCGCGCTGGCCAGACGGGTTGGGGAGGCCTGATTGATGCTTTATAATGTATTCCCTTAGTCGCCTTGTACGACATCCACGGGAAGAGTTGGAGTGGTCCTATTCTACTCTACCGGGAACCACACGGCATTGTATGTATGAATATTATATGAAATATTTTTTTTGTTTTTCTAGTATATGTACAGGGCATGCTTCATCAATTCTCACTCTTGGTTAGCCCATAACTTATAAGTGTTGTTTTCTATCAGTTACAGGAGCAAATAATGCCGATCCTAGACTTGATGGCCGCCATCTCGTCGCCGCACTTTGCGAAACTGAAGGACTTCGTGCAAATGCAGCTGCCTTCCGGCTTTCCTGTTAAAATTGGTAAGGACTAGAGACTTTTGCTATACCTGCTGCTGATGCTGCTGCTACTATCAGCAGCCTAAAAAAGCTTTTATTTATACAAAACCGAACTACCAGGGGTGGAGAGGGACTTCATCCTTATGTAGTAGACACAACCACGCTCTCGCACGAAGCGTTTCGTTCATAATGCGAACTGCTAAGGAATGGAACTCCCTACCAGCTTCGGTATTTCCGGACAAGTACAATTTTGATCTTTTTGGAGGAAGAGTGAATATGCATCTTCTGGGTACACACGCTCCATCTTAGGTCTGATCGTCACGTACAGATTGTCAGGTCAGATTGAGGTCAAGGTCAAACCCATCAGCAATAAAAAAAAACATCTTAGAGTTGGTCGTGTGTCTGTGATTCCCTTATTGTCATCTGGTAAGCATTTCGGGTATAGCCGAACTATAGAACCACATTTTACTCTATCGGACCGTGCATGGGCCACTTATAATTTTTATTTCTTTTAGAAATCCCTCTATTCCACGTGCTGAACGCGCGAATAACATTCGGCAACATATTCGCGACGGAGTCCCCCGTGCCGCACATAGAGTGTATACACGAGGGGGACCGGCTGTCGTGCGTGGTGGACGACGCGTGCTTCGCGGTCGGCCGCGGCTACCGGGACGCCGCCGCGCCCGACGACCGGCTGTCGTGCGTGGACGACGAGGAGGGCCTGCTGCAGTACGCGATACAGCAGAGCCTCATGGAGGCGGGCACGCACGAAGAGCAGGTGGGTTGGGGTTTGGTGGTTGAGTTGGGGTTTGGTGGTTGAGTTGGGGTTTAGTGGTTGAGTTACGGTTAATTGAGTTGGTGTTATTTTTGGGGATTTATCAAATGTGTTTGGTAGTTTTATTCTTTGGTAAGTAAGTTGGGGTTATACTTTTATTTTGGGTTATTTTTAGCATTTAATTGACGAGCAGATGTCAGTTAGTAGGGATTTAGGTCAGTGCTATAATTGAAACGTAGCTGCTTTGATACGGGAGAAGGCTGGTAAGTGTAAAAAGGTATTTTTAAGAATATGGTAAATTTAGTTGTTGAGTTGGGGTTTAGTGGTTGAGTTGGGGTTTAGTGGTTGAGTTGGATTTCAGTGGGTGTATATGTGGTATTTTTGAGATTTATTAAATGGGTTGTAATAATGGTAGTTTTATTCTTTGCCAAGTTGGGGTTATATATGTTGGTTGGTGTTTTTAACATTTAATTGAGGAGCAGGTGTTATTTTTAGGGGTTTAGGTCAGTGCTCTTATTGAAACTAAGCTACTTTGTTAAGTGATAAATTTTTATTATAAAATTTAATTCAATTAATGTTTATTTATACATTTTCATTCTTACCGTGGGTATTTTTTTTGCTTGAATAAAGAAAGTTATTATTATATTTATATAAGAGAGAAGACTCCTAAGAGTAAAAAGTTATTTTTAGGAATATAGCAAAAAGGCGACAGTTTTCCTAGAACTCAATGATTCTTCAGTTGGTGAAGAAACTGAAGTAATTTTTACATTAAACAGCCGTATAGCAGTAAGCAGGTATGTAAACTTGTTTGTTACTCCACGCAGGTGGATGTGTGGGAAGCCCTGCGCGGCGCGCGGCCCGTCACGCCAACGCCGGCGCCGCACTCGCCGCGCTCGCGGGGCTCCCCCACGGACCTCACCACACACGAAGAAAGGCAGCTGCAGAGGTATGGAGATCATCCACTAAGTATTTCATCGGAGTTAATGCCATAGACTCTAGAATAAACTGTTAAATCTTAATATATATCTACTCATTAACTGTAAATCTTAATTGAGGGTACTATAACTTGTGTGCGTATGTGAATTATTGTCCCTTGTCCCCGTGCTGTGATCGCCGGTTTGTGTATGAATATTAAAAATGAACTTTGTGTCCAAGGCCGTAAAATATATATTTTTTAATCCATTTATCACATGGTAGGTAAACATTTATGGTAAATATTTTTTTTTTGTGATCGTGGTAGCCTAGTTGGTTGTGCACTCGCCTCACGTTTAATAAGATCGTGGGCTCAAACCCCGCCCGTACCAACGAGTTTTTAGAAATTTAAGTACAGTTTATTTTTAATACCCCAGTCTTTTCGGTGAAGGAAAACTTTATATGCAAACCTGCATATGACTAAGAAGAAATGCTAAGGCGTATGTGAAGTCCACCAAATCGGCTCGGGGCACCGTTGGTGGTCAGGGCTTTGGCACAAATGATCCTGAAGGATCGAAGTGTCGCCAGGTCTTCCTGGCCCCCTAAAAGATAAGATAATGCAATAGATTGCACATTAAAAATCTGCTGTTCTGAGTTAACAATGCTATTAAAATCAAAACGGTCCTATGCAGATATCAGCAAATAATAATAATGTTTTATTAAAGGCATGAAAAACCCATAGAACAGACAATACAAAAATAAAACAAACAATTAAAATAAAACATTACATAAAATACCTACCAAAATGTGTAGGTGGTCAATAAATCAAAATTGATTATTTCCTGTTCACGCTCCAATGAACGTCTAGCCAGGACCTATAGATCGGGCTGTCCATGTCACAGCAGACGGCTTTAAGCAAAACCTCACAATACAAGTAAAAAGCTAGTGTTAACGAAAAATACTTACATCTATCAGCCGAAATACGTCCACTGCTGAACATAGACCTCCCCAATAGAATGGTACTTTTGGTTGGCTGTCCATTAGGAGATTTGCCATAATCACGACGTTTGGTGAACGCAGTAATGATTGGAGAACGCTGCTGTACCCGACCTCGGTCAATACCTTAGTCGCCTTGACGACACCCACGTTAAGATGATGTAAGCCGGGAACCTCACAGCTAAATCTAACATTCCTTTAGATGTTGTTAATATTTTTTTTTTTCAGACGTTGGCGAATAAAGTTTTAGATATGTTTTTGTATTTTTATGTGTGCTACTTTTTCGTTTTACACGTTAATATTGTAGTTTATGAGTTGTATTTATGCTAGAAGTTATATGATTGATTCATAGCGGTTTGCTTTTTATACTGCCCTGCTAGCTACGAAGACCGTAGAGTGTTTTGGATTTTTTTTTATACATGCATCCATGTTCTGTATGGCAACATAGTAACTTATTTTTTAATGCGACGTCTCCACGTCAAGCATTTCGGCTAATATCCGTCGAGCTACAAAGTCATTTAAGACTCTCTAACGGGACATGCCTCATATTCTGATGGTTTGGCGAGTAACTAGGATAGTTAGACGCCAAATACTCAGACGTGTAGTTCGACTATGCTTATATTTCATTCCCAGTGGATATCCATATGAAACAAACACATTTGCGTCTCGAAAACCAGCTAAATAGTAGACAGTGTTCCGAAGTGGACCGCAAAGTTTACATTGTAACACAAACACCGTTGGTTTTCGTATGACTAATGGAATATGTCACATCCCCCCCCCCCCCATGCCCTCCCCCTCGATCATAAAGCACCGTTACGTAGCAGCTAGTGACCGCTAGAGTACCCCGCAGGGCTATAGAGGAGTCTCTCGCCGCGATGTCGCTACAGGCGCCGGCGCCGGCGCCTCCGCCCCCCGCGGTGGAGTCCGACGTGGACCGCGAGCTGAGGCAGGCGCTGGAGCTGTCGGCGCGCGAGCAGGCGCGCCGCGAACACCAGCTGGCCGAGGAGCAGCGCGCGTTAGACGAGGCGCTGAGGCTCTCGCTACTGGACAAGTGACCGGTGAGATACTACTCTGTCAAGAAAGTACCGGGAAAAGATCATCATCATCAGGTTATTTTTGTCTCCACTGCAGGAGCACAACCCTCACTCATCTGCCGGAGACAGACGGAGGATTTGGCCTACACTCCTGCGCTGACCAGACGGGTTGGGGAGGCCTGATTGATGTTTTATAATGTATTACCTTAGTCGCCTTGTACGACGTCCACGGGAAGAGTTGGAGTGGTCCTATTCTACTCTACCGGAAACCACACGGGAAAAGATCAATAATACACAAAATGTTAATTATTCATCCAACTTTATTTCATCACCTTAAAAGTATGCTCCTTCAGAAGCGACACACTTACACCAACGAATAATCCAATCATCAAAACATTTTTGAAACGCTTTTTCCGGAATTGAGTACAGTTCTCGCCGCGAATTCTCCTTTATGTCTTCTATCGAATGGAAGCGGGTGCCACGAAGTGCCTTATAAAATGTTTGGTATTGAGTTGAGTCTTGCTCGGCATACGTCCATTGACGTATCCCACTAGCTAACTTGAGTACTACGTTGAATCTCTAATAGCGTTGTCTTGTGGTATTTTTTTTAGCCGGCGAGGTTCCTTCTTTTCAGCCATTAGATTAAGTGCTAGGGCATTGGGGTGATCCATTAGTCTCTTCTTGTTTCTGTCAGTACTTTGAATAATTTCATCCTTTACAGTGATAATGTTGAGGTCATTATGGAGTATCTCCTTGGGGCACCAGTGATTGTCCTCAGGATTTTAGACTGGAACCTCTGGATGATCTCAATATTAGAGTGGGAAGCAGTGCCCCATAGCTGTATTCCATATGTCCAGATGGGTTTTAGGATAGCCTTATAAAGAAGAATTTTGTTATGGAGTGTCAGTTGTAACTTTTTCTTGAGCATCCAGTACATGTTGCAAAGCAATATATATAGATGTTGAAAAAGACGTGTATTTCTGATCATTCATCATCATCATCATCAGGTTATTTTTGCCTCCACTGCAGGAGCACAACCCTCTCTCATCTGCCGGAGACAGACGGAGGATTTGGCCTACACTCCCCGCGCTGGCCAGAGTTGCGGTTGGGGAGGCCTGATTGATGTTTCCTAATGTATTTCCTTAGTCGGCTTGTACGACATCCACGGGAAGAGTTGGAGTGGTCCTATTCTACTCTACCGGAAACCACACGTCATTTTTGATTCTTAAAAATGTCTAATTAACCTGTCTTAATATATTTATCAAAACAAAGGCAGTATAAAAACATATAAAAACCAGCCAGTAGCCAACAGATGTTATATTTATTATTATACTTATACATATTTTTTTCCTTTGCAGATCTCATTATAAAGAGTATAAAAGCGTCCACCAAAAGAAGACTTTATGCCTTTGTACTTTAAATATAAATTAGCTAAAATTTTACACCCTAACGTCCCATAACGATATAAATATTTATTGTACGTTATATTTAAAGGATTATGTTAATTGATTATTGTTAGTGAGTTATTAAAATGAGGGTCAGTCACGTTTTTGTTAAGTAAACAGACAGATATTTAGCGATAAAAAAAACCCAATGAAAAAAATATTGAAATCAGATCAAAAATGACGAAGTTACAACGATTTCAGTTCAGTAGTTCCAAAAACACGCGCAAGAAAGGTAGCTACCGGATGTGACGACATCTGACGCATCGCGGGCGAGCCAGCCGCAGCGCACTAGCGCAGTCTGCCATAAAAAACTGTAATAACGTCGTCATTTCTTGATGGATTTTATTCATTTAAAAAATAATATGTTGAGAAATTTATAGCGCATACGCCAAATTTATAAAAATCTAATATCTTCCTATGTGATTGATTCTCATTAAAGATTTGGTCTGCAGTAAATGCTATGTATAAACGAGGCTCGAGGGCTTCCGTTTTACCATTTTCGGTACGGATCCCTAAAAACGTTATATGATAGACGTCTTTACGGGTAACAAATATAGTATCCGTTGGACGGTTAGTACATCTATTGATCCTAAAGTATTCCTAGGAGCAATACATATCCAAGTATTTCTACTACAATATCCAGATACCCTTTGTTGGTTTCGGGAAGGTCAGGTCTTGAATTTTTGTGTATAAGTGGGCGAGACGATTAAAGTTTAAAGATAATTTTTATTGCAACTCGTTAGACCATGTACAATTGCAAATTTGTCTCTGTAGGTAATGTATAAAATGTATAAACGTAATCTGTCGTGGTTTTATATCGACGGCCGTCGATAGATGGCATCTATAGTATAGCAACCGAACATAGATGTCGTTGCGTGTGATGAACACCCTTATCTACTAAGCATGTTGGTTTGTACTAGTAGTAATAAATGGATATTTATTGCTCCTAGGGGAAATACTTTAGGAGTAATACATGGACTAACCGCCGTAGGACTGTCTATTACGACTTTGCCAAATTAGCAAGAAACGAATGCATGATTGTCAAAATAAAACTCAAGAACATTTTGGAAAAAATATATTTTCCAAGCCAATTGGATTTTATTAAGGTTTTTTTTTACAATCATATATTCATTTGTAACTTCCTCGTACGTTGCACTGAGAGAAATGGCATTGTGCCGTAAAATTGTAAGTTCTATGATCTTGTCCCTGAATTATATGGGTGATAAAAAAAATTGATATTTTGAGAACATGCTCTGTAATGAAATTAAATAAAAGATTTTCGTCTTTTTTTCAATTAAGTAAGTATATAAATAAAAAGTTATGACATGTGACTTTATGAAAATCGCGCGCGCGTTGAGGTCGATAACCGCCGCACTGCCGCGCTCCCCGCAGCTCTCCGCAGCTCTCCGCTACCCGCCGTTCCCCGCCGCGACTGGTGAGCTGATGTTTGAGAAATGTCGCATTTTGTTCATCGGAAATTTTTATCTATTATTTCAGGATTGATTTCTAAATGTGATACTGAGTTACTGGAAACATATTAACAGTCATTTTATTATCACTCAGTTTATTGTGTTACCCATTACCATGCTGGTTCATTATATGGGAACCTAATAAATACATCATCTAGAAACTTCAGTTAGTACATGGCTTTATATCAGTTTCCTGTTAATACTTACGTTTGGACATTCATCATGTTTATGTCAGCCGTTAGCCGTCCACTGCTGGACATGGACTTTCCCCAATGAACGCCACCACACCCGGTCCTCTGCCCTCCGCATCCAGCCGCTACCGGCCACCTTCTTCAGGTCGTCGGTCTACCTGGCGGCGGGTTCGTCCGTTTGGACGCCAAGTAGTTATTTAAGAGGTATACTGATAAACTGTTTAGAATTCCTATTAAATCGAGGGGTACATTTCTCTCAGTGTGTGTAGGATATATTCCAAATCAATAATTGTATGAAACAAACGCATTTGCGGCTCGAAAATGAAATAAATAATAGATGGTGTTCATAAGTGGACCGCAAAGTTTATATGGTAATACAAATCTGTTTTTGCTGCATGTGATCCTTTCACGTATATGTTACCGAGACGCAAATATTGTTGGTTTTCGTATCACTATTGGTTTGGAGTTAAATATAGAGATGGTTTTCACCAGTGGGTATCATGTATTATTGTGAAAAGATTTAGTTATTAAGAATCTTAAATGTCTATATCCTATAATTATATACTATACTTGCTCAGATATATGCAATAAGTATGTGACTACGATTTCGATTCCTATGTGAATGTTAATTAGGTATAGTTTATAGTGATTTTATATCGCGAAGGCATCGGATTCTTAGGCGCAAAACATACAGAATGGACGTCTGACCTGGCGGTGACGTTGGGCTGACGCAGCGCCTCTTCCATGTTTCAATATATTTCGCAAAACGTACTCACGTCACCGACAGGAACCTTCTGCAGGCTTAGAGGCTATCGCACTCCCTACTTTAGACAACGATCTCTATGTACTACCAGATGGAGCGTTCCAAACAATCGCTCAGTTCCACGCAACTCTTTCACATTCACTTTGAAACTTGTGCAGTTACTACTCAGAACATTTAATTATTTACTAAATATTGACATAATTTAACCGTAGCGTCAATATTTAGTAATAATTAAATGTTCTGCGTAGTAACTGCACAAGTTTCCATAATCCCTTGTCTTCACCGCAGGTTAGCTGGAAGAAATTTCTTTAGAAATAAGCTTATCCTTTTGTATAATTTTCTTTTCTTTGTGTTGTTCTTTGTAAATTTGTGTGTACAATAAACTATTAAATAAATAAATAAATAAATAAGTTTCATTGTGAAAGAGTTGTGTCTACTTGCGTGGCACAGAGCGATTGTTTGGAACGCTCCATCTATGACTTTAGGTGTAAAAATAACCTACGCGGCATAGCCCCGATTTCAATCGGTCGGGTGTCACGAATTTCAGTAAAGTACCGCGCCGCTTCATAATCCGAAATGTAGGTACTATTGCTAGGCTAATCGCGTAAGACTGTCAATGTTGCGTGATTTAGCGGTGCAACGTAACATTGTCTTTCTTCCGTGAGCATAGGATTCAATTTGCATTGTAGGTACATTTATGAGAAACTAAACAAGATTTCTTTCTTAGGGAGTTTGACTATTGGATACGTATTATTCACCGATATCTGTGTACTTACTAGATGGAGCGAACTAAACAATCTCTCTGTTCCACACAACTGCGGCTCCGGGAGCCGCAACTCGTTCTAATTCACTTTGACACTTGTGCGATTAGTACGCAGAACATTTAATTATTACTAAATATTTACGCTCGTCTCCTTTTGACTCGTGCGCTTGGCCGCTTGTAAAAGCGAGAGAGAGCTTGGGCAATCGACTTGTCAATTACTTCTTAATAATTTAGTTTACTCGTAGTTGTGCAATATAACTGTAATCTAACATTAACTGATTATGCATTGTTGCTAATACTTATCATAAAAGTATTATACACGAGTCAAGTCACTCACGAATAGCGTAAATATTTAGTAAATAATTAAATGTTCTGCGTAGTAACTGCACAAATGTCAAAGTGAATATAAACGTCTCCCGGAGCCGCAGTTGTGTGGAACAGAGCGATTGTTTGGTTCGCTCCATCTAGTAAGTAGATAGAGATCGTTGTTATTATTTCTTATTCTGTGTGTATTGCGCTTACTTGTAATATACTTAGCATAATTGTTTTTTTTTATTTCGTACTGAGCTGCTATAGTTTTAGAAAGTTATATCCTTGAGTCAAGTATTTATTTATATACCACTAGCTGTTGCCCGCGACTTCGTCCGCATGGACAACTTAACATCACTAATTATTATATATTTCCCGTAGGAATGGGATGTTTTTTCGGGGTAAAACTATCTCCTATGTCCTATTCCAGGACCTAACTTATATATCGCACATGAAATCACAAACCGTCATAACTCAAAAAAGCATGTTTTGAGAAAACACGATTTATACATATAGTAATAAGTCGTGTTTTCTCTAAACATGCTTTTTTGAATTATGACGGTTTATGATTTCATGTGCGATATGTGCCAAGTTTCATCCCGATCCGTCCAGTGGTTGAAGCGTGATTGAGTAACAAACATCCAAACATCCCAATATCCAAACTTTCACATTTATAATATTAGTAGGATGTCCGGTATGAAAGACACCTGCTGTTTTAGGGTCCGCTAGTATCGACGATAACGCGACGAACACCGTAAATATCGCAATAGAATATATACCTAAACAATGTCGCCCATCTCTATGTGACCGGCTGAAATTTTATGAATTTCTGTATTCTGTAAAATTATTGCAAAAAAGACTCGAAAGGGGATCCATCTAATTTACTTTTTTTTTATAAAAAATTTAGAGTTTATGACCTCACTTTACATTATTTGCCATAGTTTCGAAGTTTTAGTCTCGATTTTAATTATGCTTCTTGGTTTTAAAAGCTTGTTAGTTTCTTTATTGTTTAAATAACAAATTTTATTCAAAATGAATCGTGATTCTAATGAATACTTGATGAGACGACACACCAATGACGCATTCCCTGAAATAAAAACTTAAAACTAAATAAAACTAAATTATTAAAAAGAAATATTATGTTTAATTAACTTATTACCTTATGTACTAACCCGGTAGCTCTGCGTAGCTGCACGTCACCATAGGTACTTGATGTCTTAAATAAATAAAATTAAATTTTTATTTTGCAAAGGAGAATGACCAAAATTGTATGGGAGTTTGCCCTTAAACTTTGAACCTTGCGTCTGGATCAAATTGTCGTCAAAATACAGGCAAAATACTAAGGATTATTGTAAAAAGAAAATCGTTAAACTATATAGTGGGAAAATTGAATGATCTTACTTGGAATGAAATCTTCGTTGGCGCACAGTTTTCACAACACCGTGGGTATATGGCCACGATTAATCGTTCCCAATCTTGATGTCATAGTTTGGTGCAACGGTATTTTGCGCTCGACACTACATTAGACTCGTTAAAATAGATTTTTTCACCCAAATACATAATGTAAACAAAAGGAGACAAAACAGCTGTTGACACCATATGGGATATGACGTCACAGTACGAAACCATAGTGCCAATCAATAGTGAGGTTCTACTAAATCGCTTTAACGAATTGAATAATCGATATTTCTGTTACGTAACAATATTTTCATAAATATCTTTTAAGAACGTGTGTATTACTTGAAATCAGTTTAAATACCGAGTTTCCAGTCAGTAAATGAAAAACATAATGGATATATTGTGTGAACCAATTAACCACTGAACCTGGATATGTTACCTATATCCCCTTTGCTACGAACCAGTATATTAGTAAATACGCAATAAAGTGGTGAAAATCTTATGATGGCAAAACGTGCAATGTTTCTTTTCACTTTGTAAGCATAATTTCTTAAATAGTTAGTTTAGTGGTTACATATGTACACAAGTTATAAATTACACGACTGACATGCGTGACAGTACGTACAAAACCATAGTGCAAATCGATAGTGCGGTTCTACTACACCGACTTATTAAATTGATACATCGACGTTTCGGTTCCGTACTAATATTTTCATAAACCTCTTTTAATAACGTGTGTATCACTTTAAATCTGTATAAATACTGTATTTCCAGTCAGTAAATGAAAAACGTGATGAGTGGATTATCGCGCCAGTAACTGAAAGGCAGTATCTACTATGGTTGACAAATATCGATTATAAATATATATCGATTTTAATTCTGCTTTCACTACTCTAGTTGAAAAGATGCCGGTCGGCTGGCGGAAATCAGTCAATGTTTTTATTTTATGTTATTTTTAAACTCCCTATTCTATTAGCTTTAAAAAAAAATGGAGGGGATTCATAATTCAGACCAATATTTTTGGTACATGAATGATAAAGACGCATCTTAGGCCCACTTTTGATCATTCTCCTTTTCTAATATATTTTGCTTGTCGCGCGCAGCGACCCCCCGTCCCGCCACACCGTTGACAGGTGCGCACACGCAACTTTGGCGTTATATTTTCAATCACGATTCAGACTTTTATATTCACCCCACAGTACCTTATTCATTTCTAAGTTGGCACCATCACCTATCCCCTACACTTGAGTAAAATTAACTTTTCTCGTAAAATGTAAAAAAAAATTCTACATAAAATGTCCCATTACCATGTTTTTTTTTAAAATTATTATTAATCTACCGCCATATCCTCTACAAATTCTCAGAACATTGTTATTAACTTACTCTTAACCGTTTCGAGAAACGGAATAGTAAAATTATGGAAATTTTTTTACATAACTATTCAGAATATTTCAGCCGGTTACTTGCAGATGGACGACATTGTATTACTGCTTATACTTGACCACCTCGCGGAATAACTTGGAAACAATGCAGATATGTTGCTTGGGATTGGCTAGTGTGACGTTCTTGCGCTAACTTCACTATTGTATTTCTCTGCTACGAACTGTCAAATTAGTACTGGAAAGTTTCGATTTCCGGCCGCTTGGAGCGCTGGCGTCGCCAATAGCAATATCATAATCTCATAACTTTATCGTTTACGGTTTTGTATTTATTAAATTATTAAAAATGAAATTTACCTGTAACAAAAATTTTTTTTTTTTGTAAAATTAAGTTAAATTAGTATTAATTTTATTGTTTTCACAAAGAAAACTGTGTTAGTTGTCATTGACAGTTATTTAAATCATATTTATACTAGGACTATGTTTTTCTTCAATGTATGTTAACTTATTTCGTTACAATTTCTAAGACGAGCGATATAATAGTATTTTAGGCTCAAAAAAACTCGGCTGAACCGACTTTGATAAAACATGTCTAAGAACCACCGCTAGAAAACTTGCTTTCAAATTAAAAAAAAAACGCATCCAAATCGGTTCACCCGTTTTAGAGCTACGCTGCCACAGACATATAGACAGGCACACACACACACACACACACACATAGCGGCCAAACTTATAACACCCCTCTTTTTGCGTCGGGGGTTAAAAATAACATCTTTTAAAGTTCGAAGTTTGACGAATCGTTTTTACCCCCGTCCTGTGACTTTGTCCATATTCCTATTACACTTGCGCCTATTTTAAATATTTGACGCTAGACCCCAGCGTAACCTTCTGTGATTCTACAATTATAACAACCGGATATATATATTCAATACAACCGGATCGGATATTTAGTACAACCGGAAGTACTGTAGTGGAATAAATGCATCACAATATTATTTTAAATAAATTATTATTATTTAAGCGCCATCTATCAATAGAAAGGTGCTACTAGATAGCGCCTTATGGCGTTGAATGGGGGAACTATATTTGCTTCTGTTCTCGATAGATGTCGTGTAAGTACGTGGTAGAAGCGTTTCATTGATTTTATCTCGTAGTCCATAAAGATTGTGTTACATTTGTTTTCGAGCCATTTTCGACAGGCAATGAATGGAGAGTGCTTTTCTATTCGCAAAATTGGAACGCGAAGCGTGACTGCTATAAATTTCTTCTTTCCTTCGTTCCATTCAACATCATTTTATTTTATTCAGAGCTTTTATTTTTTGGTAAGTAGTGCTATCGTCAATGTGTATTAATCCTCTTTACATATGCACAAAATATGCAAGGCAATTCCCCATAGTCTTCGTAAATAACCAGTAATTCTGTTTGTGATCTTTTTAACACGCTTCTATATTAGCTTGACCTGTAACTTCCTAACATTGTAAGCAAAATCCTACAATCATTTTTCACACACTTCTCATTGTCGTATCGATTTGTACCTTAGCACACTTACGCCATTCTGGTGACAATACAATAATAGGGTTCCATAGAACTGGTAGGAGGTGGTCATAGAAACTCCTTAATATTTTGACCCGTTCGTCATTTTTCAGAGTCCTTTGGTTACATTAGCGTGTTATTTTAGTTTTTTAACTACTAACTATATATATTATGTAAATAGCTATGTCAATATTACTCTGATTTCCAATGTAATGTGTACAATTCGCCGATTTGTGTATTGTAATATATAATTATATTTCTGTATATTGATTTTTTACAGCAGTTGTTTTTTTTCGTATGTAACTTAACGGACAAGTCAATGCTTTTATAACCCAATAGTTAATCTAATGCAAGTTCCTCAAAGTAGCTAGATCGATATGCAGGTATACCGGGGCTTATGTATGTTGACGACCTCCGTGGCGGTAGCTCTTTGACTGCCACGCCGGAGGTTGCGGGTTCGAATCCCGCTAGGGGCAAAGTTCGTATGATGAATATGAATGTTTGTACCCAAGTCTTGGATGTTTATGTATTTATATTTAAGTATGTGTATCCGTTATCTAGTGACCATAGCACAGGCTCTGCCTAGTTTGGGACTGCATAATCGGTGTGAATGTCTAACATATTTATTTAAAATTTATTTTAAAAAATGTTGGACATATGTGTATATCTCAAACAGTGGATTATGAATGATGAACAAGATCTTTTAGCATGTTAGTTTTTAAGGGTTGACCCAGCTGAAGTCAATATTTTCGTAACTTTTGAAAGCAATGATATTCTTAAGCATTTTCCATTAAGCACTATACGCCAATTTTCGTTTTAAATATTAGAGTTGATAATCTAATTATGAGCGCCCTACTTTTAGTTCCTTGTAACATTTCCATTACAATTGCACGGTAATACCGTTATTGACTAAATCAGTTCTCGCTATGTGCTGTGGTTCCAGAAATATTAGGTGGCCATGCCGGAATAAGCCATACTTAAACAATAAAAAAATATATTGGGTTTCTACTTACTTTACTCATTATATATCTGTCGTATGAGACGTCATCTGCGTGGAATTTAAACCCTGTGCGGAGTTAAATAGAATACTTTGTAGGTTCCTACGTCTCAATTTCGAACCTTTTATTCAAGTTTCTAGAGTCAGTGGTTGGAACTGTGTTAATCAATCAGTCAGTGTATTCTATTCATATATACAGGGTTACAGGAAAAGTCGTGCTAGATCCCTTAAGGGTGTGGAGCACCCATCATTTCTGACTTATTTCACTATGAAACACCCTACCCTAAACTTAACCCTTTTCGAGATATTCGACTTTTAATTTTTTTATTGAAAATTGCTGATTTTTAGGCTACTACATTTATTTTTGTTTATTTTGTGTATCTTATTATTATTATTATTGCATTTTTACATGTGTAGTAAGATGCTTTAGGACGTCAATCATTAAAATAGTGCACAAGTTATTTGAATAGACCGTAGTAGACAAGTGAAAGAAAAGAAATAAAAAACATATTAGAAAGTTTATTTTTCTCTAAGGGATATCTAAAAAAAATATTATGGTAATTGTTCGGCAGATGTTTTTTAAAATATCTACGGTTCATCAGCTATCTAACGAGGTATAATAATGTAGGGTTTTATTCAAATGCATTCAAAAAAATTTAGTTTCATAGGCGACAGTGGAGAAGAAAATGTATACTTAGCCCTAAAAAGTAAAATAAAACAATAGGTAAGCATGAAATGCCATTTATTAAAGGTTTTCTCACAACTTTTTCTTTTTCTACAGTTCATGTTCAACATGGCCGCCTCTATTTCTAATACATTGTCGCATCCTTCTACGGAGACCGGTCTTCACTACGCCAGTGGTCAATGTGGTCCTCATTTTATTTGCTGCATCCACAATCCTTTCTCTTAAGTCTTCCACAGACGAAACTGGATTCGGCTCGCTGTACACGAGACTTTTCATGCAGCCCCACACATGAAAATCCATGGGGGTTAGGTCCGGACTTCTTGCTGGCCATGGCAATGGCCCACCTCGTCCAATCCATTTGTTTGGATAATTTGTGTCCAGCCAGTCTCTGACACTTCTCCTGAAATGGGCAGGGCAGCCATCGTGTTGGAACCACATGTCCCTGATCAGGTTGAGTGGCAGATCATCCAGCAAATCACTCAAGTCTGCTCTCAGGAAATTTTCGTAGCTTTCCCCGTTTAGATTATCCGGGAGAAAGTAAGGTCCAATCAAATGATTGGAGATAATGCCCATCCACACATTCACGCTGAATCTTCGTTGGGACCCCTTCACTCTTTTCTTATTGGGATTCCTTAGTTCTTTTAGGGCCCAGTAATGGGCGTTGTGATGTTAGTTATGCCATCTTTATCAAATTTGGACTTGAAAGTCCAATCTTCTCGCGGGGTCCCCTTTTTCAATAACGTGTACTGGCGTGTAATGGTACGGGTATAGGCCAGCAGTATGCACTGTAAACCACACTCTCCATTGCGAAAGCCCCAGATCACGGGCAACAATATTAGTGGAAGTAGTCGGATCCGCTCGAAAGCGTTGCACTATCTCATTGTCCTGTTCTTCGTCGTCAATTCGTGGTCTTCCCATGTCTGTACTTCGTCTCAAAACAGAGCCAGTTTCTCGAAGTCTTCGATAAACTCTGTCAAAAACGGCCACATCCGGCACTCGACGACCGGGGTAGCGAGTTATGTATTACTTTTTTCCACGAAATGTAATACAAACCCTAGATTGTTACACCTCGTTAGATAGCTGATGAAACGTAGATATTTTAAAAAACATCTGCCGAACAATTACCATAACATTTTTTTTAGATATCCCTTAGAGAAAAATAAACTTTCTAATATGTTTTTTATTTCTTTTCTTTCACTTGTCTACTACAGTCTATTCAATTAACTTGTGCACTATTTTAATGATTGACGTCCTAAAGCATCTTACTACACATGTAAAAATGCAATAATAATAATAATAAGATACACAAAATAAACAAAAATAAATGTAGTAGCCTAAAAATCAGCAATTTTCAATAAAAAAATTAAAAGTCGAATATCTCGAAAAGGGTTAAGTTTAGGGTAGGGTGTTTCATAGTGAAATAAGTCAGAAATGATGGGTGCTCCACACCCTTAAGGGATCTAGCACGACTTTTCCTGTAACCCTGTATATGTATATATATCGAGTGATAACACAGATTTGTCGTAAGCAAAACTTTTTTTTTGGACAAGATGATACTAAAATTATAAATGTATTGGTATTTATAGTTTATTAGTTTATGCTTATTGTATTATATGTTCTATGATTAATTAATATATAGTAGGTACACGCGACTACTGCCTCTCCATAATCCCTTGTTTTCACCGCAGGTTAGCTGGAAGAAATTTCTTTAGAAATAAGCTTATCCTTTTGAATAATTTTCTTTTCTTTGTGTTGTTCTTTGTATATTTGTGTGTACAATAAACTATTATATAAATAAATAAATAAAATGTTGCTTACGACGCTACGATAGAGTTGGCGGTTACAGCTCCTGTAGTACGTAAGTACATCTATAAATTTAGAACTTGGCGATAATATTAAGGAAAAATAAATTGAATGAATACGCACAATTGTATCTATGTATTTAAAATTTAATTTTTCATTACTTATATACAAATTACAACATTCACTATTATAGTAGATATTAGTTCGTCCTATATTTACATATTGTTTATGTAATAGTACACTTTAGAAGCGTAATTTCATTTAATAAATTACAATCAGGAAACTTTTGGAATAGTGAGTACCGTAATATCCAACAACGTTAATTTTAACGGGGATAGAGCCAACCAGAACCTCTTTCGGCTGATTTCAGTGGCGAGTTGATGTCGGACAAGATTGATAGTCTTTGAACATTGGTTGCAGATAATCTTTTAAACACGCAATTCAAGTGTTGTGGCTGCCACACAAAAGGTACAATTCGTACCCTTGGCAGAAGACAATCGTATCTTCCATATATTTAGTATGAAAGATACGACTTTCTTCTATGGACCAAGGGTATGAACTGGAAGTTTTTTTAGTCAATCACTTTGATCCGATTACTGTCAAGTTAGGGTCAGCGCGACCTGGTGGAGGCGAATTTGTCGCTGACAATTAATAATCGTCTTTAAACGTGTTGGAATAAATTTCAAAAGCTTCAGTGCGAGCATACGATTGAAACTATACTCCTACATGTATTTTGAACTTTTGAACTAAAGACGTTTATTTATTAGGTGTTCAATGACTCTATCTATATATCTGCTCCTATTAAGTCTCAAACCAGCCGTTGTCAGTTCACAAACTAACATTAATACATTAATATACACCGGTATAGAAAAATGGAATAGTACACTAGAAAAGTAGAGTTTACCGATAATTAATGTTAAAATACTAATATTTATCGGCTTCCATCCGTTCTCGATCCCCGTTTTACATTACAGCGCAAGAAATTGTACTTCCTATTTTATTATTTTAAATCTAAAACTCGATAAAGATTCCCAAAGGAAAGCAACAAGAACAATTAAAATCGTGGAAAACTTAAAAAATAACAAAATAAATAGTCTTTTTATATAAAAAAAAAGATTTTCACAGATTGCACGTTCTCGTGGCTTCAAAGAATTTTTTTACATCATCCATCGTGATCGCGCATAAATTAAGATTGGCAGTTCGTATCCGCTCGTTTGCCGGATGCAAGTGTTTATCTCGATTGTAAAACGAGTCTAACATAAAAACTGGTGTTTAAAACTGTCGATAATATAAGTAAGACCTTATCACCAGGATCGGGATTAGGTGGTGTCATTTATGTACTTGCGACGTAATGTTTATGTCAATATGGATATTACGGGACTTTTCCGTGATTTATTTAAAAATTTGTTCATCATTTGTTTGGCATTCATTTATCATACAGTAATATAAATATGGGCATTCCACATAGCTCATTTAATAAACTATAATTCTTCTGCCAGTAAAATAAAAAACAAATAATATTAAATTATCTTTTCTTAATTGGATAATATACCTACTTTTTAATTACCTATAACTACTAAGAGTTTCGGGATTTTAATTGACACAGTTAAATAAATGACGTTAAAAGAAATGTTGATATTAATTTTCCGTACCATATTTTTGTCGCAAGTGCATAAATTACTAATTCCGATCCCTGCTTATCACTAAAACAGATGCTAATTTGGACGAAGTCATTGTACCATCGTCTCTAGTTCGTCTTTTGCAATCCGTACTAAGTAGATATGCTTGCTATTAATCATAGATTGCTGCTAATTTAAAAGAACTACTAAATGTGCAACTTAGTTATACAGCAAGATACGATGAACAAGAATTTTTTTCTGTATATCACACTAAAGTGTCCGTTTGTACTGAATACAGTGATAATTATATATTTTTTTCGAATATCCCATGGAACAAAGACGTAATTGCAATAAAATCTTGCTTGAATATTGTGCTCTAATGTTAGTTGAAAATTGTGCTCTTACAATTAACAATAAAGCACACTTTTCGAACGAACGTAGAGATCAAGTTTCAACTGAAATTTAATTGAAGTTACGTCATTATTCTATGGATGTGCGATATCTCTATGTGATTTTATTAACAATTTAAAACTAATATAAAATAATTGAATTCTTTTAAAAAATATATGAAGCCAGAAGAATATGCATCTATCGATATATTAATTACTTCTAACACAGACGTGAGACGGTTAAACGGAGAGAGACAACATATACATAAGTATGTCATGCGATGCTATATCTTACGAAGTGAGAGATCCGAATTGTTGTCCGCCCTCCCTCTAATCAGAGTTGCTACCAAGTCGATAATTTGTACCATTACAGTCATATCGCTTAGTATGTCGTTAAGAAGATCAGTTAATTATACCTATTAATAATATATTTAAGTGTCAGAATCATCTTGTACGCGATGCAGAGCAGCATTTTTTATGATATAAAGAAATAATAGAGATGAAATACGCCAGTAGTAAATTTTTTAAATTTTTCCTGAAATTATTTCGCTATAATTTTTGATAAATATTACCACTCAAAGTATCCAATCATTTATACTACATTTAACGTTTAGTTAAATAATGCGCACCAACTTTCTGATGCTAAAAATAGCACTTTGAAAGTTGGAGCACAATATTTAAACGTCAAATCTCGCCAAATAAATTGTCGAAAATTTTAAAACTCTTTTGTTTTTTTTGGCTGGCGCCCTCTAGTGGTATTTAACCCGTGACTTTAGCTACCACCCTTATAACGTCGTCTTGTTCAACCGTATTTTTGCCAAATTGCTATACAATGACAGTTATTTTTATTTTAGTATTCTATATCAAATGCCGCTTCAAAGAAGGTAAGTGCAAAAACTGACTGAGATATGACTATAAGCTACAAGTTTTCGACTTGCTATATTAACATATTTTTAATATTAAGGGAGCTAACACAGGTTGAATTTGAAATACTTTTCGTAGAAAATTGTTTTGCGCTTACTGAGGTCAAATAGCCACCGATACATGTCGCTGATAAGCTTTTTTCACTAAAATAAATACAAAATTTCTTTGAACTTGAGTGTTTTTCACTAATCAGATCTTGAAACGTAATTTTAACCACGAAAATTATCGTATAATTACTTCATCGAGGTCAGTTATTCCCGTAACTTTATTGTTGAGCGTGACTTAGTAGCTATATCAGATGTATCGGCCTATAGTTATCGTTTACAGTTATTTTTAAAACTTTATTATTTCTAACATGAAATCCTGCGTACATATGTTAAAACTGCTAGAGACATGCAAGAAATATTTCTGCTTCTACAAACAAACACTTATAAATATACAAAGGTGGATAGACAACCCGAAATATTTACAGCATTCGTTACCCACGTAAATAGCCATTTCAATGTTGAGTTCAACCATTTCAATTCCAAATCCAACCTGCATTGAGCTGCACATAAATTAAATGCATCGTACCATCACTTATCTTTCCTAACTACGATTTAATTTAATATAATACACAGTCCAAGTGACATCACTTGTGTGGAGTGGAACTAGGCGCGGCCACCGACCGTGCTTGTCATTATGTATATCACAACTAAATTAATATAAATTATGCTCTACATTTTTTCCCTCACTGTACCCGGTTACGCATCTTATAAATGTAGGGATATGGTAGTTTTGTGAGCATCTACATTTTGGTTTATTATTTATTACTTATTTATAAATAACATTAGAGTTTACACGAACTGTGGTGAGAGTTTAGACTGTAGGCGAAAACTATGCAGTCCTGTAGGGCCGATTTCAAATTGGAAAAGAAGTAATTTTTGCTAAATATTTCTTTTCTTTGATTTGTCGAGGTCAAATTTTGAATTGGTCTTTGCGTCTTCCTAATAATAATATTTAGCAAAAACCACATATGTAGGCACAACCCCTACATAACGATAAGACTGGTTTTACCTACACCCTGTAACCTGTACAATACTAAAAATAACATCATACTGTAATGCAAACATTCAGATAGGGAGTAGATGCTCAACAAATGTGAGTTTTTTTCTTTATTAAGTAGGCAGAATTATAACAATTCCGTAATTAAGTTTCAGTAATTAAACATATAGACATTGTGAACTTGTCCGTTTGAGTATACGTTATTACTAGACATCAACAGATATAGTACAAGTTTTTTTGCCACGAATTAATCTTTGAAATACATTGCTGTTTTTGATATAAAACTCCGAATTGGTTTCCATAGAAAAGCGATAATGTACAGCGACCTCACGTGACAGTTTATAGATGAAATGACATAATATACAGAACAAGTTCACAACCTACATTAAGGCTGTACTCACAGCGAGAAGACAGAGCTTCGACTACTTCGTTACAAATCCATGGAACCACAGAACATTGAAAGAGGCTAGAAAGGACATTTGTAACGAGACCGTGGTTGCCACTACATTCATAAACGCCTGCGTCGTGTTTCAGTATAAACTATGATTCATAGTTGTATGGCGCGCGTCACCCACCTACATAGCCTTTCTAACTTTTTGTATGTTCTGTGTCCAAACCTGTCAAGAGACATGACATAGTCCGCTCGCTATGAATACATCCTCAGTCCACAAGTGGACAGCCGCAGCAAGCAACGACACGGGGTCTAGCATCATCGGACGGATCATTCGTTCTCATTCCCCAGTGCGGGGACTGCGGGGAGGAGTGGAGTTATCGAAAAAATACTAAGAGAAAAATATTCTGTAGACCTATTCCGTAAGCACTGCCAATATCCATTAAACTATTACTGGGTCATTTGATATATACGGATAAGCTTTGGCGTGTATCTACGATAGATGCCAAACGCTTATGTCACATGACTTGTCAGAGAGAACAAAACGGAAATGCTTAGGAATAGGCCCACTGGTCGTTTTAAAGAACGTGCTTATCAATTGAGCTTCAGTACTGCTGCAATTTTTCTACATGTTTTTTTTTACTAAAGAATATTTGAACAATGCAAAATGAATCTACGAACGAACCCACCAATATACAATGTCCTAGAATTACTTGGCGTTTCAGCTGCAAGACGGAACGTCGAATCATAGAATACATAATATCATATTTCTAATCACAGTACTGGTTTAAGCAACGATCTCTATGTACTAGGTACTAGATGGAGCGTTCCAAACAATCGCTCTGTTCCACGCAAGTAGCCACAACTCTTTCACATTCACAATGAAACTTGTGCAGTTACTACGCAGAACATTTAATTATTACTAAATATTGACGCTACGGTTAAATAATGTCAATATTTAGTAAATAATTAAATGTTCTGAGTAGTAACTGCACAAGTTTCATTGTGAATGTGAAAGAGTTGTGGTTACTTGCGTGAAACAGTATGTAGATATATTATTACATGCAGTAGCCTGGCTAACAAACTAGGATTCCCTGTTCTATGGGCAGTCATACAAGCTCGCAATACTAGACGAGCTTATTTACGATCAGTCAGGAGACTACTGCCTGGCGTGCGACGCCTCCGAAATGCAAAATAATTTTCCAAATGACTAGACATAAAAATATTGACAGACAAGACATAATTAATGTGTCAATAAGATTATTTTTATATTTACATATAAAGAACTTTGCACATTTCCTAAGGAAGGTTTTTTCTTAGAAATCATTGCCTGCTTTAAATAGTAGTTCAATGTCGGTAACTCGGTACTAAAGGTTATTGACAATAGAATGTCATGCGTGCTGAAATATTGCGATATCCTTCACTTTTACGAATATATACGATTTTGCCCGACACCCCAAGTAATTCTCCAGCACTGTGCCTAATGGTGAATTGTCAGATTTTATTTTAGATCAAATTAAGCTGTACACACAAATCCTTCGTAAAACACAAGCAGATGACATCTCTGGTACTGCAATACTTGGAACCAATTCTATGCTTTGCTCTAAGAATGCACGTAGGAAAAACTTATAGCAGACTTACTATAAGTAGAGATGAAACGATACGATAATCGTTATTGTTAATCTTTATATTTTACGATAATCGTGATCGTAAAAATATAACGATTCATTACGATACTGTACATAAAAAAGAAAATAAATCGCATATTTGATTTTGGGTAGCATCTAACGAAAATCAATACGACCTTCTTGCGTAAAATAAATTAATCGGCGTTATGTGGCATTACGGCTTCAATAAAACTCGGCCTCAGGCCTAATTTATACAAGAAAAAAATATAAGCTTCATTGTACAGAATTGTTTTCTTATTTTTGAAGTTGTTGCAAGTTTAGTATGAGCAATAAAAATTTGAATATCAGTGGTCGATTCGGCCCGAAATATGTTTAGCTTGATTACCGTTCCGTCGTTATTATATATAAAGTTTTTAAAACTTCAGTAACCATTTATTAGTGTTTCACAGGAGTAAAACTATACCTTTGTAAAAAGTGAATTAAGCCACATGAGCATCGTAATGCATTCGTATTGGTATTCGTTATCGTATACGCATTAATTCGCATTTCTATTGGTATCGTAATACACGTATCGTTACATCCCTTTAAGCAAAGGACTTGGACGTACAGCAATTTAAAAAAAAAACACTGAGAGAATTGTATTTTGCAAAAGGCAAAATTATCGTCAAGACAATAAATTAGATCAGCATTCATAATAAATTGTAAGCTCTACAATGGAACAGTTTATCAGGACGCTGATCGTGTCCCTGAATTATATATTTTGTTACCCCCACTGGTTCATTGTGGGAATCTAGTAATACATCATCCAAGAAATTTCAGTTAGTACATGACTTTATATCAGTTTTGGACGACTACACCTCATACCATGAAGGAAAATAATTTTTCGCACCTCATAAGTCACCTCAAAGTTCTTTCCTTCATGATTGACACTAATTAGTTATTAAATTAGATAACAGATGATTTTAAAATGTGCATCTGTTATCTAATTTAATAACCAATTAATATCAATCATGAAGGAAATAACTTTGAGGTGACTTATGAGGTGCGAAAAATTATTTTGCTTCATGGTATGAGGTATACTAGTTATTTAAGAGGTATATCTGATAAACTGTTTAGAATTCCTATTAAATCGACGAGTACATTTCTCTCAATGTACACTTGTATTTCTAATAGTTCTCCTCCCCCCGCAGCTGCATTCTCCTCCCCCCTACCCTCCCCCTGCCGGTCGCGCTCACTGCGGGTGCGCGGGCGCCGGCGGCGCGTGCGGCCCGCGCGGGGCCCGCGGTCAGTCGCCCGTCGCAGTTACCGTCGTCCAGTTCCACGGGCTCGCGTAGCTTTTCTGGCTGGAAAGATGGAGAAAACGTATGTTAGATTGTGAAGAAGGCATTGTGCACAACAATATTATACATTTTGATATAAGGCACTCGACGCAGACTAGGTGGACTGTATTTGGGTCTCTTGTAATTACTGGGTTTCAAGACAAAAAAAACCAGAGATTTAAAATTTTACCAAATAAATAAAATGTAAACTGCGTGTCTGCATATTGAAAATTGAAAGCATGTGTTGGTTGGTATAAGCAAAAGTAATAGATATTTAGACCATGTTTAGAATTTTTTACGCATTACGTAAAAACTACTGGACCAATTCTGATGGAGTTTTCAGAAAACCGTAGGGATCAATTTGAAGTAACATTTAGTTTATCGAAATAATCATCGCAATCGATTTGCTCAATCAAAAGCTAGGTATACTTGATGTGCTTTTACCCCAAAGGCCAAATCACCACATTTCTCAATCGTTAAAAATACTTCACAGCCGGTCCTTAAATTTAATAATCATAATTAAAATAAGGAACGTAAAGTCACGCCGTTAATTATTATAACGAAAGAACCGGCCAATCAGCTGCTCTGGCGCGTATTCCAATTTCAAATTACTTAAGTATATGTGCAGCAACGGAAATTGTTACGCTTTTAGCGATTTTAATTGTTGTAACAGTACGTGAGCGGAGAAAATGGAGTAGAGTTCGTTTTAACTACGCTTGAGCGGATTTAAAATTGATTTTGAGATTGAATTAAATATTTCATTATTTCATTATTATTGAAATATTACCTATTTTTATGATTTATCAGTAGTACATCATATTCATATTCATTTATGGTTTCATGTAGTTTATAACAATACACAGGTACTAACGTGAACTCTGTAAATGCGCTACAATATATGTATAATTATCAATTAAAAATATAAAATTAAATTATACAATAGAAATTGACTTTTTAAAATATTTACAATGTCAGCATATTAATGAATTAAAATGTCAATAAAAAACTTATAAATATTTAAGACTAGCTGTTGCCCGCGACTTCGTCCGCGTGGACAACTTAACATTACACTTATGTATTACGTGTATTACTAAATCCTAAAAGAAATCTATTAATCTGGTTATGCATTAAAAATATACAAACATACTATCCAATTGAAACCCTCCTTTTTTGAAGTCGGGTAAAAATTAGCGTTCCGGCGGCGGTTTCGCCCGTTGGACCACAGTTTTTTAGGTTTCCGTAGCCAAATGGCATAAACGGAACCCTTATGGATTCGTAATGTCTGTCTGTCTGTCCGTCCGTATGTCACAGCCACTTTATTCCGAAACTATAAGAACTTACTATTGAAACTTGGTAAGTGGATGTATTCTGTGAACCGCATTAAGATTTTCACACAAAAATAGAAAAAAAAACATTAAATTTTGGGGGTTCCCCATACTTATAACTGAAACTCAAATTTTTTTTTTATCAAACCCATACGTGTGGATAGGTCTTCAAAAATGATATTGAGGTTTCTAATATCATTTTTTTCTAAACTGAATAGTTTGCGCGAGAGACACTTCCAAAGTGGTAAAATGTGTCCCCCCCCCCCCCCCTCTGTAAGAGAATGATAAAACTAAAAAAAATATATGATGTACATTGCCATGCAAACTTCCACCGAAAATTGGTTTGAAAGAGATCTAGTAAGTAGTTTTTTTTAATACGTCATAAATCGTAAACCACAATACTATTATTAAAACATCGATCAAAGTTACAACGAAATACAATAACTTTTATATTATGTTACTTGCTGCTACGGAACCCTTCATGGGCGAGTCCGACTCGCACTTGGCCGCTTTTTTTTTAAATAAAGTTGACATTTACATTTATCATGAATTAAAAGATTATCATATAATCAATAATTTAATTATATGATAATGTTTTAATTTTAATATTGTGCGAATTAGGTGATATTTCCTTCCCCCCCCCCCCTCCAATTTGTCCTTTCCATACCCTTTCTTTCTTTCCTTCTCCATCCCCTTCCCACAACGTTGAAAACCCTTTCCCCCACCCCTTCCCTCTCCCTGCTCCTACCTCTCCCCCTTCCCTTAACCCACCCCTTCCTACACCCTTTATTTACCACTGCCCCCTCATCTTTCCTCTCTTACCCTAATCCCTCTATTCTTTTCCATCCGACTTCCTTCCCCTCCTATTCCCTTCCTATGTTGCATATCCAATTAACTGTACAACAAAATGTCTGTCAAACTGCTGGACATGCCTTCCCCAATGAATGCCACAACGCCCTACAGATCCAGCCGCTTCCGGCCACCATCTTCAGGTCGTCCATACACCTGGCGGCAGGGCGTCCCACCCTGCGCGTGGGACGTCGCGTCCCACTCTAGAACCCGTCTGCCCCAACGGCCGTTCGGTACTACGACAGATGTGACCTGCCATTTCAGCTTACTAATTCTTTCGGCTATGTCGGTCACCTTCGTTATTCATAGGATCTCCTCATTACGAATCATATCCCTCATAGAGACCCCGAGCATTGCCCTCTCTATAGCTCGCAGAGCCACTTGAATCTTGTGGATCAGGCCCACCATCAGTGTCCACGTCTCCGCGCTGTAATAATGACAGGCAGGACCCACTGATTAAAGATTTTTGTCTTTAAACATTGTGGAATAGGTGATGTAAAGACTTGACGCAGTTTTCCGAATACTGCCCACCCTAACTGGATTCTTCTGTCAGCTTTTGAAATTGATCCTATCCAACTATATTGTCTGTCCTAGGCAGACGTACTCCTGAACAGCTTCGATATTGACATTGTCGACGATCACCGATCTAATACAGGGCCACTAATTATCGAATAGCGAACTTTTTGTATCGAGACTTGTGGAAATACCTGAAATACATCAGCTAAAATAAATCTATAAATGAGCTTTAAAACATCTCTGTCACTTTCTGTCAAGCTCTTCCTTAGACCAGTAATGTTGAACTACACTTTCATACAAATGATATGAAATGAGAGGTCAACTTGTAAATCAGCATCCTGACATTTTATTGAGATATGACTTATACCAGTATGAGGCCCGAACTCAAAGCTATTAAACAGTGAAAACGCCGTCAAATTCTGTTCAGCAGTTTCCAAGATTAGCCCGTACATACATACATACATACAGACAGATAAGAAATTTTTTAATTATATTTTTGGACTCTACTGGTCTTCAGTAACGTCCGGGCAGTGAAATTTTTTTTTTAACTTCAATGTACAGATTCGCTTTTCTTTTGTTTTTTCTACTCTTTTATTATATGTATAGATAAAAATGTCAGAAAATCTAGTAAAATAAAAACATCAATTTAAATATTATCCCTATCATTAAA
Organism: Esperia sulphurella; assembly: GCA_947086405.1. NCBI lineage: Eukaryota > Metazoa > Arthropoda > Insecta > Lepidoptera > Oecophoridae > Esperia > Esperia sulphurella. The sequence continues at coordinate 1,866,458 of OX352270.1, read as the reverse complement.
AAAAATCATATGTAGGTACCTTGTACCAAATAAAGTCCGGGCCACAATAGCCACCCATGAAACGGCCCAACTTGACAAGGCTGTCAATGTCTATAAAAAATAAATAACATACTGTTCAATTGAGAACCTTCTCCTTTTTTGAAGTCGGTTAATAACACACCCCCGGTTCGCAGAAGCGCAGACGCTTGCAGTCTGACGCTATGTACGCGGTACGTATAGATTTTATAATACAGGATGGCATGCCTCGCTATTTTTCGCAAGGGCTGAAAGTAAGAAATCATTTATTTACTCTTAAATTGGTACAATTGCCAGATGTTGAAATTAGCCTGAAGCCGGCCCCTGTCACTGGTAGGTATGTCGACATATTTTCGGGTTAGCGCGCTGTATGAGTTAGTCCACAAACGCTAAGTCGAGCGCTTGAGACACATATTCGCGCGATGCCGGCACATCAATCGCCGCTACGCTCTGCCCACATATCGCGCGCTGTACGGAGTAATAACAAACGCTAAGTCGAGCGCTTGAGACACATATTCGCGCGATGCCGGCACATCAATCGCCGCTACGCTCTGCCCACATATCGCGCGCTGTACGGAGTAATAACAAACGCTAAGTCGAGCGCTTGAGACACATATTCGCGCGATGCCGGCACATCAATCGCCGCTACGCTCTGCCCACATATCGCGCGCTGTACGGAGTAATAACAAACGCTAAGTCGAGCGCTTGAGACACATTTTCGCGCGATGCCGGCACATCAATCGCCGCTACGCTCTGCCCACATATCGCGCGCTGTACGGAGTAATAACAAACGCTAAGTCGAGCGCTTGAGACACATATTCGCGCGATGCCGGCACATCAATCGCCGCTACGCTCTGCCCACATATCGTGCGCTGTACGGAGTAATAACAAACGCTAAGTCGAGCGCTTGAGACACATATTCGCGCGATGCCGGCACATCAATCGCCGCTACGCTCTGCCCACATATCGCGCGCTGTACGGAGTAATAACAAACGCTAAGTCGAGCGCTTGAGACACATATTCGCGCGATGCCGGCACATCAATCGCCGCTACGCTCTGCCCACATATCGCGCGCTGTACGGAGTAATAACAAACGCTAAGTCGAGCGCTTGAGACACATATTCGCGCGATGCCGGCACATCAATCGCCGCTACGCTCTGCCCACATATCGCGCGCTGTACGGAGTAATAACAAACGCTAAGTCGAGCGCTTGAGACACATATTCGCGCGATGCCGGCACATCAATCGCCGCTACGCTCTGCCCACATATCGCGCGCTGTACGGAGTAATAACAAACGCTAAGTGGAGCGCCTTAGAAATGTTTTTGCGTGTATTGTCTGACAGTGGGAGGGACTAGATGATGAAAAGCGTAGGTATTTTCGTTTTACCAGAAAGTGGTGTATCAGTTACGAACGTAACCATCGACTCATCTCTGCCTAAAGTAACTCCAGTTCAGCCATTACCGATATAATTATAAATATCGCAGACGTTCACACCAATTATCCAGTCCCAAATTAGGCAGAGCCTGTGCTATGGTTACTAGATAACGGATAAACATACTTAAATAAATATATAAACATCCAAGACTTGGGTACAAACATTCATATTCATCATACGAACATTTGCCCCTAGCAGGTTTCGAACCCGCAACCTCTGGCGTGGCAGTCCGAGAGCTACCCGTTCCGCCACGGAGGTCGTCAAATAGCATGCAAATTTATCGTGAGCGAGGGAAACGGGGAGAACCTATCCGAACGTCAGTACGCATGTGTGGACACATTGATGATAAATGCGTAATGATAGCACTGACACAGTAACAGTACAACGCATGCAATGTAATGTAAGCACTTGGAATAGGAGTGGGGCGCGCCGTCCTGAACTGAACGGTCTGTACGCAACGCACCGTGCGTGTGCAATGTGCAACACACGCGAACTTGACCTCATTGTCGCTTATGAATTATTTACTGAATTGATTACACGCACGCAAGCGCATCGCATTGAATAGCCGTATGCGTTTGGGTGCGGTACCAGAGCGAACGACGTGGAATCGCTGATGGCTTGGATTGTCATCAGAATTGTCATAAACCTCCCCAATAGGATGCCACTTTTGGTGGAACTTAGGGGCATTTGCTATATAACTACGCTTGGCAGGCGGATTTGGTGATCGCAGTAATGATCTAATGTACACAGGAAAACGCTGGTGCCCGTCCCTGGTGCAATCCCTTAGTCGCCTTGATGACACCCACAGGAAGATGGGGCCAAATAAATAAATATAGGTATATAAATAAATAAATTCTATAAAAATATTTTATACAATATATTTTTTCTAAAACCTGTTCCAATAGATATAAGATAAACGCACTGTCTGACTGCCTGATTATAACTTCGTCTCGTCCATCAGCAACCAAAATAGGAAATGAAAATACCTGAGTGATATTTTATACGTTTAAGTCTTTTAAAGACCATACTATGAAAACTAAAGAACGAATGCCGTGTCCAGATCACGATGGAAATGGTTAAATTCCATGAAGTATTAATTTTCATGGCCATTCAAGTTCGCCATGGAAATTAACAACATCTGACGATTCAGAGAAATACCTTATCCCGAGAATATTATAAAATAAAACAAGCCAAGCCCATCATCATGTTATCTTTGTCTCCACTGCAGGAGCACAACCCTCTCTCATTTGCCGAAGACAGACGGAGGATTTGGCCTACACTCCCCGCGCTGGCCAGACGGGTTGGGGAGGCCTGATTGACGTTTTATAATGTATTCCCTTAGTCGCCTTGTACGATATCCACGGGAAGAGTTGGAGTGGTCCTATTCTACTCTATTGGAAACCACACGGCATGCCATGTAATGTAAGCGCCAAGCCAAACCCATACAGTACAATAATTAGCTTCTCGCCGTAACTAGCACCACACCTTTAGACAGCTACTCGAAAACATGTCATTAAAACATATATTATGCTGGTATTTTCAGACGATTTATAAAGTAGAAATCATTGTTTTATTTAATAGCAGTAGATTCCCGATGCATAGTCGGTAAGAGTTACATCCAGGGGTTCCATTTTCTATCCTAGTTTAGACGTCAGGAGAACATTAAATTTTGAGATACTAATAAAATAGTTTAGGAAAGTTGCTAATGCGCGAGATAGGATTTTACAACAGAGAATTAAAAAATATATTTTTACCCAATCATTCATTCATACATTTATCAGGTTATTTTTGTCTCCACTGCAGGAGCACAACCCTCTCTCATCTGCCGGAGACAGACGGAGGATTTGGCCTACACTCCCCGCGCTAGCCAGACGGGTTGGGGAGGCCTGATTGATGTTTTATAATGTATTCCCTTAGTCGCCTTGTACGACATCCACGGGAAGAGTTGGAGTGGTCCTATTCTACTCTACCGGAGACCACACGGCATAGTCATTTATAATAGTATAACAAATGTTTAAATATTCTTAAATGTTATATACGAGTTAGTATGGCAAAGCGAGGCCCTCTGCACAGATATTTTTGTATCTATAAGAGGGCCTCAATGAACCGCTAAAACCTCTATCATGTTTTTGAAAATAAATATTTTGTATTTGTAAATAATAGTTTTCTTGTTATTTTGTATTTTATTTCAGGAAAACTAAAAATAAATACACATTCAGGCTAAATAGCTTTGTGGTTCCCGGCTTAGAATAGGGCCACTCCCATTTTCCCGTGGGTGTCGTCAAGGTGACTAAGGGATTGCACCAGGGACGGGCAGCAGCGATCACCTGTGTACATAAAATCATTACTGCGATGACGAAGTGTGGTTATGGCAAAAATGGACAGCCCACCAAAAGTGGCATTCTATTGGGGAGGCTTGTGTTCAGCAGTGGACGTATTTCGGCTGATGATGACAGAAATAAAGTACAGAAAAGTACTTAGTTTATTAGTACTTACGTAATTTAATAAGGAAGCACTCTTAATGTAATTAACACATTCGCAAGACTTGACTATACATTTATATTAATAAAAAGAATCCTAGGTTTGTGCAAGGTGTTTAACACTAGGCATACCTAACTTACAAAGTAATTTTACTTCACACGTTGTGTAAGCGCGCTGTGTGGTAAATTAGGGATGCAACCGATACGATATCGGCGATAGCTTTATTTTCCCTAGGTATCGTAATCGCCAGATACGTCGACATGTTTTAATTTATTCAACTGTATCTGATTTTAGTTTAAGAAGTTCATAATGCTCACGCCTTGGGACAGGCAGAAACGATGTATCGCCACTTTGCGCAATCCAATGTCGCAAAGCGACTTTCCTTCGCCCGCTTTTCGCTCCGTGATACCCCTTGATGTGTTACGAAAAACATAGCCACCTTGGTGTTTATGAAGTATGATACTTATATATTTTGTTGTTTCTAGGTGAATTATAATATTAACTCACTTTATTACAAGTTCTTTGTTTGTGCATTTAAACAAATACATTTAAATAAATAGGTCAACTATGCCTGTTTGGAAATGAAGACCAACGTAAAGAGTTGCTTCTCTATTCAGATTTTGAGACAATAGATACGACTTTTATATTTATAACTCTACTTCATACACATATTTACAATGCCTGTATTTTAGCGAGTAATTTGGATTTCGTACTGCTTATTACAGAAGACGATAATTCGAAGGATTAGTAGTGAAATTATATTAAAATTACAACATATCCAAAAAATAGTGACTCACATACTTTCTGTATGTCTTCAAATCGTATCACCAATTTATTAATGCGATAATCAGTATTGTATTAGCAGAATCGCGTATCGTTGCACCCCTAGAGGTAATGTAACAAAGTTGACTATACATCTATCTGTAACCTAGCGCTTAACCCCGAAACGTCAAACAACAATGAAATATCGACATTTAGCGAACGTAACCACTCGATGTCGCACCTCTCTATTTCTGTTTAAATATGCGAATTCGTTTTATATCAATTTGTATATCTATGTGTTATAATATGATTTGAAATACCTACCTACTCTATTAACCTTGCTTTTGGGAGATAGGGTTTCAACAGACTAGAGTTTGTATTAAATATCAATAGGTTTTCATCGGCTGAAATAGTACACTGATGAACATAAGCCTCCCAAATAGAAAGGCACTTTTGGTTGGCTGTCCATTGGGGGATTTGCCGTAATCAACACGCTTGGCAATAGCATTGCTGAACACAGTAATAACTTAATATACACAGGAGAACGCTGCCCGTCTCCGTCCCTGGTGCAACCCCTTGGTCGCCTTGACGACGACCATGGAAAGATTGGGGGTAGCCCTAAGCAGGAAATTACACGACAGAATAATATTGAACCACATCCTACTAATATTATAAACGCGAAAGTTTGTAAGTATGGATGGATGTTTGTTACTCTTTCACGTAAAAACTACTGAATGGATTTTAATGAAACTTTACAATAATATAGCTTATACATCAGAATAACACATAGGCTACAATTTATAAAGATATTGTGTGAATTGTCCAAAATATCAAGTAGGAAAAAATCTACCATCTGCGAGCTATTCTGGCATGCGCTGCCAAAACCGCTAGAGTTACACATATGTAAAGTATGATGGAAATGTTTACCTTAAATAGTCCTACAAAAAAGCTACTCGAAATACTAATCTTGCGCAGACGAAGTCGCGGGCACCAGCATACTTATTTGATTTATCTCAAACAAGGATTTCCTATATGTACCTGTTCACTTAACATTTCTGTCTAATATTTGCGCATTATATTATATACTAACGATACACAAAAATTATTAGGTACCTATTTATAATCCGATATGTCATTTTTGACGAGAATCTTATGTACCTCAAAAGTTGCGTCGAAAAATGTGTACTTCGAGAGCTTAGTACATTGTTACCCTAGGGGTGAAAGTAACTTATTTATTCTCGAGACGGGGTTTGGCGCCCGAGTAGTTCGTGGGACTATTTAAGTCTTTAACCCGAGGTAAACACTGTGCTTTTCATTACGAATACAAGGAAAGTAATAATGAAAACATGAATTAATCAGGCGATAAATCCGAAGAAGAATCAGATGAACTCATTTCTGCTATACGGAGGTATAAACAAAACTCGAAAAAACAAATGAAGATCAGATTGCCGCTTTCCCGCCTATTTTGTTTTTTTCTGTGGCCGGCCAGCTATTCAGCCATTATTTTTCATTTCCATCATTGAGAAAGTGGTAAATATTTTGCCCAAATCTATATTATTTTAAAGAAATAGTTGAAAATAAATTATAATAAAGTGATTTAAAAATATTCCTTAATTAATACTTAACTTTATGTTATTTCAATTTTACATCGCGCTGTAATTGAGTGGCTGTATAGAAAGTTGGAACATGGCTCAACAGAAATGTGAAAATAGAACTAGTTTTTTTTTTATAATTTGACAGCTGTCAGTTGAAAACGATTCTCCCTGCGGCTGAAAAGTATTACTTTCAACCCGCTCCTCAGGCAGCTTCAGACCTACTTTCCGAGTATGAGTAATGAAAAGTTACAAATGTAATAGTTAAACCATCGTAAAGATCGATTCGGCGACTACAAAAAAAAAGTTTACATCTCTTATAGTAAGTAGGTCCTTATTTCCCCCAAATGGGGCTTGTAGGTGACCAATTAGCGCTCTAGGGTAATAATGTAGCCAGAAAAGCCAAAGGGCGGTAAGTAATAAAAAAAAAAACTCTTCACTCTTTCAAAAAGTTCGCGTACATCTAACCATCATACTGGCAATAGACATCATGCATTCAGCCCAATGACAAAAGAGGTCGCTTCGCTATTCAGCCTTGTCTTCGTATGAGTATAATCTTAGAAGAATAACAACCATAGAACCCGCCATAATACTAATCAAGCGTACATAGCCACTTGTCAAAACTGTAGCCCGCGTGGAGACTTTACCCTGCTGATTAAAATGTTCCCTAATATAGTCGCTGTTGTATTCTCTTTGGTCGCTGCTGTCAAGTGACAAATGCATCTTGAATTTAGTTGCATTAATGATTGATGAAACGGCTTGCGTGCTAGTCGAGTTTGAAATACTATTTTAATTTAAAATCCTTTCAGATTTGTGATAAGAGTGCAGGATAATATTTTGTGAAGGTGTAAGCTATGGTATGTGTGATAAGGCGCTGCAAATTTCGCATGGGGAGAAAAGAAAATCAATCCGAAACTATAAACTTTCACAGGTAAACATTCTTTTTGTGTTTACCTATCCATTTTCCATGTTAAAGAGATAAATTTATGCTTAAAAGTAAGGGAAATTAATTTCTTTTTATTATATTTATATTAATTGAGCATGTATAAGTGTACTTTCATATATTTTGTTAGTTTTGTAATTTTACAGAAATTTTTAAATAGAGCTGGACAAAAATTTATCGATAAAAGTATAAAAAGTGTTTTTTTGTGTTTTGGATGTGTTGTGTACATGAGTATACACGTATTTTTTACGTGCACACACGTATTTTTTCAATTTAGATTTCCTAATGAAAAAAAAATTAATTTGAAAAGTGGATTAATGCGGTGTCCACCGAAGCTGATTGGACGGCAAAAAAACACCATAGAGTGTGCTCCAGACATTTTAAATTATTGTGTTGTATTATTACCGATGATAAATATCGAATACTGAAGGATAATGCTGTGCCTACATTATTTATGTCGCCAGGAAGATTAAGTAGTTTTTAAAAGTAAACGTATTTAATAGGGGCAAGCCTATTCAGTTGTCTTCGAATTTGTCAATTCTCCTCAGGCTAGCAGGTTTTATCTTGATTTTCTTCACCGTCGTGAGCGAAAAGTAAATATACAATAATAAAAACTCATTAGTACATAAAATAGTTCTTATCTGGGATTACTGACACCCAATTATTTTTATATATAATTAATCGTAATTTAAAAATGTTTAATGCCAGATTCATTTTACACTCTTTTTGTTATTCTTGACCAATAAATATTAATTTTCTTTTCAGTGCATTTCTACAACTTCAGCTCCATTAACTTCGGGCACGGTAGTGTTCTCCGTCTCAGGTCCTTAAATTTTGGGGCCTCAGACGTTCTCGTACCCAATGTAATCATTAGGCTCTGCAGCTTTGGCATCGGTAAACGGCGCGCTCTATGTCATCATCATCAGGCCCGGCAGCTTTGGATCCGTCAGTAACATCGCGTACCACGTCATTATCAGGCCCTACAGCTTTTGGAATGCAAACATTATCATCTCCAGACTTACACATATCCTTGGATATCGATTTCTAATCGACCGATACATATACCATCGACATCAGGCAATGACTAATGATAAAAATATGAAATTTTAATTTTTTATTGTTTTATAATCTTTTATGATTATATTTATTGATTGATTAACACTAAGTAAATTTAAATTTTATTTTAAAAAAATGTAGTTTTATAAAATAGTTGTAAGTAAATAAACTGATTAATTTTTTACATAGAATACTGTTTCACTTTCCACTGGCAACTGTTAGATATAATAACGCAATTAATTGCCACAGATTTAAATTTTATTAAGCTCTAAAATGAAATAAAATTATTTCACTATAAGATAACAATATTAGCTAGTTTAGTGCTGTCAAATTAAGTGCGTGCCTTCAGAATTAAATTAAATTTTCATGTTAACATAATTTCAAATTTTTACTAAATAATATAATGATAATTTTTAGACTACGTAATATATTTTTATTGATTATCGATATCCGATATTTATCGATATCCATGTTTTGCACATCCGCCTCATCTCTAGATTTCTGAAACAGTGTACGGACATGGTATCTGACGTCCTGTTAAAAGTAGCATTCTCTTACTTTAGCAACAGCAAAATTACCATAAGAGTGAAAAGGGTTGGTTTCCTTCACGTTCTTGGACCCTTATAAATCCTTCTATTGGATATATCCATTCGTTCTTCTAAGAGTATAATAGTCATCAATTTTAAATATCGAACGGTGAAGCTCAATTTCATTCTTGAAAAAAATAATTTAAAAAAAAGATGAACAAAGGCGGGCATAGAAATCTTTTACTTTAAATAACTAATAAAATGTTTTATTCTTGTAATGCCGGTTTTTTTTCTACTTACCTCACAATCGAGATGTAAAGCAGAGTAGTTAGCTCGGGTGTAAGCATCAATTGCACCCTCGAACTAAATATCTCGGGCTGCAATTGATGCCTTACTAATCTACTATTAACGCCGTTGACGTCATAGGCTCCGAGAGCGAGCACTAAAAATGAGATATCGCTCAGTCTAAATAGAGCTAGCATCGGAACTACTGGACGGATTTGGACGAACGAAACTGTATTTTAGAGAACAGAGTATAAGGTATGGTTTGACATTACAAACAATCAGTGTGCTATTTAAATAAATGTCTACTGACCCCGATTGCTTCTTTGCAAAAAACTCATCGTTTACAAGAAAACGTCGGTAGTAGCGCAGACATCTACCCACCACGATTTTTTTTACACAAGAAAATCAAAGAGATCCCCAAAGACTTCTCAAAACAGCGACAGCACCACGGGAGGAAAAGTTAGATTTCTTGGCAATTTCATTTATAACTTCGAGCCAGAAAAAATATCTCGATTTAATAAATAAAAAAAAAACGACAAGTTGGAATGCTTTTACTGCACGAGGGTTCTGCAAATAATACGTTCTACACAAACGGATTCTTTAAAAAAATTAAGTTCCAGGAATATCGTGGAACATTTATGTTATTCGTGGCTTTTCATTTAGGTTTCCAATTATTTTCATAGTTTTCTATTACCACCGGGTAAATGGAAAAGGATAGCTGAAAGATTTGACAGCCCCTTCCACACGTCATTAGGTGGAGGTGCTTGTGAAAAAAGAATGATACACAATGCTCACGCCTTGGTCCCAATGGGGTAGTCAGAGACGATATATCGCCACTGCGCGATCCCAACACACCACACTAGCCTCTCCCACATCCAAAACCATAATAATATAGTAGTTTAATTTAAAAGAAATACATGCTAACTTCATATTTCAGCTTCGGTCTAGTAATTTGCGAGTTATCCAGTTGAGAAACAGACAGACGGATAGAAAAGTTTTTGAGTTTCAAGTCAATATGGGTTTTGAGTTTTGACGGACCTCTGAAATGAAGATCCCTATTTAATATATAAGTACAACTCGACAAGTGTCTGTAAAAAAATTTAATTTCCTCGCCCTTCCCCCCGACCATCGTGCGGAAATCCGGGGGCGAGGCGAATTCGGGAAAGTTGGCAACCCCGCTTCCGTAACTAAACAGAATATGTGAATATTTCGCATGAATGAAAATAGACCCGCTGCTTAAATAAATAAAATAAATATTACATACTAGCTATTGCCCGCGACTTCGTCCGCGTGGACAACAAAAAAAAAGATATGAGCGATATCTATTTACGTATCTATCCGACTGTATTTACTGAATTTTACTCGACAGACTGACTGAGCAGCCCGACGACAAGCCGGCATCGTGATGTCGCGCCCCTGAATGGGGAGAGTTGCCGTATAGAGGACCAAGCACAGAATTACTTATTTGTAGGGGATCAAGCAGGGTGCCCCGACAAAGAGCACCTGAGCAAGTACCGGGCACCTCCCCCGTGATTCGGCCTGTGTGACCTAGATGTCGAAAGACCATGGGACGTGGAGGGTCAGTACAATTCACAAATATAACTTCAAGACTGGGACCAACTTGTACAATCGTACAGCTTTGTCTTTAGTTGGGAATCGAACCCACAACCTGTCGCACACGAGTCTAATAAACAAGCCATTACTAAGCTAACGAGGCTGCCCGAGTTTATCATCAGCCTATATACGTCCACTGCTGAACATAAGCCTCCCCAATAGAATGCCTCTTTTGGTGGGCTTTCCATTGAAGTATTTGCCATAATCACCACGCTTGTGATCGGATTGGTGATCGCAGTAATGATCTTAATATACACAGGAGAACGCTGTTGCGCGTCCCTGGTGCAATCCCTTAGTCGCCTTGACGACACCCACTGGAAGAATACCCCCTATTCTAAACCGGGAACCACACGGCATAAGTTTACTAAAATCTTAATAACGGAATTTAGATATTCACCATGGCTATAGGGCGTTCTCCCGCGCGGTATTTTCGCAAAAGCCTAGACCTATGACTTTATTATGACATTAACGTAAAATGCCACCGTGCTCTAACGCTCGACCTTACTGTAACTGGCTACTAAGTGGAGTACCTAGTACATTATGATCACTTACAGACCTATAGTCATACCTAGAAGGGGGGGGGGAATGATGGGGGGGAGGGAGGATAGGGGGGGGGGGGGTGCTTGGGCTGACCTTCCTGACTTCCATAAATTTAGTAGATGAAATGGTAGATGAAGTAAAGTGTATACCTATCCCACTAATGTTATAAATGCGAAAGTTTGGATGTTTGTTACTCAATCACGCTTCAACCACTGGACGATTTGGGATGAAACTTGGCACACATATAGGATAGGTCCTGGAATAGGACATAGGATAGTTCTTATCCCGAAAATACATCTCATTCCTGCGGGAAATCAAATTAATCGTTAAAAATAGTAAAGATGTGTAAATTTCGAAATCTAAGCGGACAAAAGCTAATACGTAATAAGTATTACCTACCTATCTATAATGTTGTCTGGATTAAATCGCTTAATGCGATAAAACCGCCTAAATTGTTTTATTTTTAACTTTTAAAACTTGTAACTGTATTTGTTTGTACAATAAAGCGTATTGTATTGTCTGAGTAAATTAAAAATAAAAATAAAATATTAATTCATCATCAGGTTATTTTTGTCTCCACTGCAGGAGTACAACCCACTCTCATCTGCCGGAGACAGACGGAGGATTTGGCCTACACTCCCCGCGCTGGCCAGATGGGTTGGGGAGGCCTGATTGATGTTTTATAATGTATTCCCGCAGTAGCCTTGTACGACGTCCACGGGAAGAGTTGGAGTATTAATTACCTACAAGTAATTCCTGATTCACCCCGCCCACCCAAAGGTTGTCTGGTTCTCCGTTTTTAGCGATAAGACCGCCTAGATGTAATAATGTAAGCTACATTAATATTGTGTCAGTGTATATTTTTATTGTGCAATAAATAGTAATTAAACTGACTGGAAATTGTACCCAGGACCCTAATATATAGAAGGCAGACTACAAAAACAAAGCTGATGCGTGTGGTAGCGTATATTGCGAACTGTTGATGTTCAACAAACGAACGAAATCTTATTCCCGGCACAGAATAGTCCCCCAATTTGCCTTGATAAGGCGACTAAGGGACTGCACCAGGCACGGGCTGCAGCGTTCTCCTGTGTATATTAAGATCATTACTGCGTTCACCAATCCGCCTGTCAAGCGTGGTGGTTATGTCAAATCCCCCAATGGACAGCCCACCGCAAGTGGCATTCTATTGGGGAGGCTTGCTTACCAAGTGGGGTGGTTACGTCAAATCCCCCAACGGACAGCCCACCAAAATCGTCATTCTATTGGAGAAGGCCTATGTTCAGCAGTGGACGTATTTCGGTTGATGTTGAAACAATCGAAACACAGCCCTATCTGGTTGCGTTTTGTAATTCGCCTGACCGTGGTCACATGCCAATTGTGGCAATTGGTCCTCGACCCTAGGTCACGTGACCCAACCGGCTGCCGTTCAATGAGTTATTTGTCTTTTCATATCAATAGCCGATTTGCGTTCATTCGCTTATTATTTATACTAGCTTATGTGGGGGAGGGGGGGAATCCGTAAGCATTTCGGATAAATAAATCCTATTAATATTATAAATGCGAAACTATGGATGTTTTGTTACTCAATCACGCTTCAACCAGTGGACGGATCGTGATGAAACTTGGCACACATACAGGTTAGGTCCTGCAATAGGCCTAGGATAGTTTTTATCCCAAAAAATATCTCATTCCTACGGGAAACCGAATTAATCGTTAAAAGCAGTGAATTTGCTCACAACGTGGCGCCACTTTGTATGGAGATTAATGTTTATAGAAATATAGATATCTATTTTGAAATTCAAGATGTGTAAATATCGAAACCTACGCGGACAAAGTCGCGGGCAAAAGCTAGTAAATAATTAATAAATATGACATATACATACACTTGTCTTATTAAAATCTAGGATTATCTCAAGCTTTGGGAGTTAAATGTATACAGGGTTACAGGAAAAGTCGTGCTAGATCCCTTAAGGGTGTGGAGCACCCATCATTTCTGACTTATTTCACTACGAAACACCCTACCCTAAACTTAACCCTTTTCGAGATATTCGACTTTTAATTTTTTTATTGAAAATTGCTGATTTTTAGGCTACTACATTTATTTTTGTTTATTTTGTGTATCTTATTATTATTATTATTGCATTTTTACATGTGTAGTAAGATGCTTTAGGACGTCAATCATTAAAATAGTGCACAAGTTAATTGAATAGACTGTAGTAGACAAGTGAAAGAAAAGAAATAAAAAACATATTAGAAAGTTTATTTTTCTCTAAGGGATATCTAAAAAAAATGTTATGGTAATTGTTCGGCAGATGTTTTTTAAAATATTTACGTTTCATCAGCTATCTAACGAGGTGTAACAATCTAGGGTTTGTATTACATTTCGTGGAAAAAAAGTAGTTGGGACGCTCCAGGTAGCAGTTCTAATACATAACTCGCTACCCCGGTCGTCGAGTGCCGGATGTGGCCGTTTTTGACAGAGTTTATCGAAGACTTCGAGAAACTGGCTCTGTTTTGAGACGAAGTACAGACATGGGAAGACCACGAATTGACGACGAAGAACAGGACAATGAGATAGTGCAACGCTTTCGAGCGGATCCGACTACTTCCACTAATATTGTTGCCCGTGATCTGGGGCTTTCGCAATGGAGAGTGTGGTTTACAGTGCATACTGCTGGCCTATACCCGTACCATTACACGCCAGTACACGTTATTGAAGAAGGGGACCCCGCGAGAAGATTGGACTTTTGCAGATTTATGCTAAATGCTGATGTAGAAGACCCAGATTTTTTAAGAAATATCTTGTGGACGGATGAGTCCAAATTTGATAAAGATGGCATAACTAACTATCACAACGCCCATTACTGGGCCCTAAAAGAACTAAGGAATCCCAATAAGAAAAGAGTGAAGGGGTCCCAACGAAGATTCAGCGTGAATGTGTGGATGGGCATTATCTCCAATCATTTGATTGGACCTTACTTTCTCCCGGATAATCTAAACGGGGAAAGCTACGAAAATTTCCTGAGAGCAGACTTGAGTGATTTGCTGGATGATCTGCCACTCAACCTGATCAGGGACATGTGGTTCCAACACGATGGCTGCCCTGCCCATTTCAGGAGAAGTGTCAGAGACTGGCTGGACACAAATTACCCAAAAAAATGGATTGGACGAGGTGGGCCATTGCCATGGCCAGCAAGAAGTCCGGACCTAACCCCCATGGATTTTCATGTGTGGGGCTGCATGAAAAGTCTCGTGTACAGCGAGCCGAATCCAGTTTCGTCTGTGGAAGACTTAAGAGAAAGGATTGTGGATGCAGCAAATAAAATGAGGACCACATTGACCACTGGCGTAGTGAAGACCGGTCTCCGTAGAAGGATGCGACAATGTATTAGAAATAGAGGCGGCCATGTTGAACATGAACTGTAGAAAAAGAAAAAGTTGTGAGAAAACCTTTAATAAATGGCATTTCATGCTTACCTATTGTTTTATTTTACTTTTTAGGGCTAAGTATACATTTTCTTCTCCACTGTCGCCTATGAAACTAAATTTTTTTGAATGCATTTGAATAAAACCCTACATTATTATACCTCGTTAGATAGCTGATGAACCGTAGATATTTTAAAAAACATCTGCCGAACAATTACCATAATATTTTTTTTAGATATCCCTTAGAGAAAAATAAACTTTCTAATATGTTTTTTATTTCTTTTCTTTCACTTGTCTACTACGGTCTATTCAAATAACTTGTGCACTATTTTAATGATTGACGTCCTAAAGCATCTTACTACACATGTAAAAATGCAATAATAATAATAATAAGATACACAAAATAAACAAAAATAAATGTAGTAGCCTAAAAATCAGCAATTTTCAATAAAAAAATTAAAAGTCGAATATCTCGAAAAGGGTTAAGTTTAGGGTAGGGTGTTTCATAGTGAAATAAGTCAGAAATGATGGGTGCTCCACACCCTTAAGGGATCTAGCACGACTTTTCCTGTAACCCTGTATATATACATTTATATATATATATATATATATATATATATATTGATTTGATATTTTTAAACTTATTTAACTCTAAAGATAGGATTAAGTTTGAAAAACAGCGCCGTGCAAATGTCATCTGCCGGCATATGCTGAGACTGGATCCTTTTGTCACATTTCTATATATTATTTATATTTTGAGTGAAGTAACGCGTCGCTCAAACTATTTCTTAACTCTAAGTACATAAATTAGTGCAGAAATATTAGTATAACTACTTATTATGTTTAATGTTAAGTTTATGCATACCCCCATCAGATTTTGTGGCAATAAACGACTTTCTTTCTTTCTTTCTTAAACAAGGATAGGCAATTCCCAAAAATGACATACAGACCAGGACCAGCTGGTACAAATTATTCCAAAGTGGTCTGTCTCTACTGGCAATCGAACCCAATACCGCTGGCTCTCGAGTCCAATGACCAACGAGGCCAACGACGCGGTTGGTTGTTACACCTAGGTCGACTTCATTACACTGTAACTACCCGACCCCCCGATTGACCACTCTGGTCATCAACGATCTCTATGTACTACCAGATGGAGCGTTCCAAACAATCGCTCTGTTCCACGCAGGTAGCCACAACTCTTTCACATTCACAATGAAACTTGTGCAGTTACTACTCAGAACATTTAATTATTACTAAATATTGACATTATTTAACCGTAGCGTCAATATTTAGTAATAATTAAATGTTCTGCGTAGTAACTGCACAAGTTTCATTGTGAATGTGAAAGAGTTGTGGCTACCTGCGTGGAACAGAGCGATTGTTTGGAACGCTCCATCTAGTACTACATAGAGATCGTTGCTGCTCATCATTTCTTTGCTACACTCCCATTTGCTAGGGGGGAAGTGGGACCTCTTTTCCTACTTCGACTCTTTACTTGTTTAATTAGATTCGCCTGGGGCCCAAGGTAGTAGATTCAGTCCTCGGGACTCGCCCTACCTTCACTGGTAGGTGTTATATGTTAGTGTTGGCGACCTCCGTGGCGGAACGGGTAGCTCTCGGCCTGCCACGCCGGAGGTTGCGGGTTCGAATCCCGCTAGAGGCAAATGTTCGTATGATGAATATGAATGTTTGTACCCAAGTCTTGGATGTTTATATATTTATTTAAGTATGTCTATCCGTTATCATGTAACCATACCACAGGCTCTGCCTAGTTTGGGACTGGGTAATTGGTGTGAATGTCTGACATATTATATTATATTATTATAGTGTACCTCCGTTGATCCTCGCTCAGAGGAGTAGCCGGGGAAATGGTGAGGAGGGGAATAATAGCTTACATTCTGGACTTTGATAACTCTTAAAGCTATCAAATTTTAGGATACGGAGACAGGACAGTTAGGAGACAGCCGGGTGATAATGTCAGTTGGCTCGACGTGACAGATACCCCGCTGTATGTCACAGTCAGCTCGCGACGTGACATATGTTCCTGTGGCTGACTGTCACGCGGATATAAATTTATATAATGTTTTAAAAGGAGTACATCAAGGTTAGGGTTGCCATCTGTCTGGATTTGTCCGGCTTTTTAATTTCCTCGGATTTTATTACATACTTAGATTTTCATTTTATATTTTACAGAAAACTATTTTAGAATGTATGATGAACTTTCAAAAGAATGGATAAAATATTTAAAAAATTGGCACTAAATTCAGGCAATTTTGAAATGAAAATAAAAATATATTCTTTAATACCTTCATTTGCAATAATGTTGGCCTGTTTAAAAGGTACATTACACATTAAAACTGTACAAAATTTCAAGTCAATACAATTAGTATTTACTGAAATAAGCAGCTGGGACAGACAGACGGACAGATGAAGTCGCACCATAAAGGGCTACCATTTTGGCACGGATCCCTAAAAACGAAAATATATTAGGAAAAATTTCGCACGGAAACCCTGGGAATTACAAGCAAAAAATGGTCAGAGAATTTTTCTCTTTCAGAGTGTTCACGATATGGAGGGGGTTGTACGAGAGGGGGAGGGGGGTAGAAGGGTGTTTAAGTGATAGGAGGGTGTGCGCTCACACTTTACCAACTTTGTTTAGTGAAGTGTGATATTTTTGTGAGTGAAGACTGCTGTAGGCCTGATTCAGTTTTACGACTTCTATTTGTCATGTTATGAAATGTATTTGTATTTATTATTACAAATTAAAGGACATAATTTACCATCACCACAGTTATCCAACAGAAAAGGGCATGCGTTACGGTGACGGATTGTCAGTGGTGACCCACCAGAGTTGTCTGACCATAGCAAGATGGTCAGACAACTCTGGCAAGCAAGCAAACAAATCAGTATTTCTATACTAAATGAATATTTAACATCATTTTGGTAATACCAGATTCAACCTAACTTTAGAATGATTAGTATTAATTTATATATAAGATATTTTAAGTTACACCCACGGTACAATTGTATTAAAACTAAAACATATTTTAAGAACTTGATGTAAAAACAATTTAAGATTGAATAAATAAAATTAGAGATACGTCAAGCGAACTCCCAACTCAGAGCTATGTGGTTATTTTGCGATCTATTATTTCTGTTACCAACCCTAACTACGTCATACACTCATAGGTATAATATCTATTAGTGTAGATGACCTAAAAAGAAAAGTAATCTTTGGTACTCTACTAATTACTCATAGTTTTTCCTGTGACCTTTCAGCGTACCGTCAAAACGGACGTCAATATAATGAAGAATTTTCGCGTAAACTTCGTAAAATTGGACTAAATAGAGCTTAAATACTAATAAAATATAATAAAAAAAAAGTATGGAAAATACATGTAAAGTTTACATATCGACGCCAAAGTCAAAGTCAAAATCATTTATTGCATATGAGTACACTTGGTACATTTATACACGTCATTTTTTTGTATCGACTACCGCTTCCTAGGTGTTAGCGCTGTGAAGAAGAAACGGCGCAACAAACTTCACGCAACACATCTTTTAAAAGTCAAGTTTGCATACAATTTATAAAGATTTTGCGAAGCAGAATTAACATTAGTACCAGGCATCTTTGTCATTCTAATAATCGTTTATTTTATAATAGGCTTTCATACAAAGTTGTGTTTTAATGAGAATCTTAAACTTTCTGTCCGTCATATTTAAGATTTCCTCTGGTAGTTTGTTGTAGATGCGTTGTAGAAGCGCAAAAAGGATACCTAATTTTTTTATAGTAATAAATATAGCCTGTGTTACTCAAGGATAATGTAGCATTCTAAGCGAGCGAAGCCGCATGAAAAAGGTTTCATAAATTTTCTTTTAATAAGTAGAAAATTGAAAAGAATGGTATTTCGCAGAAGGAATGCGGAAAATTAAATTCATTCATTTCTTTCAGTAACTCGTTCGCTCCAGGCACGGTGTTGCCTGATTATTAATATTCCGTCCGCGACTTGGCAAGAATTTTATCACTTGTAAATGGTATGAGTATAGACGAGCTGAGAATAAATTAGATTCTGATTTTTTTGGCGAAGCATGTTGGCTTGGACATTATTGATGTCTATTTTTGTGTTAACCAAAAACCTTGTTTAGACGTAGTTACCTACGACTATCTATGCATAGTGATATTTAGTATTCTCTGCCATAGGTACCTATTTATTTATTTAATAGTTTACTGGGCCCGATTCTGAAGGCACACATTTAAAATTTGACAGCGCTAAAATTGGTTTCGTCTTTATCTTCATAATACTGTGTGACAAGGATAGCAACAGTTTTAGTGCTGTCAAATTTTAACATTGTGCCTTCAGAATCGAGCCCATTGTACACACAAATATACAAAGACCAACACAACCTATGTATAAAGTAAGAGAGTATTTTCTGCCAACAAACTGTATTATGATGTTTTTTATTAATTAATTTTTTATTCATCAATACCCAGTTGGCCGCATTAGTACTCAATAAATACATTAATAATACTTTTTTTTTATTTCAGACAAAGGTCCATATTGTTGTTAATAGAATCTTATAAACTAGGTATGTTAGTTGATTTTAAATTAAAAGTTTGACTTTAACACAATACAGTGTGATACAAAATACATAAAAATCAATACTTAGTGAAAATTAAATAATTGTGCACTGCCATTCGTTCCATTTGGTAATGAAAATTCTAGACATGCTACAAAGGGCTCGTTCCGAAGGCCGTAAAACTCCTTAAAAATAGGCCATTTTTGGTGGGACCTCGTCAGAGGTTTTCTGTTGTATTTCATTCTCTTACAAATGTATACTGTGAGTTGTGATGTCTATCTGTGATGATATTTTATGCATCCATAAATAAGTTCGTTTCAAACTGTGTCTTGTTATATCTTCAACAAAGTTACTATCACTTTAGTGAGGCTATCATTGTATGTTTTTTAAATGCATCACAAAAAACTCAATTACATTTTTCCACATTATTTTATTAAAAAGCAATCAGCCAAAGAAGACTTCGACAACAAAGCAACGCAATTAAACAAAAAAAAAAAAGAAGAAAAAATAACCAAAACGTCGCCCAATCCGTACACGCATGGCGGGGGTAGTCCGCCCCCCGACTAACGAGGGGTGGTTGCCTCCCCAGTGGGTGGGGTTGGGGGAGTGCCCACCCCACCCTCTGACCCAGTAACCACCCCGTGCGTACCCTACTTTACTCGTGGTGTACATTGAGAACAAACTTCCGATGTTTTGGTTTGCTCATGTGAGTTGTATCTCGGGATCGAATTTGAACTTTTTGACTTATCTCTCTTCTAGTTTGTAGATAAATACTTATAAGGTTTTTTTTAGATTACACAATACAATATTATAATTAGAATTTGCACATGCTAAATGTACAACTTAGAAAGAAGATAATATAGTAGGTTGTGTTATTTTTCGAACTTAAATATATCTATGTAAAATTTTAGGTCTGTAAACTTCTTATTAATTTGGGATAGGTCTGGTCCAGCGTCAAAATCTTAGCGATGAGAGCATAAAACTATTATTATTTTGGGATAAGTCTGGTCTAGTGAACAAAATCTTAGTAATTAAGGCATAAAACTATCATTATTTTGGGACAAGCCTAGTCTAGTTATCAAAATCTTAGTGATTAGGGCATAAAACTCTCATTAATTTGGGACAAGTCTGGCCTAGTGAACAAAATCTTAGTAATTAAGGCATAAAACTATCATTATCATTCAGATATAGTGTGTCATCTTACCTCGCGCTTGTGTACTGGGCCTTACACCAATGAGTTATATACAATGACGCGTAACTACGAAACTGTATTGCGGACGTGACAGATAACCCAGCAATGTAACCATTAATTACATTTCGCCTTTGTTCTGTGTAGATGCGGGTATAGCTAGATGTTAGAGGGAAATAAGGTTAGAGAATTTCGTTTAATGGAAATGGGTTTAGAAATAAATTGTACTAAAATCTGCAGATACTTTCTCAAACAAGTTAGCAGGTTAGCTGGAAGAAATTTCTTTAGAAATAAGCATAACCTTTTGTATAATTTTCTTTTTTTTGTGTTGTTCTTTGTATGTACAATAAACATTAAATAAGTAAATAATAAATAAACAATTTCTGTCATAAAAGTAGTTAAGATGATTGAATAAATTTTTCATCAGGGACGGGTAGCAGCGTTATCCTGTGTATATTAAGATAATTTCATCTCTATCCACCTGCTAAGCGTGGTGATTATGGCGTGCTCGCAATATTAATGTATTGCGAGCTGAGAGAGTTGTATGACTGCCCATAGAACAGGGAATCCTAGTTTGTTAGCCAGGCTACTGCTTCTAATAATATATCTACATAGATATATCTAGTATAAGGACCCACATGTTCTTGAACCAATAAATTTATTTGTATAACCCATAAAAAGTGGCATTCTATTGCGGAGGCTAATGTTCAACAGTGGACGTATTTCAGCTGATAAAATAAATAATTAATAAATTTTAAATAATTTAAATTACTTTACGAGTTACTATCGTGTGTAATTAAAGAGGAACAGCTGCTTTAATGACAGAATCTATATCGAAGAAGAGAATTTAAAACATATATTTTTACCTGAAAACAAATTATACATCTAAACATCCGATTTAAATAAAACAAATTGTTGTGTTATCAAAATCGGATGTTCAGAGAAAGAAATAATAATATATTTTAGGTAAAAATTTACGTTTTAAATTCTCTTCTGTAAATCCTACCTTGGCGCTTCAGCAACTTTTCTTAAACAGCGACGATATATCTTATAAAAATAGGTGGGTGTAAAAAGTCGATTAAAAGAAATATTCAGCTTTTACAGTAATTCAGTCGTTTAAAACGCATTTTTACAGTTTTTAAACTACAGAGTAATAAATACATATAATATAATATAAAAAAAAACACAGCTGTATGTTGATAGAGCGGAAAATGCGCATCTCCGCCGAATTAACCCGACTTTATAGGTCAAATATTGACACGCGAAATGACATCTTACGGCATATGGAATATGTATTAAATCCTAATGGAAGTTACATGTTACGTTACGTCATATTTTGTTATATATATCGAGAGGATCGATAAGAATCTCCATGTATGAGACATATACACTCTCTCGAATATATACACTCAAGGGCGGCCCTAACAAGTTTTTCATATGGTGCGAGACCGAATTGTGGCGCCCCCTCCACCCTCCCCCTCTTTTGCACCCCCTTCTCCCCCTGTATGGAATCGCATACATAAAATAAGATGATAATACAACATTAATGAATCCAAATTTTTTTTCTTTAATTTATATTATTTATTAATTTATACATAGTTCGTAAATATATTTTTATGGCAAAGACGATCTGTAGTAGCATTTTTGGCGCCCCCCTTTGCGACAGCCAGTGCCCCAGTTCGCACTGCCCTAGGGCCGCCCCTGCACAAAGTTAGTACTACTCTGTGGCCTTGTATACATTTATATTCATTTATATTTACAGACAGTGGAACCTCGATAATCCGAATGGCAAAGGAGTTAAATCAAATTCGGATCAGAGAAGACAAGCGTTATGTAAATACTAGACAATCTTTGCAAATAATACTTTAGAATATAATAAATAGATACACTTAAAAATACAACTTTATTTCAGTCGAAATTGCGAAAATGTTCACCACGAAACCGAACAATAATTTCTCTGTATAATTTGCCAAATTTCAGTCACGCCTCTTCCGTCAGAACAGCGGCGACATGACATAATCGGGAGAGTAAGTGTTCGGTGCAAACATGAAAAAGATTTTGTCCGCAGGACAATATATATACTACGTATTTAGAAGTATGCGAACGGAAGAGGATGTAATTTATAATGGGATCGTAGATAAACATGTCTATCTGTCTTTCGTTCGTATAATGACTGGTATAATGTTTATTTATACGTCCTCAGTACATTCGCGTAAACAGCGTATAATTTGGGAACTAAGTATAGCCGGTAGTAATGATTTGTTTTTGGGGATTTGACAATCGTAAAATACATTATAGTATCTGTCACGCATACGTAAAGGTAACATAGAACAATAATACAATGGTACTCGTAACGTCTCACAAAGTTAAGAGGAAACAAATGCTTATCAATCAATCAAATCATATAACCTTGTAATGATTTTTTTAAATATTTAACTACCGTAAAGCATAGTATAGTAACTGCCAAAAAGCTTGCGAAAATTTGACAAACTGAACATACGTAACGTTGTAGTACACGCCAACTGAACATACGTAATGGTAACGACGCACAAGTATAGAGGAATTAATGCTTTTGATCAATCAAATCATATAACCTTGTTGTAATGATTTTTTTAGACATTTGACCATCATAAAGTATAGTATCATCATCATCATCATCATCATCAGGTTATTTTTGTCTCCACTGCAGAAACACAACCCTCTCTCATCTGCCGGCGACAGACGGAGAATTTGGCCTACACTCCCCGCGCCAGACGGGTTGGGGAGGCCTGATTGATGTTTTATAATGTGTTCCCTTAGTCGCTTTGTACGACATCCACGGGAAGAGTTGGAGTGGTCCTATTCTACTCTACCGGAAACCACACGGCAAAGTATAGTATACCAACTGCCAAAAAGATTGCGAAAATTTGACAAACTGTATTGTACTAGACGCCAACTGAATATACATAATGGTTAACGAGTTTAGAGGAATTAATGCTTTTGACCAATCAAATCATATAACCATGTTGTAACCAACCATAAACTACTGTATACCATATTATGTCAAAAAGATTGTGAACATTTAACAAATGGTATACACGGTAACGTAGATACGTAATGGTAACGTTGCAAAATTTTAGAGGAATTAATGCTTATTGAGTTGAGTTTAGGTTGTAGTTGTTGTGTAGTTGTTTTTAGGGATTTGACAAACGCAAAATACTGTATAGGTAGTATCTGTCAAAAAGATTGTGAAAATTTGACAAATAGTATACGTGTACTAGACAGCAACTATAGATACGAAATGGTAACGTAGCACAATTTTAGAGGAATTCATTGATTATTGATCAATCAAATCATAAATCCGGAAATTAATTATTTCCCCTGCCTGTGGGGTTATAATAATAGGCTGTCGATTTAATTCAATTCGATTAATTTGTATTATTTTAGTCCAAGCGCAGAAAAACTCCGGAAACTGTCTCTTTTTTCTCGTATCCAAAAACCCACGTTTTCAATCAAACGTGTGGTTGGCTAGTTGCAACTAGTGACGTATCCAACTTTATTACGCAATGAATCCAATTGGGTTTGATCCCTATCAATTATTTTGCGGGATCGCTCCCGGACATATCGATCCCCCGGGATTGGACGGAACAAGAGGAACGGGACGCGAGATTAGGCAACTGTCGATGCCATGAGGGGAGGCAGTTTAATTTCGCAGCGCCATATATGCAAATGTATCTAAATCTACATATTAATGAAACGCGATGTCCTCTATTTATCTGTCGACTGGATTTCATTCGGAGGCTGTCTACTTCACACCCCCTTCACCCCATACAAGCATCATCATATAGCAGCTCTTAAACGCCCACTGCTGGACATAGGCCTTCCCCAACGAACTCCACCACAACCGGTCCTCCGCTCTCCGCATCCAGCCACTGCCGGACACCTTCTTCAGGTCATTTGTTTATCAGGCAAATGCCTCCCCCGACTCACGACCGAAGTCACAGAAATACTATCAAGATAGAATGGTGAAGCAGGCTCGATACGCGTGCCAACTACGTGCAATATATATCAAATCAATATATAGCAAAAATATCTAGTTTCGCGCCGAGTCAAACATTGATAAAAAATCTGCAAAAATGCTATTGCATGGTTTTGAACTGCATAACTGTATATCCTCACTAGAAACGTGACAGCGAGGCATTAAAGGGAGGCGCGTGCAGTGTCGATGTCGGAATATCGGCACGTGCGAACCTGAAGTAAATAATTGGCTATAACCGCTCTATATATAGGGGTTTTGTGACCAAAACACTACATTCTGACCAATTTCAAAATTTTCCCTGTATACAAGAATCGTCATTATCATTATTACATCGACCAGTTTCTGGAATTAGGTAAAATCACACAAAAAAATTTCCCCCTCCCTAAACGTCTAACTGCTGTGTGGTTTCCGGTAGAGTAGAATAGGACCACTCCAACTCTTCCCGTGGATGTCGTACAACGCGACTAAGAGAATACATTATAAAACATCAATCAGGCCTCATTACCCGTCTGGCCAGCGCGGGGAGTCTAGGCCAAATCCTCCGTCTGTCTCCGGCAGACGAGAGAGGGTTGTGCTCCTGCAGTGGAGACAAAAATAACCTGATGATGATGAAACATCGAAACTTGATTTGTGACGTGAAAATTCATATCATAATTTCACAACGCTAACCAACATTCATAAAAAATACTTTGGCCTAAATTGATAGAATTTATTACTCATTCTTCTGCTAGATTAATTCAATGGCAAGAGTTAAATTGTCTGGAAAACTTTATGAAATGTAAGAAAATGGGGCTAAGGAGACATCGTGTTATATTGGTACAACGTGGGTCAACTTCGGCATCCAATGAAGTTTTGTTTTAGTTACAGTGAGGTAATGTTTGATCAAAGCGTTCAATGTATATGAATACAGTAATTTCCAATCGACGCTACACTATTGTAAGCTCGAGCCGTAAGCGAGGTAATGTAATCGATAAAGCCAAGTATATTTTTTTCATAAATATCTCAGACATTCACACCAATTATCGAGTCCCAAACTATTATAGTATTTAATGATTAATTTTGCACGCGTTTAATAGGACTACTTTCAATTCAAAAAACTCTGGTGAGTAAAAATAAAAAAAATACATGACGATTCATGACTAAATTGAAGTACCTATTGGAGGTATCCATTTTTCACATTTCAAATGACGCGGGCAGGATTCATAAGAAAAATTAAAAAGGGCAATGATAACATCGCAAAATAACACCAAAGAGTTTATAATAATTTTTGTATCTGTTTCGAATCTTTGAATCAGTAGATAAAAACTCCTTGGTTTGTTTTATAAAGGAAAATGAAACGAACAACCATGGTCTTAGTATCCTAGTTGCTGGCAGATTCTTAATTAAAACTAAACTACAATCTAAAAAGCACGTGTGTACCATTAATAAGAAATGACACAACGAACGCCTAAGCAACATAGTTTGTATGGAAAAAGTAATTTTCACACAATAAATATGATAAGGTTGTGTTATTTAATTAATTTACTATATTACATTTATTGTAGAACCATAACGGTGTCAAGCCGAGGGCTTGCTTGCCTTGTAATGTAATCTAAACGCAGGGCTGCCACTCAAGAGGATAACATTTAACCTAAAAAAAAAACTGTGGAACCGGGTGCGATGGATAGTTGAGAAAAACTGGTCCAACTTTGAATGGTAGTCTAGATAGTTACCAAATTGATTTATTCGAAAATTGTGGCCGAATAAATACAGAAAAAATAAAAAGCTATTCTCTCGTATTAGCGCCCTCTAGTATTACTTAATCCGTGAACGACCTACTTAAGTGTTTAATAAGGGCGCTTCGCTATAACTGGTGGCTAGGGTTCAATTGTATTTTGGATTTAGGCATTCGCTAAATGTCCCGTCTACAAGGTTTCCTTTCTGCAAGTCCCAGAGATACTTATGTACATTTGAATGACAAAGCCTAAAGTGAAAAATGATCACAATTACAAATACTACGTGAAAAGGTGTGGTAATGCCACCACAACTTTTTCACGTAGTACGTTCATGTCAAAATGCTGGTGATAAAATTCATACACGGAATTTTTGGCAACCCTAGTCACTAACGGAGTTAACACAAATGGAATTACAGCTGTGGTCTAGTTAGCGTTGGTTTTATTGACCGGAACGGTCAGCGCTTTGCTTTATCAATTATTGCTTAGCATTTGAAGACCACACGGAACCTCCTTCACGTTTATAATATTTTGTTATTATTCCTGATGGGTTTGCGCTTGACCTCAATCTCACGTGATGGTAAGTGACGACCAGGCGTAAGGTGGAGCGCGCTTACCCAGAATATTCCAATTCACTCTTCCTTTAAAAAGATCCAAGTTGTACGTGTCCGGAAATACCGAAGCTGGCAGGGAGTTCCATTCCTTAGCAGTTCGCATTATGAAAGAGGAAGCCAAACGCTTCGTGCGAGAGCGTGGTATGTCTACTACATAAGGATGGGTATGTCTACTCATTAAATCTAAAATGTCGTCGGGAAACGAAAAAAATCTCCGACCCTTATTGGCTTTATTAGCTTCATCATCATCAGGTTATTTTTGTCTCCACTGCAGGAGCAACCCTCTCTCATCTGCCGGAGACAGACGGAGGATTTGGCCTAAACTCCCCGCGCTGGCCAGACGGGTTGGGGAGGCCTGATTGATGTTTTATAATGTATTCCCTTA
Organism: Esperia sulphurella; assembly: GCA_947086405.1. Classification (NCBI taxonomy): domain Eukaryota; kingdom Metazoa; phylum Arthropoda; class Insecta; order Lepidoptera; family Oecophoridae; genus Esperia; species Esperia sulphurella. The sequence continues at coordinate 1,839,281 of OX352270.1, read as the reverse complement.
GTCGCCTTGTACGACATCTACGGGGAGAGTTGGATTGGTCCTATTCTACTCTACTGGAGACCACACGGCATTATTAGCTTCAGTGTCAATATACCTCAAGATTCCCACTGGGGACAGATAATTTTGTACAGTTTGAACAAGTTGGTCCCGGTCTGGATGTTATATTTGTGAATTGTCATATCCTTGTTTAATTTCCATAGCACAGAACATCCTGGTTTGAGATTAGACAAGTGTATGTATATAAAAAATAATTAAAACATAAAAAACACACGGGCATGCAGCGAACGGCGGCAGCCCTATAATGCATAGTAGGTATAATTCGTACTTCTACTGAGATGAGTGTCGCTTCTTTACGTAGTCCTTAATATGACGACCTCCGTGGCGGAACGGGTTAGGTCTCGGACTGCCACGCAGGATGTCGCGGGTTCGAATCCCGCTAGGGGCAAATGTTCGTATGATGAATATGAATGTTTGTACCCAAGTCTTGGATGTTTATATATTTATTTAAGTATGTCTATCCGTTATCTAGTAACCATAGCACAGGCTCTGCCTAGTTTGGTACTAGAAAATTATGTCTGATATATTTATATTTATTTATTTATAATATATAGTATTCTTTGCTTCTAGTGATATTTTAATAAGTGTCGAGCAACGATCTCTATGTACTTACTAGATGGAGCGAGCCAAACAATCGCTCTGTTCCACGCAACCGCGGCTCCGGGAGCCGCACCCTGTTCACATTCCATTTGACGCTTGTGCATTAATACGCAGAACATTAAATTATTTACTAAACAATGACGCTATTTGCCCGTAGCGTAAATATTTGGTTATTTTAAATTAAATTAAATAGTATTTATTTCGGGCCAGTTAAGCCCATAGAAAACATTACAAAATTATTACAAGATTACACAAAATTTGAATTAATATTTATTTTAATAAGAATAAAAAATAATAATTAAATGTTTAATTAAACTGCATAAGTGTCAAAGTGAATGTGAACGAGTTGCGGCTCCCGCAGCCGCAGTTGCGTTGAACAGAGCGATTGTTTGGTTCGCTCCATCTAGTAAGTACATAGAGATCGTTGGTGTCAACTTATTTGTGGAAAAAAACATTATGTTCTGGTTATCAAAAAAAAACTACATTTTAAATTAGCTTAACCTAGTTGAAATCGCGGCCAAGCCTCAATGCGCGAGAGTACCAACTATTAAACCACAGGCTTACAGTTATAACAACTAAGTAGGGAATACAGTTAGTGAGGTTGGTTAACTTGCGGTAAGTGTGAGTATTATCTTGTATACCATTGTATAGTAGTTTGTTTGGAGAGTGCTGCCCAGCTACCGAAAGAAAGAAATCATTTATTTGCCAACGATCTCTATGTACTACTAGATGGAGCGTTCCAAACAATCGCTCTGTTCCACGCAAGTAGCCCAACTCTTTCACATTCACTTTGAATCTTGTGCAGTTACTACGCAGATCATTTAATTATTTACTAAATATTGACATTATTTAACCGTAGCGTCAATATTTAGTAATAATTAAATGTTCTGCGTAGTAACTGCACAAGTTTCATTGTGAATGTGAAAGAGTTGTGGCTACTTGCGTGGAACAGAGCGATTGTTTGGAACGCTCCATCTAGTAGTACATAGAGATCGTTGTTATTTGCTCTTAAATTGGTACAAATGCCAGATGTTAAAATTAGCCTAAAGTAACACCAATTCAGCCATTATCAATAGCATGCAAATATATACAATTATTCATAACAATAAACATTAACAACACTGAAATGTCAAAGTTAAAAAGTACAGTCAAAATAAATAATTTAAGTATTGCCAAACGTCATCCGACCCAATGCTCCAAGAATTCTTTTACAGAATAAAATGTGTGAACCAAAAGCCAATTAATAAGAGATATTTGGAATCTGTTATATGGTAAATCCTTTATATGGGCAGGTATTTTATTATAAATCGACAAGCACATACACCGACAATTTTTTGTGATAAGAAGGGAAAATGATCTTGGAAATTGACAAAAAGGCGTCCGGCTGGTTTTCAAAACTGTTATTATTGACGAATGGGATCCTGAAAATGATCGCCGAGAGATTTCAATCGGACAGATAGTCAATCTGTTGGTAATTAATAATAAATTAATAAATATTTCAGACATTCACTCATTAAATTCCAATTATATAGTCCCAAACTAGGCAGAGCCTGTGGTATGGTTACTAGATAACGGATACACATACTTAAATAAATATATAAACATCCAAGACTTGGGTACAAACATTCATATTCATCATACGAACATTTGCCCCTAGCGGGATTCGTACCCGCAACCTCCGGCGTGGTCATCATCAGCCGAAATCCCTCCACATAAGCCTTTCCAATAGAATGTCACATTTGGTGGGCTGTCCATTGCATGTAAAACGTGGGTATGTTGGTTTGATTACGTTGAATTACGTCATCTAGTAGATAAAGATGAATTCACAAAGCTAAGTTGAAGAGTTATACGAGTAAGTAGCGCCAGCAAAAGCGTCATTTCGCAAACCGTACAGATTAGGCGGGAAAACGCATTGGAGAACAAAAGAATTATAAAAGGACTTTCCCATACGCGCCGAGTCGAGACGTGGAAACGTTTATTGCATAGAATTCCTGAGCACGATGAATCGGCACGGCGCAGGCGCAGCGGCGGGGTCGACGACCCGCAGACGGCGCGTCTCCAATGCTACGTCACGCGTCGAATTCCAGCTGGGAGGCCTCTTGGAGGTCCACAGAGGTTCAACTGGTACCATGTCCACTAGGAAGTAACTTTATTGATAGGAAAAGTAATATAAAAGATATAGGTATCAGTCCGTGAAGTCGTCAACGCGACTAAGGGATTGCACCAGGTGCGGGCAGCAACGTTATCCTGTGTATATTAAGATCATTACTGCGGTCACCAATCAATCTGCCAAGCTTGGTGATAATAACAAACCTCCAACGATCTCTATGTACTACTAGATGGAGCGTTCCAAACAATCGCTCTGTTCCACGCAACTGCGGCTCCGGGTAGACACACTATGAAACTTGTGCAGTTACGACGCAGAACTTTTATTTATTACTAAATATTAACGCTACGGGTCAATATTTAGTAAATAATTAAATGTTCTGCGTAGTAACTGCACAAGTTTCAAAGTGAATGTGAACGAGTTGTGGCTCAAGAAGTCGCATTTGCTTGGAACAGAGCGATTGTTTGGAACGCTCCATCGAGTAGTACATAGAGATCGTTACGAAACCTCCAATGGACAGCCCACCAAAAGTGGCATTCTATTAGGCTTCAGGACGTATTTCGGCAGATGGTAAGAAAGGAATTTTGAATAGGAATAATCGGTAACGCGAATGAGCTCCCAATCACTAGGAGGACACCACTGCTGGGCGTGCGACGCCATCAAAGCGCCATTGTACTTATTCTCAATGTATACGCTTCTACAACAAACTACCAGAGGAAATCTTAAATATGACAGATAGAAAGTTTAATATTCACATTAAAAACCACTTTGTGCGAAAGCCTACTGTAAAATAAACGATTATTTGAATGACAAAGATGCCTGGTACTAATGTTAATTCAGCTTCGCAAAATCTTTATTAATTGTATACAAACTTGATTTTTAAAAGATGTGTTGCGTGAAGTTTGTTGCGCCGTTTCTTCTACACAGCGCTAACACCTAGGAAGCGGTAGTCGATAAAAAAATGACGTGTATAAATGTACCAAGTGTACTCAAATGCAATAAATGATTTTGACTTTGACTCTCCCAGATGACCTAAGATGATAAAAATTAAACGGGCAAAGCCATTATTAATTTGCGTGAATCAACGATCTCTACGTACTTACTAGATGGGGCGAACCAAACAATTGCACTGTGCCACGCAACTGCGGCTCCGGGAGCCGAGGATAGTTTTTATGCCGAAAAGACATCTCAATCTTACGGGAAATACACAATAAGTTGTCCACGCGGACGAAGTCACGGGCAACAGCTGTTACCTACTAGATACATCTATGTAGATATATTATTAGAAGCAGTAGCCTGGCTCCTAAGCTACGATTCTGTTCTATTGGTAGCTAAGATGACAAAATGTAAAAGGACTTGAGAGGTTTTTTCATAAATAATAATCAAAGAAGAAAAACAAGAAAATAAATGAGAGAAACCTTTCACAAAGAAGGTAAAGTTACATTAATATTTATTTACCAAACAGATCAAATGACTGAGGCTTCCATCGGCCTAGAAAACATCAAAGGAAAGTCTACTAATAACAAGTAAGTAACGTTTGCTCAATCGATTTAAAAAAAAAACATATACCTAAGTAGAAATGATATTTTAAAATAATGGATTTCACAGATTTATACTGATTTAACATATAAGGCAGACTTGCTTAATACATGCACTTGCCACCTGGCGTTTTGCTAGTGTAAGGTATTCAACTATAGTAGTAATTTGTTCCCAAACTGGGTTGGGGATGGTTGACCCCCAACTGTCAAATGTCTAAGGGTACTGGTCTGCTCTTTCCATTTATCATTTCATTTCCATCCACCAAACATCTCCTCACAATGATAAACGTCAAATAAACGAAATGACATTGCCTGGCTCTGACCAAAGAGCCGAGTGTATTGTTCGGTGCATGTGACCGCAATAACCGCGCCGCCCGCTGCCACCCGTGCGGCGACGGGCGAATACGGTGCGGTGATGTTTGAGGGACGATACCGTACACTCGGCATGGAAAGCGGTTGGCCAAAAAAATTAAAAATCTACACACCTTAAAGTCAGAGACTTTTAGACTTTTGTTTCAAGTCCTGTCACGGTCTAAAAATTATGTCTTAAGTAGAAATTACGCAGTCGAATGATTATTGAAAAGATTGAACTTTATAAAAAGTAAGACTCTACTCTAAATATTATATAGAACGTTTTATAGGATTTGTCAATGTGAAGAAGAACATGGATCAGAGTGTAGGTATAAATGAATGGGGTGAAGTCGCCTTTTAAAGACTGTTTGCAAATATTCCGAGGGCAATACAGTCTATCCTGTGGAGATGTGTAATGTAGAATCCGAACAATGCATAATATATTACCGTCAGTTCCTAAAAAAAGGAACGTTACATGATTATGATTAGTTAGAAAGTGTTAAGCTGCTAAGGAATGAAACTCTCTGCCAGCTTCGGTATTTCCGGACAAGTACAACTTGGATCTTGTTAAAGGAAGAGTGAATAGGCATTCTGGGTAAGCGCGCTCCACCTTAGGCCTCGTCGTCACTTACCATCAGGTGTGATTGAGGTCAAGCGTAAATCCATCAGAAATATAAAAAAATATGTTGTCAACCCCTGCATACGACAGTCGTCGTTAAGGTGATGAACCATTTCATCGGTCGACAGTACATGTTATATTGGTTTTCTGAGTAAACGTTGTTCGTCCTGGGGTTGCGAAATGTTTCATTTGATTAAACTTTACATTCGGCTGTGGTTTCGCATTTCTCTTATGCTTTTAGCGAAACTTTTAGTATTAAAATGGAATTATTAACCGTAGCTGCTCGAGTATTGTTAATATTTTGTATGTCTGTAAAAATATATACTAGACTTTCACGGAGACCGCGCGGCGTGGGATTTTCAGTACTCGCTTGCGCGGCCTATGACGTCATAAGGAGATGAAGCGGGGCCAAGCATTTTATTGTAATGGAAGCTCTCGAAAGTACATATTTTCCTAAACGCAACATTTCTTGGATATCCTTACCAGGAGCATTAATTTGGGGCGATATGTTGAGCCCAGCAGATTGTCAGTCACTGTCGAATTGGCAACGTCATTAACGAATGGTCGCAAACGAATGCTCCCAGTGGAGATGGTCCTTAAGGCGACACTTTTCTTAACTGGCTGACTGTACAGACACCAGTTTACACAATATCTTTACGATACTAATGCTAAGTAGATACGAGTTCTAAACTTATTCTCTGACAGAGGTGCGAACTTGCAGGGCAGTGCTAATTAATCCATCCGATTATACAGCCTGTCAACAAAGCAAAGCATTGAATATTGACCGTTTGTATAGAACACTAGATGTTCCTTATTATACCTTATCATTACTCCTTTATTATGTTACCTAATGTAACAAAATGTATACTAAAACCTGGCCAGAGAACATATCTATGAATAATAGAGGAAAACACATAATTTGGATAAGTGGTACTCGAGGTATAAGCACACTAAGATACAAGCAAAACAGACTTTAAGGTGACTAACCTTTTCATACCGTAACTGTCCATGTGAATTGAGAATTTTATTATGTTTTTATTTATGTACTAGCTGTGCCCGCGGCTCCGCTCGCGTGACTACAGAATCTGCTCCCGTTCCCACACCCATTCCCTTTCCCACTTCCAATCCCAACCCCAAACCCACTCACACGTGTCATCGTAATCTGAATGCCGAGCATGGCTTCTGTCTAGGCAAAAATCTACCTGCATCTGGTCTATATGATGTGTTTGTTATCCCTACAGCCCTACGATATGTTTCAGTGGGTATGTGCCATTTTATCAATGTGATTATTTTTTTTTTGTTTTATACATATATTTTTAATTATTTATGGAGGGCCTTACAAAATCTTGTAATGAGGTTTACAGTAGTACTACGTAGTGCTTACACGTTGGCAGATCACCACTCCTTTTTTCCTAGCTTCGATTTTAGCGATGTATAATCATAATGGCGATGCCTGCAAAGCAGCGTTCCGCTGAGGCATCGACCAATTCATCTAACTATGTACTACTTACAAATACTTAATTGTTGAACTGAATGATGTCGTTGAATAAATTCTCTTTTATTTTTTTTTATTCATGATGACGACTTTCCTCACCACTCTCCATTTCAGAGAACGAACAGATTTAATCACCTACTACTATTACCAGCCTGTGTGCGCGTAAACTATCGAGAGCGGGACAACGTCACACGTCAACACATTAAAGGCATCTCTTTCTAACATAGTATTATCTGCCGAAGGCTTGTAATATCCATTCCCATTCTGAAATAGCAAATTTACATAGCATAGATATCTAGGTTACAGGTCGCTCACCCCGCTGTAAATTATTCAATGTTTACCAACGAAGCAAGCTTCTGACGCGGCTGGATTGGTGTCATTGGTATTCTGCATTATTCACGTGCCCATCTACACTAACGATAAAAATAATGGACACGTAATATATGTTCATTCATTAATACTCATATGAAAACGAAACGCATTTGCTAATTCACCACCTAATTATTTATCCTCCTAATATTATAAACGCGAAAGTTTGTAAGTATGGATGAATGTTTGTTACTCTTTCACGTAAAAACTACTGAATGGATTTTAATGAAACTTTACAATAATATAGCTTATACATCAGAATAACACATAGGCTACAATTTATAATGATATTGTGTGAATTATCCAAAATATCAAGTAAGTAGGAAAAAATCTACCATCTGCGAGCTATTCTGGCGTGCGCTGCAAAAACCGCTAGAGTTTACACATATGTAATGTATGATGGAAATGTTTATCTTAAATAGTCCTACAAAAAAGACCGCGACAGTATATATCTATATCTTATGTGTAAGCCATTATAGCCAAAATAGTGAACCATAACTACAATAAAAATTTATAATTTATTTCAAATGCACATTTGGTAGTAATAGATGATTCCTAAATTAAAATAAATACTTTTATCGCTTCTGGTATTTAAAGTAGATAAAATATGTCTTTCACGCTACATTAGGTCCTGGAATAGGACAGAGGATAGTTATAATCCCGAAAAAACATCCCATTCCTACGGGAAATACATGACAATTTGTGATGTTTTCCACGCGGGCAACAGCTAGTAAGAAATAAATAATAGATGGTGTTCCTAAGTGGTCCGCAAAGTTTAGATGGTAATAAATGGTGCCGGAATTACCAGCATTGCTTCCACATGCTGAGTCAGGGCCTGTCAACTAGCACCTCACACGGGCCAGGCCTCCAGGCTGCACTCTTGCGGGCCCCTAACGTAGATGTGTAAACAGTAGAAGTTGTATTGTGTCTCTTTGGATGCCCGCGAAGCGATATGCCATGTTTTGTCCAAGAAATTTATGTTTTCTACTTGTTTGTGAACTTGTGTCAGTGAATAAATGTCTATCTGTCGATCTATCTATCTAATATAAACTTGTTTTTGCTGCTGGTCACCCTTTCATGCTACCGAGACTAGGTTAGATGGAGCGACGATCTGCGTAAGGCGGCTGGCAGTGACTGGATGAGAAGAACCGAGGATCGGGTTCAGTGGCGCGCCTTGGGAGATGCCTATGTCTAACACTGGACTTTTTCAGGCTGATGATGATGATAGTAATACTTATGCTAGGGCTATAATCTACACTAATATTATAAAGAGGAAAGATTTGTATGTTTGTAACGAATAAACTCAAAAACTACTGGGCCGATTTCAAAAACTCTTTCACGATTAGAATGCTACATACCTGAGTAACACAGGCTATATTTCATCATCAGGTTATTTTTGTCTCCACTGCAAGAGCACAACCCTCTCTCATCTGCCGGAGACAGACGGAGGATTTGGCCTACACTCCCCGCGCTGGTCAGACGGGTTGGGGAGGCCTGATTGATATTTTTTAATGTATTCCCTCAGTCGCCTTGCACGACATCCACGGGAAGAGTTGGAGTGGTCCTATTCTACTCCACCGGAAACCACACGGCAAAGGCTATATTTATTACTTTGAAAAATTAGGGATCCCTACTAAAAAAAACAATAATATAACCCAGGGTGTAAAAATGCAATATAACAAAGAAGTATAATTACTATGTTCTGTACAATTCATATTGCGATTGGTTTGCACTACAGTTGGAGCGGGAGTGGGTCCGGGATTGGAATTGAGAGTCGGACTGGGAGTGGGATCTGAGCTGGGAGCGGAGCCGCGGGCACAGCTAGTACATACATAAGTACAGATGTATGGACACATAGATGGACAGATCCCGTCTTCACGGAATACTAAAAACCAACGCAGACAAACTCACGGGAGTATCTAGTAGCAAATGCTATAATTATTTAACGCGTTCTGTATGTGTGTTAACGGCCTGGCGGTCGGCAACAGCCTTGAGTGGTCTCGTTGAACCTAGCCCATGTGGCACGTACCTACATAATTGTCTGGCTGTGTGTTTGTATGGTCTAGCAGCGTCGTGCGCCGCCATATACAGGCATGTCAAGAACACGCGCTGTTAAGATATACGATAATAATGTCCATTCTGAAAGATGTCCATTCTGAAATATACAATTATTTACTGAAAAACATAAAGCTATTAAAAAATACTCCACATTTATTTAAAAAAAAATGTTTTTAGTAACAAGATGTTTTTATTTTCCAAGAATTTTTAGACTATCAAAACGGAGTAGGTAAATAAGTTAAAACTTCATATAAGTGCTTATTACGTGTTTCCGGGCTTAGAACAGGGCCTCCCCAAATCTTCCCGTGGGTGTTGTTAAGGCACCACTGACGGGCAGCAGCGTTCTCCTGAGTACATTAAGATCATTACTGCGATCAGCAATTCGTCTGCCAAGCGTGGTGATTATGGCAAATCCCCCAATGGACAGTCCACCAAAAGAGGCATTCTTGGGAAGGCTTATGTTCTGCAGTGGACGTATATAGGTGATGATGATATATGCTTAAATAATTTTCTTAAGTTTTAATACAATAATAAAATAATATAATGTAGTATGAACGTGAGGGAAGTGGTAGAAATATAAAAATAGTATTGAGTTAGATATACGATGTAGCGACACCCTCACAGGGTCATGTTGAGAACAAACCAAGTTGTAACACATGTAATAACCACATATGATGCAATAAATGATTATGATTGACTATGATGTCCATTCTGAAAGATGTCCATTCTGAAAATGATTTCCTAATCTAAATATTATTCATTTCGAGCATGGTTGTAGCAGAGATTACTAAATATATAACTACGTAAAGAAGCGTCACTTACCTCCCCCCACCAGTCTAACGTCTCCGCAAAATAGAGCACGGCTGGCAGTACTGTGATGCCGCCCACCGGTATAAAGTTCCTACGCCATCGCCAAGCGATCGATGCTATATGTTAGAAAGAGAATCACTATCTATAATAAACAAAAATCAAATTCAAAATATTTTTATTCCAAACTAACTTTTCGCCTATCGATTTCTAAATAGCAAAGAAAGAAATTTTATACATTGTTATTTTTTTTAACCAACATCTTTAGGCTTTATACAGACTGGCGACTGCAAAAATGAATATTAATTATTCGTTATTACTTTTAATTTAAAAAAGTTCTATATACTAGAACCGAAAGACGGTTTAATAAAGAAGTGTTACCTCCCGCGGCGTTCTGCCGTTCTTCTTCATTACCAAGTCATTAAACTAAACGAAAGGCGCGTAATTAATATAGGTATTTTAATAAAACTTTATAGAAGCTTTGTCTCTTCTGTACACTAAATAGTTTTTGTAATAAAAAGCAAGAAATGGTTGTGGTAAGTTTGTAAGGCTTTGAAGCTTCCCATGACGTTTTTACCCTTTTATGTTCAACTAGCTGTTGCCCGCGACTCCGTCACTTAACATCACATATTATTATGTATTTCCCGTAGGAGTGGAATGTTTTTTCGGGATAAAAACCATCCTATATTCTATTCCAGGACCTAACCTATATGTGTATCAAGTTTCATCACGATCCGTTCAGTGGTTGAAGCGTGATTGAGTAACAAACAAACATACTTACAAACTTTCGCGTTTATAATATTAGTAGGATGTGGTGGACAGGTCAGGTTGAGACACACAGGAAGTCCGTACACATTTGTGCATGTTTACGTAAACATATTCTATCGAGAGTAGGACAAATAGTCAACAACATTACTGCTTCTCTTTCTAACTTATAGCGTCGATCTCTCGGTGCCGTGTCATTCGCTGGCGGGCGTAATAACGAATACTGCCAGATGTGCTTTATTTTGCGGGCGACGTCAAACTGTTGGGGGAGGTGAGTGACGCTTTTTACGTAGTAATATCCAGTATACTCCAAGAAGTAGTGGCAGTGGGCGGGCCATATCTGACGCAGAACCGACGGCCTGAGGGCAGAAGAGTTCTGGAGAACCAGATGGACCGACGACTTGAAGAAGGTGGGTTAGCGGTTGGATGCGCAAGACCGGGTGTGGTAGCGTTTACTGGGTCTACGAGATTCATAGCACTATCATAACTTAATGTTCATAATGATAACAATGTATATAAAAATCAAAAATGTCAATTTTCAAAAACTAGTCGCAGTTTAAATTCAAAATTTTATGTCCATAAATTATTTGGCTGTAATGAGGAACATGAGTATAACTATTTTATGATCTAGAAAAATAATACTTAAGATCAGAAAAATATTGGTGAAAGAAATTTCGCGATATCTTAAAAACTGTATTTATACAATTTTTCAACAATGGGCGATGTGACGTCACAACGCCCATTGGCTCTTAGCGAGCATGCGTAAGCAGTTTTCGAATGTGGCCAGATTGATTTATTAAAAAAAAAAATTCAATATTTTTTATTATTTTTTCGCAGTTGTTAATATAATTACTTAAAGATTTTTTTAAGATTAAGAAATTGCGATTATTTTTCATTTCTTATTATATCTTCCTTATTATAATACTATAATTCTAATGACTGATACGATGCCAAGAATCAAAGTTAAAACACTAAAGAGACTTTGGCAATGAATAAAAAAGTTTAACGGTAACCTGAATTACGTACAGTTAGCGCGCCTTTTTTGTAAGTGGCGCAAAAAAATTCGCGACAAGTCGCAAAAACACACTTCAAAGTTCTTTGCTTTTGTTCTAAAAATACCTTTGCTTTTATACAAAGCGCATTAGCGAGATTGGGCGCCAAAGTGCCGCGTCATCAAATGACCGTTAAAAAAAAGAGGAATTCGGAAATTTTTTTTGCTAAAGGGATGCACTCACGTACAGACTAAAAGCTTGTAAAGGGTGATACGTCAGTTCACGCAAGCATAGTATAATAACATCTCAATAACATGCTAATAATGATACCAGAGGAAAAATATAATATTTAATTTCATATACTTACAGGTGGTATAGACAATAAAAAAAACCTTTGTAATGACCAGATTATGTTAATGACAAAAATGCCTGGTACTAATGTTGCTTCAGTTTCAATTCAATTACTCTTTATTTTGCACGACAAAGATACAATAATAACGTAGCTTACACGTGTACGTCTAGGCGGTCTTATCGCTAAAAGCGATTACTTCCAGACAACCTTTATATTCGTACAATTTTTATATTATTGTATACGTTTCGTCTTCCCAGATAACACCCCCAGGGTAACAATATACTATTGACTTTGCCAGCACTGATGAGTACATATTACGTGCGCCAACTTAATAGTACAATTAGCAATGATCGGACTTCGGAGATCGGATTTCCGGTCAATGACCTCATACGTACATGTAATATGGATATGCCTCCGAAATCCAAGGATTTTAAAATGATCGAGAACTTTACTTAATGAATAATCTTTGCAAAAGATTTGTAAAACGCCTCATTTTTCTTGCGGAGATCCGCAAGAAAAATGAGGCGTTAATATCGCCCCTCGCATGACTAAGTGTCGTAGGTAGCTTCAAGCAAATGTTGCAGGGTAAGGCATTTTCGGTTTTACACTTCACATTCTATTGTCTTGGAAGATACGATACTTGTTCGTTGTCAATAAATCCATTACAGCAACTGATACGGATACGACGGTTAGCGGAGTTTGATCACCATACACATTTAAATAGGTTAATGTTTGTAACTCATTTAAACAAAAAATTACAGTTACGACAGCTAGCCATGCGAGGGACGATATGATGCATACTTTGCTACACAGGTGTAATTACCCTGAGCGAAATCAATTAGAAATATAAGAAGCTTTTGTTATATTATTTTTGTTTTAATATTTTATTCAGACAATAGGCTCGATTCTGAAGGCACAACATTAAAATTTGACAGCACTAAAACTGTTGCTATCCTTGTCACACAGTATTATGAAGATAAAGACGAAACCAATTTTAGCGCTGTCAAATTTTAAATGTGTGCCTTCAGAATCGGGCCCAATGTCAACACGAAAAAGTAACTAAAATATATCTATATTGAAACTACGTTAGTGAAATATATATACTTACAATAATGTTTAAAAATGTAAACTTTACTTAAAAATCGATTACATTAAAAATGTTTGTGTGTGAGACTGCTCCCCTCAGACAAACTGAGAATTCAGTTTTCTGGGGGTTTCCTGTAACTTTATTAATGTTTTTTGAATAAAAGATTTTTATTAAAAAAACGGAAGGACTTCTGTGTCTCTTTAGAAGGGTAAGTAGGGGGCGCAGAAAAAAACGTTTTAGATAAAAGTTGTTGACAACGATGTCCTCTATCCAATGCCCTCAAAAAAATCTGGTGACAGAATGGCACCCCTCTTGCTACACAGATACCAACGGCATGTCCACACTATGATAGTGTTGCAAGTATCAAAAATATCGCTACTTACTGCGATCAATAAAATATAAATTTATTTTCTCTTACTTGCAACACTCTGTCGCTGTGTCTTTCTTATTTTCCTTCTGAAAGGTTGCCTGGAAGACATCGCCTCAAGCGATAAGGCCGCCTTTGTACACTTCCAAAAGATCTGTACCTATTTTTATTGTTATTCTTAATTTGTGTGCAATAAAGAGTTTATCTATTTATCTATCTAATGTCAATTAAATAAATAAATAAAGATATGTCTCGTATATAAATATGTCAGACATTCACACCAATTATACAGTCCCAAACTAGGCAGAGCCTGTGCTATGGTTATTATATAACGGATAGACATACTTAAATAAATATATAAACAACCAAGACTTGGGTACAAACATTCATATTCATCATACGAACATTTGCCCCTAGCGGGATTCCTACCCGCAACCTCCGGCGTGGCAGTCCGAGAGCTACCCCGTTCCGCCACGGAGGTCGTCATTATATTTATATTAATAGTTATATTATAATGTTTTCCCTAGTAAGTCCTTTGCAGCTGGTCTATAGACCCCTTTTCTTCGTATATCATGGCTAACCCTCAGAGCTAAAGCATATAGCTATTTAATCATGCAAGCCTCGGCTAGACATAAACACAGAATTGGATCCCTATTTGTCGAACCGTGAATTACCTTGTAGTGCGCTAACACCCTAGGTTGTCTGCCACTTAAGGCCGAGACTACGCGAGTCCGCCCGGTTCCGGTTACGGTCCGGTTTACATAGAACTGTATACACACTATATATGTCATATGTCATATCTTCTCGTCGCGTATACCACAGTGCCTGAAGACAAAAGTCTTCAACCAGTGCGTCCTGCCCGTAATGACCTATGGCGCCGAAACGTGGACACTGACAGTGGGACTAGTTCAAAAACTCAAGGTCGCTCAGCGGGCTATGGAAAGAACTATGCTCGGAGTTTCTCTAAGGGACAGGATCCGAAATGAGGTGATCCGCCAGAGAACTAAACTCTTCGACATAGCTCAAAAAGTTAGTACGCTGAAGTAGCATTGGGCTGGTCACATATGTCGGAGAACCGATTACCGCTGGGGTAAACGAGTTCTCGAGTGGAGACCGGGACTAGGCAAGCGTAGTGTGGGACGCCCCCTGGCTAGATGTAGCGACGATCTGCGTAAGGCGGCTGGCAGAGACTGGATGAGAAGAACCGAGGATCCGGTTCAGTGGCGCATCTTGGGAGAGGCCTATGTCCAACAGTGGACTCTTTCGGGCTGATGATGATGATGACAAAGGTGTACTTATCCCACTTAGGGATCTCTTCCAGTCAGCCTTAGAGTAACTGAAAGGACATGCTCTATCTTTGTGGTTTATTTTTACTGTCGGCCCCGTAGCCTAGTCGGTAGTACACCTGCCTGCGAAGCTCGGGGTCGCGGGTTCGAATCCCGCCCAGGGCAAACATTCGGGTGATGAGCACTTGTGTTTGCCTTGTGACTGGATGTTATTTATATATTATATTATGTATTTATGTATGTATATCAGCTGTCTGATACCCATATTACAGGCTCTGCATAGTTTGGGATCAGGTGGCCGTGTGTGAAATGTCCCCACATATTTATTTATTTATCAGGTGAACTGTCAGACTTCGGACGTTAAAAAAACCGGAGCAGAACCGGTCACATGCAGTCCCAGCTTAACGCACGGCGTAGACACCCCTCGGCTTACGGACGGACGGACGCCAGCAAATTGATAACGTTAGTCCAGTCAGGTGTACAGGCATCTAATAGTTTCGTACGCGGGTGCACAGACACCCCCTGGGGTTTATATCACCCTGGTGCGGCGACAAATGCGATTATGCGACACAAGAGAACATGGTGTATAACGCTTCGATAAACGGATTGCATATGTTTTACATACGAGCTGTTGCGAAATACATCGCAACGATCTCTATGTACAACTAGATGGAGCGTTCCAAACAATCGCTCTGTTCCACGCAAGTAGCCACAACTCTTTCACATTCACTTTGAAACTTGTGCAGTTACTACGCAGAACATTTAATTATTTACTAAATATTGACATTATTTAACCGTAGCGTCAATATTTAGTAATAATTAAATGTTCTGCGTAGTAACTGCACAAGTTTCATTGTGAATGTGAAAGAGTAGTGGCTACTTGCGTGGAACAGAGCGATTGTTTGGAACGCTCCATCTAGTACTACATAGAGATCGTTGGTATTTCGCTTATTTCTCCGTTCATTGAAATGAATTTCTATGTATAGCGAAACTTATAATTTTTTTAATTATACTTTACTAGCTGTTGCCCGAGTCTGTTAGTTTATGCATGCACTATGTAAAACTAGTAGACATACTCGTACCACGCTCTAGCACCAAGCGTTACCGCTCGGCCACGACTTTTGGCTTAGCGGGACGCGGCGCGGTGAGCGGCGCGGTTTCGGCAGGCGGAGGGTTGGCCGCTGATAGCGGCGCCTCGTGGCGTGCTGCTAACATTTTTGTACATTTGTTCTCGCCGCTCGCCGCCCCGCTCCTAGCTGCCGCTGGCAGCGGCAAGGCTGTGGCCGAGCGGTTATGCTTCCTCTTTTATAATGCGAACTGCTAAGGAGTGGAATTCCCTGCCAACATCGGTATTACCGGACAAGTGCATCTTCTGGGTAAGCGCGCGCCTTAATATAACTGACCATCAGGTGAGATTGAGGTCAAGCGTAAACCCATCGGCCGTGTGGTTTCCGGTAGAGTAGAATAGGGCCACTCCAACTCTTCCCGTGGATGTCGTACAAGGCGACTAAGGGAATACATTATAAAACATCCATTAGGCCTTCCCAACCCGTCTGGCCAGCGCGGGGAGTGTCGGCCAAATCCTCCGTCTATCCCTGGCTCCAGATGAGAGAAGGTTGTGCTCCTGCAGTGGAGACAAAAATAACCTGAGGATGTAAACCCATCAAGAATACAAATATTTGGTATATAATAAAAAAAAAGTACCTCTAAATACCTCTGAAATAGATCTTTACAGGTATTTTGTGTGACACCCTATTATGTATTCTAAAACCTGACACGTGCCAGCACAGAAAGAACCAAGATCAAAGTGCTATTTACATCACAAAACGAGAATATCACAATAGAGAAAATCGAGAATATTAAAATATTATATTTGTCGTCTCAAATTCATACAATGGGAACACTTACACAATATTTACATCACTGTGGTGACCAAACTTGAAGGGTTTTTGGACATGTGATACTTGATCCATTTGATTCGGTTACCCTATATTAACTAACGGTGGCAACTTGCAAAACGAATTGAATATGGTCATGCTTTTTTATTTTGTCCTAAATAAAACAATTAGAACTAGATTTGGTCTGTTTCAAAAGGTTCGACAAACGTAGCGATGTGTATTAGCACATAAACATTGACATGCACACAAACGAACTGGTGAGGGCCAAAGAGAATATATTACTAGGGCATAAACTTTGCGTTATTGTTGGGCGTATACAGTCCAGCAGATCAATTATATAGACACAGTCTATTGTTAAGCCTAACATAATGTTTCCTACTGTATGTATTTACCTTGTGAGAAGAAATAAATAAATTTATTATTATTATTATTACAGTAACTATAGAAAGACTTTGTTTCCTCACTATGAAAAATGTTTTTCAAAATCACAATATTGGTCCCATTTCTTCGAAAATTATGGTTACCCCTCTTTAAAGCTAAACAAAGCGTCACCTAATTATTACAAATTACATCTTTACCACCTGTAAATACGACAGAAATTCCTTTAACACGACTATAACTAATTTCCTTCCATTTACCGAGTTAGTCACACTTATTGCTTTGATATAGAGTTAGTAATTCGGTAACGGAGTGTTTATTTATGTTGGTATTTGTGCATGCATTCCTGCAGAATGGCATCCTCTACAGGTATTGCGGGGGACCCACATTTCAATTGATAAAAATAGGGTGGGCCTGGTTCATTTATAAATATAGAACTGGTTGCGGGGGGATTTTTTTTCAAGTACTTGTAACATGTTTACTAGTTCGATTCTCGTTGGTTTTGTATGTAGTTTTATATTCACAGGAACAGATCGTGGGTAAGAAGTAAGTTGGATTTCTTCAATTGGCCTCGTAACCAGGCGCCTGGATTGGGTATTAATGTACTTTAAGGATTTTAATTCAACTAACTAGTAAAATAATTACAGTTTTAATTTATCTAGTAACATTTTCGTACCTATATAAACTATATTTATTGATCTATACTTATTATGACTTATAATTTAAGCTACTAATTAATTTAACTAATTTTTTTTTTAATTTAATTATATAACCCATTCTTAAGCAATAAAGCATCAAATAATCTAGTGAATTTCATCATTATCCCTTAGTTGCCCACTGCTGGACATTGGCCTTCCCCAATGAATGCCACCACACCCAGGCCTCCACCCTCCAGCCGCATCCGGCTACCTTCTTCAGGTCGTCGGTCAATCGGGCGGCGGGGCGTTTCACAACATTTCAATTGATAATACTTACTGAGTTATTTTATTAGGTACCAAACTAGCTGACCCGTGCCCATTCCGTTGGGCGGTAAACATCTTTTAATTTTTCGGGTTAATATATAGCCTATGACACTCACAAATAACGTGGCTTTCTATTGGTAAAAGAATTTTCAAAATCGGTTCAGTAGATCCAGAGATTACCCGCTACATCCTCACAAGCTTTACCTTTTTATAATATTAGTACACCAAAATAAACAAAACTCTCACAGCCACTAAAATAAATGTCAAGGAATATCTAGTAATTTTTTACAAACACTTTAGGCATACGAGAACGTGTGAGAAATCTAATCACCTAGGGGGCTGGGGCTGAAATTAAATTGCAACAAGTGGCCTCAATTTAATCTCAGCTCCCCCTAGGTGACTGGATTTCTAACACGTCGTCATATTTCCTAAAATGAGACTAATAGAAATAGGTTTTTGATTTGATTTCATCGCGTAAATATACCATCTTCTTAGGGGGCTAGGACGACCTGGCGACTCTTCGACCCCTAAGGATATTATGTACCAAACCCCTTTCCACCAACGGTGCCCCAAGACTTCACATACGCCTTATTTGGCACATGCAAGTTTCCTCACGATGTTTTCGTAGGAATAAACCGTACTTAAGTTTCGAAAAAGGCACTTGTACGGGCTGGGGTTGAACCCACGACCTCAAGTGGAAAACGTAAAAACGAAAACGGGTAAAAGGAAACAAAAACCTATTTTAGAATGAACACGTGAAAATATAAAAAAATAAGGCAAGCGTTATTTAAAACTGCTCCAAAAATAATTTCATAAACTCTAAAAATACATGGAAGTGTGCTCTACCATACATCAGAAATTCATAGCTTCAAAATCTCCCCTCATCACGCCGTTACGCGTCCATCAACACCAAATCATGAGAGCAATAAAGATACTAACATGCACATCACACCGAGTGCGAGAGGGACACCGATACTGCTCGGGCTTTGATAATTTTATCTGCAGTACCATTCAAATTGACAGTGACATTAGTAATGCTAGGGTGGCTACTGCTAACTATTGTTATCTTGACAAATAACCATCTAATTATACAAAACCTTTTTGATGACAATGTAATATATATATAATGACGTCATAATGACAAGTGTCAAATCGGATAGTGTCAAGTGTTTAACTTATTTATAATTTCTGTTCTATGTCAAATAGAAAAACACCTTTTTTAAAAAGTTGTTATTAGCTGTGTTTAAACCACAATATTATGTTAAGGTAGGATTGCCATCTCTAAAATCTGCCAACTAAGACAAGAAGCACGAAAACCCTTGATTTTGGAGCTTACACACTTGTCAATAGAGTTTTTTCAGTGTTACCATGTTCTAAACAAAGTGTTCAAAACATCTGTTTTAAACATGTTTTCTATTACATATTTAAAACTGTTTAAATTGTTTAAAACATGTTTTATATAAAAACACGTTTTTATTGAGTTTTTTTAAAGTTACTTCAAATAACAAATAGTTTTAATTGTTATAAACCAACTTTTTATTGAAAACTTTAAAATCCGAACTACAAATGAAACACCGCCCGGACGCCCCGTAAACTATGACAAATCCGGGGAAATCCGGACGGATGGCAACTCTATGATAAGGTCACTTTATTCAACTAGAAAATGTTGATCCATGGTAAAACTCAAAAATAAACAGTAAACATTGTAATTGCTAATAAAAATTCATGATTAAAAATAAAATCAGGTATAACTACGAAGAAATATTAAATGCGAATATTTCAATAAGTATATACCTAAGTATGTGTTCTTAAAAAAAAAAGGGAAAAACTCTGATTGCAAATTGCTTCAAAATGTAGAAAAGAATGAATAGAAGAGGGACAAAAGAAATGTTCAGTGCGACTGTGGAAGGAACTACAGCTAGAGGTCGTTCTAGGAGGACGTTCAAGGATCAAATTAGTAACATCCTCAAGAAAGCTGGGATCCGCAGTGAGAATAAAAGGAGGTGCATGAAAAGGTTGATGAATGTGAGGGAGGCTAGTGAGGTGTGTCAGGATCGCGCAAAGTGGCGATACTTCATCTCTGCCTACCCTTCTAGGACCAAGGCATGAGCTGCTAATGTAACAATGTTAGATTACAAAGTAAAAAGAAACATTATCTCTAAAAGCATCTAAGATTCGCTAAATAGTATTACGTCTGAAAATAATGCAACATCTTAATTGATAGATAAGTTTATGCTATTTTTATTGCTAATATAGTTATGTCGAAAAGGGGAAAAGTAAGATTTTCCATTAACCGTTATATTACAGACAACGATCTCTATGTACTTTGAAACTCGTGCAGTTACAACGTAGAACATTTAATTATTTACTAAATATTGACGCTATTTACCCGTAGCGTCAATATTTAATAATAAATAAATGTTGAACGTAGTAACTGCACAAGTTTAATTGTGAATGTAGCCGAGTTGCGGCTCCTTGCTCTGCTCCACAGCAGAGCGATGGTTTGGAACGCTCCTTCTAGTAGTACATAGAGATCGTTGATTACAGATGAGTAATTAAATTTCGCACACAGTATGGGGGGCGAACCCAGACGTATAGGGTGATCTCTAATTATTTTTAAACGAAAGCAAATTCATTTAAGAAGCTAATGAAAACTGGAAACGTAAATAATCCTTGAAGCCTTTTAATAAACGTTTTTAAATAACTTGTTTTGGAGATTCATTACATTAGATATCTATTTTAGACGTTATTATTTACGGGTGAGGTCTCATTTATCTCTGTTACCTTTTTCCTTGTATTACTTTCTTTCTATTCTATATTTATTTCATCGCGTTTATTTGTCATTTCTTTTATATTTCGACGCATAATACTACATAAACACTGTAACCCATATCGATGTAAAAAAAAAACTTTTTGCAAATTCGGAATCAGAAAACAAATTTACGTCGAATCTCTTTGCTTTGGCAATTCAAGTTTTTTTATTGTATGTATTTTAATGTATGTATTTCTAGGCTAAGGTATTTATCTATGGGCCAAGATGCCTGAAAATAAAGGATTTATTATTATTATATTATTATTATTTATGTATTTTGGTTATTTAGTTCCGTTTATTTTACAGTTTTTTTATGTATAAACTTTATTGTAGACAAATATAAGTCACACAACTAATATAAACACAAGATGTACAAAGGCGCACTTAACTCTGTAAGAGTTTTCTTCCAGTAAACCTTTGGTTTTTTTTTTGTTTTTTCTGACCTTGACACATGTACGCAAAAGCTGGTGGCTAAAAATTGAATAGTTTTGGCCATACATAACACCACTGCCTTTTGCCAGCAGGTGATGCTGGTTTACAGCATTTGATGTTATTTGCGCCCTTACAGTCCTCTACCATTAGGGGAATAAAATAATTGTAAGCCGTAGCTCAGTCTTGTAGCGAATGACAGGAAATTTTAAAAGGCACACAATCATGACCACACTTCACCCTTTGTTTCCCAATTTGGTGACAAACGAACAAACAATTGGAGTCAAACCAATTGTTTAGCTGTATAATGGATAAACTCAGAGGGTATGAAGTGCTGTTTCAAACCAAACTCTTCCGAAATCAAAGCTCCGGGAAAGAGAGTAGAGTTGAAAGTCGGGTGTGTTTTGTTTATAACTCCCTTTGGGAGTGATTTGTTAATGTCTGTTTGGTTTTATGTGAATTGTTGTATTCAAATAATTGTAGAGGGATGTAAGGGGGCAAAGCAATATCGACAGGAACCCGACAGGAGGATTAGGCTAGGCTGGGCAGCATTTCGGAAGTTACGTTATATCTTCTCGTCGCGTATACCACAGTGCCTGAGGACAAAAGTCTTCAACCAGTGCGTCCTACCCGTTATGGCCTACGATGCCGAAACGTGGACACTGACAGTGGGACTAGTCCGAAAACTCAAAGTCGCTCAGCGGGCTATGGAAAGAGCTATGCTCGGAGTCTCTCTAAGGGACAGGATCTGAAATGAGATGATTCGCCAGAAAGCCTTCGACGATGTTCAAAAAGTTAGTACGCTGAAGTGGCAGTGGGCTGGTCACATCGTCGGAGAACCGATTACCAATGAGTTCTCGAGTGGAGACCGCGACTGGGCAAGCGTAGTGTGGGACGCCCCCTTGCTAGATGGAGCGACGATCTGCGTAAGGTGGCTGGCTGTGACTGGATGAGAAGAACCGAGGATCGGGTTCAGTGGCGCTCTTGGGAGGCCTATGTCCAACAGTGGACTCTTTCAAGCTGATGAGGTACTTTCATCAAACGTCTAGTCTTTCAACTAGGTTCTTAATTTTTCTTCTAATATCTCATTGCGCATGACTTGAAGTAATGATACTCGTTTACTCGAAGGCGTTCATCATCAGGTTATTTTTGTCTCCACTGCAGGAGCACAACCCTCTCTTATCTGCCGGAGATAGACGTAGGATTCGGCCTACACTCCCCGCGCTGGCCAGACGAGTTGGGGAGGCTGATTGATTTTTTATAATGTATTCCCTCAGTCGCCTTGTACGACATCCACGGGAAGAGTTGGAGTGGTCCTATTCTACTCTACCGGAGACCACACGGCCACGGCGTTAATAAACCTACAACATGACGAATATCCTTGATACAGTTGCATCATTAACCCCAATACACGATGTGGGTTAAGAACTGACTGACATAAGACTGACACAGACATCACACCGCTCTATTTAATGAAAAGTGCGGAAAATAACTAGTGTTTCATATTTTTAAAAGAGAAACTGAAGCGGAGAGATTTTAACTGATTGGAAAATGTGGTCGAAACTTCAGGAAATACAATGATTTTTCTTACATACATAATCTTTTATATATATTTCCGTTTCGTTGGCCCAGTGGCTTGGTTATTGGGCTCGAGCGTCAGAGGTTGTGGGTCGGGTTGCCCCACTGGGGACATACAATTTGACAACGGTCCTGATCTGGATAATATATTTGTGAACTGTCCTATCCTTATTTGATTCCCATAGCACAAGAGAAAATGGATGCCCCGCTGCCAGGTGGGCCAACGACCTCAAGTCAAAGTCAAAATCATTTATTGCATACGAGTACAGAGCGATTGTTTGGTACGCTCCATCTAGTAAGTACATAGAGATCGTTGTGTCACGCACGTTACTAATGGCTTTGTCCGTTTAATTTTTAATTTCTTAGGTCATCTGGGAGAGTCAAAGTCAAAATCATTTATATCATATGAGTACACTTGGTACATTATACACGTCATTTTTTATCGACTACCGCTTCCTAGGTGTTAGCGCTGTGAAGAAGAAACGGCGCAACAAACTTCACGCAACACATCTTTTAAAATCAAGTTTGCATACAATTATATAAAGATTGTGCGAAGCTGAATCAACATTAGTACCAGGCATCTTTGTCATTCAAATAATCGTTTATTTTATAGTAGGCTTTCTAACAAAGTTGTTTTTAATGTGAATCTAAAACTTTCTGTCTGCCATATTTAAGATTTCCTCTGGTAGTTTGTTGGGACTGGGTGTGGTAGCCTATGTCCAGCAGTGAACGTCTAAGGGCTAACAAGGGAATTAACTGCCTAACCCAAGCACCTTTTGGAAATGATGATAAAGTTGAAATTAGAATGACCTTAGTTACTTATAGCGCATTGACTATACCTGTCTTTATTCTACGTTTAGTAATTGCGGAAATGGAGGGCCGGGCGTCGAGGCGCTCATTAGGGAACTTCCGTAAACCACGTGACCTAATAAGCAGGCGCGTGTTCAGTTTTCAAAACAAAGGAGATGGGTTAAGGGTGAGAGGGGAGATTTGCCATAATCGTCACGCTTGGCACACGGATTGATGATAGCGTGTAATGATCTTAATATAAGGAGAACGGAAAGACTGGGGGTGGCCCTATTCTAAGCGGGGACCACACGGCCGTCAGTTACTTTGCACCAATTCCTCAACATTTTCTTTAGGGACGCGTACGCCATCCATCGGATAATGTATCATTGTCGAACCTTTTTCTTTCCGCGATAAAACTAAAAGATGCCATTACTGAGCGTACGAATCTTAAAAAAAAACAATATTATATAAGGAAAAAGCGAGGGAACGCGTTACGAAACGGTCTGCGGTCCAGATAGGTCAATATCCCGAGTTGATCACCGCGCTACGTTTTTTATAAGGCTCTGGCAAACGGGCCGAATTTGCTGCCGACTTTTGTTGAAAAACTAATTCGCTTCAGCTTCGCACAATCTTTTATTGTACACTAGGTTTTGCCAGCGACTTCGTTCGCATCGATATTTACACATCTTAAATTTCCAAATAGATATCATTTTTGTTTCCCGTTAGAATGGGATGCTTTTTCGGGATAAAAACTATCCTATGTCCTATGTCCGCTGTATGGTGAGGCTGATCCTCTGTGTGAGGTAACTGGGCCCTTTGGTCTTTTGACGCCTCGACCAGACGTCGAAATTTTTACTTTCAGGTCTTCTGAAAAATAGTTTTAAATAAAAAAAATATTTTTCACTTGAAACATACAATTTAACTTTTATTGAGCTATCGGAACCCTCGGCTCGTAGTCAGGTAGGTATACTTTGCCTTTTTTTGACCTCAATAAGACAGTTTTACGACATGAATAATACATTCCTTTATTACAGTACATAAAACAATAATTGCTGCGTATTACAGCTGTAATTGCGAACAATAACATCCGAAGGACGAATTCCGTTATTTATTACAATTATCAGTAATCCATTATTCATGAAGTTTTGTTTGTTTGACATATTTATTGAGGATTAAGGTACAGCCAACCGCGAAAATTTAGTTCCTTGTCATAGTAATGTAATGTCATTGGACTGCCACGCCGGAGGTTGCGGGTTCGAATCCCGCTAGAGGCAAATGTTCGTATGATGAATATGAATGTTTGTTTGTACCCAAGTCTTGGATGTTTGTATATTTATTTAAGTATGTGTATCCGTTATCTAGTAACCATACTATTCCACAGGCTCTGCCTAGTTTGAGACTGAGAGACAGACAAGTATATTCATATCATAACAATTGTGAATGTGGCAAGGAACTCCAGGCTCAAGTTTACAAATAAAGCAATTGATTTTTAAGGGCATCGTTAAAACGTAGAGTTAGTGGAGTTGCTTGATCCGTCATTTTCGCTAATTTGTCAATTTCACTAATATCCGTCAGTTTCCTTATCCGTCATTTTCGCTAATTCACCAGTTTCCTTATCCGAAGAAAAGTGTACATTGCGACATACCAAGTTGAAAAGTATCAACCGCAGACCACCTTCTTTGGTCTACTGGCAGCCACTGGTGTTAATTTTAGTTAAAACCTGTATCATAAACACCCTATTATCCAGATCATAACTAAATTGTACAAATTTGTCTGTGACCGGTGGGAATCGAACCCCACCTCTGGCGCAATGACCAAGTCACTAAGCTAACGAGGCAGTCTAAGAAGAGATCACGAGAAGACGAAGGCAGGGTCTAAACAGAATGACAGAGAAAGAACATGAGATGGAATGGGACGAACTTATACCACTAGAAATCAGATTTACAATGTATATCAGCAAAAACATATCTCTTTTTGATGCACTGTGACAATAATAGTTATGTATGATACAAGAAACTTGATTTACCACCACCAAGACTCAGTAAATCGTTCACGAGGCAATATATATGCTTCTACAACAAACTACCAGAGGAAGTCTTGAATATGACTGACAAAAGTTTCGAGATCAAATTAAAAAAACAGCTTTGTAAATTATAAAATAGACGATTATTTGAATGACAGAGATGCCTGGTACTAGTGTTGCTTCAGCTTCGCACAATCTTTTTAATAATGTATACAAACTTGATTATAAAAAAAGTGTTGTTGCAGTGCGAATGTCGAAGGATCTACAGCTAGAGGTCGTCCTAGGAGCACGTTCAAGGATCAAATTAGTAACGTCCTCAACAAGGCTGGGGTTCGCAGTGATAAGAATAAAAGTAGGTGCATGAAAAGATTGATGAATGTGAGTGAGGCTAGTGAGGTGTGTCAGGATCGTGCAAAGTGGCGATCCATCGTGTCTGCCTACCCCTCACCTACGACCTTGCGTGAGCATTATGTATGTATGTTGCTGAAAGATTGTTGCGTTGTTGAACAGCGCTTACACCTAGGAAGCAGTGGTCGGTAAAAAATGTACATGTACTTATGTGCAAGAAAGGATTTTGACTTAAACAAAGAACTGTTATAGAAATGAAGTGGCTTAGTATTCCGTACAAGTAATTAATTATTACCTCCGATCGTCAATATTAGTACTATATTTACTCTATTCATGTGTGTAAAATAATAACCATAAAAACTATTAACATGAAAATGTAGAAAGTGTAAATGAGTCATAATTATCGTGACAAGAAAGTAAGAATTCCTGCAGTGTTAATTCAATTGGATAGTTTACCATAATCGGCATGACGTTCCTTAAGCGAATGGCATTATTTAATTCCTGATGAACATGAAGTCAAAAGGTGGTGCGAAGTCAAAAAGAGAGTAGATTTATGAAACAGGCACTTGTTTTCTCTTCATAAAGGCGACAAAAAGGAAAAACTTCAGCTAGAAATATGGTCTACAGCAGACAACAGCTAGAAATGAAAAGAGATCATCGAGGACCTTTGTTCTGTAAAAAGATAAAAGAAATGATAAGAAGAAAGGACATTTTATCAGGAAGTGCAAGCAAATTATATATTATAGCTAAGATCATTAAATCTAACGATGATGTTGATTGGAATGTTCATCTTGTTAGCTTAACAGAAAATACAAAATTAAATTTCTTCATTAGCATCTGGAAAGACGAAAACTAAAGTGTGACCGACAGACAAGTGACTGTTCCATTTTCGTAATTGGACACTGGACGAACACTAAAATAATAGAGAAATATAAATATACCTCTTCTGAGAAATACAAAACGCAACAAAGCTACCAGTTGGGTTCTCTAGTAACATGAAACCCGGGAAAGTTCGCCAAGATTCAAATAGAAAACGTAAAACTGTTTTCCTAATGAAAAGCAAATAAAAACTCTACTGATGATAAAAGGCAAGAACGCTTTGATAAGAAACCAACAGAAGTACGTAATTAATCATTTTCATATAGAATTCATGAAAAAAACATGTAACTGAGTCCTAATTTGGAATCATCTGGTGGAGTTGTCACGTAGCGTAGAGATTAAGGATACCTCCAGGGACATTCTGCACTCGGAGATTGCACCTGGAAGTATGGATATCAGGGATCTATTACCCAATCTGCTCGAAGAAGTCATGGAACGAAGTAAAACCTGATGATATTTACTGAGGTTCAGAGACGATTCAACAGGTATTGATAGAATGCACTATTCATACATAATTGTTAAAGTTAGTCTGTAGGCGGTAGCGGTCATTGTAGACAATAA
Organism: Esperia sulphurella; assembly: GCA_947086405.1. NCBI lineage: Eukaryota > Metazoa > Arthropoda > Insecta > Lepidoptera > Oecophoridae > Esperia > Esperia sulphurella. The sequence continues at coordinate 1,811,774 of OX352270.1, read as the reverse complement.
TAAATACAACAGGAAGCGACAGACAGGTAGAAGGCTGATGGACAAAATATTAGATGTCAAATCTAATGTTTTCAGCAATGAAAATATTCTGAAAAAAGCAGTTAATGCAATTTCAATGCAAAACCATATGAAAATAAAATACCGACTTAAATAGTAAAACGTTGATTACGAAAAACAAAAAAAAACAAAAGCATCTCTCTGCAACAGAGTGATGAAATAAAACGGAGTCATCATCAGGTTATTTGTGTCTCCACTACAGGAGCACAACTCTCTCTCATCTGCCGGAGACAGACGGAGGATTTGGCCTACACTCCCCGCGCTGGCCAGACGGGTTGGGGAGGCCTGATTGATGTTTTATAATGTATTCCCTTACTCGCCTTGTACGACATCCACGGGAAGAGTTGGAGTGGTCCTATTCTACTCTACCGGAAACCACGCGGTAAAAAAACGTAGTAACGGCCACCAAAACTAGAGAAAAGCAAATAGAAATCCATGGAAGCAACTGGTAATAGTGAAACTGATTTTAAAATATAACATTCCACCGCTTCATGAATTCCCAAGAAATATAAAACGCAAGAAAGTTAGATACGGTTGGAGCCAAGTCAATAGAAAATCTAGCACAAATTTTCCATTGAAGCACTTTCCTAGATGGAAAGTTATTAAGTACACCCTACCACGCAGATTTATCTTCCATTATTATTGCATAAAGTGCCTAATACAATGGGTACTCGTAAAACTGAGTGGTCTGGCTTCATTATGATGTTTCAACACTTAAGTAATATAACTTTATTGTACACAGAAAATATAAAAATAAATACACAGAAGGAAAGGACGTATACACAGGTTTGCTTATCTCTAAAAAGAGATTTCTTCCAGGCAAACCTTGTCTAGGAAGAGATAAGATAGTAGTAGACATACATACGGACTTCAATGTAATATAAGGTTAATTTCTTCAACTATAAAGCTTGAATAAGTTAATTGTCATGTTTATTATTGATTTCATTTAGCAATGTTTCCGTTGTAGTATTTTCTTTAATTCTTAAGAGGTTTTTCAAATTATCACTAGAGTTTCCAGTGTTGTGTTTGAGAGCTACCGCGCGTTCCTTGAAAGTGAATACGAATTCCGCTTCTTACTCCGTTGCAATTCTGATGTGGAGTGCAATGCTAGATTTGGAAGTTTATGTCCCATAGCCATGAATGGAATCGCGTGAGCATCGGCAGTGACCTTGTGGACCACTCGACTACCAGGCAGGCTATTGCACCGCGCACGCCCCCCTCTGCCCCCGCACGCAAATTATTGAGCCACCTCCCCCTGCCCCTTCACCTCCCCGCTGCACTTCCTTCCGCGTCGCCCCGCTCCCCCCCGCCCGGGATTTTAGTTTCACTGGATTGTGTGAGGTTATGATTTGAGGCGAAGCTTGTTTGAGGAGGGAAAGTGCTTGTTAAAAGGGATTCTAAATGTCATGGAAACAACATTATGATTAGCACCAATGTTTGAGTTTCTTATTTGACTATCAAGCGATATTATTCTACCTTTAGTTTCGTTTACTAACTAGCACCTTGTGACAGACTTCTCGAAGGACCAAATTATGTTATGGATTTTAACCTATCTAAAAAGTTTAGTAGCAACCATCCCCTTGACAAGATGTTTAACATCATTTTTTTCTCGTTGTAATACAAGGAAAACATCGACAGCAAAACGCCTCTCACACCCCTAAATAAAACGTTCTATTTCAAGCACGCGTAAAACCGCCAATGTTTTGGTACGATCAACCTATATTCACGTAATCCTGCGTCCCGAAGGACCAAGAGTCACGTTTTTGCCGCCTGTTTTGAATTTATTAGTCGGGAGTACAACAGCTGATCGCGCGACGTTGCCACTCAGCCCGCCCCCGCGGCACGTTGCCGCTACGTGCACGCCCGGTGACTCTCAGAGGCGATCGACCGACCACCCCCCTCTACCCCCCTTCACCACCTAGGTACATTTCTCATTCTCCGAGGCTTTCTGAAATAGTTTCGTCCGTACCCTGTTGTTACCCTTCCGTGCAATTTCGCTGAAGTTAGTAATGTATGGGAAATTATTATTCGGGTTACTCGGTCGCCTAATGAGTTCAAGCCGTTGTGTTGTACCGATGTGTACGGTGGTTGGTTTTCTAATTCTATTTACATAACAGGGACAGCAATCGAGGCACGGTTTTGATTCAGTTGGTATTTTGAATTTTTTAATCCACATTTTATAGAGACTCGATTTGAAATCTACCACCAGAACCCTTCTTATCGGTGATTCAAGACCGATATCATCTTCAGACGAAGAGTCTCAGATGTTAATTGAGCAATCTTCGCCAACATCGAGTTGAAATGCAAAACCTCTCATAATTATCATCATTTCATAGTATCATTGGTCATTTTCCTAGTTCGTAATTTTTGCTAATTTGTCATTTTCCTTATTCGTCACTTTCGCTAGTTCGTTAGTTACCTTTATTCGTCAGTTTCTTATCAGAAATTTTTCTTATTCGTCAGTTTTGTGTATTCGACACTTTCACGCTTACGAATACCTCAAAAAATATTATCCTTGGGTCCGAGATAGGTATCAGTATTAAATATAAGGACTATCATAATTTTAACGTTCTCGTAGATACTTCACAATAAATTTTAAGCATTTTACGTTACTACGAATATAGTTAATTTTAACATAGAGGAAAGAAAACTACTATTAAATATAATTCAGCATTCAATCTCTAAGACATTTTTATTCCTGAGCTAAAGAAGATCGATAAAGTCCTAGATTTCGTCCTTCTATATCAAAATTAACTCGTAGTATCTAAAATAACGAACTTTATAATTGGCTTAACAATTTTTTTTTAAATTGGACATGCTGTAAAATTTTTATGAAATAATAATAAAAAAACATAACGACTTCAGAGTTATCGATAATATGGCACTCCTGATAGCAGACTAAAGACTTTAATATAACTGTCTTTTTGACAAAAGAATTAGACATTGAATAAATAAACAGAATGTGAAAATTATTTTTCGTATATACAACTCATGAAATTTTATCATGTTAGGATAATACTGGCTGCAAAACTGTAAAACAAAACCAAATTAAGTGTATTTCAGATAAAGTCAGAACATTTATCAATAAATACAATGGTAAAGGATAAATGAATGAAAAGGAGAAGTCGATAATTTCCGTATTCCAATTCTGTGACATTTTAATTCGTGGGTCAAAGACAACCCTATAATTATAAGTAAATAAATAGAATAGAAAACCAATTTACCGAGAAGTAGATGAAAATATTCATCCAATAAGATTTTTGTAGGTGAAACCAGAGCTTATCCAAACTAATTAGAAGTGGAACGGACAAAATTTCTATTAAGTTTCTATCAAGATATTAAAAACGTAAATGTTACTCATTACAGGTAATGTCTTCGTTACATTTAGTAATGGTATCATTCATAGTAATACCAAACCCACGACCCTCGACACTCAATACAAGCGTACAGATTCAATTACCTACTACTCGCACCAGACTACATACGTGCGTGTGTGCGTAAATTATTGTAGGGCTGCTGCACCTAGCGCGCGATCATAGTTGATCTAGAGAGGCGGACAACGTTATACATCAACAGCATCGATTTATGAGCGCCGGTCGATAGCGCGCTGACGTAGTAACTTTGTACCGGCGGCAGCCGTACGTACTGCCAGCCGGGCTCTATATTGTGGGTGACGTTAAACTGGCGGAGGGGAGTGTCGCTTCTATTCGTAGTAATATTTAGTATTCTCTAGTCACACAGACTGCAGCGTGATGCTAAGATGAAAACCTATCCAAAGGAATCAATAGAATTTGCCCATATTGTAAATGCAAATGAAACTCGTTTGCTTGTCATACATTTTGTAGAAAATGAGTGAAATACTTTATATACTTTCCTTTTCCCATGCTGGTAGCTCGTGACTAGCTAGCTAGATATATCTTGTTTAGACGCTTGCACAGTGCAAATTGCAACGGCACTGTTGATCAGAATCTAGCCCGCAGTGCAATGGCCTCGTCTTACTCGCATGCATCAAAGGAAAAGCATTGCCATTATTGTCCATTACCGACAGCTTTCTCTCGCTGTTATATTTAAGCGAATAGACAATAATAGAAGCAGATCAAGAACAGATTCGGGGTAGAATAGAGTTTGAAGCAAGTACAGTCGATATAACCTAAATTTATTCACCAAAAGCAGTTACATGAAAACAACTTCTACAGTGGCTGGGTTGATGGCTTGCGGGGTATTGTACAATGTTTTCACTTTCACGGAGTTAGTTTTGGAACTGCCACCTCATCTAACAATAAGTAGAAACACCCGGTGCTTAGCCCAAAATCCTTAAATGTCTGATGAAGGCAGGTGTACTCACCATATGATAAATTTCGTCGCCAAAAGCATCTGACATGGGAACCAGAGAGCCTACTTCTTTTTTCTATAAAATTATTGATGGCTTGCGGGGTATTGGACAGTCTTCACTATCGCGGAGTAGTTTCAGGGCCTGCCACTTCATCTAAGAATCAGTAGAAACACCAGGTTCTAAACTAAAGGGTCTACTTAGTAGGGACTCCATATACTAAGGAACATCCCATACTGTGTAGCTGTACATAATCTAATTTAGTTCAGACCTCAGTTTCGTTCATCCACAGCTTAAAACAACACGAAGGGAAGTCGCACAGTATCGATGCATACGATAGCTTATGAACACAGCGACAAATTCTAGATAGTTTTGCATCGGAAGAAAAAGTTATAGCGTCCTCTTTAAATTCCTAAGTAAGTAATAAGTAAAGCCTTTGATAAAGATCAGCAGCGCTAATAACAGCAGGATATACTCGTAGTTAATGCTGTGCGAAACGTATAACATAAAAGCGTACAACATAGTAGCTTGATATATAGAGAGATTGGTATAGCTGTAATGTTTTCTTTAACGATCGGACTTCGGCGGCCATTACAGTGTCTGTGCAGGCTTTCTTAGTCAACATGGATAAGGTTATAATGTTGTTTTAATACAAACTAGCTGTAGCTCGCCACGTCGTCTGTGTTTGAGTGGATTACTTCGTAGTTTGAAGATCCTCTAGATCCTTGCGCGGTTTGCGCTGTAACTTGACAGAGATATGAAGAGAGAAAGGGAGAGCGAGGGAAGTAGGGAGCAAGAAAGGGTTTGGGTAAAGGGGGGAGAAAAAGAAGGAGAAATAGCGAGAGAGGAAAGAAGAAAAGACGGAAACGGCAACTGCGACTGAGTGAAGCCTACACAATATTTGCTAAGGTTTTAAGTTGGCGGACGGACAACTCATTTGATAGTAAACAGTTTATTAAAAGGGTAATTGTTACGTAAGACATTTTAAGGCGTATAGTAATCCAGTCGGATAAGTACAAGCTGGTTCCTTTTAACTAATATATAGCTGTTGGCATCTGAACTTCTATTTCATAGCTACTTTCTACCTGATTGATGTAGATCATTTCCTTCTGTCTTGACGGATTTCTATGTATTTAGAACCGGCTGTTTTTCAACCGTATCTTTTTAATGAATTTTTTTTGACGGTCTCAACTCAAATATACCTTTGCACCAGATGCGTGCTTTCGTGGAGCCTCCCACTTAGAGTTTGCTACTCGCTTGATAACTTGGCGTCTTTGCTGCGTTCTCTAAACCAAACGTTTGTCTTGCGATCCCGCAGAGTTAACCGATGCCGACGGTAATCCAACAATAACGCTATAAACATCCCAACTTAGGCCATAAATGCCAGAGACTGGTAACGGGCAGCGCTACCAAAGCATGACGTCCTACTGCGATGACTAATACGTCTGTTCAGTGTAACCATTATAAGCATTAAATCCGTAAGTAAATAACTATACATCAAGCAACAAATATTGGCAGTCTGATAATTGATTTGAGAAGCGTATATTAAGCATTAATATATTAAGCACTAGCTGTTGCCCGCGACTTCGTCTGCGTGGACCACTTAACATCACAAATTATTTTGTATTTCCCGTAGAAATGGGATCCTATGTCCTAATCCAGGACCTAACCTATATGTGTGCCAAGTTTCATCACGATCCGTCCAGTGGTTGAAGCGTGATTGAGTTACAAACATCCAAACATTCAAATATCCAAATATCCAAACTTTCAAATTTATAATATTAGTAGGATTAGGAATCCTGGTCACGGCACCAAACTGTAAACACTTCTGATTTTAGTTTTGATTATGATGAAGATCACCTTTTCATAGGAGGGAAATAGAATATCAAGTCCAGTGACTTGTAAAGTATGTGTTGTTGTAGCGTTATTATTATATTTAAAAAAAAAGATTAATCCGTCAAATACATACGACAAACGACTACCTACCCAAAAATGAGATTAAATAGTCTCTGGTCTGTTTTTAAATCGCAGTCATTATGGTTCCAACATCACTAAAGTCGAAGTGAGAGTGGCAACGCAGACATAGAAATAGGAAACTACCGAACGCCATAAAGCTAAAACTGGGTAAAGATTTTGGTAAGTCTAAAAGATATCTCTATACATGATCTTGCGAACGGTGTCGAAACCTATCGAAGGCTCCTCTATCAAGATACACATTCGAGCTCGGCTTCCGTTCGTGTATACACAGTAGATACACTGTATATATACGTCAGCGAATCGATCAGTTGCCTCCCGGCACGCATGCCTCAGCCGTCTAGCTGCTGTTATTGGTGTACAAAATCAGAGGCTGCCTGTCACTGCACGACAGAATTTGAAATTGCAATTTTGTCAAGTGTATGTCAAAGGTCTTTTGATAGACTTTACCAATATACGTACATACATTCATGCGAGGTAGACACAAAGAACGGAATGCCAACTATCGCTTTTCTAACTTAAGTACTGAGTACTCCTGTATCTGCTCACAGCAGGTTTTATTTTATTTTATTTATTCATTCTGAAACCTACAGCTAGTTTACAAAAATATATAATACAGTATAAGATAAAAATAAACATTAGCCAGTTATAGATTTCTAATATATATAAACATAAAAGTTATTGCATAGGGTAATAAAAGTAATTTTTTTTTTTTATAATAATGTTTATAAAAACTTTTCTATCATTTAATTAAACTTTATATTTCTATGTTACCTATTATCAAGAAAAATATAGTTTAAATGTTAATGCATCGTAAAAGTTTTTTTTTTTAATTTTATGAATAATTTGGTTTGTTTTGATTTGAGTTTCATTTATTTTTTAAATAAGGCAAGAATTAAACCAATCTGCAACAAACGTTATTAACAAGTGTATGCCTAATGTGTATTATGATAACCAATATAAATGCATTACGATTCATACTTACTATTGAACAAATAACATTTAAATTCAAATGCCATTTTCGAATTAAAATATTATTTTACATTTTACTCTTGAGAGCTCTATAAAGAAACATATTCCATTGTAAGTAGGTACATTTAATGCAACTGTATGTGTTATACTTCAACAAGTATGGTACACCATTGATTTGATATGATAAAACATCAAGATATAAATAATTCGGTCCCTGTTCCGGCCGAATCGAGAGCTACAAATTATTTATTTAACTATTTTTGCACATTTGAAAACTAAATACAGTTATGAAATTTGTATACAAAGGCGAGCTTATCTCTAAAAGAGCCTTACAGGGTGCGAGACAAGGCAGTAAGAGCGAGGGGGGCAAAGTAAATGCATAATAAAATAAACAATAATTATATAACTATAATAAACATACATTAATAACATATTATACTGAGTGAGACAGATAGTGCTCTTTTAGTTTTACAACAAACAATATAGGAGAACACTAACAAGTCTAAAAAGTTTACCTATATCTTTTGAATTGTGAAAATTCGGCCCCAGGACGAATCTTATCAGGGTCGTAATACCATCATAACCCGAAAATGCCCATTTACTTTATTGTAAGATTTTAGCCAGTTTTATCCAAAATTAGAAGTGGACTAGCGGTATTATTTTGTGCTTTAAAGTATCTAAATAATTTTTTTTTACGTTCACGATTATCGTATCGTTATCTTTCCTCCCTAGTTCATGATCGGAATATGTAGAGCTAGTTTTGATACTTTTACCATGCTGTCATAGTATGAATATGTCATTTAAAAAAAAACTTATTCCGGGACAGATAAAAGCTGTTGGTCATGATAACACATGTATTTTAAACATAAATTTAATTCATTTGTCTAAGATTTTAAAATTGAAACAAAGGAAAAATCGTCAAAAACAACATGTCATGACAACACGTTCCATCTCTTTGATGGTCAACACGATCTGGCTATGTAACGCTGATCAAACGCAGTCTTGGACAGTGATGTTACCCATAAAATGGCTATATTTAAAGATTTCTGCCCGAAACATGTAAATAACAGTTGGCAATTCGTATCACCTTTATACACATACAGGATGGTAACTATAAGTGATCTCATTCGATTTATTTTGTAGTTTAAAAGGTATAGTAGCACTTTGCCGTGTGGTTTCCGGTAGAGTAGAATAGGATCACTCCAACTCTTCCCGTGGATGTCGTACAAGGCGACTAAGGGAATACATGATAAAACATCAATCAGGCCTCCCCAACCCGTCTGGCCAACGCGGGGAGTGTAGGCCAAATCCTCCGTCTGTCTCCGGCAGATGAGAGAGGGTTGTGCTCCTGCAGTGGAGACAAAAATAACCTGATGATGATGATGTAGAACTTTTACTGGTATTGAAACTGCGTCATTAATATTAACATTCATAACTTCCAGAAAAAGAAACTGAATAATCCGAAAAATGAATTACTAAGCAATATCGTGTTTTTTTTATTAAAACGCAAATACTGATAGTTACAAAATGTTTAGCGAGATATGCAGAGAGGGCTATGCTCGAGGTTTGGTTGAAGAATATGATCTATTTTGATTCCAAATGGAGAGAAAGATTCTCCGCATCACCTTCTCGTTCTCTTTGTTATACGTAGCAGCCTAAGCGGATCAAAGTATTAAAATCCAACAGAAGATAGGATCGAGGCCTTACTTTCCACTAACAATAGCTCCCAAACACGAGGACAGACAAACAGATCTGCATACAAAGCCGAAAACAAAGCTACCTATTTACATATCTACACGAAAACGTGTTGGTAAAAGAGTGCCAAGTCCAGACTTTTTTACCTCAAAAAATCATAGAAGTGACTTTTTGGTATTTAACGAGTAATGTGACGTTGGAAAGTATGAAGAGAGATTTAGTAATAAAATATTGTGTAATGTCTGCTCTCCGTTTTATTTGCACATATTCAAAGTTAGCTTATAAAAATCAGACTGTAGTATTAGTTTAGTAAAAAATAGTGTATTATTAAATATCTACTAGACTGGAATATATTTGGACGCCATTTATAGCTTGTCTGAAGTTAGAAGTCAAGCATACATATTTATTTAAATTAGTAGTTATGGCATATCTGGGCGGTAACAGTAAAATATTAGTCACTTTATGTCTCCCTTCACAACACAAAACACGCACGCGAGCCATGAGCAACCTAAATGATATACATTACTGCCTGATCAAAGATACGTATAAGATTCTTTTTTTTTAAATATTAAGGATATACCAATACTTTTGACTTATTATATATTGCGTACTCAAGGTTTGTTTGAGTCAAAATGCCCTTGAAAAGAGGTCCGCGTTCATCAATATAATGCTTATTTATCCCTAGTATGTATTAGTTGTTATAAATAGAATTGAGAGTCCTGTTATGAGACACTGGAATCAAACACATGTGTTCGCTTCCGGAAAATAAGTACATATTGTTCTTCTCTCTTCATGTATTATTTATTTATTATTAACATAGGTTAAAATTTTATTTTTTGTATTACTAACAAATTATAGTCTTTGTCTGAAATAAATTAGAAATTAAATTAGTATATTTTAAGGGGCACGACAACATCTAATGCTATTTTTGTCAACCTTATCTGCAAGCTGTGCAGTCTGTTATAGGAAACTGGTTGGCATTACCGAGAAGCTGCGAACGCAAACTTGGCCCATGTGACTGCCGTGCACCTATTTTGTTAGATAGGCATACAGCCGAGCCATAGCTAACTATTATTATGTAAATTTGCGAAACGAGGTTCGTCCACAGAAAATTTTAATTTATCGTTGACATTCGACGGCGCTATGAGGACATTTTGCGCAAAAAAATTTACAGACTTCAAAAATTGTTTTTAATTTGACGCGGTATATCCCGTATATATAAATACTACTTAAATGATAAAAGTCCATGGAGTGCTTGATGGCTCAGCATAGGTAGACTTAATGATTGTAATGAATAACCACATTTCTGTGAAGGGAAACATCGTAAGAAAACCTACCTACCTAGCCAAAGAAGAAATTCTAAAGCGTACGTGAAGTATACCAAATCGGCTTGAGGCACTGTTGGTTGACAGGGGTTTAGCACAAAAGATCCTGAAAGGTCGTACTGTCGCCAAATCTTGCTGGTCCACTAAGATGAGTTTAAAATAGCACAACCTTTGCCTGATTGGCTCACAGTCATTAATCACGTTAATCTCTTAAAAGTTTAATTTCTATTTCAAACCTCAGCCTTAGCCCTTTTGCACATTATTTGCACAAAATTTCTTGTGTCTTATGAGAAATGTCTTATAAGAAATCCAGTCGCACTGGTTGTTATACGAGACCATACATATTACAAGAAATTTGTGTAAAAGGCCTTAGCGAATTTTTGTCTTAGCTGATGAACCACTTTCATTGTCGACTCTACTTATATACGAGTGTAGTCTATGCCCCGCGATCCATTAAAAGAGAGTGCCGATTATTTGATCCCTAAAACCGTGTCCGTCCACTCGAGGGCAGCCTTTTAATCCTCTGGGCACATCGTGTGTCCGACGAGAGCTTTTAAATCCATTAGCAGTGTATTAACGCTTTTTTTTTGCAGAAAAATTGACTGTGGGTAACTCACGTCTTGGCAGGCCTTTAACACTCCACACTTTTGGTATGAAAATATCTACGTATCTACCTACGTGGCGCAACCCTGATTGCCGGGGCACCTAGGCGAATCGCGGTAGACCAGGCCTCCGTCACTCGAAAGTACCTACAATCAGGACACGGTGAGGTTCTTGCCCCGCCCGTATGGAGTTATAACAACGCTAAGTAGAGCTCCTTAGACACATTTTTGCGTGTATTGTCTGCCAGTAGGTGATTGAAGGAGTAGATGTTTTCGTAATACTACGGAGTGATGTATCTGATACCTAGTGACTATTAAGTAATCTGTGGTACGACTGTCAATGTGATTTAGTGGTTCATCGTAACATTGACTTATTTCTATGCGCGTAAGATTCAATTTGGCTTGCATTGGACTGCGGCTTCTGTACTTGTGCTATAAATAATTCTGTCTAACAAAATATACAAATCACGGGCACGCAGCAAAATATAAGACAGCCCAGTAGTGCGTACTACCAGCCGTACTTCTACTTTATGGGGTAAAACTGGCAGTAATCCCACTAGAATAATTTTACTAATATTATAAATGCGAAAGTTTGGATATTTTCGTTTTTGTAAGACAATCACGTTTCAACCACTGGACGGATCGGGATGAAACTTGGCACACATATAGTTTAGGTCCTGGAATATGACATAGGATAGTTTTTGTCCCTAAAAACATCTCATTCCTACGGGAAACCAAATTAATCCTTAAAAGTAGTGATTTTACTCACAAAGTGGCGCCACTTTTCAAGATGTGTAAATATCGAAACCTACGCGGACGAAGTCGCAGACAAAAGCTAGTAGTTAGTATTATTTGCCTATCTTTTAACAAAATAGGTTAGTGTATACCACTCTTGCCGAGTGGTTTCCGGTAGAGTGCAATAGGACCACTCCAACTCTTCCCGTGGATGTCGTACAAGGCGACTAAGGGAATACATTATAAAACATCAATCAGGCCTCCCCAACCCATCTGGCCAGCGCGGGGAGTGTAGGCCAAATCCTCCGCCTGTCTCCGGCAGATGAGAGAGGGTTGTGCTTCTGCAGTGGAGACAAAAATAACCTGATGATGATACCAGTCTATCCTATTTGTTAACTCAGGATATGAACCACCTGTGCCAAATTATATCCTAATCGATTCATTTGTTACGGCGTGAATGAGTTACAAAACTGATCGCCAGGATTACCTATTTTCCTTCTAACACGTAACAAACAACTTGTGCTGTCTAACCCAAATAGAATGATGTAACGCAGGTGAACGCCCTCCGTTTGTGCCGGGATTGAACCCGTGACCTCTAATTCACGGGTCGATAATCACGACTCCTAAATAATGCATAAGAAGGGGGTACCCGCGACGGTGTTCAAACACGATTTTTTGGTCGGTCATGGCTTATTTGAATTTTTGTTACGCTATTGTTAAGAATATTTCCCTAAAAGTAAAGAAAAAAAATATATATATCTGTGGTGTCTGGGAGAAACCGGGATTTTTGTATTTTTGTTTGGTACATAACATGTTCTTCTGCAATAATATATCATCAGGTTATTTCTGTCTCCACTGCAGGAGCACAACCCTCTCTCATCTGCCTGAGACAGACGGAGGATTTGGCCTACACTCCCCGCGCTGGCCAGACGGGTTGGGGAGGCCTGATTGATGTTTTATAATGTATTCCCTTAGTCGCCTTGTACGACATTCACGGGAAGAGTTGGAGTAGTCCTATTCTACTCTACCGGAAACCACACGGCATAATAATATATAATACATATATAATATGGACTGCCACGCCGGAGGTTGCGGGTTCGAATCCCGCTAGGGGCAAATGTTCGTATGATGAATATGAATGTTTGTACCCAAGTCTTGGATGTTTATATATTTATTTAAGTATGTGTATCCGTTATCTAGTAACCATACCACAGGCTCTGCCTAGTTTGGGACTGGATAATTGTTGTGAATGTCTGACATATTTATTTATTTATTATTAATGCTCACATCTTGGTGCCAGAGGGGTAGGCAGAGATGATGTATCGCCACTTTGCGCTATCCGATATAATATATGATTTATACTTATAATTAGGTAGTTATTAATTGTAATTATGTACAAAAAGGTTTTTTTATTCTTGATGGTTTTTTTAGTTTCTTAAGTCTTAAATAGCTTGAAGATTTATATACGAAATCTTTTTTCGATAGGCCTTCTAAGTAACAGTTGAAATACCATTAACATAAATAAAAGAGAATTTATTTAACGACATCATTCGACATCAACAATTAAGTATTTATAAGTAGTACATAGTCAGATGAATTGGTCGAAGCCTCAGAGAAACGCTGCTTTTCAGGCATCGCCATTATGATTATACATTACTAAAATCGAAACTAGAGAAAAAGGAGTGGTGATCGTTATCTCTGCCAAAGTAAGCATTACGTAGTTAAACCTCATTCCAAGATTTTGTAAGGCCCTTCATAAATAATTAAAAATATATGTATAAAAGAAAAAAAATCACATTGCTGAAATGACACATACCCAGTGAATCATATCGTATGGCTGTATGGATAACAAACAAATCATATAGACCAAATGCAGGTAGAAATAGCTCTCAAGATACACAGACAAACTCGCATATCGCACCTTATTATAATTTATAAATAACATAAGGGTGACGTTAAATATTAAAGACGTACTCAAGTTTAATGAACATAACAAGAACTGACACGTATTCACATTTTCGTAACCATTCGAGCGAGAAACTTAATGTAAATATAAAATAGATTCACATTACATGGCACAAGTTGGCGCTAGAGTTCCACTGTTGTTTCGGTTTTCGGAACTTTTGGCGAATTTTCTACTTTCCACCGAAAGTTTCGGGGAAGCCGAAGGGTTGTTAACGTAAGTTGGAGGCACGAATCGATATGATATGAGTTGGTATTCAACATTATATATTTTTTTAGTAATGCTATTACGAAAATAACGTCATTATCTGCAATTATTAGCCCTAAGCAGCCCTCAGGAGTCTCACACTTAGGCGCCCTCCTCTGCCGAAGGTACAGACCAAATGGCCATGCGCGGAATCGATATATACGATGCGTGAGGAATGTGTTGTTTGGATTTGTCACGTGTATTACGTGCATGTGTGCATAGATCTCCACGCTATTCTACGAGCTACTAAAGGCTGCTTTCAGATCAGTTTGAAATTAGTTGCATAGGCGACAGCTCCCGCTTTAAAATGCAATATGTTTTAAAACAAACCCATTTCTTATTAATAATGTAATAAATTATAATAAATATATACTTTGTATACGCTTTGATTTTGACTAAGAAAGTCGAAGATGTGGTTTTTGGACGAAAGAAAATCACATTACGGTGACTAAAGCAATAACAATAATCTAATTATAAATATATCATATTTGATTTTGACATTCTACCAAAGACAAAAATACAGTTTAGGTTTTTGGCCAAAAGTAGAACACACTTTAGCGACTTCAGTGCGTTCTTCTTTCGACCGAAACCGATACTTCAGTCTTCGGTCTAAAGTTTAGTCGAACACTAGTCTCTTCCGACCACACTAAACACGAAATGGGAGGACAAGTAGTCAAACACCATTACGCCCACAACGCGTTTATTCAATGGCTTTTAAGTATGTAATACAGTTCGACTTATAAACCTCGTGGTTAAACGGGGAAATAAACGAAAAGTCAACAGCATTATCAATGGAAATCCCCAATAGAATGCCGCTTTTGGTGGGCGGTCCATTGGGGGATTTGCCATAATCGCCAAGCTTGGCAGCGATCGCAGTAATAAATAGAAAAATATTACATATATACATACACTTGTCTATCTAGGATTTATCCTGTGCTATGGAAATTAAACAAGGATTGGAAAAAATCACAAATAAAACATCCAGATCGGGACCAACTGTAAAATATACTAAGTTGTCTGTCCCCAGTGGGAATCGAACCCACGACCTCCGGCCAATGACCAAGCACTAGGCCAACGAAGCGGGCATATAAATATAATGATCTTAATAACACAGGAGAACGCTGCTGCCGGTCCCTGGTGCAATCCCTTAGTCGCCTTGACGAAAGGCACGGGAAGATTTGGGGTGACCCTATCTTCCCGTGGCCCTATAAGTCGGGAACCACCCGTCTAACGCCACTTGACCAATTTTTTTGTTTTTATCTGTTAGATCTGCTGTCAAATTACCTGACCCATTGACTTTTATAAAATCAGGTAACGTTACATATTTTTGGATAACAAATTCAAAATAAACAATATAATCATTAGGTACTTCTAAAGAGTAACTTTTCAGGTTTCATTCGAAGGCTTCCCATTCGCGTTTCAGTCAACTTTGATGAACGTAAGCACGACATAAGCCAGCTTTAAAACAAACTTCGAATTTCAAAATGCTTTGGAATTAGAGAAAATATGAACGAATGGAATATAAATTCAACTCCATGTTAATTGAACAAAGTGAATCCTCAAAAAAGTTTTCGAGCAAAAAGTATGTTATAGGACTTTTCAAAAGAAACAAATAGAACGTGGTCGCCATAGTTTTTTTTATCATGTACTGGTACAGTCGTGTCGACACGTGCCAAGGAAATTTAATGGTTTCTTTTTAATTGGTACTACCTCAATTAGTTTGATGTATGTTTAAATACATGTTTTTAAGGTGGGAAGAAAGAGGGTAGGTAGAAAGAAACGATGTTGAGAATATGTTGATTCAGATAAGTAGGTGATTATTAATCTCAGACTACATTTTTTTTTGTTAATTTTCATAATAAATAATTATATGTATTAATTATTTTAGCCCACTCACAGAATAAAGTTCGCATATTTTAATATATATGATAAATATCAGGGGGCCAATTCTACTATTTTCAACATTTATCGTTCGTTTAAACGAAAGTTATGTTTAAGTTTCAGTTTTTAACAGACGCTATTTTGACAGCAATGCGTTTCGTTTTTACCTGAGACAACTGTCAAAATGTAGAAAAACGTTCGTTCCATCTGCGACTGACGTTTGTTTAAACGTTAGCTACGGCTGAAACGCAGCTGAAGCACGAACGTTGTGCGCAGCGGAGTACGAATAGTATTAACACTTGCGTTTCAGCTGCAGTTCAATTGCGTTTTGTGCGGAAATGCGTTAGTAAAATTGCCCCCCTGATCTTAAATTTGACATTTTAATCTATGTTATAAATATTAGAGTTTTACAAACCCTGGTAGCAGGACAGACTTCATTCAAAACAGTGAAAAGATATTTTGTTTGTTATATTTTGATTATTTTTTACATTAGAGTATTTTTTTAGAACATACTTAAGAATTGGGGGTCATGACCCCCCCCCCCCCCCCCCCCTTCCTCGACGCGTCGTTTTCTTTTACCAATAAGCATGTGAAATAATAACATTATTTTTAAACTAAATCCTTGACGTACTTACTACACGCGAGGCAGCCCAACTCAACTACTACGAATTATATATTGTACATCCAAAGTCATGGCTGGCAATAAAATCAATGTAGCTTACACCTTTCGGACGCTGCCCAGTGCCCAAGCACCACAAAAGCGAAAGAGATACCTACTTTCACTAACGACGAAAAGGGATGGAACTACTTTTATTGTAGCGTTATAGATTTTACTGCAAGCTGCAACAGCGAACTGGATCTAATTAAAATTGGGTAATAATCGAATTTATATACGCAAATTTACGTTCTGGGCTTGTAGGCACAACGAACTTAATGAAGTTTTAATCAAGTTATGGAGTTATTTCCCTGCGTAAAGTGTTAGGGGGCTGTCTCGCTAAGCTAGGGGAAGTAGACATTTGGGGCCTGTTAGCTTAAACGACCGACGCATTTTCTTTTTACGCAAAGAAATTTTCAAAAGATTTAATCACCTACTACTATTACAGGCGTACCAACCTGTCCGTAAACGTGCGTCTAACGAGAGAGGGACAACGTTATACGTCAACAAATCAGTACTTCTCTTTCGTACTTCGCGCTTTTGCGGACGACGGGACAAGCGTGGCGGGGAGGTGAATGTCGCTTCTTTACGTAAAATCAGGCCCGTCACTCAAACATCCCTACCGCGTTAAATACCTACACTTTCGCGCACCGCCGACGGTGCATTCGCCCCGCCCACCAGTCGGTTGCTTAGGAATAGTAACAACGCCTTAAGACACATTTTAGTCATTTGGTGGCCTCACTGAAAATCAGCGCTGCAGCTCTTGCTACAGCATAAGCTGAGCTGTGGACCCTTTTGACGTCACACTACAACACTGTGTCATATTTTTTCGGTTTGTTTTAACGGTTATGTAATTTGTTTGGTTTTATTTTCATATTTATGTCGCCAATTTTAATTCCTGTGTTGTATTTGTGTTCGCCAAATAAAGTCTTTCTATTTCTATTTTAGCGCGCTCCGCGACACCATCAATCGCCGCGCGACCCGCTCACATGCTGCACGCTGTACGTAGTAATAACAACGCTAAGTCCAGCACCTTAGACACATTTTTGTCTGAAAGTAGGTAATTAAAAGCGTAGGTATTTTCATTTTACTAGGGACTGATGTATCTGTTACGTAGTAACTACTAAGTCATATTTAATTATATTTAGTATTCACTGTTTTAGGGGTGTCAAAAGTACCTCGAAACGGATCGTGTAAAAACATCACGGCGCGGCGTGCTTGCGGCTGATTCTTTTTGGGAACTTGGCCTCACGCACTAGTCGTGTGCTAAAGTGTGTCTCGTGTCTCTCAGCTTCTAAAGATTATCATAAATGTATATTTTTAGGTATAAAAGTCTCTAGTCCATTGTTCTAGAGCTTTGAAAATTTAATGTAACATTGTTTAGAAACATATTGTGTTGAAAATCTCGAAACATCGAACGAATCCAATCGACTTTCCTACAGCATTACGCAGCGGAGAAAAACGGGATGAAACATAAAACTGAACAAACAGCCAATCAGATGTTGGATTAAAACGTTATCGACAATGAAACGGCAGCGACGGGTGACATCAGCCAATCAGGGAGAGAGACGTCATTTGCTAATAGAAATTGCTGGATTTATTTATTTCTCTCAGATGTCGGTAGGCATAAAAACTATCTATCGTTTCCTTTATACTTATGTTTCTGTTATACTTATTATTATTCTTTGACGAATTTAGGACTTGTATTAGGCATAATGTAAATTAGACAAGGGCCTAGACTCTCTGAAGAATTTCGTCTGATATCCTTCGAACAAAGTAATTTTGCACTATCTAAAGGGACACATGATATATGCTGATAAGTGTATAGCGTCTAACTACGATAATTTAGAGCGAGCCAAAAGCGTATGCCGTACACTGAGAAAAAAATAAGTAGCCGTTTTCCATACAATAAAAATATTCTATTCTATTCTATTCAAAAACGTCATTTGCCCGATGCAAGCTGCTATAATGGCCAATCGACTGAGTCTTTATCAAATATTCAGATTATTCTGAAGTCTTGACATTTATAGCCCAGCGATTGAAACTGAAGTGCCCCATCTAGGCATGCAATCAATACGAACTATGTGCATAGCCATTTCTAGCTAAATAACTTAGACGTGATCGTCTGTTTTGGTAGCAGAGAATTTACAAATTATTGAAGTGATACTACTCAAAAATAGAATTTGTCCAATGGAGAATGAGCACTACAAAACACAAGAATATAAAAAATCTTTATTGTGGAGACACATACATAATGCCGTGTGGTTTCCGGTAGAGTAGAATAGGACCACTCCAACTCTTCCCGTGGATGTCGTACAAGGCGACTAAGGGAATACATTATAAAACATCAATCAGGCCTCCCCAACCCGTCTGGCCAGCGCGGGGAGTGTAGGCCAAATCCTCCGTCTGTCTCCGGCAGATGAGAGAGGGCTGTGCTCCTGCAGTGGAGACAAAAATTACCTGATGATGATGACATACATAATGCCCTAGTCAGATCAAAGGCAGATATTTGTACGAAGCGATGCGGCTGGCCCACGACCGCTATGCGTGGAGGTTGCGATCCTCAGCAGGGAACGACGGAGAAGACGAGAATAAGATATAAAAAGGAAAAGAAGGATAAAATGTCATAGGCTCAGCTAAGTCTATGTTTTATAGACAGCGTGCATTTAAAACATGGTTAACCAACGATCTCTATGTACTACTAGATGGAGCGCCCAAACAATCGCTCTGTTCCACGCAAGTAGCCACAACTCTTTCACATTCACAATGAAACTTGTGCAGTTACTATGCAGAACATTTAATTATTACTAAATATTGACGCTACGGTTAAATAATGACAATATTTAGTAAATAATTAAATGTTCTGAGTAGTAACTGCACAAGTTTCAAAGTGAATGTAAAAGAGTTGTGGCTACTTGCGTGGAACAGAGCGATTGTTTGGAACGCTCAATCTGGTAGTACATAGAGATCGTTGTACTCCTGGCCTAGGCCAAAAAACTGACCTATAAACTGACCTACGAACGGACTTAATCATTAATAGTGTTGCTAATGACGACCAAGGTGAGTACTTACTGAAACAATAAGTACAGTCCTCGGTCGATCGGATCCGAACACGATAAGTTAACAAGTCTGTTATTATGGCCAATCAAATAAAGTCTTTATCAATAATTCAGATTAGTCTGAAGATGTCTTGACATTTATGGTCAATCGATTGAAAGATAAGTGGCCTAGGTATATACAAACTAGCTGTCTACCCGCGACTTCGTCCGCGTGGACCACGGAACTTTATAAATTATATAGCATATGACACTTGTAGATTTTTTCCAACTTACTTGATATTTTGGACAATTCACACAATATCTTTATAAATTGTAGCCTATGTGTTATTCTGAAGTGTAAGCTTTATTATTGTAAAGTTTCATTAAAATCCATTCAGTAGTTTTTACATTAAAGAGTAACAAACATCCATCCATACTTACAAACTTTCGCGATTATAATATTAGTAGGATGAGAAAAAGTATGGAAAAGCACAAAATATTCATCAAAAAGGAAACACAAAACAACCTTTAGCTGTACACGATGTCATCATATCATCATCATCATATCAGCCCCTAGAAGTCCACTGCTGGACATAGGCCTTCCCCAATGAACGCCACCACACCCGGTCCTCTGCCCTCCGCATCCAGCCCCTACCGGCCACCTTCTTCAGGTCGTCGGTCCACCTGGCGGCGGGGCGTCCCACCCTGCGAGTGCCGATCCGCGGTCTCCACTCCAGAACTCGTCTGCCCCAACGGCCGTCGGTTCTGCGGCATATGTGGCCCGCCCACTGCCACTTCAGCTTGCTAATCATTTCGGCTATGTCGGTGACTTTCGTTCTTCGTCGGATCTCCTCGTTACGAATCATATCCTTCAAAGAAACCCCGAGCATAGCCCTCTCCATAGCTCGCTGAGCGACTTGGAACCTGTGGATCAGGCCCACTGTCAGTGTCCACGTTTCTGCACCGTAGGTCATGACAGGCAGGACGCACTGATTAAAGACTTTTGTCTTTAAACATTGTGGAATAGGCGACGTGAAGACTTGACGCAGTTTTCCAAATGCTGCCCAGCCCAACTGTATTCTTCTGTCTGCTTCTCTATCGAAATTGTTCCTACCCAGCTGTATTATCTGTCCTAGGTAGACGTACTCCTGAACAACTTCAATATTGACATTTTCGACGATCACCGGTCTTAGGTCAACGTGTGAGTTGGACATGACTTTCGTCTTGTCTACGTTCATCCTAAGACCTACTCGTCTGGAAGAGCAGTTGAGGCTGGTCAGCATATCCTCAAGATCCTGCAGCGACTCTGCCATTACAACTATGTCGTCTGCAAATCGAAGGTGTGAGATGTGCTCGCCGTTTATACTTATGCCCCGTCCTCCCCAGTTCAGCGTTTTAAAGACATCCTCCAGTGCGCTGTCAACCTATGATGTGATATGATGTCAACCTATTGGAAATTGCATAAAACAGTATACCACCGCTGCTATCTGCGTTCCTGGTACTTAACAAAATCTTTTTTATGGGTTTGCTCATGACCTCAACTCACCTGATGGTAAGTTACAGAGGTCTAAGGTGGAGCGCGCTTACCCAGAAGATGCCTATTCACACTTCCTTTAAAAAGATCCAAATTGTACGTTGCACCAGGGACGGGCAACAGCGTTCTCCTGTGTGTGTATGTTAAGATCATTACTGCGATCACCAATCCGCCTGCCAAGCGTGGTGATTATGGCAAATCCCCCAATGGACAACTTACCAAAAGTGGTATTCTACTGGGGAGGCCTATATCCAGCACGTCTACATTTATTCTGATGATGAAATTGTACTTGTCCAGAAATACCGAAGCTGGTAGGGAGTTCCAGTCCTTAGTAGTTCGCCTAATGAACGAAGAAACAAAACGCTTCATGCGAGAGCGTGGTATGTCTACTACATAGGATGAAGTCCCTCTCCACGCCTGGTAGTCCGGTGATGGGGGAATCAAATCGTGTAATTCCTGGGCACACTGCCTAAAATGTTTTAATGTGTGTAAAGCACATTGCCTATACCATAGAATACTTATAAAACTTTATCAGGTGATAATGATATCGAGAGGGAACGCAGGGCTGGCTGTACGGGGTAATAAATCGGGCCGCAGATTTGCTCGATGCTCAGTTAAAGTAAAAATTACCTTATTTGAATCATATTGTGATTTTTTTACACTATCAACTGTGGATTCACCATACTAAGAGGGCACTTTGGGCTTTTCGAGCCCAGTACAATTATGTCTTCAGGAAGCTGGTAGGGCTTCTGTGGTGCGTTAGGTATATTTGTCGATGATTTCTATATGATCATACGCAGAATGCGGCCTGTTTAATGAACAGAATGCGCAGGAGTTTTAACAGCATCCTAAAAGCGAATTGGCTTGCGCAGGGTGGGACGCCCCGCCGCCAGATGGACCGACGACATGAAGAGGCTGGATGTGGAGGGCGGAGGACCGGATGTGGGCGTTCATTGGGGAAGGCCTATGTCCAGCAGTGGACGGCTAATGGCTGACATGATGGCTTGACAAAAATAGTTTAACTTAAGAATTTTAATTGTTTCATACTAACATAGTTTTCCTAAGTTACATACTAACAATGGATCATTGTTTTCTGAAATTAAAAACGTCATATATGTAATTGCGTTTCGTCTCGGACCGCATATGTACTAAAGGCGTGAACATACCAGCAACTTATCGAACCTAGCTCTAAACATATTTGTCGACATCAACGATATCTATGTACTACTAAATGAAGCGTTCCAAACAATCGCTCTGTTCCACGCAAGTAGCCACAACTCTTTCACATTCACAATGAAACTTGTGCAGTTACTACGCAGCACATTTAATTATTACTAAATATTGACGCTATGGTTTCCGGTAGAGTAGAATAGGACCACTCCAACTCCCCCCGTGGATGTCGTACAAGGCGACTGAGGGAATACATTATAAAACATCAATCAGGCATCCCCAACCCGTCTAGCTAGCGCGGGGAGTGTAGGCCCAAATAATGTCAATATTTAGTAAATAATTAAATGTTCTGAGTAGTAACTGCACAAGTTTCATTGTAAATGTGAAAGAGTTGTGGCTACTTGCGTGGAACAGAGCGACTGTTTGGAACGCTCCATCTAGTAGTACATAGAGATCGTTGGTCAACATACTCGAACGTTAATTAAGTACCGCTGTTTCGCATAGCGAGTAGGTACATACAAGAGAAATCAATCAAAAATCAAGTACCTACATAGAAGCCATTACCGAATATCAACAAAGCTGAAATGATAAGCAGACTCTGTTATCGCGGATTCTAGAACTAAAAATTCCAGGGATTTCATATTGCACGTAAGTAGATTCATTTAAATAAAATGATTTACATCATCAGCCTATATACGTCCACTGCTGAACATAAGCCTCCCCAATAGAATGACACTTTTGGCGGGCTGTCCATTGGGGGATTTGCCGTAATCACCACGCTTGGCAGGTGATCGTAGTAACGATCTTAATATACACAGGAGAACGCTGCTGCTTATCCCTGGTGCAATCCCTTAGTCGCCTTGACGACACCCACGGGTGGCCCTATTATAAGTCGGGAACCACACGGCATGATTTACAAATAAATGAAATTATTTAGGTATTTGCCTCGATTTTTACATAAGAACAGGTGGTCTTTTTGGAGATCAGTTGGTTGTGTATTTGTTTTTCTATTGTTGTTTTTCTATTGTATATTGAAGGAAACATGAATAAACGTGACTAAGTTGATCTTCTTGATGCAGAGCACTTCCTAACCTCAAACCTTACTACAGCTTATTATCAACGTTAGTAAGGAACTTAATGAAGAGTGTAGCTTTTTACAGGATCCAAATGGCTCGTTCCCAAGGCCGTAAACCTATAATAAAAAAGTATCTATACCAACACCTTAGAATAATGAATAACCGTGTACGGACATGGTATCTGACGTCCTGTAAAAAGTAGCATTCTCTCACTTTAGCAACAGCAAAATTACCATAAGAGTGAAAAGGGTTGCTATCCTTCACGTTCTTGGACCCTTATAGATCCTTCTATGCTTATATTCGTTTTTCTAAGACCAACACACTATCAGCTTCAGAAGCTAAGGAAATAAGTCAGTCTGTATATCAGAAAACAATAATAGTACAATTTAATCTCTTCTCGCACTTATATCGCGATATCGATTATATCCACAAGTCCCATCGACTAGCTCGACATTGGCATATAGATATAAACACAACGCAAGACGTGACAGTCCCACGAACATGTTTTATTTACAAGTAATAACCTCAGCTGAATGACGTGGTGCGGGGAATAGTAATTAGCGACATATGTGAGGGAAACATTTATGTGACCTATCAAATTAGCGGAAGTCATTTTACATTGAAGGTTTGAAATTACTTTTGAAATAAGTGATAGAATCGGAAGGAAGATTGTCACTTATACATTTTTCATTTATTTAAAAACCTTGTTTCTTCGCCATCATCGATTTGAAAAGCAATTCGCCATGTATCGATTTGAATGGCAACTGTCCCTATTACCGCTCACTACCTGTATCAAAGACTAGCTGGTGCCCGCGACTTCGTCTGCGCAGGATTAGTATTTCAAGTAGCTTATGTTAGCGTGACGTAGAAAAGAACTAACATTATGACATTAAAATTATAATTTTATGGCGCACGCCAGAATAGCTCGCAGATGGTAGATTTTTTCCTACTTACTTGATATTTTGGACAATTCACACAATATCTTTATAAATTGTAGCCTATATGTTATCCTGATGTATAAGCTATATTATTGTAAAGTTTCATTAAAATCCATTCAGTAGTGTTTACGTGAAAGAATAACAAACATCCATCCATACTTACAAACTTTCGCGTTTATAATATTAGTAGAATTAGTTTATTCCAAAGATAAATATCGACCTGGTACTCGTATACTTTTACTCGTATACTATTAAAGATACTGCACTATTGTTTCAAAATTTAGCCTTGTATTGTTCAGTTGACTTACAAATAATGTTGCAATAATTGTTTAAACAATAAGAAACAGGTGTTACTAATCAATAACAGATGAAAGACTTTAAAAGTCATTGTAAAATTTTAAGTGAGTAAATTACGTCATTATTCATCGTCAATTATAATTTTAAATATTATAACTTTATAATTTATTTAGTTTATTTGCGTAATTTTGGCCCAATTGATTCAACTTCAATTGCATTTTGGTTTCGCAAACGTACCTATACGAGTATGACAGTCTACTCTTAGAAAAAATATTATACCAATAGAAAGTATGTACCAAAAAAATATATAATACCAATAAATAGAATAATACTTTTCCTTCCTATGGATGTCATAAAACAGAATAAATCCTGGTGTTGCCAGGTGATTAGAGCGTAAACATCGTATTATTTTGGGAGATTGGGTCCAGCAGTGATCTCATTATAAGGCTGGTAATACTGACACGGCTTATATAATAGTTACTACCTAAATAATGTTGATATTTACGTAAAGTGATTGGCTTATTTGCCTACAGAAATGCAATATCTGATTCATTATACGCCGAAACACGTCCACTGCTGAACATAAGCCTTTTCAAGATACTCTTCATGAGAATTCGATTGGGGGATTTGACATAATCACAATACATGGCAGGCGGATTGGTGATCGCAGTAATGATCTTAACATACTCAGGAGAACGTTGCTACCCACTCCAGGTGCAATTACTTAAACGACACCTACGGGAAGACTGGGAGTGGCCCAATTCTATGCCGGGAGGCACTCAAATGTATTATACTCGAGGTACATCAAAGTGCTCTTAACTTAACTACATAATTAACAAGTTTTTTATATGACGCAGAAAACAGCACGGTTTTTAAATTGCGTTTCTAAGGAGTTAAATTCCACGCGTCCAACGATCTCTATGTACTACTAGATGGAGCGTTCCAAACAATCGCTCTGTTCCACGCAAGTAGCCACAACTCTTTCACATTCACAATGAAACTTGTGGAGTTACTACTCAGAACATTTAATTATTTACTAAATATAGACATTATTTACTCGTAGCGTCAACATTTAGTAATAATTAAATGTTCTGCGTAGTAACTGCACAAGTTTCATTGTGAATGTGAAAGAGTTGTGGCTACTTGCGTGGTACAGAGCGATTGTTTGGAACGCGCCATCTAGTACTACATAGAGATCGTTGCACGCGTCGAAGTCGCGGCAACAGCTAGTTCCGACGCACCTCAGTCGTGCTAAGTATCTAAATAGGACTCGACGCAACTAGGCCGCCAGTTAGGTATTAACTATGCCGGCAAGGTGTCGGCCTACATTCACCCATGTAATTTGCAGCATTCATTACATTGCACTGCTGAATTAGACGTGGGTACTGGGCATTTTGCGATTTTACCGTTCCTTCAACAGCCGACCAAGTCGACTGCTAAACAGGGCTGCTACCAAAATATTGAAAGGTTTATATGATGTACTTGCAATGTTTAAAATAATAAGTGCAAGATGGCCTCGCGCATTGAGGGTTCAATACTATGTTGACCTTTAGAATCGAGCTTTAATGAAAAACAAAAATTACGTGTCTTGTAAGTATTGTCAATTTCGAGACACAGTCAAAACCAAAATTGATAGCATTCTTATTGGTCTCCCAATTGGAAAAAAGAGCTATAGACAATGATACCTTTTATAGTTATATAAAAAATTTATCCCTTTTACAAGTAACTCAAATTTAAAACCATTTTTCAAGATTTTTCAACTTTTTGGGCTTCATTTATTGTATAGATGACGCTGTACATCATTTGGATTTATCATTTGACTGTCTCGTTCGCCTAGTCGCTTGGATCTTAGATGCGAACGGACAGGATGTGGGTTTGATTAAACAGAGTCATCATCATCATCATCATCAGGTTATTTTTGTCTCCACTGCAGGAGCACAACCCTCTCTCATCTGCCGGAGACGGATGGAGGATTTGGCCTACACTCCCCGCGCTGGCCAGACGGGTTGGGGAGGCCTGATTGATGTTCTATAATGTATTCCCTTAGTCGCCTTGTACGACATCCGCGGAAAGAGGTGCAGTGGTCCTATTCTACTCTACATGAAACCACACGGCAAAGTACATTGTAAAATTAAATTGTCTGGGTGTTATATTAATGGATTGCTCTATCCTTGTCTAATAGACAAGTGTATATATGAAATATTTATTTATCATTAAGTAACCTCATATGACATCTACATAAAAATTGGAATGCCAAAAAGTATCCTGGTCACGGCACCAAATTGTAACAGATCTTGATTTGTTTTACTTTTGATAATGACTATGGGCGTTCTTTGGCTCACTAATGAAAGAAATCATGGCTATTAATTCTGAAATTATCGATTTCCGAGATGTCGATAATATTGCACTCCTAATCACAGTCGAAATACATTGTAATAATCCTGTGTTAAAATTGTCTGTTCGGATAATACGACTTCAAAACTGTAAAAGAAGACCAAATTGTAAGTGTATTTTAGTTAAGTCTGGGATCATCCCATTCCACTGATATTATAAATGTGAAAGTTTGGATGTTTGTTGATCACGCTTCAACCACTGGAAGGTTCGGGATGAAACTTGGCACACATATAGGTTAGGTACTGGACCAGGACATATGAGATAGCAATTTCTGCCAACAAACTGTATTATACGGTTTGGCAGAGTTATTGTATATATATTTTTGGAGAGATGTATTATATGATTTTATTAATATTATTATTGTCTCATTCCTACGGGTAATCCTATCCTACTAATATTATAAATGTGAAAGTTTGGATATTTGGATGTTTGTTACTCAATCACGCTTCAACCACTTGACGGATCGTGATGAAACTTGGCACACATATAGGTTGGGTCCTGGAATAGGACATAGGGTAGTTTTTATCCCGAAAAAACATCCCATTCCTACGGGAAACATAATAATTTGTGATTTTAAGTTGTCCACGCGGACGAAGTCGCGGGCAACAGCTAGTACATAATAATTTGTGATATTAAGTTGCCCACGCGGGCGAAGTAGCGAGCGACAGCTAGTTAATCAATAAACAAATAAAAATTATGAGTTCAATAATATCGATTTCGTGGAAGTCGACAATTTCTGCAGTCCATCTCTATTACAGTTTCATTCGTGGCCCAAAGACCTATAACGATGATTGATTATACTCGTGTTTAAGTTCCTAATCTTATTTCTGCGCTATTAATTACAGCTCATTTCCATAGCTCACGTTAGATCCATTTCCCCTAGGAACATAAAAAATTGTACAGTTTCATATTGGTCCTGCTCGAAGTGTCATCATTATCTCGTCGCATAGCATAGCTAGCATAGCCTCTTCTAACCCTTGAATGACAAGGAACGATTTATTTTAGATCTGTACTGCTATTCTCTAAAATACAAACTCATGTCCGAGTCTCACTCAAGTGACTTCGTTCAATTCGAAACCTAATCCATTGGTAGTTCTGTAAACATTCTGTGAGACCTATCGAAGTGAAGTGAGTTCTTTGATTACTTCACTTCTATAGTGCTCTAGAATGGTTATAGAATTACTAATGGATTAGGTTTCAAAGTGAGTGAAGTCAGTCGAGTGAGACTCGCACGTGAGTTTGTATTTTAGAGAATAGCAGTACTGAACAGGATTTCCATAATATGGACGAAGAGGTGCAAAGTTATGGATGGTGGAAGAAGTGTGTTGACTAAAATTAAAATGTCTTAAATGTATAAAAATGATGCTTTAATCCGTGTGTCACCGTTTGCAAAAATACAGTCAAAGCCCAACGATCTCAGAACATTTAATTATTACTAAATATTGATATTATTTAACCGTAGCGTCAATATTTAGTAATAATTAAATGTTCTGCGTAGTAACTGCACAAGTTTCATTGTGAATGTGAAAGAGTTGTGGCTACTTGCGTGGAACAGAGCGATTTTTTGGAACGCTCCATCTAGTAGTAAATAGAGATCGTTGTCATATGTAAAGACTGTGACCTAGTATTATTTAAATCTCCAGAACGCTTGCTATTTTAGCTAAGAATCGATCTTTCTAAACGGCCTTAATCTGGTCTGCCTGACCCAATAAATTTCATAAATAGGTCCAATATATTAAAAATTTTCGAGACAAAATAGTCGAGTCGTTTACATTTCATATATGCTAGAAATTTTTTGCCATTATTAGTTTTTAGATGAAGCAAAAACGTCAATAAAGCGTTTTTATTGCTATTTTCTTCTAAATATATGCATGAATTAAATTGTAAGGTCGTTTATATGTTATACTAGCTGTTGCTTGCGACTTCGTCCGCGTGGACAACTTGACATCACCAATTATTATGTATTTCCCGTAGGAATGGGATGTTTTTTCGGGATAAAAACTATCCTATGTCCTATTCCAGGACCTAACCGATATGTGTGCCAAGTTTCATGACGATCCGTCCAGTGGTTGAACCGTGATTAACATCCAAACATCCAAGCTTTCACATTTATAATATTAAGTAGGATTGCATAAGTAAAGTAACAATTGTCGTGTGCCGTGTGGTTTCCGGCTTAGAATAGGGCCAGCCCAAATCTTCCTATGGGTGTCGTCAAGGGGACTAAGGGCTTGCACCAGGGACGGGCAGCAGCGTTATCCTGTGTATAATAAGATCATTACTGCGATCACCAATCGATTTGCCAAGCGTAGTGATTATGGCAAATCCCCCAGTGGACAGCCAACAAAAAGTGGCAGTCTACTGGGCAGGCTTATGTTCAGCAGTGGACGTATATAGGCTGATGATGATGATGAAAGTAACAATTTACGTTACAATTCTACCTTGTAATTAACTGTAGTAAGTAATTATATTTTTAAAGTTTGTGACGTGATATTATTCATCCCTCCAGTTGGTTTGCTATTTTAGCTAGGAATTAATCTTCCTAATCGAATTTAGTCTGAAACGCTCTGATTCGATGAGTTCCATAAATAACCATTTGGTCCAATTCGTTGACGGATTTTGCGAACTGCAGTGGAGCACAAATAGAACTGTATTTTATGAAAGGTATTTTGTTGAAAATGTATCATTGCTGGTGTTATTTTAGTTATCTAAAGCGTTGTAGCGCTTTTTTTTCATGAATTACACGCATGACGTGTATGTTTTATACTGCATAAATTTCAGTTGCAATTTGCATACGTTAATTATATTAAATATTGTATTATTGTCCAATTTGATTCTGTTAAGAATCTCTCGCAAAGTACTTTTAAACGCAATATTTTCTTGAATTTATATAAGCTGAAAACTATGAAAGTTATTATTGGAACGGTATAAGATAGACAACAAATAAAAAAGACTTACTTGCCAAACAACGGATGCCATAACGGATGGAAGGAAGCGGGGTCGTGCGGATGTGGCGGCATTGGCAGATGCGGCGGGGGCTCCCCAGACGTGGTGCTGCCGACCTCGGGCTCCTCGCGCCGCCGACCTGTCGCCGCCGGGGTGTTACTCCGACGACTCGAAGACGCACTCGGCTCCAGCAAGTTCTGGAGGGACCTCACACTTATCCGCGGACGCGGCGATTCTTGCGAACCTGAGCTACTACTCCTCTGATGACCCTGACTCTCAGATTGCTTCACAGACTGCAGGTAGTTATTATTAGGATAATACGGCGACGTCGGACTCTTCTGCTGTCCAGTTCTCGGGGATCTCTGACTCCCCATTAGACTGGGGTTGAAATATGGTATTTGTAGACCGGGTAGCGGTATATTAGGTCGGATGTTAGGGTTCACCCCAGGGTACATGCCTTGCAGGAATGGGTTGTGGCCCATTCGTTGATTGCTGTTGTAGTTGTGGGCAATGGGACTCGTTCGCGCTGATGAATGTGCTTTGCTTTGATGACTCTTCGTGGAATGTACGTAAGGGTTTTGAACATCACTGGATTTGGATGGTACATCCTTCATTTGGGCTTCTGCTGAACTCTGTTTGTTTCTCTGTGTTGCTGCAGCGTTCGCGTGGTTCATTGCCTCCTGCCACATCGCGAATTGTACCCTATTATCGTAGTCCATTTGAGGCATCATAGGAAACCCAGATGGACCCATAAATCGATTCGAAGGATTAAACATCTGAGATAGGTCTGGATAGTTGGGACCATTATAGCCTGAAGAATTTAAAGCTTTCAAGAAATCCATGTTTTGTGAGCACGCAGCCATAGCTTCTAGCTGGCTCAGATAAGGTAGCCATAACATTTGATTGAGGGCAGCCGACGTTGCGGCGTCTATATCGCCCGCTAAAGCGTCCATTGACGGTATAGGCTTGGGCGTCCCAGTCTGGTCGGCATGCGATGTATTCGTATGCTCCGCTTTCGGCGACGTTTTCGTCGTCACAGCGTTACTTTCTTTATGGTTCGATGACGCTGATTTTTTGACTTCATTCTCTATAATATTTTCTAGTTGCGCCAATGATATGACTAGTATATCTGGGTCCTGTAATACAGCTGGAAATGCAAAGGCCTCCGGCAACCTCAACTCTGGCCTTTGTATGAGTAAAGCTGGTATTTCCCTTGCGGGCGCAGCGAGAATATCATTAAGTTTGTCTTTTGGCACTAGTAAGGGATCTGGAATGTTAAAATCTGGACTTGTCTTTAAAACTTGCAATTGTTTTAGTGGACTAGTTTCATCACACGACTTGTGCGTTGATCTTTCGACGTTTTTCCGTTTAGACTCTGATACTTGGTCGTCACTACACTTATTGAATACTTTACTAATTTTGGCTAGATCCATCGACTCCCGTCTCGACCTTTTTTCTTGAGGCTCTCCAAATTCTTTATTCTTTCTTATTTCATCTGAACAACTAGAGACGGTCGGACTGGCAGATTTTCTGTGTTTACCTAAATTTAACGGTTCACATTGCTGCTTCGTAATCGTCACTTCTGACGTGTACATTTTTGGTGAGGGCGACGATAGGAGAGTTTCTAGGAACAGTGTCTGTTTACTTTTCGTGAGCGGCGCAGTAAATATTTCTGGTGACGGTGGTACAGCTGGTATTCCGCTCGGCTGTGGCGACTGCATCGCGTCGGACTCCCGTGAGGGAGCGCGTGGTATCTCTATCCTCCTCGGCGACGCATGCGGAGTGGGCAGCCTTCTATGCATACTTAAATCTCTAGGTTGGTCATCGCTCTTATCCGATAAATTATCTTCAATTGCATTCGTTGTCTCGGCGACACTGGTAACGACTAGAGGAGCTACGGATTTCTCAACGTGTTTTAAACTCAAATTTGTTGCTAACATCTCTTCACAGTGCGAAGATTCCTCCAGCTCTTTAAAATCTACGGTTTCGACTGGTACTAGCATACCCTGGTCTTTCCTTTTGGCACCACTATCATCAGAATCACCTGGCTCACAAGCTTCTGAACTAACTCGATCACTGGGCGTTTCACTAGGCACCGCCACCTCGCTCTGATCGGGAAACGGTTGCGGGTGCTGCTCGTCGAAAATTTTATCACCATAAGTCTCGTGGGTATCAGGTACAGAGTCAGTGTACATCATGTCGGTGGATTCTCTACCGTCCTCTAGCCTCTTCTCGGCGCTCATATCGTACTCTATATGGTTAACTTCATCGGTATCCGAGTGCGTACCCAATATCTGCATGGGGCACTCGTCGGGCGGCTGGGGCGCGAACACCTCGTCCGGCAAGTAGGGCTGGTCTCCGGCCGGGTGGGCGGCGGGGGGCGCGGGCGCGGGCGGCAGGTGGTCGGCGAGGCGGTGCAGGTGCAGCAGGCCCTGCGCCGCCGTCATACTGCTGCGGCCGGGCGACTCCAGCGACTGCTCGAGCCGGTCGATGATGTCGGCGACGGGCGCGCCGCCCAGCAGCATGTCTTCCTCCTCGTCGGCGTAGTCCCCGGCGCCCGTCACCAGGTGCGCCAGCTTGTCCAGCGCTTGCCCCAGGATCTGGTTGTCCTCGCAGCCCTTCTCCACGAGCGACTCGAGCAGGTCCTCGTCGTGCGGCCCGTGCAGCTCGGGCAGGTAGTGCGCCTCGCTGATGGTCTCGAACAGGTCCTTGTGTGCGCTCAGGTCGGCCGGGAACTCGTCGGCCGCGTCCGGC
The DNA here is from genome assembly GCA_947086405.1 of Esperia sulphurella. Classification (NCBI taxonomy): domain Eukaryota; kingdom Metazoa; phylum Arthropoda; class Insecta; order Lepidoptera; family Oecophoridae; genus Esperia; species Esperia sulphurella. The sequence goes on along the minus strand of OX352270.1, from coordinate 1,779,195 downwards.
CGGTCGGGCGCAGCGAGCGAGTGCGCGTGCGCGTGCGTATGTGACTTGCGCTCGAAAAACATGTCGTCGGCCTTCGGCTCGCTCAGCTCGAAGGACATCACGTCGCGCGCCGCTGCCTCCTCGGGCAGGAACTCGTAGGGCGCCTCGCTCGCTTCCAACTCGAGCAGCTCCGAACCGCGCTGCTGGTTGAACTCGAGCTCGGCCACCGCCAGCAGGCTGTCGAGTGGCGTCGGCTCGGCGGGCAGCGGCGGGGAGGGCGGCGGAGAGGGCGGCGGGGAGGGCGGCGGGGAGAGCGGCGGCGAGGGCGACGGCGCGGCGGCCGCGCGGGGCACCGCGATCGTGTGCGACGGGATGTGGGATTCCAGATCCGGCGCCAAGCTCCAGGTGGGCGCGGGGGTTCGCGCGGGCGCGGGCGCGGGCTCGGGCCGGCGTCGGCGGCGGCGACGGCGGCGCCGGCGCTCGCGGCGGGGCGCGCGCGCGGGGGGCGCAGGCGGCGGCGGGGGCGGGTGCGCCGACGGCACGCGGATCGAGTTGTAGATGTCGGTGCGCGGGATGACGCGCCAACCGCTGGGCGTGCGCGCTATACGGATGCGGTTGCGCGGGTCGTAGTCCTCGCAGCGGACCTCCTGCACTGTACCGGCGTGCTGGCGCGCCCACAGGAACACCGGGCGCAGGCGCGGCGCGGGCGCGGGCGCGGGCGGGGCGGGCGCGCGCGCGCGGTGCGCGTGCGGCAGGCTGCGCGCGCGGTGCGGCGCGGACGAGGCGCTGTCGGCGCGGCGCGGGGGCGCGCTGGTGGCGCGGTGTGGGCGGGAAGCATTGGCGCGGGACGGGCGGGCGGCGCGAGGCTCGCCGCCGCCGCCGGGCGCTCGCGGACACACTCCGGCGCGCCGCACTCCAGTACGAGCGACGACCGCGCGGACGCGGCCCCGAGGCGGACTGAGCCGCGCGCGCCCGCCGCCCCGCCGCCCCGCCGCTCCGCCCCCCGCCCAGCGATCGATCCCCGGCCGCCGCCGCGCGCCGCCGCGCCCCGCCGCCCCGCGCCCCGCATGTAAACACGGCTCGCGCACGGCGCGCCCCGTCCCGCGCCCGGCGCGGTGTTGCCGCCGCGACAGAACCTCCGCCGCCCTACGAATTTCCCACCTCGTTTATAAACTCGAACGAACACCTCCGCCTAAACATCTATCCTCTCCACCTCATCTAGCTAAAAGATCATGCCTTTCCTTAACTTATCACCGAACTGAATGACTTCCCTCAACAAACACTGTACATTTTCCATGCAGTATCCCGAGCCTGGGCTGGGCAACTCAGGACCTCGTTAATCTTAAATCCATATCGGCGCCACTCTCGTACGCTCCGGCCGTGGCCCGTCCCGCCCCGATGCTTCCTGTTCCTCCACGTCACCTTGAAACCGGCCTAGGGGTTGCATACTAAAAACACCCTAGGCTACTATAGTCGACCTACAGCGCGCCTTACCTTGAAAACATCCTATTACGCTTCAAAGCCGAACTTAATAATTCCTAATAATAAATACTTGTATTTGGCAACGATCTCTATGTACTACTATATTTCATTCCAGATTAATAGTCCTATGAAAACAAACGCATTTGCGTCTCGAAAACAAAATACACAATAGATGGTGTTCCTAAGTGGACCGCAAAGTTTACTTGGTAATACAAACCTATTTTTGCTGCTGGTGACCCTTTCATGTATATGTTACCGAGACGTAAATAGCGTTGGTTTTCATAGGACTATTAATCTGGAATGAAATATAGATGGAGAGTTCCAAACAGTCGCTCTGTTCCAAGCAAGTAGCCACAACTCTTTCACATTCACTTTGAAACTTGTGCAGTTACTACTCAGAACATTTAATTATTGACTAAATATTGACATTATTTAACCGTAGCGTCAATATTTAGTAATAATTAAATGTTCTGCGTAGTAACTGCACAAGTTTCATTGTGAATGTGAAAGAGTTGTGGCTACTTGCGTGCAACAGAGTGATTGTTTGGAACGCTCCATCTACTTGGTACCTACGTATTGCAGAAAGCCCGACGTCCTAATTTGTATACAGGCTGAACAAATAGACATACAACACAACACAATCAAGAAATTTTGTATTTGTATATATTTTAGTTTTGATTGGTGTTACGTAATATATTATCTTTGGTTATATATTGCGTAGCTGTTATTAAAAAACAGACAGGAATTTTTACACAAGAAATTTTTATAAATACTCAGTTTTTTCCGTCATTTAAATTAAAATCTATGAAAGAAAAGCGATTTTTTTAATTGGATTGCCTTAACCACCACAAACCTGTGGAGTAACTTTCTTACCCAAAGTCTGGGCAAAGATTATATATTACTAGATAGTCTGGGTGATATTACCACTAAAATCCGGACAGGTGGAAACTCACCCATAGGTGTGAATTTTTGGTGGTAAGTAACCTAAGTCAGCTAATAAGTATACTTATATTATTTTTTAATTAGTAAAAACGATAATATGGAACACTATAATCGGCCTTCCCTTTGATGTAAGTATACATATTTCATTTCAAATCAATAGTCATTTCGAAACAAACGCATTTGCGTCTCGAAAACAAAATAAATAACAGATGGTGTTCATAAGTGGACCGCAAAGTTTACATGGTAATACAAACCTGTTTTTGCTGCTGGTGGACCTTTCATGTATATGTGAACGAGACGCAAATAGCTTTGGTTTTCGTATGACTTGGTTTGGTTAAAATGAAATATAGGTATACTTAAGTATTGGTAAATCACTTGGGGGTTGTGGTTTTTGGGTGTAATATAGCGAAAATTTAACAAAAAGTCAAAGTACAGGTGAATATGATCATTAATGTCACGGCAACACGCATCAAATTTACCATTAGCATCATCATCAACCGTCACGTCCACTGCTGAACACAAGCCTCCCCAATAGAATGCCACTGTTGGTGGGCTGTCCATCGGGGGGATTGGACATAACCACCACGCTTGGCAGGCGGATTGGTGATCGCAGTAATGATCTTAATACATACTAGTTGTGCCCGCGGCTCCGCTCGCGTGGACTACAGAATCCGCTCTCCTCCCACTCCCACTCCAGCTCCAAATGTAGTCCAAACTCATCGCAATCTGAATAGTACCGAACATTAAAATTATACTTCTTCGTTATATGCATACTAACCTTACCTATATTTCATTCCAGATTAATAGTCCTATGAAAACCAACGCTATTTACGTCTCGGTAACATATACATGAAAGGGTCACCAGCAGCAAAAATAGGTTTGTATTACCAAGTAAACTTTGCGGTCCACTTAGGAACACCATCTATTGTGTATTTTGTTTTCGAGACGCAAATGCGTTTGTTTTCATAGGACTATTAATCTGGAATGAAATATACATACTAATTGAAAACTAAAAATGTCCATAACTTTTGATTGAGCATACCGGTTGCGATGAAATAAAGCCTTTATGTTACTCCGAGTTACGCCCCATGTTTCTGTGAAAAGTGCATCACAATCAGTTCGATAGTTTTTAAGTGATGCGTGCACAAACTAACAGAGAAACAGACAAAATTCCAAAAATGATTGAAATATGTTCTATTAGACACCCCATTATTGTTATTTGTAAATATCTACAATGTACAGACAAGAGTTTACGTTTTTATTTATTAGATACACAGACGAACGCTGCTGCCCGCCCTGGTACAATCCCTTGCCTTGACGACACGCACGGAAAGACTGGGGGTGGCTCTATTCTAAGCCGGGAATCACACGGCTAACAAGCTATGCAGATCGAATCATATGTTAAACCAAAGATAATATATACTAAAGTTTAAACTAACTATGCCCGCGGCTACGCTCGCGTGGACTACATTGTTTTTTTTATAGTAAAATAGAAATTTCATCATCATCAGTGTAAGGGTAGTGAACCCCTACAATTAATTATCCGTAGTTCGCGACAGTACACCGATAACTACGGATGGTGGTGGATGGTGGTTTTGAGAGTAAATGTTAAAAATGTTAAATAAATGTTAATTAAATGTTTAATTGTTAATGTTATTTTGTTGGTGAGTTAATTAGAACTAAGTTTAAAATGTGTAACTATGTGCGAGGCGGGCCGTGCGACGTCGGCAGTTTTACCATAATTCGGGTCACACGCGTAGCGCGCCTCGACCAAAGTTCACGATGTGCAATTCTGATTGTACATATTGCCGGGACAAAACAGGAATATAAACTTAAGAAGGTTGCACAACTACTTAACATAAGTAATAAATTAAATATAAAAAATGAAATTATGTTAGTGTTAAATTAGGTACTTATAAATTTACAACCACAAATGTTTTAAATTAAATGTCTCTAAATGTAAATATTCACGTAACAGTATGTTAATGTATCTTTTATTTTTTTTCATCACTAATCACTTCACTTTAAACACTGTATTTCAATAGTTCACTACACATTAAATTGATTCTTATGTGGTACCGCGTAAATTGGTTTTCTGGCACTTGGATGAGGTCGTGATGTCATCTCGGCTCGTCTCCCAGAATTAATGCTCGCCATCTCTAGCCCTCTTGTGGCATCTTCTACTGTGTTTTGTGCTTCTGCATTTTTACTTCTGGGTCGTAGTCGTAAATGTATGTAAATGCATCCTGCCACTGTGAATACTGTTTAATGTGTCTATGATGCTGTGTTGTATTTTTTGTAGTTTATTTATAATAATCGTTGCCGATAATGCCATGGCGTTAAAATAGTTCATCATGTGACTTTGGTTTGCTGTATCTTGCATTTCTGACAATCTTAGTTGTGCCCTTTGAATGTGTTGTTCTAGTAATTTGAACTGTTTAATCATAGACTTTTCATTCCTTTGCAATAAATTGTTATGTGCCTCGATTATTGATGTTTGATTTTTCAGTAAATCGAGCAGATGATTCTCATTCTTTCCTACATGTTCGATATCTTGTTGGTATTGTTCTGCAAAACTTTAGCCAAGCCAATTTTAAAACGCTAGCCAAGCCAATTTTACAGAACAATTCTTCGGATTCCTCATGTCCATAGGCAAGTCTTGTACTATTTCTTCATGGTTACTTGACCATTTTCTTAAATTAAACCCCCCTGCACGTAACAGTTGGATCAGTTCATCTCTCGTGGCCCTAACTTCCTCTATTGTTTCTTTTGAGAACATGACGTCATCCATGTAAAAATTGTTCTGTAAAATTGGCTTGGCTAGCGGAAATCTGTCACCTTCATCTTGTGCTAACTGTTTGAGTGTTCTCTGAGCTAGGTAAGGAGCGGCTTTGGTCCCGTAGGTTACGGTACACAGCTCGTATTCGGTGAAATTGGGTTGACGAAAGCGTTGGTGTTGGTTGGAGCTAATTAGGGTAGGGTCATTACTCCATATAATTTTTTGTAACTTCTGATCCTCGGGATGAATGGCTATGTATCTGTACATTTTTTCAATGTCGGCAGTACCCACGTAGCGATACTCTCTCCACTGAAGTAATAATGTTTGTAAATCCGCTTGTAAGTTAGGTCCAGCCTCCATGAGATCATTGAGGCTGAGACCCGTGGTTGTCTTCTCTGAAGCATTGAACACCACTCTTAATTTAGTTGTTACTGACTCTGATCTGATTACTCCATGATGAGGTAAATAAAATCCCAGTTCTTGTTTGTTCAGCGATACTTTCATGTGACCTAGATTTTTGTACTCATCGATAAACGCCTTGTAGTCAGTTGCATAATTGTTATGTTTGTTCATTTTTCTTTGTAATTGTTTAAAAATAGCTACTGCCTTAGGCTTTGATTCTCCAAGCTGATTTTCAAACCCTGGTTTCATAGGCAATCGCACCTGGTATCTCCCGTCTGGCAGTCTTGTTGTAGTTTCTATGTAATGTTGTTCACATATGTCATTACAGTCTATTTTCGTCTGACCCTCGCATATGTCTTCCTGTTCCCAAAACTTTGTCAATTGATCGACATTGTTGAGAACTACATGGCAGTTGAATGTTTTAAATTTCCCACACACTACCCAGCCAAGTTGAGTCTGTTGAGCAATAATGTTAGTGTTACTTCCTCGGATCAAACCTTCCATTATGATCTCCGCGTACACGTCAGCCCCCAGTAGTATATCAATCTCCCCAGGAATATTGAACTGAGGATCAGCGAGTTTTAAATGTTCCAAATGCGACCACTGATCTGTGTTGAACTGACTGTTAGGTAATTTGTTTGTTAATGTGTTCATCACCAATGCTGTAGCATTGAAAGTAAAATTGTTGTGTGTCGATTGGCACGTCAGCTGTACTTCTCCCTTGCATCTGTTGGACGGAACTGCTCCTAGTCCTGTCACGACGGCGTCATACTTATTTCTTTTCATTTTGAGGTGTTGTGTGGCTCGCTCAGTTATTAAGGTCAGTTGAGATCCTTGATCCAATAGCGCTCTCAGAATTACATAGGTTCCATCTGACGACATTACTTTTAATTGTATTGTTGCTAGCAGAACTTCATTGAGGTCACTGGATACGTGACTGCTGCTCAGTCGATGACCCTGTTTAGTAGCCATATTGTTATTTGAATTAGTCAGCGCTTTGTGAATTAAGGTACTATGATTCTTTTTGCAATATTTGCATTTGCTGACCGATGTACAATCGTTCCCATTATGAGTAAATAAGCAATTCTGGCATATATTCAGTGTTTTAACGGTCGTTAACCTCTCCTCTGGAGTCATGTCTAAAAATTCTTTGCAATGATATAAGCCATGATCTTTGTTACATTTAGGGCATGACCACGTAGTCGTAAGGAAAGTTTTCTTCTCCATTGGTTGAAAATGTTTGTCCCGTGGCGGGATAAAAGATTTTTTGTTGTAATTGTTGTAAGTTGACGATGGAGCTCTAATTGTAGTGTTCGTAGGACGACCTGGCTTCTGACTGGCCTCCAACGCTGTGAATTTGTTCTCAAGGAAATTTAAAAATTCCTCAAGGCACGGCACTTCCTTCGGCGCCTTCAAGGATTCTGTATAGGCCTCGATGTTTTGTTGGTCTAACTTCTGGACTAATATGTGCACAAGCAAAGGTCCCCATGTATCAGTGTTAATGTTAAGGTTGTTAATGCCATTTACACATTCCATAGTAGTGTCATGCAACCTTTTGATCTGCGCGGCATTGGGATGCTGTAAAACGGGTAAATTACGTAGAGCGTTAGCGTAATGCGTGAATAACATTCGTTTGTTGTCATATCTAGAGGTCAGTGTGTCCCAACATGTTTGGTAGTTTTCGGCACTTATATATAAATGTTGTACGAGCCTCTCCGCCTCTCCTCTGAGCTTTGATTTGAGGTGCTGCATTTTCTGGGCATTAGAGATAAATGAATTCTGGTGAATAGATTCCATGAACAGGTCCTTAAACGTGATCCAATTTTCATAATTTCCATTAAAAAAGGGAAGTTCAATTTTGGGTGCCGATTTTTCTTGATGTAAATTGTTCATGATTTTTCTGTTAATTTTTTCTTTAATGTTTTTATAAGCTAGTTCTAAACGCTCATAATCGTTTTCATACCCGCTCGCGTCATCAAGCATGGTATCTAGCGTCCAGTATATCTTGTCAATTTTATCCCAACGCCTATTAATTGTTGTTAGTTCATCCTCTAATTGCCACTTCTCAGATATTTTTGAGATGTCGAGATTGTATATTTGTCTTTCAAAAGCCTTTATGTTTGTCCTCTGTTCGTTTAGTAACTCGTTAATTTTTGTGTTAACTTCCAATCCTTGTACTCCAGCTGTTAATGATGGTAATGTTTTTGTTTCTTCATTCGATTGGACACCTTTACAGCTTAACAGTTGGTTTTTTAAATTAACATAACGCTCTTTTAATTTGTTATAAATGCTTTTATCAAAATATTCCCCCTCACACAATCCCGACTCTAATATTTTAGAATGATTCGACTCAAATTCCTGCCACAAACATTCCAAGTTCATCAGCCTTTTCATTAAATATTGAGGTGTTTTTCTATCAGCTCCATCTTTTTTAAAATTAGTTTCTAGGTTGTTGACCAGATCGATTAATTCAGATTGCCTGTTTAAATTATCTGCCATGTTTAATACTGAATGTTATTTATTGTTAACAAGCAAGAAAATGGAAAGATCTTACTTGTTTCTCAGCTACCACCTTCCTGTTGTATGTTACTGTTGCAGCTGCGACTGTGCTGCTATCTCGATGTTGCTGGAATCGCCAGATGTTTCCCAGGATCCCACAGAATTGGTACACCGAAGTTCTCAACACTGCGATACTGTCTTTATCAGCGGTACTGATCTCTCACGGCACTGACTCTTGTAAAACTTCGAAGGACAAAAATGTCCTTGAGACTCGAAAGACCAAAATGTTAAAGCTCGAAGGACCAAAATGTTAAAGCTCGAAGGACCAAAATGTTAAAGCTCGAAGGACCAAAATGTAAGGGTAGTGAACCCCTACAATTAATTATCCGTAGTTCGCGACAGTACACCGATAACTACGGATGGTGGTGGATGGTGGTTTTGAGAGTAAATGTTAAAAATGTTAAATAAATGTTAATTAAATGTTTAATTGTTAATGTTATTTTGTTGGTGAGTTAATTAGAACTAAGTTTAAAATGTGTAACTATGTGCGAGGCGGGCCGTGCGACATCGGCAGTTTTACCATAATTCGGGTCACACGCGTAGCGCGCCTCGACCAAAGTTCACGATGTGCAATTCTGATTGTACAATCAGCCTAAATACGTTCACTGCTGGACATAGGCCTCCCCAATAGAATACCACTTTTGGTAAGTTGTCCATTGGGGGATTTGCCATAATCACCACGCTTGGCAGGCGGATTGGTGATCGCAGTTATGATCTTAACATACACACACAGGAGAACGCTGCTGCCCGTCCCTGGTGCAATCCCTTAGTCGTCTTGATGACACGGGAAGAAAGGGCCCTATTCTAAGCCGGGAACCAAACGGAAAAAATTAGAAATTTATTTAATGTTAATCCCTTCCCCCTATCCTCCAGCTCCCGCTCTCAATCTCGCTCCCATTCCCGCTCCCGTTTACATCTTTAATTATCAGCTGTTAGTTGCACACGTCATCAATTTGTACATGCGATTTAGCTACATACTTACGTAAATACTATTACGGTCTGCAAATTGGCATTTACTATCAAAAGAGAACTTCACGCGATTTTACAAATTCTCTTTCAAGTATACTGTTTTTGGAAAATGCATGTAGTTTTCCGCTACTTTCAGATTCAAGGATAGATGGTTTATTGCTGCAATCATCATCATCAGGTTATTTTTGTCTCCACTGCAGGAGGTGGACAACTTAACATCACAAATTATTATGTATTTTCCGTAGGAATGGGATGTTTTTTCGGGATAAAAACAATCCTATGTCCTATTCCAGGACCTAACTTATATGTGTGCCAAGTTTCATCACGATCCGTCCAGTGGTCGAAGTGTGAATGAGTAACAAACCTCCAAACATCCAAATAAGTATCCAAACTTTCACATTTATAATATTAGTAGGAATGATAGTAGGACTTGTAGAATAGGATTTATAAAAAAAATTATATAATTATGTTATTTCAACGATTTACGAGTATTGTGCCAAAATTCCTACATTCATTCATCATTAGGTTATGTTTGCCTCCACTGCAGGAGCACAACCCTCTCTCATCTGCCGGAGACAGACGGAGGATTTGGCCTACACTATCCGCGCTGGCCGGACGGGTAGAAGGACGAAAATGCTTTAACGAATTTCTTTTGATAAGATCGACTGGTCAGTTCAATAGGAGAACAAGTCAAAAAGGCTGTTTTGAGATAAATAAGTTTTTGACTCACATACAGACTAGTGTAGCACAGAAATACTATCAAGATAGAATGGTGAAGTAGGCGCGACAGGCGTGCCAACAATTTACAACATATTGCAGAAATATCAAACGCTTACTCGTTTCGTATCGAGTTGCGGTCGGGTAAACATCGATAAAAGATCTGCAATAATACCATATTGCGCAGTTTCTAATAGCATAACTATATTTCATTCCAGATTAATAGTCCTATGAAAACAAACGCATTTGCGTCTCGAAAACAAAATACACAATAGATGGTGTTCCTAAGTGGACCGCAAAGTTTACTTGGTAATACAAACCTATTTTTGCTGCTGGTGACCCTTTCATGTATATGTTACCGAGACGTAAATAGCGTTGGTTTTCAAAGGACTATTAATCTGGAATGAAATATACATCTCTTTACTAGAAACGTGACAGCGAGGTATGAAAGATATGCGAGAGGGGTGCGCTGTGTCAGAAAATCGGCACGCGCTGAACTGAAGTATACAAGTGGCTATAACCGCTCTATCTTGATAGGGTTTTTGTGCAATGTAGTTATCTGGTGGTTTTAGTATGTAGAGCGACTTCGTACGTGCAGATTCCCCCCTCCTTTCCTCTCTTCTCCCTCCCGCGATCTCTTCTTCCATTTCCTCCCTTCCCCTCGTAAACCATCTGTACTTTGCCTTCACCCTCCACTTCCCTTCCCCCTTTATCCTTCCTTCCCCTCACACAATTCCACGACCACCTACCTCCGCGTTTACCTATCTCCAAAATGTAGTTCTCATTCACTGCAATACGAATTCCGTCGAGCATTTATACCCTACACTTCTTTGTTGTATACTAATGCAGTGTATGAGAGTTTTCGAAAATTACTAATTCGGCTTACTTTTGATTGAGTTATCCGATTGTGATGAAATAAAGACTAATTGTTACTTCAAATTAAGCGCAATTATTTTCTGAAAGCTCCATCAGAATCGGTTTAGTAGTTTCCTCGTGGTTATACTAGTTTGTCATATCAGTGTGGCTACGAGGATATAGATGTCCTCGTAGTCCTACTTATACATCATATGTTTAGTAAAAAGGTTTGACTTCTCCTGTATACATAAATACTTTACACGTGATGCGTGCACAAACTAACAGACAAACATTCCAAAAATGATCATAATGCATTAGTTATCCTTAGACACCAAAATTTTCTTGTCTCATTTGTTTTTTTTAATTTAACAGACACGCAAAGTATACGTTTTTATTTATTGGATTGTATTTTATGTGTGGTACTCAACGATCTCTACGTACTACTAGATGGAGCGTTCCAAACAATCGCTCTGTTCCACGCAAGTAGCCACAACTCTTTCACATTCACAATGAAACTTGTGCAGTTACTACGCAGAACATTTAATTATTACTAAATACTGACGCTACGGTTAAATAATGTCAATATTTAGTAAATAATTAAATGTTCTGAGTAATAACTGCACAAGTTTCAAAGTGAATGTGAGAAAGTTGTGGCTACTTGCGTGGAACAGAGCGATTGTTTGGAACGCTCCATCTAGTAGTACATAGAGATCGTTGGTGGTACTATAGTAATAATGGAAGCTGAATTAACATCAACCAGGCATCTTTGTCAGTCAAATAATACGTATCGTCTATTTATAATAGGTTTTTTTACAGCTAAGCCTATTGGCGTAGGTGTAAAAAAGCCTATTATAAAGTAGACGATAAGAAAGAAAGTCGTCCGTGTTATCGTAGGAGTTTTTGTCGGCCACCTCGGTGTGAGGCACCTCCTGCATAAGATGTGACTGTGAGAGACCGTCAGCTGTAGAGCCTGTGGAGAGGACAGCGACACCATGAAGCACTTGCTGTGCGAATGCAATGCACTAGCTGCAAGGTTCTGGGTGTGGCTTACCCTGGACCCAAGGACTGCCCCTTAGCTGCATAATAGTGTTTATGCAGCAGACTGTGGGCGATGGACGCACAGTATAGACAGAGGGGCTGATACAAAAGGTCTCACAGGGTCCACGTGTCGCTGGGTACACCTGCCCCCCCCCCCCCCCCCCCCTCAAGATTATTATAAGATCCTGTGACAACGTCCACTGCTGCACATAGGCCTTCCCCAATGAACGCCACCACACCCGGTCCTCAGCATCCGGCCAACTTCTTCAGGTCGTCGGTCCACCTGCCGGTGGGGCGTCCCACCCGGCTATGTCGGTCAGCGTTGTTCGGATCTCTTCATAACGAATCATATCCTTCAAAGAAACCAAGAAACCCTGAGCATAGCCCCCTCCATAGACTCTGAAGTATTTAATATCGACATTCCTGCAACATATGGATTTCAAGTGGTCGTGAGATTTATGAAACTCTTTGAAAAGTAATTCCCAGACGAGACAATTCTTCACACACACACACACGATCCAATTAAGTTCATCGGCGGATATCTGGTGTAATTGCCTTCGACATTAACGCGGTCCTGTCACCCTTCGATACATCGACTACTATAAACTGAGCTCCCCTTCGTCACTGTATGCATCTTTTTAGGAGTAATACCACAGTGATACCAGATGGCGCTAGTAGTCGTTTTTTTTCTATTTGTATCTTTACAAAATCTTAAAATTGAGTACAAAATAGTATGTTACGAGTACTAAATTCTGCCAGGGTCAGATTACTGAAATTCGACTTCGTCCGAGCTGGAGTGACGCACATTATAATTTTCCTAAATTTATTTGGAAACAGTTTTCGATAAAAATTCATTTCGCGGGCCTTTGTAAGACTATTCCATCTAAGTACCTAATTATTTGTTTAATTAATGAATGTATGTAGGTTTACGGCTTTAAACCAATTCTTGCAAACAGAAAGTATTAAAGAAAACATAATTGCTCTTATTTGTCTTTATTAATACGGCGCTTGCCGCGTGACGTCAAGAGTGCGTGCATTCCTATAATTACAAGTGAAAAAAATACTATCAAGAAGAAAAAAAACTGTCAGTTTTCAATCAGCTCACGTCCGTGTTGCCACCTGTGAGTTAGAAACTGCGCGCTATATTTGAATATAGCTCGAAAAAGAGCGAGATTTCCCTAGAGGATATTGACTACGTGACGAAAACATAAACCTAAACCCCCTGTGACCAAGCGTGGTATTTTGAAGACCCCCTCCCCCCTGAACGGGTCACTTAGTATGGGTACGTTCTCTAACTAAATCTTAACTTGTATGTAGTGCCGGGGCGTGCCTACAGTTCGCATATTCACAGCCAACGGCGTTACTGCAGTTGTCACGTTATACAACCGGTCCCTATGGCCCGGTGGAGTCCCCGTCTGCGCTTTGTGGTCGCGCAAACACGCGACAAACGCACAATACCGCACGAGGTATAATACCGGGGGACAGTCTCACCGAAACAGGAAGTGGGTAGTTAATTAAGTGATAGCAATGCGTTGTTGAACAAATTCATCAATAGCAGTCTAGGTTTTAAAACCGTGGCGCGTTGTTACCTACAGGTTGGAACACAAAAGTGTCACCAGCCGATTACTTTTGCCATATCTCGGAAAATACTAACCCTAGACTAGTGTTGTCTTTACCAAAATTGAAGGTCTCGATGAGATCTTCATTCCGGATGACAGCTGTCAAAATTCAAACGGTCATATCTCGGAAACTACTAATCCTAGACTAGTGGTGTCTTTACCAAAATGGAAGGTCTCGATGAGATCTTTATTCCGGATGACAGCTGTCAAAATTAAAACGGTCATATCTCGGAAACTATTAACCCTAGACTAGTGGTGTCTTTTACCAAAATGGAAGGTCTCGATGAGATCTTTATTCCGGATGACAGCTGTCAAAATTAAAACGGTCATATCTCGGAAACTATTAACCCTAGACTAGTGGTGTCTTTTACCAAAATGGAAGATCTCGATAAGATCTTCATTCCGGATGACAGCTGTCAAAATTAAAACGGTCATATCTCGGAAACTATTAACCCTAGACTAGTGGTGTCTTTTACCAAAATGGAAGGTCTCGATGAGATCTTTATTCCGGATGACAGCTGTCAAAATTAAAACGGTCATATCTCGGAAACTATTAACCCTAGACTAGTGGTGTCTTTTACCAAAATGGAAGATCTCGATAAGATCTTCATTCCGGATGACAGCTGTCAAAATTAAAACGGTCATATCTCGGAAACTATTAACCCTAGACTAGTGGTGTCTTTTACCAAAATGGAAGATCTCGATAAGATCTTCATTCCGGATGACAGCTGTCAAAATTAAAAACGCTATATCTCTGAAACTACTAACCCTAAACTAGTGGTGTCTTTACCAAAACTGAAGTTCTCGATGAGAAATATTTAAGAGGTCATCACATCGTAAAGGGTTCTTAACATTTTGTGTAAAATAAACTTTTGTGACAATGCATCAAAGAGTAGTAAAATATAGACAACTTCTCCCACAAAAAGCGGTATTGTCTACCGCTTTTAGCCTCTATTCTTATTTCCTCAGAGTAAATAAATGGGCCAGATTCTGAAGGCACACATTTAAAATTTGACAGCTCTAAAATTGGTTTCGTCTTTATCTTCATAATACTGTGTGACAAGGATAGCAACAGTTTTGGTGCTGTCAAATTTTAACATTGTGCCTTCACAATCGAGCCCAATGTCTACCGCTTTTAGCCTTTATTCTTATTTCCTCAGAGTAAATAAATATATGCTTATTTCAATATTAACACAGTGTCGCCATCTTGACGTATGATGGAAAAAAAGTTGCAGATTGTAACGTACATGACGATTCTTTAAAAAGTTTGTAGATGGCGCTCCAGTACGACTTTATAAAACATAATGCTCAAGCTTTATATATTCTTTATTGCACACATAAATAATGTCAATACATTACATAAAGAAAAAAAGATGTACAAAGGTGGACTTATCTCTAAAAGAGATCTCTTCCAGCCAACCTCTACTGTGGGAGAATCTAAAAAATAAACGGGAGACCAATGGATAATGTGCATAAACATACTATAAAATTATATAAAATACAGATAATATTACATATTACTACATACATAGAATACAATAGATAACCAAACATAACAGTTACATATATAAAATACATAGATAGATACATACATACATACAATATATATCACGACAAGTTTGACAGGTAGTGCTCTTTCAATCTCAGTTTAAAAGCTCTTACAGTAGAACTGTTTCGTATGTGCGCAGGGAGACTATTCCATAACTGTGCAGCACGGGCTGTGTAGGAGTTATAGAAGAAGTTGGTGTTAGAGGTGGGATAGATTAGGGTTTTAGTGACGCAGGCTCGCTTTGGTCGGTCAGTTGGAGGAAGAAGTTGGAAACGGAAGCGAAGATAGTGGGGTGATGAAGGGTATTTCAAAATGTTGTATAGAAGAGAAAGGATATGCAGGTTTCGACGATGGCGAATTGGGAGCCACTTTAATTTAGACCTGTATTCAGAAACGTGGTCATATTTCCTCAAACTGAAAATATACCGAATGGCCAGGTTTTGAAGGCGTTCTAGCTTATTAAGCAGCTCCTCAGTTGCGTCTAGGTAGCATACGTCTGCATAGTCTATAAGTCTAGTGCTTTAGTCCCAGAGCGGTAGGCAGAGACGATGTATCGCCACTTTGCGCTAAGCGACTTTCCTTCATTTATTCCCCGTGATATCATTTGGCGTGATGTGTGGCGAACATCGCCGCCTCCGTGTTAAATACCTATTTAACATATACATACACTTGCCGTGTGGTTTCCGGTAGAGTAGAATAGGACCACTCCAACTCTTCCCGTGGATGTCGTACAAGGCGACTAAGGGTATACATTACAAAACATCAATCAGGCCTCCCCAACCCGTCTGGCCAGCGCGGGGAGTGTAGGCCAAATCCTCCGTCTGTCTCCGGCAGATGAGAGAGGGTTGTGCTCCTGCAGTGGAGACAAAAATAACCTGATGATGACACTTGTCTAATCTCATAGGATTATCTCCTGTGCTATGGGAATTAAACAAGGATAGGACAATTCACAAATATGACATCCAGACCGGGGACAACTTGTACAAAGTTGTGTCCTCAGTGGGAATCGAAGCCACGACCTTGGCGTTCGAGTCCAGCCACCAGGCCATCATATCACACGAATATTATTAAAATCAAAGCACAGGCTTCTCGGGTTGGGATTGAGTATAGACTAAAACAATATAAACGAGTTTTGTTGAAATGGAATTTTATTTAAAAATGAATCTATTAACATTACTAATTACTATCAGAAAATTCTTAATACTTATATATTTTAATTTCTGTAATATTTGCATCTACTAACGTTATCTGCACGACCCAAAGGTCCACTGGTAGAGAATTCTTTCGGCATTAAGTTCGCCTTTGTAAATTTGTGTGCATCCTACTAATATTGTAAATGCGAAAGTTTGGATATTTGGATGTTACTCAATCACGCTTCAACCACTGGACGGATTGTGATGAAACTCGGCACACATATAGGTTAAGTCCTGGAATAGGACATAGGATAGTTTTTATTCCGAAAAAACATTATTACGGGAAATTTTAAAAAAAATTGTAATGTTAAGTTGTCCACGTGGACGAAGTCGCGGGCAATAGCTAGTAAAGAATAAATTAATATGTGTGACTAGGAAATAGTTAAATAAATGCTACGTTTAAAATTTTCAATTGCTAAGTCAAGGAACATTTCCTCACTGCCTGATCATCTCACTCACCTTATCTTTATTTTAGAACTTCATCATCAGGTTATTATCACACACACAAAATCTCCTCCACGCACGCCACACACACCCCATCACACACACACACCCCATCACACACACACACACACACACACACACACACACACACACACACACACACACACACACACACACACACACACACACACACACACACACACACACACACACAAAAAACCCTGCACCTACACATTCGCAAGCATGTTTTTTTAATTGTACCTATTTGCTGTTTTTATTTTACTTATAATTTTTTTTTGTGTTAAGTTGACTGCGCGGACGAAGTCGCGAGCAACAGCTAGTAACTAATGATCAGGAATCGGAATTAGGTATGTCATTTATGTACTTGCGGCGACATGTTTATGTCAATTTGTTTATCGTTTGTTCGTCATTCATTTATTAAATGAGGAATTAAACAAGAATTGGACAATTCACAAATATAGCATCCAGACCGGGATCAACTTGTACAAAATAGTCTGTCCCCAGTGGGAATCAAACCCACGACCTCTGGCGCTCTCGAGTCCAATGACCAAGGCCAATGACGGGGTCACGCCTTGGTCCCAGAGGGGTAGGCAGAGACGATGTAGCGCTACTTTGCGCAATCTAATGTCGCAAAGTGGCTTTCCTTCGCCCGCTTTTCGCCCCGTGATACCCCTTGACGTGATGTGTTGCGAACATCGCCGCCTTGTTGAGGTACCACGATTAGCTAGGGATATAATTGTCCACCTCGTCAGAGCGCTGCATGATTCGGTGAGCTAATAGTGCCCGGAGTGCGCTCAGCTCCGGGATGTCGGCACGCTACGACCAGGCTAGCCCCTGGACACGCATCCATCGGCACGGCAGACCTTGGATTGGCGGACGGGACAGGGGATCGGGGCGAGGGAGACAGGAGATGTATGTAATAGCTATATTTACATCTCTCATATTCGGTAAGTAGGTCCTTATTACCCCCAAATGGGGCTTGTAGGTGACCAATTAGCGCTCTAGGGTAATAATGTAGCTAGAAAAGCCCTAGGGCGGTAAGTAATTAAAAAAAAAACTCTTCACTCTTTCAAAAAGTTCGCGTATATCGCAAATATCTCGGGCTGCAATTGATGCCTTACAGCCCTTGGCTACTAATCTACTATTAATATTCTCAACACCACGTTCCTGGATTGTTTTCAACACTGTTTCTTCTTCTTGACAGCGATCGTGTACTCGTGGATGATTTTCAGGAGGTACAGCGATCCGATGACGATGACCGAGGCAGTGCCTGCGGCCACTATGTAGTAGTGGTCGGTGTTACCCACCGGCACGTCCCAGGTCAGTGCGTCTGTCATCTGAAACAATGTTCATTATTTTTATTATGTACTTGCTGTGCCCGCGGCTCCGCTCGTGTGGACTACAGAATCCGCTCCCATTCCCACTCTCGCTACGTATCCCAATCCCACTCCCGCTCCAACTGTAGTACAAACCAATCGCAATATGAATTGTACCGAACATAATATTTATACTTCATTGTTATATTGCATATAATGGCTTTTTATTATGTAGTGCGTCGAGTCGAGTATGTTCGCCGAGGCGAGAGTTCCCGACTTTTTTGCTGTTGTTAGGGCTCGCATATCTTCCTTCTGGGATAGATTGCGTATTTCTAGCAACAGCATTCTAAAAGCGATCAGTAAAGACTATTCCAGCCCCATGTTTAAACATTGGCTTTCCGTTCACATGAACGCGAACCGGAAGTAGCGGATTGTGTGTAAAGTTTTTATTATTAATGACGTAGTCGATTTTACATACTAAATGTTAATTTAATGTTTAGCCAATTTGTTTTGTAATATGTAAGTTAATTATTATTATTGTAATTTATACCTTTTATACATTTTTATAGTGGGTCTTTTGCCTGAATAAAGAAATTTATTATTATTATGTACTAGCTGTGCCGGCGACTCCGCTCGTATGGACTACAGAATCCGCTCCCGTATCCACTCCCAATCCGCTCCAACTGTAGTACAAAACCAATCGCAGTATGAACTGTACCGAACATAATAATTATACTTCTTTGTTATATTGCAATCATCATCAGGTTAATTGGCTCCACTGCAGGAGTACAACCCTCTCTCATCTGCCGGAGACAGACGGAGGATTTGGCCTACACTCCCCGCGCTGGCCAGACGGGTTGGGGAGGGCTGTCGGTGCCGCACTGCGTCGTAGTTATATATACTTAAAATATGTATCAACTAACCAAAGTATAATTGATCTCCTTCCAAGTACACTTCTCTCTGGAGCTGCCATTGCAGAGAAACGTCACTTGGGGCGAGACGGCTCCTTGGCAAGCGTCCAGTCGCTGGTCAGGACAGCGCAGGTACAGCCTCGGTGAGCCGATCTCGTTCCGAGCGAACCTGGAATTTAGTTATAGATCGCTCAATTCACGACGGCACGCCGTGATACTTTTCAATCACTTTTGTTCTGGTACTTTTATACAGAATTATTTTAAAATTTCCAGCCACATTCTCACCTAGTAGCTATATCAGTTTGAATTCTTCGGATATCGTTATTATTTAAGAAATAATCGGCTGGTGAGAC
Source organism: Esperia sulphurella (assembly GCA_947086405.1). Lineage (NCBI taxonomy): Eukaryota > Metazoa > Arthropoda > Insecta > Lepidoptera > Oecophoridae > Esperia > Esperia sulphurella. The sequence goes on along the minus strand of OX352270.1, from coordinate 1,760,067 downwards.
TTTTCTGTTCCACACTGTATATTCTCCAACTCTTCCCGTGGATGTCGTACAAGGCGACTAAGGGAATACATTATAAAACATCAATCAGGCCTCCCCAACCCGTCTGGCCAGCGCGGGGAGTGTAGGCCAAATCCTTCGTCTGTCTCCGGCAGATGAGAAAGGGTTGTGCTCCTGCAGTGGAGACAAAAATAACCTGATGATGACTGTACACATACTTTTTAACTATTACTACTAAGTATTGGAGGCCTATGTCAATCAAGAAAACTATTATTAAATAAAATGAAACTTTTTTTGTTATAAATTTTATGAAATTATTTATTATTAACCACCTCGTTGGACTTGTGGCTTGTTCATTGGATTCAAGCGCCAGAGGTCGTGGGTTCCAGGGACAGACAACTTTGTACCATTTACAAGTTGGATGTTATATTTGTTAATTGCCCTGTCTTTGTTTAATTCCCATAGCACAGGAGAAAATTCTAGTTTGGGATTAGAAATACAAAAATACAGAAACGTTTATTTACCTATAAAACCTTAGACGAGTGTATATTTATGTATATATGTAATATTTCAACATCAGCCTATATACGAGGGGCGTTCAAAATATTCTCGGTATTGATATCTTACAACCTCTTTTTGAATTTGTTTTGTTACTGGCTGCTAAGGTTCATTCGTTGACTAAAAAAAAAGTATAATTCAAACCGAGATGTTCTTTTGTTTTTCTGCAATTTCTGAACAAACATGAACACTATGAGTGAATTAACAATGTTAACGAAATTAGAACATCGTTCCGTCATAAAATTCTTGACAAAACAGGGTAAAAATCAAAAAACCATAAAAGAGGAAATGGATTGTGTTTACCGTGAGTCTGCTCCTTCTTTATCTACCATTCAAAAATGGTCAAGCGAATTCAAACGTGGCAGGGAGAGTATTAAAGATGACCCTAGACCTGGCCGGCCTGTAGTAGCTACTTCACAAGAAAATATTGATCAGGTGGAAAACCTTATATTGGAAGACGGTCGAGTAAAGATAAAATCAATAGCTCAAGTAACCAATCTTTCTATTGGTACCGTACATGATATTATCCATGACCATCTTAATATGTCAAAAGTGAGTGCAAGATGGGTTCCGCGAATGCTGACTCGGCTTCAAAAAGATATGCGTCCAGCTTGTTGTTCCGATTTTATTGACCTGTGTGGCGAAAATCCTGATGAGGTGCTGCAAAAGATAGTTACTGGAGATGAAACCTGGGTTCATCATTATGACCCAGAGAGTAAAGAGGAGTCCATGCAGTGGCACATTAAGGGTTCAGCTCATACCAAGAAGTTCAAGGTCGTCCCTTCCGCTGGCAAGGTTATGGCAACAATATTTTGGGATTGTGAAGGAGTATTGTTAATCGATTATAAAGAAAAAGGTGTAAATATCACAGGACAGTACTACGCAAACATTCTACGTCAATTAAGGGATGCAATCAAAGAAAAGAGGCGAGGAAAGTTAACCAAAGGTGTTCTGCTTCTGCATATTTATGACAACGCCCCTGTCCATACTGCTCATATTGCCAAGGCAGCTATTGCTGAATGTGGGTTTGAAACTATAACTCATCCACCGTATAGTCCGGACTTAGCCCCCAGCGACTTCTTTTTGTTTCCCAATCTCAAAAAGGATCTGCGTGGAAATCGATTTTCTGACGATGAAGCGTTGAAGGCGGCAGTGGACGAGCATTTTTACACCAAGGATAAAAAATATTACTATGAGGGATTAAAAAAAATAATTGATCGATCTTTTAAGTGTATTAACATAGGGGGGGAGTATATTGAAAAATAAAAATATCAAACTTTTCGTACTTGTTTGTCTTCATTCGAATACCGAGAATATTTTGAACGCCCCTCGTACGTCCACTGCTGAACATAAGCCTCCCCAATAGAATGCCTCTTTTGGTAGGCTGTCTATTGGGGGATTTGTCATATTCACCACGCTTGGCAGGCGGATTGGTGAACGCAGTAATAATCTTAATATACACAGGACAGCGCTGCTGCCTGTCCCTGGTGCAAATCTAAGTCGCCTTGACAACACCCATGGGAAGATTTGGGGTGGCCATATTCTAAGCCGAGAACCAGACGGCACTATTTATGTTTATTTATTATATTACTAAATTATAATCATAAATTGTATATTTTCGTAAAAGGCTATTATTAGTAATATTATTAAGATTCCACGGATTTTCATTAAAAAAGTAAAGTAACAAAATCCAGTGAAAAGGAATGTTTATATGCATTTATGGTTACAGAAGCAGTTCTTGCTACAGTATTATTATAACTGAACTCACCCCCCGCCAGCGACGGCTTGATGGTACCTAGCGTGCACCGGCAGCCATAGGTACACCTTGCTCGCAGCGACTTTGCCGATCATATACACGCTGCTTGGGCTCGACTGCTCCGCTGGCAGCTCTACATTTATCCTGTTCTTCAGGACAGCATTCAACTGGAATTTGTTAATTAATTACTGTTTATTTAAGAGGCTGATTAAATGTTGTTTTAGAAAATAGATAGTGTATGTGTATGGATGTGTGGTTTCTGGTAGAGTAGAATAGGACCACTCCAACTCTTCCCGTGGATGTCGCACAAGGGAATAAATTATAAAACATCAATCAGGCCTCCCCAACCCGTCTGGCCAGCGCGGGGAGTGTAGGCCAAATCCTCCGTCTATCTCCGGCAGGTGAGAGAGGGTTGTGCTCCTGCAGTGGAGACAAATAACCTGATGATGATGTGTATGGAATAACTTATTCTTCAATTAGCAAAGTGTGGTTCCTGACTTAGAATACGGCCACCCCCAATCTTACTGTGGTTGTCGTCAATAAAAGTAAAGGATTGTACCTGAGATGGTCATGAACATTCTCCTGTGTATATAAACATCATTACTGTGATCACCAATCTGTCTGCCAAGCGTGGTGATTATGGCAAATCGCCTAATGGACAGCCCACCGATAGTGGCATTCGATTGGGGAGGCAATAGACAGATTCTGTCAATTACTGGTACCATTGCTGTTTTACTATACATTATCTACTTACCAATTAGTTTTATTGGGAAATATTTACTCAATGATTTGTCACTGTAAAATGGGTCTTATCTCAGTCATTGGACGGGATATACAAAAAAAATTACTTTGCCTGTCCTCCTTAGGTCTCCCAGCTCATCTGGATTGGCATACACCCCAGCAGGAAGGGTTTGTTCCAGGCTGACGATGCAGTCCTTGTATAGCCACCTCTCTTGCTCATCTTCACTGTTGAACACTATCCCATAAGTTATGTTCCTGGAACGTGAACAATAATCATGTTTACAAGTATATTAAATTAGCTTTTGCCCACGATTTCGTCCATGTAGGTTTACACTGCTTTTAACGATTAATTTGGTTTCACATAGAAATGAAATGTTTTTTCTTGATAAAGACCTATGTCCTATTTCCTATGTCCTATTCCTATGTCCTATTCCAGGACCTAACCTATATGTGTGCTAAGTTTCACCCTGATCCGTCCAGTGGTTGAAGCGTGATTGAGTAACAAACATCCAAATCCTTTCGCATTTATAATATTAGTAGGAAGTAGGATAAATAAAGTCTGCAGTTTATTAACGCGGTTATGCGACAAACTTAGAGCGAGGTACACTATACTACATTATAACTGACTGGTATCCAAGAGAAGGACAAAGAAAAAGGGAAGACTTTATGAAAGATGGCATAACGATCTTTAGATGTCCTTTAGGACACGGCAAGACCACTGTGGACACGATTAGCTAAAGATAAGCGAGAATGGAAATTGCTGGACCCTTTTCACTGTCGATTTAAATGCGTTTTCATCAATACATAACCTCAAATGTTTACGCATAATATTTATCACTTAAGCACATCTTAAGTGTTTCTAAACACTGTTTACCTGTGAAAGCCTTCGTTATGGAGAACTTGCTTCAGTTTTACTCTGAAATCACACGTATTTGGTGTAACTCCACTGGCTAAACATAAAAACAGTAACAAACTAAAATTCACGAGTAATACAACTCTGTAGGCCATAATTTTACTCGAATAAATAAATAATTAGATGACGATTAATAAAAGATGCCAAATAATGTTTATTTCTAGAAATATTTTATATTTTTCAGGATTTCCCGATTTATTTACAATTTCGGAAAAACATCATTTTTGACAAACTGCCGATTAATGTTACCATATTGCATGTAAACTTTCCCATAATTTTTTAAAATAATTTTATAAACAATGAACATGGTTTTCCCGTGTAAAAGATAAAGAAATATGTTATCTAATATATACATTGCATTAGTTATCAATTCATTTTGGGTTATTTTTCAATACTGTATTAAATACTATACAATTGGCAATTTTACAATCACCAGTAGAATTGGTGACTGTAAAAATAGTTTTATTTTATTTTATTGTCTGATAATGCGACTAATCTGTTCAAATCTCTCCAAAAATAAGACAGCCATTAGAAACCTTCTCATAATTTTCCGGTAACAAGGGCAATATTCTAAGGTAGGTATCACTGACCATGACGTTTTTATTTGTTTGAGGCGAAGTGTGTATAAAATATACAGCCAAGTTTTATGTAGACTTTAAACAAGGATCCTACACAAGGATCAGGGTTTATCAACGCAAAAGGGGACCATAGTACACTCGCGGGCTCAGCGCGGTATGATGTGTGCTATAATTATATTAGCCGCACGCAAATTGAAGTAAATAGATAGAAGTCACTAACCACCGCATTTATTCTGCACAGACATTCCATTAACATGGCGAAGCGATTTAAAGCGAAGTAGTTATGTATTCGCTTATGCACTTAGGTAATATGCCTACATATAATATGTATTCCTATTTTTATATATTTATTTTCCATCTCAAATTGAGATCAGCATTTTGTACAGCAGCTAAAGAACGTCGCTGACCATGTGCTGACAACATTTAAAAGCCGCCTAATAACGAACGTTCTATGGCACTCTCAAACCAGCATTAGTAATTTCAAATTCAAATTCAAATCATTTAATCGTAAACACAGGTAATTTTAAGCTGGTCGAATACATTTAGGTACTCTATGTTTTGCCCATAGGCGTAATCCCTGCAGGATACATAGACTTTTGAACATTGTGCGCGCAATCCAAAGGTTGCAGTTGTTTATTGGTGACAGCAACAGTTAATACACTACCCAAGTAATTACCATCACCATCCACCTAACTTCCAGCTTGACTTTGGCATAATCTAGATCCTATCAGTAATCTTTATAGATCAGACTAAAAATGTGGGAGTAAAGATCTGACTACAGCCACTAGAGTTTGAGGAATAGTTACTAGGCTAACGAGTAGTCAGAAACCATAAAGCATTACATATTTAGTACAACCATATTTGTTTCAGGTAGACTTATAAAGGGTGTGTGGTAGAATAGTGAGACACCGATGCGGTACCGGGCTAATAGGCGAGTCGGAGGACGCCTTAAGTTATTGAGGACCACAGAGCAGTGCGGTGGTCATGGTTCTTTTCAATTTTGGAACAGTTCGAGGCAGGATTTTCATTCAATTGCAATATTATTTATAATAAATAATTTATTCATAATAATCCAATTACTTGTCAACAATGAACTTATAATAAAATAGTTAATTAAGTACACAATGGAATGACGTTTATTATAATTCCAAATCGTCAAAATTAAATTCTAATGTAAATAATAATGTTATAAAAATGGTTCAATGTAAGATTAATATAATAGAACAAATGCAAATACAACATTGGATACATTTAATTGTATAGTTCCGAATTATAATATAGATGTCATTGTATTTGTAAAATACCATGTAATAAATAATGTATGACCATGTCCACACACCCAATAAGAATCGAACCAAAGACCACTAGCGTCCGAGGCAAACGCCCAAGCACTAAGCCAACGAGCCGTACAAGCAATATTTATTCGGCACAAGCATTCTGGTTTCAGGTAGACTTGTAAGAGTGGGCTAATAGGCGAGTTGGCGGCAAGTCTTCGGCGTCGCCTTGTAAAGTAGTGCGGCAATGGCCACGATTTTATTTAATTCTAGGACAATCCTTGACAGGATTTTATTTAAAATACAGTGGTACTTCTCGCTCCTTTTTTCACATACAGATGACGATCTTTGGATCTTTTCAAAGGAAGAGTGAATAGGTATCTTCTGGGTAAGCGCGCTCCACCATCATCACTTACCATCAGGTGAGATTGAGGTCAAGCGCAAACCCATCAACAATAAAAAAAACTACTAGGGCTGGCAAATTTCCACTCATTGAGAGGTTCTGAGAAATCTATTCAGCAGCGCTATATATGGCAAACTTAATAGTATAACTTTCGGAAAGCGATACCTTGTTTCCTATTTTAGATAAATATTTTTGGCTTCGACATTGAATGTGATTTTGTAATTTAATTACATCATTGTATCTGCAGTTCTTGAGTGTTTCTGAGCAAACAATTTATTTATTTATTTATCCTTTATTGTACACAAATACAAGTTACACAGCATATTTAAACATATAATGTACAAAGAACAACCTTATTCATATAAATTTTACTAAAAATGTCCTTAAAGCAACACGGAGACGTGCCATCATACTCAGGCTTTCCCATCTGTTGAAGTACAAGACCATTTCGTCATATTCTATGTGTGTTTGGTAGGCACAGTGTACAACTGCGTGTGCGTAAATTTCTCCGCGAATGTTATGTATACGGAATAAATCAAAAAAAGACATCTCGCCTCCCGGTCGAGCCATGGGTCGTGTAGTATAATATATCTTTTATACAACACGGCTCATTTAAAATTATTTGCAGGTAATCTGTTAAATGTATTTTAACATTAAGCTACTTTTACCACGGGAAAACATTCCCGTGGGAAATCCATAATAGCAGTTTATAACGCCGTGAATACAGTTTTTTCCGAATTTTTTTAAATGTATTGCCACTCTAATCCTATCTGCATGCGGCCTGAAGAAGTACCGTACTACGACTACTCACTTGTTTCTCGTTCATTTGAAATACTCGTATAATGTTGATACAGATATGGATATAGTTAACGGGGTGATGTTTATGTTTGTAACAGCACTCTACCTCGTAGAGAAAGGGCGATAAAATATATTAACACAGTGTGAAGTAATATTAATTGCTCAGACATACACTTGTAACTGTCTCTATGTGAGACCAGCAAACGTTGTTGTTCTTTGATTTTCTCTCTGATTATATCTTTCGCTTTCCTTCCCTCTTTATATCCCCCACCAATCCCATTTTTTTATAAAATAATAAAATTATATCGAGTTTTTTTTGGGAAGAAAAGAAACAGTCTTTTTAAATTATTATTAACATCATCTTCCATTTTTCAAATTTTATTTAGATTTCCATTCCCTCTGCTAGTACATCTATATGGAAAATTATTGACCGTAAAAACGTCTCTGATCAATACTAAAAATCCTTTCTCGCTAAGGCCTTCTATCATTCTTCCCTCGTCCTTCTTTCTTCACGTCAAATTAAAGGGAGAATCCAGTGACTTTACCTCAAAGTTACCCGTAGTAGTGGTTACCCTAGGTGCACAAATGATCAGCAATCAACTGGCCGGTTCGCCCGTACCTCAGTTTACATCTGATCTCCACACTACATGCGTGTGTCTTTGCGTAACTGTAGAGCGACCTTTACTTAGTTGATTTAATTCCAAACGTGTCTCTTACGTGCAGTGCCTTTGCCACAAGGAAATTTGAAAAGGTTAGTGTTTTCTTTTTAATTGTACGAAGTCGGGCTTTGGCGGTAACGGTGGACAGGTTATTGGACCGAATTGGACGCCAGGTTTAAAAGGTCAGTATTTTTGAAACTAGAAATAGTTCCTTATGTAGAAAAAGGTGAAATAACAATTTTATACTCAATATCCGGTTACGGAAAAACGCATAAATACCTTACAGAAAAGTTTATGTTTAAAAAAACATAAAATGAAGTTTTTAATTAATTTGATACTGTTATTGTTTGTGATAAAAATTATTTCTGAAAGTGTTCTCTTTGGTTACCGGTTATTTTTGCGTGTAGCTTAGGGTGGTGTTCTGTTAACACCGGAAGTATGCCAAGGGCGATCTTCCGGGTTCCCTCTTTCTTATGTGCTTCGGAGATGGCGTTTGAGTCGATGTAAATAAAAAAGGGAATTTCAAAATCAATTGAGAAGACATATATACAAGATTTGACACTACCGTGTCAAACTGTCACATGTTGACGTAATACCGGAGATCGTTGACAATGTCCATATCGAAGTAGGATCTCTCCCTAGGTCAGACAATACAGTTGGGTGGGAACAATTTCGATTCTGACAAAAGAACCCAGTTAGGCTGAGTAGCATTCGGAAAACTGCCTCAAATCTTCACTTTGCCTATTCCACAATATTTAAACACAAAAGTCTTTGATCTGTGCGTCCTGCCTGTCATGACCTACGGCGCAGAAACGTGGACACTGACTCACAAGTTTCAAGTCGCTCAGCGAGCTTTGGAGAGGGCCATGCTTGGGGTTTCTTTGAAGGATATGATTCGTAATGAGGAGATCCGACGAAGAACGAAGGTAACCTACATAGCCGAAAGAATTAGCAAGCTGAAGTGGCATCGGCATCTGTCGCAGAACAGATGGCCGTTGAGGCAAACGAGTTATGGAGTGGAGACTACCGATCGCACGACGCCTCGCTGGCAGATGGACCGACGACCTGAAGATGGTGGTTGGAGGCGGCTGAATGCGGAGAGCGGAGGACCGGGTGTGAGGAAGGCCTATGTCTAGCAGTGGACGTCTAAGGGCTGAAATGGTGATGCTAACTGTGCAAGGGATCCTAATATTATCTGAGAATGATGTCGTGTTGAGTATTGTAGTAGATGTTTTATGTTATAGTCATAACATTGAATATATACAGGTGAATCTAATAACGTTATACAATACTTGTTTGATTAACTGTTACTCATTTATGTATGCAAATGTTGTTCAAAACCTCGACTCCAATACCACTAAAAAAGCTTAGTGCTTGAATGTGAAAATAACAGCTAAAAAAAATACAAGGAACTCTTGTTCACTTAATAAAAACAAAATAGAATATTTGGTGTTTCACTTATAATATACACGTTTAGATTTATTTAATTCGCACAAATTTTTCGCCCTATAAAATGAATGGAGCTCGGCTCAGAAACCGGTTACAGTTACAAAGCAGTTTCGGATCGATACCTTTAACCGAAGTAATTACGATTTCGTTCAATTAACGGAAAGAAAAGAATAGATCTCACGTCCAGTCCGTTCATTGATGGTAAATTAACCGGTTAAAAGTAGACGCTAGACGCGAATTCACGCGCGCCGACGAAAACACAATAACAAAACAAAGTAACAATTTGAAAATATGGAAACGACCAGACAAACAGAAAAAAGCGCTGGGCAGCTTCGAGCTAAGATACGATAAGAGTTAAACCGGTTTATTTAAGTTAACGTGAGTTTTCAAGCTTCATTATCCTTAAAAACCGGTAACCGCAATGAATTCGCTAAGATTGAAACCGTTCCTTCAGTTAACAAGTAAATCAATTAATGATATTTTACCGGATTTATGAACAAAATTAACCGCAATTTATAAACCGGTACCGAGCCGTGGAATGAAGTCAACATTATTGTGTAAGCATTTGCTTAAACTTGTGAATGAATTACTACTTCTCTTATTTACAGAAGTTTTAATTTCAGACCGTAGTCATTTCATTTTAATACTGTTAGTTGTAGTGTAATGAAAATGGAAAATCACTTGTAATTCTCATGTAAGATCATTTTAATTAATAGAACAAAACGAACACGGCACGGCCATGATGATACCATAGATTAAAGAAAAACTGACATAGATTATAAACTGACATATGAATGTCACAAATACCCATCTCTGTTTTTGCTTTAACTCAAGATCTGTTGAACCTTCTCATCCAAGTACGTACATAGCTGCTAAAGTAGCAAATTTATTTAAATAAACACGACCTGTAATTAATGTGAATGTATGTGTAAATATGTTATTACGTTATGTATGACTTATGCGAGTCTAAAGTGTTGTTAAATGTTTAAGTAAACCCATAAATCGTGATACATTATCATTATAAGTATTTCATATCGATTTGGAAGATATATCTGGTAGTCAACACTTTAATAAAAAAAATTTCAACCAGCAGTGGTTTAGTGTCATTGGGCTAGTAACTCCGTGCGCGTGAAGAAATTCTTAAACCCTTCGGAGAATTTGTAATGCACAATAGAAAGCCACTAATAAGTATCCCCAATAGAATAATATGGGGGATTTGCTATAATCACCACGATTGGTAATGATCTTATGTACACAGGAGAACACTGCTGTCCGTCAAGTTCAAGTTTATTTATTCAATAACAATATCTTATGTGCGAATATCACTATATTAACTTATTCAGACAATTTAGATTTTGGTTTTTGAGGTTCTTACTAGGTCCCTGATGCAATCTCTTAGTCGCCTTGACGATACCAACGGAAAGACTGGGGGTGGCCCTATTCTAAGCGATATGGTAACACGGCACTAAATTTAATAATTTGTTTGGTTTGTTCCACTATTATATCATTTAGCTGACTCTCAGGAAGATTGGGAGCGATGCTATTTTTTTGAGCATCCTGGTCACGGCACAATTTGTAATGGACTAATGGTATTTTTACTCTTAGTGACCGTGATGGTCGTGGTATATTTCCATGTGAAAGGTCTTTGCTGGAATGTAAATCATTTGATTTAATTTAGTACACTTATTTTTCAATATTTTTTTTATCAATATTTTATGAAGCAAACTTTTTATCCGACTTCAAAACAAAAATAGATTTCATCTCAATTAGTTTTTTTAATGTATGTTTTATATGTTACACAGATTACGGCAAGTACAAATTCAAATAATTTATTTCAGACATTTTGTCCTTTTTTTTTTAGTACAATCTTTATTTCTATATGACTTATTCATTTATTTATGTGTTACCGAATCGAGTTATTGTTGTATAATTAAAATTCTGTAATAGTTCCTATTTTTTATCCTAAATTCGTTTATTACTTGTATTTTGGTTTATTCCACAAAAAACCGGGCATTCTAGAAAAAAAATTAAGTTCGTCGTATGTACAATGGGTCACACGTATCTGAACATACTGTACCTTTTGAGATAGCATCTTTTGGGTAAAGAAATGGTAACAAACCCTCAACTTTTTCAACAAACTAATATTATGTAACCTAGACTTAAATATCAAGTGCAAATTATTAATTATTCTGTAGTTGTGGAATAATTTCGCAGGAATGTGCTTAGTTCGGGGAGGGGCGATCATAAAATGCCTTCGGAAACAAAGGACAGTTCCCTGAAGCGCAAGCGCATCACACTGTCGTTATTACTGTGCTAATTGTACTGGATTTCACGGAATAGTTTACTCGGTATAGGTTCTGTAAGAGATATATAATGGAAGGTTAGTGGTTTTTCTTGTTATCCAGACCAGTTCACTCAGTCACTTTGTGTCAGCTAATCTGTTTATATGTTGCTTCTATCCCTAAGAGTACGCTGCATAAGAGCTATTATGAAGCTAAGGGATTTGGTTCATGGCAAGCTATGCCTCGGACACTCATTCACCTTGCAGCTAGTGCATTGCATTCACACAGTGTTTCATCGTGTTGCTGTCCTCTCCACAGGCTCTACAATTAACGATCTCTGACAGTACCATCTTGCAGATAAGGTGCCTTAATCCTAAGTGACCGGTAAACGCGTAAGCATGTTTTAGTTCCCAAAGTGTTGTCAATAGTAATTCTTGTAATAGTAATACAAAAAATTTGCATAAAATGACTTGCTTTTTAATCGACTTCAAAAAAGGAGGAGGTTCTCAATTTGTAGTATCAATAATTTCGTTGATTGTCCTTTAATGCTCTTTGCTTTGAAGTAATTAAAATATTATTTTCTACTTTAAGTTTGTATATGTAGGTATAGTCTTGAAGTCGTTGTTTTTTCTAAAAAAAATTTTAATGTATGTGATATAGATACCTAAAATGGATTATTACTATCTTTGATACTTACCTACAGAAATCATGAAATATTATATAATATTCCAGAAATCAAAATTCAGATAAAACCAAGTATATTCAGATAACTTTTTACTTTACTCCCTTTGGATAGTTTAATTTTAATAGATATTTTACTGATATCATCTATTGTAAACAGGTAAATTATCTGGCGTCATTATTAAATAGCTTTGTAATTGCCTTTTGTTGATCACCTCATTTCGAACGCATTTTTTAACAATACCTACCTTTATTCGATCATTTAGATAATAGAGGTTACTTGTAGGTATAATCTTTTGTCGGCAAAATATAATTTTGGTTGCAGAGAGCCTATAATTAAAGTCCATAATAGGATAGACAGGTTGGTCATCGCTGTATAGACCTAATAAGTAAAGAAAAACGACTAATACAATAAATATAATGATACACAACCAGCTACAAAACGATATCATCCCTCCGTCGCTAGTCACCGCCGACGGTGCGACAACCGTTCTATAACCAAACGGCCTTTCCTGCGGCGATGGCCAGAGATCTGACGGGTGGACCCTCGTACCCTAGAAGTTGGGCAGGTCCTCAATATGGGATGCTAATGATGCGCCGTCCCATCTCCCAGCTTCCCCGGTCAAGGCTGGCTCCCCAGCCGCCTCGGCAGAATACCTCATTGAGCCGTTTTGGGTTGAAACATTAGGGCCCTGGGGACCGGCGCTCTGCGTCTTTTTCGGGAGATGTCCAAGCGTCTGGTTGAGGCGTCAAAAAATCAATGGGCTGGGCATTATCCAACACTACTGGCGAAATATACAGCTGTTACAGCTTCAAATATCCATTAACACCGATATAACCCCACTATGGAACTGTTTTATAACTTATGGCTGCATATTTCGCCAGTATGCTAGTTGGGTACCTACTACTAGCACAGGAGCCTGACAAGAGTCTGTAGACGTTTGTGTTTGTGCGTAAATTCAGAGAGTTTTTCAGCCAGCAGTGAGTGTATGACATAAGTATCCAGTCGACAAGGACGACAAGTTCTTCTCTTTCTAACATACTAGCTGTTGCCCGCGGCTTCGTCCGCGTGGACAACTTGACATCACATTATGTATTTCCCGTAGGAATGCGACGATTTTTCTGGATAAAAACTATTCTATGTCCTGTTCCAGGACCTAACCTATATGTGTGCCAAGCTTCATCACGATGGTTCACTATTTTGGCTATAATGGCTTACACATAATATATATACTGTGCGGGCTTTTTTGTAGGACTATTTAATATAAACATTTCCATCATACATTACATTACATATGTGTAACTCTAGCGGTTTTGGCAGCGCACGCCAGAATAGCTCGTAGATGGTAGATTTTTTCCTACTTACTTGATATTGTAGACAATTCACACAATATCTTTAAAAATTGTAGCATATGTGTTATTCTGATGTACAAGCTATATTATTGTAAAGTTTCATTAAAATCCATTTAGTAGTTTTTACATGAAAGAGTAACAAACATCCATCCATACTTACAAACTTTCGCGTTTATAATATTAGTAGGAAGTAGGATAGGATAGGAAGTAGGATGGTGTCGATCGCTCGACGCCGGTAAGGGAAACAATAAAATCTGTGATCCTTTTAGTTTCATTGCTTTCTACTAGGCTTTCTACACAGCATAATAACGAACCATATTGTTTTCATCATCAGGTTATTTTTGTCTCCACTGCAGGAGCACAACCCTCTCTCATCTGCCAGAGACAGACGGAGGATTTGGCCTACACTCCCCTCGCTGGCCAGACGGGTTGGGGAGGCCTGATTGATGGTTTATAATGTACTCCCTTAGTCGCTTTGTACGACATCCACGGGAAGAGTTGGAGTGGCCCTATTCTACTCTACCGGATCCCACACGGCAATATTGTTTTACCATTAACAATCTTCAATGTCAATATATTAAAATACATAATTTTCGATATATGAGATCTACTAATCTAACAAAATTCAAACATGCGACAGCCCTGCAGTGCGTAGGTACTTTGTGGGTGGCGTAAACTGGCAGGGAGGGGAGTGTCACTTCTTCTAGTAATAGTCTTTGTTTTGACTCTCCCCACCTGCGCCTGCGCCTCTCGCGTCGCGACGCAGAGGACGTACGCGCACCTGATATAATAGTTAGCAGAGCGTGAAGAGATAATTGTTTCATTCGACACCAGCTGCCGAATGTGAGTTCACTGCATTTACATAACCAGTCTAAGGTTTTCGCTCATATGCTGTGCCCGCGGCTCCGCTCGCGTGGACTACAGAATCCTCTCCCCTTCCTACTTTCGCTCCCACTCGCTCCCGCTCCCGTTCCCGCTCCCACACCCACTCTCACTTCCACTACAGCTCCAAATCTAGTCCAAACTCATCGCAATCTAAATAGTACCGAACATTAAATTTATACTTCCTTGTTATATTGCATACTAACCTTACCTACCAATGTATTTGAAACAAAAATTCCATAAGTTTTGTTTGAGTAAACCAATTGCGATCGAATAAAGCCTATATGCTACTCCGAGTTAAGACCTATGTTGCTGTGAAAAGTCCATCAAAATCGGTTCAGTCGTTTTTAAATGATGCGTGCACAAACTAACAGACAAACCAACAAATATTTCGAAAAAGTTTGAAATGTGTTCTATTACTTATCCTTAGTCTTCCCAATTTATTGTTTGTAAATATCTTCAATGTACAGACACGCGAAGTTTACGATTTTATTTATTAGATTAACAAAAGATAGATAGATAGATAGAAAGAGAGATAGATAGATCCATATTCTACGAGCATGTTGTTGGAACAACGAGCCACGCTGAAAAACTGCACCTATATTAGGAGAATTAGTTTTTCTAATAACGTCAGTTTTTATGTATCCACATCCCCGACAATCCATATCAAGCGAACATATTCATTACCTACTAACTACTATTGTCGCACCAGTCCCGTTCGTACACCTTTGTCTGTGTGCGTAAATTATGGTAGGGATGCTCCAACCAGCGCGCGAGCATAGTCTATCGAGAGAGGGAAAACGCTATACGTCAGCAACATAACATCCTTCTCTATCTAACTTTCTTTCGCCATTCGATAGCGCGGTGGTGTAGTAAGCTGAACGGTGGCAATTTAGTAGGACGTTGCGTACTATAAGCCGTGCTGTATTTTGCGGGCGACGTACACTTCACCGTCTGGCCAGCAAAGGGAGTGTAGGCCAAATCCTCCGTCTGTCTCCGGCAGATGAGAGAGGGTTGTGCTCCTGCAGTGGAGACAAAAATAACCTGATGATGAATGAATGTACACTTCATATTCACTGTACTAAATGGAACGCTGTTGTCTTGTAAATAAAAAATATATTTTTTTTAAATCTTTATTTTAAGAGCTTAGTCACAGTGTGACTATGATTAGATTAGATTAGATTAGATTTATTTATTTCACTTTTACATCTTAAAAAATCAATTTTACATGTCATTCTAATACGGTTAAAGGGATCGTCATAAAATAAAATAATGTATAAATTACAATGTCAATAATTTAAATAATGGTAAAGTATACAACATATTATCTATTTCAGTATATAATATTAAAATAAAAACAAACTTAAAATACACTTGGTATTAAATTATCACAAATTAAATTAAACGTCAGAGGGCCCACCAATTTCATTTTTTAGAAAATTCATTTATGGAATAATATTCATTTTCCAACAAAAGGTTTTTCAGTCGTCGACTAAACGTTTCGTCATTGGTCTCGTTACGTAGGTGCTCGTAGTACGTGGGGCCGATGTCGCTCTGTAGTGATGATCACATTAGAAAAATACCACAAATTAAACAACAACAACAAAAAAAGTCATAAACTACCTAATTTCGAACCTTAAGATGAAAACTTATTGAGTTATCATCTTAAGAACTTTGGCATCCTCCGAAATGGGGTATGCCAAACCACTATTATACCCACCAACGTTAGTGAACAAATACTGGGCCCGATTCTGGAGGCACACATTTAAAATTTAACAGCGCTAAAATTGGTTTCGTCTTTATCTTCATAATACTGTGTGACAAGGATAGCAACAGTTTTAGTGCTGTCAAATTTTAACATTGTGCCTACAGAATCGAGCCCACTGACTAATTATCTGTCTTCTGAGTGCTTCGTTCCGAAAACACTCCACTAGTGGGCCTATTCCACATATCCCTACTGGTCTGTCCCTACTAGTAGGAAAGAACGGTTTTTTTTCCACTGTTTTCTACTAGGGGGGATACTTTTCCATTATTTATTAATATAGGGGATATTCCCTATATGTGGAATAGGCCCACTAGAGCGTGATACACATCTTCTATCACCCCACACTCACTGCAATTCGGTGAAAAAGATCGTTAATTGCCTTATTCTACTATCTGTTTAAATAATAGTCTAGCCTTCAGTTTATGGCCAAATAAAATTAAATTAATCATCTAATTACGACAAGTCAATTGGTAATGCCATACCTGGTCTAATTTATTATTTTAATAATTATTCAACCTCGCCTCGGCCCTGAAACAGAAAGGCATGTTGAAAGGCTGTTACGTTGGACAATTTAGGTTGGTAGGTTAACACGTTCATGGACAAAGGCCCGCCACCTCCCATGGTCCTTTCAACCTTACGGTTATACGGACCGAATCACGGGGGGGTGCCCGGTACTTGCGTTAGAGCTCTTTCCCGGCGCACCCTGCTTGATCCCCTACAAGTTTTCTCTTCGGTGTCCCTTCTATTTGTCTGGTGATCTTTCTGTCTTCCAGCCCCTTTCTGGGGATTTAACGGCAAACCACATCTCTTCGCCGTCGGGCGGCTCCTGCCTTTCAGCACTCTCAGGTTTTTGTTTTATTGCGCTCTCTCGTTCACGGACAGTACGTCAATAGACGTAATACCGGTGGATGCTACCGCGATAGTACATCTATAGATGTGGTATTTTGTATTAATTGGTCGCCTAGTGCCGCACCGCGAACTCTTCACGTCACGTGGTTAACACATTCGTGTCCACGAATGTGTTAATCAACTGTAATGTAACTTGGTATCCAAAGTTGCATAGAGGACTTTTTAACCCTCCACGAAAAAAGAGGGGTGTTATAAGTTTGACCGCTATGTGTGTGTGTGTGTGTCCGTCTGTAGCACCGTAGCTCTTAAACGGGTGAACCGATTTGGATGCGTTTTTTTTATTTGAAAGCAAGTTTTAGAGCGGTGGTTTTTAGACATGTTTTATCAAAATCGGTCTAGCCGTTTCAGTGTCGTAATTTTTTTCGTTATTTATTTTCGACATCACGTCAAGGGGTACCGCGGGGCGAAAAGCGGGCGAAGGAAACGACATTGGATTGTGCAAAGTGGCGATACGTCGTCTCTGCCTACCCCTCTTGGACCAAGGCGTAATCATTATGTATGTATGTGTTTTCTAAAATATATTTTATATGTCGTAAAGCGAAAAAATCCATTTACAAGTAAATGCTGCAAAAACTTAGATACGTAAAGAGAGCAGTGGGTCTATAAAATCCGAGCAATAAAATAAAATAAAATATTTTCAACCAACTTGAGGCCGTGTGGTTCCCGGCTTAGATAGGGCCACCCCCTATCTTTCCCGTGGGTGTCGTCAAGGCGACTAAGGGATTGCACCAGGGACGGGCAGCAGCGTTCTCCTGTGTGTATGTTAAGATCATTACTGCGCTCACCAAGTCGCCTGCCAAGCGTATTGATTATGGCAAATCCCCCAATGGACATCTAACCAAAAGTGATATTCAGTATTTGTTTTGACCAATACTTAAGCGTAATGTTCTATCTGGAAAAATACATAATGCGGGTTGAATCAATTCTGGATAACTGGGTCCAGGTTAGAATCTGAAACTTCTCAATAAGCCTATACCTAGCTACGTTATATTGGGCAGGCACGCCGCAAACCGATGCCTAAACACAAAACAGGTTCCCCAAGGTGAGCCAGACACATTTCTGTATTAAGTTGCGTGTACCTACCCGTTGGTTTCATTTTTATGCCAAACCAGACCGAGTCGAACGGAAATGCCGACCGGAAATCAGCTGTAGGTACATTAAAATAAACAGGGTAGATGCGTAATTATTTTATTCACAAAACGGTATATTTATTTTTAAACTAGTGAATTATAAGGAATTGTCATTTTGGGGTAAGTCATTTTCATCATCATCATCATCAGGTTATTTTTGTCTCCACTGCAGGAGCACAACCCTCTCTCATCTGCTGAAAACAGACGGAGGATTTGGCCCACACTCCCCCGCGCTGGCCAGACGGGTTGGGGAGGCCTGATTGATGTATTATAATGTATTTCCTTAGTCGCCTTGTACGACATCCACGGGAAGAGTTGGAGTGGTCCTATTGTACTCTACCGGAAACCACACGGCAACGTCATTTTAGGGGCTATCTATTATAATATCTGATAAATGACTATATCCCAAAATAATGATATGATATATATAAGACACTACTTTTGCCCGAGACTTCGTCTGCGTATGTTTCAATATTTACTCATCTTCACTGCTTTTAACGATTAATTTGGTTTCCCGTAGGAATTAGATGTTTTTTCGGAATAAAAACTATCCTATGTCCTATTCCAGGACCTAACCTTTATGTGTGCCAAGTTTCATCCCGATCCGTCCAGTGGTTGAAGCGTGATTGAGTAACAAACATACAAACATTAAACTTTCGCATTCATAATATTAGTGGGATGTGATTCTTCTTCTATCCTTTAATTCCTATCGTACAGAAATTGGTTCCAAAAAATCTGAAAATCTAGGTTTAAACCCAAGGGTGTGGATAATGACTCAGTTATCGTATTTTAATAATTATTATTGGTACCTATTAGTGACGTCATTTGGGTAACTGCGCTCTGACTGACGTCACACGCAATCAAGCTAGACTTGATAAAAAAATACTTAATTATAAATTAATGGCATGTATAATAAATAGTAGATAAGTTGTAGAAGGTACCGACCTAATGTTCTTAAAGAAATATTGTGTACTAGCTGTAGCCCGCGACTTCTTCCGCGTGGACAACTTAACATCTCAAATTATTATGTATTTCCCGTAGGAATGGGATGTCTTTTCGAGATAAAAACTATCCTATGTCCTAATCCAGGACCTAACCTATGTGTGTGCCAAGTTTCATCACGATCCGTCCAGTGGTTGGAGTGTGAATGAGTAACAAACATCCCAACATTCAATCATCCAAATTAGTATCCAAACTTTTACATCTTCTAATAAATAAAATCGTAAACATCGCGTGTCTGTACATTGAAGATATTTGCAAAAAAAAAATTGGGGGGTCTAAGGATACGCAACAGAACATATTTCGATCATTTTTGAAATTTTTGTCTGTTTGTCTGTTTATCTGTTTGTCTGTTTGTCTGTTTGTCTGTGAGTTTGTGCACGCATCACTTAAAAACTACTGATCGGGCTTTGATGGACTTTTCACAAAATCATGGGGATTAACTTAACTTAACATTTAGTCTTTATTTCATCGCAATCGGCTATCTCAATCAAAAGTTATAGACATTTTTAGTTTTCAAATACATTAGTTACGTAAGGTTAGTTTGCAATATATTCCATAATAGTATTTCCGTATTATTCAGATTGCGATGAGTTTGGATTACATTTGGAGCTGCGAGTGGGAATTGGAGTGGGAGTGGGAGTGGGAGTGAGAGTGGGAGTGGGCGTGGGCGTGGGCTCGGGCGTGGGCGTGGGAAAAGGGAAGTGGGTGTGGGAGCGGGAGCGGGAGTGGGAGCGGGAGCTGGAGCGGAAGCCGAAGCGGGAGGGGAGCGGAAGCGGGAGTGAGAGTGGGAGCGGAATCGGAGCGGAAGCTGGAGCGGAAGTGGGAGCGATTCTGTAGTTCACGCGAGCGAAGGTCACCTGGACCTGGACCTGGACGATACACTGCGAAGAATGTAAGGTGTAAATGTGCGACTGGATTCGTGAGCGGTAGCGGGAGCGGGTATGGTACCAGTGTCATTTGAGTGTTTGAAAATTCGCATAACTTTTGACTGAGTTACCCGATTACGATAAATTTGTGGTATACGTATGCAACAAAGTAATGTTGGTCGGAATTTTGATTGCGATGGATTAGTTACGAGGACTACATTTGGAGAGACGAGGGAAAGAGGTTTGAGGGGAGAGTTGAGGGGAGAGCTGAGGGGAGGGTTGAGAGGAGTGTAGAGGGGAGGGTTGAGGGGAGAGTTGAGGATCTGGAACTGGGCCTGGGCCTGGGCCTGGGCCTGGGCCTGGGCCTGGGCCTGGGCCTGGGCCTGGGCCTGGGCCTGGGCCTGGGCCTGGGCCTGGAGACTTGGACCTGGACCTGAATCTGGACCTGGACATGGACTGGACCTCGACGTGGACCTGGACCTAGACCTGGACCTGGACCTGGATCTGGACCTGGACCTGGACCTGGACCTGGACCTGGACCTGGACCTGGACCTGGACTTGGACCTGAACCTGGACCTGGACCTGGACCTGGACCTGGACCTGGACCTGGACCTGGACCTGGACCTGGACCTGGACCTGGACCTGGACCTGGACCTGGACCTGGACCTGGACCTGGACCTGGACCTGGACCTGGACCTGGACCTGGACCTGGACCTGGACCTGGACCTGGACCTGGACCTGGACCTGGACCTGGACCTGGACCTGGACCTGGACCTGGACCTGGACCTGGACCTGGACCTGGACCTGGACCTGGACCTGGACCTGGACCTGGACCTGGACCTGGACCTGGACCTGGACCTGGACCTGGACCTGAAAGTCTGAGTGGAAGTGGGATAGAGAGCGGAAGTGGGAATGGAGCGGATCCTGTAGTCCACGCGAGCGGAGCCGCGGGCACAGCTAGTTTATAATATTAGTAGGAAGGAAAGTAGGATAGGATTTTAAAAAAAATTACATAATTATGTTATTTCAACAATTTATTGTGCCAAAATTCCTACATTCATTCATCATCAGGTTATTTTTGTCTCAAGTGCAGGAGCACAACGCTCTCTAATCTGCCGGAGACAGACGGAGGATTTGGCCTACACTCCCCGCGCTGGCCAGACGGGTTGGGGAGGCCTGATTGATGTTTTATAATGTATTCCCTTACTCGCCTTGTACGACATTCACGGGAAGAGTTGTAGTGGTCCTATTCTACTCTACCGGAAACCACACGGCATAATTTTTCCACGAATTTTTGCACGAAATTCCTACATAGTTTATAGAAAATTTGTGGTTAGTGCTAGTGCTTTTCTTTTTAGGATCTCAGACTGAGTTGAGACTTAACATTGCCATAGCCTGTACTTTATCTACAGGATTTCCTTGACAACTATCATTGTCGTGATTAATTGCAATCTAATGAGACATCATCACGAAACAATGAAACAATGATCATCCAGTCACGCATATTTGCTTGAAATGACGAACTGGCCTTATTTGCTTACGTTTGTACATCCTTTTGTTTTTCGTATAAATTCCTGAAGACTCATTGTCTTCTAACATACAGTAGATATTGGTATTGAAATTTGCGTTGCCACTCGATATTCCGCTTTTATCGGGATGTCCCGTTTTTCAGCCAGCAAGCACCCTGGGCGAGACCGTCTATTCCCACCTGTTCTGTTGAGTAGTTTTGCCGGCAGAACTACTGGGAATTTTTTTATCATTAGGTCTGTGACTCATAAGACTATGTCTTTAATTTTTGAATTATTATTAACTTTCTTAGTTTATTTGTTTTCCTCTATTTTATTTTGTCTATCTTGTGATCTGTTTTACTTAGTTATTGGCCTTATTTTATTGTGATGTTTGTTTTGTGCTGTTAAGTATTGTGTAAATAAATAAAATGCCTTACACCGGGCTACGCCCAAAAATTTTCATCCTTTATCATCTAAGTATTTAGCCAATTCGGTGCAATCGGTCAGCGAAGAAAGAAGATCGTTGATTGGTCTCATTAAAGTCTGTGATTTTGAATTAAAGGTAACCATTGTTATGGTTTCTTTCTAAGTCCCGATTTTTTCGTCCCAGTCCTGCTTTTATTTCTTTGAAAGAAATAAAAGACAGAACAAACATTTATTTGCTATCATAATTGGCACACACAAAGAAAAAAACAACAAAGCAAGAAAAAGGAAAAAAATAAAAATATAAGAACTAGAGAAAACAATTTAAATTTTTTAACATAGTTAAAACAGTATGCGTGTGCCGTGGCAGCAAAAGGGCAAACGACTCAGCATATTTGAAGTCTCGATATTTGAAATAAAAAAACGGATCTGGCAACGCTAGTTGCAACGTTGAACCAGTTAAAAGTCTAGCTACAATAGCAGTTGTAATCGGTTACGTACATGTTAAAGCCATAAAGCCCACGTGCATGTGCTCTACATGATGCAAATTAATCGTACAAACAAGCACACAGCCTCAATCTGTCAGTTTCTTCTTGAAGCACAATAGGCCTTTTAACAGTTGCACGTTCACTTCTTTTATTTGCATTTATCTGTGAGGTATCAAATTCAACCTTTTTTATATATTTTGTATCAGTCCTTTTGGATAAGTCGTTCTATAGTCTTTGCATTCTCGTATCCTGATAATGTTAATTGTCCTTTTATGATCGGTACTCTGTGTCATATAAATCTTTATTGTTTTAAACCCCTTTTACTCTCCCCTGTCACATACAATAAAAAATATATAACGTTACCTCATACTCATATCAGCCCTAGACATATGCCTTCCCCAATGAACGACACCATACCATGTCATCCAGCCGCCTCCGGCCACCTTCTTCAGGTGGTGGTCCTGCGCGTGCCGGCCCACGGTTTTCACCCCACTCATCTGCCCCAACGGCTGTCGGTTCTGCGAAATATGTGGCTCGCCCTTTGCTTCTACAGCCAATATTATAATAATAATAAATAATAAAATATATCTTTATTTTCTCTACACAAAGGTTACACATAAAGAAAAAAAAACAAGAACAACCATAAAATAATAAAAATACCTTTGCGAGAGACTGGTGTCTGTACTAGGTAGAAACCTGTATGACAAATCACCAGGCTCTCACTCACAATAAAGGGCGAAACTTATTCATAACGTAAACAAAAAAAATAAATAAAAATATTATAAGTAAAATAACAACAGCAAATAGGTACAAATAAAAAACATGCTTGCGAATGTGTATGTGAAGGTTTTGTGTGTGTGGGTGTGTGTGATGGGGTGTGTGTTTGTGTGCGTGGGGGAGATTTTGTGTGTATGCGTGTGTGTAATGGTTGTATACATGCATTGATGTTATAATAAATTATAAATAGAAAAATTGTTAGTCTTGTTAGGATATGACAGATAAAAGGTTCTCTGTGCTGTCATAATCAAGCTTTTGGAGCCACTGTGCGACTGTTTTCTTACAGGCATGCTTAGGAAGGGAATATATAGAAAGGGATTTGTTAATATTGTTATAAAGGTAGCGCCCCAAGAAATAGAAAAATTTATTAGTGAATTTGGTGTTTTGTGTCTGGGAGAAGCAGACGGCATGTTTTAATCTCCTTGTTTCAAGAAAGGTGGGGTCGTAGTTGGGTTGTGAGTGTTGCTGTAGGACAATGTAGAGTATAAATAGCTGTCGAACCGTTAACACTTCGCATCGCTTGTAGAGATCGACTGTAGGGAAAAGAAAAGGAAGAAAGGAACCCACCTTGAGTACTGCACGCTGAGCGCGTTCGAGTTGAATGAGCGTAGTTTTGGGAGCACCACCCCAAGAGGTAATGCAATAAGTTAGTATAGATTGACAGAGCGCATAGTATACTGTTTTGATAATTTTGGAATCAGCCACGTGGCGCAGGTTTTTAAATATAAAAATCAGTTTCCGGACTCTTGAGGTAAGTAACCCGATATGTGCCTTAAAACTCATTGTATTATCGATCAGTATTCCTAGATATTTCATAGTATTTGTGGACTGGAGCTTGGGACAGGATATTGCCTACGTACTTGTTCTTTATAACGTTTTTAACGTCTCCTGTAAAGTGATTTTCATTCGACATACCTTAGCTCCTTGATATAGCGTTCAACAAATCAAATCAACGTACCATTTATTAACATTATCGCAAAACTTCACGCCATTTCTACGGTTTTATAACTAAACATAACGAATGTGCAAACGACATATTTTTTAGCCTCACACAATTTTACACCTTATTTGACTAAAGCAAAAAGTATAAAATTCTTGTAACTATCAAATAATAGCCAGATTATGTACGCGTAATATACTGCGTCTTGAGGAATTGTGTTTTTTTATATCTATACATTTTTATAACGTCTTATGTCATTGATGTGGGTGTAGACGTGAATATTCAATCGATCTATGTAATTTGGATTCAAAATTACAACCAAACCAAGACCCAAATAACTTTCTATAGTGATTTTTCATCCATTGGAAGCCAATTTGAAGCATTGGTTTTCATGTTTTCGAGAGGTTATTCAGAGGATGGAGGATATCCAGAGCGCTTACCTAACACACTTTTCTAATGAAATTCATGGTTTATTTATACCAAAATCGACCTTGTATCAAAAATAGCAGAAATAGCATCACGAATACCATGATGCATGAAATTCACAACATTTAAGTTTCTGCAGTGTTTTTAGAAGTATCAAACGGAGAGACAGCCTACCTGATTGCCCACAAACCTTCAGATCAAGGGCCAGAAGTGTATTGAGAAACCCTGAGCCTATGAATGTCTCGTATGCCTCAAGTCACTACACTGGCTCTTCTACACATCAAACCGGAGCACATCAATGCTAGCATTGCTGTTTGGAGACAGAAATAGGTATGAGTGAGGTGGCCAGATATGGATTCTAGCAATCCTCGCACTAGTAAAAAATATATCGCTAAAACAGCTTTTGTGATTGTCTAATCAGTAAGTACCGGGTTACTCCCGGTATTCGGCCCATATGTCCTCGAAAGGCCATGGAGGAGGAAGGAGGACAGGGTGGAAGACAATTCGTGTCTGATCAGTTGTGTATCTTTAGAACTCGATTATCCATACTCTGAACAGTTACCAATCCGCCTGCAAATTCCCCAATAGAGGCATTCGTTTTATGTTCAGCAGTGGACGTATTTCGGCTGATGATGAACAGTCACCATCAGATCTTGTAAGGGTGTCACCCAATTGTTCCAAGACTGATGATAAAATTTCTAAAATGAAGCTGCCTAACACAACGTGGCTATAATATGGGCATTATTACTCATGTGTCCATTACGATGCATATGACATCATTTTGAAAGTTTGTGGTACAGTAGACATAACATACTTCGCACTCCACCCACTGTTCGGCACTTACATGACCCTCTCAACCGGTCAGAAGGTCACATAACAATTATATAAGTAGAAAGGCATCGCATACTACCCAAGGACCTTGAAATGAGCTGCAAGCAAGTTCATTTTCGAACAACCTCGGATGTATGGAACAGGAAACTTGACGAATTTCACAACAAGCTCGTTGACTTTGAGTTTACGACAGGTGAAAATGTAGTTACAACGTGTATGAAAAGGTGAAAGTTCAAATTGTTAGCTTGTTACAGCGTTTCATTTATTTATTTTAAATGGAAAGGCAGCTTATAACTTAAATATGTAGTCGACTTGGTTCTTTTCTTTTACGAAATTGTCTAGTCTGTTCTAAACATGTTTACTAAATTAATTATTGAAATTCTGATTTGACTTTATTTAAATGTTATGTATTTGTGTTGTATCTTTGTGTTGCATGTTGTATGTGTATTGTTACTATTTTAATTGCTACACCCCTGTGGGTAAAATTGCACTGATCAATTACCAAATATTGTATATTTTAATAACATCTACACCTACATGTAATTTATGGCAATAAATGAATTATAAATTATGAATTACTGATAAGGAAGATACAACATTCTGTCAAATTGTTCCAACTGGATACCCAACACTGTTGCTTAAAAATTGTTTGAGGGTTCATGTGGCATTTGATCTTTGTAATCTTATATTATGTGCTCTAAGTGGTTCAATGTTGTTCGAATTGAATATATTCTTCAAATGGGATGGAGTAGTAAGGTTTAGACACAACAGTCTAGTTTCAAATTCCAATCATTTGAAAACATGTGGTAGTTTTGTAGCTCTCCTCTGCACATATCCAGAAGTGTGATCTCTTTCTCGAATTAGGAGCTACGTACTTGTAACCCACACGTTGTATTTTTTATTGTAAATTAACGTTGAACTACCTAAATTAAGAACGTATTAAGGGTCAAGGTGTTTTACATATATAACAGCATACATTTGTCAGCAAAAATCTCTTGGGGTGTAGGACGAAAGGGAGGGAGCTGCAAGTATCACGATCCAGACACAGCTATTTCTTAAACTTCATAGATGCTTGCCGTAAGACACTATGGTAATGCATGAAAGATAACATAATACTATAATAGAGAATAATAACGCTACAACAATACATGATATTGCCAAATTACTAAACCCCGCTATTAGTATTACAATTCGGTGGCAAAGAGATATAAGGCTTGCCATTGTAATAAATGAGTTCTTAGGTTGATAGGTATAATTAAAATGTAAGTATGAAAAATTAGATTTAAGGCTACGACTCATCGCATCCGTCTCTACACATAATGATTAATAAACATGATCCTCAAAAACGCAAAATAACCAAAGAGTGCTTACTAAAGAAATTGTTTAGAATAAGTAAATATAAGTAAAGGAACGTAATGAATTACGTTACACAAGGTAATTCTCGCATATATATACAACGTTCCGTCCCTTTGCAAATTTTGTTCAAGCTACGAGCTTTTAGAGGCCTAGGCATAATTTAGTATACGATAAACATCCCTGATTTGTTGATTGACACTAAATCGTAATACCAACTATGATAGCAGGGTCCACTAATTACAAATTAGATGTTTAATTATGGGAATTACCAAGTAATCTTCTTAATTTACAAATACAAGTCGTCGGTCATCAACAGGAATTGAACCCGTGACCTCTGACTTTCGAGGTAAACGCCCAAACTAAACGGTTGAGATAATTAGCGAACTGTAGTCGACTCACTGAGTCATACATTTTAAATTACCACTATTAAGAACTATTGTAATGGCAACAGAGTAAACGTCAGTGTAACAGGGTCCGCGGAATAGAAAATTAGACTTTGGCAAGGCATTTGACCAACTAGTTCACAAGTTTCTTTAAGACAATCGACAGAATTAAAAGTATGCGAAAGAGAAGGCATTCTCCAGACTGTCTGTCTGTTACCTTTTCGTTTGTTACCGAGCGTGCGCGTACGCATCTGACCTCGAAAGCTCTCAAGGTCATTCACCCGTCTGCAGATTGATTACGTATCAATAAGTTTAACTTGTTTTGTTGACATTATAGTTGTATATTTTTTAAAGCGTTTCGCGAACGTATCTATAATTAAAGTGGCTTCCTTATTTTAGTGTTTGTCGTTAATATATTTTATAGATTGCCGTGTGGTTCCCGGCTTAGAATAGGGCCACCCCTATCTTTCCCGTGGGTGTCGTCAAGGCAACAAGGCAACCAGGGACGGGCAGCAGCGTTCTCCTGTGTGTGTATGTTAAGATTATTACTGCGATCACCAATCCGCCTGCCAAGCGTGGTGATTATGGCAAATCCCATAATGGACAAATAACCAAAAGTGGTATTCTATTGGGGAGTTCTATGTCCAGCAGTGGATGTATTCAGGCTGATGATGATGATATTTTATAGTGTAACGTACCTAGATCCCTTAACCAGTTGGAAACAATATTGAAATAAGGAAATTGTAATCGAATGACCGCAAAGCGTCATCTTGTACAGGAACAAAATAATTTTTATCTCATAATAATAATTCACTGCCTTCGGGATCATAAAAGGAAAAAAATGCTACAGCTTTACATAATTGCATATAGAAGCAGACGACAAAATATTAATAAATAGAACTCCATGATCGTTTCAGCAAGCATAATGTAAAATTATACTGCAATGCTCGGCGTCAAAGCAAAGTTCTCAAACCGTTAACTCTACTTTATTCGGTTACTACATAGACACCGATGATTCTACAGTCTCTCCAAAATTCCCTGAGGTGATTGGCGGGTCCACAAAATTGAACCTAATTCTTAACTCATCCCATTTTTGATTCCAGCTCACCAATATGGGGGGCTTCAAGACCCTCATAGTATTACAGCTGGTCTACATCACGACCTGTATGGACCAGCTCGACGTCCTCTACGAGTGGAAGCAGCTGGACTATAAGTTTCCTTCACCTGAGGCCCGGCAACAGGCTTTGGACAGCAGGTATAACTTTATTAGGCCCTGATAAGCCTAATTTATCAATAGTAGGTAATCATAAATTATAAGCGAGAGACAGAGTTTACCTTACAAGAGTCAGTAAACTTGTCTCAAACAATCTATATAAGTCCTACGGGCATATTCTAACAAATATGGCCTATGTTAACTTAGATTTGAATCCTTGATTTAGCAAATTTGACTTAACAAACTCTAAACACACAAGGTCGAAAAACTTACATTTGGTTTATTGATCCTACCTTTCCCGAGACGTTCCGTGCAAGATGTTTTTTTAATTTGCAGGACCTTCATTCCCGAAAACAACATCCCCATGGGTATCGAAGTCTACGAGGACAGGCTGTTTGTGACGGTGCCGCACTGGAGGTCTGGAGTTCCAGCCAGCCTCAACTATATTAACCTAAAAGGTTAGTTTTTTTAACAATTTTTTAACATGAATGTAAAAAATAATACTTTAGACACATTGTTCTCGGGGATGTCCAGATCTAGCTTGCAAAATTGCAACACGCTCACGTTTACAAAAAGGTTTTATACTACCATAATTTTCTAATTTTTTTAAATAATACAACTATTAATTAATGGAAGTAGGTAGCTTCTGCGATTTAGGAAAGTTTCTCCATTCATTTCTATCTCTTGCCCTTCTTCTCTAGTCAGATTCACATATCTTCTAAAATATTTCCTCAAATCGTTTCTATTTGTTAGTAACCATTCTGTCACTTTCTTTGTCCATCCATTGTTCTCCATTCTGCACAAGTGACCTACAGTCTAGTAAATGCTTTAAAATTTGTAAAATTTTATGATATTTTAAATTGTTAAAATATGACCAAAACTTCTGTCAGCCAAGACCTCGATCGAATTTTTATCTTTGTATTTTTTTATATAAATAAACGTGACCGATAGTTATTTTATTCTTATTCCCTTTAAGTCTGAGGCACTCAACAAAAGTAACATCCAAGATACTAAAAATATGTTTTATAAATCCTAAATTCAACAGATCAAAACTTGAACATACTTCTTTTTTAACTTATTTCAATATGCTTTATGGTTACTAGTGCTAATATCTTTCATAATATCTGTAGTTCAATCGAAAGACACTTTATTTTTCAGCCAAAATTCGGCTGTTAGTATCTTAGGACGTACACACTAAGCAGACAGACAAGGACATGTTGCGTTTAAAATTCACATCATTCTTATCTTACTAAATGTAGGACGACATACCTTTTTACCAATCACATGCAATAAATATGCCATCAACGAATTTCGAAGGTCTCAATCGAGCGATATGAGCTAAGGTCGACGGTATCACAAAGCTTGCTACAAACAATGATAGAATAATTAATTACAGAATTAAAGGCCCACAAGGTAGGCTCCATAAGGTCATTGATACTAAAATATAGCCTCGCAATCTTGGTCGTATGGGAAGATATAGAAGCTATTGTTTTGTGATGAGATGTTAATGTAAGGAATCGTCACGGTATTCCGACACTGGATTGGTTGAACAGGCAAGTAGCAAAGTAAACAAAAGAAGCAGATGAATGAACCCAAGGATCAAGCAAATAGATCCTTGAATGAACTTATGATCTTAATTGTTCTACTGCTGTTTTGCATACATATTGCTCACGACTTTGTCCCAGAGGACTAGGCAGAGACGATGACACTTTGCGCGATCCTGACACACCTCACTAGCCTCACTCACATTCATCAACCTTTTTATGCACCTCCTTTTATTCTATTCACTGCGGAACCCAGTCTTTATGAGGAAGCAAACCTGGTATACAGAAAGCAAAAGCAGGTGAAGACGAGTGTTCCGCTGTAAATTGACCACCTCGTTGGCTTATTAGCTTGGGCACTGTACTCGAAAGTCAGTAGTTGTGTATTATGTTACCACTGGGATAGACAACTTGTTGGTCTGGATGTTATACTTGTGAATTGTCCTCTGTTTTTCTGATTTCCATAGTTCAGGGGATCCTAATTTGTGACTAGATGAGATTAAATCAAAGGTAGGGAGGGCCCTGTGCCGTTGGGTTTGTTGCCACTTTTTCCCCTCGGTTATACAGGTGGAAGTGGAGTAGTTTTAGGCAGAATTTGACGTCAAAAAGAGAATAATGTATTCCAATTTTGAAAATAAATATTTTGATTTTGTATTTGTGTCTATATATATAAGTACTCGTACTAAATGTAGTTTATAAAGTTTTTTTCTTTTCGATCTTCTGTTCGTTGTTCTATCGGTAGTTGGTCAAAATCATAGATTCTTTGAGGTAGCAAACATGATGGTTTTGCTGTCCAATTTCAAATCCAAATTCTTCAACCAAGAGTGTTTTTTCTTGCCTTGCCTATTGCTAATCTTCCCCTGGAATAATGAGTCTTATAAGAAATCTGAATTTGTTACTTATATCTAAATATACCGTGGTCAGCTTGTTTAATTGTTTTGTACTCCACTTTAAAAGTTTTGTTTATTTCTTTTACTCTATGCTCGTATGTAAATTAATTGGTAGTTTATGACTGGCCAGTTTCATATGGACTTGCGAAGTGAATTTCAATTTCTCGTAGAATTTTACGAGTCATATCCATTGATTTACTTTCACTTCCGTAAGTGCGGTTAGCTTAGAAAATTTCAACGCCTGTATTTTTAATGATACAGATATTTGATTTGATTATACCGAATTATCGGTCATCGTTACTTCCACTGTCAGACATTAGGTTGCTTCGTATTCAAATACCAAACAGAAACTCTTGAAAATAAAATAAATCACATTTAGAGCATTTGCTCTTTATTTTATTTTCACTATTTAGTGAATAAGGCAAAACTCTTCGAGGCAAATCATCTATAGGGCAAAATAATAAAACACGTTAGATGCAAAAATATCCTAATATTTTTGTCCTAAAAGAGAATCTTCGATAAGCATTGGTGCAGTCGCAAATTCGCCTACAAAGTATTATTTTATTTTATTTTAAATGGAAAGGCAGCTTATAGCTGCTGCTTCCATATCATTAGTCGACTTGATTATTTTCTTTTAAGAAATTGTCCAGTCTGTTCTTAAACATGTATATTGATGTGGCAGTTACGACAGATTCTGGCACCTTGTTCCATCTGGATACAACCCTGTTGCTTAAAAAAATTCTTTGAGGGTTCAGGTGAGCATTTGATCTTTGTAATCTCATATTATGTCCTATGAGTCGTTCAGTGGGGTTTGAGTTAAATATATTCTAAGTTAAAAGTATATTAAATACGCTTTATTTAAGCAAACTTGTTGCAACAAAAGTGTGAATTTGTTAATAACAATAATCAGCGAAGCATTATCTAAGACCATAAAAAATAATTAAACGTTAATTAGAGACTTTCCTTACGTTGTTTTATTTGTTGAATGTATTTTATTTGTATATGTAATATAATGGCAATAAAAATAGTTTACATTGTTTATATAGTCTGGTAGAATGAGATTTAATATTTTTATTGCTCAAGGAGGACGGTGGGCCTGATTCTGTGTTATCCAGTGCAATACTTGGTGATATATTTATGTGCTTCGTGAGTCGGCGGGAGGGGAGGGGGAGTGAGGGGAGTTATTGGGAAAAAAGGCAAAGTTGATTAGGGAACGTACCCAAACTACGTGACACATTATTTACGACCCCCCCCCCCCTCCCAAACATAAAGGAAACTAAAAGCTTGTATAAATCTCTCAAAGAGATAAGCTTAAGCTTTACCATTTGTACAAGGTTTTTTCCGTTTTTATTCCGTTCCTATTTGCATCTTGAGCTATATTTTCACTGGCATAATTAATTTTTTCTAAGCAATCTTTACAAATGTATTAAAGGCTTAAATTAAGTTAAGTTAATTAGGCGTCAATAGCAAAGTGAGAGTGTCGTGGAGACTGACGCTTGGACTTAGGGAAACCCTGTATTCCAGGACGCTACGTCTCCACCCCACGGAAAGAACAAAGTTATATCGCCAGTTAAATTTGAAAGACGTGTTCATGTATGTGGGGTTGCCTGGAAGAAATTGCTAAAAGAGATAAGGCCGCCACTTGTACACTTACTGTATTTTTCTCCTATATATTTCTGTATATTAATTTATTCGACGACCTCCGTGGCGGAACGGGTAACTCTCGGCCTGCCACGCCGGAGGTTGCGGGTTCGAATCCCGCTAGGGGCAAATGTTCATATGTTGAATATAAATGTTTGCACCCAAGTCTTAGATATTTATATATTTATTTAAGTATGTGTATCCGTTATCCAGTAACCATAGCACAGGCTCTGCCTAGTTTGGTCCTGGATAATTTGTGTGAATGTCAGAGATATTTATTATATTGTTATTATTATTCACTGCTCGGAGTATGAGTTGTACGGTTTTGGTTTTACCTTAACGACCGTATCCTTGTTAGGTATAGCAGTATGTGGTAAGCGGAAAAGACAGCGCCATTTGCACTTGAAAATGCGTCATTCCATTTATTTTTAGACCTTATTTCTGTGAACGAGCGAATCGATCATACTGTAATTGGAAGTCAGTTGGAAAATAATGACTGCATTTTAAATATACAAATTAAAACCACAGAATAAGTAATAGTTTAAATAATACATTGCCGTGTGGTTTTCCGGTAGAGTAGAATAGGACCACTCCAACTCTTCCCGTGGATGTCGTACAAGGCGACTAAGGGAACACATTATAAAACGGCAGATGAGAGAGGGCAGTGCAGACAAAAATAACCTGATGATGATTATGAATATATCTAGATACTAACTCATCTTGTATTGTCGTATTAACCACACCAGTAATAAACCCGTTAATTTTACTTTACAGATAACACAACCACATCACCGAAGCTGATACCCTACCCAAGCTGGGCAGCCCACGCCATCGGCTCAGATGGACGTCCCCCAGAGATCGTATCACCATTCCGCGTCCGCGCGGATCGTTGCGGCCGTCTCTGGGTCCTCGACAACGGGAAGATGGGCAACTTAGAGAACAACACCATCAAATACCCACCAGCCATCATCGTCTACGATCTGACGACTGATAACCTCATAAGGAAATACCAATTCCCAGATGATCAAGTCAAGCAGGACTCAGGTTTTGCCAATATTGCTGTTGAAGACGCTGATTGCGCGAAAACGTACGCCTATGCTGCTGATTTGGGTAAAGCAGGAATCGTTGTATACTCCTGGGAGAAGAACGAATCCTGGAGAATCATGCACCACTTCTTCCACCCAGACCCTCTAGCTTGCGACTACAGTGTTAAAGGCTATAATTTCAGCTGGACTGACGCTATATTCGGCGTTGGCCTTTCAGCTCCTAACGCGGACAACTTCAGCACTTTATACTTCCATCCCTTGTCAAGTTACAATGAGTTCTCTGTATCAACTGAATATTTGAGAAACCAGTCGGTCGCTGACAGTAACTTCCACGCTTTCAAGTTTCTGGGAAGCCGAGGGCCTAACGCTCAGTCCAGCATTTCGTTTGTCGACCCTACAACTGGAGTGCTTTTCTATTCTCTGGTGAATCTGAACGCTGTGGCGTGCTGGAGGACTTCGAATAAAGAGTACAACATGAAGAATCAGGGCAGGATCTACATGAGTGACACAACAATGGTATATCCTACAGATATAAAAGTCGATTACAGCCAGACTCTCTGGATAATGTCTAATAGATTGCCGATTTGGATGTATGATAAGTTGAACACTGATGAGGTCAACTTTAGAATATTTTCAGCGCCAGTTTTGGATGCCATCAGCCATACAGCATGTGATGTCACAGCTAGGTCGGATATTCTGGATAAGTTCTTGAATAAAGTGAAGAATGTAACAAATACGATCGCATCTAAGGTAAAACCTAACAGCAGCGTGTCTATAACGCCATTGTCTTTAGCCACAATAGCAGTATTGAGTTGGATTGTTTATTTGTTCAACTGAGAGTTATTTAAATCATAATAATGACTGTTGTTAAAAATGGAAATGTATTCGAAATGAAAATAAGAATGTAAGTAATAATTCAAACAAACATCTAGAGTTCAAAGCTGTTTTATGAAAGACAAAACGTTATGCATTTATAAAGGTCTAAAGGTTGGTCAGTAGGGGGAAAGTCATGACCCTCCCCCCACCCCGGAAATGCCACAGAATCTGAAAAGAAGGCTCGAATCTCGAATGAAAAAAATATGTCTTACTATACATGTCTGTGCTGCGATTATAAGCTATCTATCATCATAAATCCTTCATGATTCATTGACTTACCCCTTTACCAAGCCTGAATTTGCAGATATTTCATAGATTAAAATAAATCTTTGATTGTAATAGTTTTTAGAATAAAACATAAACGAAATATAGTTTTAAAATAGTTACCGCTACATATCATCCATAAATCTTTAATCATTTCCTAACCCCTACCCTCCCTTTACCCCCTCCTCTTTTCCTTTTCCCTTCCCCTCCCCCTCTCCCTAACTTGACACAACCCAGAATTTGCAGATATTTCATAGATTAAAATAAATCTTTGATTGTAATAGCTTTTAGAATAAAACATAAACGAATTGATCATTCACGATCCCCCCACTCCCCTTCACCCCTCCCTCTAGCTTGACACAAGCCTGAAATTGCAGTTTTTCACAAATGAAAAAAAATCTTTGATTATAATAGCTTCTAACTCGGGCGTAGCGAAGTACGGGCGGGGGGGCAGCTACCCCCCACCCCCTAGATGAGCGCTATTTCTAGTTATAAAGCTTTTTCTGGTTATTATATTTCGTTTTTTAATTTTAGCTCACCCTACTCATGTGAGATAGGTACTCTTATTTTAAAAACCACAAATCAATGTAGTCTAGGATTTTCCTTCCCCCCCTCCCTCCCTCTCCCTTCCCACGCCCTTGGCTTCTAGAATGCAACAGAAAACGAAATATAGTTTTAAAAACGTTACCGTAATATATATTGTGATCGAAGTGTTTGACATCACTTTTGTACTTACTCCGTGTGTTTGTGCCTTACAAGTGATATTCTATTTTTAAGATAACGTAGTCTTAATGTAAGAGACGTTCGAGTATTCGTGTATCTTTGTAAATATACCTATTTTTAATGTTAATTAAAAATGCTGTAAGCTTTTACATTTTCTTTCATTATGCACTTCGTCATCAGGTTATTTTTGTCTCCACTGCAGGAGCACAACCCTCTCTCATCTGCCGGAGACAGACGGAGGATTTGGCCTACACTCCCCGCGCTGGCCAGACGGGTTGGGGAGGCCTGATTGACGTTTTATAATGTATTCCCTTAGTCGCCTTGTACGACATCCACGGGAAGAGTTGGAGTGGTCCTATTCTACTCTACCGGAAACCACACGGCGTTATGCACTTAGTTTCTCGTTTCTCGACCTCCTCGTTGCCCATGGCAAGTCCATGGACTCGAGCGTCAGAAATCGTGGGTTCGATTCCCACGTGGGACAGACAACATTGTACCATTTGGTTCCGGTGTGTATGTTATATTTGTGAATTGTCGTATCCCTGTTTAATTCCCACAGCACAGGAGAAAATTCTAGTTCAAAATCAAAATCAAAATATTTATTAGCCATGTAACAGGGCACGTTGCATTTAGCCAGTCAAATTTACAATAATACTTAAATTAACCGTAAATAATTGCAATATGTACTTATAATCTACTTTTCAGTCATCAGACATCGTCATGGAAATGCACATTTGTTTGGGCGCATTGATATATTCATTTATATTATAGAATGCATTAGCTTCTAAGAATGCTTTAAGTTTACGCTTAAAATCCAGGAATGGGAGCTCAGTTAGTTTGGGATTAGACAAGTGTATGTATAATATTTATCTATGTAATATTTTGTACAACGTTCTCTATTACGGGAATTCAGCATGCAATCTAATAAACAACTTATAAAGGATGGAAAGGGTATGATATATTGTCACAAGGGATGGAAAGTGTGAAGAAGATATTGAAAGGAGAGTAAAGAAAGGAAATGCAGTGAATGGAGCCTTGTGTCCAGCCAGATCATGTCTCAAAAGGCAAGGATGGCTGTGCATAGTGCTGTTCTGTTTCTAACGCTGACGTATGGTAGTGAATGTTGCGTATGGCAGAAGAATCATGAAAGCAGAATAAATGCGGTTGAGACGCGGTCTTTAAGAATAATATGTGGAGTGTAGTTATGTGACAGAGTGAGGAATGCAGTGATACGTGAGAAGTGTGGTTTGAAAGAAGATGTAGTAACGAAGGTAGAGAAGGGTATGTTGCGTTGGTTTGGACATTTAGAGCATATGAGTGAAAGAAGAGTGACAAAAGTAATATACAGTGCGAATGTGGAAGGAACTACAGCTAGAGGTCGTCCTAGGAGGACATTCAAGGATCAAATTAGTAACGTCCTCAAAAAGGCTGGGGTCCGCAGTGAGAAGAATAAAAGGAGGTGTATGAAAAGGTTGATGAATGTGAGTGAGGCTAGTGAGGTGTGTCAGGAGCGCGCAAAGTGGCGATCCATCGTCTCTGCCTACCCCTCTGGGACCACGGCGTGAGCATTATGTATGTATGTAAAGGGTATGAATTTCAGTAATCTGACCCGAGTAGGATTACTCCGATATGTGCTACATATTTTGTAATAATTTTTTTGATTTTGTACTTAAATAGATGAAGAGATAGATACAAGTGGGCATTGAAGCTAGTGACGTCACCCTAGCTCGGCCATTATGAACTAGACGCGTACGTACATAAAAGTGATCTCACCCGAATTGTTATATAGTTTCAAATGTATAGTATTTATTTTTACTGATAATGAAAATAATTTATTAACCAAATAATTTGACATTAATAATTACCTGAAAAGTAAACTGGGTATGTCATAAAGATTGATTTTTAAAATAATAAACTCACAAACGTACCTTCTACTCCGTGGCTCCATCTATCGATGGTCTTCGGAAAAAATTGCAACAAAGAAAATCAGTAACGGATGAGATGTTTACATTTCTACCTTGTAGTATTTTTGAATTTACATAGATGGCGCTAATGTGTGTAAGAGATTCTATACGTTTTACATGAATAAATTCGTCGATCACAGCACTAACTCAGTAACTATTTCAATGAAAACCGGTAAGGTTGAAACCGATCTTTCAATTAACCGTTAAATAAATAATTATATATTACCGGATGTTAAACATACGTATGTGTCAAACACAACAACTATTTGAATTTGTTTCCAAATTTACAATTAAAATCCTCAACCCAGAAACTCATCAACAAATCGCCGACCATTCCCCTGATGCGGGGAAAGCATACCCGGTTCTTAGCTAGTCTCATACAATCGATTCCGTGTACTTTTTTGAGATCCATTGTCCATCTGACCGGGTCGCGTACATGTCAAATGGACCAACGACATTAAAAAGATGGCGGTCGCTTCCATTTCTATCTGACCGGGTGGCGTACCTGTCAGATGGACCAACGACCTTAAAAAGATGGCGGCCACTTCCATTTCCATCTGACCGGGTCGCGTACCTGTCAGATGGAACAACGACCTTAAAAAGATGGCGGCCGCATCCATTTCCATCTGACCGGGTCGCGTACCTGTCAGATGGACCAACGACCTTAAAAAGTTGGCGGCCGCTTCCATTTCCATCTGACCGGGTCGCGTACCTGTCAGATGGAGTAACGACCTTAAAAAGATGGCGGCCGCTTCCATTTCCATCTGACCGGGTCGCGTACCTGTCAGATGGAACAACGACCTTAAAAAGATGGCGGCCGCTTCCATTTCCATCTGACCGGGTCACGTACCTGTCAGATGGAACAACGACCTTAAAAAGATGGCGGCCGCTTTCATTTCCATCTGACCGGGTCGCGTACCTGTCAGATGGAACAACGACCTTAAAAAGATGGCGGCCGCTTCCATTTCCATCTGACCGGGTCACGTACCTGTCAGATGGAACAACGACCTTAAAAAGATGGCGGCCGCTTCCATTTCCATCTGACCGGGTCGCGTACCTGTCAGATGGACCAACGACCTTAAAAAGATGGCGGCCGCTTCCATTTCAGCAGGGCAGTTGTGGTCACAGCAACCGAAAAATCGGGCAAGTGCGAGTCGGACTTCGGGTTCGCTCAGGCGTTCGTACATTGCATTCCTACAAAGGAGACGTATAAACTACCTTGTACAGTGGTCATCAGCCCAGCGTGCACATATCGGTGGACCTGCGCTTGGTTTCAACGATAGTAATCAACACGGCTTCTAACATCAAATGCACCTTAGTTTATATATATAAATCTATAAATTTTCTACTCTACATATCAGTCACCCACACACCACTCCTCTGACTATACATGAAAGTCACTCACACCACTCACATCACTCACTTTACTCATCATACAACAAGCAACACGTAGCAAACAAGAAAGGAAAGATTTTTGTTTTCTCCCTGTTTAAATCTTATATTTTAATTATACAGAGGGCCCGATTCTGAAGGCACACATTTAAAATTTGACGGCGCTAAAATTGGTTTCGTCTTTATCTTCATAATACTGTGTGACAAGGATAGCAACAG
Organism: Esperia sulphurella; assembly: GCA_947086405.1. Classification (NCBI taxonomy): domain Eukaryota; kingdom Metazoa; phylum Arthropoda; class Insecta; order Lepidoptera; family Oecophoridae; genus Esperia; species Esperia sulphurella. The sequence continues at coordinate 1,721,170 of OX352270.1, read as the reverse complement.
TTTTAGTGCTGTCAAATTTTAACATTGTGCCTTCAGAATCTAGCCCAGTATTTTAATTATTTTAATATCGTAATTGGCATATTTTGAATTTTATAATAACTTGTATATAATACTATACATTGACGTGTGGTTTCCGGTAGAGTAGAATAGGATCACTCCAACTCTTCCCGTGGATGTCGTACAAGGCGACTAAGGGAATATACATTATAAAACGTCAACCAGGCCTCCCCAACCCGTCTGGCCAGCGCGGGGAGTGTAGGCCAAATCCTCCGTCTGTCTCCGGCAGATGAGAGAGGGTTGTGCTCCTGCAGTGGAGACAAAAATAACCTGATGATGATGATGAATGTAATTGCTGTGAAATTAAATAAATATATAAAATAAAATGAATAAATGTTCACCCTTTTATTTCGTATTTAGTAACAATAACAATGAATTATAGGACATGTATGACACTTGATGTCCCAGGCAATTTCATGCACGAGATAAGGCCGATCAACTTTATCCTGCCAATAAAATACACGCCATATTAAACTCTTGTTTTGGCACGGTTCAAGTGTAAGAAATAAATATTTATTTTCATAATAAAAGCTATTAAAAACTTCCTCGTTCCGTTAGTAAAAATCAGACTGTTATTAAATAATAAATATTACTTATTTAGATAATATATATACTTGTCTAATCCCAAACTAGATTTCTCCTGTGCTATGGGATTTAAACAAGAGAGGACAATTCATAAATATAACAACCAGACCGGGACCAACTTGTACAAGGAAACCTACCTTTTTCTCTTGTATTGTTCTAACCAAAGGTTGTCTGGAAGAAATCGCGACAACCGGATCAGAACCAACGATATCTATGTACTACCAGATGGAGCGTTCCAAACAATCGCTCTGTTCCACGCAAGTAGCCACAACTCTTTCACATTCACAATGAAACTTGTGCAGTTACTATGTAGAACATTTGATTATTTACTAAATATTGACACTATTTACCCGTAGCCAATATATAAAATAGTAATATTTAAACCGCCTAAATTTTACTACTTTTAACCTTTAAAACTTGTAACTATATTTGTGCGTGGAACGTAGCACCTTAAAAATAAGAACCCAGAACAAAACCAGGTACTCTAACATAAGAGAAAAAACAGGACTTATAGATGCTTTGCAACATGCTATGAAGCTAAAATGGAAATGGGCCGGTCACGTTGCTCGAATGGACGATAATCGGTGGGCTGCGATGGGGACGAACTGGCCAGGGCCGGGCGGCACCCGCAGACCAGACCTCTTGCTCGCTGGGCCGATGACATCGCCGAGGTCGCCGGCGCTAACTGGATGACCGTAGCGAAAGAAAGAACATGGAAAGCACTGGAGGAGGCCTACACCCAAGGTGGGGTTCTTACCCAATGAACTTGTGGGAAAATAATAATAATAGTATTTTTTAATTCTATATATTTACTTAATTAATAATTGTTATAACTAATGTCTTTATTTATTATTGACTAGCTGTTGCCTGCGACTTCGTCCGCGTGGACAACATAACATTATACATTATTATGTATTACGTGTACTACTAAATCCTATCTATTAATCTGGTTATGCATTAAAAAAAATTATATACATAAAAAATAACATACTATCGAATTGAGAACCTCCTTATTTTTTTGAAGTTGGGTAAAAATTAGCGTACAGTTGGCGGTTCCGCCCGTTAGACTACAGAATTATTGTTTTTTTTTACTAAAGTTGACATTTACTTCATGTTTATGATGAATTTAAAGATTAGATATAATTTTTTTTTATTTTAATATTGTGCAAATTAGGTGATAATCCCTTTCCCCCTCCAATTTGTCCTTTCCATACCCCTTCTTTCTTTCCTTCTCCATTCCCTTCCCACAACGTTAAAAAACCTTTCCCCCACCCCTTCCCTCTCCCTACTCCTACCTCTCCCCCTTCCCTTAACCCACCCCTTCCCTCTCCCTACTCCTACCTCTCCCCCTTCCCTTAACCCACCCCTTCCTACGCCCTTTATTTACCACTGCCCCCTCATCTTTCCTATCCTAACCTTTTGAGCTATATCGAAGACTTTAGTTCTCTGGCGGATCACCTCATAAGCCTCCCCAATATAATGTCACTTTTGGTGGGCTGTCCATTGGGGGATTTGCCATAATCCTTGGCAGGCGGGCTGGTGATCGCAGTAATGATCATGAGAACGGTCCCATCCCTTAGTCGCCCCGACGCCCATGCGAAGATTGGTACTGGCTATATTCTAAACCGGGAACCACACAGCTATACCATATTTCAATGTAGATAATTTAATAAAGACATCCAATAAATATTATCAACGGTTATGTCATGGCATAAACATTTATGGGTAGTTATAAATATCTTCACACAATATTCTATGGGCAGCTAACGCTCTCACATATTATCCATATCTATTGGAAGTGCACGCTTCGAACGAACTAAATCTGATGAAGAGAAAAGGATAGAGATATATATATAAAAAATAATTAGAAGAAATGACTGAGATAGCAGATGAGAAGGTGAGATTTTTAAAGATATATATAACGAGTATGTATATAAGTTTAATGGTAAAAAAAAGATATCTAATAAATAAAAACGTAAACATTGCGTGTCTGTACATTGAATATATTTGCAAAAAAAATATATTTACGGGATGAAATGAAGGAAAAATTTTAATTTTTTTTGTCTCTTAATTTGTGCACGCATCACGATAAAACTACTGAACCGATTTTTATGGACTTTTCACAGAAACAGAGGTCCTAACTCGGAATAACATTTCGTCTTTATTTAATCGCAATAGGCTTACTCAATCAAAAGTTATGGGAATTTTTAATTTTCACATTATGTTTGCAATATAACAAAGAAGTATAATTATAATGTTCGATACAATTCAGATTGCGATGAGTTAGAACTACATTGTGAGCTGTAGTAGGAGTGTGAGTGAGAGCGGGAGCTGTAGCGGGGAATGATTCAGTAGAACTTTTAATTTTTAGGACCCTCGATTTTTTTTTTTTTCGAGGACCTTGTATTTACTTTGCTATTTTAATTACATCTTATGAAAACCACACATTATTCTTATTTCCTATCTTTATTTTACATACATACATAATGTTCACGCCTTGGTCCCAGAGGGGTAGGCAGAGACGATGGATCGCCACTGCGCGATCCTGACATTTGTTTTTACTTTATTTTATCTTCTTTATTTCCTTTTTTGTTTTTTTCCCCCTCCCGTCAAGCTTATTTTGTTTTTTTTTTATCTTCCTGTTTCATGTCAATAAATATTATTTTTCATTCAAATATTCGATATACAAATGTAATTTGCGATTTATTTCTTTCCAAGTTTTTTATTTTCTTGATATATTCCAAACTCCAAAAATAAATTGCCCCTGTAAATATTTTTTTTCGCTACAATCATCATCATCATCAATCATCATCGTATTCCAGGCGCCGGAGCCAGTGTCGACAACAATACGACAGAAATGCGTGAACTGCCTCAAGGGGCCCAACTTGATCAAAACTTTGGTGGTGGCCGTCTGCACAGCGGTCGTGGTACAGCAAGTGAGTGATAACCAGGGATCGGAGTTACTACCTAACTGTCATTCATGTCATCATCATCATCAGGTCATTTTTTGTCAATCCCCAATTTTTTTTTGCAAAATTCTTTCAGTATATAGACAAGCGAAGTTAACGTTTTTATTTATTATAGAATTAAAAAGTATGTAAGTAATATAAAATTAAGAAAAGATAATTTCATATAATTTGTATTTTAGAGGAGGCGGAAGAAGAATTATAGGTTATTAAATGAGCGATGTTGAATGTTACATGTTGAAATTCATATTACGTATGAGTTTATACATAAATGAATGACAAACAAATAATGATTTTTTTAAATAAATCTTGGATAAAATTCCAGAATATCCATATTAACATTTCGTGGTAAGTACATTAATCATCATCAGGTTATTTTTGTCTCCACTGCAGGAGCACAACCCTCTCTCATCTGCCGGAGACAGACGGAGGATTTGGCCTACACTCCCCGCGCTGGCCAGACGGGTTGGGGAGGCCTGATTGATGCTTTATAATGTATTCCCTTAGTCGCCTTGTACGACATCCACGGAAAAAGTTGGAGTGGTCCCATTCCACTCTACCGGAAACCACACGGCAGATTTAGTCTTTATTTCATCTCAATCGGTTTACCCAATCAAAAGTAATGCGAATTTACAGTTTTCAAAAACTTACATTAGTATACACTGTACATCGAAGAAGTATGATGCTCTCGGCGGAATTCATATTGCGATGAGGTAGGACTACGTTTGGAGCTAGGGTTAGAGGTGGTGGTGGCGGTGGCTAATGGAGCGGGAGAGAGAAATAAAAAACAAGAACATTATTTCTGTAGTCAACACCAGCGGAGCCGCGGGCACAGCTAGTTAAGAGCCCCCGGATTTTAATTTAAACAGTTAATAAAATTCCGTTAAAGGGAATGTCTATACTAATCTTCCGCGCCATATTTTCGTCGCAAATACACAGGTGACCTAATTCCGGTCCCCGAATAAGCAGTAAGCAAATGAAGAGTACAGGGACAGAATATGCCATAACACATAGAAATAGAGTCTAAATTACATTACCGCAAAGTACAAACAATATTATTTTGTTGACTACCAGGCGAGTTTCTAGCGACAAAACAATGCCGGATTAAGAACAAGTAAAGAAGGTACAAGGAAAGATATGCCATAACACAAAGAAATAAAGTTTAAATTACATTACCACAAAATACAAAACAATATTATTTTGTTTGTATTTTGTGACAATGTAATTTAAACTCTGTGTGACTTTTCACATGTCATTCCTTTCCCTGTATCCTTCGTTTATTTTAACAACACAAATATTGGTATCTGGGCTGTCGTCCTTCATACAGTTTAAATTACAAAACAATATTATTTTGTTTTTATTTTGTGTCATTGTAATTTGAACTGTACGGATTTGTTATTTGGTATTTCTTTCCTTGTATCCTTTATTTATTTTTAAGACATCAACAGGAATCTGGGCTGAAGTCCTAATCATAACAACTGCGACAAACAACTGTAGCAAAAAGCACTATGTGAATAAAAACGCGTGTAAACTTTTTTTAAGGTCTCGTGAGTTTGTTTCTTTGGGTTTTCACTCACTAAACTACTTCGTAAAATTTAGTATCTTAAGTGAACATGAAAACACATTACACAGTTTAACTCAATGCACATTTTCAACATTATATGTATATGTCAGTACATTTTATTTTTATTAATTCAGCTACACACAATGCCCTTATTTCTACTAATTTACAAACTTAAATTATATATATTTAATATTATTATGAACACCAATACATTGATAGCCCTCTAAGCACAATTTATAAACTAAATCTGTGAAGTCACTTGACCTGGTGCTGACAGAATACCAGCGCTGGAGTTCGCGTAGCGTGCTGCAGCATTATGCTGAGTCAGCGCCATTTTGTTGCTGCGACACATAGGTACCTTGATTATTTTTAAATTGTAAATTATTAATTCTGTTCTGTTTATTTCTCATGTATGTGTGTGTCGTAGCTATGAATAAATGACCTATTCTATTATATTCTATTCTATTCTATTCTATTCTAAAATGGTAAAAACAGAACCCTTATCCTGCGACTTCCCTGTCACAGCTGATTATTTCAGCTACTACTAACCCCAAAGAGCCGTGGTAGCCGGTTGGTTGTGCACTCACCTCACGGTCATGAGGTCCTGGTACAAACCCCGCCCGTGCCAATGAGTTTTACGAAACTTAAGTACGGTTTATTTATAATACCACAGGCTTTTCGGTGAAGGAAAACATCGTAAGGAAACCTGCATATGCCGAAGAAGAAATTCTGAGGCGTATGTGATGTCCACCAAGTCGGCTTGGGGCACCGTTGGTGGTCAGGGGTTTGGCACAAAAGATCCTGAAGGGTCGAAGTGTCGCCAGGTCTTCCTGGCCCCTAAGAAGATAAGATAATGCCATCGACTTATTTGCAATAGTTTTAAATTAGCTAATTTCTTAACTATTACTAATAAACAAAATTTTAAAATTATTTAAATACTCGCCGCAGCGGCACCATTTTAATGTTTAATTCTGGTGGTACGTGCGTACTTCAGATGAATGAAGTCATCTAAACATCGACTCTAATCTAAACATTTGATAAATTTTATATTTTATGACTATTTTCTCTAATCTTTTATGTTTTTTTATGAGCTATAAAAATCGTATGTAATAGTTTCCATCTACATTAATATTAAGGAAGTTAGAAAATAGAGGAATATTTGCCGCAAGAGGGCGGCATCCCTGATGAAAAGTTCGCGGGGCGAGGTCAACGGTATGGAATTATAAAGGTGATGAAAAATTAGATATCCCTATTCTAAAAAAAATTAGAATATTCAGTGGAGTAGTAAAGAGTCGAGTTAAAAACGTGTACAAGTTACAAAAGTGGACAAGTTACGGAAGTGGACGAGTTACATAAGTGGACGAGTTAGAAAAGTTGACGAGTTAGGAAAGTTGGCGGGTTAGGAAAGTTGACGGGTAAGGAAAGTTGACGAGTTAGGAAAGTTTACGAGTTAGGAAGTTGACGGCTTACCAAAGTTTAAGGGTTAGCAAAGTTGAGGGGTTAGGGAAGTGGACGAGTTAGGAAAGTGCACAAGTTAGGAAGTGGACCAGTTAGGAAGTGGACAAGTTAGGAAGTGGACGAGTTAGAAAGTTGACAAGTTAGTAAGTGTACGAGTTAGGAAGTTGACAAGTTAGGAAGTGGACAAGTTAGGAAGTGAACGAGTTTTAACAAGTTAGGAAGTGTACGAGTTAGGAAGTTGACAAGTTAGGAAGTGGACAAGTTAAGAAGTGGACGAGTTTTAACAAGTTAGGAAGTGTACGAGTTAGGAAGTTGACCAGTTAGGAAGTAGATAAGTTAGGAAGTGGACGAGTTAGAAAGTTGACAAGTTAGGAAGTGTACGAGTTAGGAAGTTGACATGTTAGAAAGTGGACAAGTTAGGAAGTGGACGAGTTAGAAAGTTGACAAGTTAGGAAGTTGACGAATTAGAAAAGTTGAAGGGGTAGGAAAGTTGACGGGGTAGGAAAGACGAGTTTTTTACAATTGGAATTTTTTTATGTATGGTTTGACGTCCCCATCTCACCGCATCTCATTCCCCAAAAGACCTTTAACTCGGCTCTCCCACTACTTCACATCTAATAATATTTAGAGACTTTATTCATTTATTAACCTCGGTGTCTTCCTCAGTTAACAGTATGCATCGGGAAACTAATCGACGTGCCAATTTCGACGTACACGCACTTCGACTTCAACAAAACCATAATGTATCCGAGTGTGACCTTTTGTCGCGAGCCACCTTACAAGTATGAGGAGATGCAGGTAAGAAGACATACTTTTACCTAAGAATACTACTGTGCTGCCGCGCCGCCCGCTGGCACAAAGTTATTACGCCGAGAGATCGAAGCTGTAAGTTAGAGAAGTACTTATTTTGTTCACGTATAATGTTGTCTCTCTATGATGGAGTTGGTTGGGGTCGTTCAGAAAATTATCTAGTGTTGGTCGGGGCATGATACGAAGGAAGGGTAGTTGGCTTCTAGTACTGGAGTGGAGAAGGCTTATTTCCTATGTACGGCGACAGGCTGATGAACTAAATTACCTACTCGATCTAACACAGACGATAACGGAATATGTTCTTGTACCACTAGATATATTAACATTATATCAGACCTTAGACATAGCCCTTCCCCAATGAACGCCATCACATATATGGTTAAATAAAGCAATTTACTTGCTTCCGATTACCGCTGTGGTAAACGAGTTCTCGAGTGAAGATCACGACTGGGAAGACGTAGCGTGGGACGCCCCCTGGCTAGATGGAGCGACGACCTGCGTAAGGCGGCTGGCAGTGACTGGATGAGAAGAGCCGAGGATCGGGTTCAGTGGCGCGCCTTGGGAGAGGCCTATGGCCTATTCAGTCTGATGATAATGATGAGTAACTTTTAGTAACGTAAATTATACACTTAGTTTCTTGACATATTGCATACTAGCTGTGTCCGCGGCTCCGCTCGCGTGGACTACAGGTTCCGCTCCCATTCCACTTTCGCTCCCTATCCCACTTCCACTCAGACTCTCAATCCCGCTCCCGCTCCCGCTACCCTTTTCCCACTCCCACCCCCACTTCCACTCCCATTCCCACCACCAGCTCCAAAAATAGTCCAAACTCATCGCAATCTGAATAGTACGGAAATACTATTATATGCAATATATTGCATACTAACCTTACCTTAATGTATTTGAAAACTAAAAATGTCCATAACTTTTGATTGAGTACACCGATTGCGATGAAATAAAGACTAAATGTTAAGTTAGGTTAAGCCCCATATTTTTGTGAAAAGTCCATCAAAATCCGTTCAGTAGTTTTTAAGTGATGCGTGCACAAACTCACAGACAAACAGACAAAAATTTCAAAAATGATCGAAATGTGTTCTGTTGCTTATCATTAGACACCCAAAATTTTTTGTTGCAAATATCTTTAATGTACAGACACGCGAAGTTTACGATTTTATTTATTAGATATAATCAAACAAAGAATTTCAACGCCATTCATCACACAGAAGTACGGGCTGTATGCCCATCCACGGTACACCTCCACGTGGTTCAACTATAACTTCTCCCACTCGCTGGACGAGCTCTGGGAGGACATCACCTACCGTGAGGACGAATTCTTCTCCCAGTACGGCTTGAATGGAGAACTGTACAGTAAGTTTAGCTAGATCTGTCTTCTTAGGGTTAGAGAAGCTGCGGGTCATAATTGCTGACGTCTAGAACTAACAGTTCCACGTCCTTTTAGCAGCGACTTCCTTCCCTCAGTTGGAGAAAGAGTCGTGTGGTTCCCGGCTTAGAATAGTGCCTCTCCTAATCTTCCCCAGGGTGTCGTCAAGGCGACTAAGGGATTGCGTTCTCTTGAGTATATTCAGACCATTATTCCGATCACCAATCCGCTATCCAAGCGTGGTAGTATATCCCCCAATGAACAGCCTACCAAAAGTGGTGTTCTATTGGGGAGACTTTGTTCAGCAGTGGACGTATTTCGGCTGATGATAGTCAGAGTCAAACCCAGTATAGTTTATATTGATCCTGTTCTCTTTTTTAGCATTATTGTAAAACTCTTAAATGCCTGTTAATATTTGTCACTTGCGATGTTATGCTATGATCAGGCTCGATATGATTGAACTATTTAAGCTAGTCAAGTTTAATTGCCGTGTGGTTTCCGGTAGAGTAGAATAGGACCACTCCAACTCTTCCCGTGGATGTCGTACAAGGCGAGAAGGGAATACATTATAAAACATCAATCAGGCCTCCCCAACCCGTCTGGCCAGCGCGGGGAGTGTAGGCCAAATCCTCCGTCTGTCTCCGGCAGATGAGAGAGGGTTGTGCTCCTGCAGTGGGGACAAAAATAACCTGATGATGAAGTTTAAATAGTTATACTTTGCCTCAACGGCCGTCGGTTCTGCGCTGGTTCTGCCACTACAGCTTGCAGAGAATAACTACCAATATTATTGTTGACAGATGTGGAAATCAGACCCACCATGGGCTTCTATCTCGGACGCTGCCACACCATCGTTCCAAAGGAGCCGAACGTGCGAGCTAGCAGAGGCACTGGCTACTCCATCACTCTCCAGCACAGCGCTGAAGACGTAGCTACTAGCACCACCACCTTTCCGCCTGGATATCATGTCTATGTGCATTATACCAGAGAACCTTTTACAGGTTAAGTCCTGTCTGATGTTATACGCTAATTTCAATAATTTTAATCTCTATCTGCTTTATAACAGCTTATTTTTTTATTATAACATACATACATACATAATGCTCACGTCTTGGTCCCAGAGGGGTAGGCAGAGATGATGTATTGCCACTTTGCGCAATGTAATATTGCAAAGTGGCTTTCCTTCGCCCGCTTTTCGCCCCGTGATACCCCTTGACGTGATGTGTTGCGGACAACATCGACCCCTTGTTGAGGTACGACGATTAGCTAGGGAAATAATTGTCCACCTCATCAGAGCGCTGCATGATTCGGTGAGGCTAATAGTGCCCGGAGTTCGCCCAGCTCCGGGATATATATATATATATATATATAAATATTGTCTCCACATATTTATTTATCTTTATTATTTATTCTTTACTATTTATTATTTATTTATTTACTTCGTCTGCGTGGACAAATTAACGTCACTAACTTTTATGTATTTCTCGTAGGATTGAGATGTTTCTTCGGGATAAAAACTATCCTATGTCCTATTCCAGGGCCTAATCTATGTGTTTGCCACGTGTCATCCCGCTCCGTCCAGTGGTTGCAGCGTGATTGAGTAACAAACATCCAAACTTTCGCATTTATAATATTAGAGGGATACTTATCATATAAAGAATAGAAATGTAATCTATCTAATAAATACAAACGTAAACAAACTTCGCGTGTCTGTACATTGAAGATATTTGCAAAAAAAAAAATTGGGGGCGGGAGCGGGAAGTGGGAAGGGGAGCGGATTCTATAGTCCACGCGAGCGGGCCCGCGGTTTAATAATAAGGTATTTGATCATATTTATAAAATCGTTCAATAAGGTTCAAATTCTACAGAGATCGAGGTCTACAATGGTGGATTGGTCGACTATTTGTACATTAATGTGGGGGAAACCATTGATGTAAAGCTCACAGTAGACGAATACAGCATGATCAGCCGCGACGACGATCCTTGTATACATGGTGATGGTTATAGCGCTAACAAAGTAAGTACTATATACTAGCAGACTCAAGGTAATGTACATACATACATAATGCTCACGCCTTGGTCCCAGAGGGGTAGGCAGAGACGATGGATCGCCACTTTGCGTGATCCTGACACACCTCACTAGCCTCACTCACATTCATCAACCTTTTCATGCACCTCCTTTTATTCTTCTCAATGCGGACCCCAGCCTTTTTGACGACGTTACTAATTTGATCCTTGAACGTCCTCCTAGGACGACCTCTAGCTGTAGTTCCTTCCACATTCGCACTGTATATTACTTTTGTCACTCTTCTTTCACTCATACACTCTAAATATCCAAACCAACGCAACATACCCTTCTCTACCTTCTTTACTACATCTTCTTTTAAACCACACTTCTCACGTATCACTGAATTCCTCACTCTGTTACATAACTTCACTCCACATATTTTTCTTAAAGACCGCATCTCAACCGCATTTATCCTGCTTTCATGATTCTTCTGCCATACGCAACATTCACTACCATACGTCAGCGTAGGAACCAGAACAGCACTATGCACAGCCATCCTTGCCTTTTGAGACACGATCTGTCTGGACACAAGGCTATTGATAGCTCCATTCACTGCATTTCCTTTCTTTACTCTCCTTTCAATATCTTCATAATAAAATGCCTGCCCATATAAAGGATTTACCATATAACAGATTCCAAATATCTCTTATTAATTGGCTTTTGGTTCACGCATTTTATTCTGTACTAGCTGTTGCCCGCGACTTCGTCCGCGTGGACAACTTAACATTACACATTCTTATGTATTACGTGTTACTAAATCCTAAAAGAAATCTATTAATCTGGTTATGCATTAAAAATATTAATATACATAAAAAAACATACTATCCAATTGAGAACCTGCTTTTTTGAAGTCGGGTAAAAATTAGCGTTCCGGCGGCGGTTTCGCCCGTTGGACCAGAGTTTTTTAGGTTTCCGTAGCCAAATGGCAAAAAACGGAACCCTTATGGATTCGTCATGTCTGTCTGTCTGTTTGTCTGTCTGTCTGTCCGTCCGTATGTCACAGCCACTTTATTACGAAACTATAAGAACTTACTATTGAAACTTGGTAAGTGGATGTATTCTGTGAACCGCATTAAGATTTTCACACAAAAATAGAAAAAATAAAACATTAAATTTTGGGGGTTCCCCATACTTAGAACTGAAACTCAAATTTTTTTTTATCAAACCCATACGTGTGGATAGGTCTTCAAAAATGATATTGAGGTTTCTAATATCATTTTTTTCTAAACTGAATAGTTTGCGCGAGAGACACTTCCAAAGTGGTAAAATGTGTGCCCCTGTAAGAGAATGATAAAACTAAAAAAAATATATGATGTACATTGCCATGCAAACTTCCACCGAAAATTGGTTTGAAAGAGATCTAGTAAGTAGTTTTTTTTAATACGTCGTCATAAATCGTAAACCACATTACTATTATTAAAACATCGATCAAAGTTACAACGAACTACAATAACTTTTATATTATGTCACTTGCTGCTACGGAACCCTTCATGGGCGAGTCCGACTCACACTTGGCCGCTTTTTTTAAATAAAGTGGACATTTACATTTATCATGAATTAAAAGATTATCATATAATCAATAAAAAAAAAAAATTTTAATATTGTGCAAATTAGGTGATATTTCCTTCCCCCCCCCTCCAATTTGTCCTTTCCATACCCTTTCTTTCTTTCCTTCTCCATCCCCTTCCCACAACGTTGAAAACCCTTTCCCCCACCCCTTCCCTCTCCCTACTCCTACCTCTCCCCCTTCCCTTAACCCATCCATTCCTACACCCTTTATTTACCACTGCCCCCTCATCTTTCCTCTCTTACCCTAATCCCTCTATTCTTTTCCATCCGACTTCCTTCCCCTACTATTCCCTTCCTACGTTGCATATCCAATTAACTGTACAACAAAATGTCTGTCAAACTGCTGGACATGCCTTCCCCAATGAATGCCACAACGCCCTACAGATCCAGCCGCTTCCGGCCACCATCTTCAGGTCGTCCATACACCTGGCGGCAGGGCGTCCCACCCTGCGCGTGGGACGTCGCGTCCCACTCTAGAACCCGTCTGCCCCAACGGCCGTTCGGTACTACGACAGATGTGACCTGCCATTTCAGCTTACTAATTCTTTCGGCTATGTCGGTCACCTTCGTTATTCATAGGATCTCCTCATTACGAATCATATCCCTCATAGAGACCCCGAGCTTTGCCCTCTATAGCTCGCAAAGCCACTTGAATCTTGTGGATCAGGCCCACCATCAGTGTCCACGTCTCCGCGCTGTAATCATGACAGGCAGGACGCACTGATTAAAGATTTTTGTCTTTAAACATTGTGGAATAGGTGACGTAAAGACTTGACGCAGTTTTCCGAATACTGCCCACCCTAACTGGATTCTTCTGTCAGCTTTTGAAATTGATCCTACCCAACTATATTATCTGTCCTAGGCAGACGTACTCCTGAACAGCTTCGATATTGACATTGTCGACGATCACCGGTCTAATACAGGGCCACTAATTATCGAATAGCGAACTTTTTGTATCGAGACTTGTGGAAATACCTGAAATACATCAGCTAAAATAAATCTATAAATGAGCATTAAGACATCTCTGTCACTTTCTGTCAAGTTCTTGCAACGACCAGTAATGTTGAACTACACTTTCATACAAATGATATGAAATGAGAGGTCAACTTGTATATCAGCATCCTGACATTTTATTGAGATATGACTTATACCAGTATGAGGCCCGAACTCAAAGCTATTAAACAGTGAAAACGCCGTCAAATTCTGTTCAGCAGTTTCCAAGATTAGCCCGTACATACATACATACATACAGACAGATAAGAATTTTTTTAATTATATTTTTGGACTCTACTGGTCTTCAGTAACGTCCGGGCAGTGAAATTTTTTTTTTAACTCCAATGTACAGATTCGCTTTTCTTTTGTTTTTTCTACTCTTTTATTATATGTATATATAGATAAGAATTCTTGGAGCCTATGGTCGGGTGACGTTTGGCAAAACTTAAATTTATTTATTTTATTTTATTTTATTTATTTATTTATTTATTTTGACTGTACTTTTTAACTTTGACATTTCAGTGTTGTTAATGTTTATTGTAATGAATAATTGTATAAATTTGCATGCTATTGATAATGGCTGAATTGGTTTTACTTTAGGCTAATTTTAACATCTGGCATTTGTACCAATTTAAGAGCAAATAAATGATTTCTTTCTTTCTCTTTCTTTCTTCTCTTCAAGATAATGTAAAGGAAATAAAAGAACTATACATGCACAGTAACTTTGAACCGAACGGCATCTATGAATCTAATTTTTCTTTTCTCGAAAATTGAAGTCATTATACATAGCAAATTACTCTATTCTATTCTACTTCTACTAATATTATAAACGCGAAAGTTTGTAAGTATGGATGGATGTTTGTTACTCTTTCACGTAAAAACTACTGAATGGAATTTAATGAAACTTTACAATAATATAGCCTATACCTCAGAATAACACATAGGCTACAATTTATAAAGATATTATGTGAATTGTTAAAAATATCAAGTAAGTAGGAAAAAAATCTACAAGTGTCATATGCTATATAATTTATAAAGTTTCGTGGTCCACGCGGACGAAGTCGCGGGCAGACAGCGAGTCTATTATAGTTTCAGACTTTCTTATACTGATCGGTCTTGATGATAAATCCTGCATAGAAGATTTTTGAATCTTTGACAAAATTATTCTAGTGCACATCGAGGTGTGTCTGGAACAAAGTGGGCGAGCTGGCAGGCTGCTCAGGACCTTGGATGGACAGGACACTGCCGAGATGTAACAACTTTACTTCTATGGCAGCCCTCATGACTGCTTACATGAAGTAAGTGGCATGCAAATCATTGATCTGAAACCCTATCATCATCATCATCAGGTTATTTTTGTCTCCACTGCAGGAGCACAACCCTCTCTCATCTGCCGGAGACCGAAACGCTATAGTGATGAACAATTAGGGTCTGAAATATGTGGGAATGATAAAAATATTGGCCGTGTGGTTCCCGGCTTAGAATAGGGCCATCCTAAATCTTCCAAGGCGATCACCAATCCGTCTACCAAGCGTGGTGATCATGGCAAATTCCCCAATGGAAAGTCCACCAAATGTGGCATTCTAATGGGGAGGCTTATGTTCTACAGTGGACGTTTATAGGCTGATGATAAAATGATGATGATGATAAAAATATTATGTGACGACACCACAATAGTTGTTATAAGCAAAAACTTCTAAATAAAGCAGGTAAGTGAGAATAGAGACCAAAAAAAGAAGAAAAATACTTGCTCACAAAAATAGTAAAATATAAACTATAAAAAAAAGTTAAAAAAAATACATAAGCTCAGCCCTACAGCAAGCAAACAAACTATACGAAGAACAGAAGAAGCAAACTAGGAACCAGGAATAATGGTACTGAAAAAAAAAACAATAATTGATTTGAACAACATCTTGTTAACCGTGAACAGACATCTTAACACCATACGAACGCTCTAATATATTGTACCCTTATAAATAAATAAATATGTCAGACATTCACACCAATTATCCAGTCCCAAACTAAGCAGAGCCTGTGCTATGGTTACTAGATAACGGATACACATCCTACTAATATTATAAACGCGAAAGTTTGTAGGTATGGATGTATGTTTGTTACTCTTTCACGTAAAAACTACTGAATGGATTTTAATGAAACTTTACAATAATATAGCTTATACATCAGAATAACACATAGGCTACAATTTATAAAGATATTGTGTGAATTGTCCAAAATATCATGTAAGTAGGAAAAACACTACCACCTGCGAGCTATTCTGACGTGCGCCATAAAATTATAATTATAATGTGATAACATTAGTTCTTTTCTACGCCACGCTAATATAAGCTACTCGAAATACTAATCCTGCGCAGACTTAGTCGCGGGCACCAGCTAGTACTTAAATAAATATACAAACATCCAAGACTTGGGTACAAACATTCATATTCATCATAGGAACATTTGCCCCTAGCGGGATTCGAACCCGCAGCCTCCGGCGTGGCAGTCCGAGAGCTACCCGTTCCGCCACGGAGGTCGTCAACCCTTGAACTAACTCTTGTTCCCTTGCTCTAACTCAACTTGACCACGATCTTGTTTCGAATCATCATAAAAAAAATTACTTTACTTAAAAACAGCGTAACCACGACAAAATGCGACTAAGTTGACCAAATTTTTTTTAGATAATGACGTTATATTCTTAATTTATTTATTTTATTTTAAGAAAACTTACAGCTATTATAACTAAGTACATTACACATATAGCAAAATAGAGCCAATTAAAAGTTTCCACTTCTAGAAATAAATTAAATAATAATTAACATTCATAATAAACTAATGGTTCAAATATATTAATAAAAATAATACATACATACACAATACAAGCAGCAAACTACAACTGAAATCAACACTAATAAAGACAAATTGATTAAAATAAATACATAATATAAATACAACAAAGGAATATTTCTTAATACTAGATCTAACGAAAGAATTTAGCACTTAGAATTTGTTTCAATCTAGGAATGCTCATCCAGAATAAATCTTAAGTCATTCTGCCTCACTGCATTATTGACAGTCGCACATGCAATTAAGTCCAATTGCTCATGAATCTTCAATGTTTCCAGCACATATAACAACCATACCTGCTCTCGCTGCTCTCGCTTCTGCCACGTGTACCTATATAACGCATTTGTAACGGACAGACAGATCATGTACACGTGGGACACATTCTCTAAGAGATGGTCTGTCAGATCTAATGGTGCTGAGTTGCAGTCCCAGGTATGTGTAGCATGCAGTAGGTTGTCGGTATTTTGTTTTATTGTCAGCCTGGACCTGGACCTGGACCACCGCTTCATAAGGTGTCGTCAATTCTATTCAATTACACTTTATTTCACATAAAAAAGATACAATAATAAAGGCGCTCTTATTGTCTATAAGGCATCGTCAATTCATCATCATCAGGTTATTTTTGCAGGAGCACAACCCTCTCTCATCTGCTGGAGACAGACGGAGGATTTGGCCTACACTCCCCGCGCTGGCCAGACGGGTTGGGGAGGCCTGATTGACGTTTTATAATGTATTCCCTCAGTCGCGTTGTACGACATCCACGGGAAGAGTTGGAGTGGTCCTATTCTACTCTAACGGAAACCACACGGCAAATGTATGTGCAAATGTAATGGGTTATACAAGTGTACAAAGGCCATATGGCTATATTAAAAGCTATATGAAGATTCAAAAGCGCTAAATTTGCCTGCTTCAAGGCCATTCGATCTGCAACAGACGTTGCTTCCCCACTGCCAATTGAGCACACTATTTCTGTGGAGTTCATTGTTGTCTTGCATCGAGAATGAATGAATGAATGAATATAGCCATTTATTTCAGACTGTCTATTTAGTAGACAAATAAATATATTAACTTAATCTAATGACGTCAGCAATCTGTGTGCCTCCCTGGCAACGGCCTCCCCTATCTCCTTCCATTTTTCTCTGTCGGTGGCTAATCGAGTCCAAGTTTTGCCTGCTATTTTTACCATGTCGTCATGCCACCGTCTGAATGGCCTGCCTCTGTTTCTTTTTCCATTCCTTGGGTACCAGGTGGTAACTAATTGGCTCCATTTTTGTTTTCCTCTAACTGTGTGTTCCGCCCATTGCACCGAGAACACCTTTTAAATAGATTAATTGAAGTTCAACAGCCTTGTATTGTAGACAAGATGACATTTCAGATAAGTGTCTATTATGCTGTTGATTTTTAGTAAGAAGCCTCCGATTCCGTTATATTAATACAATCAGATAACACACGATTTGATTCCCCCATCCCCGTTCCAACACCGACGACTACCAGGCTTTGGGAGGGACTTCATTCTTATGCATACCATGCTATCGCACAAAGCGTTTTGCTTCCTCCTTCATATTACGAACTGCTAAGGAATGGAACTCCCCACCAGCGTCAGTATTTCCGGACAAGTACAATTTGGATCTTTTTAAAGGAAGAGTAAATAGGCATCTAGCATCGGGTAAGCGCGCTCCACATTACGCCTCATCGTCACTTACCATCAGGTGAGATTGAGGTCAAGCGTAAACCCATCATGAATACAAAACACGGTAGAAATTCATTGGTAGTATTTTAGAACAGCCTGAAGTATTTTAGAACTTACTTTGCCGTGTGGTTTCCGGTAGAGTAGAATAGGACCACTCCAACTCTTCCCGTGGATGTCGTACAAGGCGACTAAGGGGATACATTATAAAACATCAACCAGGCCTCCCCAACCCGTCTGGCCAGCGCGGGGAGTGTAGGCCAAATCCTCCGTCTGTCTCCGGCAGATGAGAGAGGGTTGTGCTCCTGCAGTGGATACAAAAATAACCTGATGATGATGATGATGGTGGTCGATTAGTTGAACAGGGTAATAGGAATCAATCAAGTGGTTTTTTCATTCTTTCAGCTATACATGTACTTCAATACGATGATGGTCTCAGTCTACGAGGAGCGTTACAATTACGACTGGAATTTGTTCATTTCGGACCTTGGTGGGAGCGTTGTAAGTAATTTGGTTTCCTTTTCAATTATACTATTTCTGGAGAATGTGCAGAGGAGAGCTACAAAACTGAAATTGTTAGGCCTGAATCTTGCTACCTACTATCAAAGAACGCAGAGAAAGAGGAGATCTAATTGAGACCTTCAAGATTTTAAACAATCACTACAACTCATCCAATATAAATAATATATTTAACTTAAACCCCATTGAACGACTCAGAGGACATAATATAGGATTACAAAAATCAAACGCTAACCTGAACCCACAAAGATTTTTTTTGAGCAACAGGTTTGTTTCCAGATGGAACAATTTGCCAAAATCTATTGTATCTGCCACATCAATTAACATGTTTAAGAACAGACTAGACAATATCTAAAAAGAAAATAACCGGGTCGACTATGGAAGCACTAGCTATAAGCTACCTTTAAATAAAAAATAAAAAATACAATGCTTCAAACTCTAAGTAACAATATTTCATACCCTTGGTGTATGCATATAGTATGGGAAGAGATAATTTTTGGAGTACATACATACATAATGCTCGCCTTGGTCCCAGAGGAAGTAGCCAGAGACGAGATATCGCCACAATGCGTGATCCTGACACACCTCACTAGCCTCCCTCACATTCATCAACCTTTTCATGCACCTCCTTTTATTCTTCTCACTGCGGACCCCATCCCTTTTAAGGTCATCACCAATTTGATCCTTGAACGTGTTCCTAGAAGTTTATGTCAATAAAATACTTTCGGACTTTTGATCACACCATATTGTAATATCTACTTAGACTGCCAAACAAAAGTATAAAACTGCTTAAAGAAATAAAATTAGGAAAGAAATAAAGGTTTAGTAAACAGTATATGATACTAATCTTATAAACAAATCTGATTCATTAAATGTTTTCGCAAACAAATAGATTGAAAACATCTGCCATCAACAAATAGCATAAATATAAAAAAGTCAGTCAACCGAAATACAGGATGCTAACTATCCAGTCTTCACATAACATCATAAAGTGTGTTTATTTTCCAACAAGATTTATATTTCACTCAAACCAACGTGGGTAACAAAAATCACCTTTAAAACCCACACACATTCAGCTCAGAAGTCAAACAAACATCCTGTAGGAACAGACGTATTTACGAGTCCAAGTTTTCAGTAATTTATCTCGAAGATGAATATTTAGATGGCGACCATTGATTATGCCGGCTGCTTTGGCGAACCGCCAGTGACGATGATGGATTGATTGTTTAGAGTCTTGGGGGAGAGAGATGGATTAATAAGAGATGGGACGATTGTAATTGCAGTAATTAAGATTGGTCACTTTGAAAATGGCAAGCGAGTAAAGAATACATTAGTATTTGTGTAACAGCAAACCAGTAATATATACGAGAAGAAACTGAATCTGAAGAGATATAACTAACAAACGACTAGAAGAACGTTACGCTAGTTTAAAACATAGTAACAACGCCGTGATAAATATTATAATCCATTCGTCCCATTTGGTAACCAAACCTCATAATGAGACATGTAATTTCACTGTTCGAATCCAGTTACTAAATGACTCCTTCATCTCATTTAATAACTAAATAATTTGTTAACTGGCTACGACTGTTTTACATTTCTACAGAGGCTCTTAAGTCTGCAACGGTTTGGCTTAAGCCTAAATAATCTAATGGTCTCTAAAAACGACCAATTAGTATTGGTTTTCACAAAACAATCATCTTCATTTTATGTTAAATATCTTAGGACCTCATATAGGATAGACTCGTAACTGGAGATAAAATATGATTTTTCTTTTCCAGGGTTTTCTCTTAGGCCTCTCCGTGATCAGTTTAATGACGATCTTCGGCAAGATCTGGTCGTCCATCATCAGACCCTCGATCAAAGGCCCCCAGGTCCAGAGGGCTGACAGCATCAGCAGTTCTACCATCACCGCAAAAGTGGACAATAACCATGCTCTCTACAAAGATCCGGATTTGTTCAAGAAATGCAATGAGTGGAATGCAAAGAATAATGTAAATGATTTTATATAATTGTATTGAATTTATGGATTTTAGATTTGTTCGATTGCATTGTGTTCTTTATATTATTATTTCATGAGCATGATTGGAGACTTATTTATAAAAAAACGTGCCTCTAATTTTTAAGCAAGCGAAATCACAGGTAATATCTTTGCTGCTAAAATGACGACTAAACTGATAAACGAGCTAATAAAGAATCTGTCTAATTAGCAAAAATTACGGATTAGGAAAGTGACCAGGGATACACTAACTCATATGTTTATTTGACTGATTGATTCCTTCCGGACTTTTTGTTCCACTTCCTAACTTGACCACTTCCAAAGTTGTCCATTTCCTAATTTGTCTTCATCCTAATTTAACTATTTCGAAAGTCGTCACTTCCTAACTTGTTTCCTTCCCGATTCTTCTTATCTCGTCCATTTCCTAACATGATTTTAACACAAGCAAACACACAAAAATGTCGAAGTTATCAATTACACGACCACCGGCTACGGATCGAAATAAAATTTGGTACAGTAAATAATGCCCAAGCAATTTTTTACTTCATCATCATCAGGTTATTTTTGTCTCCACTGCAGGAGCACAACCCTCCCTCATCTGTCGGAGACAGACGAAGGATTTGGCCTACACTCCCCGCGCTGGCCAGACGGGTTGGGGAGGCCTGATTGATGCTTTATAACGTATTCCCTCAGTCGCCTTGTATGACATCCAAGGGAAGAGTTGGAGTGGTCCTATTCTGCTCTACCGGAAACCACACGGCAATTTTTTACTACGCAAACTTATTGATCACCTTTCAAAAGGTCTTCTAGTCTAATATTGAACGGTGTCACCTTTCATGATGACGCCTCTAGTGAGTTTCTTCATCTGCTCCGCATAGCTGGGGTCGTAGCCGGGTATCTTGTTCAGGTTGTTGTTTTTATGAGGTTTTAGATTGCATTTGGAATCAAGGGCACCGCAAGCGATGTAAAAATAAAAGTTTTATCTTTCTTAATAATTCTACAATAAATATAAGAATTCATAGGAATATAATTGGGGCAATGTTATGCTTCTGCAACAAACTATCAGAGGAAATCTTAAATATGACAGACAGAAAGTTTAAGATTCACATTAAAAACAACTTTGTAAGAAAACCTATTATAAAATAAAATAAACGATTATTTGAATGACAAAGATGCCTGGTTCTAATGTTAATTCAGCTTCGCACAATCTATACATATAATAAAACTGTAACTGGTCTATGTCTGTCTGTACGGGAGATATTGTAGAAAACGTTTTATAGGGCCAATAGAAGCCAAAATATTTATTGTCTGTCTGGCAGTCTGTATGTATGTTTGTTACCTCATCACGCAAAAACTACTGAATGAAATTTGATGCAGTTTTCACAGTGATCTTGCTGGAGGTCTAACTTAAAACCTGGTGCATGTTTCATCTTGATACGCCACTAAGAACCTGACATATTAATAAAGTAAATTTGCGTGGGCGTCGTGGCCAGAGTCGTAGTCGAAGTCGGATTGAGAGTGAGTAGTTCACACGAGCGGAGCCGCGGGCACAGCTAGTCTTTATATAATTGTATGCCAACTTGATTTCAAAAGATGTGTTGCGTGAAGTTTGTTGGGCCGTTTCTTCTTCACAGCGCCTAGAAATAGTCGATAAAAAAAATTACTTGTATAATTGTACCAAGTGTACTCGTATGCAATAAATGATTTTGACCTTGACTTTGAATGTTAGAAAACATTAATGGCGTTATTTTTCATACTTCGCGTGCGCAGTCCTTCGAATCACCAGTTTTAACATTTCCGCTGGACCGTATAAATAATATACTGATAGTGTTTTTTAAATTGTAACTCTTCTTTTAAAATTGTTTCAGTTCATTTTCCAGTACACTTTTATTGAGTTTCTTCGTTGTTGAGAAACCACAGGTTAAATGTATAAATAGGGAACGGAAGTTTCGCATCGTAGATCTAGTGTAAGCGGACTGGAGTTTATTTTCATTGGTTCTACGTATTTGTCTACGGAATGCAGTGTAATCTGGGCACATGTGTATATGTATAGGTTATGTTATCTATACATATGTACGGAGGAGGAGCTAGATTTATAACTATTACGTCAATGTCCGGTATACTATCAGCTTCATGGAGATTGAAGTAATTCCATTTGGCCCTCCCAACCTCGCGGTTATACGGGCCGATCCATTACAAGTGTATTCGTCTTTTACATTTTTGACGTTTCTCCCTTCTGGGGCGTGACGTCACACCACATTTACTTCGTCGTCATCGGGCAGCTCAATTAGTTTTCTCCGTTTACGCCACGCCCTCGCGAATTCTCTTAGTCACGCGAAGTTCGCCTCACGAGATCAGCGAAGTAAACTGGTCCAGCCTGCGCTCTATCTAATGAATCTAGCATCTTGCGGCGTTCTTCCTCCAGCTTCATGGAGAGGTTTATGTTCGGAGTTACTTCGAAGGATATGATTCGTATGTACTCACGCCCTGGTCCCAGAGTGGTAGGCAGAGACGATGTATCGCCACTTTGTCGCAAAGCGATTTCCCTTCCTACGCTTTTCACCCCGTGATACCACTGGCATGATGTGTGGCGAACAACATCGCCGCCTCCGTGTTGAGCCACATTGTGGTACCAAGATTAACTAGGACAGTAACTGTCCACCTCATCAGAGCCTCGCATGATTCTGTAAGACTATTACTGCCCGGAGTTCGCCCAGCTCCGGGATATCGGCACGCTTAGGACTAGGCTAGCCACAGGTTATCCATCGCATGGTCGACCTTGGATTGGCGGACGGGACAGGGATCGGGGTGAGGGAGACAGGAGATGGTGGCTTAGGTAAGGATTATAGGTTAGGTAGGGATAACGTTATTATGGTAGGATAGTGGGATTGTAGTAGCGATAACTCGGGAAGCCGGGACCGCATATCCGTGACTCGTCCGTGACCTTATTCAGCTCTGAAATCGTTGATGCTGGTCTGGCTGTTGATTGTCATATCCTTAACAGATTTCTGTATCACTGGAATAGGTATATCTGTCTAGATGAGATTTGACAAGTGTCTGTATACTGACAGTGGGCTAGTCCGAAAACTCAAAGTAGGTCAGTCTGTAGAAAGTGTTCGGAGTTTCTCTAAGGGACAGGATCAAAAATGAGGTGAACCGCCAGAGAACTAAAATCTTCGACATAGCCCAAAAAGTTAGTACGTTGAATGGCAGTGGGCTGATCACGTCTGTCAAGAACCTAGCTAGATGAAGGGACGATCTGCATAGGGCGACTGGCAGTGGCTGGATCGAGGAGAACCGAGGATCAGATTCAGTGGCGCGCTTTGGGGTGGCCTATGTCTAGCAGTAGACTCTTGCAGGCTGATGATGATGATGATGATGAAGTGTCTGATATTATATAATAATAATAATAATAAAATCATTTATTCATCTCTTAAAAAATATACATACAATAACTCCGCCAAACTGTATAATACAGTTTGTTGGCAGAAATAGCTCTCTTGCTTAATACACATCTATGGCAGAGAATACTAAATATCACTACGCAATGGTGAATAGCAAAGCAAAGTTACAAAGTTTTTAATATTGATATTAGCACAAAAAGATTGAGGTTACGTTAATGAGTTTACTAGATATTTTTTATATTTGATTCTGAAAGTGTTTTTGTTGATTACATTGCTTCTGATGCCTAGTGGGATAGTATTAACAATTATCTATACATATAATAAAAATGTAACTGGTCTATGTCTGTACATGGGAGATATTGTAGAAAAATGTGTATGAGGGGTCTTTATAGGGCCAATAGAAGCCAGAATAATTGTTTTTAGAATTTTCGTCTGTCTGTCTGTATGTATGTTTGTTACCTCATCACGCAAAAACTACTGAATGAAATTTGATGCAGTTTTCACAGTTGTCTTGCTGGAGGTCTAACTTAAAATTTGGTGCATGTTTTATCTTGATACGCCACTTAGAACGTGAGATATTAATAAAGTAAATTTGCGTGGGCGTCGGGGTCAGAGTCGTAGTCGAAGTCGGATTGAGAGTAAGTAGTCCACGCGAGCGGAGCCGCGGGCACAGCTAGTTATTAACCTGTTAACAGTCCGCCTTATATTCGTTATATTAATCATCACTCTGTTATCATCATCAGCTTGTCATCACCAACAGTTGGAGATAAGACTTTATTATAAGAGAAAAGGCTATAGAAGTGAATTTACGAGCGAGATTGAGTTTAGACATCGCTACAGGATTGCATCTCTTGGCAGGTGTCGAACGTTGCATTGCTGGTGACGCATGAGTCGATAGCCAGATAAATAGTTCCATGAGCAGAGCGACTAGCGAAGCACGATGTATCTGAGCTTTGGTAAGAGATATACTAAACTAAAGACTTTGCTGAACGATAGAGCAATTAACCATATAATAATAATAATAAAATCATTTATTCATCTCTTAAAAAATATACATACAATAATAATAATAATATAATACAGTTTGTTGGCAGAAATAGCTCTCTTACTTTATACACATCTATGGCAGAGAATACTAAATATCACTACGCAATGGTGAATAGCAAAGCAAAGTTACAAAGTTTTTACTTTTAATATTAGCACAAAAAGATTGAGGTTACGTTAATGAGTTTACTAGATATTTCTTATATTTAATTTTGAAAGTGTTTTTGATGATTCCCGGCTTAGTGGGTGTCATCAAGGCTACTAAGGGATTGCACGACGAACGGGTGATTTGATGAAAGGTCTAAAGTTAAGGGTATATGGTACAAGACCATCCAAACGGAACCTATGAATTGTCCCTGGATTGACAACTGCTCACTGAGTCGCCAGGACATCGTTACAGCATTAAGACTTCGTTCCGGACATGTTCCATTGAATAAGTTCGCACATTTGATGGGAAAGGTCCCATCACCACATTGCACAGAATGTGTCGTGGTGGAGGACGCCTGCCACGTGTTAGTAGAGTGCGTCCGGAACGATTCATACAAGAGGAATTTTTTTGAGAATGAGATGTTTTGGCAAGTAGGTGGCTGTAACAGTGTCTTGGCTTTTCCTCTGTCAGTTTTGGCTGTGAAATTGTATAAATTATGTAAAATTGCTATTAGAAATAGATAGTTATAAAATAGAATACTTATAGAGCGCTTACACAGTCATGTTTATGACAAAGCTCTTTAAATAAAGATAAAAAAAAAACGGGTAGCAGCATTTTCTTGATAAATTAAGATCACTACTGCGATCATCTGCCCGTCAATCCTGGTGATTAAGCCAAATTCCCCCAAATGGATAGCCCAATAAAAGTGGAATTCTATTGAGAAGGCAAACATTCACCAGTCTACGTATATCGGCTGATGATAATAGAGCAATTCTTTGTTATAAAACGCTGCAAATAATAGTAATATAACTTTGCCTAATAATCGCCGAGCATCGTTTTGAAGAACGCATCTGATGTTGGTGTGATAATGATCTTGGGTGGTATAGAAGAATTAGGCTTGTCTGATGTTAAATATCTTAATTAAAAGAATTAAGCATTAAATCCGAATTAGGCAGTGTCGTTTGTTTACGTACGATGAAAATATAGCATGGAAGATTAATATATGGACATTCCTTTTCAAGGGATTGTATTAACTGTTGTTATGAAAACACCGGGGCTCTTCATCATCATCATCAGGTTATTTTTGTCTCCACTGCAGAAGCACAACCCTTTCTCATCTGCCGGAGACAGACGGAGGATTTGGCCTACACTCCCCGCGCTGGCCAGACGGGTTGGGGAGGCCTGATTGATGTTTTATAATGTATTCCCTTAGTCGCCTTGTACGACATCCATGGGAAGAGTTGGAGTGGCCCAGTTCTACTGTACCGGAAACCACACGGCATACAAATGGTATGTATATCTATTTAATATTTTCTTGTCAGGAAACTCCCCCGGCTACTGAATCAGTTGTAGGCGACACCAATTATAATGGGGGCGGCTACTTATGTAATAGTGGTATATTTTTATCCTTATGTATGTAGGAGTGCTACTTATTTTTTTCTCAGAGTACCTACACTTAATTTATTGGATCAAACCTACAAGACACCTCACCACTTTCGTTACTTCATTATAAAGAGTAAAAGGTGATGGATATCAGATTTTTATTTAACCTTCTAACTAAAACCGTAAAGAGTTACTGAGTCGCTTTTTCTTGTACATCATGTCAGATGCCGCGAACAGTATTAGTCACCCACAGCCGTGTCGATAACCTAAATTAGTGACAGCCCATTTAGCCGAGTCGCGATGATCGAAAATGATATCGATCTCGAAGCGATTCTTCTCTCGTCATCGTTGTTACAATGTCTCATGCCATTTGGAGGTCAAACGGCGAAATCGCTAGTTATTTTTGACTGCAACTTGCATCAGCTATGAGTAAATGGCGTGATTTGAGTCCTACATACCCCCTGGTCTCCCTAACCAGGGGGATGCGTAACGCATTTCCACTCCGACAATTAAAAAAAAGGCTATACAGCTTATTTAGTAGTACCACATTATCTTTACTATAAATAAAGTCACAGATTGTACAGGAAAACTTTACTTGACCAGAAACCTCAGCTGAGGTTTCTTGTCAAGTAAAGTTTTCCTAGATTCTTCAGATACTCCATAGTATAAGTCACAAAACATACATACTAATTATAACATTTGAAATCCCCTGAAGTTTTCGATAACCCACCAGCGAGACAATTACAATTGTGTTTAAATGTACACGTAGTTATTTGAAAATCATACAGCACACAATTTTGATTTACCGATTTTGATTATAACTCTGCAGGCCAAAAAAGAGATATCACACTTAACAACATAAATACAACTAGCAGCCAAGGTGTTTAAACTTATTTATATATATAAGTTATATACAATAAAGTTGACATGAATTTAAATAAACCAGTACCTATAGTATAGGCTGATAATTTACAAAAATTAACTACAAATTAGATATAATATTACAAAACAATGGATGAATATGATGTGTATCAGAGTGAATTGGGGAGCATGTTTGTGCTTAATCGGAATTAACTACACTATTGTTAAAGAACACTGAATTTAACAGTGATTTAGCTAGCGATATAGCTAAATAAATGTTCACTGAATTTTGGTAGTTATATAAAAACCAAATGAATGTTAACTGAATTTAGAAGTAATAGAGCTAGTGATATAACTACTAAATGAATGTTCACTGAATTTAGCTAGTGATATAAAAACTAAATGAATGTTAACTGAATTTAGAAGTAATTTAGCTAGTGATATAGCAACTGAGTGACTGATCACTGAATTTAGAAGTAATTTAGCTAGCTAGTGACATAACAAATAAATGAATGATCACTGAATTTAGAAGTAATTTAGCTAGTGATATAACAACTAAATGAATGATTTTAGCAGTGATTTAGTTAGTGATATAGCAACTGAATCTCTAGTGACATAGCTACTGAATTTATCAGTGGTTTCTATAATGCTTGAGTATGACTTATAATCAAAGTTGTCTATGAAATACTTTGTAATTAATCTAAATTTAGTAGCGCCCTAGCAGGAAACACGCCAACTCACGTATATTTTACGCAAAGTTGTTGACGATCATTTTTGTTTTACGGTCTCACAGCATGAATCAGCCGCCGACTTGTAAACTATTTAAAGTAACAACGACCCTTGTTTGTGTGTCTTGAGTTAAGGAATCCACCTGTTTTCTTCAACAAGAGAGAATATTACCTAGTTACATTTGTTTAAGTTTCCTAATGTAGGTAATTAATACTCTTTGTTTTATAAACTCTTCCTACAAATACAGATTGCTTGAGATGTGAAATGAGATATAAAAATCAGACAATCGCAAATTAGTTAAAACAGTAAAACAGGATGATAATGATGATAAAGCAAATAGAAATGAAGGGGAATTGAAGGTTTACAACAATAACACTTGACAAAAATGACCATCAGCAGAAATACGTCCACTCCTGAACATAAGCTTTCCCAATAGAATGCCACTTTTGGTGGGCTGTTCATTAGGGGATTCGCCATAACCATCACGCTTGCCAGGAGGATTGGTGATAGCTGTAATGATCTTAATATGCACAAGAGAACGCTGTCATTGGTGCAATCTCTTTGACGGCACCTACGGGAAGAACGGGGGTAGCCCTATTTCTAAACCGGGAACCACATAGCTTTCTAAGTTGGAACCACACTGTCAAATACGTTTATTTATAAAAGGTAAAGAAAAACCCGTTTTATCAAAATGTATTATGTTTGACGTCCAATGCCTATTTTTACTCAATATTAGTAGGTACACAAAATGTTAAATTAAATAGAAACCATGTTAGGTATTGTAATGATGTTTAAATACGTTAGAAAGCATTCAAATAACAATTCAAACATGATTTTCTTCGAAAATGACAGGTGGTGTTTTTATAAAACAACCTTCAATTATTTTCCACTCGCGCCGAGTACCAAGGACTATAAGCTAAAACAATAATAAAGAAGAACACATATCCTATAAATAAAACGTGAGCTTTGCGTGTCTTACATTGAATCGTCATTATCAGACCATCATATCATCTACCGCTGAAATAGGCCTTCCCCAATGAACGTCACCACTCCCGGTCCTCCGCCCGTCATATCCAGCCGCTTCCGGCCACCTTTTTCAGGTCATCGGTACATTGACTATATTAAAAAATGGGGGTCTATGATAAATTGATAACTAATAGAAAATATTAAGAGATTTTTTGGAATTTTTGTATATCTGTCTGTTAGTTTGTGCACGCATCACGTAAAAACTACTGCACCAGGGCTATAAACATATAGTTTAATTCTGAGTAACATTCTGTTTTTATTTCATCGCAATCGGTTTACTGAATCAAAAGTTATGCGAATTTATAATTTTCAAAAACTAAGATGTAATAAAGATGCTCTGCGGAATTGAAATTGCGATGAGTTAAAAACTAAGTTTAGAGCGAGGGTAAGAGTGGCGATAGCAGTTGGAGCGAAAGCGGGAACGGGAGCGGGAGCGGAAGCAGGAGCGGAAGCGGGAGAGGAAAATAAATATGTAGTAGTCCATGCGAGTGAAGCCGCAAGCACAGATAGTAAATCTTAAATTCTCATAGTTTCTGGTAAATTCAAAATTATTTATTGCATTCAAGAAATATTTAATTACGATTCTTTCAACTGAAATCATTGCAGTTGTAAACTTTTTCGGGTCTGTTTAAATTACTTGGACGTTAAAATATTTATTGAAGCGTTTTGTTTATTTTACTTTCAGATTCATGAGCGATTAGTTTGAAGTCACTGTTTGCGAGCCTTGATTCATATTTTTTTGTGGCTAAACCGTTTAAGTTTATAAATAACTTTCTAGTTTACTTTATTTCTTTTAAAACTTGTAAAATTTTATGTTTAATGAAGCCTTTTTGATTCTACTACTAAGTTTCCATTGCTTCTCCTCTTTTAGAAATATTATTATATTATTATTACCATATTCAATTTGACTAGATTTAAGGGCAGGTTTGTAACATCTGGATGTTTATTTAAAGAACTAACAACTACTTTCTCCTACTACTCATTTTCACCAATGCAATCTTAATTCCATCTACTATTTATGGCTCTTCACTTCTTTGTGATAGGATTCTAAAAGCCCTTTGTTACTCCTTTCTTTTGCTTACACTAACTTTACTCAACTAAATATAGGTCAGAGTTACGTGTTATTTAGTCAGGCTGGTGTCACAGACACTCGTTTTTGTCGCGTTATGGTGCACGCTGTGACGTCAGAGCACAGACGTGGTAAATTTAGACATCGTAAGGAACGCGTCCCTGTGCGCGTGAGTCACAAAGCCCGGTTTGATAGGGCGGGAGCGGAATAATGGAAAACAACAGTGAATGAAGTCACTTTTGTAAAGAAAAAGAAAAATATTTGGAATATGGGAAATCATAAAGTAAAACTTAAAAAGTAAATCACAAACAAACAGATCGCTTAGTAATATCGTAGTAACAGTAAGATTTAAGATTTAACAGTAAGATACATAACAAATAAAGATGAAAATCAATATAGAGGTCTTAAATGTAACCACTAAGGTTAGTGACGATAAATATATGAAATATAATATTGAATAGGAAATCGAAGAGCTAAAGTCTGTCGTAAAATATATGTATATATAAAGAGATAGAAGGAAACATTTTAATAAAATGATAAAAGTCATTAATTACTCGAACGGTAAGTAGAATACACGTAGGTCAAAGCTAATGTTTTACATACAGTCGAGCCAACGAGAGCATTTAAAAATGCAGTCGTTAAATTGTTGAGGCGCCTAAAAATACCAATCGAAATGCTCGGTTAAATGCACGCTGGTTTTCATTAAAATAATAGATGGAAGATCGAACTAGCGCCGAGTGGTGTACAGCCAAAAATGAAATTTATATAAACGATGCAGATGACGTCTTAACCTTGGTCAATGGATATAATCGAATACAATATAGGTTAGATATTATCTGAGTGAATAATTCTTCCCTCATAAAGAGAGTGGTTAAGGAAAGAGTAACGATTGATGTGAGAGAAGTACCGGCCATGTTAAATACAGACAAAAAAAAGAAAGATGATTTTCATTTCAATGTTGAAATAATAGAGCTAGCAGAAACTTTGTACTTACTTGTTTAATACAAGCCATACCAAACTATACTACAATTGCCTAAATAAATGTAGTATTTTGTTAGTGAAATAAAATCCTAAAACTTTTCTTGTGAAGTGTGAACTGTTGGATTCTCTTAGCAGTTTGTGCTCCTATATTGTCAAAGGTACCATCAAGCAGTTGTAATAAATTACCTGATAATATCAGCTACTTGTTGCACAATCATAATTATCTCACATTATCAATATCAAACTGTTAGGGTTATTATACTGTGTACTTTCTCATTTATGTTTTTTTTTTCATATTTACTTTCAATATTAAGAAAGCTTATGGTTAGGATTAAATTTGTCTATGTTTATTGCAATTAAAGTTCTTGGTCAGTAAACATCTCCAACATCTAAAGTTTCACTCGGGAATACACACCTTTGATTTTCAATTTATTCGTCTTTAGTGCTCGTAAATCTTTTCTAATGACCCATTTTCGCTGTGGCTACGAAATGTTCACTCTATGAACCATATAAATGGATCTTGCTATACTCTAAGTTAACTTCCTGATAATTAGGGCTATTTAAGGGACCCTGGCTCCAAGCATATAAATAAAATCGGTGTGATCGAAGTGTGACATGATAAAACTGATATGGAGTAAATATAATCAGGTGTAGAAATAAGTTTAGCCAGAGATGTCTTCCATCGTCAATGATCAAAAAATTGTGAAAGTGATAAGTTTTTGGAAGGAAATAACTTCGAAGACTTTCCTAACGAAATTAATAAAGTTTAAAGAGAAATGAAGATAGAACAGCGAACCTAATTTTATATTGGACAAAATTATGTAACCGAAAATCAGGACTATATAAATACAATTATGTTTAGAGTGATTACTCATTTAGAATCGATATACCCTTAAAATGTGAACATTTGACAAAGATAAATAAATCACAAAAAATTAAAACTATCCATATATATATGATACAAGTTAAAAATTATTTCCAATGGCCACATGCATAAACATTCACACATGTCCGTATATATATTGATATTAATTGCTAACTATACATACATATAACAAAATAACAAGGGACACGACTGGTAAATTGAAAGCACATATTACAAAAACCTAATTGTGACACCAGTATCCACAAAATTTACCTGTTAAATAAATAGATGATCCAATGTACCAAATTGAATTGTTTGCAGGAAAAAACAAAGTATATTTTTATTATTAGTCTCCAACTAATGATGACGAATGCTACAAATAATGCAAGTATTCCACAGCTGCATTTTGTTGGCGTAGGAACACACCTACCTGTTCTAATAATGAATGCATCGGATACTAAGCCACCACATCGAACATATGACTTCCACAATCCGCTGAGGTTATTTTTAGAAGGACGCTTTTAGGGACTTAAAGCCAACTGGAGCAACTCCAAGTGATTGTCGAGAAGAGTCATTCACAAACAATGTTAAGTAATATATCGTTGTTAGATGATTTGCGATAATAAGTCGATGAACTTGTCACTGTAACCTTTTGTAAAAATGAATGAAATTATCGGCAAGGTGTTAACGAGCTACTGACTATACAGTAACTGAAGTATCAGTGGGTGGGCCACATCGTCGCAGACTTCACAGCTATTGGGGTACGAGTTCTGATGGAGTGGAAACCGCGGAATGGTACTCGAAGCGTGGAACGCCCCGCTGTCAAATGAACTAAAGGAGGCCTAGGGCAACTGAATGCGAAGTGCGGAGGACCGGGTGTAGTCGATTTGTTTCTGAAGGCCTATGTCCAGCCGTAGACGTCGAAAGACTAGTATAAAGATGAAATGATCGTCTTTACTTTTAATTATAATCAATCAGATATACAGGAAGCAGATGTCTTGAACCTGATCGATGGTTTCTTCAATCCAACTCTAAGAACTTGGCTTCGTTAAGTACAGTGTCTAAACGTGTTCAGCGTACATACGCTAAATACGTTTAGACACTGTACTTTATCAACCCATGTGATTGATTATAACTAAAAGATTACTTAGGATTTACGATTACAAAAAGAGTTCCTGGGAGTCTCCTGCGTTTCTTCCTCTTCGCCGCTGCTAACACCTCACAAGACATCGTAACTCATATAAATCATCTGTAATAATGTACTTACAATAAAGTCTTAATAAACGAAATATGTGATTTGCAAAATATCTATAAAGTATTTCTTAACAAAATGCACCACTGCTTTTTTATTTGACAACTTTTCTTGGCAGCCATATAGTACCAACATTAAGGAAAAATAATTACGTAAAGCAAACGACATTGGCCACACAGGTGGAACATTCCAGCACAACATTCTATTAAGTTCGACAGACTATTATAAAATGACGTTTGGCGATAGTTTGATAAGCAATGCGAGATACCACTGTAAATAAAATGTTAGCTACATTATCCTAGAAATCAAATTTGATTGCTACTTCTATTCATGACCAAGCAACTGATAATGAGTTCTATTTGACAATACCGTAAGATTTACATCAGTATGTGCGGCATTAAAATTTCTTAAGAATAGATTTGGCAACGGTCGGTCGTGAGGTGGCCGGCTATTGGGTTCCCGACGGTGACCAGCGCGGCTGACTCATAAGTTTGACAACTCAGCTAACTAGACCTATCTCTTGAGTCTGGATGTGCATCTGACACTGCCATTCAGGAAATTACAGATACAATACAAGAAGGAAATATTATCAATAAGCTTAGTTTAGTGTCTTGTGAAAACGATTATGAGCCAATCTTAAAAAATCTTTTCGAAGTCTTTTTTTTGGTGAATTTTTTTTTGTATCAAAAGCTAGTAGGTATATGACATCAATTAACGTTCTCACTTTGCAATTGCACTATTTTCAGATACTTCCATTACTTCGGCTTTATTAATTGCTTAGCAATTATATTACGGACTCCTACTATTATTTTCTGTTAATTTCTATTTTCATTGACATTTGCTCACTGTTTTTTATTTGGCTGGAAGTTCGATTACGTTGATCTTACTTGTTTTCTAGCACCGGCCGCTTTTTTCGCATCGGATTCAGAAGTTTTGAGTGCTACACTTCTGATTTTTATCTCAATGTGGGCGAGTGTCAGTTTACGGAAGAATCAATTTATCGAGGCCACGTCTATTTTACACAAACCAGGCACTTTACAGTTTTTAGTTTCAGTATAAATCTTGAAACTGAGCGGTAGATATATATTAATATATGTATATCTACTATAAAATATTCAGTTAATAAGGTAATTAAATCGTCTTCACTTTTCATAGGGGAGTTAGATACTGGAAACACGTTGACCCTTCTTCGGGGTCTTTTGTATCATCCCCCGTATTAGGTATTGCTCCTATCCTCAAAAGTGCATCTTGCAGCTAGTGTACAGTCTGCCTCTAGGTAAAATGTACCATCTGTCAAATTTTCAATTTTTTCAATCAAAATTTTTTGTCTAAAATGACTGTACTGTGTTAAAATAGGATCCATTTTAGACTTTCAATTTGAGTGAAGCTCTATATTTATATAGCAGGAAAATGCAAGGATCAAATCAAGCGAGAAAAAAACAAGTCCAATCACGATATATCGAAGCTGGTCTGAAAAAAATCGAACACAATTTTTAGCAAGAATCACGGAACAAGCTGTGGCCCGCTTGTTGGGCATTGTGAGGGTAGTCCTAAGCCCAGCAGTAGAACATCCTAAGGCTGTTGGTACTTGATTAACAGGAGAGTATACCGCAATGCTTTTTGATCTCTGTTAAAATGCGAGCAGGTATAAAAACTTGTTGGTGACACCGAACGCGACCCAAGCTTTTTCTTCCCATTCCCACGGGACGATCCTGAAGTAGGACCACGAGGAATGACTTCATTGTAAAGGTAAATTGTTCAAGCGGTATCAGGAGTAGAGATCACAGGCGCCACCGTTAGCGACTATCCCGTTCTGACAGCGGGCGCGCTAAATCGGTCGCGGGCGCGAGTCGCGCGCCCTGCCGGCTATTTCAGCTACTCTATAAATAGAGCGACAAAGATCGCGCTATGTGGGTCGAGATTCCTTTTGCTTTTCTCTACAATAGCACGTGTGGTATTGGCGTAATATCGGGTGTTTGACGGTGTCTTTTTTCTATTTCAAGTTTCATACATTCTTGAACACTTTGCTAAGTCTATATTTGCGATAGCATCTCTTTCCGTCTATCTGACTGTTCGTCCACTGGGTTAGTCCATACTATTAGTTCTACGATCGGACCGATTGGACAAAAAAAGTCCAACTCCTGTTTTCCGAGCATTTCTAAAAGTATTTTTAAGGTATTTTTGGATATATCAAATGTAACTATCTTAATTCCGTGAAATTGTGAGGTACTTAGTGCCATCTCTTGCATTTCACACTTCTCGATAAAATCAGCAATATGGGCTTTATTTCGTATAAGTAAATCGCCTATTCTCTTTAATTAAATGTTTCACTTCCAGAATGAGTTCTTCTGTAAAAGCTAAGCTTAAATTCGTTGTAACAGAGCGGTAAACGGTTGCTACGGAAGACAATTCAAAATCGTGTGAAAAGGTTTCCGACACAGTTGCGTTTTTAAGTGAGACACCACATTTATTTAGTACGTCAAAATTTTTTAGAAAATTTGGAATTTATAACGTCTGTATTTTTAACAACTGAGTGACCATAGAAATCTCTGAACAAAATTAGAGACTCTATTATTATCGTCAGCCAACCGACGTCCTTTGTTGGACATAGGTCTTGCCCACTGATGCACCGTCACCGCCCCCATCCGAAATTTAAAATTAAAGAAATATTTAAAAAAATTGCTCAATGGATAAAATTAAACTTAACAAGAATTATTACAAAATAAAAATGTGGGTGTATTGCTGCTTTTTTTCTCCACAGTTTATATATCATCTACCTGACTGACTCGCAGACTGACGCAAGGACTGACCCATTTTTTACATTAGATATACTAAATACGAGTTCCGGAGTAGAGACCAGGTGGACCGACGACTTGAAGAAGGTGGCCGGAAGCGGCTGGATGCGGAGGGCGGAGGACCGGGTGTGGTGGTGTCCATTGGGAAAGGCCTATGTCCAGCACTGTGGGAAATATCCCAGTAATATTATAAATTGCGAAAGTTTGGATGTTTGGATGTTGTGACTCATTCACGCTTCAACCACTGGAAGGATCGGGATGAAACTTGGCACACATATAGTTTAGGTCCTAGAATAGGACATAGGATAGTTTTATCCCGAAAAAACATCTAATTCCTACGAGAAATATTTAATAATTTGTAATGTTAAGTTGTCCACGCGGACGTAGTCGCAGGCAACAGCTAGTAATCTATAATTCTTCTTCCGCTTTCCGCTTACTAGTATAGTAAAATACCAAAAATATAAATAAATAAAATAAATTTTATTTATTTATATTCACAACTCAGACATTCACACCAATTATCCAGTCCCAAACTAGGCAGAGCCTGTGCTATGGTTACTAGATAACGGATACACATCTATATACATATAATATAATCGTAAATGCAAAAAGTCTGTACATTGAATATATTCGGAAAAACCAAGTTAAAATAAGTAACTGAACATGTTAGAACAAATTTTTGTTTGTTTGTTTGTATGGGCATCACGCATAAACTGCCAAACGGATTCGCTTTCTGTAGTTCACGCGAGCGGAGCCGCGGGCACAGCTAGTCATGAATAAATACAAAAATAACCTGATGATGATGATGAATTCATAATCATGAATGGAAAAGAGCGTATATGAGCATGTGAGTGAAAGAAGAGTGACAACAGGAATTTACAGCGAGAATATGGAAGGTCAAGGCAAACAGGTAGAAATCGACGTTGATGACTCGCAGATATAGATGAATAAAAGGAGGTGCATTAAAAGGTTGATGGATGGGAGTGAGGTGTGTCAGGTAGCGACACATCGTTACTGCCTACCTCTCTAGGACCAAAGCGTGAGCATTATTTATGAAGGTAATCATCATCATCAGGTTATTTTTGTCTCCACTGCAGGAGCACAACCCTCTCTCATCTGCCGGAGACAGACGGAGGATTTGGCCAGATAGGGGAGTGTATCCCCGCGCTGGCCAGACGGGTTGGGGAGGCCTGATTGATGTTTTATAATGTATTATTAGTTAGTCCTTAGTCGCGTTGTACGACATCCACGGGAAGAGTTGGAGTGGTCCTATTGTACTCTACCGGAAACCATACGGCAACATAACGAACGTAATATGAACGTTAAATAAATAAATTTACTACAGCAATATATTATGTAGGTACAGAGTTCCATCGAAATCCATGAGTGCCACCACGCGAGTTGCCCTTGTTACTACAAGTCAGGATTGTTATGCCTAGGCACTGATATTGTAAGAAAGTTTATGCAGACGTGATCATAATGTAATATGAAGAACGCAGCAGTTGCATAACTGAACAGTAGAATAGAATAATCATTTACTGGCTGCAACAAAACACATACAGTGCAACATTACATACAAGCAGAAACAACACTAAATCTAAAGGTCGAGTGCACACGCCGGGATCGCGACACGGCTTGTCGGACGATAATTTAATATTACACTCGCTTGCATGAGGAGCGGAAACAACGCGAGGAACTTATCCGACAAACCGGGAGTAGAACCATAGAATACCTAATAATACTACGTATAGAATGGACACTCCCTTCCCCCCGCCAATCACAGCTTCCTCACCCCGCGCCGCAGATTTGGGTAGCGTTTAGGGCACTAGCCGTCAGGGCTGTATGTATTGCTTGAAAGATAATTAAAAGAATAATTGTGAAGTATTGTGCTGTAGGTGGTTGTTTGATTAACAGTAATGACAAAAAGAGACGATTTCATTCTTTTCCTCCAGAAGAATCGAGGTAAGTAACACATTTTGCCTATTTATTCAAACAATTTGTAGGATTGAATTTTGGTATTATAAGTAATACAAATATAATTTTATACGTTTTGGTTTATTTTATTCTGTTTGATAATGTAAATAAAATGTTATTTGGGATAGACATTGATACAATTTTAATAAATTGTATATTTATTTGTTTGTTGTACGACATTTACACATTTGCGTTAAGTCGCGAGACGCTCGCATCGATGTGGGTCTTTTTGAATTAGTTAACTTGTCACGCCAAATTAAATATGTTTTGTGACAAAACATATTAAATCTTAAAGAATTTAAGTAGTATTAGTCACGCCTTCAATTAAACCCCACGTTCATCATATCCATGAATTATTCAGGAACCTGCAGATCATCAGGAAGTTATTACATTCTAGCGCCCAACGTGGGGTTTAATTGTAGCGTGTAAGAAGATACCTGAATTCTAAAAATTTGTAGGTAAAGTTGGAAAAAACACCTAGTTGCAAATTTTATATTTTGTACACTTTAGACTTTAGCGTGTGGTCCACCGTACATACATTCGCATAATTGCCAAGTGTTCATGCTAGTAAAAAATTCGTTTATGTAAATTTTAATTTATGGCAGTCATGCATACAAAAATAAATGTTTTGACTCCCTCTGTTGAAGATATCATGATTATTGACCACGTCGTTGGCTTAGTGGCTTGCTTATTGATTCAAGTACCAGAATACGTGAGTTCGATTCCTTTTATGTATACACATCTTTAGAGTTCGTCTTAGTCTGGGTATTATATTGTGTGAATAATATGAAATAGTGAATTGGTCCTTATCTAATTTCAATGGTACAGGAGAATGAGACGTTCTGATCTGAAGTAAATAAAATCAGGTTTGGGATTAGACAAATGTAATGTATAATACATAAAATATATATTTAATTAAATTAAAAATAACGGAACCGACGTCACGTTTGAATTTTCACCTTTTTGATGTAATCGAAATTCAATGAGCGATTGTCTACCGACTTGCGCGGATGTGTAATTGCAGCATAATAAAAAGAAAAAAATGACATGTGTCATACAGTGGCGTGTGACGTGAGCTTACAACGTAACATTGTAGGAACGTTTCCGCAGTTCCTTTTGTTTGGGTATAAAATCTTTTTTTGATTTTCAGATGTATATACAAAAAAAATTGTTTCTCAGATGTATATACTGGATTCAAGTGATTGGACGATCCGACTTAAACAATAAAAGTTTAAAGAATTACCGCGTTTGCCATCTTCATTTCTGTGCTTCGGATCGTCTTGCAAAGAAATTAAAAAGAAACGCAGTACCTACCAACTTTGATGTTGCCACAGTCAGAAAACTCCTGTGATAACACAAAATTTACCTACTCAAACAAATGTGGAAATTTCGAAAATATCCTTTGATAAGTATGCCCCTTCTCTCCAATTCCCGAACTACAAGCTATTAAACAGTGAAAACGCCGTCAAATTCTGTTCAGCAGTTTCCAAGATTAGCCCGTACATACATACATAGACACGATTTTTTTAATTATATTTTTGGACTCCACTGGTCTTAAGGTCTGAATTTTTTTAACTTTAATGTACAGAAACGCCTTTTTACTGTTTTAATATATGTATAGATTTAAAAAAATTATAATGTGCACAATGATGAGTGTCGTATTTTTTCCCTGTATGTCGAAAAATATTTTATTTAAGCACATGCGCCATGTTTAGTGATATATTTAAATCATAATGAAAGAAAGAAAAAATTACACGCGAGTAGGAATTATTCCATAACAATAGTCCACGACGCTGGCCCAATGCGGGTTTGTGGACTTCACATACGCCTTAGAATTATTACTTCTTTGGCTGGTTTCTTAAGGTATTTCACTAAAAACGTTCTTAGTTCGTTCTTTGGCCTGTGCCCGAATTCGAACCCTCGACCTCATAAACGTGAGGCGAGCGCAGTACCAACTAGTCTATCACGAATTCGTACAGTTTTGTATGGTTGCATAGAGATTTTGCACGTAAATATCGAAAGTTGGAAAAAGATTGTATACCTACGACTTAAATCTCAATTAATCAACCACCTATATAAACTATTTTTATTTTTATGCACACTTTACGCCGCCATCACAAAGTTACTGGTGCCCACGGCCGGTCCGCGCGGTCTGACACCCCTAACGATTGCCTTAGGCATGTGTGCGTGCGCTGCCGTGTGCGGACACGGTTATTGTATTTGTGTAAGAATAGGTAGTCGATTTCCCGCCATCGCATACATTTTGGCACAAGTGTCCGCCCTGTGGTAGAACCAAGGCGTGCGACCGACCTGTAGGGGAGGGGACAACAGTACAGTGTGGCAACACTGTAGTAGACACAGTATGTGTGCTGCAGCAGCGAACAGGCCCCAGCTCAGTATATTGCTTTGCCTGTGAGGGCAGAGCACTGATTTTCTGCTTAACAGCGTCATTACATGAGTATTATACCAAGCAGATTTTCAATATC
Organism: Esperia sulphurella; assembly: GCA_947086405.1. Taxonomy (NCBI): domain Eukaryota; kingdom Metazoa; phylum Arthropoda; class Insecta; order Lepidoptera; family Oecophoridae; genus Esperia; species Esperia sulphurella. The sequence goes on along the minus strand of OX352270.1, from coordinate 1,680,656 downwards.
CTCGTCTTGAATAGTGGTGATAGTTTTCAGTACACAATTATAGAATACGTGTACCGTTGATTTAACAGAAACGATAAAAGCGCCCGTCAACTAGAAACACACAAATTTTATTTAGAGGAACTAAAATAAACATCTATACGGCGTCGCTGCAAACTAAACAATCGGGGATTCTTGGCAACGGACAGACGACAAGTGGGTTTTTGCATTATGTCCCATTTTGCGAATATAACCCATGCTCCTCTATTCCCGCATACCTACTTATATTAAAGGTATTTGCATTATAAGATCATATCATCATCATCAGTCGATATACGTCTACTACTGAATACAAGTAGGGTTGTCATCATCAAAATTGCCGACGACGGACAAGAAATTTAAAATTTGACAGCGCTAAAATTGGTTTTGTCTTTATCTTCATAATACTGTGTGACAAGGATAGCAATAGTTTTAGTGCTGTCACATTTTAACGTTATGCCTTCAGAATCGAGCCCAATACATACATAATGCTCACGTCTTGGTCCCAGAGGGGTAGGCAGAGACGATGGATCGCCACTTTGTATAGGATCACAACTCTATATAGTATAGGAAGAGATAATTTTTCGAGTACATACATATATAATGCTCGCCTTGGTCCCAGAGGAGTAGCCAGTGATGTATCGCCTCATTGCGCGATCCTGACACACCTCACTAGCCTCACTCACATTCATCAACCTTTTCATGCACCTCCTTTTATTCTTCTCACTGCGAACCCCAGCCTGTTTAAGGATACTAATTTGATCCTTGAACGTCTGAAACCTCTAAAATCTGAGAACCAAGGCAAAAAGCATGAAAACCCCGGATTTTGGAGCTTACAGCCCGGACATGTCAATAGTTTTTATTTAAGTTACTTACACAGAAAAATAAAAAGTAGTCTTCATTTGAAAATGAACTTTCTATTCAAAACTCTATGTATGTATGTATGTATGTATGTAAACGCTTTATTGTACCAAAAATAACAACAACAACAATAATAAAATAGGAATTAAATTGTGTACAAAGGCGGACTTATCCCACTTAGGGATCTCTTCCAGTCAACTTTAGAGTAACCGAAATGACAAGTATATTGCGTTTAGTAAACCCTGACTACAAATGAAACCCCGCCCGGACGCTCCCCGGACGCCCCGTAAACTAGGACAAATCCAGGGAAACTCGGACGGATGGAAACCCTAAATACAAGCCTCCTCAAAAGAATGCCACGTTTGGTGGGCTGTCCATTGGGGGATTTGCCATAATCACCACGCTTGGCAGGCGGACTGGTGATCGCAGTAATGATCTTAATCTACATAGAAGAACGCTACTGTCCGTCCCTGGTGCAATCCCCGCTAACTTAACGTTGTAGGAGTGGGTGGGAGGAGGAGGTTTGGAGGTAGCCCTATTCGAAGTCGGCATGGAAAATAGCATCAATGCAGCATAACTCAACACGCTATGCAAACTATACAGCGCTGGTATTCTATCAAGAGCAGGTCAAGTGACCTCACAGATATGGTTTATTAAATTATGCTTAGGGGAATCCTTGTATTGGGTGTTTATAATATCATCAAAATATCAGCCCTTAGACGCCTCCCACCACACCCGGTCCTCCGCCCTCCGCATCCAGTCGCTTTCGGCCACCTTCTTTAGGTCGTCTGTCCATCTGTCGGCGGGGCGTCCCACCCTGCGCGTGCCGATCTGCGGTATACACTCTGGAACTCGTCTGCCCCAACGGCCGTCGGTTCTGTGATAAATACCCCCCCCCCCCCCACTGCCATTTCAGCTTGCTGGTCCTTTCGACTATACATAGTCGTTTACCTTCGTTCTTCGTCGGATTTCTTCATTACGAATCATATTCTTCAATTAAACCCCGAGCATAACTTGGATAACTTGTTTACAATATAGTGCAACGTTATTTTTAGACGCTGCTTTAGATATATGTTTGAAATTTAGAATGAAATTTTTTTTATGTTTCAATATCCTTCTCTCAGGTCGAGCTCAAGAATCCACGATTCATCTATTTCTCCCTGAGACCAATAAGTAATCCGAAATCTTTTTCCCGTCATGATTTCTAACGTAAAAGCTACGCATTCCCCCAAAAGCACCACTCAAATCGAGTCTGGAAATTCCTTAACAGTTCTGCGGCTGTCAAATAACACTGGATATACATTTGTGTATTTGTATCTATCTTATCTTCTGTCTCTATTTGACTTATGGGATCTAAAGACATTAAAAAACTAACTGCACTACTTGCACCAATAAAATTTAATTTATTAGGCAGGTGTAGATGTTAAAGTCAATAGTAATATACATCCAGTAGTAAAACGTTAAGTCAGTAGAATTAGATTTATTATTTGATCAAAATCTTCATTGCTTGCTATTGCATTGATGCGTACCTATTGAACATCATGCGTATTGGGTATGGGACTACCTTTATGCGTGTTTGATGTTCGTTCGCCGTTTGCGGTTTCATTCTGAATATGCATCTCTTCATATTACATTCAGATTGATGATGATTCCACATATTTGTGGAAGACAAATATCAAAGACAAATTTTCTGTGTCCGACACTGGAAATATAAGCATTTCCAAGGCCTGGGCCCTATTAAATAAACGTTACAATTCTACAATGCTACAAATTTCTGTTTAATAAAGATTACAATCTACAAATAAGTCACTGTTAAACTTACGGACATTTCATCATCATCAGGTTATTTCTGCCTCCACTTACGGATCACAACCCTCTCTCATCTGCCGGAGGCATACTGATGATTTGGCCTACACTCCTCGCGCTGGCAAGACGGGTTGGGGAGGCCTGATTGATGTTTTATAATGTATTCCCTTAGTCGCCTTGCACGACATCCACGGAAAGAGTTGGAGTGGTCCTATTCTACTCTATCGAAAACCACACGGCATACAGCTTGTATGTATATCTATTTAATATTTTCTTGTCAGGAAAGTCACCTGCATATTCTATAATTACATAAGTATCATCTTACAGCGTGATCCAAATTTAAACAAAATATAACTCAGTACTATTTTGATTTTAATTCTGTATAAGACCGTTGTCTACATGTTTACCCACTTCATTCTGGCCTCTGAAAGTGATGATGAAAAAACTATATCTAGCATTTGATTTCACGATCAAACACCATTCGATCATCGACGTTTTCAAAACATCTCAATCCTTGCACAAATATTGCCTACTGGGAACATTAATGAAGGTAAGAGAGACTGGTTGGCAGGATGCCAGGCTACACGGATCAGTGATGTGTCATTTACTGAGAAACATAAACGTAAAGAAGACGATTTGGTGAGAATACTTAAGACCAGGCAAAAAGGGGAGAAAGACGAGGTGATAAACGAAAGTGGAAGAATAAACAAACCTTGTGGAATTTTATGTGAAAACAGTAGAATCTGCGATAAAATCAAGTATTTATTTTAATAAGAAATGAATTGATGCTCAACAATTACAGAGAACACAGCTATTCTAAAAATGCTAAAATTACATTTTACCGCAAACTAGGATTTTCTCCTGTACTGTAGGAATTAGACAAGGCAATTCATAAATATAACACCTAGATAAGAACCAACTTGCACAAATGGTACCAAGTTGCCTTTCCCAAGTGGGAATCGAACCCACAGCAGGCGGTTAAGTCTAATGTCCAAGAAACTTGGTCAATGAGGCGATCAATTGCATTTGCGTAAAGAAATATAAATAAAATAATGGTGAAGATTGAACTGAGATAAACGTAATAACCAGAAGTGTATCTTTGATACAGCGTCATACATTTAAGAACATATTTCACTAAACATATAAATGTTACTCAAAACGTATCGAATGAAAATCATATTTATATTTACTCTTATTGATGTAATATTTAAAATAATTTCTTTTTCAATACGCGTCCACATTTAATTTGAAGCTTTGATGTTCGATCTATAAATACACGCCTACATTTAAAAGAGATTTTACTGAAGATACAGTTACCTACATTATCTTTACTTTTAATGTGACTTCAAATACACAAAGACAGAATTTAACACTGTAGGTATATGTTTACATAATAAAGATGAATATTTAAGATCATTTGCAGTACTGTTACTGAAATTCATTCAAAATGGAGTTGTTACAGAATTTTTGTAAATTTTGCCAAGATGTGAAAAATCAGCTGCAAGGCTGGAAATCTATATTAGTTAAAAGCCTTAACCTTAGATGACATCTGGAAATAATTGACGATACAAATTATCACAATAGCAGAAAGAAGAGAACCTTCTAAAACATATAAGGGAAATTGAAATAATTAAAAAATAATATTTAGAAGATATCATAATCTTAATAAAACTAAAGGATATGTAGGTAAGTACGTTTCAGTTTTTTTTTTGCAAAATGGTCAAAATTGTATAAATTGACATAAAATTATACATCTCCTAAAATATTAATAGATTTTGAGCTCTGAAATTTTTTTCCTTAAAAGAGAATCAAGAAATGCATCATAGAAATTATCTCTTCAATGCTTAAAATCCATTCAAATCTAATAACTAAAGATGCAACAACGCCATATATCAGAAAAACATTGGCATAAGTAGATTCACTTACAAAAGATATAAAAATATATGAATTCGCGATCGCGAATGCATTCACGAAGCGTCTAATATAAACACTCATGGAATGAATCACGAACGTATATTTCGCTCCAGGAACCTATAAATATCTTAATATTTTGAGTACGCCCTCCAAAATAAACACATTTAACATGATTTAAGTATTCCTTATAAGATTTTTCACAGACTATTTCTTTTGTGAGGAAATTTGTTATATGAAACTAGTTTAATAGACTCCTTACCTAGATGATTTCAAATATCCCTTCTGTCATATCTTAAAACAAAAAGAAATGAAAACTGTAAGATTTAATAGAGGATTTGAATAATAAGAAGAAACAATAAATTAAAAAGTTTTAGGATGCAAATCCAAGAATTCCTTATGAAAGATAACAAATATTTAAATGTCGAACAACATCTACTACCTTGTCTATATTTTCGTTCAATGCTTTATAAGAAAGTTGCTGGTAATGCAAATAAGATGATAAGGCAGCTAGAACAGCAGGGACAATTAAATAAGAAGATAACTCTACAGATGCAACTAATGAACTTGAAAAAGCAATACACTTTCTAAAACTAAAAAATATAAATAATAGTCGATATGAACATTTGATGACACACATAATTACTGAAGTAAACTTCTCTAGATAAAACGATAATTTCAATAACATGCAACATGTTATGACAGAGTAAAGCCATAGAGATTAATTAAATTACAGCTGAAGTGGAAATTGTAATATATGACTGCTGGAGCGACCGCTATGAAAAATTATGCAATCCGCTCAACATTTATGACAAAGTATTTGACTGGTTCCTCTTCGTTAACATCTATTACTTGTAAATAGTTACCGCAGCGTGAGGAGGTTAAGGTCATTGACCCCTCCCTTTTCTATAGGTACATCTATCCCTTTATTAGTCATAAATTAATTTATAGAGACGACCATTTTCAAAGATCATTCAAAATGTCTACTTTACTTGGACATTTAACAGTCTTTTTTTTAAATTACATTATTAGTATTTCGATTTTATCAATAAAATGTTAATACAATTTGTTTTTTTTTGTTGTTATTTTATTAATGAAAAAACTAAAGTCTGAAATTAACTATCTGCTCCAAATCTGCTCAATATCAAGGGCTGAATCCAACCATCATCACTAACATTTCCATTTTATTTCTCTACATCCTCGTTTGCAGTTAATTCATGTCTAACACCATCGATAGTCGTTACCACTTTATTAGAACGATTTTACAGTTTGTTTTCAATTGCACCTTCTCCACAGTCATGTTTTATTTTGTAAACATACGTTTCAGAGCGGAAATCCTCGGTCGATGCTCATCTGAAGACAGTTGCATACTGAAATGCATTTTGATTTTCCGGAGCGCCATCGAAGCGCCGACGCTGCCGCCCTAGTGAAAGCTAAGCTCGTCTGAAAGTGAGCAGCCAGCCCAGCCAGGCATCCACCTAAAATGGGGTGATCGCGCGCGGTCGTATCGTATTGCTGGTATAAAAACCATCGGAGCTCCCCGCCGCCGGTCAGAACGGCTTCAAACGTGAGTACGCCCGCACGTACCCCGCGCGTGCGCCTATCTGTGCAGTGCAGTGCATCCAACCCCCGTGCAATCGAACGAGACTGAAAGTGACGTCGACGTCAGCTGATTTACCGATTGGATTTGCATTGGATTGTGAAAGTGGTTTGTCCTGTGAAACGTTGTTTGGTTTATGGATTTATGATAATTATAGATTGAAAAAAAAAATTGAAAGTTCAGTGACTTATCCTTGATGCTGGATCGGCTGAAGATTGAAATTTATTGATCATAGTTAATCGATGCACATAAACACAATTATAAAAATGTAGATGAAACATTAACTGATTAAGAAAATTTATTGATTTCAAAAACTGCGAAACTGAAATTTGTTTTTAAGTTATAGTAATAAGACAATTGAAATAAACAATAGATTTTAACGATAGAAATAGAATTAGTAGCTAATCTAATTATAACTGAGATAAAATCAATCTTATTAGAAATAATCATAATTGCATTGACCCATCAACCAGCACCATAAAAGACAATAAACAATCCACGATCGAACAAATCGGCTGGCGTCGCTCCAGCCTCGCATTCCTGTGACGTAACATCCGCGAAGGGCCGTTCGGGATAAGCTAATAAAAACGCGCGCGCGCATAAAACTCGGTGTTACGCAAACGGCGTGCGCGTTGGCACCGTTCCCAAACCGGCCACTACTCGGGTTACAGCCACAAATAGACGCACGCGCTGGGGGCCGAAACTTCTACAGCGAAACAAAATTTTGGACTAACGTGTGGTGTGTGTATTCGCAGGAAGACTTCAGGGCTGCGTTCTCGTGTCTCGACTAGCCCAAAAGTCTCGTTAGCCCTCCGAAGATGCCGAGGCCAATAGTTCAAGAAGGCGAGGATCCCGATCCGACCCCGTACCTGTTCGTTTCTCTGGAGCAGAAACGTATCGATCAAAGCAAGCCTTACGATGGCAAGAAGGCTTGTTGGGTGCCGGACGAGAAGGAGGGCTTCGTGCAGGGCGAAATCAAGGCCACCAAGGGCGAACTGGTCACCGTCAACCTGCCAGGAGGCGAGGTAAAGGATTAAGTTTAAGATACCAACATTATTACAGAGGTTTAGAAAGTATCTATGAGGATCTTCGAGAAGTTCTTGAACCCAACCTTGTACTACTACAGGTGCTGATAATTTAGATGAGGTTTTAATAATCGTCCTTGAGCAAGGTTTTGGCCTTGTCTGGTTCTTGAGGTGATAAAATAGAAGGTCATGGTTTAAGTATTGCACAACAATCGAACTTAATTTATTGATTGATAAAATGATATGAAAACATTTGATGAATATAAATATTGAAAAGAACGGAATAGTTGAGTTATTAGTTAAGCTTTTAGCTTTTAAGTTGTATGACTTAAACAAATAGAAATTGATCAAACTGGATAGGCTTTTATAAATTATTTAGAAGTATTCAAATATTTCGATAACTCTTAAAGCACAATGGATTTGTTTTATTTAGTTGTTATATATTATAATATTCAACAGATACTTTAATTAATTTATTAAATGAGCAGGAAAAGACATTTAAAAAGGACCTTGTTGGACAAGTAAACCCGCCGAAATTCGAAAAAGTCGAGGACATGGCGGACTTGACGTATCTTAACGAAGCTGCCGTGCTCCACAACCTGAGACAACGATACTATGCGAAACTAATCTATGTAAGTAGGCGCACCATGCGCCTTTACCATTACTATAGAACTAATGAAATCGTTTCTCTTCACAGACAAAAGACTTCAAGAAAGATCTTGTAGGACAAGTCAACCCACCGAAGTACGAGAAATGCGAGGATATGTCCAACTTGACATACCTCAACGACGCTTCGGTTTTGTATAACTTGAAGCAGAGATATTACCATAAGCTTATTTACGTAAGTCGGCCGCCAGAGCAATGGCAGCTGAGTGTGCATTTACCCCACCTGTCCCTTCTGTCAACACCGTAGACACATTGGAAAGAGACCAAGTTTTAAAGATCAATAGCATGAGCCCATGAGCAGCGCAATTAATCTTGGATTGATATCTCGATTCGGATTTTATAAATAGTGCATCGATGTGCCGCCTGTATCTATTTCAGCATACGATTTGCCGTATGATTATTTCTGACTCAGTCAAGAATATTCTGTAGTTGCTTTATTTATGTCGTCAATGATATATCCAAATATATCACTGATTTAACGTCAATATGCCATATGTTTCTTGTATAAGTAGTTCCGGTCTCAACCTGAGCTTTGATTCAGAATATTTATGTTTTGAGACAGATTTTGCAACAATTGCACTAATAAAAGTGTCATTATAAGAATGTGTCTACGTTCCCTTCAAAATTTCTTTCCAAGTTTTCCTTTTCGGCTACGTGACTAATCCAAAACCCTATCTTCGAGACGACCGTACTTGAACCCTTCTACATAGGACAAGTCGGTGCAATGGGACTTCGCAGCGTCCAACAGAAAATCTACTTTGGTTTTAGTTTTTTCTAGAATAGAATTGTTCGGTGTTGTTTTCTAGCATCTTTTACTCTTGTTACAAACTGCGTCTTTTCAGTTCGAGAGTAAAGGTTGTTCTATTTCTACTCTTCAATAGAAAGCAAAAAGGTATCATTACAGTACCCTTGCTCTACATTTTTTTTGTAGGACTATGATGTCTTAGTATTAACGGTTACTTCTTTTAGTATATTTTATGTTTGTGATAGAATTCTCTGTGTAGATTTTGCAAAATTGTAATAAGTGTGTGACAAGGAAACCAATGAAATGATGATCTGATTCATCTTTCCTTTCTACATGTTTGAAAAACAAAAAAAGAGAATTCTATCATATTATTTTTAAGCAATGAGCTAAAGTATCAATACAATACTCGCTCTATGCCAGTGTGTTTTGATTTGTTTTCAAATATGATAAACTTTCTATCTCATGCATCATATTCCCTGTCATCAACGATAAAAGTTTATTTGCAGTTTCCTTTAATCCTTTGATTCATTTTCTTTTCTTTTTATCTCTGGGAGAAATTTCCTCGTTTAAAAGCTTTTAAGTCCTGATATTATCACTGTATTTCTGTCTATAATCAGATTCCCGATAATCATCACATTGACTTCATCAGCTTCACCATTCCTATCATCACCAATTTGACTAATCTGATCACCACCACCACAGACGTACTCCGGTCTCTTCTGCGTGGCTATCAACCCGTACAAGAGATTCCCTGTGTACACCATTCGTTGCGCCAAGTTGTACCGAGGCAAGCGTCGTTCAGAAGTACCGCCCCACATCTTCGCCATTTCTGACGGTGCCTACGTCAACATGTTGACCAACCACGAAAATCAATCTATGTTGATTACGTAAGTTTCTTTACCATAATTATGAATCAAGTCACACACGAACATACACATACAAACAATCTTATAGTAAATAAATAATAAAAATATGCAGATGTGACTGTTATTGCAATGGAAGAGCGGGACCACTTGGTACCAGTATTTTGCAAAATATTCAATAGGTGGCCTCCATCCACTGAATGAGTTGTGAACGAAAAATAAATATTTGAATTTGAAAGTCTTAGTACACTAAAAAAAGAAGTAATAAGTTAACTAGTAAAATTGTAAAAGGATTTGATATTATCCGAAGGTAGTACGAGCTTGAAAAATCCTGAAAGTATCAACAATAACGTAATCAAAAACGTTACAATTGTAATGAATGAACCAAAATTGCTCAGATGCGTTTTGTATGCAAAGCAAGCAAAAAGCAAATTGTAATTGTTATTGTCAGCAAAATAAACAACAGATTATCATAAGAAAACTTCCAGATTTTTCCAGTCTTGTGAGTTAATTAAGTACCACTTTACATCAACAGCGGTGAGTCTGGTGCCGGAAAGACTGAGAACACGAAGAAGGTAATTGCGTACTTCGCCACCGTCGGCGCGTCGCAGAAGAAGGACCCCACCCTGGAAAAGAAGGGTTCTCTTGAGGACCAGGTCGTCCAAACTAACCCTGTGCTTGAAGCCTTTGGTAACGCCAAGACTGTGCGTAACGACAACTCCTCGCGTTTCGTAAGTATACAATTTCTACATGGATTTATTAAAATGAATCAATTTCTTTGTTGAGATATTAAAAGTCAACCAACCGGGATTTTTTTAACATATGAAACAAATGCTAATAACCGTCTTCCATTCTTCTCCAGGGTAAATTCATCCGTATCCACTTCGGCCCCTCTGGCAAACTGGCTGGTGCCGACATTGAGACCTGTAAGTACTTTCACTTTTGTTATCAACTCCTTCATCAATTGAGAGACATGATTCTAACTTTTCGACTTTTTGTTGCCAGACCTGCTTGAGAAGGCTCGTGTCATCTCCCAGCAAGCCCTTGAGCGTTCTTACCATATCTTCTACCAGATGATGTCTGGTGCCGTAGCTGGTCTTAAGGGTACGTATATAGACTTAGTATTTCAAAGAAATCCAAAGGTCGACGATAGTTTTAAAAAAAATCTTTGTGCTGAAACATAGTAATAACGTCAAAGTTTAATATGTTGATAAACTGTTTTTTGGGTTCCGTCAAAACGGACTCCCTTACAGCGAAACTCTTTTGTTCATCTGACTTTTTACATGGACAACTCTTTAACTACTGAAAAGATTGGAGATTGAACTTTTTCTTGGATACTGAAAGTAAGAGAAAAGAAAAATATTTTAATTGACGAATTTTGCTGACTTTTTAAAGTTTAATAATTAAATGAGGTCTTAGATAACAATTATGTTGTGATCAGGTATTTGAGTTATTAATGTTACTACAAAAGTTAAAACAAATACATGTTTACATACAATCTGACGGCTAGCAATAACTTGTACACACCAATACAACAGCATTAAAGACACTACCACTGTACATGAACAAATTAGAATGAATGATAATTAACCTGATTTCGATACTTAGATCAGTGTTTGCTGTCGAACGACGTTTACGACTATCATATCATATCGCAAGGAAAAACTACCATCCCCAACGTAGATGATGGAGAGGAATGTATTTTGACTGACGTAAGTTTGCCCTAGGAATGCCGAAGGCAAAGAAAGCGACCGTGTCGTCCATTGTTTTCGTTCCTTCCCACTGTAATGCCACATGAACCCGGCTAACAGTTGGGACATCTCGCCCCTAGACAGGCACGAGATCTTTATAATAGTCGAAAGCCTTTAGGGCGATGACGTGTGTGTTTTAGTTTACCTCTACTCTTTCTGCACCAATTATCAACGTGACTATAATATTGGTGTCGTTTTTATAGAGATATGCTTTTTGTCAAACGACATCTACGACTACTACATCGTTTCGCAAGGCAAGACCGTCATTGCTGGACTCGACGACGGCGAGGAGAGTTTACTTACCGACGTGAGTCCAGAATTAGAGACTGCTGGCTCATCACATTCTATCATGCAACTTGAATCTACTCTATTTGTTCAGCTCTGTCGCTTGCCGCTTTGCTTACGACTGGGCTAAAACTCAGTCGCCGCATGTGTATGTCAGATATTGGCTTGGTTTACAGAAATGACGATGCTAAGCAACCGTATGTCGGACTATCCCCTCATTAGTCAGGGCAAGACACGTATACCCGGGGTCAACGACGTAGAAGAGTTCGAACTGACCATCGTAAGTTGCGAACCTGCGCATGGAGCGTGCGTCTTTGATCCAGATATCCGTGAATTGGTAGTGTTAATGCAAAATTTCTGACATACACATGGATGTGCTCGCTCCCTGCAAAAGTTCAGTAAAGGGATTTTCGCACAGGTTTTGTTCACGAATTGATCCCAGATCCAGCACTAGTGAAGGCACCCTCATACAGTGACTAACTTAGGAAAAGACACAACACAGACACTCAAGGTTTTGATAGCGTTTTCAGCATTTATAGTACTGTCAGCGAACAGTTTTTAACAATGACTCGATTTAACCACCAGATATCTGTTTGTTGTCGAACGACATCTACGATTACTACAACGTCTCTCAGGGTAAGATTACCATACCCAGCATGGATGACGGCGAGGAATGTACGTTAACCGACGTAAGTGTAAAAAACTTGGAACCAGTTCGTGTTATGTGCGTTTGAAAAAAGACGCACGAACCCTGCACCTGTACTGCCCAATGCGGGTGAAAAGTAAATTCCAAGTTGACATCATTAAACTGTGACATTAATGGAAAGTCGATTACGTGAACCCTTTATCATAGCTGCAATTAAGAATTGTGGGCATCAAAATAACTTGAATTGACAGTTATTGTAGTAAAAGTCCGTAGACTCGGACCTTAGAATAGATCAGAACCTTTTGTTTATACCTATTCAGTAAATAGTGTTATATGTCCCCTGCACTGTACTATAGTACCTATTACCTGTATATTTGAGAAACCTTTTTCCTGTGCACCAGATCTCGAAATATGAACTGTGTACTTTACCCGCTTCATAAAGCTAGGCAGCTAGCTCACATGCTAACGCTTTGTTAAAACCATTAACCTAGTTTTACTGTGTTGGTAAGTAATTGTTTCCACATTCGAGTATATGCTATTTTCACCTTTGTTTCATTTTAGGTGGGCTTCTATTTATTGTACCTAATATAAACATTGTATTTAAGAAAAACTGCTTCTAGTCCGGTGTTAATCAGAATCATGTTTTGTCTTTCTCATGCACTTTCTAGTATGAGAGGGACCAAATCACAGATCCTGGGCTAGTAACGCACTCTGAATAACAATATTTCTTAAAAATACTTGTGTTTTACCATAAAATTTCCATAATATATTGCAGAATTCTCTAAAAACTATTATCAGTGTCCCGATGTAAATAATAACATCGTTGGTTGGATTGTAGCAAGCTTTCGACATCCTGGGCTTCACCCAAGAGGAGAAGGACAACGTGTACAAGATCACCGCCGCTGTCATGCACATGGGTGGCATGAAGTTCAAGCAGAGGGGTCGCGAGGAACAGGCTGAGGCTGATGGTACCGAGGCAAGTTACCTTTGTTCATTTGATTTTGCGTCGAATTCTTCGATTAACATGCTCAATAGACTCCGAATTTCTAATTCTACTTTTACTCTAAGGTGTATGAGCGGGAGGGAACTGCACAATAATTGGCCCGTTCACGTTCGCGCCATGTCTTGATTGATCGGAACTAAAATAAGATTGACCGTAATTGGTGCGCGCGCTTATTGGTCGATGATCTATCCCATTCCCAAATCAATATTTTCAATGTTTCATGTCAACTCATATAATAGTATATGTTGAATCTTTCTTCCTATAATTCGATGTATTTCATAACATAATATAGAACTTCAAAGTCTTTCAATCTCTTCTATCATAATGTGAAGTTTAGGATTTTGAATTGATTGCCAATTTTCGTCATTTTCCAGAATAAATCCAGCTTAGCTTACGAGGAGCAAGTTTAGTTAACTGGGGTACTAAGTTTTCTTCATCTTACAGGAAGGCGAGAGGGTCGCCAAGCTCCTGGGCGTTGACTGCCAGGACCTCTACAAGAACTTGCTGAAGCCGCGCATCAAAGTCGGTAACGAGTTCGTCACCCAGGGTCGTAACAAGGATCAGGTCGCCAACTCGGTCGGTGCCCTTTGCAAGGGTATGTTCGATCGTCTCTTCAAGTGGCTCGTCAAGAAGTGTAACGAGACCCTAGACACCAAGCAGAAGAGGCAGCACTTCATCGGTGTACTGGATATTGCTGGTTTCGAAATTTTCGACGTGAGTATCTGGGGTGGAACATAGGCCAATAAAATCAAAAAATTAAAAATCAAAGGTTATTGGCCAAATAACAAAAGAAAATTAGTTTTAAATTATATTTCTAGTTAAATTTTAGAAGAGTAGACATTTCTTATCTGTGATGGTAGCACTCTTATACAGAGCCTACGAGACCAGTTCTCCGCAAGCTTTTTGGATAAGATCTGTCGCCATTTGTACTTTCTAACGGGTAATGGGACATATTCTAACAAGAGTTTGGCGTCTGTAAGAGTCAAACCCCAAACGCTTGTAAGAATTTGCCACATATCCTATTGGAGGGTACAAAATAGACTTTGACTTTGAAATGCATATGGAGTAGGCCACCAGAAACTGGCACGTTTTGTTTACGTTGAAGGTTAATAAGCCGATACACAAGGCATTCCATCTGAGTTCTTAGAGTGGCACCGCACTTATAGCATTTGTATTATTGCATTATGATACAAAGATTATGTGTATTAATGGACCAGAGAAACCACTTAACATCAGGTGGGTGGTCTGCTCATTTGCTGCTGAAGCTGTTTGATCTGAAGATCATACAAAACTTTATTGTATTTATATTAATGCTGATTTATTCCTTAGTACAATGGTTTCGAACAACTTTGCATTAACTTCACAAATGAGAAACTCCAACAATTTTTCAACCATCACATGTTTGTGTTGGAACAAGAAGAGTACACCAGAGAAGGCATTCATTGGGAGTTCATTGACTTTGGAATGGACTTGTTAGCCTGCATAGATCTTATTGAAAAGGTACACTGAGTGTGTGTACACTCACGGTTGGGCACATCTAGCACCCTATAGCTCCATCAGTGTCTAGATCTTAGCTTTTCTTTAGCTTAAGAACTGAATTTCCCTGCTGACTAATTATGGTTATTATAGAATAGAACTTCTCCATAACTGTTTTTACCTTTCCATTCACGTGGGTTCCAATTGTTTATAAAAGTTCAACGGTTTCGAGCAACTCTGCATTAACTTCACCAATGAGAAGCTGCAGCAATTCTTTAACCACCACATGTTCGTACTCGAACAAGAAGAGTATAAGAAAGAGGGCATCAACTGGATCTTCATTGATTTCGGAATGGACTTGCTCGCTTGTATCGATCTTATCGAGAAGGTAATAGTCGGCTGG
Source organism: Esperia sulphurella (assembly GCA_947086405.1). Lineage (NCBI taxonomy): Eukaryota > Metazoa > Arthropoda > Insecta > Lepidoptera > Oecophoridae > Esperia > Esperia sulphurella. The sequence continues at coordinate 1,665,600 of OX352270.1, read as the reverse complement.
GTCACCGTTTGCACCCGTCGACGCTGGGAGCTCAAGACGGGATAACATTTGCACTTCGTATCTCCGCCAAGCCTTTGGAAACTGGCCTGGTGGACTGTCCGAGTTTGCACTTCGTATAATCTGTTAAGCCTTTGAAAACAGGCACAGTAAACATTTCGGGTTTGCACTTCTATCTCCGTCAAGCCTTTGAAAACAGGCACGGTAGATAATCGGGTTTGCATCGAATCTCTGTTAATACCGAAAATGGCTCGGTAAACTATTTGGGACTCTATCTTTAGTAGGGCAACCTCAACTGCGGAATGTGATCCGTAGACTTAACCAACCTTTTACCCTTCACATAACCTTCCACAATACTTATCTCCCTGCAGTTCAACGGTTTTGAACAACTCTGCATTAACTTCACCAACGAGAAACTGCAGCAGTTTTTTAACCATCACATGTTTGTGCTGGAGCAAGAAGAGTACAAGCGCGAGGGCATCGAATGGACCTTCATTGATTTTGGCATGGATCTCCAGAATTGCATTGACCTTATTGAAAAGGTAGATGGCGTAAACGCAGCAATGAACGCTTGCTCACGCCACAAGGGTCCTCGAAAAAAGTCCCATTACCACTTTGAATAAGTTTCTTGTGAAATCATTTTAATTATCCATTGGTGATGTACTTTAACTACAGACTTTATTCGAGTGACCTTATCAATGCTGTCTGCTCTATGTGTTCTATGTGTGATTCCTTTTGTGTGTTTGTTTCTCTATCTTTATACACGTGGAATTCTCCAAGCAAAGACACAACCGACCAACTAAAACACCAAACTGTTTGTCAGTTATTAACATTCTTCGATTGTCTTTTCCATCTCCAGATGAACGGATTCAATCAGCTTTGTGTTAACTTTACCAACGAAAAATTACAGCAGTATTTTAACCATTTCATGTTCGTACTAGAACAAGAGGAATATGAGAGACAAGGGATTCAATGGACTTTTATAGATTTCGGTATGGATCTCCAACCGACAATAGAGTTGATAGAAAAGGTATTAGAGATATTCGTATAAAGCTTGAAGATCTAGGATCTCGATTAGAAGAAGCTTCGGGCTTTTATGAGTCATCGCCTGCAAACGCAAAAGTAAATATCACGGCTGTAAATTATTTGCTCCGCGGTTTAAATAATATGAAGTAGTTTGTATGACACGCCAACATGCTACAGTAAAAAGCTATATATATTGAAAGTGACACGTAGAACTTGCACTAGGCTCGCGGCAGTACAAGAAAAATCCAATACATGCTGATTAGACCTGCACACATATTTTGCAATGATTTATGTAGTAAATAATGCAAAAGCAAAAAAAAAGCTTTTGTTGATTGAATGTTTTACGAAGCAATAATAACATCTGCGATTTTTAGTAATGTAACTACATCTTGGTTTAAATATAATTGCGCTAAAATAGGCTTCCTAATATTTTTATACACGCAAAACATAACAATATACATTATATTGCTACAAAACACACACAATTTATTTCTTTTTTTGCATGTTGCTTCTTTCAATAACGCATAACACAATTATTCTACACCCAATTTTATTATATTTCAGATGTGTCAAAAAATTCAAATTTCCAAATATTTGTCATAATTATACTTATTTTTATTTTTATCAACTTTTATGTATTCTCATTTAAAGTCTCTCAAAATATCAGTTTTTTAATGTATTGCAATAATTTCAACAATTTGTTTATTTTTGTAATAATTAAATCCTCTTTCATTACAAACGTCAGTAAGAAAATATGTAGAGATGTCTGCAAATGACTTCGTGTTCTAATCTCGCTGGTCCGATTCCAGCCCATGGGTATCCTCTCCATCCTTGAGGAAGAGTCTATGTTCCCGAAAGCCACCGATCTGACCTTCGTGGAGAAGTTGAACAACAACCACTTGGGCAAGTCTGCTCCCTACCTGAAACCCAAGCCCCCCAAGCCCGGATGCCAAGCGGCCCACTTCGCTATTGGTCATTATGCCGGTAACGTAAGTATCTGGAACTTATACTTTTATGAATTGTGTATTTTGTTACTTATACTATTTGAGCAGATAAAAATTAAAAAAAAATATAGGGATAAACATTGTACTAAAGCATTCATTCTCAGTGATAGGGTATTACTTTTTGTTAATCATCCTAGTCCATTACAACTTAGTTGAAGCACCTTTAATGTCTTTTAGTTAGATTACAGATTCATGGCTGAATCTCAATTTCAGTGAAATGTGAGAGGATAAATGAGATTTTAATTCTATCATCATCATTGCGAAACAGGTCGGCTACAACATTACTGGCTGGCTTGAGAAGAACAAGGACCCCCTCAACGACACTGTCGTCGACCAGTTCAAGAAGGGTCAGAACAAACTGGTGGTTGAGATCTTCATTGACCATCCTGGTCAGTCTGGTGGTGCTGATGCCGGCGGTGGCGGCAAGGGTACGTGTCAAAACAAAACTTTAAAAAATAATGAAATTTGAAATACTTATTTTAAACTTGACTGATAATTAAGTTTAATTAGCTACTTCGATGGAGGAACAACAGGTACCATGAGCTGTAGTAATACTTCTGTGAACATACTTTAATCACATACATACGTGTAACGTACAAATCCTACATTTAGTTACACAAAAACATCACTTACCATCGCATCAAAGTATCACTGTGAATCTACAGCCAAGTTTACTAGCATACTTCTGTAAACATGGTCCATTTATCATCAAATACTTCAAATACATCACGAATATTATTGAATATACTGGTACAAGTATATGTATACATTTCAACTTGCATTTTAATTGGAATATCATAATTTTCTATGCTTATCTGATATATGTTTGAATGAAATAGCTGCTGGTGGCAAGCGTGCCAAGGGGTCTGCCTTCCAGACTGTATCATCACTCTACAAGGTTAATGGGACACACATTCCAAAATTCGCTTATGCCTTATACGTGGCTTACTTGTCCTCGTCAACACGCTTAAGGCTGGCGCCTGATAAAGAGACTATACCGTCGCTCTTAACTTTATCATCTATCATTATCAAGTCATTTGTGAAATAACTATGAGTATCGACGGTATATTCCATTACGTCGGAGCCAGCTTCTATGCTTTCATATTAATCTCTTGTCCATGTCAGTGAGTGTATGTTTTACAGCACAGCTCATGTCGCCGCAAATATGTCGCAGGTGTATTATCGAGGAGTATTGTACCGTCTGTGTTTAGTTTATGTTCTTGTATCGTCCTGGTACTAATATTTGCTTATTAATGTACGTCCGTAGGCGGTCGTGGTAAGAAGGGCGGTGGTTTCGCTACTGTCTCCTCCGCCTACAAGGTATATGAATTTATATGATAGTAGTTTTTGAATTTCGTTTACCCTTTTGATGTAAAATACTACCTAGATGTAGTTCTACATCGATGATTATGTAGTTGGGCACCCTAGAAGTATTATAGATGTTGAAATCAAAGGTAATATAGAAATCACCTTCTCACATCCATGATATAAATATAGTATTACCTATATTAATGTGTTAATATTGCACTATCATCCAATCTAGACGCACAGAACCTACCAAGTGTGTCGAAAAAGATTACCAGCAAAGTAGTTAAACCAGAAACGTACATCGCTACTTTTGCCGCTTTTTGACAATAATCTGTTTTGTTTGTCTGTGTTTTAGTGTTATAATTCATGTTTTGTGTGAATTCTGGTTTGAATCTCTTCTTCATAAAAACACACTTAAATCACTACTAAAATTTATGTATTTTCATTTCATTGTATTGTTTTGCTTTGAAGTAAAAATCATTTCTATTACGAAACAGAAATGGTTTTTAATTTTCGAAATTCTGCAAGAAAAGAACCGAAAATTGTTTTTTACATGTTATTGTTTATGGTTATTTAACGACTTTAATGTTGTCAACGATGCTTATACTTTTTTGCTTCCACAGGAACAACTTAACAACCTTATGACAACGCTGAGGTCTACCCAACCTCATTTCGTGCGTTGTATCATTCCCAATGAGTTGAAACAGCCTGGTGAGTTACACAACCTACCATTACAGTTTTACTTATAATCTGAAGTACAGCTTTCCACAACTAAACATTTTCCAAGGTCTTTCTCATGAGTGTCTAGGGTAGTTTCTTCGCTTTTGGTATTATGATGATTACATTCCATGCTTGTCCACCAGGTCTCATCGACTCCCATCTTGTGATGCACCAGCTGACCTGTAACGGTGTGCTTGAAGGCATCCGTATTTGCCGTAAAGGTTTCCCCAACAGGATGGTCTATCCTGACTTCAAGCTCCGGTAAGTTTCCTAACGTTATGATTTCAAACCACCTCTATAGTTATTTTAAAACTGATCTGTCAAACATTTACGAAATCTCAAGTCATCAAAGTATACTATTTATTTATTTTATTTTCATATCTAAGGATTAGAATTTATTTCGGTACACTCATAAGTTTGGTTGGTGAGTCTAAACAAAATTCTTTTAGCTCTGGAATATTCCTTTGAACTGGAACAGCTGTTATTCTTGTACTGCAGCTGACTCCTTACGTCAATGATACAGTCATACTTTGCTGAGCAACATAATCTAAAATTGTTTTGATGAATTGGCCACTTCGCGAATTTACACCTAAGATCTTTGAGTCAACGCCTTTTAATAGCACAGTTTGAAAGTACTTTGAAATGAGTTATATTATTGTTACTTAATGAAGAAGGATGTTTTAATTACTTGTTTATTTAATGAATAGTTACATGATTCTTGCGCCAGCCATCATGACTTCCGAAAAAGATCCTAAAGAAGCAGCTAGGAAGTGTCTGGAGTCAGTAGAGCTTGATCCTGAGAGCTATCGTATTGGTCACACGAAGGCAAGAATATTAAGAAAATACTGATACCATCCCAGAATGGTGTTAGCATGGAAATAGCAAACTCTAAGGAAATAGAGTGGTTGATCCCACCAGTTATATCCATATATTAAATAGTTGTCAATAATATTGAATGCACCTGTAGTTCCTTGAAGACCATATATATTATATTTGAAAGTATAATACGGGATTCCGATACCTGAGAAATTTCTAAACCATGAAATCACAACTGCAGCCCTGATCATTTTTTGGGAATTTCAAACATTTTTACCCAGTTTAGCCAACCAACCCAACCTCATTTATTTATATGTGTAATAAATATAAATTTTTTCCATCATTCCCTCATTGTGTGTCCATGTATTTTGATAATTAGCTACAAGATCCTGGCCCCCCAAGCTGTCGACAAGGAAACCGATCCTAAGAAGATCGCTCAAGTCATCCTGGACGCCACGGGTCTCGATGTCGAATCCTACCGTCTCGGTCACACCAAGGCATGTCTTGAATCCGTTTCCAGTAGTTAGCGGTTTGAGACGACGAGCGAGTAATCAAAGCTCTGCAGAGTGCGAGGCTTGAACGCTTGTCAGATTATACAGCACCTTTAAAGACTGGTGCCATAATTTGACCTTTAAACTCTTTTGGACTGTTGCTGCTTACCTTGAGCCCAAGTTACTCCTGGCTCTTGTTTTGTTTTCTCCAGTTTTCCTCTATCCCTTTTACCTTACATACTACACATAAGCACGTTTGTTATCGATTTTGTGTGCTCCTCAAACGCAGATACAAAATTCTGTGCCCGAGCCAGATCAAAGAGCCGATTACTCCGGAGAAAGCCACAGAGAAAATTCTCGAACATACCGGCTTGGATTCTGAGTCATTCAGGCTTGGAAAGACTAAGGTAGAGTTACTACAGCATGTACACACACCACACGTCACTAACTTCTCTATATATTTCTATGCATGGAGTTATATTACTAACCTCATCTTCCTATGAATGTTCTGTGTATCTTTGTTATTCCTCATATTACCTTAAATTTCCGTATTTATTACTAAAATTTAATATAATTAGTAATGTATTTTTGTTTGCTTATGTATTTATTTCGTTTAGAATATAACTACCGTTATATCTATTGTAAACCTTTTTATTTAATTTCTGTTACAATTAATAATAGACGTTGTACACTTATATTAATTGTAACCTAATAACTTCGGCGTCTTCTAACACTTTAAATGTATGAGCAGGTGTTCTTCCGCGCCGGTGTCCTGGGTCAGATGGAGGAGTTGCGTGACGACAGACTGTCCAAGATCGTCTCCTGGCTCCAAGCCTTCATCCGCGGTTACCTTTCCCGCAAGGAATACAAGAAGTTGCAGGAACAGAGGTAAGGCTCATAAAATGTATATTTGAATTTACAGCAACTTATGCCATATATATAATCTTCTGAAACACATCATAACTAACTTTATATCAACGAAAACCACATTTTTAAGATGATAGATGTATCATTTTTTTATCGTTGTAAAGGTTGGCTCTCCAAGTTGTCCAGCGCAACTTGCGCAAGTACCTGCAACTCCGCACCTGGCCCTGGTGGAAGATGTGGCAGAAGGTCAAGCCCCTCCTCAACGTCTCCCGCATCGAGGATGAGATCGCGGTGAGAATCTTTCATCAACAGCTACCTGATTAAAATGATTAAGCACTCTGACCCAATATCGAGGCGTACGCAGCACGCGTGAATCAGGCACGAAAATAGTTTCGACCGCGCCCACCTGATGGTTACGCGACACCGCAGCACCTGCCGCGTCCATTTCTGGATTCTCCCCCCTCCGCGCGCTGGCTGCGCTGTTTTTCATAAAGTGATGTGGCGCGGGGGCGGCGATAGCGGCCGCTGGAAAACTCCAGCGGCGCTCAGTAGCGCAGCGGTCGGCGGAGCGCGCACCCTTACGAACGAACCGAAACTTTGCATTCCTCAGTGATTAATTTAATGGTGTGATTGAGAATGGCGACGGTATACGTATCAGACTGGGACTGTGTGAACAAAAGTGGTGACGTTTTACAGAAACTGGAGGAGAAGGCAGCGAAGGCCCAGGAGGCTTTCGAGAAGGAAGAGAAACTCCGCAAGGAGCTCGAGGTGCTCAACGCCAAGTTGCTGGAGGAGAAGACCAACCTGCTGGCCAGCCTCGAGGGAGAGAAGGGCTCTCTTGGAGAGATCCAGGAGCGCGCCAACAAGCTCCAGGCCCAGAAGAACGACCTCGAGTCTCAACTCAGGGTAAGTTGAACTTGGATTAATGAAACTATCAGAAAAGTAAGGAAACAGAAATAATAGTAATATATAAAATGTTTACGATTAATTTTAAAGAGGCTACTAAAAATATGATGGCTGTCAAAACGATTACGATGATAGAGTGCTTCAACTTCAACTAACACTTAAATTTAGAAAGGGGAAATAAACATGAGGATATTATGGGATGTGTAATAGAAACTGAAATAGCAACGCGAATGTGGGTCATTTGAACTTAGCGCACCTGTTTAGATAGCTAATTAAATAAATTAGGTAAAATCTCCGATGGATGAAAAATAGCACGGCCTTATATTACTATCCAAATATGTATAGTCACGAGTCAATCTACCTCATGTTTTCTCTACGTGTTTCTTTAAATAAACACAGATTTGTTTATACAGGAAATAGTGTGAAGGGTTAAAAATAAATTGCACGTCTGCAACCTGCGGTTTTATTGCAAACTATTAATTGCCGCAATTATGTGGCAACAGACAGGAAACAGACGTGTTTAACCAGCGTCAAATAAAAGCACACTGAGCTTTATTTTGTATAAACATCTACGCAACTAACATAAGCTTTCTTTATCGTAGGACACCCAAGACCGCCTTACTCAGGAGGAGGATGCCCGCAACCAGCTCTTCCAAGCCAAGAAGAAGTTGGAGCAGGAGGTTGGAGGCCTGAAGAAGGATGTCGAGGACCTTGAGCTGTCCGTCCAGAAGTCCGAGCAGGACAAGGCCACCAAGGACCACCAGATCCGCAACTTGAACGATGAGATCGCTCACCAGGATGAACTCATCAACAAGTTGAACAAGGAGAAGAAGATGCAGGGCGAGTCCACCCAAAAGACATCTGAGGAGCTCCAGGCCGCCGAGGACAAGGTCAACCACCTCAACAAGGTCAAGCAGAAACTCGAGCAGACCCTCGACGAGCTTGAGGATTCGTTGGAGCGCGAGAAGAAACTGCGCGGTGATGTTGAGAAGAACAGGAGGAAGGTTGAGGGCGACCTCAAGCTCACCCAGGAGGCCGTCGCCGACCTCGAGCGCAACAAGAAGGAACTGGAGCAGACCATCCAGCGCAAGGACAAGGAGATCTCGTCCCTCACCGCCAAGCTCGAAGACGAGCAGTCCCTTGTCAGCAAGCTCCAGAAGCAGATCAAGGAGCTGCAGGCCCGCATCGAAGAGCTGGAAGAGGAGGTCGAATCCGAACGCCAGGCTCGCGCTAAGGCCGAGAAGCAGCGTGCTGACTTGGCGCGTGAACTTGAGGAGCTCGGTGAGCGTCTGGAGGAGGCCGGTGGTGCCACCTCCGCTCAGATCGAGCTCAACAAGAAACGTGAGGCCGAGCTCAGCAAGCTGCGTCGCGACTTGGAAGAGGCCAACATCCAGCACGAGTCCACCCTCGCCAACCTCCGCAAGAAGCACAACGATGCTGTCTCGGAGATGGGTGAACAGCTCGACCAACTCAACAAGCTCAAGGCTAAGTAAGTATTTTAACATTTTACATTACAATTTTATATCCCATAAAAAATTATCCTGAATTTTACTATCTGAACATCTGGAGTTTTATAGCGAAACAAATATATCTAGTTAAGATTTTAATTGAAGTTTGCAACTGTTTAGAGGTTGTGATTTTAGGTGATCGGCTCATATAATAATATAAAAGACTGACTGGCTGATCTATCTAAAAGACTGAATGCCGTTCAAACTTAAGGGTTAAGAAACTTGAAATTTGTTATAGAGTGTTCTCAAATCACGTAGGCAACCATCGAGAAAGGGTGTGAGGGTGAGGGGAACAGCTAGATGTTAAACACATTTTGATTATTCAATGAATTGTAATGCAAATACAGGGCTGAGCATGACCGTGCGTCTTGCTACAACGAGCTTAACAACACGCGTGCGGCTGTTGACCAAGTCGCGAGGGATAAGGTAACACGAGGCCCACAGAGGCATGTGTACCGCCTGGGGTGACCCTTGCATGGAACCTCTAGATTTATATCCTCTACACAATACATGTGACAACCGAGGTCCTCGAGATACTATCCGTCCCTTACGACACTGACAACAAGGCAATATACTAAAACTTTTGTGTAACTTCTATCCAGGGCTGAGAAAGAGCGCTCTCAATTCTTTAGCGAAGTCAATGACCTTCGTGCCGGTGTCGACCACTTGTCCAACGAAAAGGTATAAAAAGATGGAAAAGATAAATGTGTTGGCATCAGTATTCGCTGGACATTTCGCTTCGCAGCTTTTCAAATTTAGTGGAGATGAAGAATAGGAACACACGACATCGTACCACATAACTCATTCCATGATTAAAAATCTTTTAACAGTTAACAGAAAGACCTTCCATCCTACGAACAACAGCATTGAAGCTAATACGGCTTTAACATAACTTTAATTGTGAAGTTTTTTTTTATATTCCCCATAACATCCAATATATGTTGTAAAAGAAAATAAAAAGTAACAAATTAAATCAATTGCAAAAAGCATGAATTAACAATATTTTTTTGTAACAATTAAATTTTAAATCTTAATTATCATAACATTGACCACAGTCCATTTTTTCTTAAAATAAATTTCCTGGTTCAGACCAGGAAAATAATGATGGTTATGAAAATAATGGTTAGTAACTAACATGCCTTACTCACGCAATCATTTTAAACCAGGCTGCCCAGGAGAAGATCGTCAAGCAGCTGCAGCACCAGCTCAACGAGGTGCAGAGCAGGTCTGATGAGGCTAACCGCACCCTCAACGACCTGGATGCTGCCAAGAAGAAGCTGTCCATCGAGAACTCTGACCTGCTCCGCCAACTGGAGGAGGCCGAGTCCCAGGTGTCACAGCTGTCCAAGATCAAGGTGTCCCTTACAACCCAGCTGGAGGACACCAAGAGACTCGCCGACGAGGAGGCCAGGGTAAGTAGTAATCAAATACTGAAAATATACCACTAACTCTGATTTATGTACAATATAAACTAATATAAATATATTTTGGTTAACAGGAACGCGCCACCCTTCTTGGCAAGTTCCGCAACCTCGAGCACGACCTGGACAACATCCGCGAACAGGTTGAGGAGGAAGCCGAGGGCAAGGCTGACCTACAGCGCCAGCTCTCCAAGGCCAACGCCGAATCCCAACTCTGGCGCTCCAAGTACGAGTCCGAGGGCGTCGCCCGCTCGGAGGAACTCGAGGAGGCCAAGCGCAAGCTCCAGGCTCGCCTTGCCGAAGCCGAGGAGACCATTGAGTCCCTCAACCAGAAGGTTGTTGCCCTTGAGAAGACCAAGCAGCGCCTCGCCACCGAGGTCGAGGACCTGCAGCTCGAGGTCGACCGTGCCACCGCCATCGCCAACGCTGCCGAGAAGAAGCAGAAGGCCTTCGACAAGATTATCAGCGAATGGAAGCTCAAGGTTGACGACCTTGCCGCTGAGCTTGACGCTAGCCAGAAGGAATGCCGCAACTATTCCACCGAACTGTTCCGTCTCAAGGGTGCCTACGAGGAAGGCCAGGAGCAACTCGAGGCCGTCCGCCGCGAGAACAAGAACCTCGCCGATGAAGTCAAGGATCTGCTTGACCAAATCGGAGAGGGTGGCCGCAACATCCATGAGATTGAGAAGGCCAGGAAGCGCCTTGAAGCCGAGAAGGACGAGCTCCAGGCTGCCCTTGAAGAGGCCGAATCCGCCCTTGAACAGGAGGAGAACAAGGTCCTGCGCGCTCAGCTCGAGCTCTCCCAGGTCAGACAGGAGATCGACAGGCGCATCCAGGAGAAGGAAGAGGAGTTCGAGAACACCCGCAAGAACCACCAGCGTGCCCTCGACTCTATGCAGGCTTCCCTCGAAGCTGAGGCTAAGGGCAAGGCTGAGGCCCTGCGCATGAAGAAGAAGCTCGAAGCCGACATCAATGAGCTCGAAATCGCTCTCGACCATGCCAACAAAGCTAACGCTGAGGCCCAGAAGAACATCAAGCGCTACCAGGCACAGATCAAGGATCTGCAGACCGCTCTGGAAGAGGAGCAGCGTGCGCGTGACGATGCCCGTGAACAGCTAGGCATCTCTGAGCGCCGCGCCAATGCCCTACAGAACGAACTCGAGGAGTCCCGCACCCTCCTGGAACAGGCCGACCGCGCGCGCCGCCAGGCCGAACAGGAACTTGGCGACGCTCACGAACATCTCAACGAGCTCTCCGCCCAGAACGGTTCCCTCTCGGCCGCCAAGAGGAAACTCGAATCCGAGCTGCAGACCCTGCACTCCGACCTCGACGAGCTCCTCAACGAGGCTAAGAACTCCGAGGAGAAGGCAAAGAAGGCAATGGTTGATGCCGCCCGCCTCGCCGATGAGCTCCGCGCTGAACAGGAACACGCCCAGACACAGGAGAAACTCCGCAAGGCCCTCGAACAGCAGATCAAGGAACTGCAGGTCAGGCTTGATGAGGCCGAAGCTAATGCGCTCAAGGGAGGCAAGAAAGCCATCCAGAAGCTCGAACAGAGGGTACGAGAGCTCGAGAACGAGCTTGACGGTGAACAGAGGAGACACGCTGACGCACAGAAGAACCTGCGCAAGGCTGAGAGGCGCATCAAGGAGCTCACGTTCCAGGCCGAGGAGGACCGCAAGAACCACGAGCGCATGCAGGACCTGGTCGACAAACTGCAGCAGAAGATCAAGACATACAAGAGGCAGATCGAGGAGGCGGAAGAGATCGCCGCCCTCAACTTGGCTAAGTTCCGCAAGGCACAGCAGGAGTTGGAGGAAGCCGAAGAGAGGGCAGACCTCGCCGAACAGGCCATCAGCAAATTCCGTGGCAAGGGACGCGCGGGATCCGCAGCAAGAGGAGTCAGTCCGGCGGTGAGTTCATACCCTTTACCTTTTCAACCTTGATGCAGCTGCTGAAATACTTAACTAGTATGCAAATACCCATTTCTTAATATGAAACGCAAATTATAAAGAATCAAACTTGTTGATTGGCTCAAATTAACGTAAAATTTTATCTTTATCAGTTCTTCTAGATACTAAATATCATTCTTTTATTCAGGCGTCCATTAAAGGGCGTCCCTAAATCATCACTGGAGTACTATGTAAGTTGGCAACTACTGTTGCAAGCCCCCAAGGCACCACAAGCAGTGCTACTCCTGTATTTTAGACTCCGTTAGTTAGATCCCATGAGAACCTTCCCAAATATAACTTCTATCATAAATTCAAAGCATCTGGCATGGGTCCTGCATGTCATGGCTAGAAAACACGATGTGTACTTAATTTCTGAATGAAACCATCGAAGCACGTGTATGAGAAAATTTCTCCGAAATAGAAGTACACATCTTGTTTTCTAGGAACATGAAATTGCTTCATATGATGTTGTGAAACATTAATAGATTTTTTTATTACAGCCCCAGCGTTCGCGCCCAGCCTACGATGGCTTCGGCACCTTCCCACCAAGGTTCGACCTGGCGCCTGAAGATTTCTAAACGTTCCACTACAAAAAACAAACGGACTGTACAGATTTTTCGTTAAAAATGTAACTTTTTTTATACATAGCAGTTGGAATACGTGTTACGAAAGCGTGAAACGAGAAACTGTAAAATTTTTTAATACCACAAAAAAAATATACACTCTAGTAATCTAATCTTTTTACGAAAGGCTATTTTGTAATTGTTGATATTTATTTATATTATTTATTACCGTGGAGTATGTATCGAGTGTGAGCGGAGATACGAGCCCGCTGCGCGCGCGCCGCGCCCCGCGAGACACACCCTCCATCTTCTCACCGGCGCCGCGCAGTGCCCTCGCCGCCTCCGCTCACATGCAATAAACGCGATATCGTTGTCATAAAATACTTACACTGGTCGTTTTATTCCACTATCCCAAAAATCCTAGAAATAGAAGGTAGAAAGTAAAAAAAAAGAAAGGATGATAGGCGTTTAGGGTCACCAAAGTTACGCCAATGAAAAGTTCTTAGTAGAACAAAACTATAGCGGCTAATCTCAGCTGTATTTTTGACGCTAGCTGTACTAACCACGTAATCTGTGGCAGTAGTAACTATTTTTCTACTTGATGGACTTGTTAAATGGCTTATACAGCTTATAATGCCTTATACAGCTAACTGAGGTTAGCCGCCATAGTAACTTTTGTTCTACTTAATGAGACTTTTTCATTGGTTTATAACTTATTGGTTCCTATGAGTGGGTACCAATTTCCATACAAAAACGCCAACTGTCCTTTATAGAACCTAAATACTACTCGAAATAAAAGTCTCTAGAAACACTTTAAATGGACCAGAGTAGGTAAATCAAAGCCAAGACAGAGAGAAAAAAGGTTTATTTACATTTCAAGCTAGACCTTTACTGGCCAGCATAACTTATGGTTTTGTCATTGTCCACCGAAGCTGGGTAGTTCAAGTTGCAAATGTCCAGGGTGGAGTTGGTGAACGGCTGGACCTTTTCCCGGAACTGTTTCCAAGTACAGCCCGTCGATGGGCAAAGCTCAGTCAATTTCTCGTTATGGAAAATTTGGACCCTGTAGTCTTGGGTTTCTGACTCCTGGCAACTGAAATTTTGAGACAAAGAAAGCTAGTCACTGGCGCATTTAATAAATTGTATGACAGATGATCCACAAGGGTTTACGTGTATAATAAAATATCACAGAAATGCTCAAGCGACTTGATAAGTGACTATCCTCAAGAATCAATAAGCATCGACAATTAAAATAATATACCTCGCACACTAATAACGCTTATAGATAGGTACCATGCAGATAAAAAGGGCAAACTATTAATAAATCGCTTTTATACATATATGAGTGCATAAAGAATAAATAAATAAAACACTAAGAGTTCGGTATTTCGCTAAGTCAGACAAAAACCAAGGGTTCTAATTATGCGTCTGATACATATATGCAAGGACAAACTATAGGAATGCTGATGTAATGACCTGAATCAAACGGCTAACCTAAGATACTAATATGACTTGCAACAAAAAGATATTGCTTACTTATGACCCTAAGTAATTTGAACATTACTTGCTTACTTGTATAATACAGCTATGATATTATTCGCAAAAGCAGCTATAAAGCTGGTTCTCCACAATCTATCAGGATCAATCCTTGAGGCTGAGAGTGGAGTGGCATCCTTGTACATCCCCAAAGCACAGAAGATCATCTCCATCATGGTGTCGTGGGTGAAGTAAGATACTATATTTTTCCCTTGTCCCTGGACGGCTGCGTCGAAGTTTTCGTATAAGTCTTCCATGGCTGGGCCTCCAAGTCGTCCATTAATCTGTGAAGTAGATAATTAACACGAACATTAAATATAAAATGGTTGGTCACTTTGCGCGATCCTGACACACCTCACTAGCCTGACTCACATTTATCAACCTTTTCATGCACCTCCTTTTATTCTTCTCACTACGAACCCCAGCCTTTTTGAGGACGTTACTAAATTTGATCCTTGAACGTCCTCCTAGGACGACCCTAGCTGTAGATCCTTCCACATTCACACTGTCAATTTCTTTTGTCACTCTTCTTTCACTCATATGCTCTAAATATCTATACCAATGCAACATACCCTTCTCTACCTTCTTCTTCTTTAAGAGTCCTTAACAGTTATAATTTGGTCAGATCCAGCGAAGATCTTCACAAGACAGCTGGCAGTGACTGGATGAAGAAAGCCGTAGGCTTCAAGGGATTACGGGCTACTGCTGTTGATGATACCTACCTGGTGATGATTCTACCCTTTCATAATAGTATATTTATTGATAAACCCACTTACCCACCACTTATACCCATTCGTGTAATAATGATCCAAATCGTCTTTGTACTCCAAGATAATCAGGTCGTCGTTACTAAAGGCAGCACACCAGGGTGACTGTTTGGTCGAGGTCCAGGATCGATAGAACCGACATATGTCATACAGAGCGTAGATGTCGTCTGTTGACAGTTGCGTGGTGATTCCCAAACGCTGCTGAACGGCGTTTTGAACCTACAAGTAAAAGTTTATGTCTTGTACTCATGGTTTACTCCATAAGCTTTTAGTCCGATGCTAATCCGAATATGACACATGATCAGAATTTTATTACTGAAACTTACGTAGCGATTTTGTGAAAATTAATAAGTCTTTAACCACTTGTTATCAAACTTTTAGTGACAAACTTATTTCTAGTAGTTCATAAATTGAATTTAAGAGAGCGTTAGTAAACCGATGGCAATGTTTATCAGGACAAAGATGATTAATAACTACCATCATTCTATCTGCGTTCAAAGGTGTTTAATTTATATCCTACTGAAACTACTGGGTTTATTTGTAGGTTGGTAGGTGCCATCAGTAAAACAATGCAATGAATAGATAGGTAGTATGCTTACTGTGAATGTAGACTATCTAACCAGATATTTGCCAGATTACCTAGTCTAGTACCCTTACCCTTTACCATTACCCTTCATACTTAGTGCCTTTCACTTTTCTCTCATTGTCTAACATGTAGATGTTTACCACCAAACTTTTTGGTTATCCGTAAAGTATATACAACTAGATGCTTTCGTTTGTTCAATTCGTATACGTTAATATGTTCTGGTTGTTCATTTGTTCAAAACAGAGCCTTCCAAGGTTCTAGGTTTGAGTTACTTTTACTTAATAACAGATGTGGCTTGTATACTTACAGCTCTGTATTCGGTTGTGTTGGCAAACTCTGCTAGAGCATCTTTTACTTGTGCGCCCTCTCTTAGTTTTTGATAGTTGTCGCAATTTTCATATGTCTGGTAAAATAAATGCTTTGGTTAGACTGAAAAGCTCACATGCACCTGAGAGAGAACGTTTAACCTGTTGACTGATTAAAGCTAGTCCTTTGGAAACGGCTGAACCAGAAGCCAACAGGTCATTTAAATTCAGATCCATGAACCTAACTTAACGATCTCACGGTCACCTTAATAATATATACGAGTATACATCACAATTTCATTTATCCAGGAGTGAGTAGTAATATCGTCATTGATGTCCTGTACTTAACAAAATCATTCTCCCAGAAGTCTATTAGTTGTACTTTCTATTTAAAAATATGTATTCGCGACCCATATTTGCCGTAATAGAAAAGAGACTGTCATCTTTTTCGAACTCCGATCCGATCCGATCGAAATTTGTATTTATTAGAAAGAGCGACAAGATACTTCTAGCCCCGCTTCATCCTTCCGCACTTCCCTACAAGCGACACGCTCGGTTCCCATACTAAAAAACAAGCAACATAGGGTCGCAGGCGCCCACAACTGTTTACCTTCATGTTTTCTAAGATATAATAAGTGGTTTAAATTGAATTTCTCTTTATTGCTCAGTACAAAAATATACAGATTTTCCTCAATTATACAACCAAATACGAAAGGAGTACTCACTCGAATAACATCATCGCCTTCTCTATACACGTCGACAACCACGCTCAAATTAGTTCCATCTGTAAGACCATGGACAAATGCATTGGCGCTGCCGACGGTTCTCTGCTCATGAGTGGGCCTGAAGTAGTATTCCTCTGTTGACCCTTCGAGCAGTGCGGGGTACCTCTCCCGGAGTCTCTTGCCAATGTCGTACAGCTCCTCGTAGCCAACGTCTGTCAGGTATGCGACAGAGGCTTCGAGGGTCTCGTTCCAGTTCCATTTGAGAAATTCTTCAATGTCCTTGGGGAAAGACAAATTATGTTTAAAAATCGGTTCAGTCGTTATGGCTTGACAGTTGACCAGTGATTGGAGTAGGTACAGCATTTTTAGAAGACCTCATATATACATGTTAATATGGACATGCCTCCGGGATTAAGGGTTTTCAAAATACATCATCAGGTTATTTTTGTCTCCACTGTAGGAGCACAATCCTCTCTCATATAAAATAAATTATAATGAAGAAATTTTTATGTATATGTATAAAAGAAAATCCTGCCTGCCTGTCTGATCTATCAAGGTATCATCATCATCAATTTATTTTTGTCTCCACTGCAGGAGTCTCATCTGCCGGAGACAGACGGAGGATTTGGCCTACACTCCCCGCGCTGGCCAGACGGGTTGGAGAGGCCTGATTGATGTATTATAATGTATGTATTCCCTTTGTCGCCTTGTACGACATCTACGGGAAGAGATGGAGTGGTTCTATTCTACTCTACACACGGCAAGATTTCAAAATAATCTATATGAATAATCTTCGCAAGAGATTTGTGAAATTTAGCCGCAAGAAAAATGGGATGTTTAAAAATGACCCAATTACAACAAAGGTACCGGGCACGACTCCTGTCTCCTTAGGTTCAAACCAATATTGCTGACCAGTAATGTCCTTCGGTTCTTCGACAGATGTGACCCGCCCACTGCCAGTCAGATTTTTAATCCTTTCGGCGGTCGGTCACCTTCGTTGTTCGTCGGATTTCTTACTTACACGAAACTCTATAAGGTTAAATTTCTTTCGTAAATTAACCTTTCTTTTATGACTTTGACCCCAAAAACAAATATTTTGTCAGTTTGCTCTGTTTCTGTGACGTCTACCTTTATAATTTTTTTGTTTATTTACTCGTGGCAAATTATATTTGTATGTGAGTTTATAATAATATTTTTCAACGAACATAAAAGAAAACCAAATACGAAACATCTGGCTCAATCTCCTTAGCTATTTTTAAAACCATTGATATCGTCGTCTCACCGCCTTTACTGGTTTCAGAACGATGTTATTTATCCCGTTCGTAACTGGTTACAAGTCAGTAACCAAATGGCACTAAAGGATTCTTTCGGCTATAAAAAGAAGGGTAAAGGACGTAATATTATTAAGTATTCTATGGTAAAGGTGTGGAGAAAGAAGAGGGCATGAAGGATGGGGTAAGGGGAGGAGGAAAGTGTCGGGTGAAGAGGAGGAAGGGGGAATAATGATGGGTGAGAGAAGGAAGGGGATAGAGGGCGGATGGACCCCACATAACTTCATTAGCTGGCAGATTAAGTTCTGCCGCCTACGCCGTAAGGAAAATCAGACAATGAACTGATGTTGCTACCGCGAGGTTAGTGTACTTTAGCTACTTCCACAGTATCATGGCATACGGTATCCTACTGTGGGGTCAAGCAACAGATATAGAGACCATTTTTATCTTGCAAAAAAGAGCAGTTAGGGCAATGTATAATCTGCGTTGTAGAGAGTCATTACAAAGAAAAGTTTAAAGAAATAAGCATATTAATAGTAGCTGGTCAATTCATTTTAATATTTTATATGTCAGAAAAAAATTATCTCTCTTTTTGAGGCACTGTGACAATAATAGTTATAATACAAGAAAGAAAAATAAACTTGTTTTACCAGGGTTAAGACTAAGTAAGGTCAGTAAATTGTTCACGGGGCAATGTATACGCTTCTACAACGAAACAATATATACTACAATTTTGGTATACGAAACTACCAAAGGAAATCTTAAATATGACGGACAGAAAGTTTAAGATTCATATTAAAAAACAACTTTGTAAGAAGCCTATTATAAAATAAACGATTATTTGAATGACAAAGATGCCTGGTACTAATGTTAATTCAGCTTCGCAAAATCTTTAATAATTGTATGCAAACTTGATTTTTAAAAGATGTGTTGCGTGAAGTTTGTTGCGCCGTTTCTTCTACACAGTGCTAATACCTAGGAAGCGGTAGTCGATAAAAAAAGACGTGTATAAACGTACCAAGTGTACTCATATGCAATAAATGATTTTGACTTTGACTTTGGAGGAAGAGGTGAGAGAGGGTGAGATGAAGAGAGAGAGAGAGAGAGAGAGAGAGAGAGACGGGGAAGGGAGGTATTCACATATACATCTGCGGTTGTAGCTATCCCAATTTTATTGTCTTTGTTTTTTGTTCATCATGTTTTGAACATTTCCCACTCTAGGAGTATACTTATAAAATACTATTTCCCGTAGAATTGAGATGTTTTTTTCAGGATAAAAGCTAACCTATGTCCTATTCCAGGACCTAACATGTATGTGTGCTAAGTTTCATCCCGATCCGTCCAGTGGTTGAAGCGTGATTGAGTAACAAACATCCAAACTTTCGTATTTATAATGTTAGTGGGACGACTTCAGTAAGTATTTCAGTGGTCTTCTTACTTATTTAAAGAATAGATCGTGGCGTGTAACCCTATTTATCATTTAAATATTTATAAATGGAGTTGTAGAATTAAATATGTCAGACATTCACACCAATTATCCAGTCCCAAACTAGGCAGAGCCTGTGGTATGGTTACTAGATAACGGGTAGACATACTTAAATAAATATATAAACATCCAAGACTTGGGTACAAACATTAATATTCATCATACGAACATTTGCCCCTAGCGGGATTCGAACCCGCAACCTCCGGCGTGGCAGTCCGAGAGCTACCCCGCTCCGCCACGGAGGTCTTCATAATATCGCCGTCGGTCGTAATTGTTTTAACATAACGAGTTTCATTTGTTTTATTTACCTGTGCACACAGCGTTCCCCTTCCAGCCTCGTAGCTGGCGATGATCTCGTCCTTCAACGAGGTTATTGCCTTCATAGCATTAGTTACCTTACTGCTAGGATTTCTGTTGCCGTGTCTGTTAATAGTCCAAACGCTGATCGCCTGGCAATCTGATATACAAATACAAAGTCATCATAGTGGCTACATGCCAATACCACAGATTCATCATCATCATCATCATGTCAGTCTTTAGACGTCCACTGCTGGACATAGGCCTTGCCCAATGAACGCCACCACACCCGGTCCTCCGCCCTCCGCATCCAGCCGCTTCCGGCCACCTTCGGGTCGTCGGTACACCTGGCGGCGTGGCGTCCGACCCTGCGCGTGCCAATCCGTGGTCTCCACTCCAGAACTCGTCTGCCCCAACGGCCGTCAGTTCTACGACAGATGTGGCCCGCCCACTGCCACTTCAGCCTGCTAATCCTTTCGGCTATGTCGGTCACCTTCGTTCTTCGTCGGATTTCTTCATTACGAATCATATCCTTCAAAGATACGATAAGATACCACAGATTACTTAATAGTTACTACGTAACATATACATCATCATCATCAGCCCGGAAGAGTCCACTGTTGGACATAGGCCTCTCCCAAGGTGCGCCACTGAACCCGATCCTCGGTTCTTCTCATCCAGTTACTGCCAGCCGCCTTACGCAGATCGTCGCTCCATCTAGCCAGGGGGCGTCCCACACTACGCCTGCCCAGTCGCGGTCTCCACTCGAGAACTTGTTTACCCCAGCGGTAATCGGTTCTCCGACAGATGTGACCAGCCCACTGCCACTTCAGCGTACTAACTTTTTGAGCTATGTCGAAGTCTTTAGTTCTCTGGCGGATCACCTCATTTATATACATATACATCACTCATTAGTAAAACGAAAATATCGTCATCATTATATGAGCCCGAAAGAGTATACTGTTGGACAAAGAAGGACAAAGGTCAAGTCAAAGAAAATATTATATTACTGAGTATGTGTCAATTTGACGACCTCCGTGGCGGAACGGGATTGCTCTCGGACTGCTACGCCGGAGGTTGTGGGTTCGAATCCCGCTAGGGGAAAATGTTCGTATGATGAATATGAATGTTTGTACCCAAGTCTTGGATGTTTATATATTTATTTAAGTATGTCTATCCGTTATCTAGTAACCATACCACAGGCTCTGCCTAGTTTGGGAATGTGTGAGATATTATTATTATTAAATTAACTTCGTTTAGATTTTTTTCTTTTTATTTAATATGCTGAATTCAGCGGTAAAATGTGTTAAGTCGCAGATGCTATACCAATCGTAATCCAGCAAACAAAAAACTGAGAAAAAAACTAAAAAATAATCAGTATTCATCCTACAGATCATATAATAAATAAATATATGGGGACATTTCACACACGGCCACCTGATCCCAAACTAGGCAGAGCCTGTAATATGGGTATCAGACAGCTGATAAACATACATAGATACATAATATAATATATAAATAACATCCAGTCACAAGGCAAACACAAGTGTTCATCACACGAATGTTTGCCCTTGGCGGGATTCGAACCCGCGACCCCGAGCTTCGCAGGCAGGTGTACTACCGACTAGGCTACGGGGCCGACTATACAAATACGAGATCGATTTATTTCATAAAAGTACAGGGTGTTATTTTTTCAACACATAAGTTTCGAAAAAAATACAGAATGCAGTCTTAGGTACCTTTAAAAATAGAGTAAAAGTGGCTATCTTTAACATCTAAGGTACCCCCCCCCCCCCTCATCCCCCCACCCCCCGGGTCCGTTCGTTCTTTCCACCTGTATAATATATTTATTTAAGTAATTAAATTAGAAATGAAAATAACTTACTCGGCGGATCAGCGTAATCCCGAATGTCTCCTCTGACTGCGGCATACGGCGTCTTCGACGAGAACAACTGGTAGGAGTTCTCAGCATTCCAGTAACACCTTTTTTCACTGGCCACTACGCTGGCTACCAGTAGTGGTATGCAAAGTTTTAGACACATTTTCGTACGTAGGTATATGATGTCCAATACTGTACTATATTTCCAGAGATGAAACTGGTTTAAAACTGAGTTTAAGTTTGGTCGTAAATTTATAGCTTTTTAATTCAAAACACTGGTGACGTCCTCAAAAAGGTGGGGTCCGCAGTGAGATGAATAAGAAATGCATGATAAGAATATTGGAGAGGCTAATGAGGTTTCAGGATCGCGCAAAGTGGTGATACATTGTCTTTGCCTACCCCTCTGGGATCAGGTCGTGAGCATTATGTATGTATGTAATTCAAAACACCTTTAAATACGTATTTAAATTTTGCAATAAAATAACTAAATATAGGTCCCGATTCTGAAGGCACACATTTAAAATTTGACAGCGCTAAAATTGGTTTCGTCTTTATCTTCATAATACTGTGTGACAAGGACAGCAACAGTTTTAGTGCTGTTAAATTTTAACGTTGTGCCTTCAGAATCGGGCCGATAATCTATTTTTAAATTAAGTTTTAAATAATCTCTTGGTAGAGATAAGCTCACCTTTGCAAATAACATATGTGTCACTGTTACATATTTATTTAATTTATATAAAAGGTTCTAATCTTTAAATTTTAACACTCAGATAATATATGTAAACTGTTTATATCACTTGTCTGTCCGTGTGTTCGATGTGATACTTGGTGTGGTAATGAATACTTGATTCAAAGTTGATATCGACCTTGGTTTAATCTTATTAAAAGTCAGCGAAGTGCAAGTCGTATACAGTGTAAGGGTTCTGTGCAGTTAAACGTCCGTGTGGTTTCCGGTAGAGTAGAATAGGACCACTCCAACTCTTCCCGTGGATGTCGTACAAGGCGACTGAGGGAATACATTATAAAACATCAATCAGGCCTCCCCAACCCGTCTGGCCAGCGCGGGGAGTGTAGGCCAAATGCTCCGTCTGTCTCCGGCAGATGAGAGAGGGTTGTGCTGATGATGATGATACCTTGATAGATCAGACAGACAGGCAGGCAGGATTTTCTTTTATATACATAGATAGATTGCCTGACAAAGATGAACAAAGGGCGTTATCAGGAATGACAATGTCATAGAGATGCGAGGCTGAAATTATCGAGTTCCGAGATGTCGATAATATTACACTCCTAATCACAAACTAGAGACATCATAGTGATAAATATAACTGCGTTATGGATAAAGCTCGAACCACTAGGTGTATACACTAGAACTGCCGTGTGGTTTCCGGTAGAGTAGAATAGGACCACTCCAACTCTTCCCGTGGATGTCGTACAAGGCGACTAAGGGAATACATTATAAAACATCAATCAGGCCTGCCCAACCCGTCTGGCCAGCGCGGGGAGTGTAGGCCAAATCCTCCGTCTGTCTCCGGCAGATGAGAGAGGGTTGTGCTCCTGCAGTGGAGACAAAAATAACCTGATAATACATTAGAAACTTTACATGCAGTTTTTTCAAATGACGTATTCAGTTGCAAAAAATTTAATATCGCATAAAATGATTGAAAGTTCATGCAGACGAAGTGGCGGGCAACAACAAGTTCATTTTTATATACTTGATTCTTTCAGCTCAATCGGTCGAGTTGAGTTTGCCAGATAAAAAGGTTCGCTAGAAGTATTCGTTTTGACAGAACTCTAATCTATAAAACAGGTTTCTAATAAATCTGAGGGAACGTACCCATACTACGTGACCCATTTACGGGGGGAGGGGGTCTCACAAAATACCTAGCTTGGTCACAGGGGTGGGGGGAGGTTAGGTTTTCGTCACGTAGTCAATATCCTCTAGGGAAATCTCGCGCTTTTTTGAGCTATATTCAAATATGGCGCGCATTTTTATAAATATATAATATACATATATTCTTTATTGTCCAAATTTTAAAACTAAATACAGTTACAAATTTTGTGTACAAAGGCGAGCTTATCTCTAAAAGAGATCTCTTCCAGCCAATCTTACAGTGTTGACTACTTACACTTACAGGGTTGACAGGGTTTACTTTTAGCGTTTTTTAAACTCAAAGGTGCCAGCACGACGCTGATTGAAAATTGACAGTTTTTTCTTCCTGATGATACTCGTATATTTTCACTTGTAATTATAGGAATGCACGCACTCTTGGCGTCACGTGGCAAGCGCCGTACTGATAAAGACAAATGTGAGCAATTTTTTCTATTTACTTTCTGTTTGCAAAAATGGGGTTAAACTCGTAATTATGCATTATTACGTGAAAACTAGAGGGGGAGGGGGATCTTGGCTTATACTACGGGTGGTCACCGAGGAGAGGAGGGGGTAAAAATTGTAAAAAATGGGTCACGTAGTTTGGGTTCGTTCCCTTATAATAAATTGGTTTTATACGTGTAATCGTACACTTATTGCTAATCCAGATCTAATCTTAGTATTTAATTAAAGTCAAAATTATTAATGCATATTAGTACACTTGGTACATTTATACATGTAATTTTATTTATCAACTACCATTTCCTAAGTGTTAGAGCTGTGAAGAAGAAATGTCTATTAAAATTAAGTTTGTGTTAATATTTAAAAAAAGTTGATAATTCCATTGTACCCATCTAGCACAATCGCGAAATATACAACTATTTTATATCTATCTGCCGTGTGGTTTCCGGTAGAGTAGAATAGGACCACTCCAACTCTTCCCGTGGATGTCGTCGTACAAGGCGACTAAGGGAATACATTATAAAACATCAATCAGGCCTCCCCAACCCGTCTGGCTAGCGCGGGGAGTGTAGGCCAAATGCTCCGTCTGTCTCCGGCAGATGAGAGCGGGTTGTGCTCCTGCAGTGGAGACAAAAATAACCTGATGATGATGATATCTTAATAGGTGCATAGCGGTGGTATATCGGTGTTAATAACCCCCTACTATGGAAATATTCTATACCTTATGGCTGCATATTTCGTCTATATGATAGTTGGGTATTAAGCAGAGTTGGACAAAAGAAATCTGGATTATTGATTATTTTCCCACTCTCCCTGCGGCTATTAGGGATCGTTACTTATTATGTTGCCTGTTTTACCAGTTACGAAAGTATGACAACCGCCATAATTATGGTCTATTAGAAACTGGTTCCGAAATGGTATTTTCGGAACGGATTACGAATAATTTCTATCGGTAACTGACCTTGGTTATAGATGGTGCAACCACTTAGATCCTCAGCCTATGTTTAGTTAGTATTTGTCGGCCCCGTAGCCTAGTCGGTAGTACACCTGCCTGCGACGCTCGGGGTCGCGGGTTCGAATCCCGCCCAGGGCAAACATTCGTGTGATGAACACTTGTGTTTGCCTTGTGACTGGATGTTATTTATATAAGTACATTATGTATATCAGCTGTCTGATATCCATATTACAGGCTTCGCCTAGTTTGGGATCAGCTGGCCGTGTGTGAAATGTCCCCATATATTTATTTTATTTTAGTATGCCTAACAGCTGTCTTAGATGTTATTATCTTCTATAAATAAAAACGTATACTTCGCGTGTCTGTACATTGAAGATATTTGCAACAAAAAAATGGGGGTCTAAGGATAAGTAATAACACATTTCACTCATTTTTGTAATTTTTGTCTGTTTATCCGTTAGTTTGTACACGCATCACTTAAAAAATACATTAGCGTTCAAGCGTGGTGATTATGGCATTGTATTGAGGAGGCTTATGTTCAGCAGTGGGCGTGAGGATTGTTACAGAAACTCACCTTGAAGGATGCAGCATAATATACGTATGTGACACCGAATTTGGAATATAAAGAAATTATGAAAACAAGAAAGTAACCACGATTACATTTTGTCCAACTCTGGTATTTACTTTAGTGAGATAATCTTAGGAATTGCCGATTTTTTTTTATAAAGAAATTCCCTTCTAAGTATGAAATATATTTTACGAATTGCCGAATTATTTTTTAAAAGAAATTCCCTTCTAAGGCGACTTAACCGATTATGAAATATATTTAAAAAAACACTGTTTCTGTCTGTTCCGGTCTGTTTAGCTTTAGATGGACATTAGTCAATTTTGGACCCAGAAATTTCTAGACAGTAAATATATGCTTCAAATGTGTTCCCACAAATCTCACGGTGGACTAAGTGTGGAGAACGCCTGAAGTCGAAATACTAACTGCTACCTATAAATATGTTAACCAGGACCGGCCACAGGAAGTTTTTTAGAGGTGCGAGATCTCATTATGGCGACCCCGTACCAGTCTCCTCCAATATAAGCTGTACATACGTTTACGCTTCACTTACCTATCTACTTTCTTCTTTCATTTCTTCTCGTGTTGTAACTCCGAACTGTACTGCCGTGTTTCTATCTCTGTCCTACATTATATCTTACAATAAATAATATTGTAACTGAAGGTGTTTGGTGGTTTATCTGTTACGTCTCAACAGCATCCGCTACAACCTCAGGTACATCTAGACTTAAGATATAATCATCATCATTTAGACTTCCACTGCTGGATATAGACCTTTTGTAATATATCTTATCTAAGGATGCGGGGGGACTAAATTAGCGGGAGCACAATAAAAACACATCCATCCAGTAAAACATCTATTCGAGACAAAGAGTCATGGAAATAACAAACTACCCTCTCTTATAAAATAGTTGCTTATAAACTACCCAATACATTACACCCTCCCGCTTAAACAATACTAGTAACAATTTCGTAACACTTAATATTATGCAAGTAATGTGACTTATTATACTAATCGGCATAATCTGAAAAGGCAAACCTTCTAACTGGTTTCCTAATGCGTTTGGGACGAGTCTCCGGTGCTGGTGGAATGGTCTCTACTTCCTTAGATTCTGACTCTAATGGATTTTCAGAAGGGCTTGGTACGGTTGCCGACTCAGGTGTTATCCAAATCTCTGGTGTGCTACCTTTATTTACTGATGCTCGATTGCTCAGGTCTACCGCATCCAGCCGCTTCCGGTCACCTTCTTCAGGTCGTCGGTCCACTACGGCGGTGCGACCGTCAGACCTTGCGCGTGCCGGCCCGTGGTCCTCACTTCAGAACTCGTCTGCCCCAACGGCCTTCGGTTCTGCGACAGATGTCTACCCTTCCTACTGCCACTTCAGCTTACTAATCGTTTCAGCTATGTTACACCTAGAGACTGCAGACAACATACCTACATTACGTAATAAAAAATATCTGTAAGAAATAAATATTTATAACACAATTTCAGTAAAATATAAGTATTTTAATTTTTGTAATATTTTATAAGCGATGTTCGCACCGTACTAGAGCTGCCCCTGATTATTTTGTATTTGAAAATTGTTTGTAATTAAAAGTCTTGCAGCTAAGTAAATACCTAGATCATTCTATATATGGAACAATGAATTTGTTTTTTTATTCCACCAACACGTGGATTGCCTGCCTGTTTGTCTCTCGAACAGTTTTGCAAAGAATTTAAGTTTATTTATAACTAACAGTCAGATGGTCCAGCAGATAAGTGATCTGATCAACCATCACTCTTAGGAACATCAGAAAAATTGCCAGTGCATTGTCGACCTTGAATGACGCTTTAAGAAGAACCATACACCTATATCGTAACGCTGTAGGAAAACGCCAGGGGAATATCGCACGTATTTCAAGCACATAGTGGGATTCCTTGCCGCCAGGTGGCCGGAAGCGGATGGATGTGGAGAGCGGAGGATCGGGTGTGAGGGCGTACATTGGGGAAGGCGTCTAAGCGCGGTTATGATAATGATGTAACCACAGTGGTTGATAAATACTCGTAGTAACTTATAATAGTTATTTATTTATTTTCAACGTTCTCTATGTACTGCTAGATGGAGCGTTCCAAACAATCGCTCTGTTCCACGAATCTACTACTATGATATGATGATGATAATACGTGAATAAATACACGTTAATATTATAAATTATAACAGAACTAAAATTATAACTTATAATTATCTGTTATTTCGGATAAAGCAATATGTTTTTAAGCTTTTTAACTTTTGATTTTTTAACTCTTTAACCCTACTTAGATGACTGGAAAAATTGCGATGGACAGATGACGTGATGACTGTAAATAAACTTAGACTACGATGACAATATTAGATAGTTATCAGGAAAATTGAAATGAAGTTCGATTTGATAAAATTGATCCTAAAATATCTTATCTGCATGATTCACGTTCTCGTAACAACTCTGGCAGTGAATCATAATGTAGGTATTTATTTGCTTGGCAATAGATTTTTTAACTTATAAATATAAACGTACCTACACTTTGCGGGTACATCGAAGAATCGAACATTTAAGAAATAAAATAAAATGGGGATAAGTAATAGAACACATTACGATCATTTTTTGTCTGTTAGTTTGGCCCGCTCAATCAAAAGTTATGCGAATTTATAGTATAGAAAAATTTCTATTAGTATAAATTTTTCAAAAAATATTCGTTTCATATGAAAGACTTAACAAGAATTTGCCTTTATGTTCTTAAGGACTCGCTAGGCATAGCTAAGAATCATCTTTATTCACCTTCAGCTAACAGCGTCTAATACCTACCTAACTCTATTTAATTTTAAGTTTTATATATAAGTAACAGTAATTAATACTGTCTTGTATCGTAAATATAGTTACTGTCTCAATCTTCACGATGTATTGGTAGGCTGGGTCAATAGGCAAAGCGAAATAATTCGCAAAGTTCGTTTGTTTTTTTTTTCTTTAAAAAAAATTAATTGTCTCTCTATACAACCATAGATACAACTATGAAGTGTAATCATGCTTGGCGAAATTCAGATTGCAATGAGTTAGGACTACGTTTGGGGTACGAGGTGGGAGTGGCAGCAGTAACGGGAGCGGGGGCGGGGGATAATTCTGTAGTCGTGATACATTCTCTGACGGATTTGAATAAATTATAGAGCGCAATCCGCAAGCGTAGGTATCAGCCCTAGGCGAATCGCGTATGACGTCAATGTGTGAGTGTTTTAGCGGTTCAGAGCAACATTGACATTCTTCCATGCGCGTAGGATTCTATTTGGCTTGCGTACTTTTGTAGGTACGTTTTTGAGAAATTGAACAAGCTTCTTAGGGATTGCGTGGTTAGTACTCGTGCTCGTACTTGTTGTACTAAGAGGTTACGAGGGGGGGGGGGGGGCGGGAGGGGGACTCGAATAGCTTTTGAGCTTTGTCGTGGAAGAATATTAGCTCCAGCCCAGAGATGTAAGCAGTACTTCATCATCATCATCATCAGTTTATTTTTATCTCCACTGCAGGAGCACAACCCTCTCTCATCTGCCGGAGACAGACGGAGGATTTGGCCTACACTCCCCGCGCTGTAAGCAGTACTTACTCCATAATAAACCCTTAATTTTGTACCGTGGAGTGCACATTAATGTTTAATTTGTAATTAAATTTAAATACACTACTTATAAATTGACTGATCTAGTAATATTTGGGATCCAGATTTTTCTGTTGTTCTATTCATTAACTTGTTGCAGCAAAGTGAAAAACGAATATGATGCTTTGATCATCTGAAACAATAATCGATTTTTCGTATAAGCAATTACCTACTTTCTTGTGATTTTTATCTAATTTAATCTCAAAGGATGATTGCCGTTTAGCTACAGAACTCAATAAGTGACACGCTAATGAAAAGGTCTTATATGGCGGTTAATCTCAGCTGTATTTTCGGCGCTATGTGCCTTATACTCGTACTTAGTAAGTACCCATGGCGTATAGGTTGCTATTAGTGTGTGGGAACTAAAAGACCCATAACGTCGAAAACACAGCTAACTGAGATTAACCGCCATAGTAACTAAGACCTTTTTTCATTGATGTATCACAGGTAAGTAAGTAAAGTCACTTGAGTGAGACTCGCAAATGAGTTTGTATTTTAGAGAATAGCAGTACTGTACTCGCGGCCGCTGCCCCTGAATTTGCATGTGGTTATGTCTTAATTGACCACTGACTTACAAGCATAAACGAATCAAGCGAGAGAGTGGTGAATCCGCCAGCAACGATACGAATGACACGTCGAGTCCGCCACATGAGCACCAGCACTGATCGTCGTAGCCGTACCGGCAAAATATACCATGGGCTTTCGTAGGCAGAGAGTGCAACTTCTGAGCTCTGGGGGAAAATAAAGCATGGCAATAAGTTTAGCTGGAATAGAGTGTGGTTCCTATCCATGTGGTTCTTGGCTTAGAACAGGGCCACCCACCCCCATTCTTCTCGTGGGTGTCATGTGTCAAGGCAACTAAGGGCTTGCATCTCGTCTGCATAGTGTGGCGATTATGGCAAATACCCCAATGGACAACCCACGAATAGTGGTATTCTTTTCAGGACGCGATCCATCTCGCTTATATGGCTATACCGTATCTCCTCTTCTTGGTATTATTTAAGTACCAGGTGGGTCAATCATCAATCATATCAGTTCTTAGAAGTCCACTGCTGGACATAGGCCTTCCCCAATGAACGCCACCACACCCGGTCCTCTGCCCTCCGCAGCCAGCCGCTTCCGGCCAACTTCTTCAGGTCGTCGATCCATTGGGCGGGGCGGGGCGTCCCGCTCTGTGCGTGCCGACCCGCGGTCTCCAGGTTTGTGTCATCATCATCATCATCATCAGGTTATTTTTGTTTCAACTGCAGGAGCACAACCCTCTCTCATCTGCCGGAGACAGACGGAGGATTTGGCCTACACTCCCCGCGCTGGGCAGACGGGTTGGGGAGGCCTGAATGATGTTTTATAATGTATACGACATCCACGGGAAGAGTTGGAGTGGTCCTATTCTACTCTACCGGAAACCACACGGCAACGAAAACCACACGGCAGGTTTGTGTAATAGTTTATTAGCCAAAGTTGGATGTCACCTAAATTATTTTGTGATTTTCAATGAATAATGTTAATGATTGAAATCATGAATGATGTAAATAAATGACTCACTTCTTCAGATAGGTGATGTCCCTGGTAGCAGTATATAAATAGTTGAAACATCATATTCAGTAGATACGCGATCATTGAAACTAGACGCACTAGATTTCCTGTTTGCTAAAACATAAAAATTAAAAGAAAAATAATCATTGTAACAACTTTCAAATAATGCAGATTGAGATGCGGTCATTACGAAAAATGTGTAAAGTTGTGTGATAGAGTGAGGAATACAATGATATGAGAGAATGAAGAATGAGTGAACGATAAATCATCTTTTAAAACTAAAATTATTAAAATAATATAATCGGTAATGTTTTATTACGCCTGCACATCACACACACACACACTCCATACACACACACTACATACACACACAAACCCCATACACACCCACACAACACACACCAACACACACTTTTTGTCTTGCTTAAATACATATTTGTAAGTAGATAATGCACGTCTCACTCTTACCATGATTTATACTAGGAAACCTGTAATTGGCTTTGTTAATTAAGATAACTGCACAAATTGTTTAATTAAGCATAAGAATAAACTGTTGGTTTCGTCAAAAAAAATAAAAAATGAACGACACTCGACACTTAAAGACTACACAAGAGACTATACTCGAGATTTAAAGCGCGAATGTGAAAGGAACTACAGCTAGAGGTCGCTCGAGGAAGACGTTCAAGGACCAAATTGGTGATGTCCTGAAAAAGGTGGGATCCGCAGTGAGATGAATAAAAGGAGGTGCATGAAAAGATTAACGGATGTGAGTGAGGCTAGTGAGGTGTGGCAGGATCGCGTAAAGTAGCGATCCATCGTTTCTGCCTACCCTCTGGGAGCAGGGTATGAGCATTATGTATGTACATATGTATGAATGTAGTATATAACAAAATGTTTATCCAGTTTTTTTTAGAAATAAATATTACAAATATACATATGCTTGTATAATCCCAAACGAAGACTTTCTTGTTTGCTATGAAAATTATAAAAAAACTTAATAATCGGTAATGTTTTATTACGCCTGCACATCACATACACCACACCCCATACACACACACTACATACACACACACACAAACCCCATACACACCCACACAACACACACCAACACACACTTTTTCTCTTTCTTAGATACATATCTGTAAGTAGATAATGCATGTCTCTAAGGCGATATAAATAAGGATAGGCCAATTCACAAATATAATATCTAGACCGGGACCAACTTGCACAAATTGTACAAAGTTGGGTTGAACCCACGACCTCTGGCGCTTGAGTCTAATGATTATGTCACTAGGCCAACGAGGCTGTAAAAAATTATAGATAAGTACATACAGAAACCAACTGGAAAGCAGTGACGCAAATGATGATGCGTGACACAGCAAACTGCACAAACGTTGGGACAGAGAAGCAGCTCTGCAACTGCTGAGTGATATCCAGGACAGTCTGATGCTCCAGCACGCAGGCACGGAGGCGGGTCTTGACAATCTTCTCTTGCTGGGGAGTGAGCTGTATCAAATCATATGGATGTTGAGTCTTTATAATCTAGCAGTTCGCCTTAGAGAGGTCTTAATCGAAAAGATCAGATGATATAGTCGTATATGTTGTACAATTATGCTGTCACACTGTAGCATAGCATTGCTGTAGCGTTACAATTAGTTAAATAAGATGTTAATAGATGTATTAAAACAATATTAACATTATTTTAATATTCTGCAATCTGGGTGAGAATAAAATGACTGTTAATATTTTTCCAGTAACGCAGTATCACATTTAGAAACCATTCATGAAAAAAAAAATTTTTGTTCATAGTTTTTGATGAACAAATTCGATGTTTCTTAAACGTATGCTCACTAGTCGCGACGGGTAGCGGAACGATGTGGCGGGGAGCGCGGCGGCGGCCGGTCTTCGACCTTCGCGCGCGCGCGATGTATTGCATAAAGTCTTATGTTTTTCGGAAAACTTGGAAGCGTCAAACTTTTTATTTTTTGTACATAATTGAAAATAAGAGCAAAATCATATTGTTTATTTTCATAACAGAGCATGTTGTCAAAATATCCACAGACATTTTCTTATCATCTCATATTTAAAAGAGGTAATGGGACGGGGTCGAGATTAACCACATTTTTCATTATCATTTTTTTTTGTATGAGTGTCCTGGGCACAGCTTACCCTGAATCCAAGGAATACAGGCTCCTATCTCTTACCTGCATAGTAGTTTTTATGCAGATGACTCTTCGGGATGGAGGCATGATATAATCAGAGGGACTGACGGGTCGACGTGAAGCAAGCTATCACTACTCCAAATAATTTGAAAATATGAATCATTTACTAACCTTTCCAGAAACATGCATATCATGGCATAATGTCTTCAAAGAGAGTCCAAGCAGCTTCAGCCTGCAACGGCACTGGGCTATCAGCGCAGTGACCAAGGTGTCTTTAGCAATGTTCAGAGAAGCAGTGATGATGATCGAGACCACTTGGTGAAGGTACGACAGCTCGTAAGCTGGTGATTTTGATGCATTGTAAGGGTACCTGGAAAATATTGAGTGTGATGATATACAGTGCGAATTCTAATCAACCGTTTCTACCACACATATACAACAAGTAGAATTTTTTTATGAATAAGACTCACACGAGTAGTTCATAAAAGTTTATGAAAAGAAAATACACTGATTAAATTTCGAATTTTTTTTGTCAAAACTTTACAAGTCGAAAAAAGTTTAGACTTTTAACACTTTCTTCGACAGAACATCAATAAATGTCAATACTATGGCACTACATCTATGGACATCTCGCCACGTGAGCTTTGACCATGAACGTGTTAAAATAAAAAATATATATATACTGTTTGGTTTTGAAGCATATTTTGAAAACACATGACCCTGCTTCATATAAATATTCTGCTTCATACAACTTCTTACATATATTTTTTTTATTTCACATTCCTACTCATTCTCCAAATCTTAGCACGACTCACATTTATCTAAGTATAGGCACACAACAACTAATTGGCGCAATCCCTTAGAAAGCTTGTTTAATTTATCAAAAACTTACCTACAAAATTCAGGGCAAGCGAAATTGAATCGTAAGCGCATGACAGAAAGTCGATGTTACGCTGAACCGCTAAATCTCGCAACATTGCCGCAATTCGCCTACGTGCCCTAGTGAGTATACTTTTAAACCTAACTAAAGTACGAAGTGAGACAGGCTTGAGCTTACTACGTTATCTTTCTAAAGAGAAATAAATGTGTAAGACTAACCAAGTACGTACGGGGAGTGTTTTTCCATCATTGCTGTCACTGCTGCTGCTTAATAAGAAGCATGCCGTGACGAAGGTCAAGCCAAAAAATGTGAATTGTTGCAAAGTCGTCTCTCGGTCACACCTTCAAAGAAAGAAATCCACTGCTCTTCATTCACTTTACATTTACTTTCATCATCAGGTTATTTTTGTCTCCACTGCAGGAGCACAACCCTCTCTCATCTGCCGGAGACATTCCCGCCTCCTCACCATTCTCCCCCCGCAACTCCTCTAAGCGAGGATCAACGGAGGTAACTGCAAAGACACCTACCAGTGAAGGTAGGGCAAGTCCCAGGTCATGAATTTACGCTACCTTGGGCCCCAGACAAATTTAATTAAAGAAGTAAAGAGTCAAAGTAGGAAGAGAGTTCCCACTTCCCCTCTAGCAAATGGGAGTGTAGCATTGAAACGGTGACCAGAGTGGTCAAGGTTGGGGGGTTGGGGGGTTTGGTGTGGTCAAGATAAGCCTGGCCACCTAGTTGAACACCACGGACGTATTTAGCGCCTTTGTGACGCAGTGAGCTGTGACGGAGTAGCAGAAGGCTACTTCGTATAGTAGTGCCAATAGTAGGCATGGCAAAAACGCTTAAACGCTCGGAAATTGTGACGGTTCGCAACCAGATCTCCATAGTATACCGGACGGTTCACGCAATTTAGATCTGCCGGAGACAGACGGAGGATTTGGCCTACACTCCCCGCGCTGGCCAGACGGGTTGGCAAGGCCTGATTGATGTTTTATAATGTATTCCCTTAGTCGCCTTGTACGACATCCACGGAAAGAGTTGGAGTGGTCCTATTCTACTCTACCGAAACTACACGGCAGCAGAATATGCATTACTATATTTACTTTATCTATACTTTATTTACTTACTTCAGGCATTAGGTAGGGCATAACTATCTATACAACTAAACAGATAGTCACAACCCTGCAACTGGACGATAGTTGTTAAATCCAGCACAAGCGGAAGATGGCTTATTGTTCTGGTCAACGATATCTATGTACTACTAGATGGATCGTTCCACGCAACTGCGGCTCCGGGAGCTGCAACTCGCTTACATTCACAATGAAACTTGTGCAGTTACTACGCAGGACATTTAATTATAACTCAATATTGACGCTACGGGTAAATAGCGTCATCATCATCAGATTCTTTATGTCTCCACTGCAGGAGCACAACCCTCTCTCATCTGCTGGAGACAGATGGAGGATTTGGCCTACACTCCCCGCGCTGGCTAGACGGGTTGGGGAGGCCTGATTGATGTTTTATAATGTATTCCCTTAGTCACCTTGTACGACATCCACGGGAAGAGTTGGAGTGGTCCTATTCTACTCTACCGGAAACCACACGGCAAACGGCCTTGCGTGGAACAGAGCGATTGTTTGGAATGCTCCATCTAGTTCTGGTTTCATTTTGGAAATACCCTAGGAAAGGTGCTGTAAATCTTTCGGAGTAATTAATTACACAATAGAGTAACTTTATCCTATATTTTCAGCTTATGCATATTCATTATCTTCATTTGAGACGCCCACTGCTGGACATAGGCCTTCCACAATGAGAGCCACTACACCCGGTCCTCCGCCTTCTGCATTCAGACACTTTAAGTCATCTTCCTCAGGTCCTCGGTCCATCTGGCAGTTGAGCGTCCCCCCCGAGCATAGCCCTCTCCATAGCTCGCTGAGCGACTTTAAACATGTAGATCAGGCCCACCGTCAGTGTCCACATTTGTGCGCCGTATGTATTTATTTTGTTAATGCTGAAAGTATTAATGTTTCAAACGGGATGTTACTTAACAAACCTTTTAATAACGGCTCTTCCCTCCTCACTGGATTCCTTCATGAGAACCTTGTTGCAATCCTCAATAATAGCCATTATTCTTTGTTTCTTATGCAATATATTGAAAAGTTTGCATGCATGAGCTAAATTTGTAAAGAAAAGGAATGCAATGGCTGTCATGACAGGGAGATTTCCCCATATCTGGATTAAGTCGACAATCTGGGCAATTATACAGGTACCTGGGAAAATTGATAAAATTTTTAAAGAATTTCCATATAATCATTTCGGCTTATACTCATCGATCTAAACAGCAATTTTGTATCCTCTCTACTGGATCTTCTGACATATCTATCTAATAAATAAAATCGTAAGCTTCGCGTGTCTGTACATTGAAGATATTTGCAAAAAAAAATTGGGGGGGTCTAAGGATAAGCAACAGAACACATTTCGATCATTTTTGAAATTTTTGTCTGTTTGTCTGTGGGTTTGTGCACGCATCACTTATAAACTTCTGATAGGACTTTGATGGACTCTTCACAGAAACATGGAGCTTAACCTAACTTAACATTTAGTCTTTATTTCATCGCAATCGGTTTACTTAATCAAAAGTTATGGACATTTTTAGTTTTCAAATACATTAGTAGGTAAGGTTAGTATGCAATATACTGCAGATAATAGTTTTTCCGTACTATTCAGATTGAGATGAGTTTGGACTACATTTGGAGCTGGTAGTGGGAATGGGAGTGGGCGTGGGCGTGGGAAAAGGGGAGTGAGAGCGGAAGCGGGATTGAAAGTGAGATTAAGAGTCTGAGTGGAAGTGGGATAGGGAGCGGAAGTGGGAATAGTAGTAGTACTGTAGTCCACGCGAGCGGAGCCGCGGGCACAGCTAGTATATATATAAAAGGAAAGTGTGTGTATGTATGTCCAAGCCTTTTCTCCATAACCACCCACTACCACCCACTCATGGTTGTAGTGGTAGATAGCCCTCGGTCTGCACTTGCAAGTAAGGGAGTTTGGTTAAGGTGGGTGGATGTGGGTGGTAAAAATGTGCGATGGGATACTTCTATCGCCGCGACTGATGTCATTATAACACCCTACTTTATAATGACATTTGATAGAGACAGTACCAACAACTTTTGTTATATACATTTGTTTTCTGCGCCCCTCCCCTGATCACTATTTATTTATTTATTTTATTTTAAGAAAACTTACAGCTATTATAACTAAGTACATAACACATATAGCAAAAAAGGGCCAATTAAAAGTTTCCACTTCTAGAAATAAATTAAATAATAATTAACATTCATAATAAACTAATGGTTCAAATATATTAAAATAATAATACATACATACACAATACAAGCAGCAAACTACAACTGAAATCAACAATAATAAAGATAAATTGATTAAAATAAATACATAATATAAATACAACAAAGGAATATTTCTTAATACTAGATCTAACGAAAGAATTTAGCACTTAGAATTTGCTTCAATCTATTAATGCTCATCCAGAATAAATCTAAGTCATTCTGCCACACTGCACTATTGACAGTCGCACATGCTCGCCACATAAGAGAGTTCTGCCTGTAATTGGTTGCTGCGTTATCTAGAGAAAAAGTCGGAATAGAGATTGGTCGACGGGATCGCGATTATATAGAATGAAACAGGTATCGGCCAGGACTTCTGTGTCTCTTTAGAAGGCGCAGAAAAAATAGTTCAGCTGCTGAAAGTTGCTGATCATAATGCCCTCTATCCAACGCTAATCCCACGCCATCATAAAAGTGGGGTCATATAATGACTGATATTCCTCGCAGCAAAAAAAAAACTAAGTCCCAAAATCGAATTTCAGCCTGTAGCGGTAAGGGCGTAGAAGATAAGTATTTAAGTTGAACTAGTCTTGATGTCGATTAAATGTATCTAATGTGGAGTTTTGTCGTTTTTTAAAACTATGGAATACAACTTTTTACATAGACGCGAATCTTTTAAAAGACTGTAAATATCTTATTAGTTGTTTGTATTTGTTTTATGAAGAAGAAAAAAATAGTTAAGGGGATTTCTGGAATTTTTGGAATTTTTGTCCAGAAATACCCTTAGTGTTTTCTTTGAGCATCGGCAGGGGATTTCTGGACAAATTTTCCAAAAAATTCCAGAAATCCCCTTAAGGGTAAGCTCATTTTTGGTCGTATGACAAAAATAATTACACCAATGTTTAGGATTTTTCATGTACTACAATACTACATTTAAAACAAAAACACTCGTTGATCCTCATTGGCTATATATTTGCTTTTTTGAGTTTGCAAGCAGTTGGGAAAATATAAAACAGTACATACATACATAATGCTCACGCCTTGGTCCCAGAGGGGTAGGCAGAGACGATGGATCCCCACTTTGTGCGATCCTGACACACCTCACTAGCCTCACTCACATTCATCAACCTTTTCGTGCACCTCCTTTTATTCTTCTCACTGCGGACCCCAGCCTTTTTGAGGACGTTACTAATTTGATCCTTGAACGCCCTCCTAGGACGACCTCTAGCTGTAGTTCTGTACTTGACGGTAAAACCTTACCTAAGAAAAGTGTTAACAAACACGCAGCATAGAAATTGTACATAACTTTTTCACTCCGAGTCAAATTATCAGGCGACCAAAACCCTGATAGTTTCAATATCGTAAGGGATACAGAAATGGAAAAATTTACGTTATTTACGATAACTTTCATGATTTTTAGTATGAAATCTCAGTTTGAGAGAAGTACCGTCTTGGACCAAAAGCAAATCATATTTGTGAGAACTCTAGAACGTTTTGAGCTTACGTGGAATTCTCATTTAAAAGTATCCAGTAGCAATCAACTGTACAATAACTAATAATTACTGCCGTTTTCAAGAAATTTGTTGTAAACACTCTGACAATGTAAATTAAGCAAATTATCGTAAACATCACCTACGGAACGACGCTTTGATTTTCAATGTAGTCTATATTTATGTTACAACTTGAAATTGATATAATTATTTAATTACAAACATTTCATTTGTAATTTCAACCTAAGAATAAATTAATAGTGGAAAGTTAAACTACCAACAAGTATTATAAAATCTGACAATGTTAAGACATTTAAAAAACAAATATTTAAATTTCTAAGTGATAAAGCATATTATTCCGTCTCCGAATTATTTAATGATAAATTTTGAAATAACTAATCAATGATCCGAGTTACTAATGCGTTACGTTTTTCTATAATTTATTATGATTTCATGACATTTTGATTTGAATTACGTTCCCACTTATTTGACTGTTTTATTTTATTTTGTGTAAAGCATATTGAATGCCATTAGGCAGATTATAGATATAGGACAATATTAACACATTAAGAACTGTATTATGAATAACCTATAATCAACAATAAATATTTCATTTCATTTCAAAACACAAAATATCTCTCAATTTTTTTTACTAATGCTAATGGGTTTGCGCTTGACCACAATCTCACCTGATGGTAAGTGACGATGATGCTTAAGGCACGCTTACCCAGAAGATATCCTTTAACTCTTCCATTAAAAAGATCTAAATTGTACTTGTCTGGAAATACCGAAGCTGGCAGTGAGTTCCATTCCTTAGCAGTTCGCATTATGAAAGAGGAAGCCAAACGTTTCGTGCGAGAGCTAATGTCTACTACATTGTATTTTCTATTTATACTTTATTTATATAGTGATCGGAGATGCAGGCAGATTTTATTTTATTTTGAATGGAAAGGCAGCATATAGCTGCTGCTTCCATATCAGAAGTCGACTTGATTATTTTCTTTTAAGAAATTGTCCAGTCTGTTCTTAAACATGTTTATTGATGTGGCAGATAGGACAGATACTGGCAAATTGTTCCTAACAAAACCCTTTTGTTTAAGTTTCTCTGAGGGTTCAGATGAGCATTTAATCTTTGTAATCTTATGTCCTCCAAATCGTTAAATGTTCGTATGATGAATATGAATGTTTGTACCCAAGTCTTGGATGTTTATATATTTATTTGAGTATGTCTATCCGTTATCTAGTAACCATAGCACAGGCTCTGCCTAGTTTGGGACTGGATAATTGGTGTGAATGTCTGAGATATTTATTTATTTAAATGGGGTTTGAGTTAAATAATGAGTTGTAGAATCTTGAAGGTTTCAATTAGATCTCCTCTTTCTGTATTATTTAAAAGTAAGTTCAGGCGCAACAGTCTAGTTTCATATACACTGAGAAAAAAATAAGTAGCTCTCCTACTTACGTAAGGATAAAAATATACCACTATTACATAAGTAGCCGCCCCCATTATAAATGGTGACACCTACAACAGATTCAGTAGCCAGCCACATTACTAAGTAACCAAACTACTTAATAATGTGGCCGGCACACCATTTACAATGGGGGCGGCTACTTATGATAGTGGTATATTTTTATCCTTACGTAAATAGGAGGGCTACTTATTTTTTTCTCAGAGTAGGTACCAGTCTTTAGAAAGCATATTTAGGAGAAAATAAAAATGCAATGATTCCTAATGAAGATAGTTTAATTAGTTCAAATGTCTAGTGCAAAATGCACTTACTTCAATTAATTCTTCGCATCCACTTGCTGCAACAAAGTAA
This sequence comes from Esperia sulphurella, assembly GCA_947086405.1. NCBI lineage: Eukaryota > Metazoa > Arthropoda > Insecta > Lepidoptera > Oecophoridae > Esperia > Esperia sulphurella. Next base: position 1,625,429 of record OX352270.1, on the reverse strand, counting down.
ACAATGAATACGACGCTTTGATAATCTGAAACAACAACAACAACAATGACCATTACGAGTTGGCGGCGCTTGTGGTGGTGACCATGACCCCAGGACTGGCGCGTACCTCGCACAAAGGCTTAGTCTAGCGATCCAGCGAGGTAACGCCGCCAGTGTCCTGGGAGCCATGCCGTCGTATACAGGCGAGCTGGACGACGTGATCTTACTGTGATGCGTTTTTATATAGTTTACCTATAATTCTAGTTACTTTATAATATTCTAAAATACTACTAATATTATAAACGCGAAAGTTTGTAAGTATTTGTTACTCTTTCACGTAAAAACTACTCAATGGATTTTAATGAAACTTTACAATAATATAGCTTATTCATCAGAATAACACATAGGCTACAATTTATAAAGATATTGTGTGAATTGTCCAAAATATCAAGTAAGTAGGAAAAAATCTACCATCTGCGAGCTATTCTGGCGTGCGCTGCCAAAACCGCTAGAGTTACACATATGTAATGTATGATGGAAATGTTTATCTTAAATAGTCCAACAAAAAAGCCCGCCACAGTATATATCTATATAGGATCGAGATGAAACTTGGCACACATATAGGTTAGGTCCTGGTATAGGACATAGGATAGTTTTTATCTCCATATCTGTACTTAACATTGTCAAAATCCTAAAGAAGATCATTTTAGGAAGAAGAACTAAAGTTAAGTAAAACCTGCTATACAAATTACTCCATATCATACAGATATTAAGCAGTGAGATATTATAACACTTACAGCCATAAAGGAGGCCAGAGAGAGCGTTGTAAAGCCCCCGGCAGTTAGTCGAGCGACTCTGCGGGTCCTGGCCATGACCACCAGGAGGGAACGGCGGAGAGGGATCGGGAACGTGTACCAAGGGCAGTCGTAGGCAGCGTTCGCCACTTCTAAACTCTGTAGGAAGTAAGATTAGCGTATCAAGTAACCGTGCTAATGATTTTATAAAAAAATCCTGAAAATAAATAATAGTTTAATAAGTATTTCTGGCTTATCGGAAAATATAAGGCAATGATAATTATGAGGTCACTTAGACAACAGCAAAAACGGATATATCAGTTTATTATTATTTAGTCATCTAATATAAGCTAGTATTTAAGTCTAATGAAGACTCGTACCCGGCTCAAAGGTGCCCATGACGCTGGCTGCGTTACCACGTTGAATAGCCAGGGCTAATCTTTGAACCAGATACGACTCCGCCCGGGGGTCACTCCCATGGTCTCTCATGCGCTTCCCCATCTCACGCACAAATGCCTTGCAATAATAGTTTGGTAAGGTCCCCCAGAAAACTGGTAAACGAGTTCTCGAGTGGAGACCGCGACTGGGCAAGCGTAGTGTGGGACGCCCCCTGGCTAGATGGATCTGCGTAAGGCGGCTGGCAGTAACTGGATGAGAAGAACCGAGGATCGGGTTCAGTGGCGCACCTTGGGAGAGGCCTATGTCCAACAGTGGACTCTTTCGGGCTGATGATGATGATGAAGGGGACCCAGGGCAAATTTAACTATGGGACGAATGCAACTTGGTACAGAATTTATAATCTATGTCTAGATGGATACAACTATTGTTTACCTCAGCTCATTATTTAATTATTGAATAATGTCCTAACTAGATAGGAGAATATTTTTCAGAATGGACATCTTTCAGAACGGTAATTTTTCAGGTTGGACGTCTTTCAGAATGGCATACAGAAAACTTTCAGTATGGACATCTTTCAGAATTGAAGTTTTTCAGGTTCGACATCTTTCAACGATAGCACTTATTTCAGATAATATATTATTATCGTAAATCTTATAAACTGTATATTTAAGATTGTCTTTATGTACCTTCTTATATAACTTGTGAACTTATTAGTAAAATTTGATCCAAGATTAACACAAGACATTTGTTATCTCGTTACAGAATTTTTCTTACTTCTTAGAATTCTTCTCTTTAATTTTTTTTACTTGTATCTTTTTTCTATATATATTTTATATTATTCCTGATGGGTTTACACGCCTCGACGCCCAAGGTGGAGCGCGCTTAGCAAATTCCTATTCACTCTTCCTTTGAAAAGATCCAAGTTATACTTGTAATCGAGAAAGCAAAACGCTTCGTGTGAGAACGTGTCTACTGCTTAAGGATGAGGTCCCTCCTCACGTGACGGAAATATCTTACTGACATTACCTATATAATAATGTATTAGTTACCTCATCAGAGAGATTATTTCCTTGATAGCAGTAAATGAACACTTGGAACGACATGTTCAGCAGATAAGTGCCCATTGAAAAGAGTCTGACGTAGTTACCCTTCAGCTGAAACGAAATTAAATTACTTAAAAGAGATGCAGTATCTAATTCAGTTGGCGAATGTATGGAATAAACACTGGACATAACTAGTAGTGTAATAGGGAATCATGATTCCTGTGGTGGTAGCCATGACGGAAGCAGATGCTAGATTATTTATACATACATACATCATCATCAGGTTATTTTTGTCTCCACTGCAGGAGCACAACCCTCTCTCATTTGCCGGAGACAGATGGAGGATTTGGCCTACACTCCCCACGTAGGCCAGACATGTTGGGGAGGCCTGATTGATGTTTTATAATGTTATTCCCTTAGTCGCCTTGTACGACATCCACGGGAAGAGTTGGAGTGGTCCTATTCTACTCTACCGGAAACCACACGGCGATTATTTATATTTTGAGTTTATTCAGTTTAGCGATATTTAGTACGTAATAATCACCACAGTGCTCATTAATGTTCGTAGATATAACTAATTAATCGATAATTACAAATAACTTCATGCAATTGTAACTTCTGCAGCTTCTGTACTAGAAACTAGAAATAATAGGGATTGATGATTGATGATAAATGAAGGTGGAAAAGACCATACAATATTAGAACAACAATTATGACAATGATTGATCCATGAAGTAGTGATGTTGGAAAGCACAAAACTAACAACTCAAAATTAGTCTACAATCTTCCACGACGAAATGCTTCACCGACAATTAATGCACAACTGTTGTTTTACATATTAGCTAGTTTCGATAACTGGCAGCAGATAAAATATTCTATCAAATGTTCTAATTTTATTCTCATGATCGTAATTGCAATGTAAATAATAAATAATAAATAATAAAGAATATTGAATAATGATATGAAGAAATAAAAATAAACTTGTTTTACCAGGGTTAAGACTAAGTAAGGTCAGCAAATCGTTCACGGGTCAATGTATACGCTTCTACAACAAACTACCAGAGGAAATCTTAAATATGACGGACAGAAAGTTTAAGATTCACATTAAAAAACAACTTTGTAAGAAAGCCTATTATAAAATAAACGATTATTAGAATGACAAAGATGCCTGGTACTAATGTTAATTCAGCTTCGCAAAATCTTTATTAATTGTATGCAAACTTGATTTTTAAAAGATGTGTTGCGTGAAGTTTGTTGCGCCGTTTCTTCTTCACAGCGCTAACATCTAGGAAGCGGTAGTCGATAAAAAATGACGTGTATAAATGTACCAAGTGTACTCATATGCAATAAATGATTTTGACTTTGACTTTGATGGACGGTAATGATAATGAAATACTCACTGAAACCAACTGGAACGCAGTGACGCAAATGATGATAAGCGAGACAGTGAACTGAGCAAAGGTCGGGATGGAGAAGCATTCTTGGAGCTCCAGGGCAACCGCCAGAGCAGCCTGGTGCTTCACCACAGAGGCACGGAGACGAGAGCTGACGATACGCTCTTCTTGAGGATTTAGCTGCGTATAATAATAGGATATCATGTATTCGAGTATAGCCTTTTAACTGAAATGTCTGTGTTGCCACTCTTTCCTTCAATTTACGATCTCGATCTCGCTCAACTTTCTCGACATGCTACTCATAATTACACACGTTACATATTTATAAATGCACCTAATTCAAAATAGCAACATTGTTTAAATAACTTTTTATCTAAAGTTTTACTCCGATTCAGTTCAAGATATGTTTTACCTAAAAACTTCGTCTAATCTTCGAAAACCGACAACCGGAAGAAGGGGGCCGGCAGTGACTGAATGCGGAGGGCCGGAAGTGGTGGCGTTTATTGGGGAAGGCCGATGTCCAGCAGTGGACGTCTAATGGCTGATACGATGTATGTATGTATGTATGTATGTAAACGCTTTATTGTACCAAAAATAACAACGATGATTATGATGATGCATAAAAAAGTCATTTTAAGAAAATATATTTCTAAATTTTTAGTAAAACTGTTTCCAAAGATTTTTTACCACTTCCATATGAGTTTGAGTTACAAAGCGCCATCTATATGATCGTGATGTTACTAAGCATCTTTACCCCAACGCTACGCTCTACGAACCACAAGCTTATGAAACGTTCAACTCACCCCGTAGCGTTAGTACAAGTTCATTTCGAAACTGAAAGATGACGGTCAACTTGTACCGGACTTCGGAGGGTAATAATGAATGACACACCCCGGCAAAGCCCTACAATAATTCACGATATCATCATCATATCAGCCCCTAAAAGTCCACTGCTGGACATAGGCCTTCCCCAATGAACGCCACCACACCCGGTCCTCTGCCCTCCGCATCCAGCCGCTACCGGCCACCTTCTTCAGGTCGTCGGTCCACCTGGCGGCGGGGCGTCCCACCCTGCGAGTGTCGATCCGCGGTCTCCACTCCAGAACTCGCCTGCCCCAACGGCGATTCGATATATTTTGAAATTTTTGTCTGTTTATCTGTGAGTTTGTGCACGCATCACTTAAGAACTACTGAACGGATTTTGATGCACTTTTCACAGAAACATGGGGCTTAACTTAACATTTAGTCTTTATTTCATCGCAATCGTTTTACTCAATCAAAAGTTATGGACATTTTTGGACATGGCGGAGGCGGAGGCGTAGGCAAGCAGGAGCGGGAGCGGAAGCGGAATGGGAGTGGATTCTGTAGTTCATGAGAGCGGAGCCGCGGGCACAGCTAGTTTAAATAGTAGGATGATGATGCAAAATGTGAACACCAAACCTTGTCAGCGACCTTCATATCCTCGCAGAGGGTTCTCAGCGACAACCCTAGGAGCTTCAACCTGCAGCGACACTGGGCTATAAGCGCGGCGACCAGGGTGTCCTTCCCCACGTTCAAGTATGCCGCTATGAAGAGAGCCACGATCTGATGCATGTACGTCAGCTCGTACGCTGGTGAACTTGACGTGTCGTATGGATACCTGAGGATAGAAGCGCCATCAACTGTCAACCTCTCCTGGTTGACCTTGACTCATCTGCCTACATTCTGTACCAGTACTGCTATTCTCTAAAATACAAACTCACGTGCAACGATCTCTATATACTACTAGATGGAGCGTTCCAAACAATCGCTCTGTTCCACGCAAGTAGCCACAACTCTTTCACATTCACTTTGAAACTTGTGCAGTTACTACGCAGAACATTTAATTATTTACTAATTATTGACTCTTTTTAACCGTAGCGTCAATATTTAGTAATAATTAAATGTTCTGCGTAGAAACTGACAAGTTTCATTGTGAATGTGAAAGAGTTATGGCTCCTTGCGTGGAGCAGTGCGATTGTTTGGAACGCTCCATCTAGTAGTACATAGAGATCGTTGCTCACGTGCGAGTCTCACTCAAGTGACTTCACTTAATTCCAAACCTAATCCATTGGCATTCTGTAAACATTCCAGAGTACTGTCGAAGTGAAGTGAGTTCTGTGTTCACTCAGGATTAATTTACACTAAGTTAATGTTATTTAGTGCAAATAAAGATATTTTAAAACAAAACAAACAAACCAGTACTTATTTTGGGACTGAAGTATTTAACATGTTCTAAAATTATAAATCTCTCTTCTTTCACCTGCAATACTCTGTCGCTATGTCTTTCTTATTTTCCTTCAGAAAGGTTGCCCGGAAGAGATCGCTTTAAGCGATAAGGCCGCCTTTGTACAGTTTCCAAAAATCTGTACCTATTTTATTGTTATCCTTAATTTGTGTGCAATCTATCTATCTAAAGAGAGACAGGCTTAATAATGAAAATGTATTTTTGTGTATGAAGCTCAACCTTAGTACAAACTTACCAAGCCCTGAGAGGTAGGCTGTTCTTCTCTGCACTACCAGCCCAACCCACTGTGGTGACCATGGTGAGGAACACGTACAGCACCTGATGTAGCCTGGTCTCCAGGTCGCAGCTTAGAACAGAACAGAAGCGGTTACAAGTACATCTGTCGAAGAACTGACTGCCGTTGGGGCACCAGTAGGACCGACGACCATTCAGCCACCTAAGGAAGGTAGCCAGATGCGGAGGGCATAGGTCCGGGTATGGCATTCATTGGGGAAGGCTTATGTCCAGCAGTGGGCGTCTCAGGCTACTAGGCTGATATGATGAATGTACTAAGTGCAATTACACACCATAGCCTTTTGTTCTCATGCGAAACATCCTGACTTTTTTCGCAGGAAGGGGGGGGGGGGGGGGGGGGGGAGGTTCCACGCACACATGGAAAATGACGGAAAAGGAAAGTGACAATTAACAAAGTTGACAAACATACATACATACATAATGCTCACTCCTTGGTCCCAGAGGGGTAGACAGAGACGATGCATCACCACTTTGCGCGATCCAATGTCGCAAAGCGACTATCCTTCGCCCGCTTTTCGCTCCGTGATACCCCTTGACGTGATGTGATGCGAACAACATCGCCGCCTTCGTGTTGAGGTACCACGGTTAGCTAGGGAAATGATTGTCCACCTCGTCAGAGTCCCGCATGACTCGGTAAGGCTAATAAGTGCCCGGAGTTCGCCCAGCTCCGGGCGACTGACAAACTTACGATAAACAAAATGGGTTCCGAAGAAACTGACCAATGATGAACTATTAACCCTTATAAAATTCCAACATCTTCTATACATATAATAAAATCGTAAATGCAAAAAAGTCTGTACATTGAATATATTCTGAAAAAAACCAACCAGGGCGACTTAAAATAAGTAACTAAACATGATAGAACAGTTTTTAAAATTTTTGTTTGTTTATTTGTTTGTTTGTTTGTTAGGGCATCACGCAAAAACTACTGAACGGATTTTGACGAAACTTTGTACCGTGACAATGTATGTCCCGGAATAACATAATATATAAAAAAAACTAAAAATATGTCTAAGAAATAGTAAACCAGCTACCAAAAACTTTAGTACTGTACAAATATGGTCTATTTCAGAGGTCTACTAAAGCAGGTTTTGATCTTTGTTGCAATACATTTTTCAAAACTGAGGTAAAAAGGAAATTATAATTGAGAAAACTGAAAAGAGACTATTGGGGAAAAGTATTTATTCAGGGAACGTCTTGAAAACCCTCGGCAAAACACACTTCTAGCGTTATTCAGACTGTGTCAAGAAGATGATTTTGCCAAAAGTATGTTATATATAACCAGGTGCCGTCGTACTACACATTTAACAAACAAACATAGGGGCAATTGGAGGATGGGGCACGGGTGTCACACAGAGCACACTTTAGGCCGCGTGTACACTGTTCATCCCAGTAACAGTGAATTCTATTAATTATGCTACTGCACACTGTCCACGGCGCTTCCTCATTTACGTTGCTCAAACGGTGGATAGTGTTGAACACTCTACGTCCCACGCGGCCCGCAACGCAAGGCACCTTCTGGATGACGACCGAAATTGGGACGAAACTCTCGGTGATGCATTCGTAAGTGACGTCTGCGCCATTTGTCGCTATGTTCTGTGGGCTCTCGAACCCAGTGGACATGGACATATCTGATGAGAGGGTACTAAACCGCTGCCTTACTATGTATGCTCGAAGATGGTTCGGCGGCGATACGCTACATGGACCGTTGCGTGCGGATTATTTGTACCGGGTATAAACGGCGTGTACGCTTCGGAAACCGATTACAGTACAGCTGAAATGTCAGCGATGGTAAGTGATAAGTTGGTAATCTTTCCAAGAATCACAGTTGGGCAAATAGAACGTTTTCCCTTGATGCACCGTGAGGCACCGGAAAAATCATTTCTCACTGGCAAAATTCTGGTAAAAATCAGACGACAAGGGAAAATCGCCCGCGCTGTAGCGTCCTCAGGGATCGCGGCCACACTGCTTCCTGGCGGTAAAACAGCTTATACCGCCTTATTTCCCATCAATTTACACAGCAAAGTAACAGCGACAAAACCGGGGTGATCCAGGACTTCTGTATAATCGTTAGGGATGAGTGCACTATGGCGCACAAGAAATCTGTAGCAAGTGTAAATAGGAGGGGGAATCGTGGGACAGGTGCTATCACGGTTTACTTTTGCGGTGAATTTCGCCAGTCGTTGCCGGTGGTGACGCGGGGCACCACTGACGATGAGGTGAAGGCCGGCCTCAAGCACTCTGTACTACTGATGATCGGGAGTACTGAAATGGAGACTCACGCAATAAGTACCTATATGCGGCTCCAACTTGGGGGCAATCTCACGCTCAAGAGTTTTCAGACATGCTCCTCAACTCAGATGCGTGCACAAACTCACAGACAAACAAACAGATAAACAGACAAAAATTCCAAAAATGATTGAAATGTGTTCTATTACTTATCCTTAGACCTCCAATTTTTTTTCAAATGCCTTTAATGTACAGACACGCGATGTTTACGATTTTATTTATTAGATAGTCTTAACTGTGTAATTATCATCATTAGCCTGAAATAGGTAATAATGTAGTAATTCGTAAATAATCTATTCATATAATATAACACTAAAACGGCGTTTCGTTGCTTTAAGTAAAAAAAAGCAGTCCCCAGACATTACTTTAGAGTGGAATCCAAAAATATAATTTAAAAATTTCGTGTTTGTCTGCATATTTTTTTGTAGGATGTATGTTGTTTGTAATCTTGGAAACTACGGAACAGTGTTTGCCGGGGTTTTCACTGTTTAATAGTTTAGGGTTCAGGACACAATCTGGTATATTTGTATCTTAATAAAATATCAAGAGACTGATCCAGAAGATGAACTCTCATTTCTTCTCATTTGTAAGTATGTACGTTACTGTTCATGGAAAAAAAACTTTGCGGAATGTGACAGATCTTTAAATAATTTATAGTTTATTTATTTAGCTGTTGCATAGTTTATTTTTGGGTATTACCACACATCGCGATAAAAAAATCTTTATACGATAATGGCTCTGTAACCGATCACTAACTTATCCGGCATTTTGTTATCCAGTTATTTGGATATGCAAAAACTTAGCACTTTGAGGGAAGGAAGGGAAAAGGGAATGGGGAAAGGAACGGGTAGCAGGAAACGGGAAAAAATCTTCCTAGCCCTCCCACACCCACCCTATCTCCCCTTTACCTTCCCCATTCCTACCCCCTCCCCTTCCCCTTCTCTTTCCCTTCCCCCCATTTCCCGCTACCCGTTTCTTTCCCCATTCCCTATTCCCTTCCTTCCCTCAAAGTGCTAAGTTTTTGCATATCCAAATAACTGGATAACAAAATGCCAGATAAGTTAGTGAGGGCTAGGAAAAGTCCTAGCCCTCCCAATCTCACCCTCTCTCCCCTTTACCTTCCCCATTCCTAGCCCCTCCCCTTCCTCTTCTCTTCTCCCAAACCTCTACCCACATCCCTCTGGGTGTAGGTAGGGGTTTGGGAGAAGGACAGTTGGGAGCGGTTGGGAGGAGATGTAGGGGAAAGGTTGGGGTAAAGGAGAGGGCGAAAGGGGGAGGGGAAGACGCGGGGAGGGAAATGCGAGGGGGAAGAGGAGACTAAGAGGAGGGGTAAAGGCATATGTCCTTCCGATAAAATATTTGTTCTAAGAATCAGAGAAAAGATACCTCAACTTCCTGCAAAATATTTTCATGTGGAATTATAATTTAATCATAATAATGTGTGATGTTAATTTATCCACGCGGACGAAGTCGCGGGCAACAGCTAGTGTATAATAAATGAAAAAAGGAGACAATATTCAATAATAAGCTGAAGAAGTATTTAATTGCCAAATGTTTTTACTCATTGCATGAGTTTTTGAATGATAGGGATAATATTTAAATTGATGTTTTTATTTTATTACTTTTTCTGATATTTTATATTATATAGATTTATAAGTTTTTTATTGACATTTAAATTCATTAATATGCTGACATTGTAAATATTAAAAAAAATCAATTTCTATTATATAATTTAATTATATATTTTTAATAATAATTGATAATTTTACATATATTGTAGCGCACTTACAGGGTTCACGTTAGTACCTGTGTATTGTTATCTAACATCTTGTAAACTACATTGTATAATTTATATAATTTATTTATTTCATTAGAAAAAGTTACATAAAAATTCGGAGGCAGGTGTCTCATGAAACAATAAATGAATATGAATATGAAATATCGATGATAGAGTCTTAAATAAAATGCTTCTAGGATTGCACGTAGCGACTAAATCATCAGTTTTTATAACTAACCTCCTAACAATTGCCTTGCCCTCGTCACTCTCCTCCCCTCTCATGACCACATCGCTGTCAGTTATGATCGCCTGTATCCTGCGTCTCCGGGACAGGATATTGACGATCTTGGCGAACTGAGCCAGGTTTGTGAAGAGGAGGAACGCCGTGCCAGTCATGAGGGGAAGGTTCCCCCATATCATGAACAGGTCCACAACTTGAATGATGAGGTAGATTCCTATAAAATTAATTAAGTTAATTAATGCAGTGCAATATACTCGACCACTCCAACTCTTCCCGTGGATGTCGTACAAGGCGACTAAGGGAACACATTATAAAACATCAATCAGGCCTCCCCAACCCGTCTGGCCAGCGCGGGGAGTGTAGGCCAAATCCTCCGTCTGTCTCCGGCAGATGAGAGTGTGTTGTGCTCCTGCAGTGGAGACAAAAATAACCTGATGATGAATGTACTCGTATACGCCGTTTCTTCTTCACAGCGCTAACACCGAGGAAGCGGTGAAAAAAATAATTGTACCTATAAATGTACCAATGTACCTAATCATGTGCAATAAAGGATTTGGACTCCACCAAGGTTTATACGCTGCAAATTCTTTGAGAAAAAATATTCAAATTTTACTTAAAGCTAAATCATCTTACCTAAAAGAAACATAAACGAGAAACAAGTATAGATATTGTAGAGCAGTATTCGTTGTTCATTTAAACCATCTGGCATCCAAAAACCTACTAGTTTCAGAGCAGTTAAGGACACAGAGATGGACAAATTTACGTTTTTTACTACTAAATTCATACTAAACCAAAATTTATGGTATTTTTAGTATAAATAAACCTCAAAACGTCGACTAGTTCGGACAGAAATGATAAACAATTAAGAAACAAAGCGAAGGGTTATAAAACAATTAAGCTGACCACATTATTGTGAAGTTGGGGACACACTGATAGATAATAAGAAAAGACAAATTCATCTAAGTCTATGAATACATACAAGTTTCTATCTCAATGCCCATGGAACGTACTTCCTTCGCAAAGGCCTTTTAGAAGGGGCCTATAAAACAGACCATTATTTGAATGATGGTATTAATGCGATCACGATCACGGAGCGAAAAGCGGGCGAAGGAAAGTTGCTTTGCGACATTGGATTGCGCAAAGTGACGATTCATCGTCCCTGCCTACCCTCTGGGACCAAGGCGTGAGCATTATGAATGTATGTATATATGCTATGAAGGATATCTGGTATTAATGTTCAGCTTTCCACAATCTTTTTAATATTGTACACAAAAGATGTGTTGCGTGAAGTTTGTTGCACCGTTTCTTCTTCACAGCGCTAACACCTAGAAAGAGATAATCGATAAAAGGTTACATGTATAAATGTACCAAGTGTACTCGTGTGTAAATAAAGGATTTTGAGTGTGGCTTTGGACCTCGGAGGTCATGGGTTGGATATGTTTCATTCCTTAGCGTGTCGAGTGGTAGATCGACTTGAAATTGTGAAATTCCGTAGAATTCCTGTTTGTTCGATGATGGAATTTAGAAGTATGGGGAAGTACATTGACCGCTTCGTTGGGAATATGGGTTGGTCACTGGACTCGAGTGAATCACCTGCAAAGTCAGCGTGTTTCGTAAATTTAATTGACATATTATTATTATTGACATTGTAATTTAAATTCATATAAGTATTAAGTTTAATTTGTAATGTGTAACATTTGCATGCTGTTATATGGATGGCTAAATAGGCATGATCTACCAGTTGCTAGTTATAAGATCTGACATTTGTACCCTATTTATGCAAATAAATATTCTATTCTATTCTATTCTATTCTATTCTAAACTTGTTTTTGCAGTTAGTGCCCCTTTCATTTTTATTTTGTTTTCTTTACGATACGCAAAACGAGTGTGATAACATATTTTCATTGCTTATGGATCTGCGCTTGACCTCAATCTCACCTGATGGTTAGTGACGATGAGGAATACGGTGGAGCGCGCTTACCGAGAAGATGCCTATTCACTCTTGCTGTAAATAGATTCAAATTGTCCGGAAATACCGAAGTTGGCAGGGAGTTCCATTCCTTAGCAGTAAGCATTATGAAAGAGGAAGCAAAACGCTTCGTGCGAGAACATGGTACCTATGTCTACACATGACGACCTCCGTGGCGGAACGGGTAGCTCTCGGACTGCCACGCCGGAGGTTGCGGGTTCGAATCCCGCTAGGGGCAAATGTTCGTATGATGAATATGAATGTTTGTACCCAAGTCTTGGATGTTTATATATTTATTTAAGTATGTGTATCCGTTATCTAGTAACCATACCACAGGCTCTGCCTAGTTTGGGACTAGATAATTGGTGTGAATGTCTGACATATTTATTTTATTTATTTATTTTATAAGGATGAAGTCCCTCATCACGCCTGGTAGTCCGGAGGATAGGGGAATCAAATTGTGCAATTACAGGGCACGCCAAAATGGAACCTGTAGAAAATTTTATGTGCTTCAGACCTTAATGACTTGTATCATAATTAAATCATTGGAAAATGATCGTGTTGCGCAAGAAGTTGGCGTCTCACAGACACTGCAATTACGTTATTTCGATAAACATCACCTGCGGCACGAAACTACTGGTTTCAGTGGGCAAGTTTCATCGATGTATTACTGGTAATTATTTGTTTGGAGTTAGTTTCAGTCACAGGTGACGATTTTTCGAGAAAGTCAGCATACACATTAAGGTTTTGAGTCATTTGATAGTTCAAATGCTCCAATGATTACGAATGGGTAGTTTCAGCTTTTCAGTTTCAATTTTTCAAAGAAAGAAATTCAGAGAATATGCGTCATTTGATGGTTCAAATTCTCCAATGAGATGTTAATGAATTGAAAAACTTTGAATTTATTTGCTGACTTTCTTTCCCATTTGCTAATGGGAACTCTCTTCCTACTTTGACTCTTTACTTCTTTAATTAAATTTGTCCGGGGCCCAAGGTAGCGTAAATTCATGACCTGGGACTTGCCCTACCTTCACTGGTAGGTGTCTTTGCAGTTACCTCTGTTGATCCTCGCTTAGAGGAGTTGCGGGGGGAGAATGGTGAGGAGGCGGGAATGTCTTGCTGAAATTTTGATTTTAAGATTTGATTATAATTTTTAAATGAAATCAGTTTTGATAATTTACTTGTTTCTGAAATGGTATCCTCGACCCCACGAGTCGGGGCTGTAGTGTGGGGGTCGCAGTCAACCCTAATCATTAGAATCAACCCGCATGCCATGCCATGCCTGAGACTGACCTTATACAGCTTATCTTCTCGTATATCTTACTAGCTGTTTCCCGCGACTTCGTCCGCGTGGACCATGATTAAATGAGATGTTTTTTCGGGATAAAAACTATCCTATGTCCTTTTCCAGGACCTAACCTATATGTGTGCCAAGTTTCATCCCGATCCGTCAAGTGGTTGAAGCGTGATTGAGTAACAAACATCCAAACTTATAATTTTTTTCATATTTAGTAAACTGTAGGATATAGGATAGTAGGACTAGCTGTCTACCCCAGCTTCGGATGTTAGGCTGTATGTTATTGCCCGATAAAAAAAATAGACAGATATAATAAATAAATAAATATTAAATATCTCAGACATTCACACCAATTATCCAGTCCCAAACTAGGCAGAGCCTGTGCTATGGTTACTAGATAACGGATACACATACTTAAATAAATATATAAACATCCAAGACTTGGGTACAAACATTCATATTCATCATACGAACATTTGCCCCTAGCGGGATTCGAACCCGCAACCTCCGGCGTGGCAGTCCGAGAGCTACCCGTTCCGCCACGGAGATATATTAGAATAAAGTAGTTTACTTAGCTTATTAGTACAAATGGGTGGTTTTATCGCTATATACGATTTCTTCCAGATAACAACCTTGACCAAAGACCAAAAATAGCGAAAACCAATTAGGAATCAACTTTATATTATTGATTGATGATAGTAATTAAACAGTAACGCTGAGATAGGTTACAAAGTAGATACACTTTTTTTAAATCGGTTAAGTGTACAATACAATACAATACACTTTATTGCACAAACAAATACAGTTACACGTTATAGAAGTTACAAATAATACAATTTAGGCTGTCTTATCGCTTTAAGCGATTTCTTCCAGACAACCGTGTAGTTACTTTTATTCACAGTGTACCGGTTATCCGCCAGTTAATCAGTTTTCTCGAATATCTCTGAAAATAAGTAGTTAAATACTAAAATGTTGAGCTGTATTGTATGTTTGTTAATTATCCGACGGAAAACTGTCATACAGGTAAACAATACCAGGAGCTAAACCAGGATGGTCGCTCAGGAAAAGTTGGAGTCCTTCACGAGGATAAACAACTACTTCAGGGGCAGAACCGAACCGAACCCTCTTTTTCAATATTAGCTGTTAACTAATATTGAAGTCAATAAAACACTCCCACCATAAAACAACAAGCAAACAGCAAAAGCAACAAGTGGTTTCGAAATAAACCATTACCCACTCCACAGGGAAAACTACTTTTGTCCTCTTCGCCTTTGTCCCAATAGCGGGACAACACACTCACTGTACATAGTAAAAATTTAAAATATATGGCAATTCGAATCTATAAGAAGCTGCTGGATGAAAATGAGATTTGGTTTTGCACACTTCTTACACTCATCACGTCCTGGGTTCAAACCCTGTCCGTAACAATGAGTTTTTGAAACTTAAGCACGGTTTATTTATAATACCATAGGTACAAAAACTTCTAATGTATGCTTAGGTATGTGAAGCCCTCCAAATCGGCTTGAGGCACTGTTGGTGGATAGGATTTTGGAACAAAAGATCACTAAGGGTTTTCGTATCGTCAGGACGTCCTTGTCCCCTAAGAAGATGAAATGAGGTGCTGGATTATTTAATTTAAAAAAAACGCAAATGTTATTATTCGGTCGATGAATTTTTGATGGACATATAACTATTATACACATAGTATAATAAATACAAATTTCCTATTGTATTATAAATATGTACTTTAGTTGAAATGTAATAATTTATCTGAACTAATATTAATATTATAAAGAGACAAAGTTTGTGAGGTTGTAGCGGGTTATCTCTGAATTCACTGAACCGATTTTGACAATTCTTTTACCAATAGAAAGCCACGTTATTTGTGAGTGTCATAGGCTATATATTAATACGAAAAACTAAAGGACTTTTTCGTGGTAATCTGAAAATATTTACCGCCCAACGAAGTGGGCAACGGGTCAGCTAGTATTCTATATACAAGTATATAATCAATATGTTATTGTTATAATTTATATTTAATTTTAGTTTTGGTATCACGATCAAAATAATTCTAGCGAGTTCTTGTAGACACTAATTTATCGACCACTTATGTTTTAAAAAATATTTAACAGTTCCCACAGGTTCCCGTTTACCACCGGGTGGGACAACAGAGGTGGGACAACAGAGGTGGGACAACAGAGGTGGGACAACAGAGGTGGGACAACAGAGGTGGGACAACAGAGGTGGGACAACAGAGGTGGGACAACAGAGGTGGGACAACAGAGGTGGGACAAACAGAGGTGGGACAACAGAGGTGGGACAAACAGAGGTGGGACAACATGAATCTTTACCAACTGCACTAATCTCTACCAATCCATCAATCTTACTCTATCTTCACTAAGTATAGTGAGAAGAATTCTCGTCGGCAGTGGTATAGCTATAAGACAGTGACTGGACTGAAAGAATGGCACGAATTAAGGTTTCTTCAGTGTGGACCCATGGCACACCCTCAGCACTCAATAAAATCATCATCAGTCGAAAATACGTCCACTGCTGAACACAGGCCTCCCGAATAGAATGATACTTTTGTGGGCTGTCCATTGGGGGATTTGCCATAATCACCACGCATGGCAGGCGAATTGATGATTTATTTATTATAAAAAAGCTTACAGCTATTTATATCTAAGTATTTTACATAATGAGAAGAAGCCAATTAAAAGTTTCCACTTCTAGAGATTAAATAAATATTAACATTCATAATAAACAAATAGTTTAATTGCATTAAAAAAATAAATACATACGCAATACAAGCAACAGAACCTAAATGAAGTGAGTGATCGCAGTAATGACCTTAATATCATCATCATCATCAGGTTATTATTGTCTCCACTGCAGGAGCACCACCCTCTCTCATCTGCCGGAGACAGACGGAGGATTTGGCCTACACTCCCCGCGCTGGCCAGACGGGTTGGGGAGGACTGATTGATGTTTTATAATGTCGTCCTTTAGTCGCCTTGTACGACATCCACGGGCAGAATTGGAGAGGTTCTATTCTACTCTACCGGAAACCACACGGCAACGACCTTAATATAACAGGAGAAAACTGTTGTCCATCCCAGCTCAATCCTAGGCCCTATTCTAAGCCGGGAACCACATAATAAATATATTTTTTACATCATAAAATTAATTTTGCTCTAAAGTGGCCTTGTCAATCGACAACATAATAATATAATTGTTTTTTTTTTAATGACAATAATTTAATAGTCTCTGTGGCCACGGAAAATAAAGCAGGGCCTCACTAGGGTCCTGGGTCTCGCTGAGATTGGTCAAATCTGGTAGAGTCACACGCAATACGTGGGCGGGTCTGCCGTGGATCAGGCAGCTGTTTATTTATCTCTAGAGCCTTCTAAGGGCTAGCACACAATGCTGGAATTATCAAAAAGTTACAGACTTTTTTATTTTATTGTCAACTAACTGTTGCCCGCGACGTCGTTCGCGTGAACAACTTAACATCACAAATTATTATGTATTCCGTAAGAATGGGATGTTTTTTCGAGATAAAAACTATCCTATATCCTACTCCAGGACCTAACCTATGTGGGCCAAGTTCATCACGATCCGTCCAGTGGTTGAAGCGTGATTGAGGAACAAACATAGAAATATCCAAACTTTCGCATTTATAATATTAGTAGGATATCCAATTGTCTGTTTGGTTATATCAGTTTGTTGCCGAGATTTTTATAAAAATAATAGATATTTTATATCGATACCAGAAATATCAATTAGCGTAAAGGACAAAATGTAATAAATTAGTTATATTACCTATATTATCTATGGTTAACTACTAGTTTATATTCGAATTCGCATCGTTTAAAACTCATTTTAAAAGCACAAAAAAACTATTTTTACTATGTTAAAGAAATTAAACTGTTTTCTCTAGTTCTTATAATTTTTATTTTTTTTTCCTTTTTCTTGCTTTGCTAGTTTTTTCTTTGTGTGTGCCAATTGTGGTAGTAAATAAATGTTTTTTTTCTTTCTTTCTTTCTTTCTTTTCTTTCGATACCTCAGAACAATTAATCCACATTTTTCTGAGATCGATACAGTTAATAACAATTATTGTAAGGGACAAGTGACGACTTTACAGCAGAGCCAAAAACTGCTCTATTTAATATACATAGGAATACTTATTAAGTTGAATAACTTTTTTTGTGCTTTTCTGGGTTGAAAATCTAACGGGACCATGAGGAAAAGTATCTTAAATATAGATAGCATAGTTAACCCAAAGGAAGCATTTCTTTTAAAAGTAATAATAAGTATGCATTCAATATATATTTTAAATACCTTGCCGCCTGGAATCGAACCGTTAAAAATGCGAAAAAAATTGTTTTACGCAACGACCTCTATGTACTACTAAATGGAGCGTTCCAAACAATTGCTCTGTTCCACGCAAGGAGCCGCAACTCTGTTACATTCACAATGACACTGGTGCCGACACTACGGGTAAATAGCGTCAATATTTAGTAAATAATTAAATGTTCTGAGTAGTAACTGCACCAGTTTCATTGTGAATGTGAACGAGTTGCTGCTCCTTGCGTGGAAGAGAGCGATTGTTTGGAACGCTCCATCTAGTAGTACATAGAGTTCGTGATATCGATTAAATCTATAACAGCATACCTACTGAAAGGGATAACTGAAATATTCGAGAGCCCCTTCACACGTCAATGGGTGGAGGTGTCAACAATAATATAGTAAAGCGCTTGAGGGTTGCGGTCAATTGAGGGTTAGCCGCGAGGTTCCCGGCAGTTAATAACGGGGAGATATCATATATTTTTTTATCAGAGACTAAATGACGTCTATCTTTATCGTCTAATTTAACCCTAATTTTAATTGCTTGCATTGTTTTAATTTTACTTATTTTAAATTATTTGATTTCATTTTATTCTAATTTAATGTAACTTTAACTTAATTTTATTATTTTTATTTTTATTTTGATTTTAATCTAATACAATTTTATTATTATTCTTATTGTATAACAAATATGACATAATTATGTTGAAATAAATTATTTGAATTTGAATTTGAATTTATATAAAATTATGTAACGCACCTATTGTTGAACAATAATAAATGTTGCTTTTATATTCATTTTCTATTTCATTCTGTTTCCAGTTCATGGTCTCAGTTTCCTGGACCCAGAGTTTCTTAAAATGCCTATATACCCGTTGTTTTAAATATCTTGATTGACCGACATCATATAGGCTAGAAGACATTCTAGACTATATCCTGGGCACATTAAGACAGCTAGAATGCACCGAAATTGTCATGCCCAAAATCAGGGTCTTTTTCGACCTTAGTTTGTAGAACTACCCACATACGTAACGTATCTTGTCTATCTGTCCGTTAGTGTGGTTATAACTTGTAAGAAAACTAATTATTAACCGTTTTTATCAAATCATTTTTTTTCTTTGTTTTCACTTTATTTTCTTATTGTTATTTATTTTTCCGTATTATGTTACATAATGTAACAAATTTGAACTAAAACCTGACCAGAGAAGTTTTAGTACATAATTTGTTACTTTAGATAACATAATAAGGAAAAATAAATCATCATCATCATTATCATCAGCCTGAAAGAGTCCACTGTTGGACATAGGCCTCTCCCAAGGTGCGCCACTGAACCCGATCTTCGGTTCTTCTCATCCAGTCACTGCCAGCCGCCTTACGCAGATCGACACTGACACTGACAGTGGGACTAGTTCGAAAACTCAAGGTCGCTCAGCGGGCTATAGAAAGAGCTATGCTCGGAGTTTCTCTAAGAAAAATAAATAACAATAAGAAAATAAATTTATCTTCAAGACGAACTTTTACAAAATTTTAGGGGTTGATTCGTAGTATCCTGAAAGGTCGAAGTGTTATAATTAAGCCCTGTATCATCATCAGGTTATTTTGGTCTCCACTGCAGGAGCACAACCCTCTCTCATCTGCCGGAGACAGACGGAGGATTTGGCCTACACTCCCCGCGCTGGCCAGACGGGTTGGGGAGGCCTGATTGATGTTTTATAATGTATTCCCTCAGTCGCCTTGTACGACATCCACGGGAAGAGTTGAAGTGGTCCTGTTCTACTCTACCGGAAACCACAAGCCCTGTATATGAGAAGATATTGATCCTACATAAAAGATAATAAGCAAAGCTGATTAAAGTTAACTTAAACTTAACCTTAAATGAAAAGCGAAAGCCAAGATTGTCGGAACTGCGACGCCGAAGGACACGGAAGCTTTCAGAAGGGTTAAACTAGTTACTGGCGATAATAGTCTATTACTTCGGCCTACATTGAAAAGTTTGCTTCACACGGGTTGTAAACCAAACATATACTAGGGTTCTATCACTGAATAATTAGTACTACATAGGTACAGAATTACAATTAGAAAAACGAGCGAAGGAAAGTCGCTTTGCGACATTGGATTGCTAAAAGAGGCGATACATCGTCTCTGCCTACCTCTCTGGGACCATTATGTATGTATGTAATTAGGAATAAAATTTCGGTTTCACTTTAGTATAACTTTTTTTTTACTTGGCTGATTTCTTGACACAGTACCTACATGTAGTTTGCAGAATTAGTTGGCATGTTTTTGGCTGTTTGGCTTGACTTACTTAGTACTATACATTGCCGCGTGGTTTCCGGTAGAGTAAAATAGGACCACTCCAACTCTTCCCGTGGATGCCGTCCAAGGCGACTGAGGGAATACATTTTAAAACATCAATCAGGCCTCTCCAACCCGTCTGGCCAGCGCGGGGAGTGTAGGCCAAATCCTCCGTCTGTCTCCGGCAGATGAGAGAGGGTTGTGCTCCTGCAGTGGAGACAAAATAACCCGATGATGAACTATACGTTGAATTACAATGTAAAGTTAAAAACATAAAATTAATAATAGAATTCAAGAATGTGTTGTATTCATATTTTAAAGCATCGGTAATTTATAATATATGTTTTTTTATGTTTACGTATATGTATATGTATATGTTTTGGTGCACAATAAAGAATATTTGAATTTGAATTGAATTAATTTAATTAAAGAAGAATGCATCAGTTTGAAATTAAAAATTATGTAACTAATACATGTACAATAATACATGTTAAATGTAAAATATTGTTTAAAAAATCGTGACAAGAAAAATCAATTTATTTGAAACACTGCAGAGCTCGAGGAGATTTCTATCTTTAAGGCTGCCCCTCCCAACCCCTCTTAGATACTACCTATATTATAAAAAATGGTATTTTTTCTGTCATCTGGTTTCGCTTAATAAAGTGATTTAGTTGAGAAAAAATATATTTAATAATACAATTACCATTATTTTATATATCCTTACACTTAAATTTTTTAGAAAATTTTACCTTTTATCCTACTTTTGGTGGAATAATTGTTTCTTTTGAAACTAGAGATTCATTTTCAAGTTAAGTACAGTAGAGCACAACAGTTTACTAAAATGTTATTGCATTTACGTCATTGTTCGACTGCGATTATGAGTGGTCAAAGTCAAAGTCAAAATCATTTATTGCATATGAGTACACTTGGTACATTTAAACACGTCATTTTTTTTATCGACTACCGCTTCCTAGGTGTTAGCGCTGTGAAGAAGAAACGGCGCAACAAACTTCACGCAACACATCTTTTCAAAATCAAGTTTGCATACAATTAATAAAGATTTTGCGAAGCTAAATTAACATTAGTACCAGGCATCTTTGTCATTCAAATAATCGTTTATTTTATAAAAGGCTTTCTTACAAAGTTGTTTTTTAATGTGAATCTTAAACTTTCTGTCCGTTATATTTAAGATTTCCTCTGGTAGTTTGTTGTAGAAGCGTAGACATTACCCCGTGAACGATTTGCTGACCGTACTTAGTCGTAACCCTGGTAAAAGTGGATATTCGAGTAACCAGTGTGCCCGTCGCCTAACGAACTCTGAAAAAACAATCGGCACCATCCATCCAGACAGTTGCAACTTGTTGCGAGGGGCGTGTCCCGGCCACGCCCACCTCGCCAGCAGCGGGTCTCGTGGTGGCCCTCGACAGTGTGGCACCACCCGCCGCGCACTCATCACGCCACCGCTGACTCTCCCCGGCACCATGGCAGGCCTACTCAGATTCGACTTGAGGATGCTGTCTCCGGAGCGCTGACGCTTGCTCAAACATAAGGTAAGTACTTATGTTTACTACCTGTTGCCCGTGGACAACTTAACATTATAAATTATTATGTATTTCCCGTAGGAATGGGATGTTTTTTCGGGATAAAAACTGTCCTATTCCAGGACCCAACCTATATGTGTGCCAAGTTTCAAGACGATCCGTCCAGTGGTTGAAGCGTGATTGAGTAACAAACATCCAAATATCCAAACTTTCGCATTTATAATATTAAGTAGGAAGAGGGATTTATTTACCGCCTCGTTTGGCTAGTGGCTTGCCCAGGTCGTGGGTTCGATTTCCACTGGGGACCAACTTGTACAAAATTGGGCCCGGTTTGGATATAATATTTGTGAATTGTCCTATCCTTGTTTAATTTCGATAGCAAAGGAGAAAATCCTAGTTTAGGATTAGACTAGCATATGTACCTATAAGTGTAATATTTTAATAAATATAATAATACTATGGGCCAGATTCTGAAGACACACATTTAAAATTTGACAGCGCTAAAATTGGTTTCGTCTTTATCTTCATAATACTGTGTGACAAGGATAGCAACAGTTTTAGTGCTGTCAAATTTTAACCTTGTGCCTTCAGAATCGAGCCCAATATTTTATTATAAAATTTCAATATCCATGCACATTTTATTTTTATTATTTTTGACCTACCGCTTGTTTTAGCTTTTCCCACAGTGAGGGTTGGCTGGAAGAGATCTCTTATAGAGATAAGTCCACCTTTGTACACTTTTATGTTATGCCCTTTTTTTGTAAAATTTATGTGCAATAAATAATATAATAATAAATAAGGTCCTTTTTAGGGTTCCGTAGTCAAATGGCAAAAAACGGAACCCTTATGGATTCGTCATGTCTGTCTGTCTGTCGATCCGTATGTCACAGCCACTTTATTCCGAAACTATAAGAACTATACTGTTGAAACTTGATAAGTACTCGTAAATGTATTCTGTGAACCGCATTAAGATTTTCACACAAAAATAGAAAAAAAAAACAATAAATTTTGGGGGTTCCCCATACTTAGAACTGAAACTCAAAATAATTTTTTTTCATCAAACCCATACGTGTGAGGTATCTATGGATAGGTCTTCAAAAATGATATTGAGGTTTCTAATATCATTTTTTTCTAAACTAAATAGTTTGCGCGAGAGACACTTCCAAAGTGGTAAAATGTGTAACTTCCCCCCTGTAACTTCTAAAATAAGAGAATGATAAAACTAAAAAAAATATATGATATACATTGCCATGCAGACTTCCATCGAAAATTGGTTTGAACGAGATCTAATAAGTAGTTTTTTTTAATACGTCATAAATGGTAAACCACAATAATAGTATTAAAACATCGATCAAAGTTACAACGAACTACAATAACTTTTATATTATGTTACTTGCTGCTACGGAACCCTTCATGGGCGAGTCCGACTCGCACTTGGCCGCTTTTTTTTAATAATACAATAACTCCGCTAAACTGTATAATACAGTTTGTTGGCAGAAATTGCTCTCTTACTTTATACACACCTATGGCAGAGAATACTAAATATCATTACGCGGCTATGGTGAATAGCAAAGCAAATTAATAAAGGTTTAATGACGATTCATGATGAATATCTTCAAGGTCCGATGAATTGAACTCCATCAGTAAACTTGATAAGCTGACGATGATATTTCCCTTTATTTTATAACTTAGTTGTTATCAATCCACATTGTATAAATATAGATATGTATGTATGAATATATATATATATTTGATATGTATTTATTTATGTATGTATATTTGGGTATTACTGATATAAACTATACTCTTTCCTTTATTTAACTGCACAACCTACCTTTTTCTGTTATTCTTATCCTCTACCCAAAGGTTGTCTGGAAGAAAGCTTTTAGCGATAAGAGCGCCTAGATGTATGTATGTAAGTTACTTTATTATTGTATCTTTTTATTTTTTACGTGCAATAAAGAGTAATTGAATTTATGATAACGCCTGGTGAAAAACTAAACACAACCAAAAGTTTGAATATTTTTCTTGTGTTTGTTTGTGTCTCCACAGACGGAGGATTTTACCTACACTCCCCGCGCTTACAAATTATTATATATTCCTGTAGGAATGGGATATTTCTTCGGAATAAAAACTATCCTATGTCCTATTCCAGAACCTAACCTATATGTGTGCCAAGTTTCATTACGATCCGTCCAGTGGTTGAAGCGTGATTGAGTAACAAACATCCAAATTTTAATATTAGTAGGAGTAGGATAGGATTGTTTTGTATACATAATAATAAAGCATAGAAATATATAATTTAGTATGTATTATATACATTTCAATTATTACTACTAAGAATCCCGGGATTTTCATTAAAACAGTTAATAAAATCCCGTGAAAAGGAAAGACCATATAATCTTCCGCCCAACTTTCGCCTCATATTTTCGTTGCAAGTACATTCATTAAACTACCTAATTCCAATCCCTGACCAGAGCCGGATTAACTATGCCGGGGCCCCTGGGCAATGCACGTGTCGGGGCCCCTTTACCGTGTTCTAACTTCCTGAAATATAGTTTTTCTACCACAATGCAATGCTCCGCACGCGTGGACTACTCACTTTCAATCCGATTATACGACTCCGAACCGAAGCCCACGTCAACCCCCACGCCCAGGCCCACGCCTACTCCTCTTTTCACTCTAAGAAACATTTTCAAAAAACTCGGCGTGCGGGGCCCGTTGCCGATGCGGGGCCCCTAGGCCCCTAGGCAGTTGCCTACACTGCCTAATGGATAATCCGGCCCTATCCCTGACCATGACTCTCCTGAACCAGAAAATTTTTAAGAAAGTCGTGTCGCATGAAGATTAAAACTAAAATTGTACTTTAAATGTATTCAATCATGACGGAGCGAAAAGCGGGCAAAGGAAAGTCTCTTTGCGACATTGAATTGCGCAAAGTGGCGATACATCGCCTCTGCCTACCCCTCTGGGACCACGGCGTGAGCATTATGTATGTATGTATTTTTTTAGCACGTATCAAATGCGATTTAAATGTTTTATGATCATAATCCAAAAAAAAATACTCTACTTCAAGTTAACATAGATATGAACAATTGTTTTAATTATACACAGGTGAAAGATACGACTGTTAAAACACCTAAAACTTTTATCGTAAATTACAAAATGATGTTTTGTTTTAATGGAGGCACAAAATGTTAAACAAAGGCAGTTTTAATAACTTTAAAATGTCACAAAATAAAGTTTTAAAGGAGATTCAATTAAAAAGTCCCGTTATGGATTAATATTTGATATTAAAACGGTTTAAATATATACAAAATTATATATTATTAATTTGTCGTGTGGTTTCCGGTAGAGTAGAATAGGACCACTCCAACTCTTCCCGTGGATGTCGTACAAGGCGACTGAGGGAATACATTACAAAACATCAATCAGGCCTCCCCAACCCGTCTGGCCAGCGCGGGGAGTGTAGGCCAAGTCCTCCGTCTGTCTCCGGCAGATGAGAGAGGGTTGTGCTCCTGCAGTGGAGACAAAAATAACCTGATGATGATGATGATATATATATATAAGCGTCACTGTCAGACACTGACATTACCACAGAGCGCGTTTTATTTATGCTTCCTGGCTTGGAATAGGGCCAACCCCAATCTTCCTATGGGTCTCGTCAAAGCGACTAAGGATTGCACCAGGGACGGGCAGAACCGTTCTCCTATGTATATTAAGATCATCACTGCTATCGCCAATCCGCCTGCCAAGCGTGGTGATTAAGTCAAATACTTCAATGAACAGCTGCTCACCAACAGTAGAATTCTATTTTGGAGGTAGTTAACGTATCGGCTGATCAAGTTTCTTGGGCAAGGCATATGTCCAGCAGTGGACGTCTCAAAGCTGGTATGATGAACTTAAATGTTGCTAACTTAATCGCTAATTTAATTTTGCTTCAAAAATCATTTGAGGAGTTTATTTTATTATAATTTAGGCAACCAAATAAAAAATTATTAAAGAAAATTAAAAGTTAAAACGTAAACAGCGTACAGTGGAAATGTATTTTACCCCCGAAATGCCTAACATTTCAGCCATTCCTCCACAGAAAACTCCCACTTCATAATTTTTTATTTAGTTGGCTACAGCAACTGCGGTACTTTACTCTCCAAGTCATTTTTTTATTAGATACTTCAAGATTTGTTCAACTTTCTTATTGTAGAAATTCCTAATACTATTAAAAGATATTGACAGAGTTTGATAAAAGGTGTGGTTTGATAAAATTGCCGTGTGGTTCCCGACTTAGAACAGGGCCACACGCAATCTTCCTGTGGGTGTCGTCAAGGACGGGTAGCAGCGTTCTCCTGTGCAAATTAAGATCATTATTGTAATCACAGTCTGCTTGTCAAGCGTAGTGATTAGGGCAAATCCCCCAATAGACAGCCCACTAAGTGGGATTCTATGGAGGAGGCTTATGTTCAGCAGTGGATATATTTCAGCTGATCATGTATTTCATTCGAAAGTAAAAAAGTAAGCATATCTCGGATGGAATGACAATTGCATAACTCGTATTAAAGAAGGCATCGCATTGCCACGCTGGAGGTTGCGGGTTCGAATCCCGCTAGGGGCAAATGTTCGTATGATGAATATGAATGTTTGTACCCAAGTCTTGGATGTTTATATATATATTTAAGTATGTATATCCGTTATCTAGTAACCATAGCACAGGCTCTGCCTAGTTTGGAACTGGATAATTGGTGTGAATGTCTGAGATATTTATTTATTTTATTTATTTATTGCGGCTCTGCCTTCTAACTAATACTTGTCCTACAATTGTTAACTTTCCGACCTCTAGTAAGTACAGTGGAGGTATAAAAATCGTCGTCACCGTAAAGTTTATTTTTGCTTATACCAGTTCAAGAATGGTACATTGTTATCATAGGGGTGAAAGTAGCTTATTTAGTCCCGAGACGGGGTTTATCCCAATACATCGAGGGACTAAATAAGTATTTACCCGGTAAACACTGTGCTGTTCATTACGAATACAAGGAAAGTAAAAACTGCTATACGGAAATATAAACAAAACTCTACAACTCGAAAAAACAAATAAAGATCATATTGCCACTTACCCGCCTATTTTGTTTTTTTCTGTGGCCGGCCAGCTATTCAGCCATTATTTTTCATTTCCATCATTGAAAAAATGGTAAATGTTTTGCCCGAATCTATGTTATTTTATAGAAATAGTTGAAAGTAAATTATAATAAAGTCATTTAAAATATATATTCTTTAACTAATTCTAACTTTATGTTATTTCAATTTTACATCGCGCTGTAATTGAGTAGCTGTATAGAACGTTGGAACATGGTTCAATAGAAATGTGAAAAAAGAACTAGTTTTTTTTTTATTTTTACTAAACATTTACAACTCTTTCACATTCACTTTGAAAATTGTGCAGTTACTACTCAGAACATTTAATTATTTACTAAATATTAACATTATTTAACCGTAGCGTCAATATTTAGTAATAATTAAATGTTCTGCGTAGTAACTGCACAAGTTTCATTGTGAATGTGAAATAGTTGTGGCTACTTGCGTGGAACAAAGCGATTGTTTGGAACGCTCCATATAGTAGTACATAGAAATCGTTTTGTCCAACGCATGTGACTTATCTTTTTCTACCATACAAGAAGTTATAACTTTTGTATTACAACTCGGTCGCAAATTAACCTTGAACCAACAAAGTAGCACTTTAAGGCTAAGGTACATCTAACTTGTTCGCAAGTCGACAAGTCCGGTCGGAGCTGAAACTAGTTATCCGGACATGATCAACCGGCCCAAGTTGTGATGAGCTGTCCGCAAGACCTCCAGTGTGGTTGCGACCTAATCCTCCTACAGTGTATTATTATCACAGAATCCCACTAATATTATAAATGTGAAAGATATTTGGATGTTTGTTACTCAATCACGCTTCAAACCACTGGACGTTTCGTAATGAAACTTGGCATACATATAGGTTAGGTCCTCGAATAGGAAATATGATAGTTTTTATCTCGAAAAAACAACTCATTCCTACGGGAAATTTATAATTGCCAAACACATAATAATTTGTGATGTTAAGTTGTCCACGCGGACGAAATCACGGAGAACAGCAAATAAAATATGGTATAGTCAAGGGAAAAACATACTGGATGGAACCAATGACATTTCATACTATGATATGCTTTATTTATTATTTTATACGTGCAATAACAAAACCAAACATAGCACGTTCACTAATTTTCGATCATCATCAGCCTAGATACGTCCACTGCTGAACATAGGCCTCCCCAATTTTGGTTAGATGTCCATTGGGGGATTTGCTATAATCACCACGCTTGGAAGGCAGATTGATGATCGCAGTAATCTTAACATTCACACACAGGATAACGCTGCTGCCCGTCCCTGGTACAATCCCTTAGTCGCCTTGACGACACTCACGGTTTTCGATATTTATTGAAAATTCATTTATTTTACTACATTCTTTACACAACTTCGCGTGTTATCTTGTTTGGGGTCGAGCTCACGACCTCATGAACGTGAAGCGAGTATACAACCAACTAAGCTACCACAATGTAAAGTTTGACATTGAAAGTGAAATGAAAGCCTTCGTTTCCGGTTCCGCGTAAACGTCGGATGTACGCAGCGACGAAAACACAGGCCTTTATTGTATTTTAGCCGACTTCCAAAAAGCAAGGTTCTCTCAGGTCACGTATGTTTGTCCGTGAATTCTCAAAAGTATGTAGGTGCTGAGTTTTATTTTCAGACCAGGTTCCGTAACTTGTTAGTAGGTAGATATGTACTTACCCCAGTTCCCAGCCGTCCTACCATTCCTGGGAGCCAATTCTACTAACGCATTTTCGCATAAAACGCAACTGAACTGCAGCTGAAACGCAGGTTTTAACACTATTCGTACTCCGCTGCGCACAACGTTTGTACTTCAGCTGCGTTTCAGCCGTAGCTAACGTTCAAACAAACTCCAGACGTTGATGAAACGAACGTTCCGTGACTTCGTATTCTGCTAATGTTTTTTTGTACATTTTGACAGTTGTCTTAGGTAAAAACGGAACGCTACGCTGTCAAAATAACGTTTATTAAAAAGTTGGTAGGAAGGTACTTTTTCACACACGCAGTTCAGACGTTACGCTTAAATTTATGCAGAAAAAAGTTATTTTCACACAAAATAAGGTAGTAGGTACAAGTAGTATGTGGTCTACTCTCAACTGTAATAGAAATAATCAGCGTTTAATAAACAATTAGATGTTTACTTTTCACATAGGCTGGCACTAGATCGTCTCAAGTAATTTCGAGTCAAGATAACACTAATTATAAAAAACGTTAAGTACATTTTCAATAAACTTGTAATAAACTAAGTATTACATAATGAAATACCGCTATATACGTACCTACTAAATTTTTTTTGTTAACAGCATTATGTTCATCATCATCATCATCAGGTTATTTTTGTCTCCACTGCAGGAGCACAACCCTCTCTCATCTGCCGGAGACAGACGGAGCCCAAGTAGCAATCAAGAATAGTGACTAAATCCTACATATCTATACTTTATCTAAAGTTGGATTTGACTAAATCAAAAAAGTTTTCGTTAAGTCATTTTTTTCTTTAAGACTAATTAGTTTTATACTACCGCTACTTTAGCAAGTTCAGAATACCCAAAACCAAGTTAAGTACTCTCAAAACTGTTTTGTATTAAGTATGCCTACAGTTAAAACTAAAAATCTTTTGTAACTGTACTCAGATTATTTGAAGGCTCACGTAAAACTCTTTCAAATAATTCAAGCATCTGTTTAGTCTTCCGAAGTAAAAATTAATTTTGTAGATAAACTTAAGATAATTGTTACACCAAATTCTGGGAACCGTTTTTCTGAAGAACATTTTATTCCTTTATTACTCAAATTAATCAGATTAGAGTAAAAATACATTTAACGGGACGTTTTTACCAAAAGGGAACAAAGTAGAAAGATGGATTACGTTGAAAAATTAAAAAGATCTGGTAGTTTTCGTCGGCGTGTTGTGAAATATAAAAAAAATACTTTAAACAGAGTGCAAGCTGCAAATTTCAACAATGCATCATCTTCGACTCAGACCTCAGTGTCGTTTTCAGGAACTACAGATCACGAGGAAGAAGATACCGCGGAAAATTGGGAAATCAAAATAGTGGACAGTGATTCCGATTCTAATGAAACGAAAGCTGATGATTTTAATTTTAGAGACCAATTAAGAAACTGGTGTTTTGGTCACAATATACCACATACTGCAATCAATGGCTTATTGCAGATTATAAATAAGCATGATCCAGGTGTTGTGCCAAAAGACGCAAGAACACTTCTGAATTCAATAAAATCTGTAGATATCAAACGTTGTGACAGTGGAGAGTACTGGCATAATGGATTTAAAAAATATATTTTACAGTATTTTGGAAATTTGGATAAACATATCAATTTACATATAAATGTAAATATCGATGGGTTACCTACATACAAAAGCTCAAAAGTAGAGTTTTGGCCAATTCTTTGTAACATTCATGAGATGAACACTATGAATTTTGCACTACTTATACGTCATCGAGTGAATAATTTATAAATGAATAGTTTTTTTTGCATAAACTTCTTTCCAGCACAAAATACACTAGAATAATGAAATGAAAAGCTAAGAAAATATCAAGTAATCTGGTATTAACTAAATCAAACTAAAGAATCATTTAATACTAAGTAGTTTTAAATAGTAATACACCAATACGTTGTATAGTATAAGTTAAATGTAATATCTCTTAACTAGCACTACTTTAAATCTAACTTGTCTTTACTTTAGCTAAACTAGCCTTACAAAATCAATATTGTCTAAAGTCTTACTACGTTAGGAAAAATAAGATTTAACGCCATTTTGCACTTTAAGTGAAAAAATAATAATACATTTTCCGACACCACCTCATGATAAACTAGAGAAGATTGAAGTTATATTTTTGTCAGAGTTAGAATAACTTTATAAAAACTCATTTATTTATAGAAAATTTAATATTTTGCACTTTATGCCGCCAAATTTTTCAATTGCAATACAAATATCCTTAATTTTATTGTTATTTTTAAGCTATTTTAAAGGCCCGTCTGTTTTATAGCACTTTCTATCGATTTTACACGAGGAACAATCATGCGTTTTAAATTTGCAATGCATACAACGACATAATACATCATTTTCTAGATATAAAAAATAGTTGTTTAACCGCCATTATCATAAGCCTTCATCTTGTTTTTGTATTAAGTATAAAATGTTCACCATATTTTCTAAAATACTATGACATAAAGTAAAAAAAGTTTTAAATTTTACTTCAGTAAGTTATGATAGAATCTGTGCAATTCAGTATTGATAGTTTTAACTAGGTTTTGTAGATATCATCAAGTCTATTTCTTGGTCTAAAGTCGACCTACAAGACATCTTGAAATCCGTGTTTAGCTCTGCAAAAACCACTCTCTTAAGTAGGGTTAAAGTTTGTCTAAACAGTAGTATTAACTCTGTCTTAAATTTGTCCTAAATGCTGTGCCCACTTGTACTTAACTGTATCTTGAGGGATATCTTCAGGGATATCTTGAGGGACGTAATAGGTTTAGCCAAGACAACAGCTGGAATACGTCTACTTGCCTTCAAGATAATTATAATACCCTTTTAAGACATTTGTTTGCTACTTGGGAGGATTTGGCCTACACTCCCCGCGCTGGCCAGACGGGTTGGGGAGGCCTGATTGATGTTTTATAATGTATTCCCTTAGTCGCCTTGTACGACATCCACGGGAAGAGTTGGAGTGGTCCTATTCTACTCTACCGGAAACCACACGGCATTATGTTCAAGTATGACAAATACTACATTACTTTAGTACAAAATTTAAAATTTCTATGTATTATTGTTTTTATATATAGAATAGAATAAATTTTATTTCAGACATAATCCATATGTGTTAGTAACAAATATCTTATACACTAATGTTAGTATATTACACAATATTAAACATATAATATAATTTATAAGGATACCAATAGACAATTTTTAGTTATTTAATTTAACTAATAAATGAAACAATAAGAATTAAAACAATTTTATGGATATACAATGAACAACAAGAAACATATGCGAAAATTTATAATCAATAACAATAATACAACATGTACTTTAAACGCGAACATTTCCCGCGCTTTCGAGAAAAATAATGTCGTATCTATGGGAAATTCGCACAATCGAGAATCGAGTAACGAATACTTACAAAAATACTAGGTTCGTCCCTAATAGCTGACTAACGTTTGCGTTCCGTCTGCGTTTAGTTTTGCGTCGGTTATCGTTTCAAGTAAAACAATGAGTAGAATGTCAATTTGAGTTTAGAAAGAAGTTTAACTATAACTTAAACGTAACTGTTGTTTAAACGAACGATAAATGTTGAAAATAGTAGAATTGGCCCTGACCAAGGTACGATCTGCGCAAGGCTGGCAGTGACTGGATGAGAAGAACCGAGGATCTGGTTCAATGGCGCACCTAGGGAGAAGTCTATGTCCAACAGTGGACTCTTTCAGGCTGATGAAGATGATGTACCTATAAAACCAAACTGTTTACCTACTATAGTGTGTCTTTGACTGCAGTAATAAAGTAGAAGTGTTTAAATTTCTTACATGCGGTTCTAATCAATTTACGAAATTTTCAAGTGAGTTTGTTTCCTTTTCACGTCTTAACTAATCAACCGATCTTCATCAAATTTTGTAGATTCATAGCCTGTGTCATAGATATATGTATATTTCATTCCAGATTAATAGTCCTATGAAAACAAACGCATTTGCGTCTCGAAAACAAAATACACAATAGATGGTGTTCCTAAGTGGACTGCAAAGTTTACATGGTAATACAAACCTGTTTTTGCTGCTGGTGACCCTTTCATGTATATGTTACCGAGACGTAAATAGCGTTGGTTTTCATAGGACTATGAATCTGGAATGAAATATAAATAGGCTATTTTTTTTGGTAGGAAAGTCTGTTTCCCCGGCGAAAATTTAACGCGACGCGAGTGAAGGTTACATATCAAACGTAACACTAGCGGTTCTAAGTAGTTTACGAAGTTTTCCAGTTTTCCAGTCAGAAAATCGTTCACGGGGCAATGTATACGCTTCTACAACAAACTACCAGAGGAAATCTTAAATATGACGGACAGAAAGTTTAAGATTCACATTAAAAAACAACTTTGTATGAAAGCCTATTATAAAATAAACGATTATTTGAATGACAAAGATGCCTGGTACTAATGTTAATTCAGCTT
This sequence comes from Esperia sulphurella, assembly GCA_947086405.1. Lineage (NCBI taxonomy): Eukaryota > Metazoa > Arthropoda > Insecta > Lepidoptera > Oecophoridae > Esperia > Esperia sulphurella. The sequence continues at coordinate 1,592,177 of OX352270.1, read as the reverse complement.
CGCAAAATCTTTATAAATTGTATGCAAACTTGATTTTTAAAAGATGTGTTGCGTGAAGTTTGTTGCGCCGTTTCTTCTTCACAGCGCTAACACCTAGGAAGCGGTAGTCGATAAAAAAATGACGTGTATAAATGTACCAAGTGTACTCATATGCAATAAATGATTTTGACTTTGAGTTTGTTTCATTTTCATGTCTTAACTAATCAACCGATCTTCATGACATTTTGCAGACACATAGATTGTATAATTTAGGTGTTTATAGGATATTTTATAACGCGGGAAAGGCTGTTTTCTCCGGGAAAATTTAACTTGACGCAGGCGAAAGTTACATATCAACAATATCAAAAAATCTATAAAAATCATTTATTTTTAATAAATTTTCATTTATAGCTATAGACGTGGCTTAGACCTCATTTTAAGTATGGCAATGCCTTAGTAAAAGATCTAGCTCCTCCATAGCATTACATTGGAATTAAATTATGAAATTATTAGCTATGCCCGCGGCTCCGCTCGCGTGGACTACAAAATCCGCTCTCGTTCCCACTTCCGCTCCCGCTCCCGTTCCCTTTCCCACTTCCAATTCCACTCCCACTCAGATTCTCAATCTCCCAATCCCAAAACAGACAAAATTTTCAAAAATGATCGAAATGTGTTCTGTTACTTATCCTTAGACCACCCAATTATTTTTTTGTAAATATCTTCAATGTAAAGACTAGATTACTATACTTTATTAAATCATTATGATCACAACAATTAAGTGTGTATGGGGGTGTATAGGGGTGTGTGAGGTGTATGAGAGAGAGAGTTATCATGATTTTCTGTTATTGTTGCATGTGTATAGTCCTTGTGTAGGTGTCTAGCAAAATAGGTGGAGCACGGGTTCGAACCCAAACAATGCAATAATTCTTTCGTTTTGTCCTAGTCTAATATATGTACACATATCAAACTTTACCTTGACATGGTATCCTTGACAAAGTAACAATTATTATAATGTCAGTCGCTAGGGTGGTATGCAGGGCGAGGGTGCATGCCTCGCGCGACCTCGCCCCGTCCGCAATGCCAGGCATGCTGTTCTGCCCTTACCTACCCTCAAAGGTAAAATCAGTTCCAAGGTTAGAATTTGACTTAGATTTAAAACTAGAAAGAAATTACTGCTACAGAGTTTTTCATTCTCATCATACAGGTGATAGAGTTTATGTATGTGTACCGACATTTCTACATCAAGCTGTAGATGACACAGAGAATAAATAGTCAGCAAGAATATCTAGGACGTTTTCCGTGTACACACTGAGAAAAAAATAAGTAGCCCTCCTACTTACATAAGGATAAAAATATACCGCTATTACGTAAGTAGCCGCCCCCATTGTAAATGGTGTCGCCTACAACTGATTCAGTAGCCGGCCACATTATTACGTAGTGTGGTTACTTAGTAATGTGGCCGGCTACTGAATCAGTTTCAGGCGACACCATTTATAATGGGGGCGGCTACTTATGTAATAGTGGTATATTTTTATCCTTATGTAAGTAGGAGGGCTACTTATTTTTTTCTCAGAGTACGTGATGTCGATCAGTTTTAACTCTCATGAGTAAACATTAAGGAGGGGCAGGGGCTTTCATAGGTCGCTAGCCTACTAATTGGCCCCCCTACAACCTGCGGTCGGCCAGCGACAGACCGTGCTTCGGATCCCGCTAACTTCCGCAACGAGGCGCCCGGCGCAGCGATACCAAAGGGCTGAAACCGGTCCACTGACATATTAACAACTATAATAAATAAATATAATAATAATCAATAATAATATCTATCCGAAATTTAACGGTACCGAAATATAAAGATTTTATATCGGTATACACATATATATTAGCTGGATTGGGGTTGATCTATATTATAGCACTATCCGAAATAAAACGGTACCGAATTAGAATGGTACCGAAATATAAAGATTTTATACCGGTATACACATATATATTAGCTGGATTGGGGTTGATCTATATTATAGTGCTATCCGAAATATAACGGTACCGAAATAGAATGGTTTTATATCGGTGTACTCACATATATATTAGCTGGATTGGGGTTGTTATATATTATAGCACTATCCGAAATATAACGGTACAGAATTAGAATGGTACCGAAATAGAATGGTTTTATACCGGTATACACATATATATTAGCTGGATTGGGGCTGTTATATATTGTAAGCACAAGAAAATTGGGTTATAATTAAAAATAAAATAAAAATAAATAAACTAAGTAGGTTACTCTGTAACTCCTAAAAAAGCAGCCCCGTTTGACGACCGGAACCTGACAAAAAGTGTCCGGAAGTATTTGCGGAAGTTGAAAGCAATTACTCGGTAAATTCCGAGTCAATCGACTACGCTTCGGAGGCTGTTAGTCGAGACTCGAGGGTCGAGGGCCCGGAGTGTTGTGCTGTTGCAGATAGACATCTTTGAAAGTATATAATAGTTGAAATTTGTCCAACTTACAAACCAAAAGTTTAGGGTTTTCCGGTGAAAGAAAATATTGCGAGGAAACCTGCATGCGCCAAAGAAGAAAATTTTAAAGCGTATGTGAATACCAGCAAATCGTCTTGGGGCACCGTTGGTGGTCAGGGGTTTGGCACAAAAGATCCTGAAGGGTTGAACTGTCGCCAGGTCTTCCTGGCCCCCTATAAAGGTAATCGACGACTGAAAAACCTTTTGTTGGAAAATGAATATTATTCCATAAATGAATTTACTAAAAAATTTAATTTTTGGGCCCTCTGACGTTTAATTTAATTTGTGATAATTTTTATTTTAATATTATATACTGACATAGATAGTATGTTATATACTATGACATTATTTGAATTGTTGACATTGTAATTTATACATTATTTTATGACAATCCCTTTAACCATATTAGAATGACATGTAAAATTGAATTTTTAAGATGTAAAAGTGAAATAAATAAATCTAATCTAATGTAATCTATAAGCTATCTATCGTATTTAGTCGCGTTGTACAAATCGGTTAAAGCCGTATAATTTCGTATGTAGAGCCGATAAAGCAGGTGCAAACCAACACGGTCGAATTAAGAATGCCAGCGTTTCAACAATTATGTTTTGCGACTGTACCTTTGTGGAAAAAATTGAGATACGCCTGTTTGCGATGTTAGCGACGAATACGTATCATATCAGCCTTTAGACGTCCACTGCTGGACATAGGCCTTCCCCAATGAACGCTACCACACCCGGCCCTATCATATCATATATGCGAATAATAGCGAATTGCATTGTAGCAGGTCTGTCTCACTCTGCTTTTTATTTATAAAGATATAAAAACGCGAAGCGGCCCCGATTGCCGGGGCCAATCGGCCGGCCGTCGGCGTCGCGAGAACGATGTCACTTTTTGAGTAAAGTCGAGCATCCTTCCTACTAATATTATAAACTCGAAAGTTTGTAAGTATGGATGGATGTTTGTTACTCTTTCACGCTTCAACCGCTGGACGGATCGTGATGAAACTTGGCACACATACTATAGGTTAGGTTCTGGAATAGGACAGTTTTTGTCCCGAAAAAACATCCCATTCCTACGGGAAATACATAACAATTTGTGATGTTAAGTGGTCCATGCAGACGAAGTCGCGGGCAACAGCTAGTACATACATAATTCTCGCGCCTTGGTCCCAGAGGGGTAGGCAGAGACGATGGATCGCCACTTTGTGCGATCCTGACACACCTCACTAGCCTCGCTCATATTCATCAACCTTTTCATGCACCTCCTTTTATTCTTCTCACTGCCTTTTTGGGAACGTTAAGGTCGCGCACCGCTCCACGTGCTAGCTGGTATACTTCATTTCATTGGCAGAGACTGGATGAGAAGAACGGAGGATCGGGTGCAGTGCCGCGCCTTGGGAGAGGCCTATGTCCAGCAGTGGGCTCTTACAGGCTGATGATGATGATTATACTTCATTCCAAACCAATGGTCATACGAAAACCAAAACTATTTGCGTTTCGGTAACTTGTACATAAAAGGGTCACCAGCAGCAAAAACAGGTTTGTATTACCATGTAAACTTTGCGGTCCACTTAGAAAGACCATCTATTATTTATTTGGTTTTCTAAACGCAAATATGATTAATTTCATATGACTATTTCTGGTTACTCTAAGGTTGACTGGAAGAGATCCCCAAGTGGGATAAGTCCGCCTTTGTACACAACTTTATACTTTTATTTATTTTTGTTGCTGTTAATTTTGGTACAATAAAGCGTTTACATACATTATTGTTAACACCTCTGCCTACGGTTATAACATTACGCCAGGGCAGGGGCAGTAAATGATACGACGAACACACATTTAAGTTCACATCTATATTTAAACTCCAAATATATATATTCACAACAACACCACCTCAAAAAATCACTCTCTCCAATCCCCATAATGACGTTTATCCTTTTCGCGCCTCTCTCGTGCCGTTTTCTTTGCAAGTTAGGCGCGCCAACAGACTGGTTTTCTGGAAACTATACATTTATATTATGGTATTGTACATTAAACATAAAAGTGACAACTATAGTTTGGATAAATGCTAACAATACATACTATTGATTTGGAATTAAATACGCTTTTTTATGTATTAATATTTTTTGCTAGAGTTTTCGGGAAAGATGACATGCAGAAGGGCAAAACTCAAACTCAATTTATTAAAGACAAACTGTATCTCAGAGATCCGTTGTCAAAATCGCTAAAGAATCGGACTCCCCCTCAAATATTGGTTCTGACTTTAGTTAATGGATTAATTGACAAAAGGTTGGCTACAGTATTCTGAGGAGAAGTGGAGTTTAACAGAACTTAACCAAAACCGATAAAGTTTATATAGAAATGTAATTCGTATTTGCAAATTAAATATTTGCTCGTAATAGATGATTGCCGTCTGGTTCCCGGCTTAGAATAGGGCCACCCCTATCTTTCCCGTGGGTGTCGTCAAGGCGACTAAGGAATTGCACCAAGGACGGGCAGCAGCGTTCTCCTGTGTGTGTATGTTAAGATCATTACTGCGATCACCAATCCGCCTGCCAAGCGTGGTGATTATGGCAAATCCCCCAGTGGACAACTTACTAAAAGTGGAATTCTATTGGGGAGGCCTATGTCCAGCAGTGGACGTATTTAGGCTGATGATGACAGATGATCATCAGGGAACGGAATTAGGTAGTGTCATGTACTTGCGCCAAAATCACGTGAAGATATATGGACATTATTATTTTAATGAAAATCCCGGGACTATTTGTAGGAAAATAATAAAAAAATATATGATATCCAATTAAGAAACCAAAACATATTATTTGCAACAGTATATCTATGTACTTACTAGATGGAGCGAACCAAACAATCGCTCTGTTCCACGCAACCGCGGCTCCGCGAGCCGCACCCCGTTCACATTCACTTTGACACTTGTGCAGATACTACGCAGAACATTTAATTATTTTCTAAATATTTACACTATTTACCCGGTAGAAATCCTATCAAGTTAGATCGGTTATAGCAACTTGTTTTCTTCAGCTTCGCGCGTGCGGATTTTCGGTCACAGCGCGCCCCTCCCGCGCATCATTTATGCCTCGCTGCCACGTTTCTAATGAGATACGCTGTTAGAAATCGCGCAATAAGGCACTTTTACAGATTTTTTGTAGATGTTAACCCGACTTTGACTCGTTTGATAGTTTTTGCAATATATTGTACATCGTTGGCACGCGAGCCGCGCCCACTTCACCATTCTATCTCGATAGGATTTCTATGGTTTTTTATATTCTTTATTGCACAAATTTTCGAACTAAATACAGTTACTAATGTTGTATACAAAGGCGAGCTTATCTCTAAAAGAGATCTCTTCCAGCCAACCTTACAGGTCCCCCTGTTCAGCTTGCAGATTTTTTCCCCAATGTCATCCCTGCTTTAAACCATGGGTACTAAAACGTATCTGTTTAACTTTTTACCGCCCCCGTGAATGATGGCGACCATCCGTTTTATCGTCCATATAACGTTAAGGCGCTATAAAGTGTACACAAAGAGCGGTCGCACTCCTGCGTCAGTATTTTGCATTTTATCTACCAATTTTGTTTTCTACTACGTATTCAATAACTTTTAATCTAATAAATATAAACGTTAACTTCGCGTGTAACATTGAAAGTATTTTTTCATCCCATCTATTCGAAAAGCGACGGTCGGTTCCTCAATTAGGTGCGACCAAAGTACGTCTTTTCTGCGAGAGAGTTTTTCAGCGGGCGGTAATGAGATTTGAATTTGGAACACGAATATGACTTTTAGTGTTCCGCGACCAAAGAGATTGAGTGCAAATATTGTATGAACAAAGTTACTGGCCGGTAACGTGAGCGGCGCGAAGGCTGAATTTAAAAAAAGAATACAACGCGCCGGCTTATTTTAAAAATGGTAACAAATGAAAAAGGCGCGAACTACGTTTGTTTCTATTCATCAACTAAATACACGTATTCATGAATTGTATCTAAAAGCGCCTTTTATCTATTTTTCTCATAGAGGGAGATGAAAAGTAGAGTGTATCACTCGGGCGCAAAATATATGTCGTAGATGCCTCCTCTGAGGGCGTGGGGTTCGAATCCCACTTCTGATGTCGTAGGTTCCTGGTTCCGCCGAAAGTGTGGGCTCCCAAATTGAGTTTAACGCCGTTACAAAGTTAACACGTTTACTCACTTAAATGACACTACATGAAATTACACTACATCAACAAGTAACGATTTAGAAGGCAGACGATCCGTCAGCGTAACGCCTGCGCACCGCACGCCTTTCCATCGAAGCCCGTCTCGGTTCTGCGTCTGCGCAAGTTATACCCGACGTTCCGTCAGCGCGTGCTCGCGACGATTGCCGAACCAAGCCGAACGGCGCGCCGAGCACACACTGTGCCTTCAATTTAGCTCCTCTTTTATTATTTCGCCGACATATATTTTTGGCTCGGGCGACATACTAAAAAAGCGCCCTCGCCGTAAAAATATTATTTTGCTCCCTTATGATACAATCTACTATTAAAAATAATTGGGGTAAGGATAAGTAATAGAACACATTAGGATCATTTTAGGATTGTATGTCTGTTTGTCTGTTAGTTTGTGCACGCATAACATAAAAACTACTAAACAAATTCTGATGAAGTTTCCAAAAAAACATGGTCTAGAAGCCATTATATGCAATATAACAAAGAAGTATAATTATCATGTTCGGTACAATTCATATTGCGATTGGTTTGTACTACAGTTGGAGCGGGAGTGGGATCGGGATAGGGAACGAGAGTGGGGACGGGAGCTGATTCTGTAGTCCACGCAAGTAGAGCCGCGGACACAGCTAATAAAAAAATATATCATCTTCTCTGCACCCAGTACAGGAATCACACACGCCCTTCTATTTTCATTAGCACCCGTCTTACACATATCACCTCTGAATTACTCTTAAACATTGCGAGAGCCTTTTATCGCTCATCAATTGACTAACCAAATTAATTATACTTAATCCGTACGGCATAAAACGCTTTAAGCAGGGATGTAATCAGGTGGGGGCTTAGCTTCACCCCCTTTCTGACTTTAGACATGTCCATGGATGTCATCTTCGTTATATGCCGACCCTGGCCATTAGTCTATTATGCACTTGTTCTCCCTCCCCCCTCACCCCTTGCTCATATCGCCTTGCCTCACACCTTGTAAGATTGGTTGGAAGAGATTTCTTTTAGAGATAAACTCGCCATTGTACACACCATTAATTACAATATTTAGTTTTAAGATGTGCAATAAAGAATATATTTTCTGAAGTACGGCTAGTATAGCCGAAGTATATCTTAAAGACTCTGTGAGAGATAAATCTGAGATCTAAAAGCATGATTTTCTTACGATAGGAATGCCTTAATTTTTGTCCGTTACAAGTACGACTTAAGTTTCAAGTTATAATGGTGATATTGTAATAGCCTGATGGTAATATTGCTCAAATTATGCTACATTTGGACAACAGAACATAAGTGCTTTGACACCCTGAGCATTATGTTAGAATGCCTCATGTGTCTATTCACTACACGGCTCTCCTACCCTTCAAACTGGAGCACACCAATATTAGCATTGCTGTTTGGCTACAAAAATAGTATATATAATACACTTGCCGTGTGGTTCCCGACTTAGAATAGGGCCACCCCAAATCTTCCCGTGGTGTCAAGGCGACTAAGGGATTACACCAGGGATGGGCAGCAGCATTCTCCTGTGTATATTAAGATAATTACTGCGATCACCAATCCGTCTGCCAAGCGTGCTGATTATGGAAAATCTCCTAATGGAAAGCCCACCAAAAGAGGCATTCTATTGGGGAGGCTTATGTTCAGCAGTGGACGTATATAGGATGATGATGACAGAAGAGTTTATCCAATGACCAAAGGACTGGGTATTACATTACTTGGAGGATTAGCGTTACTATTCGGCCGGGTAATGCCACCAGCTGTAGTGCAAGTTCCCAGCTGTAAGGAATCTTGTGGGATTTTTATAAAATTAATTTGTTTATTAATATAAAGATATCTAAATTGAGTTAAGACTTTTATCGTCGTTAATTTAAGTTAGTATTGCGGGGTAGAAACTAGTTTTGAGTTAGTTTATGGCAACAAAACCAATACTCTACACAACCCCCTCTTTTAAAAAATATATCTGAATACGTACCTGTACTTAAGTAAAGGGTACTCGTAACTTTAATGGTAGAGGCAATAAAATTAAGGTATTGTAACAAATCTCTAAGGTGTTTTCAACCATCTCTATGTACTACTAGATGGAACGTTCCAAACAATCGCTCTGTTCCACGCAACGAGTCGCAACTCGGTTACATTAACAATGAAACTTGTGCAGTTACTACGCAGAACATTAAATTATTAATAATTATTAGCTATTTACCCGTAGCGTCAATATTTAGTAGGTAATAATTAAATGTTCTAGCAACTCCACAAGCTTCATTGTGAATGGAACCGAGTTGCGGCTCCCGGAGCCGCAGTTGCGTGGAACATAGCGATTGTTTGGAAAGCTCCATCTAGTAGTACATAGAGATCGTTGGGTGTTTTAAATTAAAAACGTGAAAGTACTTTGCAAGTGTCTTGTTAAATGTGACGCAACCATAGTACCCAAGAAATGTAGTTCTAGGAATGAAAGGGCAAAACTAAATATTTCATATACAGGATCTCTTATTCCCGTTATCTCATCTTCTTAGGGGACCAGGAAGACCTGGCGACACTTCGACCCTTCAGGATCTTTTGTGCCAAACCCCTGTCCACCGACGGTGCCCCAAGCCGTGGACTTCACAAACGCATTAGAATTTCTTTTTTTCCCAATGGAGGTTTCCTAACGATATTTGCCTTCACCATAAATAAGGCTTAGGTTTTATAAATAACCGTACTTAAGATTCGAAAAACTCATTGGTACGGACAGGGTTTGTACCAGGATCTCATGACCATGAGGCGAGGCCCTTTACTGACGTTGTAGATTCTGTTCTACACTGAACATAACTTTGAAATATACTTCAAATTAGTAAAGATTGCAATCCCATTTCGCGGTAAGAAGTATAAGCTAGCTTGGCGGAGGGTCAATTTTCATTATTTTTATTTGCAAAGCAATTTGTTTCGCGTCTGCCGATGTTTGCGGCCGTTTGCGGCTGTTTGCCGCCGTTTGCGTCTGTTGAGGCGGCACTCAACAAACAGAACAAATTGTGCGACTTGTTTACGGCCAGGAAATATAACTTACAGGATTTTTAACGAACTTTTGCAGTTCGTTACAAGTCATCAGTAGAGATCAGAATTAATAATATAATATAATAAGAATAATGAATTTTATTAAAGGCATAAAAAACCCCATAAAACACAAAATACAAAAGTTAAATAATAAAAAATTAAACTATTAGATAAAATAAAATGCCTACCAAAAGCGGTAGGTGGTCATTACATCACTAATACCTATTTCTATTTCTGGTTAACGCTCCGATGAACTTTTATCCAGTACCTATAAATCGGGCTATCCATGTCCCAGCAGATGGCTTTAAGTATGCTGTTATGAGAGCGACGTAGCCTTTCCCAAAAGGAAGCCACGCGCGCTCTCATAACTGCATAGAAGTCCGGCACTCGCGCCTCGGCGAACATGCTCGAGGCACTACAATAGCGCGGCAGTCGCATGAGGGTGGTGTCATGTATGTGTGCTTGCTAGGAAAATATCATCATCATCAGCCTGTAAGAGCCCACTGCTGGGCATAGGCCTCTCCCAAGGCGCGCCACTGAACCCTATCCTCGGTTCTTCTCATCCAGTCTAGGAAAATATGGCACAGTAGATTAATAGAATGGAATAAATTTTATTTCAGACTTTCCATGTGTTAGTTAAAATTTCTTACTCACTAATGTTAGTAGTTAAGAAGATATTAAAATATGATTTGGCTGCCCGATACTGGACGGCTAGACTACTTGACTACATGCAGTCGTATGCACAGCATCGGACATGAATAAACATAATAAGGACTTTCTTTTTCAGGGGATGATATTAATCATCATCATCATGTCAGCCTTTAGACGTCCATTGCTGGACATAGGCCTTCCCCAATGAACGCCACCACACCCGGTCCTCCGCCCTCCGCATCCAGCCGCTTCCGGCCACCTTCTTTAGATCGTCCGTCCATCTGGCGGCGAGGCGTCCCACCCTGCGCGTGCCAATCCGCGGTCTCCACTCCAGAACTCGTCTGCTCCAACGGCCGTCGGTTCTGCGACAGATGTGGCCCGCCCACTGCCACTTCAGCTTGCTAATCCTTTCGGCTATGTCGGATATTAATACTTGATGTAAATTTCGGTACTCTTAAATCAGTAGTAATTCTTTTTTTAAGTCCCGTTTGCTGAAAAAGTTCAAAGTCAAAAAGAATTGTTTATCCTCAGTGTCCTTTTTCTCTATCTCAATCAGTGTGAAGAAATCAAAACTCTTTTAACATACACGTATATATATTTTAAGGAAGTCTCCCGTTCGGTCTTTCCACCATTTATAGTTATCGACCATAAAAAAATGCTATTCGGTGTACAATATATCTCATTAGTCAGCATCAGAAAACAAATCTACGTCGAATAGTCTGGGTCACAGAAATACTATCAAGATAGAACGGTTATAGCGTGTCACCAATGTGCAATATATTGCAGAAACTATCAAACGCTTACACGTTTTGCACCGTGTCAAGATCGGGTAAACATCGATAAAAAATCAAAAGTGCCATATTAAGCGATTTTTAATTGCATAACAGTATTTTCTGACTAGAGACGTGACCGCGAGGCATAAATGTTTGCGCGGGAGGGGCGCGCTGTGTCAGAAAATCTGCACGCGCGAGACAGAAGTAAACAAGTGGCTATAATCACAGAAATTCTATCAAGATAGAGCTTTTTTTTTGCAGACTTTTTGTCGATATTTACCTAACCTTAACTAGGCGCGAAATGAGTACGCGCTTGATAGTTTTTGCAATATATTGCAAATTGTTGGCACGCGTATAGCGCCTACTTCACCATTCTATCTTGAAAGGATTTCTGTGGTCTGGGTCCTGTGACCATTCGACGTAGATTTTTGGTTACAGCGTTTATGATATTTTGCGTCGATATTTATAACCAAAATAATTCTATTATTTACAGATACTAATAATATTTTTTGAATATCAATAAAGTGAAATCACCTCTTGTGTAGGGGGAGACACCAAGTCCAGAGCGGCGTAACGGCGAGTGCGAGCCCCTCGCCGAGGCCACGGAGGCCACTGGGCTCACCGAGGCCAGCGGGGCTACCGGGGCCGGCGGGGACATGCCGCCCTCCGACACCCCGCCGCCCACTACGCCGCTCGTTCCCCCCGACCATCCGCTACGCAACACCATCGTGAGTAGACTATTACATAAACACCATATTAGCGATTGCTTGCAGTCTGAGACCACCATATCCAATAGGGTAGGCTGTACAAATACAGCATAATCAATCATCATCATCATCATCATCATCAGGTTATTTTTGTCTCCACTGCACATCTTTTATATTGTTTGTATACAGTATTTTAAAAAAATAAACGAAGGTGAAGCAACATTAGTACCAGGCATCTTTGTCATTCAAATAATCGTCTATTTTATAATAGGCTTTCTTACAAATCTTTCTTGAATGTGATTCTTAAACTTTCTCTTTGTTTGATTAAGATTTCCTCTAGTAGTTTGTTGTAGAAGCGTGTATACGAGTACATTCATCATCAGGTTATTTTTGTCTCCACTGCAGGAGCACAACACACTCTCAACTGCCCGAGACAGACGGAGGATTTGGCCTACACTGCTGGCCAGACGGGTTGAGGAGGCCTGATTGATGTTTTATAATGTATTCGCTTAGTCGCCTTGTACGACATCCACGGGAAGAGTTGGAGTGGTCCTATTCTACTCTACCGGAAACCACATGGCAATCAATCATATACACATCGTAAACCTCCTCCCCGCTTCCCTCCCCCTCCCCCCTCCCCCCGACACTCCACAGAAGCGACAGGATTCACACAACATAAACCTCTCCTATAGAATGCCGCTTCTGGTGGGCTGTCCCAATGGGGATTTGCCATAATCACCATGCGGATTGGTGATCGCAGTACTGATCTTAATATACACGCTGCTGCCTATTCCTGGTGCAACAAACTGCATATCCACATGCCCTTACTGATCGAGGATCCTTTCCCCAGCAACAGAAGACGCGGTCAGTAGTGGTTTCCCTGACCCCGGTACGGCAGCGCGAGACATGGGCCAAGAAAGCAGAGTTCCTTCTGGCGGTCGTCGGGTTCGCAGTCGACCTGGGCAACGTCTGGCGCTTCCCTTACATCTGCTACGAGAACGGAGGCGGTGAGACCTGATTCAATTTCAATGGTTAGCTGCTTAAGACGCCACGCAGAGAACCAGAGGTTACAAATATCCATGGACAAGTAGGCTTTTGCTGGTTTGCCGCTTAAGACTGAACCAAATTCGAATTGCAAGCATTTGATCGTCCAAGGCATTACATAACTAAATAATGCTTACGCCCTGGTCCCAGAGACGATGTATCGCCACTTAGCGTAATCCAACGTCACCAAGCGACTTTCCTGCGCATGCTTTCCGCCCCGTGAACCACTTGACGTGATGTATGGCGAACAACATCGCCGCCTCCATATTCAGACAAATTGTGGTACCACGATTAGCTAGGGAAATAAGTGTCCACCACATCAGAGCCCAGTATGATTCGGTAAGACTAATTTAGCCCGGAGTTAGTCCACCTCCGGGATGTGGGGAAGAAATTATACTTTAGCATATTCTGTTGTATAGGTAACCAAGCAGTTCCCTACATGAAATGCTGGTTCAACGCCTTCAGGAAACTGGAAAAATTACACCAAGTCCACAGATGTTTTCCGCTTCTTCATCATCAGTCGAAACACGTAATCTGCTGAACATAAGCCGTAAGGACATGCGTGATCTCAGTAATGATTCATACACAGAAGAAAGTTGCTGTCTGTCCCTAGTGCAATTCCTTAGTCGCCTTACACCGACGGGAAAATTGGAGGTAGACCTATTCTAAGCAACCCTGCTTAGAATAGGTCCACATGGCTTCTTCCTAATTAAGAAATCTAGTAGGTTTAAAAACCAGGCCTATCGTCAGCGAATAGGCAACTTTCTTCGATGACCAAAAGAACAAATTCCGCAGGTGCATTCCTGATCCCATACTGCATAATGCTGCTGTTCGGTGGGCTGCCGCTCTTCTTCATGGAGCTGGCGCTGGGACAATACCACCGCTGCGGCTGCCTCACGCTCTGGAAGAGGATCTGTCCAGCTCTTAAAGGTAAGCGGACTTAATATATATATAATACATTAAGTAGTAGGTATGCAATATAACATAGAAATATCATTGTCATTTTTGATGCAATTCAGATTGCGATGAATTAGGACTACATTTGGAGTTGTAGAGGGCGTGGGCGTGGGGGCCGGCGTCAGGGTCGGCAGTCGTCGGATTGAGAGTGTGTAGTCCACGCGAGCGCAGCCCCAGTTTAAAATAAAATTGAAATCGTATTTCTGTATTTTATGGGATTTTTTAGAAATGAAGACATTATTATTTTTAACACAATTTTATAGCCCTTTTTCTTATAAAAATAAGTTTACCATAATTTTTATCTAAAAAATTGTGCTAAATTTTTTTAGGACGTATTTTAAATATAAAATCACCGATGAATCAAATACCAACAAAAGAAACAGACGGTGCAATCCTCTCAAGTTTACCAATGACAACAAAACAACAGCACAATGCTTATGAATATTGGTGACGCGAGAGATTGCGGTCCCCGGGGGACCTCAGCCCTGTTTGTTCCCCTCTCACGGTGATCAAACAGCCATTAAAACATTTACACTGTTTGGACGTTCGATTGGGAAATCTTTGAGATGTTTCTCGATGATATTGTGGAATTTTTCGCGTTTCTTCAAAAGGATATCCTTACAGCGTAATTGTCTGAGTTCTTAATATAAAGCAACACAGGGGCAGAGAAAAATCACACTAATATTATAAATGCGAAAGTTTGATGTTGGATGTTTGTTAGTCAATCACGCTACAACCACTGGACGGATCGAGATGAAACTTTGCACACATATAGTTTAAGTCAAGGAATAGTATAGAATAGAATCAATTTTATTTCAGACATAATCCATATGTGTTAGTAACAAATATCTTATACACTAATGTTAGTATATTACACGATATTAAAAGTACTTAAAAATATGATATAATTTGGACTTTGATTAAATAGGACATAGGATAGTTTATATCCCGAAAAAACATCTCATTCCTACGGGCAACGTTTAACGTCGCTCGCAAAATAAACCACTGCGTAAAAGAGGGGCACTTATGTGTTGACGTATAGCGCTGTTCCTCTCTCGATAGTTTACGTGCAATACCTAGGTCACGTAGTATGGGTACGTTCCCTAACCTTAGTAGAGAATTGTTTCCAAACGAAGACAACGCTTTTATATATGTAGGACATTCCAAGGGGCTTTATAAATATACAGGAGGCAATGCTTTTAACGTGAAGACAAATGGTGGGAGCACTCAGCGGATGGAGTAGCGATGGGCCTTATTAAAATGTATGAAATCAGCCTCATCGGACACTTGGGGCAGTTGTCGAGGTCAAGAGTAGTGTGGCCATGCCACGTACCGATTTTCAGGCGTCTGGCGATGCGTCCTGATATGCGCGATAGGGGCGATAAAGAAAAAAATTGTTTCGACAAAAGTTGCTGGTCATTATACTCTCTAAACAAATCTATAAAAAATAGAGTGTTAAAATAATGTTAACCACAAATATGGGTCAAATTTAATATAAATTTTATACAAAGTATAGGAATCGGCGTGGGCGTGGACGTGGGAAAAGGGGAGTGGGAGCGGGAGCGGGGTTGAGAGTGAGATTAAGAGTCTGAGTAGAAGTGGAAGTGGGATAGGGAGTGAAAGTGGGAATGGGAGCGGAACCCTTAGTCCACGCGAGTGGAGCACAAAAGTATATTTGAGGGATGAAGAATAAGTAAGTAATGGTTTGAATTTTTGTCTGTTTGTTTGAGCACGCATTACGTAAAAACTATTGAACCAATTCTGATGAAGTTTTCAGGAAAACATAATGTTACATTTGGAGTAACATTGAGTCTTTATTTCATTGCAATCGGCCCACTCGATCAAAAGTTATGCGAATTTATCGATTTCGAAAGCTCGCATTTACTGCAATAGTACACAAAAAAGCGGCCAAGTGCGAGTCGGACTCGCCCATGAAGGGTTCCGTAGCAGCAAGTAACATAATATAAAAGTTATAGTAGTTCGTTGTGACTTTGATCAATGTTTTAATAATAGTAATGGGGTTTACGATTTATGACGTATTAAAAAAAAACTACTTACTAGATCTCGTTCAAACCAATTTTAAGTGGAAGTCTGCATGGCAATGTACATCATATATTTTTTTTAGTTTTATCATTCTCTTATTTTAGAAGTTACAGGGGGGGGGGGGGGGACACATTTTACAAAATTATATTAGAAACCTTAATATCATTTTTGAAGACCTATCCATAGACACGTATGGGTTTGATGAAATTTTTTGAGTTTCAGTTCTAAGTATGGGGAACCCCCAAAATGTTTTTTGTTTTCTATTTTTGTATGAAAATCTTAATGCGGTTCACAGAATACATCTACTTACCAAGTTTCAACAGTTTAGTTCTTATAGTTTCGGAATAAAGTGGCTGTGACATACGGACGGACAGACAAACAGACATGACGAATCCATAAGGGTTCCGTTTTTGCCATTTGGCTACGGAACCCTAAAAATGGTTTAGACAAAAGTTGCTGTCCATTATACTCTCTATACAAATCCATAAAAAATTGGGTGTTAAAATAATGTTAACCACAAATATGGGTCAAATCTTTATATATAAAGATTACGTGTCACGTTGTTTGTCCGCGATGGACTCCTAAACTACTGAACCGATTTTAAATTTGATTTGCACACCGTGTGCAATTTGATCCAATTTAAAAGATAGGATAGCTTACATCTCAATTTATAGTCGCAATATTATTTTATTGCAAATTATTTGTCTATTATTTGACAGTCACAATTATCTGTTAGCTCCAAACGATTCTAACAGATGGCGATATCTGTTGACTGGATTGAGTAAATATTCAATAGATGGCGGTAACCAGATTAATAGTTTTTTTTTAATTTATTATTCGTTACAACAATAGTTGTGTAGAATTATAATAGGTATAACTTAAGATATACAATAGTCAATGTACATTTCAAATATAAAATTTGTCAAAACGAATTTAAAACTATGTATTTAAACAATGTCAACACTTATTTTCTAAGAACTCCCGTAAATTATAGGGGCACATTTCAATAAGATATTTTTTTAACATTATTTTAAATTTCTTATCTGGCAGTTCCCTCAACTCCATTGGCAGCTTGTTGTATACTTTAACCGCATTATACATCGCGGTGCGCTGAAAGAATGCAGTATTTGAGGTAGGGAGACGCAGTTGCATATGGGGCTCATGTATCGCGTTTAACCTACTGCTTCGAAAGGAGGGTGCGGACGGGAACTTGTCGGGGTATCGCCGAACCAGCTTGCACAGCTCGCCGATATAGACAGAAGTGACAGTAGGAATGTTGAGCCGCACGAAAGTAGATCTAGACGAGTCGGTTCGCTTGCGCAACCTTCCCAAAGTTCGTTTACACCTTTTCTGGAGCTTTGATTTCTTTAAGGATTAAGTAATACATACTAATGTGTAATGTTAAGTGGTCCACGCGTACGAAGTCGCGGGCAACAGCTAGTTTAATATAAATTTTATACAAAGTAAAATAATTTGACTACATTACAAATATTTGAAAAAAATATATATTTGAGGGATGAAGAATAAGTAAGTAATGGTTTGAATTTTTGACTGTTCGTTTGAGCACGCATTACGTAAAAACTACTGAACCAATTCTGATCAAGTTTTCAGGAAAACATACTGTTACATTTGGAGTAACATTTAGTCTTTATTTCATTGCAATCGGCCCACTCGATCAAAAGTTATGCGAATTTATATATTTCGAAAGCTCGCATTTACTGCATTAGTACACAAAAATGAAATGTAGGGTGTAAATGTGTAAATGCTCGACGGAATTCGTATTGCAACGAGTTAGAACCATTTTTTGAAAATAGGTAAAAGCGGAGGTGGATGTGATGGAAGTATTGGGGGAAGGTATATGGGAGATGGAATTGGGGAGGGGAGAAGAAAGCTAATCAAATAAAATTTCAAATCCCGTGAATACCGATAGGTTTTTAAATACGGCATATCCCTACTTTGACAGCATACTCTGGTCACTGATAATAACTGATATAAATGAAACTCATAAGTATGAGTTATAAGTATGTATGTGGTATAAGTATACCACAGGAAAATAAAAGTGCAATTTCAAATAACCAAAACGATATACATTCTTAGTAGTATCTGATAGCGTGTGACGTCAAAATGCAAACTGTAGAGTCGACATGGAGACGGGACGGTCGGAAGCCGACGAGCCAATATTTGAACTGCCCTTCATTGGTCGCGACTTGCATGAGAACGACTACTGCAGGATTAGACGAAGAGTTTTTAATAGTGTTAGCCTCGGCGAAAATACCGCCTCATACTGTTCAAATTGAACAGTATGAGTTGGGGCAAATGTTCCTATGATGAATATGAATGTTTGTACCCAAGTCTTGGATGTTTATATATTTATTTAAGTATGTCTATCCGTTATCTAGTAACCATAGCACAGGCTCTGCCTAGTTTGGGACTGGATAATTGGTGTGAATGTCTGAGATATTTATTTATTATTTATACTGTTCTTTACCATTATAATCATAAGAAATCCTATTAATATTATAAATATGAAAGTTTAGATATTTGCATGTTTGTTACTCAATCACGCTTCAACCACTGGACGCATCGTTATATAACTAATAGGTTAGGAAGAATAGGACAGTTTTTATCCCGAAAAAACATCCCATTCCTACGGGAAATATATAATAATTTGTGATGTTAAGTTGTCCACGCGGAAGAAGTAGCGGACAACAGCTAGTATAAAATATATAACATCTTTTAGTAAAATGGCTTTTCTTAGGATTTGTCCAATGTCACATGTATAGGACCAATACAACGCTCTCTCTGCCCTCCTTTATGACTGTAAGAGTTGTAATATCTCACTGCTTAATATCTATTTTATTTTATTTTATTTCTTAGAGGAGCTTACAGCTACAGTTACAATATACATTTTCAGGTAGAAACTAAAAGCCAATTAACAGCTACCTCATAAAACAAGTTACAGATTTTTTTTGTTTTGACTCGCACAGCATACATAACAAGAGAATTGATTAGTTAATTTATATATAAAGATAATACATGCACACACACTCACATACTTATATATTCACAAAATATGTATATACATGTCGAACCACTACTTAAACCTAGATGAGAAGTCACTAGTGAGTTTTCTTTTGGCAGAACCCGAAGTACTACAAAACTAATCATTTTTATAGCAAGTTTTACTTAACTTTAGTTCTTCTTCCTAAAATGATCTTCTTTAGGATTTTGACAATGTTAAATACGAAACAGACATGGAGAGCTCGCTCTATCGGGGTAAAACTGTTGGCTGTATCACTAGAGCACCGAGGGAGTGTCGCTCAGGTCACAAGATATCACCGTAACCTTTGATCTACCCACGTGGGCTCCCGCCATACAGAAGTGCAAAGGACATTGCAATTGCGCGAAATTATGTTTAGGATTTGGCCTACACTCCCCGCGCTGGCCAGACGGGTTGGGGAGACCTGATTGATGTTTTATAATGTATTCCCTTAGTCGCCTTGTACGACATCCACGGGAAGAGTTGGAGTGGTCCTATTCTACTCTACCGGAAACCACACAGCACGGTACTCTACAACATCTGTAGGGATAATTGTAACTGCCCTGAGCTTCTCTCTCAGATCAACTTGCGAGCACCAAGTCGTCGAACGGCGATCAACCAGCCTATACTCGTTGACAAATCCTCATCTAATGCCGGCGAACGTGCCCCACTCCATATAATTTGCAGCCAATTTAATAAGAGACTGAACATTCGACATTTTCCGTTCAACTCGAGCTTTGTTTAGACACAATATATTTAAATGTTTGACCGATGACGAGTACAATGAAGACACTGTATTTTAATATTATTGTTAGCACATAGAAATAATCTAAATTTATGGCTAGAATCACTGATATACTCATTATCGTATCCTAGTTTAAAATGTAATATCGATTTTCAAATCAACTTTATATTTTTATCTTTTTATTATTATAGTATGTTTAGATAGTTTAGGTATCTATAATGTATGTCATAATGAGAATGTTAAGGGTGTAAACTGTACCTTATCGTATATGTTACGTCATCATCATCATCAGCCTAAATACGTCCACTGCTGGACATAGTCCTCCTCAATAGAATACCAATTTTGGTAAGTTGTCTATTGGGGGATTTGCCATAATAACCACGCTTGGCAGGCGGATTGGTGATCGCAGTAATGATCTTAACATACACACACAGGAGAACGCTGCTGTCCGTCCCTGGTGCAATCCCTTAGTCGCCTTGACTACACCCACGGGAAAGGTGGGGGTGGCCCTATTCCAAGCCGGGAACCAGACGGCAATCATCTATTACGAGCAAATATTTAATTTGCAAATACGAGTAAAGTATACATTTCTATATAAACTTTATCGGTTTTGGTTAAATTCTATTAAACTCCACTTCTCCTCAGAATTCTTCTCCACCACACGGCAAATAAAATAATAAAAATATGTTAGGTGTTTAATGACGACCTCCGTGGCGGAACGGGTAGCTCTCGGACTGCCACGCCGGAGGTTGCGGGTTCGAATCCCGCTAGGGGCAAATGTTCGTATGATGAATATGAATGTTTGTACCCAAGTCTTGGATGTTTATATGTTTATTTAAGTGTGTGTATCCGTTATCTAGTAACCATAGCACAGGCTCTGCCTAGTTTGGGACTGGATAATTGGTGTGAATGTCTGAGATATTTATTTATTTATTATTTATTTATTTAATGTAATTGTGGTCTATATCTGTTGTTTCTCCAATAGACTAAAATAAATAATAATAAATCTTATAAATAAAATCGTAAACTTCGCGTGTCTGTACATTGAAGATATTTGCAAAAAAAAATTGGGGGTCTAAGGATAAGCAACAGAACACATTTCGATCATTTTTAAAATTTTTGTCTGTTTGTCTGTGAGTTTGTGCACGCATCACTTAAAAACTACTGAACGGATTTTAATGGACTTTTCACAGAAACATGGGGTTTAATCTAACTTAACATTTAGTCTTTATTTCATCTCAATCGGTTTACTAAATCAAAAGTTATGGACATTTTTAGTTTTCAAATACATTAGTAGGTAAGGTTAGTATGCAATATATTGCAAATAATAGTAATTTCGTACTATTCAGATTACGATGAGTTTGGGCTATATTTGGAGCTGATAGTGGGAATGGGAGTGGGACTGGGGGTGGGCGTGGGAAAAGGGGAGTGGGAGCGGGAGCGGGATCCAGGGTGAGATTGAGAGTCTGAGTGGAAGTGGGATAGGGAGCGAAAGTGGGAATGGGAGCGGAACCTGTAGTCCACGCGAGCGGAGCCGCGGGCACAGCTAGTATAAAATAAAACGTCGCGATCTGTCGTCGGATAGGTTTAATACTCGGATATCGGATGCGTTGTGTACAGTGAGTCAGCACAAGACTAAGTGTGGGTAGCTGGAGATTAGGTGACTCTGAGATTGTGACGCATCGTCTCGCAGCAGTCAGCAGTCGGTGCGTGACCGCGGTCGATGCAAGTTGGTCGAAACGTCGCCGGGTGACAATTAAAATGAATATACCTAACAGATTATCTAGATATGTGTAAAAAAATCTAAATTTAATTGTATAATTATGAATCGGAGCCTATTACAACATAAAGTAAAGGTAAGAGTTGCCGTGTGGTTCCCGGCTTAGAATAGGGCCACCCTATCTTTCCCGTAGGTGTCGTCAAGGCGACTAAGGGATTGCACCAGGGACGGGCAGCAGCGTTTTCCTGTGTATGTTAAGATCATTACTGCGATCACTAATCCGCCTGCCAAGCGTGGTGTAATACATTAAAGATAATTGCAAAAAAAAATTGTGGGTCCAAGTATTAGGTATAGAACAAATCTAGACAATTATTGGAGTTATCTCTGTCTGTTTATCTGTTTGTTTGTGCACGCATCACGTAAAAACTACTGAACCGATTATGATGGAATTTTCAGAAAAACATAGAGCTTAATTTGGAGTTATATGTTACTCCAAATTAAGCTCTATGTTTTTCTGAAAATTCCATCATGATCGGTTCAGTAGACTTTATTTCAACGCAATCAGCTAACTCAATCAAAAGTTATACGTATTTATAGTTTTCAAAAACTCACATACATTACATTGACATGCAACAAAGTATGCTCGGCGGCATTTGGATTGCGATGGATGCGATAGTTTGGATTGCGACGGACATGCTGTTGCGCCTGTAATAGTATCTGTTCGCTTGTGTGTGTGGGGGGGGGGGGGCTGAAGTACGTTCTACTAGCCGTATTCACGCGCGACCAAGCCACTTGAATTTCAAAACAGATAACGATTTATTTGGTTTCCCGTAGGAAAGATATATTTTTTCTTAATAAAAACTATCCTATGTCCTATTCCAGGACCTAACCTATACGTATGCCAAGTTTCATCCCGATCCGTTCAGTTATTGAAGCGTGATTAAGTAACAAACATCCAAACATCCAAAGTTTTGCGTTTATAATAACAGTTGGATGGGATTCTCTGCCATAGGACAGTATTTTATTACAGTTCCAATAAAAACAAGTCCAAGTTTATAAAAGTCACAGTCTAGTTCCCTGAACTCTTGGAAGGCGTTAAGAATTTCTTCGCGAATTCGTTAGACTTAGGAATTTGCAAAGAACAAGTTCCCAGTCCTCTGATTGGTCAAATTACATCTTGGTGCGTTACCGACGAGTTGCCGATGCGATACTCAATAAATAAAGGCAATAGATCACGGATTAGGGAAAAAATCTTATTTCTTTGTTCCCCGTTACTTACCTCCCTATTTATTTCCCGTTTCTCTCTAAAAGTTACTCTAATACCAAAGAGTTAGGTAGGTTTATTTATAATACCACAGGCTTTTCGGTGAAGGAAAACATCGTAAGGAAACCTGCATATGCCGAGGAAGAAATTCTGAGGCGTATGTGAAGTCCACCAAATCGGCTTGGGGCACCGTCGGTGGTCAGTTTGGCACAAAAGATCCTGATGGGCCGAAGTGTCGCCAGGTCTTCCTGGCCCCCTAAGACGATAAGATAGGTAGGTTTGGAGTTCATCATCTATACATATAATAAAACAGTAGAAAAACAGAAGAAAAGCGAATCTCTACATTGAAGTAAAAAAAAATCACTTCCCGGAAATTACTTAAGACTAGTAGAGTCCAAACACATAATTAAAAAATTTCGTGTCTGTCTGTATGTATGTATTATGTATGTATGTACGGACTAATCTTGGAAACTACTGAACAGAATTCGACGGCGTTATCACTGTTTAATAGCTTTGAGTTCGGGACACAATCTGGTATAAGTTATATCTCAATAAAATGTCAGGAGGCTGATCTACAAGAAGACCTCTCATTTCATATAATTTTTATGACAGTGTAGTTCATCATTACTGGTCGTTGCAAAAACTTGACACAGAGGGACAGAAATGTTTTAAAGCTCATTTACAGTTTAATTTATTTATTTTAGCTGTTGTATTTCAGGGTATTTCCACAAGTCTCGATACAAAAAGTTCGTTCGTTATTCGATAATTAGTGGCCCGATCCGATGTTAGATCGGTGATCGTCGACAATGTCAGTATCCAAGTTTTTCAGGAGTACGTCTGCCTAGGACAGACAATACAGTTGGGTAGGATCAATTTCGATAGGGAAGCTGACAGAAGAATCCAATTAGGCTGGGCAGTATTCTGCGTCAAGTCTTCACATCACCAATTCCACAATGTTTAAAGACAAAAGTCTTTAATCAGTGCGTCCTGCCTGTCATGATTACAGCGCGGAGACGTGGACACTGATGGTAGGCCTGATCCACAAGTTCCAAGTCGCTCAGTGAACTATGGAAAGGACTATGCTCGGGGTCTCTATGAGGGATATGATTCGTAATGAGGAGATCCAACGAATAACGAAGGTGACCGACTAATTGTATTTGAAAACTAAAAAAATTTAACAACGTTTGATGAGTAAAACGATTGCGATGAAATGAAGACTAAATGTCGCTCCGAGTTAAGCCCTATGTTTCTGTGAAAAGCACATCAAAATCTGTCATTTTTACGTGATGCGTGGCAGACTAACAGGTGAACAGACGCACACAGACAAACTGACGAACAGACAAACATTTCAAAAATGATTGAAATGTGTTCGCAATCGTTTTTGCGATGAAATGAAGACTAAATGTCGCTCCGAGTTAAGCCCTATGTTTCTGTGAAAAGCACATCAAAATCTGTCATTTTTACGTGATGCGTGGCAGACTAACAGGTGAACAGACGCACACAGACAAACTGACGAACAGACAAACATTTCAAAAATGATTGAAATGTGTTCTATTACTTATCCTTACACCCCCAATTATTTTTTGCAAAAATCTTCAATGTACAGACACGCGAAATTTATGTTTTTATTTATTAGACCTTTAATGTATAAGTAATATATAGGTTGTTTATTGTAACATAATGTGATATTAAATCATTCCAAAGCATGGAGCACTCCATCAACGTGCGTGTTTGCGTTATCTCCCAAGTGTTCCTCTTCCCCTCATTCCCTTTTTATCAGCTTACTTCGAGCTTCGAGTGGCGTCTGTAATTCTGTATATCAAATGCTTTATTAGTCCGATATTCGGAGGAAGAAATGCTATGCTCCAAAAATTCCTTACAAATGATGAAAAATTAACACTCTACACTGACTCTCTACTGATAAAATATGTGATATATAAGTAAAATAAGAACGGAACAAAGGAAACAAACACATAATAGATTACAGACAACGCTCAGAGCAATAATTATTGGAGGTTAGGGTTACTAATGAAAGACTCTATTATCGATGTATATGTATATGATTTTAATAATCAATATTTTATATAGGAGAGGTTTTGCCGTGTGGTTTCCGGTAGAGTAGAACAGGACCACTCCAACTCTTCCCGTGGATGTCGTACAAGGCGACTAAGGGAATACATTATAAAACATCATCAGGCCTCCCCAACCCGTCTGGCCAGCGCGGGGAGTGTAGGCCAAATCCTCCGTCTGTCTCCGGCAGATGAGAGAGGGTTGTGCTCCTGCAGTGGAGACAAAATTAACCTGATGATGATAGGTGAGGTGTGTGCGTGTTCTCTATTGTAGGACACAGTCGAGACAAAAGCTGAAGCAGTGCTATACCCTTCAGGATTCATCTACCGAGATGAAATAAGAGCCTGTTAATATAAACAACGTGTATGATAGAAAAGCACTCTCTATTTGTTAGAGTGAGATAGATTCATTTTTGATATATTCCAAAACAATAATGACCATTATCTCAAACAGTCCAGTGTGGCAAAATGGCCAGGGTACCATAATGTCCAGTCTCAAATCGTACAGTAGGACGCACCGTAAACCATTCTCAAATAAACCGCTTCAAAATCGTCACATATACCGCCTTATTCATTCAATTAAGACATCCTACACATCAACTTTAAATTCGTTACTATAGGCGATAAATCGCGCGATCTCACAACTCATAAACTAATTACAAAGCGCGTCGCGATATCATTTGATTACCCGACAGATGCCGCTGATTCGATTCAAACATGGCGTCGTGTCGGAGGCAAGTTTGCGCGCGAAAATTGACGAGACGCCATGATTAATTGCATTTGGAGTGTTTGGAGATTTATTGTCAGTTAATAAGCAGATGAAAGATGTTGCTGAACTCCAACTTGCAGGCGGCGATGTGGGAAATTGGACAGTCATAAAGTTATGGAGAGGCGTTTCTATTTAAAATATTGTTATGTTAGGGCAAAGACCTCTATGTACTACCAGATGGAGCGTTCCAAACAATCGCTCTGTTCCACGCAAGTCTTTCACATTCATTTTGAAACTTGTGCAGTTACTAAACAGAAAATTTAATTATTTACCAAATATTGACATTATTTAACCGTAGCGTCTATATTTAGTAAATGGCATCTATATGTTCTGCGTAGTAACTGCACAAGTTTCATTGTGAATGTGAAAGAGTTGTGGCTACCTGCGTGGAACAGAGCGATTGTTTGGAACGCCTCATCTAGTAGTACATAGAGATCGTTGTGTTAGGGATATTATCTTCTTAGGGGGCCAGGAAGACCTGGCGACACTTCGACCCTTCAGGATCTTTTGTGCAAAACCCCTTTTTGACCACCGACGGTGCCCCAAGCCGTAGACTTCACATACGCCTTAGAATTTCTTCTTTAGCATATCCAGGTTTCCTCACGATGTTTTCCTTCAATCTTATCTTGTATGGGACTAGAAGTGTTAAAATAATACAACAAATCGTATCATGAATGTTATGGCAAAATGATCTACATAATTCTGTCGAGTAAATTAAGAACTGTACAGTAATTTCACTAACCGGGCTTACATACGCCTTAGAATTTCTTCTTCGGCATATGCAGGTTTCGTTAAGATGTTTTCACCGAAAAGCCGGTGGTGGTTTGGATGTTTATTACTCAATCACGCTTCAACCACTGGACGGATGAAACTTGGCACACATATAGGTTAGGTCCTGGAATAGGACGTAGGATAGTTTTCATCCCGAAAAAAACATCCGATTCCTAATAATAATAATAATAATAATAAAATCATTTATTCATCTCTTAAAAAATTTACATACAATAACTCCGCCAAACTGTATAATATACATAATAATTTACGCGAAATACATAATAATTTGTGATGTTAAGATGTTAAGTCGTGGGCAGCAGATAGTTATAAATAAACCGTACTTAAGTTTGGAAAAAGACATTGGTACGGACGGCATTTAGTATCTAAGTTAACATAATAACACATTACACAGTTTAACTCAATGCACCTTTTCAAAATTATATGTATATGTCAGTACATTTTATTCTTATTAATTCAGCTATACATAATGCCATTATTTCTACAAATTTACAAACATAAATTATATATATTTAATATTATTATGAACACCAATACATTGACAGCCCTCTAAGCACAATTTAAAAACTAAATCTGTGAAGTCACTTGACCTGGTGCTGACAGAATACGGAGTTCGCGTAGCGTGCTGCAGCATTATGCTGAGTCAGCGCCATTTTATTGCTGCGACACATAGGTACCTTGATTATTTTTAAATTGTAATTTATTAATTTCTGTTCTGTTTATTTCTCATGTATGTGTGTGTCGTAGCTATGAATAAATTACCTATTCTATTCTATTCAGGACCTCATGAACGTGAGGCGTGTGCATAACCACCCAACATACTTCATTTCTTTCCCGCAGGTGTCGGTTACGCAATATGTATAATCGACATATACATGGGCATGTACTACAACACGATCATCGGCTGGGCTGTGTACTACCTCGTCGCTTCCCTGGCGTCCATCAACTCCGTGCTGCCCTGGACCAGCTGCAATAATGAATGGAACACGCCTCTCTGCTCACCTGTCACGTCGCCGCAGATCAATCCGAACGCTACTACGCCGGCTAAGGAGTTTTTTGAGTGAGCAACAAACTAATTTAGCAATCTTCATTGACGACCTCCGTAGCTAGTAGCAAGTGGGGTAGCTCTCGGACTGCCACGCCGGAGGTTGCGGGTTCGAATCCCGCTAGGGGCAAATGTTCGTATGATGAATATGATTGTTTGTACCCAAGTCTTGGATGTTTATATATTTATTTAAGTATGTTATCCGTTATCTAGTAACCATAGCACAAGCTCTGTCTAGTTTGGGACTGGATAATTGGTGTGAATGTCTGAGTTATTTATTTATTTATTCGGTTATAAACCGGGAAAGGAAACTATAAAAGTTTACAACAATTATAACATTTATAATCTATAACCGACAGTAATTATCTAATCTAATAATAATGCTTCGGTTCATAGAATTTATAGCTAACTTTATATCTTCTCTAACATTATATATATTTAACAATTTTATGACGAACGGGCAAAGTCCGATAAGGACGTCAATATGCCTAGTCGACGAAACTTCTGCCTACTACGCAAAAGGTTTCAGTTTCAAACCCAGCATAGAACATAACGTGAGTTCCTGATACGGCACTAGACGACCAAACAATACCAGATACAACGTTCATAGACGTAGTACCACCGGTGTGACGTCTATGGACGTGTTAATCAATATAAATGCAGCCCCAACCCTCTCCCTCCTCCGATATCCCTCACTCGATCGACTATAGTCACTCGCTGGGTGCAGTAGCTCTACAGTAATTTACGCACACACACAAACGCTGCTGCTTCTGTACAGGAGTAGTAATAGTTTGCTTGTATGGAGTGGCCTGCAAAGGGCTTCAGCATACCGTTGGTGCTTTTCCGCAATCGACGCGTTTAGAATGTCAGCCTCTAGACGTCCACTGCTGGACATAGGCCTTCCCCAATGAACGCCACCACACCCGGTCCTCCGCCCTCCGCATCCAGCCGCTTCCGGCCACCTTCTTTAGGTCGTCGGTACATCTGGCGGCAGGGCGTCCCACCCTGCGCTTGCCAATCCGCGGTCTCCACTCCAGAACTCGTCTGCCCCAACGGCCGTCGGTTCTGCGACGGATGTGGCCCGCCCACTGCCACTTCAGCTTGCTAATCCTATCGGCTATGTCGGTCACGTTCGTCGGATCTCTTCATTACGAATCATATCCTTCAAAGAAACCCTGAGCATAGCCCTCTCATTTTACGTGTTATCTACAAATAACCCGTCCCAAGAAAACATGCCTGCACTGTGGTTGCAAGATTTTAATTTTATTTTAATCTGGCACGGGCTCTATGGCCTATTGAGGATTCTCTGGATATACATTGTCTGTCGCTTCATAACGCATGCTCGGCCCATATGTGCTGTGTTAGAGATAAGACAGTGTGTAAATTGTCATCCAAAACCATGTAAACAATAAACTTCATGACCTACGGTGCAGAAACGTGGACACTGACAGTGGGCCTGATCCACAAGTTTCAAGTCGCTCAGCGAGCTATGGAGAGGGCTATGCTCGGCGTATCTTTGAAGGATATGATCTGTAATGAGGAGATCCGACGAAGAACGAAGGTGACCGACGTAGCCGAAAGGATTAGCAGGCTGAAGTGGCAGTGGGTGGGCCACAGCTGTCGCAGAACCGACGGCTGTTGGGGCAGACGGGTTCTGGAGTTGAGACCGCGGATTGGCACGCGCAGTTTGGACCGACGACCTAAGTGGCTGAAAATGGAGGGCTGGAAACGGGTGTGGTGGCGTTCATTGGGGAAGGCCTATGTCCAGCAGTGGACGTCTAAAGGCTGACATGATGATGATGATGATGAATAAACAACATGTAAACAATATGTAAACACTATTTATAAACACAGGCGCAACGTCTTGGAGCAACACAGATCCGAAGGGCTCGATTACATGGGGCCCATAAAACCTTCACTAGCTCTCTGCGTGTTTGGGGTCTTCGTGCTGGTATACTTCTCTCTGTGGAAAGGAGTTCGAAGTGCTGGCAAGGTCAGTATTTACTTATTAGACTTTTCCCATATCCCTTTGGGAGAAGAATACCTGCTTATTCTATTCGAAATCAGATAAATCCTGACGAGGCAGAGAAGATTTGGCATCACGTATAAATAGGTCTAATGATTTTATATATATGCAAGTAAGTTTTTTTAGAAGCACCACAAGTTTAAGATTCTCACAATGTAAGCCTTCCCAAGCCTTTGCCGTGTGGTTTCCGGTAGAGTAGAATAGGACCACTCCAACTCTTCCCGTGGATGTCGTACAAGGCGACTAAGGGAATAAATACATTATAGAACATCAATAAGGCCTCCCCAACCCGTCTGGCCAGCGCGGGGAGTGTAGGCCAAATCCTCCGTCTGTCTCCGGCAGATGAGAGAGGGTTGTGCTCCTGCAGTGGAGACAAAAATAACCTGATGATGAAGCCTTCCCATATAATGCCACTTTTGGTGAGCTGGTCCATTGGGGGATTTGTGGATTGGTGATCGCAGTAATGATCTTAATATACACAGGAGAACGCTGGTGCATCCCTTAGTCGCCTTGACGACACCCACAGAAGGATTAGGGGTGATCGGACCATGGTAACGTTTAAGATTAATATTTGAAATTTTTACAAGGGCTACATTTATACAGTGCCATAACTAAGATAGTGCCAGTGGTACCACACAAGGCGCAAGCCTTGGAGGGGCGCAACAATGATCTAGGTGGGCATTTTTCAAGGGCGCAGTTAAAGAAGCTTGCACAGGGCGCATAAAGCCCTAGATAAGGCACTACATTTGTACATAAAATACTTTGAATTCCTATGTGATTTCAGTAACTCACTGGTCACTGAACGTCGATCGTTAGGGAACTACTAGGAAAATTCCATTCATAATACTAATAAGTCTCTGGCAGGTCCTGAGTCCTGACACTTTCTTTTTTATCCTCCTCGCATTAAATAACTTTTGGCACCGAAATAAAAATATAATCTTTACATGCAGTAATCAGAACCTTATGCATGACAGTGATTCCTTAGTAGATTTTTTGTTGTTATACTCGTAAATTCCATTACTAAAGCATGTCATAATTCTATCAGGTGGTATGGGTAACAGCTCTTGCACCGTATGTGGTTCTGTTAATCTTGCTGGCAAGAGGAGTGACTCTACCTGGAGCTACAGAAGGCATCCGATATTATCTCACCCCTGAATGGCACCATCTGAGGAAATCAAAAGTAAGTATAGTATGGAGTAGAGAGTGGCGCCTGTTGCACAAACAAAGCAATTGTAAATGACACGTAAATTGCAAGTGTGCATGATGGCAATTTTGACAAAACATGCATATGATCGTCATCATTTATGTATAATAACATACTCGTGTATATTTATTGTTTAGTAAATAATATAATAAGTGCACTTTTCGATAAACAATAGCATTTATTAACCTTGTAAGATATACTGGAGCAACTGCAACTTGAGGATAAATGCAACTACATAGATTTATATCTTTAATTGGATTGATGAAATAATCATCTACGGCATATAATGTTACGTACAGTCCGTAAACTCTTAGTAAACATTATTATATGTAAACACTACTTTTCTAAGTTCAATGATAAAATCTGTACTATATTATATGTAAACACTAACTTTTCTAAGTTCAATGATGAATCTGGACTATAAATAGTGTATATAATTTCTGACATTTGATAATAATAGTAAATTTTAGTAAATTTGATATTCTTTAATATCTGACATTTTATCACTGTGACAATTAATTCTTTTAAATTTTACATATTATTTTCGTTCCTCTTTAGTCATTTTATTATTATGAATATGTTTAGGTGATTGTGTATAGGGTAGGCATTATATTTTTAACAAGTAGAAAATTAAAACCTTGTATATGCCTGGAAAGGTAGGTTTACGGTGAATCAATGTACTGTCGATAAAATACGATTTTTAATTCCTAGCATATTAGATTTTTTAAAAATGGAGGTGGGCGGGTCACATGGTTAGGGAAGGACACGACAAGTGGACGAAAGTGATAACGGAGTGGTATCCACGAGAAGGAAAAAGAAAACAGGGAAGACCATATAAAAGACGGCACGACGACCTAAAGGAGACCGCGGGTCCACTGTGGACACGACTGGCTAGAGATAGGCAGGCGTGGAAATTGCTGGAGGAGGCCTATGTCAATAGACACACCGAAGAAAACTAATAAGGATTGTTGTTTCTAGAAATTAATTATTTCATATTACTTTATACTATTTTTGATTTATTCATAAGCTAAATGTAAATATAATCGGAAATAAAAAGGCTCTTATTAATATTAGATATTTATTAGATTTTGCTACTAAAAGTCCGATCACTGTTGACAATGTACGTATCTATTTAACAGCTTTTATTTATTACAAAATTAAGAATATTTTAACTTTATATGTTTTGTGTATTATAATTTTATACAAGACGTAATCGACTTTGAGCTATATTTTCATTCTTTCTACTTCTCACCAGGTTTGGATCGACGCGGCGTCCCAGATCTTCTTCTCCCTAGGCCCAGGATTCGGGACTCTCCTGGCCTTGTCCAGCTACAACAAGTTCAACAACAACTGTTACCGAGACGCCCTCATCACGTCTTCCATCAACTGCCTCACGAGCTTCCTCGCTGGATTTGTCATATTCTCTGTTTTAGGGTGAGTCGATCACTCAGTCACGACGCAGAAACATAGACATTCACGATGGACCTGATACACAAATTTCAAATTGCTCAACGAGTTATTTAGAGGGCTCGGGGTTTCTTTGAGGGTTACTGACATAGCCGAAAGGATTATCAAGCAGAGAGGCAGTGAATGGGATACATATGTCGCAGAACCGACGGCCGTTGGGGCAGACAAGTTCTGGAGTAGATACCATGGATCGGCACGCGCAGGGTGGGACGCCCCACCAACAGAGGGTCCGACGGACGACCTGGAGGTGATAGGTACATGGTGGCGTTTATTAAGGAAGACCGTCTAGCAGTTGAGCTCTCATTCGATTTTTTAGAGCTTTTTCCTGAAATCATTATTGCCTTGTATTTTTTTTTTCGTCGAATATATTCTTCTGTAAAAGGCTGACTCTCTCTCCAGATACATGGCGCACATGCAGAACAAGAGCATCAAGGATGTGGGTCTGGAAGGTCCTGGGCTGGTATTCGTCGTGTACCCGGAAGCTATCGCCACCATGACCGGCTCTGTCTTCTGGGCCATCATATTCTTTCTGATGCTCATCACGCTCGGGTTGGACAGCACCTTCGGAGGTACATTGTTCATCGTCATTTTGAACAATTGTAAATTGCCTTCTAAGATATTTTAAGGCACTGACTTCTTCAGTACAGGCTTACGTTCCGGAAGTCAGGGCTTTATCAGTATTTAGGCTCGAAGCAAACGCGTGGCGGAGGCGTGCTCTGGTATTTTGTATTGTTCGATTTTGTATGAGACACTTCACCCCAAACCTGAGTACCGAAAAGTGGTAATTTGTATGATGTGTACCGCTACCGCTACGCCTCCGCCACGCATTCGCCTTCTGTGTGTTTCTGGCATTAGTTGTACTTTTTCTATAATTTTAATTAAATAAATACACTTTGTTCGTCGGCCCCGTAGCCTAGTCGGTAGTATACCTGCCTGCGAAGCTCGGGTCGCGGGTTCGATTCCCGCCCAGGGCAAAACATTCGTGTGATGAACACTTGTGTTTGCCTTGTGACTGGATGTTATTTATATATGTATTATGTTATGTATTTATGTATGTATATCAGCTGTTTGATACCCATATTACAGGTTCTGCCTAGTTTGGGATCAGGTGGCCGTGTGTGAAATGTCCCCATATAATTATTTATTATTTATTTAATTTATTTTATGTTATGAACTTGTAATATTTATACATTTTATATTTTATTTTATAATAATCATCATCAGCTTGCAAGTGCCCACTGCTGGAAACAGCCCTCTCCCAAGGCGCGCCACTGAACCCGAGTTTATTTTATATTCTATACTTCATCATCAGGTTATTCTTGTCTCCACTGCAGGAGCACAACCCTCTCTCATCTGCCGGAGACAGATGGAGGATTTGGCCTGCACTCCCCGCGCTGGCCAGACGGGTTGGGGAGGCCTGGTTGATGTTTTATAATGTATTCCCTTAGTCGCCTTGTACGACATCCACGGGAAGAGTTGGAGTGGCCTATTCTACTCTACCGGGAACCACACGGCAAATTCTATACTTAATAATAAATATTTCATTATTTGTAACTTGTGGTAACTGAGACATTTCAACTTCAGGGCTCGAAGCGGTGACGACAGCCCTTTGTGATGAATACCCAAGAGCACTCGGGAGACATAGAGAGTTATTCGTGGCGGGACTGCTTCTCTTCATCTACATTTGTGCGCTGCCTACTACAACATACGTGAGTTGATTTTCTATTTGTCACCGCACTTGCTTGTCTCACCTTCCTTAGACCGCGAGAACTGGCTGCTTCCAACGCAGAGAAAGAACCTCAGCGTCACAAATATGAGTGCCTCAGTGGGGACCTCATCTGTGAGACGTTTGGGAACAAGACCCAGGGCGCGTGGGGTTCTGGTGCCCATCTTCTTTTCAAGGACATCTCGAAAAGACTGCTGGAAAATACCCGGGACACCAGAGCGGCTACTTCATCTACTAAAATTTATGCTATCCTTGTCACTCAGTGATAGCACCAATTTACATAGTAAGACAGCGACGATCTGCGTAAGGTGGCTGACAGTGACTGGATGAGAAGAATCGAGGATCGGGTTCAGTGGCGCACCTTGGGAGAGGCCTATGTCCAGCGGTGGACTCTTTCAGGCTCATGACACAGGAAGATAAAGACAAAACTAATTAAAGTGCCTTCAGAATCGGTCCTACTATCTGTTGAAACATTTTAGTAATTTAAAGAAAACCACCTGATATGTAGTATCAAATTAAATTAAAAAAAAATAATTATATTTTGACATTTTTACGCTTATGAATTTATGATATACCAATAATCTCTAAATCCACTAGTGCAATTATTTGTACATCTGTATAAAGCCTTTGGGAATCTCTTGATTTTCTCTTGTCTCTCGAACACACTGACTTAACTCTTCCGTGATTTGAATATTAGAGGTAGTGATCCTTCAACACGCTGCACAATATTAGAAGTATGGTCCAGGTTCAGCTCACGCCGCGAGGTTGCTGCTGGCTCAACTGTGAACTTATGAAGGATTGCGGCCAGCCCCACCAGAGACTGCATTTGACCGAGTTTCTCCGCTAAAACATATAATTAATCACTTTAAACAAGATTACAAGTCGCAAATCTTCTGTTATCGGACTACCAGGCGTAGGGAGAAACTTCATCCTTCTGTAGCAGATATACAACGCTCTCGCGCCAAGCGTTATGCTTCCTCTTCCATAATGCGAACTGCTAAGTAATGGAACTCAGTGCCAGCTTCGCTATTTCCCGATAAGTTCAAAGGAAGACAATTTTAAAGGAGGAGTGAATAGGCATCTTCTGGGTAAGCGCGCTCCAACTTAGGCCTCAGCGTCACTTACCTACCATCAGATGAGATTGAGGTCAAGCGCAAACCCATCAGAAAGAAACATAAATTATCCTGCTATCATAGAATGCGGTTGTGTTTTGGCTACCTTTTGAAGTTTTGGGTAAAACTGGGTTTCTACTATTCTATAATTGATTAATTTTAATTCTTCAATAAGCGAAAAAACTAGTAATTTTAATAGAATTCTAGAAAACCAGTTTAACAACCCCTTTTGACAATGTCCAAAGGTTTGACAAGCGGCCATCTTTGGTAGCAGGGCTAAATTATCATACTTATGTTTTGAGCAATTTTACCGGACGTTTCGGAATTTAAAGCTATTACTAATAATAGTAGAATTACCAATGCATGCCCTCGGCCCGTCCCCAAAAGGCAAGAATGAATATTTGCGCCTCGCCTGCACCGCATCATTCGTGAATCGCTCCGGCCTAAACATCTTCGGACTGTCAAAGTATTTCGGGTCCATATGTATAGCATGGAACGGAATCATAACCCTGACTCCTGGGTCTATTGTGATGTTCAGTTCTGGTATGGTGTACCTTTTGACACACTTACGAACTACATAGCCTGCTGGAGAGTGTATCCTCAAAGTCTCTTTAAAAGCCATCTCCAACAAAGTCATTTCAGCTATCGAGTCATAACAAAGTTTGTTGTCAAACTTTGACAGGACAAGATCGATTTCTTCCTGAATCCTGGCTTGTATATCTAGGTTGTATGCCAGCTCGTGCAATGTGAAGCTGGTAGCTAATGATGACGTTTCAAATCCAGCGAGGAAGAATAAATGTACTTGTGCTATCATACATTTAAGATCCATCTCCATTTCCACCTGAATCGGTGACCCATCAGGATTCTTTTTCTCTATGGATTCTGCCTGAATCTTTCCCTTAGCTTCGAGTTCCAGCAGCAGATCAATGAAATCATTGTTACCAGATGGTTCTACCTGTCTGTGCTTGCTGATATTTTTCACCATACATGTAATGAAACCTTCCAATTCGCGATCATCAGCATTCAGCCAATTTCCTAGTTTTGGGAACTGATTCAAAATGGGTATTAAAATTTGTTTCCTAAGCGAACGAAATGTCAGCTTCTTTATTTTTCGGAAGTAGAAACTCTCGTTGTTGAAGGTGTCCATATCGACGCCGAAGAAGCAGGTGCCGGTGACCAGGATGTTGAAACGCATCATGAGATCATACGAGTCGCACTCGCCGTTTACTGCCGCTTGCAGCCGCTCGGCACAGCGCGTCACCAGCGGAAACATGCCGCGCAGCTTGGCGCTCGTGAAGGCTGGAGTCAGTGCCTTCCTGAGCAACTTCCACGCATCCCCTTCAGCGTGAAGTAGGCTCGCTGTCAACGGCTGGACTTTAGGAAACCTCTGCATTCCACGAGAGTAAAAGGAGGCAAAATCAACAGTCATAATCCGTCTTATCAAATCCAGGTCTCTGATGATCAGGCACGGCACCGTTCCAATGTAGTACCCAATTACTTTCTCTTCTCGATACTTATTGTACATCTCTACACATATTTCACATACGGTTTTCAAACCAATTATATTACGTAAATTGTTTCCGAATAACGGGATGGGTGTCTCGAATTTGACATTTTTCTTCAGCCAGTAGTCGTGATTTTTGGTAGACCAAATGTAAAATGATATGAGAAACAAGACGAGTAATATAATGTCAATCATTTTGCCCGTTGGAAATCAGCACTGCAACTAATTTGTAACCCCCTTGAAAATAAGTGTAATGCTACAGGATATCAATTATATTAATTAATCACTTATAAATTGGACATAGTTATGCAGAAATGAACCTAAGCCACACTTAGTTATTTTCGAGATCAATCTTTAAATTCTAACCTGTTGATCTTCAATAGAATATTACATTCAAGTATTGAATGAATATTATCATATCAGTCCTTAGACGTCCACTGCTGGACATAGGCCTTCTCCAATGAACACCACCACTCCCGGCCCTCCGCCCTCCGCATCCAGCCGCGTCCGACCACCTTCGTATCATTCAAAAGTTCAATGTTAACTTCATTTTATTAGAATTATGGTTTTTATTTGTTATATTTTTTAAGGCCGAGCTCGAAACTCTGTCCTAAACAGATACATGCCACTATATGTTAGCAATAAGCTACCAAAGCAGTATATTTAAACTCCGCCTAATTTGCCAGTCCTTTCAGCTAAGTCAGTGACAATCGTTCTTCGTCGGATCTCCTCATTACGAATCATATCCCTCAAACCCCGAGCATGGCCCTCTCCATGGATGAATTTAAATAAGTATTTCAACATGATTTATATAACTACTCGTTTTTTTATTTTTTGTATTAGTATTTTAGGATCAAAATTAGCTGTAACTAAAATTGCATTTTTTAATGTATTGTGGATTGATTGAATCATTTCTGCATAACTAGGTTTAATTACGAGTGAGTCATTTGAATCGTCAGGGTAGGCAGTTCATGATTTTTATTTGATTATTGTTAGGTACTAATATAATAGTAGCATAGCAAATCGTGGTTGAAAAAAATATACAATGTCGTGGTTTCTACAGGGGAAAACATGCACTGAGACTCACCAGTGTACGAAAACCTAGTACCTAGTCGGGGAGGGCTACTAAATTGAGTCTAACACCGTTTCAAAGTTAACACGTTTACTGGCGACGAACACGCACTGTGCCTCCAAATCAGCTCCTGTTTTATCATTTCGCCGACATATATATGTTTGGTGGTACTTTACTCGTAAAACTTTAATTGTGTAACCATTGCTATTGCCGCACAACTATAGTAGTATACAACTCGAAAGATAGAAGTAATTTAAAAACTATATTTTGCCACTGATATATCCGCCCCAAGTTGACCAAATAGGAATTGACATTTTAGGAAGGTGACAGAGCACTCACAGGACATTATATAAACACATGTTCAACCCGCTCCGAACCACAGGAGTGTGCAGGATCTGTGAGGAAGCAGAGGAAACCCCCATGCACCTCCTGTGCGATTGTGGACCACTGATGCGTAAAAGAAATACACACCTTACCTAACTTACTACTTGCTTCACCCTGACGAAGTAAAACAACTCAGTACTAAAAGTATTGTGCAGTTACTAACTGCTGCAAGGCTTAACACGGAACTATAGCATGGTGGCGATCACAATAGACCAGAAATGGTCGCAGTGATACAAGGTCTAGACTGACACCTTGAAATAGCCCCAACTCGATTAATAAATAATACGGGTGACATTACAGAAAGTTGTCAGATTAGGAAGTTGTAGTTATTAAATAGAGATTTATTGTATACTGTATAGCTTATAGGTTTTTCTGTTTGACGTAACTTTTTTTTTATTAAAAGTTATGTATCCCCAACCATATTAATTTCTATGAAAGTACTTCATTGATAACGATGTTTTGAAGTAACACTCAATAAAGTGTGTCATGTTTTATTACATTGTGTGCAGCATGTAGGTTTAGGTTTATAGGTTTGTTATTTAAAAGGTAATCACTTTGGACAGACAATTTTGTACAATTGTACAAGTTTGACCCGGTCTGGATGTTATGTTTGTGAATTGTTCTATCCTTTTTTAATTTCCATAGCACAGGAGAAAATACTAGTTTGGGATTAGGTAAGGTGTATGCATAGGTACCTACATATGTATATATAATTTTTTTACAGGATTATCCCTTTCTAGCAAAATGAGCAGAATGTTATTTAGCCAGAATTATTCCCTTTTATGCCTCCCCAACCCGTCTGGCCAGCGCGGGGAGTGTAGGCCAAATCCTCCGTCTGTCTCCGGCAGATGAGAGAGGGTTGTGCTCCTGCAGCGGAGACAAAAATAACCTGATGATGATGAACGAATAAACTCAAAAACTACTGGACCGATTTCAAAAATTCTTTTACCATTAGGATGCTACATTATCCCTGAGTAACATAGGCTAAATTAATTACTATAAATAGTTAGGTATCAATACTAAAACTTCAATAATGTAACCCAAGGTATAAAAACAAAGAAGTATAATTTTAATGTTCGATGCTCTAATATAATGTATCTTTATATCTAAAAGTATACACTGCTCAATCAAACTTATCAGCAAGCTGTTAGATCTATCTAGAATAGTACTTATTTGGTTATAAACAGCTTCATTGCTTTATCATTGTACCATTATATTAGAGATACCGACTACTTCGCTAACGAATGATAGACGGTAAGGTCGATGACGTGAAAACAGGCTCTGCAATAATAAGTTATACTGCTCGGGGACAAAGTCCTTATTGACTTTACATTGATCTGGCCATTTATAACTTGAAAATCTTCGCTCAGTTTTACTTAGTCAACTAAAACGACAGGTAAAACTATAATACCAAGAGGTGTCAAGGCGACTAGAAATTGCACTAGGTACGAGCAACAGCGCTCGATACTGCGATTACCAATCCGCCTGCCAAGCGTGGTGATTATGACAAATCCCCCAATGTACAGCCCACCAAAATTGGCATTATATTGAAAAGAAATAAAGAAAGAACAAAGAAAAAACATTTATTTACTACCATAATTGGCACACACGAAGAAAAAACCAACAAAGCAAGAGAAAACAAAAAAAAATTTAACATACTTAAAAAGCGGCCAAGTGCGAGTCGGACTCGCCCATGAAGGGTTCCGTAGCAGCAAGTAACATAATATAAAAGTTATAGTAGTTCGTTGTAACTTTGATCGATGTTTTAATAATAGTATTGTGGTTTACGATTTATGACGTATTAAAAAAAACTACTTACTAGATCTCGTTCAAACCAATTTTAAGTGGAAGTTTGCATGGCAATGTATATCATATATTTTTTTTAGTTTTATCATTATCTTATTTTAGAAGTTACAGGGGGGGGGGGGACACACATTTTACAAATTTGGAAGTGTCTCTCGCGCAAACTATTCAGTTTAGAAAAAAATGATATTAGAAACCTCAATATCATTTTTGAAGACCTATCCATAGATACCCCACACGTATGGGTTTGATGAAATTTTTTTTTGAGTTTCAGTTCTAAGTATGGGGAACCCCCAAAATTTTTGTTTTTTTTTCTATTTTTGTATGAAAATCTTAATGCGGTTCACAGAATACATCTACTTACCAAGTTTCAACAGTATAGTTCTTATAGTTTCGGAATAAAGTGGCTGTGACATACGGACGGACAGACAGACAGACATGACGAATCCATAAGGGTTCCGTTTTTGCCATTTGGCTACGGAACCCTAAAAAGTATGCGTGTGCCGTGGCAGCAAAAGGACAAACGATTCAGCATATGCCTGGACCAAGTAAGGTGCTAGGCGCTGATTTTCAGTCGCACCCGGTGCAGACAAGCTTGTCTACAGTGCCAAACAAAGAAGTAATAAATATGATATGTGTAATTTCAATACGTATATACCTAGATAATATAATATAACACTAAGAATCACACCAAATACACAAATATGATGAGTAAATATGACAAGGGGAAAAAGTAAATAAAAAAATAAAAAATAATAATTACATAGGCTTATCTTCAACAATAGACGTACTCGTATTTCGGCCGCTGATGTATGAAGCAAGCTGAAAGGGTTCAGTAGCTTACTCCTGATCTCTAAACCTGGCCTAAGATCAACTGTGTCACTGGTGTTTTGGAGTGATAATAGCAAGTCATGCTAGCCCCAGTGCGGCCTCCCAATTGATATAAACATCTCTTATCGCTTAACTAGGACATTTAACATCGAACTACTCATGGTTTCGAAGATTTTGCCCCTTGTCATTTTTAATACTTATATATCTTTTATTTCCTATACTAGAATCCTAATTTTTAGTATACGACTTAAAGCCGTGGTAGCCGGGTTGGTTGTGCACTCGCCTCACGTTCTTGAGGTCGTGGGTTCAAACGTGGGTTTTTCAAAAACTTAAGTACGGTTTATTTATAATACCACTGGCTTTTCGGTGAAGGAAAACATCGTGAGGAAACCTGTATATGCAAAAGAAGAATTTCTAAGGCGTATGTGAAGTCCACTAACTAAATCGGCTTGGGGCACCGTGGACAGGGGTTTGGCACAAAAGATCCTGAAGGGTCGAAGTGTCGCCAGGTCTTCCTGGCCCCCTGAGAAGATAAGATAGTATACGACTTAAACGTAGATTTGAGTATCCTAAATATCCATTATCTGACAATATCATCTAAGAAGCGGTGCTGAGATATGCAGGCTGGCGACTCTGTTGGCCCCATCGACATACGATTGTTGGCCCTGAGTACCAGGGAAGCATAGAAGTCGATGCACGCTCCCGCAAACATACACGATGAGGTACAGTGGCAAAGTTAATGTCCTAGATACGGAAGACGTTTGTACGTTTTAAGGGTAGTTTTTCCACAAGCTGCAATGTATTTGCCAACCCTAAATATCATCATCGCCGTCATCCCCAATGAACGTCACCACACCCGGTCCTCCGCCCTCCTCATCCAGCC
This sequence comes from Esperia sulphurella, assembly GCA_947086405.1. Taxonomy (NCBI): domain Eukaryota; kingdom Metazoa; phylum Arthropoda; class Insecta; order Lepidoptera; family Oecophoridae; genus Esperia; species Esperia sulphurella. The sequence goes on along the minus strand of OX352270.1, from coordinate 1,550,805 downwards.
GCTTTCAGCCAACTTCTTTAGGCCGTCGGTCTATCTGCGCATCCCGATCCACTCCACTCCAGGACTCGTCTTCTTAGTCAGGACTTAGTTCTTCGTCGTCTTCCTCAACTGCCGTCAGTTCTACCATATCATATGTTATCGTTATGTCAGCCCTTAGACGTCCACTGCTGGACATAGGCCTTCCCCAATGAACGCCACCACACTCTGTCCTTTGCCCTCTACATCCAGCCGCTTCCAGCCACCTTCTTCAGGTCGCGGTTCATTTGGCAGCGGAGTGTCCCACCCTGCGACAGTCGTAATCCTTTTGGTTGTCGGTGATTTTAGTTCTTCGTCTGATCTCCCCATTCCATCTCCTTATTCAACAAACCGTACGTATGTAATTAATGAATGCAAAGAGAAAAACATTTTATTAGTATGTATTTTAAAACAAGAATCACAAAAATAGAGTATTTAGTAATTTAACATAATAATAATTAAATACAAATTACAAACATATTAAATACACAAATTAAAAGTAACACAAAATAATAACTTCCATTTAAGTAATGTTTATAGTTTTTCTTTAAAACTCGAAAACATTTATCGTTCGGACAAGTAATTACATAATCACATAATACGCTGAACCCGCTTAATGATATATCATTATTCACTACCAACAAAGGAAACAAACAATTTAAGTTTGAATGAATACCGCGATTCATCAACAACAATCCCAGAGTCACTTATCTATTCAGTCACTCAGTGACTTGCCTTGACTTGCTTCCGTAACTTCAGCATGAGATGCAGTCCCCCATCCACGCCCTGCACCACGTTTTGAGTGTGGCTGACCCTCACCTTCCGTTCTGAGGACGCTGCTGGCTCCACGGTGAATTTGTGGAGAATCGCCGCCAGTCCTGCTAGAGACTGCATTTGGCCTAGCCGCGCTCCTGGAATACCAAAAGCCTTTAAATTAGCATTTTCTGAATTTATTAGATAATATGGATCATAAAGTCTTATATAAATTAAATACTGACAATACAAAATGTAATAAATAATAACGTAGGAACGGAGAAAGGAAGAGGAGGGAAGGGGGAGTGGAATAGAGAGGGAGAAGAAAAGGTAAGACAGGAGTGCGTTAAGTAGAAGAGGGTGAGGAGTGGGGAATGGGGTGAGGTGTGGGGAGAAGGGGAGAGCAAGGCCAGGAAGGAAGGGAATTTAGAAGGTTAAGGAAGAGAGAAGGAAGGAAACGGAAGGAGAAGAGTGGGGTGGTAGGGCGGAGTTGGGGTAGCCACGTATTTTAGTGGTCTGCACGTACGACGACGCACAGCTTAGTATATACATAAAAAAGCTGGGGTTTTTAATAGGAGTAGACCAGTATATTAATATATGAAATATATTTATTTATTTTGTGAGATGTCGATTTTTGACCAAGTAGCGCTTTAGCAGATTTATCTTTCCTCTATCGGTGACAACTCAAGAGATGCGCAAAAATAAATTCTATAAACATTTGAGTCTGGGTCTTAAATAGATAAAGTGGAGTCAATAATAGAGATATCATTGTTTACGTTCAGATAAGTGCCATGTCTGGCACTGTTTTTAGTTGTTAGTTATAATTTATAACCGTTGTCGTGTTTTCAAGAAAATTCTTTAGACTAAATCTAACAACTTAGCCCAATAACTAGTATTAAATAACCTAAGTGGATAACGTAACTTAAGAATTTATTATATTTATTACTAAAGACCACTTTGGTAATAAACATATTAAATTCTTCTTACGTCTTAATATATCTTACTACATCTTATCTTGCTTAGTAAGGTTTTAATTAAGCACTTATTTAAAGTTAAACAAACATTGTTTAACTGCTTCTTATATTGACATTACACAGCAAACTGTGCTCGAGATCAGAAAATTGCTGGTCATATAAGAATCATATTAAAGAAATTACTTGGTTTGTCGAACAAACATTTGCTACCAATTGGTTACTCAATGGATGAGAAATAAAAAGGAAAAATAAGGAAATAATGAATAGAAAGGCACACTAGACTGATGATGGAAACTACGTTATAGTCAAATAATACTCACCAATACACGCTCTGGGGCCGTCTCCGAACGGCAAATAAGCAAAATTATGCCTCGCCTGCACCGCCTCATTCGTGAACCTGTCTAGTCTGAACTCTTTCGGGTTATCGTAGTACTTCTCGTCCATATGTATAGCCTGCACTGGAATCACGATCTTCACTCCTGGATCTAACGTAATATCCAGTCCTGGTAAGGTGTATTTTCTCGCGCACACGCGATTTAAATTCCCGAGTGAAGGGAACATTCTCATACCCTCTTTAAAGGCCATTTCGAGTAAAGTCATCTCAGATATCGAGTCATAACACAATTTGTTATTATGTTTGGCCATGACCTCGTCGATTTCTTCCTGAATCTTACTCTGTACGTCAGGATTAAATGCCAGCTCGTGCAGTGTAAAGCTAGTAGCAGATGATGACGTTTCAAAGCCAGCAGCGAAGAATACAAACACTTGAGCTACCATACATTTAAGATCCATCTCCATTTCTACAGGTATCGGTGATCCATCAGGATTTCTTCTCTCAATAGATTCCCCCTTAATCTTCCCTTTGGCTTCCAACTCCAGCAACAGATCTATGAAATCATTGCGACCTGCAGGCTTGTACCCTCTCTGTTCTCTGATCTTTTCCACAATAACTGTAATGGCGTCTTCTATGCTGTGTTCTCCGACATAAATCAAGCTTCTTAATTCTGGGAACAGTTCCCACAAGGGCCACAGGATACGGTTCTTCAACGGACGAGAGAAGATCAGCTTGCCTAAGTCTCGGAAGTGTGAGCGCTCGTGGTTGATAGTGTCCATGTCTATGCCGAAGCCGCAGGCGCCGATGAACTCGGTGGTGAAGCGCGCCATCATCTCGCGAGCGTCGCACGCGCCGCCATCGCCCGCAGCCGCTTGCAGCCGCTCAGCACAGCGCGCCACCAACGGGAACATGGCGCGCAGCTTCGCCGTCGTAAAGGCTGGAGTCAGCCGCTGCCTGAGCAGCCTCCACGTGTCGCCATCAGCGTGAAACAAATTCGCAAACAATGGCTCCACCTCACTCTTTCTCCCAAGACCACGCGGATAAAAATATGCAAAGTCAACCGTCATAATTTGCCTTATCAGATCCAGATCCTTGATGATCAGCTCCGGCGTTCTTCCACAGTAGTACCCGATTACCTTCTCCTCTGGATACTTATTGTACATTTCTACGGATAGTTCCGTAGTGCTTTTAACTCCGAGTTGATTGCGAAAATGGTTACCGAAGAGTGGTATCGGCGGGTCGTGTTTGACATTTCTCTTGAGCCAATAGTTGTGGTTTTTGGTGGAATAGAAATAAAACGAGATGAGAACAATAACGAGGAGAATTATTAGAATCATGTTTACCGCTTGCGTGCTCCGCGATAACTGAGTAGGCACAACAGAGTGTATAGCATTTATCTAACTGTACAACGAGTTTGACCGCTTACGAGGGTTGCCAACTGTAGTCAAACCAAATAATCAGAACGTAGATAAGTTATCATGCAGAAAAATTAGACTGAATCCGAGTTACTCATTTATAGATTAAACGCCGTTTTATGTTTTTAAGAAGTATAATTTTAATGTTCAGTACTATTCAGGTTACGATGAGTTTGGACTACATTTAGAGCTGTAGTAGGAGTGGGAACGGGAACTGGGAAGTGGAGCAGATTCTGTAGTCCACGCGAGCGAAGCCGCGTGCACAGCTAGTACTAAATGTATCTTTATATCTAAAAGTATACACTGCTCAACCAAACTTATCAGCAAGCTGTTAGATCTATCTAGAATAGTATTTATCTATAGTAATATTATAAAGAGGTAAAGTTTGTGGTTTGTGTGTTTGTGACGTTGTAGGGGGTAATCTCTGGATCTACTAAATGGAAGCGGAGAGCGGAGGACCGGGTGTGGTGGTGTTCATTGGGGAAGGCCTATGTCCAACAGTGGACGTCTAAAGGCTGACATGATGATGATGACGTCAATCTATTTATTTAGAAACAAATTGCTATATCACCAAGGAAATTTTATTTAGATAACATTCGGTACTTACAGTTTGGTTGCATAGTTTAAGAGATAATGTAAAATATCAAATTCGCGAGAAAAATGTTTACCGCCCAACAAAGTAGGCACGGGTCAGCTAGTTTGGTTATAAACAGCTTGATTGCTTTATTATTGTACCAATATAATAGCGAAACAGACTACTTCAGTACAGTCAGTTCTACAATATCATATATCATCGTTATGCCAGCTCTTAGACGTCCACTGCTGGACATATGCCTTCCCCAATGAACGCCACCACACTCTGTCCTTTGTCCTCTGCATCCAGCCGCTTCCAGCCACCTTCTTCAGGTCGCGGTTCATTTGGCAGCGGAGTGTCCCACCCTGCGACAGTCATAATCCTTTTGGTTGTCGGTGACTTTAGTTCTTCGTCTGATCTCCCCATTCCATCTCCTTATTTAACAAACCGTACGTATGTAATTAATTAATGCAAAGAGAAAAATATTTTATCAGTATGTATTTTAAAACAAGAATCACAAAAATAGAGTATCTCTAATACAAGTACAAAACAATACGTTTTAAAAATAACTATACAATTTAACAATAAATACAAATTACTAAAATTTTAGATAAATAAATTAAAAGTAACACAAAATAATAACTTCCAATTAAGTAATGTTTATAGTTTTTATTTAAAACTCGAAAACATTTATCTTATGGACAAGTAATTACATAATCACATAATACGCTGAACCCGCTTAATGATATCACCAAAGGAAGCTAGCAATTTAAGTTTGAATGAATACCGCGATTTATCAATAACAATCTCAGAGGCACTTATGCACATCTATTCAGTCACTCAGTGACTTGCCTTGACTTGCTTCCGTAACTTCAGCATGAGATGCAGTCCCCCATCCACGCCCTGCACAACGTTTTGAGTGTGGCTGACCCTCACCTTCCGTTCTGAGGACGCTGCTGGCTCCGCGGTGAATTTGTGGAGAATCGCCGCCAGTCCTGCCAGAGACTGCATTTGGCCTAGCCGCGCTCCTGGAATACCAAAAGCCTTTAAATTAGCATTTCGTGACTTTATTAGAGAACTAGCTGTGCCCGCGGCTCCGCTCGCGTGAACTACAGAAACCGCTCCCATTCCCACTCCCGCTACCGCTCCCGTGTCAAATCAAAGTGTTAACGATGACGCCATTCCGACTCATCATATTTTATACCACTGGAAAATTAAAAAGCTGCGAGTTAAATAAACTTAGGTAACATAACAATCTGTTTAATTTTATTTTTATTTATAATATTACATCAATGTATTTCATTATTTAATGCAAACATTAAAAATATCACACGTGCCTAATCCTACGAATACAATAGTTATTAGCGAATGCCTGGCAACACCAGCACTGCTTCGATAACGAGGTACACACATAATCAACAGGATCACATAACTATAACAATGACACGACAGCATATGTCTACTAATTCATCATCATCAACGATCTCTATGTACTACTAGATGGAGCGTTCCAAACAATCGCTCTGTTCCACGCAAGTAGCCACAACTCTTTCACATTCACAATGAAACTTGTGCAGTTACTACGCAGAACATTTAATTATTACTAAATATCCTCCCCAACCCGTCTGGCCAGCGCGGGGAGTGTAGGCCAAATCCTCCGTCTGTCTCCGGCAGATGAGAGAGGGTTGTGCTCCTGCAGTGGATACAAAAATAATCTGATGATGATGATTTAGTAAATAATTAAATGTTCGGAGTAGTAACTGCACAAGTTTCAAAGTGAATGTGAAAGAGTTGTGGCCACTTGCGTAGAACAGAGCGATTGTTTGGAACGCTCCATCTAGTAAGTAGTACGTAGAGATCGTTGATCATCATCAACTAATTTAAGTTGTAACACAATATTATTATAACGACCTAGAATCAACAGCGGGAGAAATGAGGTGTTTTTTTTTACTTCTGTAGGATACTAACTGTTGCCCGCATGGACCACTTAACATTACAAATTCCTATATATTAATCCAACCCTTCCTCTCCAACTCTTCCCGTGGATGTCGTACAAGGCGACTAAGGGAATACATTATAAAACATCAGTCAGGCCTCCCCAACCCGTCTGACCAGCGCGGGGAGTGTAGGCCAAATCCTCCGTCTGTCTCCGGCGGATGAGAGAGGGTTGTGCTTCTGCAGTGGAGTCAAAAATAACCTGATGATGATATATTAATCTATCCTAAACAAATCTATGCATTGCAAAGATTTATTCACATAAAAATTACTCGTGTCCGTGGTTTCGCCCGTGAAACTACAGAATTAATGTTTTTTTTTTCAATAAAGTTTTAATTCACTTCATGTTAATTATGAAATAAAAGATGTTTTAATAGATATTTATGTTTTTACGTTTTAATATTGTGCAAGAAGTTAGGTATTTTTTCTTTAATCTCAAAACAAGACAAAAATTCCAAAAATGATTGAAATGTGTTCTATTACTTATCTCCCTCAATTTTTTTTTGCAAATATCTTCAATGTACAGACACGCGATGTTTACGATTTTATTTATTAGATGTAGTCTATTATTCACTTATTTGGTCCCCCTCGCTCTTACTGCCTTCTCTCACACCCTGCAACGTTGGCTGGAAGAGATCTCTTTTATTATCTCACCTTTGTGTACAACATTTCTTACTGTATCTAGTTTTTAAAATGTGCAGTAAATTATATATAAACCCAGAAGCGTACTAGTCTAATGACAGGCTAATGACCTTATCGTAATTATAGTATCTATACTTATAACAAAACTGTAACTCGTCTATGTCTGTACATGGGAGATATTGTAGAAAAATGTATATGAGGGGTCTTTATAGGGCCGATAGAAGCCAAAATAACTGTTTTTAGAATTTTTGTCTGTCTCTATGTTTGTTACCTCATCACGCAAAAACTACTGAATAAATATAATGCAGTTTTCACAGTTGACTTGCTGGTGGTCTAACTTAAAACCTGGTGCATGTTTCATCTTGATACGCCACTTAGAACCTGAGATATTAACCTGGGAGCGGGAGTAGGAACGGGAGCAGATTCTGTAGTCCACGCGAGCAGCCGCGGGCACAGCTAGTAGATAATAAAAACTATTCCCATTTAAAAACAAAGCAATAAAACAGGTTTATGAATTATGAATTATGATACGGATAATAAGAGACTTAATACATAGGGTTCCTTATCTTCTTTATATATTGTGAAATCTAACTACAGTCTGCACGAGAAGTAGTTCGTCACTTTAAGCATGATATTATCGTCAGAAGGTAGGCTTAGTGTCCAGAGATCTCACTAACGAATGACCAAGGGTCGTATTTTTCATGGCAACATTAAATATCATAGGATTTTAAGTTTATCGACTTAAAGATATTTAATAAATAAAAACGTTAACATCGCGTGTCTGTACATTAAAAATATATGCAAAAAATATATATTCAAGTAACAGAACACATTTCAATCATTTTTGTAATTTTTGTCTGTTTGTTTGTTAGTTTGTGCACGCGTTCATTGCGATGAAATAAAGACCTACTCTGCGTTTAGCCCCATATTTCTGTGAAAAGTCCATCAAAATCAGTTCAGTAGTTTTTACGTGATGCGTGCACAACAACTCACGGATAAATGTGTTCTATTACTTATCCTTAGACACCCCCTCCCCCCCCCCCCCCCCCCCTATTCTTGTTTTGCAAATATCTTCAACAGTACAAACAGGTTATAGTGGTTCATAGATTTCTTATTAATTATCTTCGATTGTTACAGATGCCACGCCTTAATCTATTACTGCAAATCAAATAAAGCAGGGGCCACGTTAACCGCTAAAGCATCCGATAAATTACGCGCCTTATCTCAACACGATGTATTCAGATGCATAATTCATGGGTGGCACTTAGGGGATGACCGGCGATGAATGTGGCCGTACATAGAGTAGATTCTTGATTCGATGTATCGTTTCAGAATGGTACTACATTTTTGTAGTCACAACTATCAATGTTGGACTGTTGTTGAAGGGCCTTCTAAACGGGCAATCTTTCACTGCAATAATGTTACCAGCAACATTACCAGCAATTACAGTCAGACTATCGCGCGCGCTACACGGAGCGATTTGTTTACTGATCCAATCGTCGATTTCCAAATCGGCAATCAGATTGTATCGCATAACCGGTACATCGGCTGTATCGGAGACTAAATCGGGGCCCCATCGCCCGTTGTCAAATCGGCGCCAATCTAGGGTGACAAACTGTCCATACGCAAAATTGTTTACGTCTTCAGACTCCAAATGTCTCAGAACCCTTATATAAAACAGCTTATGTCTACTAATGTACTTTACTATTATTCGTTCGTCACAACACAGTCGGCTAAACTGGAATCTGGAGTGAAATCGGCGTAGTCCTATTACAATCCCATTGTTAGAATATGTAGATAGTACAACGAACTGACAATGGTGAAAAACAACATAGATATGTATATTCAATTCTAACATTAGTGAACTTTAAAAATGAGTCTCAGGTCCTCGATCTAGATTCCCTAGATCGGCGATCGGATCGGCAATCAAACTGCTCCGTGTAGCGCGCGCTTAAAATGTTGCTGTGATTGCCAGGCCATAGTTGATAATATGGCAGCCGCATATTTCAGTAAAAATGTAGCAAGTTTAGAATCACCTTTATGAATTTTTAGGAGGACTGTTACTCTAAGTTAGCTACAGAAACGCTGACTGTTATTAAGTGGAATTCTGATCTGAGGCTGATGAGCCATGCCATTTATAGTCAATAAATATCTCCAGTAATCGTCTTCTTTTCCTCAGGGAGGAGTATACCTGGTAAACCTCCTCAACGTGTACGGACCAGGTCTGGCCATACTCTTCGTGGTATTTGCGGAAGCAGCAGGGGTCTTCTGGGTGTATGGAGTGGACAAATTCTCAGAAGACGTGAAGACCATGCTCGGACATTCGCCTGGATGGTTCTGGAAAGCCTGTTGGTCTTATATCAGGTGATTACGTTAAGATTTCATGAACAGAATTTGAACTAGATAGAAGGACAGAGATATTAATAACTCAGCAGAGTTAAACAAACTTTCTTCAGGTACTTCCAGAAGAAACTACCCGCCCCTGATTGTCTCAGTGAATAAATGAGGTTTATGTCGTAATGGTGATGCTAGACGTAAGGCAACCTGCTGGTGATTGCGGTATATGGAGTTGACATTTTGAGTCTGGATCATCATCAGGTTATTTTTGTCTCCACTGCAGGAAAACAACCCTCTCTCATCTGCCGGAGACAGACGGAGGATTTGGCCTACACTCCCCGCGCTGGCCAGACGGGTTGGGGAGGCCTGATTGATGTTTTATAAAGTGTTCCCTTAGTCGCCTTGTACGACATCCACGGGAAGAGTTGGAGTGGTCCTATTCTACTCTACTGGAAACCACACGGCATTCTCTTGAGTCTGGATGCTATAGGACAACGTTTTGGGACACTGGTCATTATGGGACTCAATACGTAATGCTTCTGAAACGGATCCATAACCTGAATCCTAGAGTCGTGGTGCTGTTCGAATTCGGCTACCTTACGAGAAGCTTACTTTGCTCATTTGACAGAAAGTACAAACGAAGGACGTTTTAGCAAAAGCCGAAGCAAATTTAAGTTTTTAACTGTTTTCTTTTAATTTATCGACACTGATGTTGTCTTTATATCCTTGTCAAGTGTTATATTCTGTCTTCCTCCGTACAGTCCGGTTTTCCTGCTCGTTCTCTTCGTGGTGTCAGTTCTGGCGCACGTGGAAATGCTGGGACCAGGGTACGAGTACCCGCCGTGGACTATCACAGTTGGTTGGATCATGACGGGTACTACCGTATCCTGCATACCTCTCTACATCGTCTACAAGCTGCTCATCACTCCTGGGAATTTCTGTAATGTGAGTAATCTGCCTTTAGCTCAACGGAATGATGTAGTATCATCAGTGTCATAGTTCCAAGATTCATAACGGAACGTGACCATACATCGTCTTCGTACATAGTTATAATCATCGTCTGCGTAACACCTCCTTCTCCGTCTCTTTCACTGCCCTTGAGGTCCTTTGCCCTCCCAATCCAGTTGCATCTGACCACCTTTTTAGGGAACGACCGGGAACTACGTAACCGGTTTAGGGGGTTCCCAAAATACAACGATTGGTCAAGGGTGAGAGTACACGTTATCATATTCTTCAGGATCAGGCCCACCATCAGCGTCCACATGTTGACAGACGATAGTTGCGGCTTTGGCAACGTTAAACACTTGAATGTAAACTTAAGGCTGCAAACTGATTTAATACGTAATTATACAAAATGCAGTCAAATCATAGCTTTTTAATGACAACTTTATAATATCTTCAACAGCGCATCAAAACCATCAGCCGTCCAGAAGTGACAACCATACCTCCGGCGGATGCAACACTTTACAGTCTGTGACCTGACCTGGGTTTCACCACTCCTGCGCAGTCTAAGCCACCGACGGTCGAATGGCTGGTCTAGTCTAGTTTTTATTTTATTTTTCTTTCAAAGAATAGGAATTATCTTTAGACTTCATTCCAAAAGGGCAACGATAATCTCTCGACAGAATTATCTATTTAGTTCAGAGATATAATAGAGTGTTATGTTACTCATGATGACAAATCTACACTGAACTTTGTACGTACAAAGGTCGGTGTAATGGGCAAACAAACAGTTCCTACAATCATTATTATCTTTCAAAGTCCACTATGACAATATTTAATAAAATATTTATGCTTGTGCGTATTTAAATACCACTTTTTGTTATAATGGTGAAACTATTTATAAACAAAATATATATCTTAACTCTTTTGGAAAAAAAAATATAGCTATTTGTCACGAGAGGTGTATGTATGTATTTGGCTTAGGGGGTGATTAAATATATTCCTATTATATATCTCGATGTTTATAAAATAGTTTTTACTTAGTAATTATTTTCATTGTAATTAATGCGAGAGTATTATCAGAATATGTAAATGCAAACACATACAACTCGAACTCTTCTGAGATCCTCATATGAGACTGAGGTCAGTCTTAAACTCATATAGTATTAAAAACATTCAAATATTCTCATTAATTTATAACAAGTAATCAATATACTACTCATACTACTAATCAATATATATAAAGATATTACCTGTTTAATAAAGGACCAATACATCTCTATTTATAGTAAATATCAGCTTCAGAAAGAGTTATACAGGACCTAACCAAATACTTATAATGATTAGTTATAAAGGCACTTAGTATCGGATACTTAACAACTACTAGTAGACAGCTATGGATATTCGAATAAAATTAATTTTCATACAAACCGCATCGCTCGGTAAAACATCAGAATTTTTTTTTAGTATCTAGTAGTATCAGGTGGTTTGTTACACCAGTATACAACTTATATTCAGCATATTCGATCATCAACAATCGTATATTAGCCGCCAAATAAAGTATTATTCTATTTATATTAAATATAAGTGTTTTACATAATAGTTATTAAGTACTTATAGATTTCGGTCTATATTCCAGTGTTAAATAACTCGTAATTCTTCTAATAAATAAACAACGAAAGTTTTTAGGGACGCATTCATATTAATATTCTAATTATAATTAAGAATGTATTGTAAATATCACAAATATTGCTGGACGGACTATAAAAATAATTAAAAATATTATTTTAAATATGTATTTTAAAAGATATATATTTGTCGCTTAATTTCGCATATGATATTCGAAAAGCAAACCCCATGTAAATATGATTGTATATTTTTATTTTATTTAATAAATATACATAAATATAATATTGTACTGTTTACATTTTTGTATTCTTGGGCAATGAATGCAGAAATGGAAACACACTAAGTATATATATACTTTGTAAATAATTATCCTAAAATTTATTAAGTACGTAGGTACATTAATTAAGGAATCACATACATGAGTTGTGTTTCTAAACCTATTTCTAGTCAACGTCTAGTCGTGTGCATGGTATTAATAATTATAGTATTTATCTTGATCATTGTAACATTAACCTTATTACATGAGACACTTGGCATTGAGTCGAGTGCAGAAATGATCACATTCTACACAGATACTTCGGTAATATAGTAGGGTCTAATTGCTTAGTAGACAAAACTCTTCTAGGTTAGAAAGTTAGTTTATAAGATTTACTGGTGGGAGGACTTTAGTGAAGGGTCCGACTGGGTAGGTACCACCCCCTTACCTATTTTACTACCAAATTCGGTTTGGAGGGTTAGGGAGCCAGATAAATTACAGGCACATGAGGAATTTAATCGAAGTCCTCAAATTACAGCTGTTGACGACAGTGGTCACTAACCAGCTTGTGGTCATATTTAACACTTAAGAAAATATGTACTCGTATTCAAAAATCTTTTTAAATAACTTCTAAATACGTATTTGATGTGTAGGCATTCTTATAATAATGCAAATAGTCTTTAAATTATCTAAAACCATAATATGTATATCCTTAGGTAATCAATATTTAACCAATGTTTAATCAATGTTTAGCCAAATGTAATCAATTTCAATTTTTCCTGAGCAACATAGCTTTATCGTCTACATGTGCGTCCTGCGCATCTCAAGTATAGACAAACTAGAAATACCCTTCACATGATGATCAATCAGTCAGTTTACAATAAATATATCAGACAGAGGAATGAGAAAATATAACATGACAAAATATTTTAAAAAATGGGTGTCAAATTAACAAGGTTAATGACAACTTTCGGAATATTTGTTTTTCTTCCTTAGTTTCGGGTTGTTTTAAAAAGTGATAAACTCAAGACCGGTTTATACAAGTGACGATAGCACATGTTTGTCTCTCAAGCGGGAAAATTAAAATGGTGCCACCTTCTGTTCTGTTCAGGTAAAAAACATCGAATTTGACATATTGCATAGACAACTTGGACAGAAAAGTTTGTGGCACTATAATATGATCAACATCTGACAATAGTTGCGTTCGGATACGTTTTTTTTTAAATATTTATTTATATACTCTTTGCTGAGATTCTGTGCGAAGTATTTGCACTTTGAATTCGTGGTCGAGTCACTGATACAACCTCGTATTTTTAAATTTCAAATTTTTTTTGGTATATTCAAACTTTATTTTGTCATAAATTATGTAATCATAAATTTTATTTTTTGGTAAATCAAAATATTTAAAAATAATGTTACCCGTGTACTAGTGTGGTCACACTCACCATCAGGTGGACCCATTTTCCTTTTAGATGCTTGACAACCTTGATACGGACCCCTGCTTGAACTAATGACGATGACGCTACTTATCTTAAATTGCAAAGCATTAAAAAAAACAAAAAAATATATAAAATATAAAACTAAAAAAAAAGTTTAAAAAGACAAAAATATTTAAAAAAACTTTTTTTCTGTTTACCAAAGAAGCTGTAAACGGTTGGGCGCCACTGCAGCTTCTTTCGTTGTTAATTTTGTTTAATTATTCTTATTCTAAGTCTAATTATTCTAAGTATTATAATATGCCTACACTACAAGTATTCTCCTAGTATATTTAGAGTGATAGTTCAACATAATAATACCGTTGTATGCGTATTCTCGTAGTTTTTAGAACTCTTTGCATTTTTAACTTAAAAAAACAGTATTGTAAAACATTTGCGTGTTGAAAAGTAATAAAACTTAATGTAACAACGTACTTCCGTACATATAATATTACTATGTAGTTAAACGTTAAGTGTTTTTATAAAAAAAAGTTTTAAAAATCAGTTCATGTACCCACAGAATTATATTTATATAAGTATTGCTATTTTTTCCATAAAATACGTATATTTTCTAATTATTTTTTTATATGTATCTATATTTTCGCATTGTTATTATAAGTTCACAAATTTTTTTGGAATTCTTTCATATTGTAGAGCGTAGTAAAAGTGTTGTATGTTAAACAATGTAATCCAAAATATGTTATACATGGTGTTTAGATTAGAAATAAAGCAACAAATGGGTAGAACAGTCCTGTAACAGCCATTACAGGACCATCTAGTCATTTGTTTTGTAAATGATCGAGTTTTATTTGTAGACCATAGTCATTCAAACGTGTACCTTAATCTTTGTGGGTTTAGGTTTAGATTATTGATTGTCAAATGTTTGATTTTTTGGTGAACATAATAATGTTTTGCATCTAATATAAGGTAGGTCACTAACCTGTACGTACATTCTACTGGAAAACTGTGCCTAACTGATTTCCGCCATTTTGGCGCTGAAGGCTACGGTGACTAGTAACGTGTGTCCGTGGAACTAAACATTTTGGCGCTGATTGCTTAGACTTAGTTCCCGGGGGACACACTAGTGGCGCTTAAAATAGGCACAATAAGCTATCTGTCAGTTGTTACATGGGACTGCCAGTCCAGTGAAATAGATATCTTCCCCGATATGTACAATCGGGATACAATAATGTGTACGGAAGCTAAACAAACGAATACACCTTGCAGGGAATTTCTAAACGAATTACCAAAAAAATTCTTGGACGTCATGCTGAGGGTCAATGCGCGAAAAGTAAAAGTTGCTATGAAGGGTTACTCTTTGGCGAGCAGCATTGCGACCTGCGCGACGAATTCAATACAGAATCTCTCCTACATCGAACATGCGGTTTTAGCAACAGAATAAGATTTGTAGAAGTACCGACCAACCACCCTACAAATAAACCCAGTGGTTTCAGTAGGATGGCTTAGGAAAAAATGTGTATGTAATATAAATAAATAAATAATAAATATCTCAGACATTCACACCAATTATTCAGTCTCAAACTAGGCAGAGCCTGTGGCATGGTTACTAGATAACGGATAGACATACTTAAATAAATATATAGGGGAGGTCAGCTCAAAGCGGCTATAGGAGGCAAAGCGGTTAAGGTAGATTACACGACCATTTTAAATAGTAGCGCCACCTTGCTGAGTTGGAGCCATAGCCTACCCCGCGCACCTGTCCACGAACTCGCCCGGCAGTAATAGTGTCGTCCCCACGTGTGCAGTGCCAAAATTACGATTTTCAACGAGTTTGTTAAAATAATGCAAGGTACGTTCATCCTGTTTTCCTCAAAACTTATTATATTTGGGTCCTATGACTGTTGTTATCTTATATATTGTAGTATTTATTTTGTATTTATGCAAGTATATGCTGAAAGTTTACAGTAAAGATTTTGATTGTAAACAAAATGGTCGCAAAAGGCAAAGCGGCTCGGGCAAAGCGGTACCTCGCCGCTTTGCCCTCGATAGCAAAATGAAGAAATTGTTTAAGTAAGTTTTTTTGCAGATGATGAATGACTATAGAAAAAAAACTACGCATGCGTCATGGTCTGAAGAGGCAATGGCAAGAGCGATTCAGGAAGTGAAAAAAAAATTTGCATCACAAAAATCTACTATGTAATAATTATACATTAATTAAGGTATTACGAGACTTATAATTTTGAATAAATACTAGACTGTCTTGCTTCACATATCCCCGTAATAAAAGTATAGATGTTGATTATGTGGTAAAATGTTATCAATTAGTATTAGGAAAACCAAAGCAACAATAATTCTGTGATTGTTGACCTATAATTGTTATTATTTTTTTGTTTAGTTGGTTTTGAAATAAATTAGATTCTTTTATTATATTTTGGCATTTCAGTCCATAACCCGTTATTAAATAGCCTTGTTTATTGTTATTTCCTTTACAAACCATTAGTAACCACTTTGCCCAATACCGATAACCGCTTTAGGCAGCCCCTCGGGCAAAGCGGTTTCGAGAAAGGGTTTTGAAATTTACTTAATGTCGCGTTAGTTTACAAATTATTGTGGAATTAAATTACAGATTATGAAACTACATTAAATTCTGATTTATTCAGTATCAATTTCTCATCAAATATCTGTTTCCTTCATATGTTGATTTATTGTTAAAGTTAAAGTAACCGCTTTGAGCTGACCTCCCCTAAACATTAAAAACTTGGGTACAAACATTCATATTCATCATACGAACATTTGCCCCTAGCGGGATTCGAACCCGCAACCTCCGGCGGTTTTTATTATTAGTAATATAATAATAATAAAAAATAGAAGTAAGTGAGGTATGACCTTACCTAATAAATACCCATACCAAAGAATCTAATAAATAACAGCGTAAACTTCGTATACAAACATTGAATATATTTGCAAAAAAATTGCTAAGGATAAGTAATAGAACTATTTATCTGTTAATTTGTGCACGACAAAACCTGATGAACTTTTCACAGAAAGATAGGGCTTAACTCGGAGTAACATTTAGTCTTTATTTCATGCCAAGCCGGAACCACAAGCATTATTTTAAGCATTAAATATAGTTAGTATTGGCAAAAGTGTGAGGCCTAATAAACGCAACATATCACAAGATGATAATAATTGATAGTAGATCTTTACAATCTCGTTCTGTGGTGGCTCCAAATTCCAAAAGGCAACGCTGATAATAATATACACATCATGCTAGATCCATGCATGACATTCATCGTCTGGACTTTGGACTGCATTCATTCACCCAAAGATGTAGGTTATGCTATATCCATGCATTCACTTATCAGTTTATGATCAACTCGTTGCTAGAATAGAATAGAATAGAATAGAATAGAATAGAATAGAATAGAATAGAATAGAATAGAATAGAATAGAATAGAATAGAATAGAATAGAATAGAATAGAATAGAATAGAATAGAATAGAATAGAATAGAATAGAATAGAATAGAATAGAATAGAATAGAATAGAACAGAACAGAACAGAACAGAACAGAACAGAATAGAATAGAATAGAATAGAATAGAATATTCATTTATTGGCTGCAACAAAACACATACAGTGCAACATTACACATAAACAGAAATAATACAAAACTACAACTAAGAGTCGGGTGCACACGCCGGGATACGTCACACGGCTTGTCGGACGATAATTTAATATTACATTCGTTTGCTAGATTCGGATCATAACCTAGCTTTAACATACTCGTACCTATCTCTTTTGAACCAACTCGATTTGACATAAATACATACACTTCAGTCAAACGTTATTATAAATGTCAACAAACACGCAAAAATATTATTTAAAATCACAGCGTACCTATTTCATGAAATGGTTGCGTCAAGATGTCACGGCTGGGTGCAAATTGTAGCATGATTTTGCCGCTAACGAATGTATGGCGGGGAAATCTGTGAACTTCAATACACAAAGCGTAAGTAGACTCCTCGATTAACTGCATCTGATTGAAGATCAGCAAATATAGAGAGCTAGGTTAATGGGCAATCTATAGTCTGCGACTTATCCCAGTCATCGTTATATAGTAGACATACCACGTTCCCATGTTTTGCTTCCTCTTTTATAACGCAAACTGCTAAGTAATGGAACTCACTGCCAGCTTCGGTATTTCCCGATAATTACAATTTGGATCTTTTTAAAGGAAGAGTGAATAAGCATCTTCTGGGTAAGCGCGCTCCACCTTAGGCTTCATTGTCACTTACCATCAGGTGGGGCGAGGTCAAGCTTAAACCCATCAGATATACAAAACGTCATCTTCCAAGAACTTCAACATATTCATAATGGTTTATTTTTAATCGAAGTCGTAGAAGATTGCGTAACAACCACATCTACTCAAGATTTACCATATCTTGCCGTTACTGGGGGTATATCTATCACCCTGGCCTTCTTCTTCTCTGTCGTTCTCTCACTGCTGAGGATCGCTACCGTATAAAATGCGCCTCCACGCATAGCGGTCATTGGCCAGCCGCACTGCTTCTTATAAGGATCCGCCAGCCACCCTCCTCACCAAGTCTGACCACCCCGTCAGAGCTCGTCCTCTGGCACACCCTGGCCTACGACCTCCCTAATAAGTTCTGATAAACTATAAATGAACAAGAAGTTCGCCGTGTGGTTCCCGGCTTAGAATAGGGCCACCCCCAATCTTGCCGTGGGTGTCGTCAAGGCGACTAAGGGATTGCACCAGGGACGGGCAGCAGCGTTCTCCTGTGTGTGTATGTTAAGATCATTACTGCGATCACCAATCCGCCTGCCAAGCGTGGTGATTATGGCAAATCCCCCAATGGACAGCTTACCAAAAGTGGTATTCTATTGGGGAGGCCTATGTCCAGCAGTGGACGTATTTAGGCTAATGTTGATGATGATGATGAACAAGGAATTATGTAGCATCAAATTATATAGGTAATGTTGTCTTGAGTAGAAGAAACTTCGAGGATATGAAGTCGATATTATATTTCCATTTGTTGCTCCTTCAGTATGCTTATAGTCAAACTCACCATCACCAGACTGTATAAATCCACTGCTGGACATAGGTCTCTCCCAAGGTGCGCCACTGAACCCGATTTTCGGTTTATCTCATGCAGCCGCATTACGCAGATCGTCGCTCCATCTAGCCAGGGGCGTCCCACACTACGCCTGCCCAGCCGCGGTCTCCACTCGAGAACTTGTTTACCCCAACGGTTATCGGTTAACCGACAGAGGTGACCAGCCCGCTGCCACTTCAACGTACTTTTGAAGACTTCAGTTCTCTTACGGATTATCTCATTTTGGATCCTGTCTCTTAATGTAACGTCAAAGTATACATTCTTATTCAAAGTACCTAGAAAGTAAGGTATAGATTTCTGAAAGATATAGAAATTTACTACAATTTCTTTGACACTGTTTGGTATCAGTCTATGACTCAGAATCTATCACCGCTTCTGATGAGTCAAGAAACTGGTACTGCTCCTCTTGAGCTGCCTTTGTAAGGAAGCGGCGGGTGGACTGGGCATCTTCTATTTCAGGTCTCACCAGGACGCTCTTCCTCGTCGATCAGGAGGCGTGGAGTCGAGCAGCTTCCTTGGCCACGGCCTTCGATACTCAAGACACCCGTGCAGAGGGGCTGGTTTGTGAAGGTGGGGAGGCCTTCTACTACCTCTGCTATTGAACAACAGTGATCTATTATTATCAGGAGTTGCGGAGTTTTTGTACAGTGGATGGATTTGTCTGACTTCATTGTATTCACTTCCTCATTCCAGAACTTAACAGACTCTCAACTAGAGTCCCTCGCGAAATGGCTGAGCTGCAACGGCGAGGTGTGGGGCGTTGGTCCGACAACGGTGTTTGCAAGCGCAGCCGCTCTCTTTCTCTATCATGAACTGGAGGCGACCATCTTCCTTGCCGGCGACCATCCGCAAGTGTCTTTGTTGGAGAAAACATTAATTGTAAGTCAGCTTCCATAAAATCTCTTTCTGAAGGATGATGGAATGACGACCTGTATGTAACAGGAAGCAGCAGAATGTGGAGTACAATGGACCGGATGTGATCGCGCAATACTAACGGCCAATATCTGGCAGTGAACTTTAAGAGGCCTGATAAAAGGACTATCAGAGACCGTCAACTGTAGAGCCTTTGGAGTTGACAGCGCCACGATGAAGCACTTGCTGTGTGAACAAGAAGAATGAGTGTCCTGAGTATAGCTTACCCTGAATCCAATCCCAAGTTCCTATCCCTTAGCTGCATAAAAGACTTTATGGAGCGGACTCTAGGGGATGGAAACAACAAAGGGACTGACACAAAATATCCCAAATGTCAACGTGCCTGCCTCCTATGTAATATGATCTTAACTTATCTTCTCAGGGGGCCAGGTAGACCTGGCGACACTTCGACCCTTCAGGATCTTTTGTGCCAAACCCCTGTCCACCAACGGTGCCCCAAGCCGATTTCGTGGACTTCACATACGCCTCAGAATTTCTTCTTTGGCATATGCAGGTTTCCTTACGATGTTTTCCTTCACCGAAAAGCCTGTGGTATTATAAATAAACCGTACTTAAGTTTCGAAAAACTCATTGGTACGGGCGGGGTTTAAACCCACGAGCTCATGAACGTTAGGCGAGTGCACAACCAACCGGCTACCATGGCTCTTATGTAATATGATGATAAAATAAGTGGGCGACGATAATTTGATAACAAGATTTATTCTGTTGCCTTTGATTGGTAATCAGTACCTAATCACGACAAAGGATATCATCAAACAATATATCCTGAGGGATGTTCCTGTAACTGTTCATTAACAAAACAGTGGTCTCTTATTGTTATTTTGAAAACGCTGTGACTGTAATCAATTTCTTTACAGTCATCCATGGTGCTGGGAATGCTGGCACTAATGATCCACCTTTGGGTTTGTTCCATGCGTTTTTTCCAATATTATCTGGATACTCTTATAAGAGATGTAAGTATTTTGACTGGTTGTTATAATCTTAATTGCGGAATGCGTTTACTGGGCCCATAACCTATTAAAATGCCGGCGAAATTCTAGACTTACTCAACTGGTGAGCGACCACCTTAATACGGTGTTTGCTCTGTTGAGTGTATTTCTCATTGTCATCATCATACCTATCAACTCTGAGACGTCCATTGCTGGACACAGGCTTTTCCCGATGAATGCCACCACTGCATCCAGCAGCTACCGCCCACCTTCCTCAGACCGTTCCTCTCTACGTGAGCCAAGCCACGGTCTCTACTCCAGAACCCATCTGCCCCAACGGCCGTCGGTTCTACGATAGATGCGACAATTTACACGTAAGAGCAAAATGTTAAATTTCACATATTGATCTGCCTTTTTCAGAGTCCAAACATGCTCCTCGAGATGACGACAGCGGGTCTCCTAGGCGGAGGCCCGACGGACTTGTCTGCACTAGGACCCCTGACCAAGTTCCTACGACAGCAGCAGCCTCAAATCCACATCACAGTCTGCTGGTTCCTGTCGCTCTGCTACGCTGACTACGTAAGAAAACACTACTGCCAGAGGTTCAATATGCCGTATTTGGAACAGTGGTTGGTATATTGGATGTTTTGTTTTTTTTTTATTTTAGACTAGCTGTTGCCCGCGACTTCGTCCGCGTGGACAACATAACATCACAAATTATTATGTATTTCCCGTAGGAATGCGATGTTTTTCCGGGATAAAAACTATTCTATGTCCTGTTCCAGGACCTAACCTATATGTGTGCCAAGTTTCATCACGGTGGTTCACTATTTTGGCTATAATGACTTACACATATAGATATATACTGTAACGGGTTTTTTGAAGGACTATTTAATATAAACATTTCCATCATACATTACATATGTGTAACTCTAGCGGTTTTGGCAGCGCACGCCAGAATAGCTCGCAGATGATAGATTTTTTCCTACTTACTTGATATTTTGGACAATTCACACAATATCTTTATAAATTGTAGCCTATGTGTTATTCTGATGTATAAGCTATATTATTGTAAAGTTTCATTAAAATCCATTCAGTAGTTTTTACGTGAAAGAGTAACAAACATCCATCCATACTTACAAACTTTCGCGTTTATAATATTAGTAGGAAGTAAGCTATTTGAGCACTGCAATGAGCGGGTTTTACCCTCACAGCGAAAGACATCGGACCTTATTCAGATAATTCTCGTCAAACCTTCAATGGTGGTTGATTGCGAACAGTGGCGGTAGGCTATAGGTATGCAGCAACTTGTGAGCAGCTGCGACGAATGAAGTCCAAAGTGTATGCTTAACGCTGGCATGTCAATTATAGGCATTACTCACACTGATCGAGGTCTGTGATGATCAGGTGACGTATGTTGAGGATGATGAATCCGACGGCACTAGACGGCGAATCAATACCACATCCATAGACGTACTGTCGCGGTAGCAGCGACAGCGACCGATCTGACGTCTATTGATGTACTATCCACGAACGTGTTACCTAATATCATTCTTTCATTTAAATCTCTGTCTGACATATGACGGTGAGAGTTATAAGTAAATCATACAGTATTAGGAAAGGTCCTCAAATTTAAATTATTAACAGAGTTAATCTCATAGTAGGTAAATTCTTTTTCAATTCCTTCACTGTCCGAGCCGCGCAGATGTGTAATAAGCTTCCGACGGTCATTCGAGATAGTACGTCGGTGACATCCTTTAAAATTAAACTGAAAGAGCACTATCTGTCTCACTCAGTATAATATGGTATGTATTTATGTATGTTTATTATAGTTATTATTTTTTATTATATATATATATAGTTCAGGTATTTAGTTATTATGTAGTCTATTATGCACTTATTTTGCCCCCCTCGCTCTTACCCTGTAAGGTTGGCTGGAAGAGATCTCTTCTAGAGATAAGCTCACCTTTGTACACACCATTTATTACTGTGTTTAGTTTTAAGTTGTAAAAAAGAAGAATATATAAAAAGTCAGCAAAGTGTACGTCATACACAGTGTGGCAGGTCCCGTCAATGGGAGTCTGTAGTGTTTGAGTTATCCTCTAGACAGACGAACGCTAAGGATATCCTGCCTGTGGCTAGAAATAAATATTCTAGAATTAAATCTCCGATATAATTTTTGATCAAATCTCTGAATGGCATTATGCCAACCGCGGTACCACTATGTAATGTTTTTTTCCCGCCCGCTGGTGGCGTCAGGCAATCAGAGCTACACGACCGCGCCTCTCGAGGAGTCAGCCACACTATGCGGAAGGTGAACAGCTTCGTCGGAGCCGTGCATCAGAGACTACGCGGGTACACGCAACCAGTACCGACACCAGTGATGGCTAGTGAGGCACATACGTAAGTTCCTATTCTTTTGTCTGGGCTGCCACGTAGATTTTTTTTTTTTTCCTCGTTTCCTGGTTTATGATCTACAATCAGTCTTGAGACTTTTATTAGATGGGTGGTAAGGAAGTGGGTGTGTAGGTGCTGCATTCAGTAACGCAGCTCCCTTCATGGGTTCACTATTGTTTGAGGAGGGGATTGCGCTTGAGCCTGTGGAGTCTGCTGGTTGGGTCCAGCAGTTCAGCAGCCAGCTGGTTTGGGTGAGCTGCAAGTCGCTCCTTGTAGCGATTGTTTCGAACCTCGATTTCTTCTTTAATTGTTGGTATGTTGAGATATTCATGAATCTCGGTGTTCCTTGTAAGCCATGGGGCACATACTAGGGTTCTCAGGATAGAATTTTGAGATCTCTGTAGGATCTCTACGTTTGACGTGCTTGCAGTGCCCCATAGTTCAATGCCGTATGTCCAAACTGGCTTGATCACCATTTTGTATATGAGAGTCTTGTTTTCCAGTGTGAGTGAGGAGTTTCTACCAAGAAGCCAAAGTAAGTTCCTAAACTTCATATTGACTTCATGTCGTTTTGCCATTATATGATTTTTCCAAGTCAGTCTCCGATCAAGATGAAATCCAAGATACTTGACAGTCTGTGTGTGAGGGAGAACTTCACCTCCTAGTTTGACGAAAGGGCAGTCACCCTTCCTTAGAGTGAAAGTGATATGAGTGGACTTGCTTGCGCTTGCTTTTATTCTCCATGTCTGTAGCCAGGCCTCTGTTTTGTTAAGATGAAGTTGAAGGTTGGTTGAAGCTGTAACTCTATCATTACTGGTAGATAGCATGGCTGTGTCATCAGCATAGGTGGCTGTAACCACTCCTCCAGTTTCCGGCAGATCAGCAGTATAGATGCAGTACAGCACAGGGCCGAGGACAGATCCTTGAGGGATTCCAGCCTTACAGTCATAGAGACTTGAGTAGGAGTCCTTCATTTTAACTTGGAATATTCTCTCAGAAAGGTAGGATCTTAGCAGAGGGAATAGGGAATGTGGCAGTAGAGTCTTTATTTTATATAATAAGCCCTTGTGCCAAACTCGATCAAAGGCCTGTTGTATGTCAAGGAAGGCCCCAGAACAGTACTCTTTCCTCTCAAGGGTTTGTCTGACCGTGTCACAGACCCTATGTACCTGTTCCAGTGTCGAATGTTTCTTTCTGAAGCCAAATTGGTGATCTGGGATGACTCTTTGTTCATTTAAAATTGGTGCAAGTCGTTTGAGGATGATTTTTTCACAGATCTTTGACATAATTGGCAAAAGACTTATAGGTCTGTAACTAGTTACTTCAGTAGGTGGTTTTCCTGGTTTGTGGATCATTATAATTTGGGAGACCTTCCATATTCTTGGGAAGTAGCCTATACGTAGGATACCATTAATTATGTAGGTTAAAAACATCACCCCTTTTTTTGGTAGCATCTTTAGAGTTTCTGAATTTATAAGGTCAAAACCAGGAGCCTTTCGTATGTTTAGGTCCATTATTTCTTTATAAATCTCTCTAGGAGAAGTAGGCTTGAGAGGCAGGCATAGCTGGAGGTCCTGTTGTAGATTGGAATCTATGCTGTCTTCAATATCAATACCATTTACAGGATTTGGTTTGAAGATATTAGATAGGTGGCTAGCAAACATTTCCGCCTTATCAGTGTCACTTCGTGCCCAGGAGTTTTCAGCTTTCTTGATTGGCGGATAAGCTTCCTGGGGCCTGTTGTAATTTTTGGTGAATTTCCAGAGTGAGTGTTCTCCTTTATCATAAGCAGATAGGTTGAGCAACTGGTGTTGAAGAGTTTCGTTTTTAAGTTGTTGAATTAAATTCTTTAACTCTTTGGATGCTTTGTTAAAAGCTCGTTTGTCTGCTGGGTGTCTGGATGTTTGCCAGATACGACGTAGTTTTCTTTTATCCCATACTTTTTGTCTTAAGTGGGGTGAGACAGTGTTATGCAGTTGTGTATTTTCCAGGACTGGGGATGATTTCCAGGCGGCCCTTTGTATTTCCATGGTTAGGTGGATGCTTGCATTTTCTATTTCTTCCTGATCTTTAAGGCTAGTTTTAAGATTGATGTTATCAATTAAGTGTTCTTGAAAAGAATTCCAATCAGTCTTCTTGTTCGTAAGTTTTATAGTCTCATACTGGCAGCATATTATTTCACTTAAATTCAGTAGCACCGGCGTATGGTCTGAGCAAGTGTCTAGGCAGGATTCCACAGTTAAGTAAAGTTTTGAGATACCCTTAGCCAGAAAAAAGTCAAGGACATCTGGTTTCTTTTTTGGGTCTGATGGCCAGTTGGTTGGTTCTCCAGTTGACAGTACAGTGAGCTTCATACTGTCAATGCATCGTTTCAGTTCTCTGCCTCTGGTGAGTGTTAGTCTGGAGCCCCAGAACGTATGTTTGGAATTCCAGTCTCCTCCTACAATGAATCTATCACCCAGTGTCTGAAGGAAGTGGTTGAACATGTCACCACTGATTTTTTGTCTTTTTCTGTTAGGTCCGCAGTATACAGAAGATATTATGATGTTTCCTAATCTGTCACTAAGGCTTATGGATGTAGACTGAAGTAAATTTGTTTTGTACTCTGGCATCATATGATGCTTGATGGAGTTTTTGATAACAATTGCAGTGCCTGCATGAGCTGTGCCATCGGGATGATGAGTAGAGTAAATGTTGTAGCCCTCAATCACACATTTGTTTCTTTCAGTGAGGTGAGCCTCTGAGATTAGGACTATGTCCAGTTTGTGGCATTTTATTAGAGTCTCTAGGTCCTCCTTACTTGAAGAGAGGCCATTGATATTCCAGGTTGCTAGCCTGAGTGTAGTCATTTTTGGGTACGGGTGACAAGTGTGGTGATAAGGCTTACAAGAGCACTTATTTGCTGGATTAGGATATCAATTTTCTCAGACTGCTTTAGGAAAAGTGTTTCTATAGAATAATTGTGTTGTGTTTCTTCACTAGCAGTTGATGGTTCTGTAGTTAATTTAGTGTACATGTTTCCCGTTGCAACATTGGCATAAGTTGGCTTCTTTTTCTGCTGTTGTTGTTCCAAGTGGTTTTGAATGTAAATTTGTCCTGGTATTTGGGTCAGGGCAGTCTGTGCTATGTTAGTTGAGGGGTGTAGACTGGTGGTCCGTTTATTTGTCTTTCGAGCAAGTATTTCCCGATACACTTGGCAACCTTTGTAATTGGCAGGATGATCCAGGGAACACAAGGCACATGTGGCAGGTGAGTCTCTTTGCTTGGTACAGTCTGCTGTTCTATGGTTTTGTGAGCATTTCACACACCGAAATGGACGCATACAGTTGTTCTTACTGTGGCCATACTGTTGACATCGCTGGCATTGTACTATAACTTTTTTCTTTTTCGGGTCTTCAATGATGACTGATTGGTAAAAAATATATTTAATATCCTTCAGGGCCTTGTTATTTTGGTCTGGTTCAACATTAACAAAGAAGGTTGAAGTTGGATTTTTATCTTTCCCATACCTTGAATTGACTATTTCTCCTCGAACTTTGTTGCCCGTTTTCTCAATTTCCTCCCTAATTGCATCATGTGGTGTAGTGTGGTGCAAGTTTCTGATCACTATTCTGTGGCACTTATCCTCCTTTTTAGTGAAGGTATGTCCAATGAGGCCTTGAGATCTAATGTGGTCCATTACGGTCTTATAGGTTTTCGAGTCTGCAGTGGACAGCCGTAGTTGATTTTTGCTTATTATTTTCATTGTAAATTGGGTTCTATCAACAACATTCAGCAGTGATTCACTGAGTTTATTGACGTCCTCAATGCCATAGAGGATAATCGGCGGCGGTTTGTTTGGTTTCTTTTCAGTTGTGATGGTTTTATCTGCATCTGATTTGTTTCCTATTGGGTCCAACTCTACAGGTAGGAGCGCAAATCTGTTCGATGTAGAAACTTTTTTTGATGCTGGATATTGTGGAGAGAGTTTTCTCTTCGCTGAGTTCATTTGAGGGACTCTTTGCCAAGGAGGTGGGGTTATATAGGAATTTTCATTGTTTATTTGATTTGTAATGTTTTGATTGTGAGATTGGAGATTATCACTTATAGGATTTGGGGTTTGGTTTTGGGAGTTGTTATCATCCATATTTGGTTTATGATTGAACATAGAGGGATGGAAAGTTGTTTGGACAAGTTTTTTTGTGTGTTGTGTTTGATAACCTAAATTTGGGTTGTTATGGGTTGGATTGTTTAGATCACTGTGGTCCATTTCGTTATCTTGCATGATTTTGATATTCCGTATTTAATTTTACACATTTTGTAGCAACTTTCATAGGTTTTTTTTTTTTAGGTGAGAATTTGAGGGTATAAACCGGTCACTCGCGAAAGTCACTATTTGTGTGTATGAAATACAAGTTCTTTCACTTGGATAACACTTTCACTTGGTAATCATTAATTAATAAGCACTTTAAAGATAGATTAGTTAACTTTTTCTTGGTGAAATAATATTAATTTACGAAGAAAACAGAATGACAGTTGTAACTAGCTCAGTGTTGCCAGTGTCTTCATAATAAGCCACGTAGATAGATACATTATTTGTTTACTGAAAGAAGAACTAAGACGAAACCAACGGCCTAACCGCTCGGCCACGACCTTGCCGCTGCCAGCGGCAGCTAGGAGCGGGGCGGCGAGCGGCGAGAACGAATGTACAAAAATGTTAGCAGCACGCCACGAGGCGCCGCAATCAGCGGCCAACCCTCCGCCTGCCGAAACCGCGCCGCGTCCAGCTAAGCCAAAAGTCGTGGCCGAGCGGTAATGGTCCCTGCTCCCATTAAGACATATAAAGCAATGTCAAAGTTAATCCATATCAATGGTAGGAAAGTTAGTAAAAAGACATTTAAATCCAAACAGTGTTTAAGGTGAGGAAATCGTATTTTTATCCTTCACACCAGAGTGTGGTGGTTAGTAAAATTATTTCCTAACCGTAACACCAGCGTGACAGAGCAGTTTCAAACTGCTCTGTCACGCTGGTGTTACGGTTTCGGGCGCGGCTTTTTTGGCATCCTAAATGTCTTTATATAATTAATAAATTGTTGCAAACTTTTATTACTCTGATTATACAAAGTTGTTTACATAGGTTAACATTTCTTTAATGGTACTAAAGATACAAATTTGTGTCGCTTGTTACCATCAATGGTACTAGTCAATGGTATATCATCATCATCATCATCAGGTTATTTTTGTCTCCACTGCAGGAGCACAACCCTCTCTCATCTGCCGAAGACAGACGGAGGATTTGGCCTACACTCCCCGCGCTGGCCAGATATAACGGGATTCTTATATATCCAGAAAGAAAAGCATCTTCAATATACGTTCTTCTTTTTATCAGTCTGTTTCCTCGCGTGTATACCAATACTGCTTACTTTAGGACATATGTTCCGGTTAGAACGTCAAGAGAAACAGGCCAGCAACGCTACAAAGCCAAAGGAAGTCTTTGAACAGTTTAGAAAACTGTCGACGGAAGAGTTTAGTGGATGCTTGCTTTGCCTTGCTTTGAAGCAAAGAATGAAGACGCATTAAAAATCTCTCTGACTGATCCATGTGTCCCAAAAACTTGCAGTAGAAACCGCCAGTTGATGCTGTAGGTTGTAGTGTGTCTCCAGACCCTGTTGGCATGATGGTCAGTCATCAGCGGCAGGCAGGACTTAGGCAATATTGTTAACTAGAGTGAGAGCGCAACACCGAAGACGGATGTCAGTCGAGCGGCGAGCAAGGTCTGCATGCCATGGCGCTCGGGCGCGGGGCCCGGCGGGCGAAGCAGCGACCCCTGTGTGGCCGACAGAGGCAAGGAGCTATGTGTCCGACTCGTCAGCCAGTCGAGTGAAACGACTGCTGACGCAATTGAGAAACTCAGGTCCTTTATCGCCGTAAGTATCTTGCTATAGCTTCACTGCAGGCTTGATCCACGTGATTCACAAGTTTATTACAACCGTGATAACTTCCTTGAATGATACACTGAGAAAAAAAAAAGTAGCCCTCCTCCTAAGGATAAAAATATACCACTATTACATAAGTAGCTGCCCCCAATAAAAATGGTGTCACCAATAACTGATTCAGTAGCCAGCCACATTACTAAGTAACCAAACTACTTAATAATGTGGCCGGCACACCATTTATAATGGGGGCGGCTACTTATGTAATAGTGGTATGTTTTTATCCTTACGTAAGTAGGAGGGCTACTTATTTTTTTCTCAGAGTATGATTCAAAATTCGGAGATCCAACGAGGAAGCTAAAGTCATCGACATAGTAGACAGTCCACCTGACAGATGCATCGTCGACCTGAAAGTTGACCGGTTCTGCTACCACACTCACTGGTAAAGGCCCATGTCCAACAATAGACAGCAAGCTGAGGATAAAAATAGTCTCGCTGCCAAGCGACGTCAGGTGTTATAATTAAAGAAATAATAGTGGACGGGCCACATCTGTCGCAGAACAGACGGCTGTTGGGACATTCCCGCCTCCTCACCATTCTCCCCCCGCAACTCCTCTGAGCGAAGATCAACGGAGGTACGCAACACAGAACATCTACCAGTGAAGGTAGGGCGAGTCCCAAGGACTGAATCTACGCTACCTCGGGCCCCAGACAAATTTAATTAAAGAAGTAAAGAGTCAAAGTAGGAAGAGAGTTCCCACTTCCCCTCTAGCAAATGGGAGTGTAGCAAAGAAACGATGACCAGAGTGGACAGGTTGGGGGGGTTGGGAGGGTTTGGTGTGGCGAAGATAAGCCTGGCCACCTAATTGAACACCACGGACGTATTAGCGTCTATGTGACGCAGTGAGCTGTGACGGAGTAGCAAAAGGCTACTTCGTATAGTAGTGCCAATAGTAGGCATGGCAAAAACGCTTAAACGCTCGGAAATTGTGACGGTGCGCAACCAGATCTCCATAGTATATCGGACTGATCTCCATAGTTTTTTTTTTTTTTTTTTTTTTTTTTTTTTTTTTTTTTTTTTTTTTTTTTAATAGTATAGAGGCCGTTGGGGCAGACGAAATCTGGAGTAGAGACCGTGGATCGGCACGCGCAGGCAGATGGACCTATAACCTGAGGTGACCTGATCGCGGAGGGCGGAGTACCGGGTGTGGTGGCGTACATTTGGGAAAGGCCTATGTCCTGCAGTGGACGTCTAAGGGCTGACATGACGATGATAAACAAAGAAAATAATTATGAAAATGATTTCACATTTTTTTCCTCCAGACAACTCAATCACCTTTTTGTCTTCCAGACAACTCGATGTACGTGCTGCGGTCCACCGGTCCCCGGCGTCGGCAGTGCTGGCAATTCCGCTCCTGAAGCAGAGAAGCCTTAAGGAGTTCCCCTGGCGAGCTGTGGACTTCCACAAATAAATGTCATTGAACCCTTAAAATTTTTTGATACTTGGAGTGCTAATAAAATTTATTGTGCGTCTGTTTATGTCATTTGTTCATAGTCTGCCGACCATCGAATGAGTACGTTTTCTGAGTGGCAAACGCCATCTACGAGTATTACTAACTTTAGCAACCAAAATTTACTACCGGAAAATAGCTTATTAACTACTAACACTGTTTTATCTATCACGTCATCTTTTTAGTGGAATTGATTCTATGATTCTTATCTTCTAATTATTAAAAATTAAAATTTCCGTACCTATCTGTGACTCAGTAACTTATAAGAACAAATTGATATCTAAGACTACATATATATTTAAATCTAATTAAGATTATTAGATTTAAATATCGACAAGGTGTAAACTATAGTAATCAGTAATTATTAATCAAAGGTAATCATAAAGGAGGTGTCTGGGAGAAACCCTGATGAGTCCATTAGGGCTATTCAGTTAAGTGACTTAAGTTTCAAATTGGATGGAGCATATAAAAAAACAATTAGCCCAAAAGTTATTTATTCGTGGACAAACGACAAATAAATAAGAAATACGTCGTCCATAGACGTACTAATAATAATAATAAATAAATATCTCAGACATTCACACCAATTATCCAGTCCCAAACTAGGCAGAACCTGTGCTATGGTTACTAGATAACGGATACACATACTTAAATAAATATATAAACATCCAAGACTTGGGTACAAACATTCATATTCATCATACGAACATTTGCCCCTAGCGGAATTCGAACCCGCAACCTCCGTCATGGTAGTCCGAGAGCTACCCGTTCCGCCACGGAGGTCGTCTACTATAACAGTAGAAGCCGCCGGTATGACGTCTATTGACGTACTAAATTAGATTAATACTTATTGTTTTTATGTGCTGTCGATTTTGTAAAAAAAAAAAAAAAATACTGTCCACGAACGTAAGACGTTACAATTACAATTACGATAGTGATGGATGACAATACCTAATATTTAAAGACGCCTTATTTATTCTACGTCTGCAAACTCAAAAAAATGTCTACAACGAAAAGTGTAAAGTCTATGGTACCACAGTCCTTACTAACCTTAACAGTCGGTTCATTTATTTATTTAATAGTTTATTGTACACACAAATATACAAAGAACAACACAAAGAAAAGAAAATTATACAAAAGGATAAGCTTATTTCTAAAGAAATTTCTTCCAGCTAACCTGCGGTGAAGACATGGGATTATGGAGAGGCAGTAGTCGCGTATTTCATTTTGGTTACGAACGAAGAACTATTGCAGATCAGGCTTATAGGACAAAAGGCTTTAACCCTTCTATTTTATATATTTATGGTTGCCTTCAGCCTTAAAGGAAGTAGACTGTGACTAACATACATACGTAATGCTCACGCATTGGTCCCAGAGCAGCAGGCAGAGACGATGTATCGCCACTTTGCGCGATCCTGACAGACGTCGCAGAGCGACTTTCCTCCTCCCGCTTTTCGCCCCGTGATACCAATTGGCGTGCTATGTGGCGAACAACATCGCCGCCTTCGTGTTGAGACACACTGCGGTACCACGATTATCTAGGGAAATAATTGTCCACTTCATCAGAGTCCCATGAGACTCGGTAAGGCTAAACTAATATAGAATATTTATGTCTATGTCCAAACGTAGACAATTTCAATGTTTTGACATGTGATAATTTGACAGTCGAACTGTCTAACGATCATGGTAACATAGGGGAGCAATATTTTGGACTAAATAAACAACAAAATTGACTGAGAATACCAACTCTCCTTACCAAATGTTAAAATTCACTTTGGAACGTTCGGATACAAAATTTTGTGATGTGGATGCAGAGTCTGTGGTTTTACGTTATACATGAAGTTTATGAGGTATATGTGCGTGTTTTGAAATAGATAAGTAATGAATTCTGGACAAAATCTTCCCTAGGAAATGTCCAAAGTTCTGCATATATAAAAGTAATCATATTCACGCACATCTTAATAAAATGTGTAGCGCATATTTGTGGCGCCATCAAGACGCTAGAATTGTACATCAACATCAGCCTACAAGACTCCACTTCTGGACATAGGCCTCTCCCAAGGCGCGGCACTGAACCCGATCCTCGGTTCTTCTCATCCAGTCTCTACCAGCCGCCTTACGCAGATCGTCGCTCCATCTAACCAGAACGCCCGTCCCACATTACGCCAGCCCGTTTACCCCAGCGGTAATCAGTTCCAGACAGATGTGACCAGCCCATGCTAGTTTAACGTACTTTTTGAGTTGTCGAAGACTATAGTTCTCGTTCTGACCTTTAAAGAAACTCCGAGCATAGCTCTTTCCATAGCCCGCTGAGCGACCTTGAGTTTTGGACTAGTCTAGTCTACGGGGCTTATTCCAATAATCCCCTGCTCAAAGAAAACGCAAAGTAGGGGATTTCTGGAAAAGAAATCCAGAAATCCCCTTTCCGGTAGGACGCACTGGTTAAAGACTTTTGTCTTCAGGCACCTTGGTATACGCGACGAGAAGATAAAGAACTGTACTCATCGCAGAATTGATAAGAGATGGCATTGTACCGTTGCCTCCTCTTAAAAATATCCTGTTGTAGTTAACCGAGTGGGCGAAATGTGGCGAGAGCGCGGTTTCTGTAGTGCCGACCGTGCTGTGGGCGGCCGGCGCGACCATGCTGACGCAGCGCGTGCTGGCAGCGCTGTTCCGCCGCGTCTTGTTCCGCCGCGTGCCGCCCTGGGAACTCATGCTGCAGGTACAATGGGCCTACATACTATGATTATTGGATTCTTACACAACCAACAAGCGTCGTTTCTGTTACCAACTAGCTGTGCCTGCGGCTCCGCTCGCGGGGGCTACTCCCACTCCCGCGGACCCGCAGGACTCACTGGTGCCTATGTCAGGCTTTTCTCACTCTGTACTTTAGGTATAAAATATACTTACACGACGCGGCCCCGATTTCGGGGCCAATCGGTCGGGTTTCGTGAAAGCGATGTGACGCATTTGACTAAAGTCCCGCGCCGCTGAAAAACACGAAAGCGTAGGCACCTGCCCTAGGCGAATCGCGTATGATACAATTCGGCTTGCATTTAAATTTGTAGGTAAATTTTTGAGAAATCAGGGAGTGCACCTTCTATGCGTGGACTATACTTATTCTGTACCTACGTGCCAAATGTAAGAGGGACTCACCTGGTACCTACGTGCCAAATGTAAGAGGGACTCACCTGGTACCTACGTGCCAAATGTAACAGGGACTCACCTGGTACCTACGTGCCAAATGTAAGAGGGACTCACCTGGTACCTACGTGATAAATGTAACAGGGACTCAACTGGTACCTACGTGCCAAATGTAAGAGGGACTCACCTGGTACCTACGTGCTAAATGTAAGAGGGACTCACCTGGTACCTACGTGCCAAATGTAAGAGGGACTCACCTGGTACCTACGTGCCAAATGTAAGAGGGACTCACCTGGTACCTACGTGCCAAATGTAAGAGGGACTCACCTGGTACCTACGTGCCAAATGTAAGAGGGACTCACCTGGTACCTACGTGCCAAATGTAAGAGGGACTCACCTGGTACCTACGTGCCAAATGTAAGAGGGACTCACCTGGTACCTACGTGCCAAATGTAAGAGGGACTCACCTGGTACCTACGTAACAAATGTAAGAGGGACTCACCTGGTACCTACGTGCCAAATGTAAGAGGGACTCACCTGGTACCTACGTGATAAATGTAACAGGGACTCAACTGGTACCTACGTGATAAATGTAAGAGGGACTCACCTGGTACCTACGTGATAAATGTAAGAGGGACTCAACTGGTACCTACGTGCCAAATGTAAGAGGGACTCACCTGGTACCTACGT
This sequence comes from Esperia sulphurella, assembly GCA_947086405.1. NCBI lineage: Eukaryota > Metazoa > Arthropoda > Insecta > Lepidoptera > Oecophoridae > Esperia > Esperia sulphurella. The sequence goes on along the minus strand of OX352270.1, from coordinate 1,516,851 downwards.
GACAAATGTAAGAGGGACTCACCTGGTACCTACGTGCCAAATATAAGAGGGACTCACCTGGTACCTATGTGACAAATGTAAGAGGGACTCACCTGGTACCTACGTGCCAAATGTAAGAGGGACTCACCTGGTACCTACGTGATAAATGTAACAGGGACTCAACTGGTACCTACGTGATAAATGTAAGAGGGACTCAACTGGTACCTACGTGCCAAATGTAAGAGGGACTCACCTGGTACCTACGTGATAAATGTAACAGGGACTCAACTGGTACCTACGTGACAAATGTAAGAGGGACTCACCTGGTACCTACGTGATAAATGTAACAGGGACTCAACTGGTACCTACGTGATAAATGTAAGAGGGACTCACTTGGTACTTACGTGCCAAATGTAAGAGGGACTCACCTGGTACCTACGTGCCAAATGTAACAGGGACTCAACTGGTACCTACGTGACAAATGTAAGAGGGACTCACCTGGTACCTACGTGACAAATGTAAGAGGGACTCACCTGGTACCTACGTGCGAAATGTAAGAGGGACTCACCTGGTACCTACGTGACAAATGTAAGAGGGACTCACCTGGTACCTACGTGCCAAATGTAAGAGGGACTCACCTGGTACCTACGTGACAAATGTAAGAGGGACTCACCTGGTACCTACGTGCCAAATGTAAGAGGGACTCACCTGGTACCTACGTGCCAAATGTAAGAGGGACTCACCTGGTACCTACGTGCCAAATGTAAGAGGGACTCACCTGGTACCTACGTGCCAAATGTAAGAGGGACTCACCTGGTACCTACGTGATAAATGTAACAGGGACTCAACTGGTACCTACGTGATAAATGTAAGAGGGACTCACCTGGTACCTACGTGATAAATGTAAGAGGGACTCAACTGGTACCTACGTGCCAAATGTAAGAGGGACTCACCTGGTACCTACGTGACAAATGTAAGAGGGACTCACCTGGTACCTACGTGCCAAATGTAAGAGGGACTCACCTGGTACCTACGTGCCAAATGTAAGAGGGACTCACCTGGTACCTACGTGCCAAATGTAAGAGGGACTCACCTGGTACCTACGTGATAAATGTAACAGGGACTCAACTGGTACCTACGTGATAAATGTAAGAGGGACTCACCTGGTACCTACGTGATAAATGTAAGAGGGACTCAACTGGTACCTACGTGACAAATGTAAGAGGGACTCACCTGGTACCTACGTGCCAAATGTAAGAGGGACTCACCTGGTACCTACGTGACAAATGTAAGAGGGACTCACCTGGTACCTACGTGCCAAATGTAAGAGGGACTCACCTGGTACCTACGTGCCAAATGTAAGAGGGACTCACCTGGTACCTACGTGCCAAATGTAAGAGGGACTCACCTGGTACCTACGTGCCAAATGTAAGAGGGACTCACCTGGTACCTACGTGATAAATGTAACAGGGACTCAACTGGTACCTACGTGATAAATGTAAGAGGGACTCACCTGGTACCTACGTGATAAATGTAAGAGGGACTCAACTGGTACCTACGTGCCAAATGTAAGAGGGACTCACCTGGTACCTACGTGACAAATGTAAGAGGGACTCACCTGGTACCTACGTGCCAAATGTAAGAGGGACTCACCTGGTACCTACGTGCCAAATGTAAGAGGGACTCAACTGGTACCTACGTGATAAATGTAACAGGGACTCAACTGGTACCTACGTGATAAATGTAGGTTTCCTGGTACCGGCGATGTGTCAAGAGGGACTCACTGGCATGTAGGATTACTTCTAAGATCAATTGTCATATTATGAAAACCAACGCATTTGCGTCTCGAAAACAAAATACCTAGTTGGTGTACCGCAAAATTTACATGGTAAGGAAATTATTCCTTACTAGCTGTTGCCCGCGACTTCGTCCGCGTGGACAACTTAACATCACAAATTATCACCTATTTCCTGTAGGAATGGGACGTTCTTTCGGGATAAAAACTATCCTATGTCCTATTCCAGGACCTAACCTATATGTGTGCCAAGTTTCATCACGATCCGTCCAGTGGTTGAAGCGTGATTGCGTAACAAACATCCAAATATCCAAACTTTCGCATTTATAATGTTAGTAGGATTCTGGCATGCCACCATCGCGGATTGCAATTCTGAATAGATAGAAGAAATGTCGGTAAGTACTTGAATTTAGTCAAAAAACTAGATTTAGTCAGTCCGCCGTTTAAAAGTTATAGAATAGAATATTTATTTATTGGCTGCAACAAAACACAAATACAGTGCAACATTACACATAAACAGAAATAACACAAAGCTACAACTAAGAGTCGGGTGCACACGCCGGGATCACGTCACACGGCTTGTCGGACGATAGTTTAATATTACATTCGCTTGCACGAGGAGCAGAAACAACGCATATAGGGGTCACAACGTAAGCGTGATGTGCTATATATTTTAAGCATAAAAGAATCTAGGTTTCAATGCATTGTTCCAGCACCTGCTGTTCTCTTGGATGGTGCTCTACAGCCTACACTTCTGGGTGGTGTTTGTAAGAGCCATTAAAGTGACCGTCGCATTTTGTTACGATGATGTAAGTCTATTTAAACTACATTTCATCATCATTATCATGTCAGTCCTTAGACGTCCACTGTTGGACATAGGCCTTCCCCAATGAACGCTAACACACTTCGTCCTCCGCATCCAGCCGCTTCCGGCCACCTTCTTTAGGCCGACATACAAAAATAGACATCATTTGATGGATTCGATTCTTCATTTACGTGAGGATATACTCGTACTTCGTTCGCCCCCTTTGGATAGTATTTCTAAAATCTTACCACTCAAGAGCCTAAACCGTTAATACACTAACTGCCACTTAAGTGTACAGCTTAGAGTGTTACAGAGACGTTTACAAGAGCCACTATATCACTTTGGACTCTATTTATCTCACGATATACTCCTTAAAGGGACTACCTAGTAAATTTATTTGTCACCATTGTGTTTGCTGAGAGATCAGACTTCCTTATTTTTATTGCAGAAGACTGTGATGACTACCGAGGAGGCAGAAGGCAGGCAGGTGATGCAGCAGTGGATAATCTGGTTGTGCGGCGCTGCGCCGCTCGCGCTATACGTCCACACGCGTCCACGACCAGAGAACCCGCCGTTTATGATCTGGTGAGATTTACTGTTCTTCGTAAGGCGTGGTAGGCATACACACATATTCGACCCGACATCGACACGTTTGAATCTACAAAGTTGAACAACACAATTAGATTGTTGCCGATCGGCTCGTCTCGATTTATATACATTTAATAATGAGGATCGGTCACGTTTTTTTATGCGGTTCATCCACATTATCAGTTATTTATTGCGTTGACACATGTCATATATCTGGCCGTATGGTTCCCGGCTTAGAATAGACCCTTCTTCCCGGGTGTCGTCAAGGCGACTATATTAAGATCATTATTGTCGGCCCCGTAGCCTAGTCGGTAGTACACCTGCCTGCGAAGCTTGGGATCGCGGGTTCGAACCCCGCCCAGGGCAAACATTTGTGTGAGGAGCACTTGTGTTTGCCTTGTGACTGGATGTTATTTATATATTATATTATGTATTTATGTATGTATATCATCTGTCTGATACCCATATTACAGGCTCTGCCTAGTTTGGGATCAGGTGGCCGTGTGTGAAATGTCCCCACATATTTATTTATTTTATTTATTTTTTATTTATTATTGCGATCACCAATCCAGCCTCCAAGCGTGGAATTGGAATGTGGAATGGAGTGGAGTGGATTATGGAAAATCCATGGAAAATAATGGACAGCCCACCAAAAGTATGATGATATCATATAAGTCAAAGCAACAAACAAGATGTTGACCGACTTAATCGAACGACATTATCGACTAACAAATTAACCTACCCGTGTGGTTTCCGGTAGAGTAGAATAGGACCACTCCAACTCTTCCCGTGGATGTCGTACAAGACGACTGAGGGAATACATTATAAAACATCAATCAGGCCTCCCCAACCCGTCTGGCCAGCGCGGGGAGTGTAGGCCAAATCCTCCGTCTGTCTCCGGCAGATGAGAGAGGGTTGTGCTCCTGCAGTGGAGACAAAAATAACCTGATGATGAAATTCATCTACACATATTCTATTCCAGTCGCTTGACTTGTCGGGTGGTCGAAAAGACAGATATATATAAAAAAAACGGTAGCAAGTAGTTCAATTAACAGTTAAATTTTAGATTAGTAGGAATTTTTTGTCCAAGTTTTAAGGATAGGAGAGGCAGTGTATTAGTTACAGGCACTCGAAACATTCTTACATAGTCCTCAGGGTGGCGATGGATTTGTGGCATTTGGACTGCAGGTTTATGGGCTTCAGCAACCGCTTACCATCACACTGATCATCAGCCACTTCTAAAACTATTTCTCTCTCCAGGATCACCACAAGCCCTTGGCAGCGTCGAGAGATGGGCCCCTACGGGTACTATCTCAACCGGCCGCTGTCCTCCCTGCAGTTCCCAGCTAACACAGACCGTCGGCACACGCTTGCCTTTAGGAGGGCCTTCAGCGACTCCACGATCCTCCAGAAAGACACGCCGAAGAGGAAAAGATATTCCAAGTCCGTGTAAGATGCATGCCTCCGCCGCCCCGAATTCAGAGTGACGCTTGCTGATTCTAATTTAAGGAAATTTTATGTGACGTGAAATAACAGACGAAAGTTTATGACCGATCCATATATATCAGTAATCTTACATATATTTAAGTAAAATTAATCATATCAAATAAAGATTATGTTGCGTCTAGACAAACAATATAATAGCAACGACTTTTCCATTTTTGCAAATAGTCATAGACATGTTTCGTCTTCATCCGAGGCCTTTTGCATGCTTAAACTGTACATGCTTTTGCGTATCGGAAACAAAGTAGACTGCAAAGTTAATGTGATGATACACAGCAGTTTTTGATGCTTATGTCCCTTCACGAGACGCAAATAGCGTTCGTTTTCATTTGAAATTCTAGTTACATTACCCAGTTCTCAATGCCGAAAGGTTGCCGTCGGTCGCATGATAGGTAGAAACTATATTTAAAGATCCTAAATCCAGAACGGCTTTAAGTGTGCGAGGTGTATGTATATATGTTATTTTTGTAATAAATAAAGAGAGAGAAATGTATTTTATTTCTTAGTTTCTTTTATTTCCACTAACTACATCATCAATCAAATAGACAATAATAAAATGAATCTGTATTTCCTACAGCTAGAACAAGTATATTTATTCGTAACAACTCCAAAAATGAAATTGCAGATAATTAAAAGGAAAAGTTGAAATAAAACTAAGTTTATTTCTTGCAAAACTAGTTATCTACAATTCTATGAAAGTTACTAGTCCATCGAATTAAAAATTTCGGTGTCTGTAATAATTAAGGAAAATTCGTCACAATCAGCAGCAATCACGGAATCCCGGAAACAAGTGATGATTGATATCAAGATATCAGCATCGATTTAATCACCAGATGATTCACTGTGTGTCATATTATCACATATAAATAATTCACATCCGTCTACAAACGATTATTTACTAAAAACTAAACATAGGTACTTAATTATATTCCTTTATGAACAATTGGCGACGCAGATCTTATTAGCGCCTCTGGCAGCTAAAATCGCAACTTTTTTGGCAGTTCGTATTTTAAAAGTGAAGTTTTCACAATAATGTCACGCATGCTAATTATTAGGCGTAGTTTCTTCTTAGAAAACTTTCAAATTTTACCGCCAGGGGCGCGCAATTAATCTTTGCGTCGCCAATAAATATATTTTTAAAATGAAATGAAGATATTTAATGTTTGACATATGGTGGTAATATGAATGCACAATTTAGCGATTTTACGTTTAAATACTAACAATAAGACTTAAAAGTTGGAATAAATAAAAAAAAATCACACTTTAAAATGTTATCTAAAAGCCATTTGCGCAGTTTGTATAGTAACAAATTCCATCATCCTAGTACTCGTAACAACAAGTGAATTCCATCAATATTTAGATCAACAAACAAACAAAATCATCAAAAAAACACATACCAAAACTCTCCAAAAACACCCTAGATCACTAATCATTTTTCATCACTAGCAACCTCAAACAAAGCTAACTAAGCAAAACACTAGATGTCACTGATTGTATTTGATAAACGGCGGTGTTAAGATTCTCCGGGCACTCTATATAAGCCAGCCGTAAGTCTCTGACTTCATACTAACCTTGCGTAGGGTGTACCGTGATCAGGAAGGCGGTTGCCCCGGGGTGGCCCCAGGCATTGCACTGCGTCTGGACTTGGCCAGTCTGTGACTATCCCAAACTGGGGTATGTCGTACGTGGAATTTTTGGTAGTAGGACTTGCGTTACTGCGCAGTCCTTTAAAATAACTAACACCTGCCAGGATTCAAGATTGCCGTAATAGAGGTCCATTTACAGATAATTGTGACTTCCGTGCTCTTACTGACTCAAACAGAAGTTAAATGCTTGGGATATTGCGAGGTCCCTTAAAAAAATGTATACCATGGAGTCTTCAATGTATTCCAGAATATATAGTTTGCTTTGGCCATTAAATTGCGAGGTTGATAACTGGTCCAGCAGAGAAGGCTGTTTTACATCTTAAGTAAAGTTGAAATCTGGCGTGTGGTTCCCCTTAGAATAGGGCGACCCCCAATCTCCCCGTGGGTGTCGTCAAGGCGACTAAGGGATTGCACCAGAGTCGATCATCACTGCGATCACCTATCCAACCGATCGCCTCCGCGATCTGCTTGCCAAACGTGGTGATTATGGCAAATCCTCCAACGGACAGCCCACGAAAAGTGGCATTATATTGTAGAGGCTTATGTTCAGCAGTGGACGTATTTCAGCTGATGATGAAAGTTTAATTCTGACTTGAAGGAATAGTGAAGACCTGCTGTACAGAAAACGGGGCGGAGTCTTGACTAAAAAAAGGGTAATAATCCATATTTAGCAGAAAAACAACGCAGACAAAAGCATTTAACCTCCAAATTTAGTCATGTATGAAAATTGGCATAATTCGAGAATTCGAATTTGTAAGGCTTTTTTCTCTGCCAAAATTAGAGTGGGATAGATATTTCCCGCGGGAAAATCTATATCTACTCGTCATAAATACCAATGTAAATTATGTATGACACTAAAAATAATAATTAAGGTGGCCACATACGAGTACTTGCATCTGATCAGTTCAGCCGTCAAATCAGTTGACAATACTATGTTTTTAAGTCCGGCCAAGAATAACAAATGTGTATTTAATAAAAAGTCTTTGACGCCCTTTATCTAGGCAGAGCAGCAAATTCATTAATTAATTTATTAATTTAACTTTTACTATTTATTTTTTAAGTCTCATTCCGAATTTAGTGACCAGCGCTAGCACTTTATCCAATGATGATAAAGTTAAAATTAAAAGAATGAACTTGGTCATTTATAGCGCACTGACTTTACTTGTGGTTGAGTGGCGATTTTCAAGTAGCTCTTCAAAACTTTACCATTGATTGTGAGTCAAATTATGCGAGAATATTTGCAACGCCCGTAAAGTAAAAATTATACCGACCAAATTTGACTGTCGTTCAACGAATTTCAATTGACAATGACATTTGAGATTAATGCAACGCCATCTATTGCCAACGTCAGCAAAAGAGACTTCTTGTGTAAATGACCTCTTGCGAAAGGAAATACTTGCGTAAGGAACTTTATGCGAAGCTGTGACGAACGGGACCTTGGTAATTTAAGCTCTATGACACAACTCAACAAAAAAAACCGACATTTGCGCTAAAATGCATAGCCCGAACGAAGTATATGCAACTGCCTAAACTCACACAGCTTGCGTATGGTTGTGTGAGCCGGTCACTCGCGAGCTATAGCGTCGGTAATCAATTAGTTACTGTGTTGGAGTGAGGGGGAAGCCTAATCGGTGGTGTACACGGAGTACACATACTGTAAGTAGTTACTGTACTGTGGTAAAAATGGGTAAATTGAATATACCTACTACTCCGACCGCATGAATAGAAGTAAAATGTATTAGCTGGAAATTTCTTTAGAAATAAGCTTATCCTTATGTATAATTTTCTTTTCGTTGTTTTTTGTATATTTGTGTGTACAATAAACTATTAAATAAATAAATAATTTTTTGATAAAAATCAGTTCGCGGATCAGGTCGGTCCGAAGACTGGTTACAGTATGTAGCCACCATAATTTTTAACACTTTTTATTTTCCATTGAAAAAATAATAAGGCAAAGGCTTTCTATGCGTAGACTGCATTTAGATCTAACTTTTCAATTGCTTACCCGTGTTTCTATCGTTATGAATAAGAAACAATGTGGTGTTTGTTTTTAAAATTAAGCGACAAAATGTGTAAACATGAAAATAATAAGTATGCAGGTGTCAGACTCCGGTGTTATCGTTTTCAGATATACTTATTGAAGATCATTAAAAATTAAAAGAAATATCTATTTATGGTAAAAATAATTATTTATGTGGGTTTGGGGTTGGTAGTGGGATTGGGATTAGAAGTGGGAAAGGGAACGGGATCTGGAGTGGGAACGGGGGCGGGAGTTAGAACGGGAGCGGGAGTGGGATCGAGGGGGGATTCTGTAGTCCACGCGAGCGGAGCCGCGGGCACAGCTAGTTTAGCTGCGGGAGTGCGGGAGCTGAAAGCGGGAGCTGAAAGGGGATTAACACTAAATTTCAACTTTATGAAAAAGAAACAATAATTCTGACGTACACGCGAGCGGAGCCGCGGGGGCACAGCTAGTTTAGCTATAAAATAGTTGCATATTTCTCCAGTGTGCTAGTTCGGTACTTTTGTAAACGTCAAAATGTCAAATTTTCACAATCTAAAATAGACTTCAACGTGTAACATTAAGGTCCGTTGTAGACTGTGGACACTAGCTATTTTAAAATTATCTATACTACGTTTATCATGCACGAGTTGTAACGAAGAACCGAAGTTAAATATTAAATTCATCTGGTAGATTTAATATTAATTTTGAGTTCTACGATCGGGCAGACTGGACAAAAAAATGATAAACTAGTTCTACTGCTATACGACATATTGGATTCAAGTAAATTTAATAAATGCCGTTCAAGCAGTTACATACATATATAACTGAAACTGCAGTTGAACTTCTGTAACTGAAACTGCAGTTCCCTTTTGTAATTTCCCTGTTCCAGTTTGTAATTCACTCTTACCAAGAAGCGAACTTCATGCAAGCTACCTGGATGAATTAGTACTGTACTTAATTCACCTAGGTGATCTGATCCAGGTGAATTAAGTCTACCACAGCATTGTTTTAGTACAACAAAAAAAAACGTTTCTATATAGTAGTAGTTAGATAGAACGGGCGGATTTCGTCTTTAATTTTGGGAGAGGCCTGGTCTACCAGTGGATTTTGATTGATTGATACTATTGATTGATGGACTGTACCCAGTGTACTAACCAAACTCCCGACACGACAACTAACCATTGTTTAACCCCTCGTTGGCCATGACGAGACGTTGCTAGCACTGTGTGGAAAGAAAAACAAAACATGAGACAATGTTTATTTAAACAATATATTTACAAAAATTATGCGATTTGTACTTATTTCTAGAAATATATGCGGGTTAGTTATAACGAGGAGTATAAAATAGTTAAAAAACCGGCGGTTCTGTAAAAACTTAGCACCGAACATTGCTCTAACGAAAATATAAACTGGACTGAGGGACAATCTTAACTTTGCCGTTGGAAAACCGTTGTCTCCATACATCGATGTAGGTTGCGGTCACTTTACCAACTGCAAATAAGTCTATAATCGCACTTTTTTTTAAATTACAAATCCTAAGTTTCCTTTTTTCCTTTTGAGGTAGGGAACACGTTGCTGTGGAGAGGGCTATGCGCGGGGTTTGTTTGAGGGATATGATTCGTATGAGGAGTTAGACGAAGAACGAAGGTCATCAACATAGCCGAAAGGATTAGCAAGCTGAAGTGACAATGGGCGGGCCACATATGCCACAGAACCGACAGCCAACGAATCAGGGTGGGACGCTCCGCCGACCGACAAGTGGACCGACGACCTGAAGCTGGCCGGAAGCGGCTGCATGCGGAGGGCGGAGGCCCGGGTGTGGTGGCGTTCATTGGGGAAGGCCCATGTCCAGCAGTGCACTTCTAGAGGCTGAGATGATGATGATGATTATAAATGCGAAAGTTTGGATATTTTCGATGTTTGTTACTCAATCACGTTTCAACCACTGGACGGATCGTGATGAAACTTGGCACACATATAGGTTAATAAATCCTGGAATAGGACATAGGATAGTTTTTATCCCAAAAATTGTATTCGTACGGGAAATATTTAATAATTTGTAATGTTAAGCTGTCCACGCGGACGAAGTCGCAGGCAATAGCTAGTTACTCATATATCCTCTACTCCCGCATATATTCCTAAAACCCAATACATCACAGGTTGGTATAAAAAAAAACAGAAAGGCAGTATAAAAATAAAATCATCAGCATATAATGGTAAGGTTCGTTTGATTGGACAGAAGGTTTCTTCCGCGGATACTAACAGGGTAGCGCTACGTGTCGCCTGTTGCGGTGGTCTTCTTCAAGTTCTTCAGGTCGAAGCTCCTCAGGGGATCGCTCTGACGGGCCTGGAAAGGAAAAATAAATAAACAAATGTCAGTTACATATACATACTACTTTGCCGTGTGGTTTGCGGTAGAGTAGAATAGGACCACTCCAGTTCTTCCCGTGGATGTCGTACAAGGCGACTGAGGGAATACATTATAAAACATCAATCAGGCCTCCCCAACCCGTCTGGCCAGCGCGGGGAGTGTAGGCCAAATCCTCCGTCTGTCTCCGGCAGATGAGAGAGGGTTGTGCTCCTGCAGTGGAGACAAAAATAACCTGATGATGAATATACATACTGCTAGAGGTCGTCCTAGGAGGACGTTCAAGGATCAATTAGTAACGTCTACAAAAAGGCTGGGGTCCGCAGTGAGAAGAATAAAAGGAGGTGCATGAAAAGGTTGATGTATGTGAGTGAGGCTAGTGAGGTGTGTCAGGATCGCGCAAAGTGGCGATCCATCGTCTCTGCCTACCCCTCTGGGACCAAGGCGTGAGCATTATGTATGAATGTATGTACATACTGCTCTTACTGCCTTGTCGTGTAAGTTTGGCTGGAAGAGATCTATTTTAGAGATAAGCTCGCCTTTATACACAAAATTTCTAATTGTATATAGTTTTAAAATGAACCAACTTAACTAAATAAAATTGGGAATCACAAGACATGTCTCTCCCATGACTGACTTGACATACTGACAGAATTATATTAGTTTTATATTTATTAAAATGGGGTTTACGGCTCTGGAAGCAAAGACATTAAATTTTTTTCATTTCATTCAAGATTTTCCCTTACTAAAGTTGATAGTAAGCTTTAGTAAGGTTTGAGGTTATGAAGCTATCTGCTTTAAGAAGATCAGCTTAGTCACGTTTATTTATGTTTCCTTCACAGTGTACACGCGCACAGACATTTGTTGCATAATATACCATCTCTACTAAACACCAAACCCCGAAGTATACATTATTTTGGAATAACAAGTACACAATACACTGTTTAAGTCTAAGACTGGCTCAAAAGGACTTAGCTTCCAGAGCCGTAATGCACATATCAAAAGTCATATAATAATAGAAGGTGCTTATCTCACCTGATACTTATGCCTCTTAGCGCTTCCGTAGTTACTACTCGGCTTCCTCTTCTTCGCTGGCGCCGGAGCCGCCTCATCCTCAGCCGCCTCCTCACTCCTCAGCGCGGCGGGCAGCAAGTACTCCGGCACGTGAGCCAAGTGGTGCTGGACCTTCACCGTGTGGAGCGCCTTGTCTCTTCGAAGCGCGGCCAGGTCAGTGGGGTTCTCTTCGAAGTAGCCCTGGAATTGTGCTGGAGTTAGATATGTAGAGGGGGGAGGTGGAAGAAGATAGGGTGGGGGGTTGGTCAGAGAGAAGATTAGACAATCATCAACGCGACCTACATCGCTATGGGCTGTAGATTCATCATGCAGGTAAAAAAAAATCTGGGGTCCGCAGTGAAATAATTAAAAGGATGCTGCATGGACTTATATGGATGAAAGGAACCGAAGATCGGGTTCAGTGGCGCACCTTGGGAGATGCCTATGCCTAGCGGTGGACTCTTTCAGGCTGACGATGATGATGATGTGCATGGACTTATGAACGTAGGCTGGTACCTACGCTTAAGGATTGTGGAGCGGCGCGACATTTTACTCAAATGCGTCACATCGTTCTCGCGACCCTGACCGATTGGCCCCGAAATCGGGGCACTGCCGCACAGGTATATCTGTATACCTAAAGTGCGGAGTAAGAATGGCCTGGTTACACAACGCGCTCGAAAGTACACATTTACCTCAATACAATACACTTTATTGCACAAACAAATACAGTTACACGTTATAAAAGTTACAAATAGTACAATTTAGGCGGTCTTATCGCTTTAAGCGATTTCTTCCAGACAACCTATGTGAGACGTTGATGAAATTCACGTAAAAGTATTAAGAACCTCCAGTCCTTTGGTAACAGATTTAATCATCTACTAGTTCTATAGGCGCACCAGCCTGTCCGTACACCTGCGTGCGTGTGCGCATAAAAAAAATTAGGGTTGCTGCTGCACCTAGCGCAATCGAGAGACAGAGACAACGATGCATGTCAACAGCATAAGTGTGTGGAGAACTATTTTGCAGTTACATTCAATGACATTACTAGGCTGAATAGAGTTCGATATGAAACCTATTTTCTAAAGTGACATGTTAGCTTACGGCTATGGCAGCTGTCTGTCATTTTTTGTATTGTCATGCAACGGTTTGTTCTGGGATAAATAAATAATATATTTTGTACAACATTAATGATTTTCTTTCCATCTACAAAGCCTTCCCGACAAGTGTTTCTCTATCTAACTAAGGCGGCGGCAGCCTACTATCAGAGCATACTAAATTATACTACTTAAAGAAATGACACTCACCTGCGAGTGCCGCATCTTTTCATAAAAATATTTAGTAATTTAGATTTATTTATTTCGCTAATATACCATAAAACAATATATAATATTATATACCATCTTAGCTATAAAAGGGATCGTCAACAGAATACAATAATAAACCTTATGTCATATAAAAATTAGAATAAAATCACACAAATCAGTATGGTTTGGTAGTGGGCTGGCTGGGGCTGTGCTGTGGGCTACACTGGCCTGTGGTGGGTCTCACCTGCAGCTTTTTACAGTTGAGCAGCTCCTGCTTGATCTCCTTGAGCCTGGCCTCGCGCACCGCGATGCGCGTGACGGCGCGCCACGCGTCGCGCGACCGGTAGCGGAACCCCTCCACCTCCTCCAGCGCGAACTCGTACTTCCTGCAGTACATTCATCATCGTCATCACTAGCGTCAGTTTGGGCAAAAAAATCTAGTTCCAGCCGTAGTTAAAATACAGACGAAACCTCGGCCGCGCCAAAACTCGGCGATCGTGAATGAGGATCATTCACATATGATTTTTAATTAGTATGGCGCATGCGCTGTGAATACCAAAGCATTTTATTTTTTTAATTATTAAAATCCATCAAGAAATGACCAAATTATTAAAGTTTATTCAACGCAACTTTTCAAAACGCGCGCGCTTTGTATGCCGACGTAACTTGTTACAACCCGCGCGTGATGTCCTCACCCTCTCGCTCGGATTTCATTCCCCAGGGCGGTGTCGCGAGCGTTTTTTTTCCGGCAGACTGCGCTTGTGTGCTCCGCACACTTCTTCCCGCCGTACGACGTCACATCCGGTCACTTCCGTTTTTGGAGCTATTGCACTGAAATTGCTGTATCTTCGTCATTTTTGATCCGATTTAAATAATTTTTTCAAAGTATTTATTGGGGGTTTTAGCGCTTAATATCTGCATACTTAACAAAAAAAAAGGGGGGGGGGGGGGGGGGGGGGCTGTGCATTGTCGCGCGTCGTTTCGGGTGAGTTCATGCCTTGTGGTTGCTTAGTTCGCGATTGTGTCGAGTTTGTTCTCGTGAATCAATGATTAGGTAAGTACTTGTTATACTTTAAGCATGCAATATCAAATTACACATATCTAAATAAATTTCGGTTTCGATGTCAGCCGAAACTCACACTCACATATATAATAAAATCCCTAAAACGATACGAGATGTAGATGAGATTAATTTATTTTAAAAAAATTCCACGATCTGTTGATAGGAAAATGTTAATATAGTTTGGAAGAATTTCTTGGCTCAATTTAAGGTTTCAATTTGTATCTAATTAACTCTTAAATTATGTTTGTAACTTTGTTTTTAAATGCATGCTTTACTGCGACACGATGTTGTATGCCCACGTGGCGGGACGTAGCTGAGCTCTAACTACGACATGTAATCCTTTCTATACCTATGATTTTCATTTCAAAAACTGGGACCGAGGCCGAAGTATCGAATTCTGTATCAATAGTATAGTTTCACCGGCTATAGACAAAGATTCTCCAAGACATCGCTAACGTTTCCAGTTACAACTGTAGCTGCTAGCTAATTTGTAGCCTAGCAACCAGTTTCCAGTTAGAACTGTAGCTGCTAGCTACTTTGTAGCCTAGCAACCAGTTTCCAGTTAGAACTGTAGCTGCTAGCTAATTTGTAGCCTAGCAACCAGTTTCCAGTTAGAACTGTAGCTGCTAGCTAATTTGTAGCCTAGCAACCAGTTTCCAGTTAGAACTGTAGCTGCTAGCTAATTTGTAGCCTAGCAACCAGTTTCCAGTTAGAACTGTAGCTGCTAGCTAATGTGAAGCCTAGCAACCAGTTTCCAGTTAGAACTGTAGCTGCTAGCTAATTTGTAGCCTAGCAACCAGTTTCCAGTTAGAACTGTAGCTGCTAGCTAATTTGTAGCCTAGCAACCAGTTTCCAGTTAGAACTGTAGCTGCTAGCTAATGTGAAGCCTAGCAACCAGTTTCCAGTTAGAACTGTAGCTGCTAGCTAATTTGTAGCCTAGCAACCAGTTTCCAGTTAGAACTGTAGCTGCTAGCTAATTTGTAGCCTAGCAACCAGTTTCCAGTTAGAACTGTAGCTGCTAGCTAATTTGTAGCCTAGCAACCAGTTTCCAGTTAGAACTGTAGCTGCTAGCTAATGTGCAGCCTAGCAACCAGTTTCCAGTTAGAACTGTAGCTGCTAGCTAATTTGTAGCCTAGCAACCAGTTTCCAGTTAGAACTGTAGCTGCTAGCTAATGTGCAGCCTAGCAACCAGTTTCCAGTTAGAACTGTGCTGCTAGCTAATTTGTAGCCTATCAAACACATGACACACCACACATTTTACTGAATTTCTTTACAAAAAACAGAGTGACAGATTATAAAAAAAAAACTTACTGCAAAATCTGCTGTCCGTTGAAACCTTTTGACAGATGCTCCTCGACTGCGTCCATGAGGGGCTTCTCTCTGATCGACACGAACGACAGCACGGAGCCCTGCATAATGAAGACATTTTAAAACCAGAGTGTTGATAACTTAATACTTATAGTTATCATCATATCAGCCCTTAGACGTCCACTGCTGGACATAGGCCTTCCCCAATGAACGCCACCACGCCCTGTCCTCCGCCCTCCGCATCCAGCCGCTTCCCGCCACCTTCTAGTTATACCTACGCTTTTAATCGCCTACTGGTAGACAATACACGCAAAAATGCGTCTAAGGCGCTCGACTTAGCGTTGTTATTACTTCGTACAGCGCGCGATGGGCGAGCAGCGTTTGCTGTGCCGTGCAGCGCGCGAAAATGTGTCTAAGCCGCTCGAGTTAGCGTTGTTATTACTCCGTACGCGTGGGGACTGAACCCCGCCGGGGTGGCCCGAGGAATTATATATAAAAAATATCTAGTAAACTCATTAACGTAACTTCCATCTTTTTACTAATCCTAGTAATATTACAAATGCGAAAGTTTGGATGTTTGGATATTTGTTACTCAATCACGCTTCAACCACGACGGATCGGGATGAAACTTGGCACACATATAGGTTAGGTCCAACAAAAGGACAAAGCGTAATTTTTATCCCGAAAAAACATCTCATTCCTACGGGAAATACATAATAATCTCTGATGTTACGTTGTCCACGCGGACGAGATCGCGGGCAACAGCTAGTATCAAAAAACCTTCGTAATTTGCTATGCTATTCACGATAGGTGCGTAGTGATATTTAGTATTCTCTGCCATAGAGTAAAAGAGCAATTTCTGCCAACAAACTGTATTATACAGTACGGCGGAGTTTATTTTTTAAATCTTTATTTAGAATAGAATAGAAAGACTTTATTTGGCGAACGCAAATACAACACAGGAATTAAAATTGACGACATAAATATGAAAAAAAAAAAACAAATTACATAACCATTAAAACAAAACAGAAAAAAAAAATGACACAGTGTTGTAGTGTGACGCCAAAAGGGTCCCCAGCTCAGCTCATGCTGTAGCAAGAGCTGCAGCGCTGATTGTCAGTGAGGCCCCCAAATGACTCACGGACGCAGTTGGTACATCGCGAGCAAGAAATGAAAAGATTTATATACTTATACTTATTAGATTTATATATGAACGGGTGTGAAGGGTGTAAGCACAGTAGAAAATATGTTCAGTATGGGCACATTGAATGTGTGTAATTAAATTAAGTGTAAGTGTAAGTGTAAAAATTAAAATGTAAGTATCATAGATAATGAAATATAAAATATATCCTACTAATATTATAAACGCGAAAGTTTGTAAGTATGGATGGATGTTTGTTACTCTTTCACGTAAAAACTACTGAATGGATTTTTATGAAACTTTACAATAATATAGCTTATACATCAGAATAACACATAGGCTACAATTTATAAAGATATTGTGTGAATTGTCCAAAATATCAAGTAAATAGGAAATACATACTAATTTGTGATGGTAAGTTGTCCACGCGGACAACAGCTAGTCTATATATATTTAGGGTAGGGGTTTAGTCATTTCTGACTATGTCACCCCCGTGGGAAAAACTTTACATTTACTAGTAGTAGGTAATTAAATGTGTTCGCTTGTATGGAGCGTCCACGTCCACACCCAACAGTGGGATAGAACGTACCTGGTTGTTCCCGCGGGCCGTGCGGCCGGCGCGGTGCACGTACGAGGTGGTGTCCAGCGGGAAGTCGAAGTTGATGACGTTGGACACGTGCTGGAAGTCGATGCCCCGCGACACGCCCGACTCCTTGTCCTTCTTGCGTTTTGATGTTTGCTGCAACAAGGGATAAAGAATAGAATAGAATAGAATAGGTCATTTATTTATAGCTACGACACACACATACATGAGAAATAAACAGAACAGAAATTAATAAATTACAATTTAAAAATAATCCAGGTACCTATGTGTCGCAGCAATAAAATGGCGCTGACTCAGCATAATGCTGCAGCACGCTACGCGAACTCCAGCGCTGGTATTCTGTCAGCACAAGGTCAAGTGACTTCACAGATTTAGTTTTTAAATTGTGCGTAGAGGGCTGTCAATGTATTGGTGTACATAATAATATTAAATATATATAATTTAAGTTTGTAAATTAGTAAAGCACTGTGGGGATCATGTTACGAGGACATATTGAGGTTGGCCGTTTCTCTCTTCTCGGGACGTTCGTAGCCAGCTTCTTCCTCTTTCCACGGCGTATTAGATCTTGGCTATCAGTAGGTATTTATTGAAGCAACTGGTACCTGACGGTTTACGCCTGACCTCAGTCTCACCTGATGGTAAGTGACGATGATGCCTAAGGTTCCTTCCTTTAAAAAGATCCAAGTTGTACTTGTCTAGAAATAGCGAAGCTGGCGGGGAGTTCCATTCCTTAGCAGCTCGCATTATGAAAGAGGAAGCAAACCGCTTCGTGCGAGAGCGTGGTATGTCTACTACGTAATGATGAAGTCCCTCCCCACGGACTTAGTTACAATGAGCAACTGCTCATAGTTGAAATAAACATTATATAACTATCGTAACATACATATACAAATCACGACCACGTTGTCGATTGAATTATGAAGTGATCTAAAAAAATTTACCTTTTTCTTCCTTTTCTTTCCTAGTTCCTCATCTCCCAGCAGCCCACCGTCAGGTTTCTCCAGTGCCTTCTCATCCGAGGCCACGATGATCTGATATCTACCTCGGTTGAACTGATCCACAGAGAGACACCTGACCGCTGCAGGAAGCTCCGAGTTAAGCACACAGGAACCAATTTTGAACTGTTCTAAATAGAGTTTTAGCCTGGAAGAAAATTTACACTTATATAACACACTAGTCTTTTCAATTCCTTCAATTGAGGTACCTCTATATCTAACTTCTGGACCCAGATCAGTCAGTCAGTCATAATGAAATTTTGTCTCCACTGCAGGAGCACAACCCTCTCTCATCTGCCGAAGACAGACGGAGGATTTGGCCTACACTCCCCGCGCTGGCCAGACGGGTTGGGGAGGCCTGATTGATGGTTTACAATGCATTCCCTTAATCGCCTTGTACGACATCCACGGGAAGAGTTGCAGTGGTCCTATTCTACTCTACCGGAAACCACACAGCATTAACCATACGATATATATAACTGAAAACTGAACTGGTTTTGTCCCTTACACCAATTTAAAGTTCCGTCGACGATACATAAACTAATATTAAAAACATATCGATAACATTCCTCAAGAAAAGAAAACTGGAACAGTGTTCAACAGTTCAAATAAATAAATATCTCAGACATTCACACCAATCATCCAGTCGCAAACTAGGCAGAGCCTGTGGTATGGTTACTAGATAACGGATAGACATACTTAAATAAATATATAAACATCCAAGACTTGGGTACAAACATTCATATTCATCATCATCATAGCGGGATTCGAACCCGCAACCTCCGGCGTGGCAGTCCGAGAACGTCGTCGAGAGGTCGTCGGTCTTTCACCGGTGTGGAAGGACCCATAATGTGACACATTCTATACAAAATAATGTATGTTGGCCGTTTTTGTATTAAAACCTGGACCCACCCAATAATAGCAACCAAGAACAATAATTGATACGCCACAGAAAAGATCTTATTAAGTAATACAATAGTTTCTATGGCGGAAAATCTCAGGTAGATGTATTTACGGCGTTATGGGCGCATTTTAGTAGCCAAGCACGAACAATCCTACTAAAACCTTTCTACTAATATTATAAATGCGAAAGTTTGGATATTTGGATGTTTGTTACTCAATCACGCTTCAACCACTGGACGGATCGTTATGAAACTTGGCACACATATTGGTTAGGTCCTGGAATAAGACATAGGATAGTTTTTATAGCGAGAAAACATCCACTTTTAACGGGAAATACATAATAATTTGTGACGTTGTCTACGCGGACGAAGTCGCGAGCAACAGCTAGTACTTAATAAACATGCTTTTTAATGATATGATTATTTCAAAGAGAAATCACCTTGTACTCACTTATAGCACCTATCCACTGTCCTCACAAATATAATACTTTTCCCTCTGATCAGATTAAGTTTCAACAGTGCATACAAGATGGCAGCCTTATCATCTTCCTCGGCAAATAGATGGTAGTGCTGCAACTGTGATGATGGAGCCAGCTCTGGTTCCTCCAGTTTGAGAGTCACAGGGTTCCGAAGAACTATTTTCTTGAGGCTCAGCACGTCGTCTGATAGTGTGGCCGATGCCAGGACTGCTTGATAAATTTTTGGTAGATAGCTGTGGAATTTTTTATGAGGAGTTTATTTTAAATGGAAAGGCAACTTATAGCTGGTGCTTCCATATCATTAGTCGACTTGAGAAATTGGAGTCTGCTCTTAAGTCTTGTTGTGGCAGATACAACAGATTCTGGCAAATTGTTCCATATGAATATAAATTCTGTTGCTTAAAAAATCTTTGAGGATTCAGGTGAGCTTTGGATTGTTGTAATCTCATATTATGGCCTCTATTATAAGGGTAAAAATCAAATCAACAGCCATCCAGTAGGATGACAGGCAGTAGCCTGTCTACTCTCATAATATCCACCACTAGCTCAGTGTATACGAGTATGTTGGTAGACTTCAAATACACCTTAATTTTTTTTGTATATTGGTTGTTGATACTAGGTAGAACTCCATGAAATGAAATATATCTTTATTGTGGATCATAGGTATAGAAAGGATTACATGTCATAGTTAGAGCTCAGCTATGTCCCGCCACGTGGGCACACAACATTATGTCGCAGTGAAGCAAGCATTTAAAACAAAGTTACAAAAAACTTACATTTAAAAGTTAATTAGATACTCGTACAAATTGAAACCTTAAATTGAACCGTCACCAAGAAATTCCTCCAAACTATAATAACATTTTTCTATCAACTGATCGTGGAGTTTTTTTTTAAATAAATTAATCTCATCTTCATCTCATATTGTTTTAGTGATTTTGTGAGGTATCCTGCAGAATAAGCTTTTGTGTAACAAGGCAGTGTTTGATGGTAACACTGCCATTATTATTTTATTTTACTTCAACACTTTCGTTCATTTGAGACTATAACTTTCAATTTTTGGAATAAGTTAAGTTCCAAAAAACTCTATGGTACAGACCCTAAATTAAACCCTCAACTTTATAAACATGAGCCGAGTGCTCTAACAAATAGGTTACTGAGTTTTATCCTGTTTTTAGCTACCACGATAATAAAAAAACTGTAAATAGTAAATATTATCTCCAATACAATTATCCGTAGAAGTTGTATTTAGTTCTTATGAGCTCTGTTGTATTTCATACACTGTCAGCCAACTTACCTTAACAATTCTTTAATTTCATCCTCATATCCAAATGAAAATATCAAATCTGCTTCATCCACCACCAACATAGCTAAGTCTTCCTTCAGTCTCATGTTTCCTGCCTTCAGGTGAGCCAGCGCCCGCGAAGGAGTAGCCACTAGGAGGTCCGGCTTGTCTGAGAGTAAGGACCTCTGAGTCTGCATGTCGCCGCTTGAAGAGATATCTATGCAACGCACTTCGCGTGCGCATTTTATTGTTAGATCGCCTATTACTGATGTTATCTGAAAGTTTTATATCTGATATGAGATGTGTAACTCAGCATGATGGTGAATGGTTATTGTTGTCCATAAATACCTATGAAATTTATACCGCAGGCTGTAGGTAGAGTGATGTTAGGGCCCAGGTTGAAATTACACAAAACGAAAAATAATTATAAACTTTTTTGTACTAGTTTTCTTTTTGTTTTGTGTATGTTTGTATCAGCAATAAAAAGTTACTTTTAATTATTATTATTATGGGGATAATGTGGGGGTATGCCTATATCTGAACTGGTGTATTTAAGTCTTTGAATTGTCACTTGTAACACTGGTTCTTGGCGAACATGCCTGGTCTGTTTTTAAAAGTGTTCATTGATGGAGCATTGATAACGTCGATGTGTTTTCATATCATATCAACCATACTATTGTATTATTTACAGAATAAATTATAAAAGTTCAGGAATGATTAGCATGTTTTCTAGATCTCAGGAGTAATAAATGCTATGTATAATTTCAACCAGAAGCGAGAAGTCTAATAACACAAAGACAGCAACTACTTAAGGAGAGGAAAAACCATAGAAAAGAGATAGCAGAGATTAGTAAAAAAATAAATATAAGTATAAGGCAGAATAGACGTAAAACAAGAATAGAAACAATAAAGAGCTACATCGAAAAAACGGGAGGAGTCAAAAAAGCTATGAAACAACTTAGAGAAGAGAAATCGTGGATACTATCTATTAAGGACAAAAATAAAAGACACGCATCTAAAAGATTAGAGGTAATAGAAATAGCTACGCAATTTTATAAAGACCTCTACAAAGAAGACGAAATGTCACTTACGACTATAACAGCAGTTGGTTCTGTAAACGACAACCATGATGTGCCAGGTTTACTAAAGCGAGAAGTGGAATCTGCTATTCTAACGCAAAAAATTGCCAAGTCACCAGGAGATGACAACATAAGCAATGAATTATTGAAAGCAGTCGTCGGCGACATTCTAGATCCTCTCACGAAACTTTTCAATGAAATTCTAAAGAAGGAGATTATACCAACTCAGTGGACAAAAACTACAATTACACTTCTTCACAAGAAAGGAGACAAAAATGAAATTAATAATTACCGTCCAATAAGTTTAATGAGTAATTTATACAAGATATTCTCAAAATTAATATTGGGGCGTGTAACAAAAATTCTAGATGAAAATCAACCTAGAGAGCAAGCAGGATTTCGAAAAAATTTCTCTACGATCGATCACATTCTCGTTATAAAACAAATAACAGAGAAATATCATGAATATGGAAAACAATATTACGTAGCTTTTGTAGACTACAACAAAGCCTTTGACTCACTTAAACATAAAGAAATATGGAAATCACTCAAAGAACAAGGGGTACCAAATAAATATATTAGAATAATAAAAGAAATTTACTCAAACAGTATGGCAAAAATTAAGTTAGAGAGAATGGGAGAAGAATTTCAAATTAAGAAGGGGGTCCGTCAGGGAGATCCCTTATCACCGAAGATATTTACTGCAGTCCTTGAAAGTGTGTTCAGACGTTTAAATCTAAATTGGGAAAATTATGGGCTCAATATTAATGGAGCGAGACTGAACCACCTCAGGTTTGCTGATGATCTCATACTTTTATCAGATAACTCGATAGAACTGAAATATATGCTAGAAGACCTAGATGTACAAAGTAAAATAGTTGGTCTTAGCATGAACACGAACAAAACAAAATTAATGACAAATAGTAATAAAGAACAAATTATAGTAAATGGAAACATTATAGACTATGTTGATGAATATGAGTATCTCGGACAGATAATATCACCGATAGACCAGACAAATAAAGAAATCAATAGGAGAATCACAAACTCATGGAGGAAGTTTTGGTCACTTAAAGAGGTTCTCAAAGCAAAAGAAATACCCACGAGTCAGAAATTTAAAGTATTTAACATTTGCATAGTACCTGTAATGACTTATGGATGCCAAACCTGGGCACTTACAAAAAAGAATTATCAAAAACTTAATGTCTGTCAAAATAATATGGAAAGAAGCATACTAAATATAAAATTAAAAGATAAAATCAAACTTTCTACAATCAAAGCCAAATCAAAGACAAAAAACATAAATGAAATAGTACAACAACAAAAATGGCGCTGGACAGGCCATATGATAAGGCAAAACATATGCAAATGGACACAGGACATTGTGGAGTGGTACCCGAGAGATGGGAAAAGAAAAAGAGGAAGACCATACCTTAGATGGGCTGATGACCTAAAAAATACCTGCGCAGGACTATGGACACAAAAGGCAAGAGACCGCACTTTGTGGAAACATCTGGAAGAGGCCTATGTCGAAAGACAAGTCGAAGTTGTCGATGTTTTACTAAATACATAAATTATAATATATTATCTAATTAGATGTAAGATACAGCTTCGATAAATAAAGGCTATTTTTATTTTATTATAATTTCAAATGAAATGCGGGCAAGGGTTCAAAAGTAATCTAAAAGTTAATGCATTCATATTCGAAAGACATAACAAGGAAAGGTGTGAACCAGACTGAAAACTGTACCCTGATCAGTATACAGTTTACAGTCTGGATCAGTGTGGCTAGAGACAGGAAAGAGTGGAGAACACTGGAGAGGCCTATGTTTCAGAGAAGACTTCAATAACACTAAATACTATGTAATGTAATGATTATTATAAAAAATTTTTTTTATTTAATGCATCTGCAAACTGCATCATGCAAAACAGGCCTTATTGTGGATGAGCCCAATAGTATAGGTATTGTATTATCAGGACTGTTTTTAATTATTAAATGAGAACTTACCTGTCCACAAAGCTCCTTACTGGGTGATAAAATAAGTGCTCGGATACACTGATGTGTACTTGTATTTTTTAGGTTCAAAATCTTCTGTATTACTGGTATCGTGAATGCTGCCGTCTTCCCCGAGCCCGTCCTGGCCCGCATGAGGACGTCTTTACCTTCTAGAAGTAGTGGTATGGCTGTTTCTTGAATCAGTGTGGGCTCTGGCCATGCCAACTGTGATATAGCCTGAAACAGTTGAGATTTGCAAATATTTATAGGTTTAATGAAATTTAAGGCTCCAGAGTAAAGCAAAGATTAATGGTGGCCCATAGATAAATGCCTTAGCCTATAAATACATACATTATATAATCTAAAGTAACAAAGTTCACAAAAACAAAATATTATAGGGATTTTAAAGTCTTTTCCTCTGTATAGTGTCGAAACACTACTCAGTGGTCAGAAGTCGGTACTAAGGAATATACCCCGTGCTTCATAGGAACCCAGAGCTTGCAGGCGCTAAAGTTATTAGGGTCAGAGTGTACAACAGGGGGCGCTATGGAAAAATAATACTCAGTTTGGCGTGAAAAACGCCACGCTCAAATTTTGAGGCCAAACCGAGATGTTTTTCCATACTGCCCACTTTTGCACACTCTGACCTTAACTTCCTCAGTGCCCCCTTTTGTACACCTAACCGTTATTAGTGCTAGAAGACTTCAGGAACGTAAACTCGACCGTAATTCTTTTCCCAATCCGACCCTTAATCCTCGCCTGGATGTGCTGCATCGCATCCTCTATTTTTGCCGCATCCAGACGGGGGAAGCAAATAGGATTCGTCGGTGTTGCTGCCTTTAGGCACTTTAGGTTGGTCGAGGCTGCAGGGATAGCAAGTTGCGGTTGCGACGCTGACGTCGTTTTCGGTAATGCAAACAAAATATTAACATCAGGGTTCTACCCTAATAGACTACCCTATAAGATAAGATACCCTACTAAAGCTAGACGTGCTTAGTTACCTTCAAAATGCGATCATCCAGCTCCATTTCGTGAAACATAACCTTCTTTTCTTCACTCATGGTGGTTTGGTTACAGGCACTTACAGCTTATAATAGCACTGGAAATTGTAAAAATAATAGTTTTCCTAGTCTATTATAACCGGAATCACACAGAAGACGAAATAAATGACTTTATCGCTAAAAAAACATGCGCAATTCACGAAACGCGATGTTACTTTTTTTTAAACTAAGACAAAGTAGTCATGTCAAAGGGTTCAACAATCAATACAAAGATCTTTATCCATATAATATTTGATTGATGGGTTGATGTGAATAAAATTTATAGAGTTAGATTCACAACGCAAATATAGTAGGTAAATAGCGGTGCGGGCGCGGTCGGTGAAATAAAATAAGTTATTAGTAAGAATAGATGCAATCTATAATTTTGATCCACTTTTAATAAATACGTGATATAAGCAGACTGGAAGCGAGAAATGTTTGATTGAGTACTCGTTTCGATATAATTTACTACTCTGCTATTCAACGGGAAAATGTGTTCCATTGTTGATCTAGCTTAAAGTTGCATCCATATGCATTACGTTGCTAGCTTAGATTTTAAGGTTGGCACGTTTCATTTCACAGTTTTTCAGATGCACATCACATGCCACAATTTTGTGGTCAAGCAAGAAGCGTAACTGAAGTAATTTTTTACTTACCAACGTATGCTGTGCGCGATTGCAAGATGATTAAAGAAAGAACTGAACCACTCAACAACCTTACATCTAAAGGGACTGCGCGAAGCGATTAAAGATTCCTGTCCAAGCGAGATACCCTATATTTATTGCAAGAAGGGGACAAGGATTTATACTTTATTCCCTCTTGTAAGATGATCACAAGTTGGAAAACATCATAGCATAGCATTACTAAAGGTTCAGATAAATAAAGACCAAAAGGACATGTTTTTAATTTATCGTCATAATGTGAAAAATAGATTATCAATTTTTTAACATTAAATCCAATATTTTAAAATTTTGTATAATTAGCTCTATCGTTGCCTACTTATATAAAAACGATTGTATTCCTGTAATGAAATAAATCAGATATAAAACTGTTGAGTAATTTGTATCAGTAAATGTTATTCACATTAGAAATACCTATAAAGGAGTTCAAGTGAGACCTCTCGCTCGGATCGTTTTCTATGTTCTTTGAGTGTAAAGGTCCTTATGACCAAATAAATAATATTGCATTTAATTTTATTATTTTACATAAAATTAAATGCAATATTAATACGTAATGAAATGACCCTCTGTTAGAACAACTTATTAGACGACTAACTACTTGGTCACAAAAAAAAAATTGGTAGCGATTAAATAATTTAGCAACAATTATATTATATGAGCAACAAAAGGCAAGGATCTATTAAAACTAAATAATGGCTGCTACTATAAGATACTTAGAAAAATGAATATATCCAATATATTGGATATATTCATTTTTCTAAGATAAGATAGCAAATATATTCAACAGATCCAATGAAATAATAGGTGAGGTATTAAAATTACGACTTGGCGGCTAATATTAACAATGACATATCAAACATTTTATTATTGGCAACTATTGGCTTCCATATAAAGATATACTTTCGGCAGTGATTTGCAAGCAGGTGTAAAAATAAAACGGGTCCTATAATAAAACATTAGGATATCAGAATTTAGACCTCTTAAAATGTGGCACAAAATATGTATTTATGACCATGTTCATATTTTCTTCTCATCTCTGTTAATTTTATAAACAACCTCATTGTATAATTTTAGAAAGCATATTTTCTGCTTTTTATCCCCCGTCAAGTTGTCATCTAACAATAAATTTAATTGCCACGCCAAAAAATCACTGCCAGTTTAAATTTAAACAAAGCTTACAACTCAATATAAAGCTTCTACTTTATACTTAAAATGCTACATAACTGTAGCTGCCAACCTATTATTTTACTACCCATAATTCAATTGAGGATATTATATAATCTTTGTTCGTAATGGGGTTGCTATAGTAATAAATAATTCTATATAATGTGATTTTGAATCATAGTTCCAGCGCTTGTCACTGATGTATATGAAAAGGAGCACAATATAATATAGCTTTATTTCTTTCTGCTTTACTAATTACATCTCAGAACAATAAAGAACTGAATTGTAGTAAACGCGACCTAGAAATGGGTTAATTTTGTTTTTCCTACTGGGAACCCCAAATTGAATGGCCGAGTTGTTTCGCATTGCTTATTTTCGACTGTGAATTAAAATAAACTTATTTTCCTCTTATTTTAACGTTCCAAATTTGTTAATATTAATTGTTTTCATGTAATTTTTATCAAACTAAGTGTCTAACGCGTGTTTGCGAAATGTTACGACCCGAGTGCGTTACGGGTTCATTGCCTTATGTAAAACTCGAAATGGTGTTTCTTCCGTGAGTGACCGAAATATACGGTGACTTATGTATGATGTGTATGTGTTATAACGAGGGTTGTATAAATTGAGAGTTAAAATGTCTAATTCAACTGCTCAAGTGTTGATGAAGAAGGGTAAGCGAGGTGCAGCGGCGTACATACATGCGGATTGTGCTACTGGCTCGCCTCAGCACCTGGGTCCACTGCTGGATGTGCTCCTGAACCCTGGAAAGGCTATCGATGAATGGGAAACCATTGATTGGTGCCGGTGGCTGCTAGCCGGCGGGAGAACGCCCGACGAGTTCGCGACAGTTGGTGAGTTTCAATTCTAACTGTACTCTGCTATTTAAGCATCTCTAGAGTTTCTAGGTTATAATCTGTAATGAAATTATAATTTCCAAGTTCAACAATTTACTTACTATGTTCTAGAAGTCCTCGACGATTATTAAAACTGTATATAACGTTAATTGGCCTTCCATTGTTTGTGTGACATTGATTTTTTGTTTATATACAGTTTTAAAACCAGATATGCTTAGTATCGTATTGGATGAGAATTGTATCTTGGTTTTAAGATAACCAATCTCTCTCCCTCTCTCTGTGGTCCTTCATATCTAAAGATCTTCAGAAGCTCCAGCGATCAACTGTAAATCACGACAAAATAACAAATTGTCGGTTGGAGTGTCAAAAAGAGGACACAATGAAAAAGACTTAAGACTTAAGATTAAAGGGTTGGAAGGTACAAAAGGGGACGCTATGGAAAAAAATCTCTGATTGGCGTTAAATTTTTTTGAGACATTAAAAAAAAAAATTCAGCGCCCCCTTTTGTACATCCTAACCGATTAACGTTATAGGATGCAAGCAGCCAAACAGCAGGCTTGTTAGGTCACTGTGGATCGCCACTGCAGGCCAGACCCGAATCATACCAAATTTTTCCAAGCCTTTTTTCATAGTTGCCCCCTTTCATAAATAATTTTGACAGAATTGCACCAGATCCTATCTGTCACCATACTTTAGCCATGTGCAAACTCGATGTTGTGGTTTCCTTCAACTGAATGTTCATCTGGTCAATCAGGCCACAAAAATTTGCAAGTCAGATCAATTAAGCACATAAGTATCTATGACCTGACTTGCAAATTTGATTAAGTCGGAATCATTATTTAACGAGAAATAATATTCATTATTACTATTTACACATTCCACGGAGACTAGTATTTGAATAAGCTGTATGATTAGGTATCACTCTCACTTTTCAAATTTCACCTCTAATTGCTGAGGAGTATCATTCTTGTTAGTGCATGTCTAGGTACTGATTGATGGCTTGAAGTGTTATAATAATTAAACTAAGTAGATCTATGACCCTCTAAGGCTCATACTTTGCTCTTTTTGGCGTTTCTACTGCTACACCATGTTGATAAACATGATGAGCTTACCATCCATTAATGCCTGATTTTTGGATATATTGCTATGGGGGTTTATCTTCAGTTTCAATTTCAAACCCTGTATTTGCATTTTACAAAAGGTCCAAGTTACAAAATAAAATAAAACTTAAAATTTAATTATACACATCAGTCTCCTGGGTCATTGTGTCTTTTTGACACAGGCTGGATTTTTTTCTTTGCTTGGTCAGTATAATGCTTAATGGGCCCACCACTTGTTTATGTCATCTATCCATCTTTTCCTTTCCCATCCTCTTGTTATTTTTGTGTTAAGTCATGGGGTCCACACTGCTGTGTTTTTGGTCCATTTCTCTTACTCTCACTAAGTGTCCTGTCCATTTGCTTCCTTTCCCATATTCCCATAGTGTTTATAAACCTGCCCAGAATTATGCTGGTTTGCCATCATCATCCTCGATACATTATGAATGTTATCAGTTCTCCTGTTATCAATCTAATGTTACATAAAGGCTATGACATTGATAACAGATACTTTAATAGCATTTCTAAATTATCTATATGATGTAATGCTGTGCAAAGAATCTAGTTTTAGTAGTTAAGTGCCTCACAGTGCTTTACAACATTACACACAACTCTAAAACATTTGTAAAGCAAATACCTGTATAAATAGATCCAATATTCTAAGTGGTCCTGGAAAGACTAGTACTGACAGAGTCTCTGGTACCTGTATCAAAGCATGTACACATTTACCAGTGTTTCAAATGTTGCTGGTAGTCTGTGCATATCTAGGAAGACCTAGCGACACTTCACCCCTAAACGATCTTTTGTGTTAAACCCTAGTCCATAAATGGTGCCCATAGCCGATTTAGCAAACTTCACACACACCTTAGAAAGTGTTTTTTTTTAATTTATTATACTTGTTTTTCCTGTATGAGATCTCCAAATTACTCTCCTACTGTCTTTTATTGTTTCTGTGATGCTTACACCAAACATTCCTGCCCTTAGAGGGTAAAGTTATGCCACCGGTATTTGTAGACATCAGTAATCTTGGTTACACCTTGTATACATAATGAGTTACAAATTTCATTACCTTCAAATATTTGGTAATAAAAACTCCACCTGCAGAGACTGAAATGAAAAGAGCATTGATAATAATTGCATGATAATATATTGTAAATAATGTCACTAATGAATTATAATGAATAAATTGTTTCACAGAAATTGGCTTGCACAACACTGATGCATACCTTAAACATCTTTTTCTGTTTTTTAGCAAGTCAGCTGGCTTTATACCTATCTAGTGCGTGCAGTAGAACTATTGCATGCACAAGTTTTATTTCATACTAGCTTGCGCCACGTCTGCGCTTGCGCAGTTGACATATTGCTCTAAAAATTTCGGATTATCCCCTGTGCTATGGGAATCAAACAAGGATGGGACAATTCACAAATAAAACACTAAAACCAGGATGAACTTGCACAAATTGTACAAAGTTGTCTGTCCCCAGTGGGAGTCGAACGCACATTTTTTTTTTAAATCTATGAATGCAGTAATTTATATTTTTAAATATTAAATAAATTTTCCTTTTAGTAAAATTTGCTATATTTAATTACTGAAGGTACTTTCGTACTCATTAGGGTTTCTGGTTTTTCGACCTTTTTTATTTCTAGAGGCACGAGAATTCTCGACCAGGATTTCTCGAGTATCTCGAGACATTTTGAAATTTTCAATAAAACATGATGTTATTTTAAAAATTTTAGTTACTGTTATATATGGACATTGGGGTAGTCACCGAAGTGTCTCAGTGTGTCTCGAGAATTCTCGAGCAGAAACCCTAGTACTCATGTATGTATTTTAAGGTCACACCCAAGCAGTGATGATAAATAATATAGGCCCAACATGGCCAATGTGTTGTAGTAAACGACTACCACCTTTGCCCATTTTTGCATCGCCAATGTCAACAGATGTTGTACTGACCTTGTTCAATGATTCATCACTCGTATGTATATTATTTATATCAACACAAATGGAGTTACTTATCTGCCTATTTAAGTATCTGTGTCTCGACCTGAGTCCAGATTGGCGTATTGTGACTGCCCTCCGGGTTCCTTAAGGAACAAAGTGACAGACCTGAAGGAATGTAGCCAATAAACTTACAGATTTTGAGTGGGTGCAAGTCAAAGGCCTTACTGAGATCGTTGCCTGCCACCCTGAGATATATTGCAATGCGTTTCGTGCCTGGCAAAAGGCAATATATTTTTCAAGTTTGTAGTCTTGTCCAGGCTTACCCTGCGGCACCTGGACTCTATGGGATCTTTTGTGTCAACCCTTGTTTAAATAATGCATGCATACCCAAGCAGGATGCAAGCTATTATGCAGCTTAATACTGTAGGTAGTCATCAGGTTTAAGGTAAGCTGTTCCCAGGCCACTTATTTGCCTTGCAGCTAGTCCATTGCTTCACACAGCAAGCGCTTCATTGTCTCGCTGGCCTCTCAACACCCTCTACAGTTGACGGTCTGATAGTCCCATTTTATCTAGGAAGTGGCTTACACTGAAGCGTCTGCATATATTACACTAGTTCTTAATCTTGTCCAACTTTTGCCCATTTACACTGCTTCGTTTAGTACAAAACTATAACATTTAGTACAAAAGTTGAACTGGATTTAAATGAATTAGATACCTACACTGTTTCGCTATAGATTGAATAAAACTTAATTGAAATGTTAAAAGCACTTTATAATTAATTGATAAAATGCTTGATTTAGAAGTAATCGTAATTAAAGTGTCAATGTTATAAGTAGATTAGACTTTTTTTCCATAATCAATTAATCAACAAATAAACAACACTGTTAGGTTAATATTAGTTATCATCATCATATTTGAAGGTCCACTGCTGGAGATACGCCGTAGACTTCTTGTTTCCATAATCAATCAACAATTAAACAACACTGTTAGGTTAATATTTGTTATCGTCATCATATTAGAAGGTCCACTGCTGGAGATACGCCTTTCCCAATGAACGCTACCGCTTCTGGTCACCTTCAGGTCGTCGGTCCATCTGACGGCAGGTCGTCCCACCCTGCGCGTGCCGATTCGCGGTCTCCACTCCAGAACTCGTCAGCCCTGCCCTCACGGTCGTCGGTTCAGCTTACGGCTATGTCGGTGACCTTCGTTCTTCGATCTCCGCATTACGAATCATATCCTACAAACAAACCCGCCTGCCAAAAGTGGTGATTTTGACAAACCACCCCAATGGACAGCCCACCAAAAGTGGCATTCTATTGGGGAGGCTCTATTGGCATTCTAATGTGTTCAGCAGCGAATGTATTTTGTCTAATGATGCTAGACGTGGCTTTGATTTTGGCATGGAGAGAGACATCTTTATACAAGTCATAGCTAACTTGTAACCTGGCTGGAAGAAGACTCAGGGAAAGGGAAATCTAAATTGGGATTAGACATAGGTACCCAACTCAATTGTGTAATATTATTACTAAGTATTTACCGTGTTCTAAAATTATAAATTTCTCTTCTTTCACCTGCAATACTCTGTCGCTATGTCTTTCTTATTTTCCTTCTGAAAGGTTGCCTGGAAGAGATCGCTTTAAGCGATAAGGCCGCCTTTGTACACTTTCCAAAAATCTGTACCTATTTTATTGTTATCCTTAATTTGTGTGCAAAAAAGAGTTTATCTATCTATCTATGTACAAAGCAAAGTACAATTTTAAAGTGTGGTTACTAGGTCAAGTGGGGTATCATCAGATCCTCCACGTCCCATGGTCTTTCGACATCTAGGTCACACAGGCCGAATCACGGGGGAGGTGCCCGGTACTTGCTTAGGTGCTCTTTGTCGGGGCACCCGGGTTGATCCCTTACAAATAAGTAATTTTGTGATTCGTCCTCTATACGGCAACTCTCCCCACTTAGGGGCGCGATATCACGATGACGGCGTCGTCGTCGGCTGCTCAGTCAGTGTGTCGAGTCAATACAGTCGGATAGATACGTAAATAGATATCGCTCTTATCTTAATTTTTTTTCCATTTTGATGTTGGGTATCATCAGCCGAAATACTGAGACATTTCGACGTAGCTTAAATTTTTTTTATAGTTTTACGGCTCTGGATGCTAAGTCCTTTTGAGCCAGTCTTAGATTTCTCACTTCATTCATTGTTCTTACACATTTACTACCCATTTAAATCTTTGTATTAGTTGTATTAGTTTTATGGACAAAAAAGTCATAGTTTTTCGACAGTATTAATAATAAACTTGTAAAATGGTCTAAAGAATTTTGGATCGGACAAAAGCTCATGTAGGTGTTGCGGTACTTCTTTTGATAAGTCTTTAAGCTCTGTGACCAAAACCAGCTATGAATTGCATATTTTGGACATTTCATGATAATATGGGTTAGATCTTCTTGTTCATCACAAACCACACAGTTTGGGTCTTCCGCTAGCTTCAGTCTATACAGGCGACAGCGTGTCTGACCATGGCCAAATCTCATTCGGTTTATTATAGTAATAAACTTCCGACAATCAGCGTCTTTATTTCTATTGTACCAAGGTTGGGCGGGCGGGCCTGGTTGGTGTCGCGGTGCCCCAGAGCCTCATTACATATCTGCTTCGCTTGTTATTCCTTTATATACTACACAATTGCCTTGGTTCATTATATACTGCCCTTGTATGGCCACGCCGTAGCGTGGCATACCTGACGGGCTACTGGCTTAGAGGGGAAACGCGATATTGATTGAGCGAGTGGATCTTAAGTTAGGAATAGTTTGCAAGACATACCACATCCAGTTCACGAGTTTCTACTTTGCATTGAGATCGGGCCAGCTTCTCGGGATCTGCTCCACTTCTATGGGTTGGTCCGGTATCCGGACCCTTTTCATACCAGCGAGTGAGTTAGAGCTCCTATCACTCGCGGCCTGGTGGGAGCGCGTGAGCGACCAGTCTTCACTGTCGGGGACGCCAAGGATCCTCGACTTGCTACCCACGGATCGGGCCGCCTCCGCGAGGCTTGTTCCCATCCACTGGTCCACCTGCAGAGTTAATTGACTTTGGTACCACGTCGTAGCGGTACCAAGCCCACGCTGAGCCACCTCGTGGGCTCAGCGTCTCTGTGGAAAGGCATTCCAACAATTAACCTGAGGAGACACACAAAAACGTTACACACATGAATACGATCAGTTACTGTTATGGTACAATTAATTCCCCGGCCGGGGGATCAGGAGAGAATCCCCAAACTACACGTGGTCACACTCCTGGTCCAAACGAACAAGCTACTTTATCTGAGAGTTACCGTTTCCAATTAATACACAGTTAACAGTTAGTTCTCGTTAGGTCAGGTGTTAGTACCGCCTCCAGTTCGAGACATCGTCGGGACTTAGCTTTCGGCAGACAGGCACGGCGCGTTGGCTGCGCTGGGTTGTGTGACCGCTCCTGTTGCCGGGCCTCGGTGAAAGAGAGCGCTGATTCGCTGGATATCTAATAAGTTGAATGAGCTGTCATATAAACCCGCTTTCAGTCTCTTTCACTCTAATCATTCATTTTACAGGCACAGGTAACTTACTCCATAGAGTTCCTTACTTCACCCTGTCGTCTTGTCTATGGGAACCTCGCGCTCGTCGCGACACTCCCGCCCCCAAACATTTTCGTTAGAAAAGAGAAGATAGTTCGCGCGTCCATTCCCGGATTTTCTCACGGGCTTGAATGGTTGCGCGTCTCTTTCCTTCTGATTGTTCGCTTTCTCCATTAAATTCTTCTTGAACTCTATCTGAGTTTAAGTCTGTTTGTGATTCCAACGTCTCTGGTTGGTCGTTAATGATGTCAGGATTATCAATCCCCATGTCTATGCTCTCTCTCGAATTTTCTTCCAATCCAATCTCTTTGTCGTCCGCCATCGCTTCCAAGTTCTGCTTTGGCGACTCTACCATTCTATCGATGTTTACAACTATTCTATTCACACCTTCAGTGCTTCCCCCGTGATTTTCCTTCACATGTTTCACCTCCGGATGAAATTGTTTAACTTGATGGTGTTCAAGTTCTTCAATCTCCAATGGGTAAAGATGTGTAATCGAA
The DNA here is from genome assembly GCA_947086405.1 of Esperia sulphurella. Classification (NCBI taxonomy): domain Eukaryota; kingdom Metazoa; phylum Arthropoda; class Insecta; order Lepidoptera; family Oecophoridae; genus Esperia; species Esperia sulphurella. Next base: position 1,482,073 of record OX352270.1, on the reverse strand, counting down.
CGAGTGAAAATGGTATCTCCTACCTTAACTCGTGCCACTCGGCACATGCCGTCCGCACTCTTAATGAGAGATACTATTTTTCCCACTTTCCAATCGTCTCGATTTCGATTTTCCTTGATTTGGACAATTTGTCCCTCCTTAGGAACTTCTTTTGATCTTATCCTTGGTTCCTTGTGAGAATTCCAATATCTCTCCCTAAGACTGGGAAGATATCGGTTCCTAAACATGTCCTTAAATTCTTCTAAAATTATGCGAGCTCTCCTCCAGCTGTTAATTAAGTCCTTCTTCGTTGTTGTGCCTTGAATCAATAGTTCTTCACCAGACGTCTCCATGGTAAGGCATCGTCCAACGCTCAGGAAATCTGCTGGTGTGAGAGCGTGATCTAATTCTGTATCAATACAAGTAAGCGGCCTTGTATTTAGTACAGCTTCTATTTCTTTGATTACTGTAGTTAATTGACTATCTTTCAATAAGTGTTTATGTAATGTTCTCTTGAGACAATGCTTCACTAATCCAACTAATCTTTCATAGAAACCCCCAAACCATGGTGCTAATTCAGGTATAAATTTCCACTTGATCTTGTTCTCTACACAATATGGTTTGGTTAGGATCTCTGCTAAAAGTTTGAAATGTAATGCATTGTCTGAAGTGACTAAATTAGGTGTTCCTCTCGTTGATATCATCCTCCTTAGAGCAAGAAGACCTTCTTCAGCCGTTAAATCCTGTACAACTTCTAAATGAATCGCTCGTACAGCTAAACATGTAAATAAACTAATCCATCGTTTGCTGGTTCCGTTTCTATCGCTCACCAGAACTGGTCCTAAATAGTCTACACCAGTGTATGTAAATGGCATACTAAAGTTTACCCTTTCTGATGGTAATGCAGGTGTAGGTGGCGCTCTGAACGGTCCTCCGCCGTGCTTAACGCATCTCGTGCATTTTCTTAAAACCTTCTGAACTTGACTCTTTCCTTGCGGTATCCAATAAGATTGACGTATCATACTCAATGTGTGATTACTCCCTACGTGGTAATTCTTTTCATGAGTATCCTTTATAATCTTGTTGGTAAAGTCGCATTCCTTTGGTATTAACACGGGATATCTTTTATCGAATGACCAGTTTGCATTTTTCAGTCTTCCTTGGCATCTTAGGATGCCGTCAATGTCCTTAAACAATCCTAAGTTCCGACTTAGGTTTGTTTCCTTTCCATTTACTTCTTCAGTGAAATGTTCTAGTTGAATTCTTTTCAACTCGTCTATTGAGCTGCCTTGTAGAGTTTGCTTTACAACAGTTCTTTCGCGCTGGTCTTCTCGTTGGGTATTCTCTATATCCATAAACTCTATGCACTGAGTTTGCTCATCGTTAGAGTTCGAGAGACCCTCCGCCAGCAACAAAGAAGTCTGTTGCGCCGATCTAGTAGGCCAGTCTATAGGCTCTTTTCTTAGAAATTTTGGTCCATTTAACCATGCGTTCCGGTCTTCCCTGGAGCTTGATGGTCTGGTTGCTACATCTGCTGGATTTAATTCAGATGGTACGTATCGTATCGCTAATTCCTTATTCCTCCGAATTTCCTCAATACGTCTAGAAACAAATGGTGTTAATAACTTGTTCGAATGATACCAATCGATGACGATTTGGCTATCCGTCCACAAAATCTGTTGTGTTCCTTCTAATTGAAGGAATTTCAAGGTATAAAGAATCAGACGACTTCCAATAAGTACTCCTAGAGTTCCAGACGTGGGATCTTCAGATCGTCTTGATCTTTTATTGGAACTAGTCGTGATTTCCCGATCACAAAGTTAACACTATTCTTTGTTACTACATAAACCGCTGCCGCATAGGCTTTTGTTGATGCGTCTGTGAAGCAGTGAAGTTGACACTTGTCACTGTACACTTCGGGTCTTAAATAGCATCTTGGTAGACAGATATCCTTTATCTCGTCTAAATCTCTTTGTATAACTCTCCATTGAGTTGTTATTTCCTTTGGCAGGTTGGTATCCCATTTAATCTTGGATTTCCAAAGATCCTGGAGTAGTAACTTGGCTGGCAGCAACGCTGGTGCCGTGTATCCACACGGATCGTAGATTGAAGCAATATTCTTCAATATTCCTCTTTTCGTATTAGCGGTGTTAACCGGTTTTATTCTTAAATGTAACATATCATCTTCTAAACTCCAATCGAGTCCTAAAACCTTCACGACCTTATCGTGACAGACGTCAGGAATTCCTTTCATAAACTCTTTCGAGTTAGAACTCCATTCTCGTAAGTTCATTGATATCTGTTGAAAAACTTCTTTTGATTGGTGATGTATTTCCAATGCTTCTTTCACTGTCTTAGTCCCTGTGACTAAATTATCGATGTAAATGTCATTGGCTAGAGTTTTCATTGTTTCTCCTTCAGAATTCTGTAAGTGATGTTTGATAGTCGCATTTAGCAAAAATGGACTTGAGATGATTCCAAATGGCACTCTTGTGAATCTTAATGACAATAGATTTTCCTCTGTGACTGGTTTCGATGTGTCCTTCAGCCACAGAAACCTCGTTACATCTCTGTCTTTACTGTGTAATGTTATCTGTAAAAAAGCTTTCTCTACGTCGGCTGTCATTCCGATGGGGTGACAGCGAAACTTGATGATCAATCCAGTTAGGTCCTCTATCATCATAGGTCCACAGTAGAGACATTGATTTAGACTCTTGTTGTCATTGGTTCGCGCTGACGCATCATATACAATTCTGATAGGTTTTCCTGGTGTGGAGACTCCATGATGAGGTATGTAATGAATCGGATGTTCATTTACACCATCTGTCGGTACCATCTCTATGATACCCCTTTGAAGTTGTTCCTTTAATATTTGGTCATACGCCGTTAGTGACTTGTCGTTCAGTCTCTTCATGAGTCCCACTAATCGTCCAAATGCTAATCCAAAGTTCGATGGTAGATCTGGGGGATATTCATTCCATGGCCAGCATACGGCATATCTATTATCCTCATATGTCGTCGTTTCGTTGAAATGCTTGATAGCTTCTTCATCTCGACTGGCCTTTGGAGAATCCGTTATCCCTATCGCTTCCAGGTCCCACAGTAACTTTAGATTACCTTTGTCGATGGGTAAATCAGGATCATTCAATTTAGTGTCTCCTGTGGATTGAAAATAAGTAAGAACTGACAGTTGATCGACGTGTCTGCTCTTGGTAGAGCCGGACACGATCCATCCTAGTTCTGATTCTACCAGGTAGAGATTTTCTTCTAGTTTCACTTTGTTCATTGACATCAATGAGTAGTAGTAATCATTTCCAATTAACATATCTACTTGGTCAAACAAAGATCCGTCATCGGCTAGTGTGTAACCCCTTTCGTTGCTCCACTGGCTCAGGTCCTTGTCAGGGCACGCCACTCCTTGCGTTATCGCAGGTACTACGTTCGCGTATAATGTCGTCTCCTTGTTGGCTCGCGTTTCTAGTATCACTTTCACTAATGGACTCTCCATTTCTTGTGGAGATTTAGCCCCAAACGTGAACACTGACAAGTGAGTAATTTCTTCCGTTGGTAAATTTAATTCTTTTGCAAGTTTCTGTGTTACATAACTCCTCTGACTTCCCGAGTCCAGCAGGATTCTACACTTAGTCGATTTGTGTTTCTCTCCTCTGGCCGTGGCGATCGCTGTTTGCAGTGCGGTGGATTCTCTGTTGTGAACGTGCAAGTTTTGGGTAGGTATGTTCTTCCGCTGCATTCCCTCTGGACATAACGCTCTATGGTGTCGTCCTACACTCTTACAATGTACACACTTCATACTACGTGTACATTGTACTCTCCTATGTCCTTTCGCGAGGCAATTATAACACCTGCCCATCATCTTGTTTCTCCGCTCTCTCAGAGTCTTTACCTTCTCACACTGGTCGCTGTAGTGGGGTCCTCCGCAGAACACACATTCTATTCTTGGTCTCTTTGTGTCATCTCTCCTCAGAGCGACATAATTTTGTTTCGTTGGTTCATACTTCCTCTTCGCTTTGAAGTCCGGCCGGAATGGCTTATGATCATTTCTCATTTCGCCCTTCCTTACGTCGGGCTTCTTCTTCCGTACACCAACTTTCCGTCTCACGTTCCTGTTATCTTGAACATGTAATGCTTCCACAGTATAACTAGGCTGCCCTCGAGATTGCCTTTCTAGCGTTATTCTGCTAGCATCTTCTCTAGCTGTTATGATGATTTCCAGCTGATTTCGTATCTCTTCTATGGAGTCGGAGTTCACCTTCATCTTCATTTCGTATATGATGTCTTCTGGGAATGTCTCCATTATCAGAAATCGTAGATGGTTGTGACGGGTGTCTTCTCCCAAGGAGTCTAGTACCCTCAGGTGCCTCTCGAGCTCGTCTAGCGTCGCTCGACACTCTGCAACTCCTTGAGCCGTCTTGACCTTACTGATGGCCGAGTAATGAGCATCAATTACTTGGCTCTCCTTTCCATAGCGTTCTTTCAACGTGGCGACAGCTATAGAATAATTCTTATTCGTTGTGGCTAGTCCTTCCACAGTTTTCTTTGCATGTCCTTTGAGTGATGCTTTCAGGTAGAGCAGCTTATCTACGTCCGACAAGTTCCTAGCGTCGATGTTAGAGCTGAACTGGTCCCAGAACTGATGCCATTCGAGTACGTTTCCATCGTACTCCGGCAAACTGAGTTTGGGTAATTGGCTGGATAATGCACTGGCGTGATGATTACCCGTATCCAATGGCTTCCGAGCTGGTTCCATATTCAGCTTAATCTTAGCATCTAGCTCAGCTAGAGTCTGCTCCCCGTTTAGTTGAGTTTCAGTTAAATCCGATATCGTGTCGGCATCCGGGTCTGTTGTAACATTGAAATAGTCGTAAAGTTCTTTTTGGAATCGATTAAGAATGGATTGTAATTTAGATGAAGTAATCCTTGCTTCATCTAGGAGCTCTAGGTCGACACGAGAGCACAGATCATGGGATTTCCTGGTTAGTGATTCGATTTCTTTGGAGAATGTGGCTAGTCTTCGTAATCTTATCTCGTCCATATTGGCCTGTAAGTGGATACGAAGAAACTAGTGACATCTAAAATCAATTTATTTTAATCTACTAACTTGTACCAACCAAAGGGGTACCTTAAACTGAAGGACGCGTCGCACCGTCGTGCGCTCACACAACCAATTTAATTCGAAGGTAAATCGTCCTAAAGTAAGGCATAGTAGAGTACTAAAGTCAGGCACAGTAAAGTAATAAATACACATATTACAAATTCAAATTAAATTTCGTAGTGTTCACACCATTTATCGTTAAGCCTGTCCCTCTAGGCTCACGCAGTTAACGTATAATGAGTCGCATAAGGACTGTAGTGGAGCCTCTCTCCTATTTACCCAACTCGCGAGTGCCAGACTGAGGGATGACCGCGATGAGTATCTCTTTGCAGTACGTCAGACACCTCCTCCTCTTCCACGTGTGTACAGTTCGTTAGCCACGTCGTGGACCTGTTAGCCACATCGTGGACCTGTTAGCCACATCGTGGACGCGTTAGCCACATCGTGGACCTGTTAGCCACATTGTGGATCTATACCAAACCTTTGGGTTGAGGGGCTTGCGCCTCCACCTCAAAGCTCGCCCATTCGTCGAGTCTCCCAATATTAACGTACTCAGACGGAGTACTATGTCCCGCTGGTCGGACATATAACTCGTAAGGCACGTGTCTCTCAGTATCAACATACTCAGACGGAGTACTATGTCCCGCTGGTCGGACATATACTCACAAGGCGCCTGTCTCTCAGTATTAACGTACTCAGATGGAGTACTATGTCCCGCTGGTCGGACATATAACTAATAAGGCACGTGTCTCTCCGTCCCAAAGATGAGCGGACAGACACTTGCCCCCCGGGGGTCGCTTTAGTGGCGCTCCTCCCCTGTCGTACACACGTGAAGAGCACCACATCCACTTCCAGGGCTGGTATAGAGGAGTGCCTGAGTGTGCATGAGTCTCTCCCAACAGATTATTAAAGTTACGTTCGTCATTCCTCAGTCCGGTCCAAACGCGTGATACAGCGAAACCGAATAGAATCCATCGGTGAGTTTCTCTTTACTAGCGAACACTCCCGTCGTCGGGGCTGCTTAAGTATCTCATTTGAGTGTGATGGCAACTCCGGCTCCATCCTCAGGCCAGGTGGTACCAGATTTCAGTCCTATCGTTGGTTTACGCGATCAAGAGTTGGATTTCCCTTTAATAAATTTGACAGGCCCTCCCCAGTTTGATCCAGTGTCGTTACAGTGTGGTAAGTAAACAACTTCAACTACTTCTCTTTATAATTAGCTTTTAATTGGGTTCACTTCTCATCAATACCCTTCACTCCACGTCTGCAAGTGAGTGAGCTTCATACTGAATCTTAATGGACCTACGTCCAACTCTGGACTTTGACAGGTCACCGTGTCCCTCGCAATGCAATGTCATTGCAGGACAATGTGTACTAGGACTCGCCTCTGTACGCCTGTGGGCGGCGTCAGGCCATACTACGCACCAGTATGTCAATAACAGTTTACCAAACATTAACTATAACCCCCCTGACCTACGTCCAGCTGTGGGCTTGGACAGGTCAGGCTATGCTTCGTTCGAGTGTGATAGCAACAGCTTGTTAAACAACAACTGTCATCAACCGACCTACGTCCAACAGTGGACCCTTGTCAGGTTCGATCACACTATACTCAAGTATGAACCAGATAACTCGATAAACAAAATTTATTTTTAGCTGACCCATGTCCAACAGTGGGCTTGGACAGGTCAGGTCATACTACACTCAAGTATGAACCAGATAACTCGATAAACAAAATTTATTTTTAGCTGACCCATGTCCAACAGTGGGCTTGGACAGGTCAGGTCATACTACACTCAAGTATGAACCAGATAACTCGATAAACAAAAATTATTTTTAGCTGACCCATGTCCAACAGTGGGCTTGGACAGGTCAGGTCATACTATACTCAAGTATGAAACAAATAACTCGATAAACAAAAATTAATTTCAGCTGACCCATGTCCAACAGTGGACTCTCAACAGGTCAGCCCATACTGTACTCAAGTATGAAACAGATAACTCGATAAACAAAAATTAATTTCAACTGACCTATGTCCAACAGTGGACTCTCAACAGGTCAGGCCATACTGTACTCAAGTATGAAACAGATAACTCGATAAACAAAAATTAATTTCAACTGACCTATGTCCAACAGTGGACTCTCAACAGGTCAGGCCATACTGTACTCAAGTATGAAACAAATAATTCGATAAACAAAAATTAATTTCAGCTGACCTATGTCCAACAGTGGACTCTCAACAGGTCAGCCCATACTGTACTCAAGTATGAAACAGATAACTCGATAAACAAAAATTAATTTCAACTGACCTATGTCCAACAGTGGACTCTCAACAGGTCAGGCCATACTGTACTCAAGTATGAAACAAATAATTCGATAAACAAAAATTATTTTTAGCCGACCTATGTCCAACAGTGGACTCTCAACAGGTCAGCCCATACTGTACTCAAGTATGAAACAGATAACTCGATAAACAAAAATTAATTTCAACTGACCTATGTCCAACAGTGGACTCTCAACAGGTCAGGCCATACTGTACTCAAGTATGAAACAAATAATTCGATAAACAAAAATTATTTTTAGCCGACCTATGTCCAACAGTGGACTCTCAACAGGTCAGCCCATACTGTACTCAAGTATGAAACAAATAACTCAATAAACAAATTATTATCAACTGACCTACGTCCAGCAGTGGGCTTGGACAGGTCAGGTTATGCTATATTCGAGTATGAAACAACTAACTTGATAAACAAAAATTATCGTCCACTGACCTACGTCCAGCAGCGGACTCTTAACAGGTCAGGCCATACTATATTCGAGTATGTAACAAATAACTTGATAAACAAAATTTATCGTCCACTGACCTACGTCCAGCAGCGGACTCTTAACAGGTCAGGCTATACTTCGAGTATGAAACCAATAAATCGCTAAACAAATTTTATTGTCAACTGACCTACGTCCAGCAGTGGACTCTTAACAGGTCAGGCTATACTTCGAGTATGTAAGGGTAATAATTCATTAACTAAAACTGTCACTCAATCGATGCCCACATCCAACAGTGGACACTCGCAGATTGAAACCATTTACCACCACAACTGTTTACTCAAATGTTTATGTCCATCGGTGGACCAGCTACTTCGTTCATTTATGACGCTCCTAAACTGTTGGTTGTTCAACGACAAAAGTTTCATCATTAAGGGTTTAGCATTTTTTATTCACTTCATAGATTATTTAACTTTAATTTTATTTTATTGCACATCATTTAATCGCTTCAGGGGACTTAATTCTCTATTGCCTATTGTTTGTCAGAATGAAGTAATTACTCCCTCCGGGCTGGCCAGACCCTGAGGTCGTAAAAACCTCATGTGTCTGTCGTTAAGTCTTCTTTACTAATGATGAATTGCACATAACATATGGGTTTGAATAACTTTAAAGTGGACTCACAGATTGGGGTTTTCTGATCTGGCATGCGAGATGACTCGAAACTGGAAACCGGTTCTCCGCGTTCTCTGCTTCTCACTCCTTGCCACTACCTGTTCTTGTTTCAAGTTTCTAGGGAGAATATGGGTACATATTATTATAACAAGTATGGTAAGTCACTAATCAATAGTTATAGGTTAAGACAGCAGATTCCTTCGGGAGATTATCAATGGTTACCACTTTAGAACTTCGCTAAACACTTCTGGGTCACGCTGTGTACCTTCTGTTAGGTACTCGAGTCACTATGCCCTTCACTCATCTCTGAGTCGTGATCACCTTCTGTAGCTCACTAATTCGCTTATTACGGCGGTGTCCGCCACCATCTTTCCACTTTCCATAAACTACAAGTGGTTTTCTTTGGAGTTTTACGATTCGAATTATGTTGTCACCTCAACCTCCATACACTATGTCACTGCCTCGTGAAACCGTGATGTTACACTAAGTTTCCTTTTAAAAACGATAATTCGTTTTACACCCAGGACTTTCAACTCATTTTACATGAATTTCTAACCTTTCTTGTAATTAAAACTTTTCTTTACCGGTTTCACGACAAGTTCGACACAATCAAGATGGCTGTTTTGCGCGGTGCAAAAACTTTTCTTGACAGATTTGTTAACATAACCTCAAAAATTTTATTTTTCTCACGCCTTTTATTTTTCTTGTTCATTTTAGAGATAACTGTAAATAGGTTATAATCTTAGGTTCCGGCCACATGTAGAATCGAGAAATTGTCTCCCGAACCGAAAAAATGTGCACAATCCCGGTTTGGATTACGGCTGTGAACGAATCAGCCTATGTTATTTTGTTCCCTATTAGCAATTCGGTAATGAGTTACAAAAAAATTCCCTATCCACCCGCTCATAAGCAAAGGAATTTTTCATAAATTATTAAGTAGGTACTTTATGCTACACATTTCTGTAAATCTTTCCGCTGGGTCGTTAGGTCATCATGACCTCGTGGTTATTGTCAAATCCCAGCTACATCTCCATCATGTCGCGGTGCCCCAGAGCCTCATTACATATCTGCTTCGCTTGTTATTCCTTTATATACTACACAATTGCCTTGGTTCATTATATACTGCCCTTGTATGGCCACGCCGTAGCGTGGCATACCTGACGGGCTACTGGCTTAGAGGGGAAACGCGATATTGATTGAGCGAGTGGATCTTAAGTTAGGAATAGTTTGCAAGACATACCACATCCAGTTCACGAGTTTCTACTTTGCATTGAGATCGGGCCAGCTTCTCGGGATCTGCTCCACTTCTATGGGTTGGTCCGGTATCCGGACCCTTTTCATACCAGCGAGTGAGTTAGAGCTCCTATCACTCGCGGCCTGGTGGGAGCGCGTGAGCGACCAGTCTTCACTGTCGGGGACGCCAAGGATCCTCGACTTGCTACCCACGGATCGGGCCGCCTCCGCGAGGCTTGTTCCCATCCACTGGTCCACCTGCAGAGTTAATTGACTTTGGTACCACGTCGTAGCGGTACCAAGCCCACGCTGAGCCACCTCGTGGGCTCAGCGTCTCTGTGGAAAGGCATTCCAACAATTAACCTGAGGAGACACACAAAAACGTTACACACATGAATACGATCAGTTACTGTTATGGTACAATTAATTCCCCGGCCGGGGGATCAGGAGAGAATCCCCAAACTACACGTGGTCACACTCCTGGTCCAAACGAACAAGCTACTTTATCTGAGAGTTACCGTTTCCAATTAATACACAGTTAACAGTTAGTTCTCGTTAGGTCAGGTGTTAGTACCGCCTCCAGTTCGAGACATCGTCGGGACTTAGCTTTCGGCAGACAGGCACGGCGCGTTGGCTGCGCTGGGTTGTGTGACCGCTCCTGTTGCCGGGCCTCGGTGAAAGAGAGCGCTGATTCGCTGGATATCTAATAAGTTGAATGAGCTGTCATATAAACCCGCTTTCAGTCTCTTTCACTCTAATCATTCATTTTACAGGCACAGGTAACTTACTCCATAGAGTTCCTTACTTCACCCTGTCGTCTTGTCTATGGGAACCTCGCGCTCGTCGCGACAGTTGGCGTAGCTTTACATGCTACCAAGTGTTGCCCTAGTTTGACCTTCACCTCGCCGAGAAACCTCAATATAATCTGCACAGATTAAATCTTGAACAGCTGCCTTGACCTAGTAGCGGCGCCCGCGGTCGGTTCATGAAGTCGCCTTATGACGCGAATGCCGATGTTGTGAGGACACCTACTGAGGTTGGCCGTCAGCTCTGAGAATTTCTCTCTTCTCGGGACGTTCGTAGCCACCACTTCTTCCTCTTTCAACGGCGTACTTGATCTTATCTATCAGTAGTTATTAACTGAAGCAACTGGTACCCGACTGTTTTTTATTCCTGACTAGCTGTGCCCGCGGCCCCGCTCGCGTGGATAACAGAATCCGCTCCCCTTCCCAGTTCCCGTTCCCACTCCCACTCCAGCTTCAAATGTAGTCCAAACTCATCGCAATCTGAATAGTACCGAACATTAAAATTATACTTTCTTGTTATGTTGCATACTTTTTACTTTGACTAATGTATTTGAAAACTTAAAATGTCCATAACTTTTGATTGAGTAAACCGATTGCGATGAAGTGAGCCCTGTTTCTGTGAATAGTCCATCAAAATCGGTTCAGTAGTTTTTTTATGATGCGTGCACAAACTAACAGACAAAAAATTCAACAATCATAGAAATGTGTTCTATTATTTATCCTGAGATTTCCCAAATCTTTTTTATATCTTCAATGTACAGACACGCGATGTTTACGTTTTTATTTATTAGATGGGTTTACGCTTGACCTCAATCTCCCCTGATGGTAAGTGACGCTGAGGCCTAAGGTGAAGCGCGCTTACCCAGAAGATGTCTTGATGTATTCACTCTTCCTTTAAAAAGATCCAAGTTGTACTTGTCCGGAAATACCGAAGCTGGCAGAGAGTTCCATTCCATTCCATGACCATGATTTGACCAACTTTCTTTATGACAGTCTGCGTCAACTCTCCAGTTTTTCTAGCACGTTGGAAAACGGTTTTTAAAACAACAGAACAAGAAACAAGTTTTCCAACACTGTAATTGGTTTCACGCTCATTGACTCTACATCTAGGTTGTCAGAGGTGATAGCCTGCCTCAAGAAATGGCCTCCAATTAGCCTTCATCATCATCATCAGGTTATTTGTCTCCACTGCAGGAGCACAACCCTCTCTCATCTGCCGGAGACAGACGGAGGATTTGGCCTACACTCCCCGCGCTGGCCAGACGGGTTGGGGAGGCCTGATTGATGTTTTATAATGTATTCCCTTAGCCGCCTTGTACGACATCCACGGGAAGAGTTGGTCCAATTAGTCTTAAAGTGTCGTAAAATGTACGTCGTCATACTAAAAGATTACTCTGTTGACTTCAGACATAGATTTATTGTTGCAACTAGATCTTAAAATATAGATGATACAAAACACTGTCAGGCATAAGGCTCAAGCCACATAGAAGAGATATCGGGTCAGGACGAGCGAGGTGTAGATGCAGTGCTGAAGGGGCGCGGGTGCGGACGTTCTCGGTTTAATTTCAGAAACACTGACAGACGAGTGAGACGCGGCCGCGCCCCGCCCGCACCCCCTATGTCGTCCGTGTGTGCAATAAATAGGCCGCTGCCGCACACGACGAAACGTCGCGTGCACACTCCATTGCATCGTGACGCTTCTATATATTTTATAGGAGCGCCGCGTCTTCGCCCGACCTCTTTTATGTGTGGCTTGCGCCTAACGCCGACAAACAACGATCTCTATGTACTACTAGATGGAGCGTTTCAAACAATCGCAGAACATTTAATTATTACTAAATATTGACGCTACGGTTAAATAATGTCAATATTTAGGAAATAAATGTTTTGAGTTGTAACTGCACAAGTTTCAAAGTGGATGTGAAAGAGTTGTGGCTACTTGCGTGGAACAGAGCGATTGTTTGGAACGCTCCATCTAGTAGTACATAGATATCGTTGCCGACAAACGACTAATTATAAGTAATAAACGGCAATCGTTGTCAAGTCGCTCAGCGAGCTATGGAGAAGACTATGCTCGGGGTTTCTTTGAAGGATATGATTCGTAATGATGATAGCCGATGAAGAACGAAGGTGACCGACATAGCCGAAAGGATTAGCAAGCTGAAGTGAGAGTGGCCACATATGCGGCAGAACCGGAGGCCGTTGGGGCAGACGAGTTCTAGAGTGGAAACCACGCATCGGCACGCGCTGGGTGGGACGCCCGGCTGCCAGAAGAGGGTGGCCGGCAGCGGCTGATGCGGAGGGTTGAGGACCGGGTGTGGTGGCGTTCATTGGGGAAGGCCTATGTCCAGCAGTGGACTCCTAGGGGCTGGCATGATGATGTTGTTGTCTTGGTTTTTGCCAAAAAGTAGGTTATCTATTATGGTGTTTTACGTGTCGGCCGTCTTTCATCATAGAGTTTAATATTGTCTGTTTTCATAGACGAAAATAGTTTCTAATAAGGGTTAGGCGTCACTAGCGCGCCGCGCTTTCGCTATACAAGTCACATATTTTTTATGCTATAGCCTTTCGGTTCGTTGAACCGATTAACCTCTTGTTTAATAATATTTTTAGGAAATTCTACAGTAATTTAATTAATCAAACACGAGAAAGACGTTAAAAGCTACTATCCTTTGTCATTTAATTAATCTTAAATAACAAACCATTTATTAAATGAAATCAGTCTTTTTAAATTTAATATTTACTTAATTTTTATAATAACTTATAAGTTTACACTTAAATGAATGAATTTTTGGTAACAGTGGTGGAAGATTCTCGTGTGAAATATTTTGAAAAGAACCAATTAATCCTCCACTGCATTAATCTCCACTATTTATCTTTAAAAGTGGAAAGTGCGCCACGGCGTCAGTCTCTCCCGCGTATTCTTGAAGGCTTCATTGCGCTTCGACAATGAATTTCGCACAAAAACTAGTACCTTGTCACTTCCTAGTACACTTATTTATATTAAATTGAATATGCAAATGACCAAGCAGGGTTGGCAGCACCATCGCCGCCGTGGTGTTTTATTATTAGAGACGCTGCGCAGGCGCAGGCACGCGTTTTTGCCACCTGCCTCGCGCCGCGGGCCAATGTCATCGCCCTTACCGCGCTTGACCTAAATGCCAAAATCGACGACACACCGCTGTTCTGTGTCAAGTTGCGATGTTTGTTAGTGTTTTAAATGAGGCGAGTTTAGTAAGTGAGAAGATGTGGTGCAGAATTCAGTCATCTACGATGATTACCGCCTCTTATATACGCAACTAAATAGACAAAACCAAACCCAAAGTAATGTGCATAGGATTTAATTTCGATAGTCGATTGACCCGAATACCAGAGGACAGGTTGATGTTATCAATTATCATAAAGCGTAGCGTTCAGTCTTTGACCCGATCTGTCGGTCGAATATAAATCCAGATATTAATTAGAAACTAGACACTAAACCCACCATAGTACAGGAGAAAATCCTAAGTTTGGAGTCCGTTTTTGAAGTGGCTTTACGCCTTAGGGCGTTTTCGCACTTATCCATAAGCGATTCTTATTCGATACGTAAAAAGACGGCCGGGAAAATTCACGTACAGCGTCTGCGCACTGATCCGTTTTTAATCGAGTGTAGTGGGCAAGCGTACGTACAATTTATATGGCGGCCACTTCGGATCGGTTTTGATCCGTAAGCGATCCGAACTGAGAATTTACGTATCGAATACGTACCGTTTACGTATGAGTGCGCAAACGTCCATACAATTACTAAGATGGCCAAACCGGATCAGAAACGAGTACGAATCGAATAAGATATGGATAAGTGCGAAAACGCCCTTAGAGAACATTTGAAGTCAGCTTGGGTATTTTCCGACAAGTACAATTTGGATCTTTTTATAGGAAGAGTGAATATGCATCTTCTGGGTAAGCGCGCTCCACCTTAGACCTCGTCGTCACTTACCATCACGTGAGATTGAGGTCAAGCGCAAACCCATCAACAATAAAAAACATTTAAGGCGTAAAGACACTTCTCACAAACAGTCTTTAATTCTCTATCATTCTGTGTTTTCCACGTAGCGAAATTCTAAGTACAATAATAATATAGGGATCGTTTTATCTTTCAAACTAAATCTATGACAGATACTACCTTTTGCGTAGAATACGTTGTGAGAAGTGCGTTTACGCCCTAATGTTTATTATGCCTTTGGAGCCCCGAAGTATCGTTATTATTATGTAGAGATTCTAAATTATTGTCACGTCTGGCCATGGCCACACTTTGGCTTGCATTGAATTTTGTAGGTAAGTTTTTGAGAAATCCAACAATTTCTTAGGGAATATGAATATACTATTACTTAATCTGTGTCAGCACCCAAAGTCTGTCTGTATGGGCCTTCAACAAAACGTCAGACCTGTCTACCTCCCACAACACTTATTTTACTCGTATTACTCTAGACTGCGTCAGATTAGAATATGTATTATTAAGTATTCTATGCCATGGCATCAAAATAGCCTTACTCCGACTGTTCCCCAAGCGGCCGGAGGTCAGGGTGATAGTAAGACTATCCGGGCGGTGTCCAGCAGTACCGCCTTCTGCATCACCGCCGGAAGCCAGCCACACGCAGTTCCAACCGCCTTAGGTGGCCAGCGAGGCTGGTTGGAGTTAACCCGTTTGCGAACAGGACTATAGGACGATTTATTATTATAATATCGTCGACAGAAATTTAAATTAGCGTAAGCGACAAACCTTTTCAGGAGCCGCTGAAATCTTGTTTATTATTTCTTTGTAACTGCGAATTTTTTTGGTTGTGAATATATACATTAAAAATCATTCGATATACGAGTAGAATTGAAAATTGAGTTTGGTAACTAAAAAATCGATTTTGGCATTGTGTATATATGTCAGAACGAGTTAGTCTGCGAAACATACGCGATCAGATAACGCTAAGAGCTTATTGCTCGGCGACGCCCGAGGACCGTCTCGCAATGTGCCGGGATGTCAATCAGCAAATATTAATGAGCTAACCAGTTTTAAAACCGCTTGCAGAACGAACAAGGTAAATATCGTCTAAATAATATTCGGAATCGCGTACACGTGGAATGTTAAATATCATCAGGTTATTTTTGTCTCCACTACAGGAGCACAACCCTCTCTCACCTGCCGGAGACAGACGGTGGATTTGGCCTACACTCCCCGCGCTGGCCAGACGGGTTGGGGAGGCCTGATTGATGTTTTATAATGTATTTCCTTAGTCGCCTTGTACGACATCCACAGGAAGAGTTGGAGTGGTCCTATTCTACTCTACCGGAAACCACACGGCAATGTTAAATACCTTAAACTTTATTATAAGTACACAGGTACTAAGTTTATTTTCAAGATTTGGTACTAAACGCATTAAACTAGTCCTTTCAGTTACTCTAAGTTTGGCTGGATCCCTAAGTTTGATCAGTCCGCCTTTGTACACTGTATACATACATACATACATACATACATACATACATACATACATACATACATACATACATACATACATACATACATACATACATACATACATACATACATACATACATACATACATACATACATACATACATACATACATACATACATACATACATACAGTCGGTCGAAAACTTGATCTATTGGATAATTCGTGGGCTTATTGCAGGGGCATATGCATTTACTAGTTATTTATATGTATTTATTTAAGTATGTATTTCGTATTACTAGTTATCGGTACGTAGGTATGTATTTATTTAAGTATTCATGCAAGTTTATGTCATATATAAAATTGTATACTCTTTGCATCCAGTATTTCCACTCCTCAAAAAATTCCCCACTACCCAAGGATTGCCCGTAAGAAATCGCTAAAAGCGATAAGGCCGCCGTTGTACACTAAATTCATCCTTCTATGTAATTTATGTTTTCATGATAAATATGAAGTAAATGTCACCTTTATTTTAAAAAAATATTCTGTAGTCCAACGGGCGAAACCGCCGCCGGCACGCTAATTTTTACCCGACTTCAAAAAAGAAGGTGGTTCCTCAATTGGATAGTATGTTTTTTTTATGTATATAAATATTTTTAATGCATAACCAGATTAATAGATTTCTTTTAGGATTTAGTAATACACGTAATACATAATAATGTGTAATGTTAAGTGGTCCACGCGGACGAAGTCGCGGGCAACAGCTAGTAAATAATATTTGAATTGAATTGCAAGTCACAGACTGCTGGAGCATAACCGTACCATGACGCATCCGCACTTTAGAGATGCAAGTCTATTATTCACAGTTCACCTTTAGGATTTAATGTACAAGATGATTTACCACGTTATTGACATCGACACACAGAATCGTACTGAATTTAATTAACTAGAACTACCTAAAAAAATACCTAACAAAACCAACGATCTCTATGTACTACTAGATGGAGCGTTCCAAACAATCGCTGTTCCACGCAAGGAGCTGGAACTCGTTCACATTCACTTTGAAACTTATTCATTTACTATGCAGAACATTTGATTATTTACTAAATATTGACGCTATTTACCCGTAGCGTCAATATTTAGTAGGTATTAAATGTTCTGCGTAGTAACTGCACAAGTTTCATTGTGAAGTAACCGAGTTGCGGCTCCTTGCGTGGAACAAAGTGGTTCTTTGGAACGCTCGATCTAGTTGTACATACAGATCGTTGACTATAACATATATATTTATTGTTGGTTTCGATAAAACGAAATATTTTTTTGTGAGAAAACAAGTACATTCTCTACCGTAAAATGTACTTGAAAATGAATAAAATATATACAAATATGTAGAATTTTCAACTATACAACCGGATTATATAGCTGTATGCAACTTTCTGGGTTCGAAACTGAATTCGAACAAGGAGAATTTTTTTCTCCTCAACTGGTTACGAACCATCGGTTTCGATGGCGGCCGAAGGGGTAAATAAAACAAATAATTATTAATAATAGAAAAAAGAAAGAAAGAAAGAAAATCATTTATTCACTACCACAATTGGCACACACAAAGAAAAAAACCAAGAAAGCAAGAAAAAGGTAAAAAAAAAATAAGAACTAGAGAAAACAGTTTAAAATTTTTAACATAGTTAAAATAGTATGCGTGTTCCGTGGCAGCAAAAGGGCAAACGACTCAGCATATGCCTAGACCAAGTAAGGTGCTAGGCGCTGATTTTCAGATCTTGATGATCGCCAAGCGTGTTGATTATGGCAAATCCCCCAATATACAGCCCACCAAAAGTGTCATTAATTCCGCTCGCTCACCAGGCTGCCTACTCGGTAAGAATTTCTTATACGAATACTTTATCTTTTCATAATATTGGTATAGATTTCCCGTAGAAATGAGATGTTTTTTCGGGATAAACTCTATCCTATGTCCTATTCCAGGACCTAACCTATATGTGTGCCAAGTTTCATCACGATCCGTCCAGTGGTTGAAGCGTGATTGTGTAACAAACATCCAAATATCCAAACATTCGCGTTTATAATATTAGTAGGATTTTTATCGACATACAGTGTGTGCCTGAGGTGATCATTTTTTCAAATTAGACGGAGGTGGCGCGAGCGAAATCATGTGTTCTGTTGCCTCTAAATCTTCTGTTGCAGTATGAATGGCACGCCCAACACTCTCTGCACTTGCACTACCATAGACACGCCAGCAAAGCAATTAAGCACCATAAAAATTGCACCACATTATCGCTGTGGCAGCGACTCATCAATTGTTGGTCGCGTGCGCGTGCGCAGCGCCGGCGTTCATTGTACACGAGGTGGTTTGTTGCCCCGCCGCCGTGACGTCATGGCTCACTACATTGTTGACACTAAAAACAACGCGTTAAGGCATTATATCGTAAGGCAAAATGACTAAACTCATCAGTTTAATTCCTATTTTATTATTGTTCTTGTTGTTATTTTTGGTACAATAAAGCGTTTACATACATACATCCATACATACATACATTATATCGGCCCCGTATCCTAGTCGGTAGTACACCTGCCTGCGAATCTCGGGGTCGCGGGTTCGAATCCCGCCCAGGGCAAACATTTGTGTGATGAGCACTTGTGTTTGCCTTGTGACTGGATGTTATTTATATATTTATGTATGTATATCAGCTGTCTGATACCCAAATTACAGGCTCTACCTAGTTTGGGATCAGGTGGCCCTGTGAGAAATGTCTCCACTTATTTATTTATTTATACATACATACATACTCGTACATACATACTAAACCGCCAATTTTTTTTAATTACCTAGATCAACTATTTTTAGATTTCTTAAAAAAGAATCATATATTTTTATTAAAAAAAAACAGATTTTGAAAAATAAATACTATTTTAGGTTATGACCGCGACCTCGACCGGGGCCAATCAGCGTACAGTTCACTCCGCCTCAACACTTTGACAGAGTTGTTTGTCTGTAGAATTACGACCATTAGGGGTCTTGCCGTGTGGTGTCCGGTAGAGTAGAATAGGAGCACTCCAACTCTTCCCGTGGATGTCGTACAAGGCGACTAAGGGAATACGTTATAAAACATCAATCAGGCCTCCCCACCCCGTCTGGCCAGCGCGGGGAGTGTAGGCCAAATCCTCCGTCTGTCTCCGGCAGATGAGAGAGGGTTGTGCTCCTGCAGTGGAGACAAAAATAACCTGATGATGATGATGATGAATAAAAAAAAACATTTCGTAAGTCATGTCTTCTGCGCTTGTTTTTTTTTAAAACATTACACTATTTCTTTAGCACTTCACCAATTTGATCCTTTAATATCCGTCTTAGCATTTGGAACAACCATACTAATTTTAAAAATACCTTCTCTTATGTGGGTTGGTTGTTGTGGCTCCCCACGGCCTTTTAGTGGGGCAAATTTTAGGCCTAAAATTTGATTATTTAATTTTAGATCGAGTGAGAAAGCAAATAATTAACCTAGAGTCGAAAGTAAAAGTTGTCTCCGTCCATTGTGGAATGTGTACCCGTTATTATAATACCTATATCAAAATTCAAGTTACTATCTTAATTAGAAGTAACCAATTACTAGAATAGACATGACCTCCTCGCCAAGGCCTGAGGCGTACTCCGTAAACATTTCCGCTAACATCCGTCGAACTCAAAGCCATTTTGTACGAGTCACAAGTCATGTGATGAGCGTTTGGCGTCTATGATATTTAGACCACCAACTAGTACTGTAAGAGACTCCAGTCCTGAAGTCTTATAATTATGTGTCTTGAGTTCTCTTTGATGACTCAGTTCTTCTTAAAGACTCGAGTTCGAGATCATCTCAAGTCCAGCAGCGTTCTAGTATATTAAGATCATTACTGCGGTCACCAATCCGCCTGTCAAGCGTGGTGATTTTGGCAAATCCACCAATGGACAGCTCAACAAAAGTGGCATTCTATTGGAGAGGCTTATGTGGATGATGATTAAATAGTAATAATCTAACATCTCTAATTTAAATAGCAATAACACTAATCGACACATTTCAAGTCGCTTAGCGAGCTATGGAGAGGGCTATGCTCGAGGTTTGTTTGAGGGATATGATCCGTAATGAGGAGATCCGGCGAAGAACTAAGGTCACCGACATAGCTGAGAGGATCGGCAAGCTGAAGTGGTAGACCGATTCCGGAGTGGAGACCGAGGGTCGGCACGCGCAGGGTGAGACGCCCCGATGGTTCAACGACCTGAAGAAGGTGGCCGAAAGCCGCTGGATGCGGAGGGTGGAAGACCGGGTGTAGTGGGGAAGGCCGATGTCCAGCAGTGGACGTCTGAGGAATCATATGATGATGACAGCGTAACAATGAAAGACCAAGCTTCCATTATATTCAGACTGTCCAGTAACTACTAGTTATTTAAAACAATTGCTGACCAAAACACTGTATTTTATGAATAATTCATAGTGACAGGTCATTATAGGAATTTTATGACAAGGGGCAAGGGGTTCGTTGCCAAAGTTATACATATTTAAAGCTTATGTCATTGACACTTTAATCTTTCAAACTTGACACTTTAATGTATTTTGAAGGGAATGAAAATAGATTCCCAAAACAATTCTGAGAATCATGAGTCAAATAACTAAATTGAGAAATCACCGGAGTGTCTGCCTGCCTGTCGGTCTGTCATACCGAATGATGACTTAGCAAACAGCGCGACTAATCAACTAACTATTCGATTATTTGGCGAAAAAAACGGCAAAGCTCGGTACAGATAGTACAGTTCACGACGGCACCCGGACGGTATTGTTACTGTGTTAGCTCTATCGTTATGTTCGTGTTTACTTTTATTTTTTCGTCATCAGCCTAAATACGTCCACTGCTGCATTGTATTGTAATTATTTATTTATTTAATCTTTAGGTACATAAAGTACACTTAGACATGTCATCACAAAAATTGATTACAGTTATATTATAAAATTAATTAATAAAATCATGTCAGTACAATGTCAAAATGAGTAAAATTAATTACAAAATAAAAATAAGTCGTGTAAATTACAAATGTGTGTATAAAAAATTCATTAAAAAAAAAACATAAATGTCATAAATAATGAATCAATTACAGATAATATACCACTTGGTACAAATATTAAAATGTCAAAATAACACAGTCATACATCAAATACTTATCAAACTAAATGTCATGTCAAAGGTTTAGTAAATTCATTTAAAGAATACAGTTCGGTTTTATTTAATAACATTTTACATATCAGTTTGAATGTTTTGCTGTTGCATTCTCCTATGACACATGATAACAAATTGTAATACTGAACACTTATGAATATAGCTTTTAGACTTTTTAGTCAGTCTGCACTGTATCTGTGCAAGTTTGTCCTTATTCCTGGTGTATAATGAATGTGTATCTGAGTGTTTGGGAGTATTTGACAAATTTCCACGAGCATACAATAGATTATGTAAAACATAAGCTGAATACAGGGTGAGTACATAGGCCTCTCCAATAGAATACCACTTTTGGTAAATTGTCCATTGGGGAATTTGCCATAACCACCACGCTTGGCAGGCGGATTGGTGATCGCAGTGATGATCTTAACATACACACACAGGAGAACGCTGCTGCCCGTCCCTGGTGCAATCCCTTAGTCGCCTTGACGACACCCACGGGAAAGATAGGGGATGACCCTATTCTAAGCCGGGAACCACACGGCATTGGTGACTCGTGAAGGATGAAGGAAGAGAGGATTTTTATTTTTTAATCCTGAGAATTTCTCCCCGTCTTCTCGGGATGTTCGTTGCTACAACTTCTTCCTCTTTCCACGACATATTTGATATTGCCTCTTGTTATATCTTTTTAAAGAAAAGGCATCTTCTGGGTGAGCGCGCTCCACCCGTGGCCTCATTTTCACTTGCAAGCAGGTGTGATGGAGGTCAAGCTTAAAGCCATCAGGAATAAAAAAAAAGCAGACTGGTACCAGTTCCTTCAATTAATACCTACTGATAATAATACTTTATTAGGTCCAAATACACATTTCCTTATTTTGTAGGTACATGGGTCTTATTAAGTATTATTATCAGTAGGTATTAATTGGTAGCTGTCTGTTTTTTAATTCCTGATGGGTTTATGCTTGACGTCATTCTCACCTGATGGTAAGTGACGATAGGCCTAAGGTGGAGCGCGCTTACCCAGAAGATGCCTATTCACTCTTCCTTTAAAAAGATACAAGTTGTACTTGTCCGGAAATACTGAAGTTGGCAGGGAGTTCAATTCCTTAGCAGTTCGCATTATATTAAAATAAAGGATAGATTTAGATTTATTTATTTCGCTAATATACCATAAAACAATATATAATATTATATACTATCTTAGCCATAAAAGGGATCGTCAATTGAATACAATAATAAACCTTATGTCATATAAATTATAGATATTTTAGATATAGTTCAAGATCATATGCAAGGTTGGGTTCGTCCAGACTTCGCTGGCTCGGCCAAGTGGAGAGTGTAGAGGCTAGGAATGTGAAGCGTTTTGAGACGTGATCCCAAATATCTGATACATATTAAATTTTTTACAACATTTGTTCACTTTTTCAATGAAAGACTGGCTACCCATAGAACAGGGAATCCTAGTTTGGGAGCCAGGCTACTGCTTGTAATAATATATCTACATAGACATGTTTAGTATAAGGACCCTAATGTTCTTGAACCAATAAAGTTATTTGTATTTGTATTTTTTGTATATTATA
This sequence comes from Esperia sulphurella, assembly GCA_947086405.1. Lineage (NCBI taxonomy): Eukaryota > Metazoa > Arthropoda > Insecta > Lepidoptera > Oecophoridae > Esperia > Esperia sulphurella. The sequence goes on along the minus strand of OX352270.1, from coordinate 1,459,293 downwards.
CCGTCATTTTGCCCTTTAGAAGTTAGGCCCCGAAAAAAGAAAACCTCTTAAAAAGGACTTTAGTTGTCTACAATACACAAACTAGCAGGAAATTCTTTCGTAGTATAATGTCTACTGTAGCCAACGATCTCTATGTACTACTAGATGGAGCGTTCCAAACAATCGCTCTGTTCCACGCAACAGCGGCTCGCGGAGCCGCAACTCGATTACATTCACAATGAAACTTGTGCAGTTAATACTCAAACATTTAATTATTTACTAAATATTGACATTGTTTAACCGTAGCGTCAATATTTAGTAATAATTAAATGTTCTGCGTAGTAACTGCACAAGTTTCATTGTGAATGTGAAAGAGTTGTGACTACTTGCGTGGAACAGTGCGATTGTTTGGAACGCTCCATCTAGTAGTACATAGAGATCGTTAACTGTAGCAAAATGACCGCTCAAACAAGGTATACAAACGCTCACACAACTTTTGTATTACCCCATCCAATATTTATAACTATAATACCATAAGTCCGCCTTTGTACGCAACTTTATTCTCTTATTTATTTTTGTTGTTGGTAATTTTGGTACAATAAAGCCTTTACATATTTGCCGTGTGGTTTCCGGTAGAGTAGAATAGGACCACTACAACTCTTCCCGTGGATGTCGTACAAGGCGACTAAGGGAATACATTATATAACATCAATCAGGCCTCCCCAACCCGTCTGGCCAGCGCGGGGAGTGTAGCCAAATCCTCCGTCGGTCTCCGGCAGATGAGAGAGGGCTGTGCTCCTGCAGTGGAGACAAAAATAACCTGATGATGATGATGATACATACATACCATAACTCAAAAACTAGGTTTGTCTGTACAAATCAGGGTTGGCATGATTAAATCTTTTTAAATTAAATCAAATGTTTTTTTTTTTCAATCAAAATCAATGATTTAGTCAAGTGTCTTTAAATTACGTCTTAGGTAGAATTAAACTTAAAATATAGGGTATTAGAATAAGTAAATCACATTGTCCTAACTCTCAAAATCAATATCATTATTGTAATATTTAAACAAAATAAACTAATTTACCAGCTTTTTCTGTTCCCAATCTATTCCGTAATTTAGTGTGAACAATGCCAAATCTTATAAATAAAATCGTAAACTTCGCGTGTCTGTACATTGAAGATATTTGCAAAAAAAAAAATTGGGGGGTCTAAGGATAAGCAACAGAACATATTTCGATCATTTTTGAAATTTTTGTCTGTTTGTCTGTTTGTCTGTTTGTCTGTTTGTCTGTGAGTTTGTGCACGCATCACTTAAAAACGACTGATCGGACTTGGATGGACTTTTCACAGAAACATGGGGCTTAATTTGGTGTAACATATAGGCTTTATTTCATCGCAATCGGCTAACTCAATCAAAAGTTATAGACATTTTTAGTTTTCAAATACATTAGTAGGTAAGGTTAGTATGCAATATATTGCACATAATAGTATTTCCGTTCTATTCAGATTGCGATGAGTTTGGATTACATTTGGAGCTGCGGGTGGGAATTGTAGTGCAAGTATGCGTGGGCGTGGGCTCGGGCGTGGGCGTGGGCGTGGGCGTGGGCGTGGGAAAAGGGTAGTGGGTGTGGGAGCGGGAGCGGGAGCGGAAGCGGGAGGGGAGCGGGACCGGAGCAGGAGCGGAAGCGGGAGCGGAAGCGGGAGCGGAAGCTGAAGCGGGAGCGGGAGTGGGAATGGGAGCGATTCTATAGTTCACGCGAGCCAAGGTCACCTGGACGATACACTGCGAAGAATGCAGGGTGTAAATGTTCGACTGAATTCGTGAGCGGTAGCGGGAGCGGGTATGGTACCAGTGTAATTTGAGTGTTTGAAAATTAGCATAACTTTCGACTGAGTTAACCGATTACGATGAATTTGTGGTATACGTATGCAACAAAGTAATGTTGGTCGGAATTTGGATTGCGATGGATTAGTTACGAGGACTACATTTGGAGAGACGAGGGAAAGAGGTTTGAGGGGAGAGTTGAGGGGAGAGCTGAGGGGAGAGTTGAGGGGAGGGTTGAGAGGAGTGTAGAGGGGAGGATTGAGGGGAGGGCTGAGGGGAGAGTTGAGGATCTGGATTTGGACCTGGGTCTGGGCCTGGAATTGGCCCTGGACCTGGACCTGGACCTGGACTGGACTGGACTGGACCGGACCTGGACCTGGACCTGGACCTCGCCCTGGCCCTGGCCCTGGACCTTGACCTGTACCCGGACCCGGACCCGGACCCGGACCCGGACCCGAACCCGGACCCGGACCCGGACCCGGACCCGGACCCGGACCCGGACCCGGACCCGCACCCGGACCCGGACCCGGACCCGGACCCGGACCCGGACCCGGACCCGGACCCGGACCCGGACCCGGACCCGGACCCGGTCCCGGTCCCGGTCCCGGTCCCGGTCCCGGACCCGGACCAGGACCTGGACCTGGACCTGGACCTGGACCTGGACCTGGACCTGGACCTGGTCCTGGACCTGGACCTGGACCTGGACCTGGACCTGGACCTGGACCTGGACCTGGACCTGGACCTGGACCTGGACCTGGACCTGGACCTGGACCTGGACCTGGACCTGGACCTGGACCTGGACCTGGACCTGGACCTGGACCTGGACCTGGACCTGGACCTGGACCTGGACCTGGATCTGGACCTGGTCCTGGTCCTGGTCCTGGACCTGGACCTGAACCTGGGATATGGAGCGGAAGTAGGAATTGGAGCGGATCCTGTAGTCCACGCGAGCGGAGCCGCGGGCACAGCTAGTGTAGAATAAACTTTTTCAACTAAAACTGAAAGAGGCCATCGCCTCAAATAGTTGAATAAAATCATAATTTTATCCAATTCTGATACAAATGTCATAAAAATACAAACCTGAAACATAAACTTTCATTCATAAAAATATACATATTTGTCGAAAATTGTGACAAAACTAAAAAATACCCAGGAAAAACTAAAATCATATTTTTCGTCTGCTAGCGCCATATAATACTACTCAACCCGTAAGCGTCCACCCTCATCACCATCATCATCAGCCTGAAAGAGTCCACTGCTGGACATAGGCCCAAGGTGCGCCATTGAACCGGATCCTCGGCTCTTCTCATCCAGTCACTGCCAGCCGCCTTACGCAGATCGTCGCTCCATCTAGCCAGGGGGCGTCCCACACTACGCTTGCCCCCACTCGCGTGCACCTTAAAACGGGCAAAAACCGTTGTGTACGCGCACTTTCTTGGCAAAGGAAGTGAGGAATTAAGGGGGTGGCGCCGAGGGCACGGCGCGTGGCACGTGGCGCGCCGCTCAGCCGCGATCAGCTGTTGCCCGGGGTCGACGCACGCGCACCCAGCGGGCAACGCGGCCGGCTCGAGTCAATGCACTTGGTGGCGGCGGAGGCGCGACGTCTCTAACTGCGCGGGTTGCAGCGCCAAAACGGTCAGGTCATGTGACTCGGTCTCGTACCAGAGAAACTCAATATTACTGCGTAGAGAAGCCGCACCCCGATAGTTTCACGTCGTCCGCAAAATATAGGACGGCGTTTAGTACGCAGTCGGTTAGAAAGAGAAGCATTATGTGTCGACGTATAACGTTGTCCCTTTCTCGATAGTCTACGCGCACACACAAACGTGTACAGACAGTGCGCCTGTAATAGAGTAGGTGATAAGATTCGCTTGTATGGAGTGTCGGGTGTGCTACTGGGCTGCCGCCCGTCGGCACAAAGTTACTACGCCAGCGCGCTCGACAGGCGCTGCCTGTAAATTGTGGTAGGGCTACTGCACCGAGCGCGCGTACATAGTCGATCGATACAGAGAGAGAGAGAGACAACGTTATACATCAACAACATAAGTGCTTCTTTTTCTAACTTATAGCGTCAGTACTGCCTACACAAAGCCGTACTTGTCTTTGCGAGCGACGTAAAACTGCCGGCGGAAGGCAACGATCTCTATGTGCTACTAGATGGAGCGTTCCAAAAAATCGCTCTGTTCCACGCAAGGAGCCGCAACTCGTTCACATTAACTTTGAAACTTGTGCAGTTACTACGGCAGAACATTTAATTATTTACTAAATATTGACCCTATTTACCCGTAGCGTCAATATTTAGTAATGATTAAATGCTGTAACTGCACAAGTTTCACTGTGAATGTAACCGAGTTGCGGCTCCTTGCGTTTAACACAGCGACTGTTTGGAACGTTCCATCTAGTAGTACATAGAGATCGTTGAGTAACAGTGAGTAATGTTTGGCTCGACCAGGCGGGCGGGCTAGTCGCGACCACCCCGCCCGCGGCCTGCGGTTGACTTGTCATTTACTTTCTTTAGGGCCTCGATTATACCAAGAATGTCATTCATTATCTACTCTTCCGCATCTGCATTAGAGATGTAACTCTATTACACAAAATATACCTATAGGATTTAATTGTCGGCTCCGTAGCCTAGTCGGTAGTACACCTGCCTGCGAAGCTCAGGGTCGCGGGTTCGAATCCCGCCCAGGGCAAATATTCGTGTGCCGAGCACTTGTGTTTGCCTTGTGACTGGATGCTATTTATATATTATATTATGTATGTATATCAGCTGTCTCATACCCATATTACAGGCTTTGCCTAGTTTGGGATCAGGTGGCCGTGTGTGAAATGTCCCCACATATTTATTTATATTTAATATACAAGAAAAGTCACGTCACACATTTTAAAACTTAACTAAAAGAGCACTATCTGTCTCAGTCAGTATAATATGATATGTATTTATGTATGTTTATATATATATATATCATTCGTGATCTTATCACAGAAATATAATGATAGTCTGGAGGGAGGAAGTGAGCTCCACAGCCTAACCGCGTGAACAGGAAATGCAACCTAAATTTTTCCGAATACCTACCATACTGACAAATAAATATGTGCTCAATGCTTTACGCTATAAATATTAATTCTAGACAAATCACTCAACCAGACAGAAACAGTCGCTATCGGATATTCTTTTTGATCTCATGCCAAATACGTTTAGCGCTTTCGCCACTTTAGCGCTAATTCTGGTGGCAGTTAATCTGCATGATTTATAACTCTTATGTCACGTTGCAAATCATATTCTTTAATTAAGATTTATGTTAAGAGCGAAATTATATATAACTAGCTGTTGCCCGCGACTTAGTCCGCGTGGACAACTTAACATCACAAATTATTATGTATTTCCCGTATAGGAATGAGTTTTTCGGGATAAAAACTATCCTATGTTCTATTCCAGGACCTAACCTATATGTGTGCCAAGTTTCATCACGATACGTCCAGTAGTTGAAGCGTGATTGAGTAACAAACATCCATCCATACTTACAAACTTTCGCCTTTATAATATTAGTGGGATAGAATAGTATAGCTAGAAAATTGTTAATTTTTTTTTTATTCATCTCTCCAAAAAATATATATATACAATAACTTCGCCAAACTGTATAATACAGTTTGTTAGCAGAAATTGCTCTCTTTATACATACATCGATGCTCCAAATCTTGTAGCACAAAATGGAACTACTTTAAATGCCAGCTCGATTGTCATACTTTGCCCAATACAACGATCTCTATATACTACTAGATGGAGCGTTCCAAACAATCGCTCTGTTCCACGCAAGTAGCATTCACTTTGAAACTTGTGCAGTTACTACGCAGAACATTTAATTATTACTAAATATTGACGCTATTTAACCGTAGTGTCAATATTTAGTAATAATTAAATGTTCTGCGTAGTAACTGCACAAGTTTCATAGTGAATGTAACCGAGTTGTGGCTACTTGCATGGAACAGAGCGATTATTTGGAACGCTCCATCTAGTAGTACATAGAGATCGTTGGCCCAATAGAAAACGGACTACCCCGATCCGTCCAGTGGTTGAAGCGTGATTGACTAACAAACATCCAAACACCCAAACTTTCACATTTATAACATTAGTAGGAAGGATTAGTATTATTTGCTAAAGAAATGTCTATCCAGACTTATAATTCCTGTTCGCTCGTTCGCTGTGACCTTTCATAACGATGACGTATATCCTAGCTCCGGTAATCGTCACGGTCGGAAAACGTGTCCGATACAAAAAGCGTATCTGTTCCGTAAGTTGCTTCCACGTTTTTGCAGCGCATCGCGTATCGGCTCTCGTAAGTGTATTTTATTCTTGTTGCATAAAGTATACTAAATATTACTATATTTCATTCCAAATCATATGAAAACAAACGTATTTGCGTCTGGAAAAGAAAATAAGTAATAGTTGGTGTTCTGAAGTGGACCGCAAAGTTTACATGGTAATACAAACCTGTTGTTGCTGCTGGTGACCCTTTGAAATATTCGAGAAGAAGCAATACTCACCCCCCCACCCCCGACAGGATAACATCGCCTGCAGAATAGAGCACGCCTGGCAGTGCGTACTGTTAAGCTGCCGCCGACAGATCGATGCTATTAGATAGTTCTAAATGTGATGTCATAGAGGATATAGCATGTATTGAGGGAATGTGTCCGAAGCGAGGCCCAAAGAATTATAATTCTCCCTCTGCCTAATAATAATATTGGGGTTTTCAACGGCATCTTGGCCAACCCCTTTTCTGAGGATACCGGAATACTGTGCAAACTTTATAAATTTTGTATAATTTAGTGGTTAGAAAAATATCTACATATATATTCAGAAATAACTACACCCCTACTCCTAATAAAGATAAAAAAAGATAGATTGCATTTCTTCGCTTATGTTGTCCCTCTCTCGATCGACTATGTTCCCGCGCTGTATGCTGTAGCCCTACCATAATTTACGCACACATACAAGAGTGTACGGAGCACGGACACTGGGGCGTCCTTAGCATAAAGGGGCGCTGCGTCTCCGTCCTCAACAAAGCATTGACCGAAAGTAATTACGCGAGATGACGCGCCGAATCCGTATTAATTACGAATCAAACCGCCACGGGTCTCGATTGACACATCGCCTTTGTTTTGCCCGAACTGATTTCTGGGGTGACTCATCCAAGTTCGTGGACAGATCATCTTCCACTGGTTTTGAGTTTGTGATTTGAATCTGGTTTGTTCTGACGGTTTATCCAAAGTTAAATTCAAAAAAGCGGGCGAAGGAAAGCCGCTTTGCGACATTAGATTGCGCAAATCAGCGATACATCGTCTCCGCCTGCCCCTCTGGGACCAAGGCGTGATTATGTATATGTTTTTGATCTTTGTGTTTTAGATCTATTATTTTGTTTGTACTGTAATTTTCTTGTTAGTTTTCTGTTATCTCTTAATACCTTATTTAAGTATATTTACTAATTATTAAGTTTGTGAAATGGTATTGGTATTTATGAGTGGGGACTTGTAATCAGCATTTTTTTATATATTTGCATTGTTATTTGTCTGTAAGTCTTCCTCAAAGTAAATTAATAAAAATAAATAAATAATAAGTAAATACAGATAAGGACATCAAAAAGTATGCGGAGAAAAATCTAAAGTAGAAGGTTAAAAAAATGACATTATTTAGACCAGGCAGACCCTCCGTAAGCATTTCGGATAATATCCGTCGAACTAAAAAACACTTTGTACTTTCTAATGGGTCATGTGAACTGTTGACAGGTGGCCCATGTCGTATGAATACACCCTAAATAGTTGAATGTTTGCCCACAGTGCGCAGCTACGACAAGCACGACAAATGCGGGCTCGTGTGGATCCCGCGCGTGGTCGCGTACCGCTGCCGCACGTGCGGCATATCGCCGTGCATGTCCATCTGCCGCGAGTGCTTCCACCGCGGGGACCACTCCACACACGACTTCAACATGTTCCTGTCGCAGGCGGGCGGCGCATGCGACTGTGGCGACAACTCGGTCATGAAGGAGGACGGGTGAGTCTATTCAAAGTCAAAATCATTTATTGCATATGAGTACACTTGGTACATTTATACACGTCATTTTTTATCGACTACCGCTTCCTAGGTGCTAGCGCTGTGAAGAAGAAACGGCGCAACAAACTTCACGCAACACATCTTTTAAAAATCAAGTTTGCATACAATTAATAAATATTTTGCGAAGCTGAATTAACATTAGTACAAGGCATCTTTGTCATTCAAATAATCGTTTATTTTATAATAGAAATTCTTACAAAGTTGTTTTTTAATGTGAATTTTAAACTTTCTGTCCGTCATATTTAAGATTTCCGCTGGTAGTTTGTTGTAGATGCGTATACATTATGTGCAGTTGCCTACCGTCTCACGTCACAGCTGCAGCACAGCTTCCTTTAAACAGAAGTCGAAACGCTGGCTTGTGGGGCAGGCGTTCTATAAAATTGAGGAATTTACATCGATGAATATAAATGTACGTTGTCGTGACTGACGTTTTAATGAGGAAAGATGTAAATCAAAAATAATCGCGATTTTTTAATCTTAAAAAAATCTTTAAGTGATTATAACAACTGCGAAAAAATCATGACGATTTCTTGAAATCTGTTTTTTTTTAATAAATCAATTTGGCCATTTCTGAAAACTGCTTACCTGGTCGGTAAGCACCCAGAATAAAAAAAAAAATTGGGGAGAAAATAAAGAAATTTGAATGACTTGTGTAGACTTCCGTGGATCGCGACCGATCGCGGCCGCGCGCGATCGTTAGCGGCCGCTGCGACAATATTAAACACTATGAAACTGTATGGCGCTGCTTTCAAGGCGCCCGACCTAAGCCATTACGCAGCAAGCTCTTTAGGTATAAAAATATACCGAACTGGAACGGCCCCGATTGCCGGGGCACCTAGGCGCACTAACTCTGTGACGTGTCTTATAATAATCTTAGTAGAGGCAGGTCGACCCTGTCGGATCTTTTGTATGAGCCCCTCTGTCTATACTGTCCATGCCCCACAGTCTGCTGCATAAACACTATTATACAGCTAAGGGGCACAAGTCTGTAGTCCTTGGGTCCAGGGTAAGCCACACCCAGGACGTTGCAGCTAGTGCATTGCATTCGCACAGCAAGTGCTTCATCGTGTCGCTCTCCACAGGCTCTACAGCTAACGGTCTCTGACAGTCCCATCTTATGCAGGAGGTGCCTCACACCGAGGTGGCCGACAAATACTCCTACGATAACACGGACGGCCCTCGTACCGTATTTTAGGATTTTGCTAGTACAGGTAGTTTTGCTAGTTTTTCAGCTCCAGCAGTCGTTTCTCGGCATACATTTTTAAAGCAGTTTTGATGGTGATCATGGATAGTACCATAAACAGCTCTGGTCCAGTCAGAGCTTGCTCTGGTTTATTCAAGCGCGCGTTCAAGCGACAAGTCTAGGAACACTTTCTTGCTGACTGTTCATCTCACTCCCCATTTACTTTATTTTAGAACTTATCTATTTATTTATTTTAATATTATATACTGACATAGACAGTTGCCGCGTGGTTCCCGGCTTAGAATAGGGCCACCCCTATCTTTCCCGTGGGTGTCGTCAAGGCGACTAAGGGATTGCATCAGGGACGGGCAGCAGCGTTCTCCTGTGTGTGTATGTTAAGATCATCACTGCGATCACCAATCCGCCTGCCAAGCGTGGTGATTATGGCAAATCCCCCAATGGACAATTTACCAAAAGTGGTATTCTATTGGGGAGGTTTGTGTCCAGCAGTGGACGTATTTAGGCTGATGATGATGATGATGATAGACGTATGTTATATACTATGATATTATTTGAATTGTTGACATTGTAATTTATATTATGACGATCCCTTTTACCATATTAGAATGACATGTACTCGTAAAATTGATTTTATAAGATGTAAAAGTGAAATAAATAAATCTAATCTATGTATGTATGGGTATGCCCTTACTGATATAAACTATACTCCTTCCTTTATTTAACTGCACAACCTACCTTATTCTGTTATTCTAATCGCATTTAGCGATAAGACCGCCTAGATTACATATGTAAGTCACTTTATTATTGAATCTTTTTTTATTTTTTACGTGCAATAAAAAGTAATTGAATTGAATTGCTGTCTTACAAGAATAATTCATTCATTCATGTCAGCCTTTAGCCGTCCACTGCAAGGCCTATGCCTTCCCCAATGACCACCACCACACCCGGTCCTCCGCCCTCCGCATCCAGCCGCTTCCGGCCACCTAAAGAAGGTCCATTTGGCGGCGGGGCCCAATCTGCACGCACTAATAATAAAAAATCTCACCAAATCATAAACATCGGATTCTCTGGTCGAACGATACGGAATGCTCTTTTTCCGTATATAATAATAAATAAATAAATATCTCAGACATTCACACCAATTATCCAGCCCCCAACTAGGCAGAGCCTGTGGTATGGTTACTAGATAACGGATATACATACTTAAATAAATATATAAACATCCAAGACTTGAGTACAAACATTCATATTCATCATACGAACATTTGCCCCTAGCGGGATTCGAATCCGCAACCTCCGGCGTGGCAGTCCGAGAGCTCCCCGTTCCGCCCCGGAGGTCGTATATTATGCTTTTGTCATGTTCTGTGACGTAACCAGAGTATCTATAATTGATTCCTAATCTCCATTCGCACTTGAGATTGGACGAGATTTAGTCACTTGGCTTCGTCACTACGTCGCCGCGGAGGCGGCACAATGACGTCACAGCCAACTGATCTAGCTAAGGCAAGCAGGAACAGGCCCACGCGAACGTTAAATATGGAACGAACAGCCGACGTACAATATGTAAATCGTTTTGTTGTTGTTGTTGTACTTTACACCTACCTCTCTGCTGGCTTAGGAAATTAAACTGCAGTCCCCACTGAGTATAGGCAGGATCTAATCAATATCATACTAATATTATCTAGGTTACGACTCCCTCGAACTAAGGAGAAACTTAGCCCTGGTAGGGTTTGTCTTACACGTAATCAGAAACAAAATTGATTGTGTGGATCTTGTCGGAAGGGTACTAAAACTGTACGTGCCCGAGTGTTACCTACGAGCGCGGAGTCACCCGCTGTTCATACACCACACTCGCGCACCAACCTCTTACGGCACTCGCCCCGCGCGCGCGAACTGCAGCTGGTCGGCTCCCTGCTCGCCGAGGCACCACACTGTGACGTGTTCGTGGACGGCATGGGACGGCTGATGACGGAATGTAAGGGAACGCTAGAGAGAGGACTGCCTGTTTCGTCTATAGCATAAAAGTTATTGTACCAATGGAATAATGATCTGTAATGTTTCAATATTTTAAATAAATAAATGTCTAAATTATAAATGTGAAAGTTTGGATATTTGGATGTTTGTACTCTGTTGGTTTCGGGAAGGGCAGGTCTTGAATTTTTGTGTATAAGTGGGCGAGACGATTAAAGTTTAAAGATAATTTTTATTGCAACTCGTTAGACCATGTGCAATTGCAAATTTGTCTCTGTAGGTAATGTATAAAATGTATAAACGTAATCTGTCGTGGTTTTATATCGACGGCCGTCGATAGATGGCATCTATAGTATAGCAACCGAACATAGATGTCGTTGCGTTGTGATGAACATACTCAATCACGCTTCAACCACTGGACGGATCGTGATGAAACTTGCTACACATATTTATCCCCACTACTGAGTGGCACACGTTAGGTCCTGGAATAGGATAGTTTTTATCCCAAAAAAACATCTTATTCCTACGGGAAATATTTAATAGTATGTAATATTAAGTTGTTCACGCGGACGAAGTCGCGGACAATAGCTAGTAATTAAAAAAAAAAGGTAAACTTCGCTTGTATGTACATTGAAAATATTTGCAAAAAAAAATTGAGGGGTCTAAGGATAAGTAATAGAACACATTTCAATCATTTTTGGAATTTTTGTCTGTTTGTCTGTTTATCTGTTTATCTGTTTGTCTGTGAGTTTGTGCACGCATCACTTAAAAACTACTGAACGGATTTTGATGGACTTTTTCCAAAAATATGGTGCTTAACTTAACTTAACATTTAGTCTTTATTTCATCGCAATCAACTAACTCAATCAAAAGTTATAGACATTTTTAGTTTTCAAATACATGGTAGGTAAGGTTAGTATGCAATATATTGCAAATAATAGTATTTCCGTACTATTCAGATTGCGATGAGTTTGGACTACATTTGAAGCTGCGAGTGGGAATTGGAGTGGGAGTGGGCATGGGAGAAGTGGAGTGGGTGTGGGAGCGGAAGCGGGAGCGGAGCGGGAGCGGGAGCGGGAGCGGGAGCGGGAGAGGGAGCGGGAGTGGGATCGCAACGGAAGCGGGAGTGGGAATGGGAGCGAATTCTGTAGTTCACGCGAGCGGAGCCGCGGGCACAGCTAGTATCATATATGATAGCACATCATATGTGATTTTGACTTCAACACAAACATGCTGATGAGCTGGAGCTGGATGGGAATGGCGGAGGAATAGTGGAAACCTAAACCTTGGATTCGGACTTCTGACTGTTGACGGGGTATGGAGTGAATGGACGCATGAACAAACGGTCATTGCGCCTAGTAATTGAAGAGCTAGACCATAATTCCCGGTCTCAATGGAACCGAGTGCTGTATTATGACGTCATTAAATTGTATGACCGTTGTAGGCGGCGACTGTGGTTTTTGGTCGCTCCTATTCGTATTTCCTGCTTCGTCTAATGTCTTACGAAAATATTACATACTAGCTGTTTGCCCGCGACTTCGTACGTAACTTTATAAATTATATAGCCTATGACACTCACAAATAACGTGGCTTTCTATTGGTAAAAGAATTTTCAAAATCGGTTCAGTAGATCCAGAGATTACCCGCTACAACCTCACAAACTGTACCTCTTTATAATATTAGTATACATAGATACATACACTTGTCTAATCTCAAACTAGGATTTTCTCCTGTGCTATGGGAACTAAGAATAGAATAGAATAAATGTTATTTCAGATATAATCCATATGTGTTAGTAACAAATATCTTATTCACTAATGTATTTTTAATATTACACAATATTAAAAATACTTAAAAATATGATATAATTTGGCTGTCCGATACTGGGCGGCGAGGCTACTTGACTGCATGCAGTCGTATCCAGCGCCCCAGCATCGGAGAGTCCCACCAGTCAGCCAGGACGTTCAGGATCATGTTGTACTAAACAGGGATAGCATGGTATACAAATATAACATCCAGACCAGGACTACTTTGTACAAATTATACAAAATTCTCAGTCCCTGGTAGGAATCTAAGTATGTATGTAAAACGAATCTATGTACGTATGTAACGCTTTATTGTACCAAAATTAACAACAAAGACAAAATAGGAATTAAACGGTACAAGGGCGGACTTATCCCACTTAGGGATCTCTTGTACCGCGACAAACTTGTGCAAATGGTATAAGGTTGTGTGTCCCCGGTGGGAATCGAACTCACGACCGCTGGCGCTCGAGGCGTTTGACCAAACCATATGTAATAGATATCGTCACTAAAATGCCAAAACCGCGAATGTGCTATTACAGCGAAATGCAATAATACATATTAGTACCATATACATAAATAGCATTGTCACAGAACCTCGATTTAGCACATTCGCGATTTTCGCATTATAATGACGGTATAGTAGGCAAGTTTTTCAGCTTGCTCGCGTTCATGCCAAAAGAGGTTTTTAGCACAACCGCGGGGCTAGTATCTTTAGCTACTTCTATAGTATCATGGCGTTGTATACTTGACCCCACGTAGAATACAACGCCATGATACTGTAGAAGTAGCTAAAGATATTAGCCAAGAGGTTGTGTTAAAAACATTTCGCCCCCCTCGCTCTTACTGCTTTGTCTCACACCCCGCAAGGTTGGCTGGAAGAGATCTCTTTTAGAGTTAAGCTCGCTTTTGTACACAACATTTATTACTATATTTAGTTTTAAAATGTGCAATAAAGAATATACGTATATACCATATTTTGCTCTCCTGAAGATTTAAGGCGAACGGTTTGTCAATTGGCGCCTCCCTATGGAGACTATTTTTAGCCTTTAGCCTCGCAAGAATATAATAAAACCATAAATATTTGGCCAATTCATATCTGGGCAATTTCAAACGCTGGTCCAACGATCTCTATGTACTACTAGATGGAGCGTTCCAAACAATTGCTCTGTTCCACGCAAGTAGCCACAACTCTTTCACATTCACAATGAAACTTGTGCAGTTACTACTCAGAACATTTAAGTATTTACTAAATATTGACATTATTTAACCGTAGCGTCAATATTTAGTAATAATTAAATGTCCTGCGTATTAACTGCACAAGTTTCATTGTGAATGTGAAAGAGTTGTGGCTACTTGCGTGGAACAGTACGATTGTTTGGAACGCTCCATCTAGTAGTACATAGAGATCGTTGGACCAGCGTTTGAACTTGGCCATGTATGAATTGGCAAATGGTTTTATTATATTCTTGCAACACTAGCACATACCTTCCCACTGTTGGGCAGCAGTGTCTACTATCTAATCGATAGCACACTTCCAACTATGTCAGTAAAGTTGACCTGGTCTAGATCCTTATAAAATCTAGGACGTTTTGCTTTTAGCATACTAATGTGGTCACACCGGACTGCCGCGCTGATTACCCATGTATTAGTGTCATCCACGCATCGTGTGCATCAGTGATTCAGTGCAGGTTTATTCCACGGCCAGGGAGGGACTTTTTGCCCCCTGGATTATAATCCTTCGTTAGTTTGAAGGAAACAATACCATGTCTCTGGTGATAATCTGAGAGAAACTAGGTCGCGCGTTACGATGTTTTCTTTCCAAAAGCGTCAATATTAAGTAATCAATAAAAGAGCACTATCTGTCCCACTCAGTATAATATGATATGTATTATGTATGTATGTTTATTATTATTTATTATCTTTATTTTATATATAAGTAAAGTAGTTCAGGTATTTAGTTATTATGTAGTCTATTATGCACTTATTTTGCCCCCTATCGCTCTTGCTGCCTTGTCTCACACCCTGCAAGGTTGGCTGGAAGAGATCTCTTTTAGAGTTTAGCTCGCTTTTGTACACAACATTTATTACTATATTTAGTTTTAAAATGTGCAATAAAGAATATATGTATATACCATATTTTGCTCTCCTAAAGATTTAAGGCCAACGGTTTGTCAATTGGCGCCTCCCTAGAATCAACCCTGTCGCGTATCTCAAAAACAATGGATTACTCAACCGTTGCACTTGACCGTCGCCTTGGCCGAGACCTTGTGGCGATAACGCGGCGATATCTGCCCCGTAGCCGCGTTTTTTTATCGCACGCGTGGGCGTATCGTGGCTGTGACGTTTTGATAGCGTTTCGTGTGATAAAAATACTGGTGAAAATACTGCTGACATTGAAAAGTTTGCTGCCGTTTATCGTTAACACGTTCACGGTCCACCTATCGTATGGCTGAAGAATATTAAATATTACTACGCGACGCCAGGTGGACCGACGACCTGAAGAAGGTGGCCGGAAGCGGCTGGATGCGGAGGACCGGGTGTGGTGGCGTTCATTAGGGAAGGCGTATGCCCAGCAGTGGACGATGATGAATTGAATCCTAGACCTCATGACTACCACGATATTATGTCTCTATATCTGCCTGTACATGCAGGATAAACGTAACAATTACTCTGTCAAGCCAATGAGAAATTAATTACGGAGACCAATTAATGTATGTCCAGTGAATGTCTGGAAGAAAGAAAACGGAAAGTGCTAATTTTATACCCTTGTCAACATGGTAATAATTATTATACAGTTGTAATAAAATACTCTAGTAATTAAACTCGTTACGAGGGATTGGGACTGCCACGCCGGAGGTTGCGGGTTCGAATCTCGCTGGGGGTAAATGTTCGTATGATGAATATGAATGTTTGTACCCAAGTCTTGGATGTTTATGTATTTATTTAAGTATGTCTATCCTAGTTTGGTACTGGATAATTGGTGTGAATGTCTTTATTATTTATTTATTTAATTATCCAGTTCCAAACTAGGCAGAGCCTGTGGTATGGTTACTAGATAACAGATAGACATACTTAAATAAATATATAAACACTAGGACTTGGGTACAAACTCCGGCGTGGTAGTCTGAGAGGTATCCCGTTCCGCCACGGAGGTCGTCACAAAAAAACACCCCCTCCACCCCATCTAAATTTCAACCTCCCTTTTTTAATTCTTTCATTCGCAATAAAGTTGGGCAAGCATTATTTAAAACTACTTCATATTTCGAGTCCACAGCATTAGTCGTTTCTGAAATTAGCAGCTATGACAGACGGAATAAGTCGCACCATTAGGGTTCCGTTATTACCATTTTGGTATGGTACCCTAACTTGGAAGAAAATCTTCGCGAAAAAGCGTAGTTTAACGTAGTTTTCTGTAAAATGACACATGTAAAATATTTCAACTTGTTCTAAATATTAAAAATTTATTCATCGGTACTTCAGCCCTATTCAAGGTATTTAAACCTCATACCATGAAGCAAAATAATTTTTCGTAGCTCATAGTTTCACCTCAAAGTGTTTTCCTTCATGATTAACACTAATTGGTTATTAAATTAGATAACGGATGATTTTAAAATGTGCATCTGTTATCTAATTTACATACATTCATACATAATGCTCACGCCTTGGTCCCAGAGGGGTAGACACAGACGATGGATCGCCACTTTGCGCGATCCTGACACACCTCACTAGCCTCACTCACATTCATCAACCTTTTCATGCACCTCCTTTTATTCTTCTCACTGCGGACCCCAGCCTTTTTGAGGACGTTACTAATTTGATCCTTGAATGTCCTCCTAGGACGACATCTAGCTGATGGTGGAAGTGGAAGGAACTACAGCTAGAGGTCGTCCTTATCTAATTTAATAACCAATTAGTGTCAATCATGAAAGTAAAACCGTGTGGTTTCCGGTAGAGTAGAATAGGACCACTCCAACTCTTCCCGTGGATGTCGTACAAGGCGACTGAGGGAATACATTATAAAACATCAATCAGGCCTCCCCAACCCGTCTGGCCAGCGCGGGTAGTGTAGGCCAAATCCTCCGTCTGTCTCCGGCAGATGAGAGAGGGTTGTGCTCCTGCAGTGGAGACAAAAATAACCTGATGATGATGAAAGTAAAAACTTTGAGGTGAAACTATGAGCTACGTAAAATTATTTTGCTTCATGGTATGAAGTGTATTTACATCGTGTACTCGTATTAATACTATAATACTAACGATTCTGCCCTTTTAGCGACAGAAAAAAAGAACTCAAACCAAATACCATCCTGCTCTGATATTGTCAATATAGATAGGTGGGACCGAGACAGCAATACCAGTTGACCTCTGGCGTCCGTCCCTGTGAGTGTAATCGCTTGGACTTGAACTAGACCCTCGCTTTGACCTTCGTCTGTTGGCGGGTGACGTCATCGCTGTGTGCCGACTATTGCGTCACGGTTTATAAATATTTTGTTTCAATCGAAGATGATTGGGAAAAGTTACTCTTAACGTATTGTGATGTTAGATTAGAATTTATTTATTTCCAACGATCTCTATGTACTACTAGATGGAGCGTTCCAAACAATCGCTCTGTTCCACGCAAGTAGCCACAACTCTTTCACATTCACAATGAAACTTGTGCAGTTACTACGCAGAACATTTAATTATTACTAAATATTGACGCTACGGTTAAATAATGTCAATATTGAGTCAATAATTAAATGTTCTGAGTAGTAACTGCACAAGTTTCAAAGTGAATGTGAAAGAGTTGTGGCTACTTGCGTGGAAAATGAAATGAAATGAAAATGAAATAAATATTTATTGCCATAAATGTGGTACACAGGTGGTAGATTATTTTATATATCCAGCACATTTAGTCATTTCTGACATACAATAATTAGGTATAAAAATGATTTAATAGTAATTTGAGATTATTTATAACAACAACAAAAAATTCGTAAGTATGCATAATAATATTACAATATGTCAAACTGTCTAAATACACCATAATTTGTTACCTATTATTAAGACTAGAATTAAAGATACTACAAACTAAGTATTAGGACAAAGTAGCCCCTTTACAGAATAGAATCCTTGGTCCATCAACCAAAGTTTTAACTTTGCGCGAAAACGTTTCAACGGGAGGTCTGTAATATCCTTAGGCAGTGCATTATATGTTTTTATACACATTGCATAACAATTTTTTTCGTACACAGCTGTCCTTGGATTTACGTTATAAATTAGTCTGTTTGGATACCTGACATTGCGTGAGTGTACATCCCTTGACACTATAAACAGATGGTCGTTCGATTTAACAAAATTTGCTAATTCGAAGATATACATAGATGGGAGTGGAAGGATGCCCAACCGCTTGAAGAGAGGCCTGCAGGGTTCATCAGGTGGTACGCCACACATTGCTCGAATACATTTTTTTTGGGCTATGAATGCCTTTTCGGAATCAGTGCTATTTCCCCAAAGCAGAAGACCGTACTTGAGAGTAGAGCTCACATAGCCATAGTATGCAGTTAAGACTGTTTTTTCTGAGGATACTCTACGCAGTCTACCCAATACGTATACATAGCTATTAACTTTGCTGCAAACTTTCTCGACATGCGCCTTCCAGTTACAATACCTATCCAACACAAGTCCCAAAAATTTCGTTTCAGCAACCTCTTGCAGAGTATGACCGTTGTAATTTAAGTTAAGATTACATGTGTTCTCCCCGTATTTGGAAAATTGAATGTAGTTAGTTTTCCCGAGATTTAAGCGCAGATTATTTTTATATAGCCAATCAACTATGGACCCAATCGTACTGTTTATATTATTCTCATACTCCTCGATGTCAACAGCTTTACTAGAGGTAATGGAAACTGAGATATCGTCAGCAAACAGGGTGCAATCGTAGTGGGATACATCAGGAATATCGTTGATATATAGTAAAAAGAGCAAGGGGCCTAAAATGCTTCCCTGTGGTACCCCGCATCTATTTGGTTGATATGAAGATCTGTGTGCAGTAAGGATTGAATTTTTGTTAATTTTTTGTATCTCTACACATTGATTTCTGTTGTTCAGATAGGTAGATAGCCAATTTAGAGCGGGTCCCCTGATCCCATAGTTTTCTAGTTTGCGTAAAAGAAGGTCATGAGAAACAAAATCAAAGGCCTTTGTCATGTCAAATAGTATTACAACTATCCTTTTCTTATTATTTAATGCATTCAGGGTTTTGTGGACTAAATTAAAGCTCGCCAGAGTGGTTGATTTATGAGCTTGGAATCCATATTGTTCATTTTTTATTATATTAAATTTGGAGATAAAACTGGTTATTCTTTTATGCATTGCCTTCTCAAATATCTTTGACATGACTGGTATTAGTGTTATCGGTCTGTAGTTTCCCGGATCCACTTTATCATTCTTTTTGTGCAGGGGTTTGACAATAGAAGACTTTAATAATTCGGGGAAGCATCCGTTCGCAAACGATTGATTGATTAGATATGTCATTACAGGCGCTAGCTCTGCTTTGCAGTATTTAATTACTTGTGTCGATATTTCATCAAAACCTTCTGCCTTTGTGTTGTTAAGTGAAGAAATGATGTTCTCCACCTCTGAGGTGGAACAGAGCAATTGTTTGGAACGCTCCATCTAGTAGTACATAGAGGTCATTGTTTATTTCACTTTTACATATTAAAAATTCAATTTTACATGTCATTCTAATATGGTAAAAGGGATCGTCATAAAATAATATATGTATGTATGTATGCATGTTTGTATACACTTTATTGTACAAAAATAATCAACAACAACAATAAAAATGTAGTATCGTAGAGATGCATTCTTCATGCTGTCTCGATACACTAACGAGGACACTAATTCAACATTTGTAATTGAAATTCAACATAATGGGAGTTCTACATTTTGTAAATTCAACATTTTAAGTAGTCAACATGATTACAAAAGGAAATATGGTCTTATATATGTCGCAGGGCGATCTTAAAATTAGGCAGATCATGATGTGCCTGACTTATATCAGGCCGATCGTTCGACCTCGTCGTTTGTCTATTTGGCTAGCCACGTTTAGCCATATCGTTTTGAGGAAAAAAGATCATATTTTAGTTAAATAAGTAGCGAGATTTTGATGAACCTCAAAATTACTAATACTAAAAATGACGTCGATGTACTAAACTGTGTACTGTGTATTCTAAATAAGAAAATAAAATATTTTTTAATCTTAAATATATGAACTCGCACAAGTTATCAATATTAAAAATTATTATTCAACATAAGTCAATAAATTTGAAACATAAGCCAAACAAAAAACAAAAAAAACCTTCAGAGGTGACTGACGTGACGGTCAACTTATTATGATTCATTTAAACCCCATTATCAATATTTACCATGTAGTTAAAAAAGTAGATATATATTTTACTAAATGAATTTACAAATTGAAAAATACTTTGCACTAACCTATAAAATGTTTCTTTTTTTACATTATGATCAGAACTTGCATGACTTCCATAATACTTCATTAGAGACTTTTCTTATCACATTCCCTTTTATTATCAATTTTATGTACTTGTCTAATCCTAAACTAGGATTTCTCTGTGCGATGGGCATCAGCCAAGGGTAGAACAAATGCACAAATTGTACAAAATTCTGTACCCGGTGGGAATCAAACCCACCACCTCTGGCGGTCGAGTCTAACATCCAAGGCCAACTGGGCCAACGAAACTCTCAATGTACAGCCGAGGAGTAACAGAAGTTAGTTTTTACCACGGAAAAAATTACCAAACGACTAGCAGAAGCAAACACAACCTTTATGTTAAATTTTTAAGTCTCTTTTTGCATGTATCTTATAAAACAAGTTTTATATAGTAATAGTTTTGTCACGTGCATAACAATATTTAAATGGCATTTTAGTAAAGAAGGTGGCAAATTTGTAGTCCACCTGCCGTTCGTTTGCGCTCCACACCTTTTTGGAGCTGTTCATACACGTTTACCTTAAGGAATGTCGTCTCTAGTTATAATAATAATTTGGTATATAAAATAACTGTTTTCCTTCGTTAATGTTTGTTTTGTTTGCACGAGGGGTGGCTGATACAGGTTCAGTGGACGTATCCGTGCTGCCTCAGTCCTGAGTCAGTCGTTTTTAGTTAAGTTAAGGAATAATATATAGATACTAGCTGTGCCCGCGGCTCCGCTCACGTGAACTACAGAATCCGCTCCCATTCCCACTCCCGCTCTCGCTTCCGCTTCCGCTCCGCTCCGGCTCCCGCTCCCCTCCCGTTCCCGCTTCCTCTCCCGCTCCCGCTCCCACACCCACTCCCCATTTCCTACGCCCACACCCACGACCACTTCCACTCCAATTCCCACTCACAGCTGTAAATGTAATCCAACTCATCGCAATCTGAATAGTACGGAAATACTATTATGTGCAATATATTGCATAATAACCTTACCTACTAATGTATTTGAAAACTAAAAATGTCTATAACTTTTGATTGAGTTAGCCGATTGCGATGAAATAAAAACTATGTTAAGTTAAGCCCCATTTTTTGTGAAAAGTCCATCAAAATCCGTTCAGTAGTTTTTAAGTGATGCGTGCACAAACTCACAGATAAACAGACAAAAAATCCAAAAATGATTGAAATGTGTTCTGTTACTTATCCTTAGACCCCTCAATTTTTTTTTTGCAAATATCTTCAATGTACAGACACGCGATGTTTACGATTTTATTTATTTGAATATAGATATTTGTATCATTTACTTATTCGTGTATCGTCTGTGTATGTATTGTTTGTTTCATCATGTCATCATCATCATGTCAGCCTTTAGACGTCCACTGCTGGACATTGGCCTTCCCCAATGAACGCCACCACACCCGGTCCTCCGCCCTCCGCATCCAGCCGCTTCCGGCCACCCTGCGCGTGCCAATCCGTGGTCTCCACTCCAGAACTCGTCTGCCCCAACGGCCGTCGGTTCTGCGACAGATGTGGCCCGCCCACTGCCACTTCAGCCTGCTAATCCTTTCGGCTATGTTTGTTTGTTTATGTTTATGTAATATGTATTTGCAAACTTTATTATAAGTACATATGTAGTACATTTCTTTATCCAAATTTGGTACATTATGCTTGTCCTTTCGGTTACTCTAAGGTTGACTGGAAGAGATGCCTAAGAGATATAAGTACGCCTTTGTACACAGTTTAATTCCTATTTTATTTATTAATGTCGATGTGATTTTTGGTATAATAAAGCGTTTACATACATACATACATACATACATACATACATACATACATACATACATACATACATACATACATACATACATACATACATACATACATACATACATACATACATACATACATACATGTGTCATATTTCAAATGCAGTAGCGGCTGTCGATCCGTCATGCGTCCGTATTAGGAGAGTTTTGCGTCGAATGAGCCTGGAAAGGAAAGTTTTAAAAATAGTATTTCCTTTATAATAGCATTTGTTACTGCGGTTCGTTGTGGCGAGTCCTTTTCACGTGAACTCGAGGTTATGGTGTACAAAAGGTGGCGCTGAAATTTTTTTTTGAAAGCGCCCCGGATTTTTTTTTTTTGAAAACGCCCTGGAAAATTTTTCACGCCAATCAGATTTTTTTCCATAGCGCCCCCTTTTGTATACTCCAACCGAACTCGATCGACTACCTGCTGAGTTACCTAAGAAAAGTTGCGTTACGATAAATGTGTACTTTCCTGACGCTCTCGTGTCCCCAGTCTCGTTTTGGAGGTTTATTTATTCGACTCCTTGTATAGATACCTCCATAATCCCTTGTCTTCACCGCAGGTTAGCTGGAAGAAATTTCTTTAGAAATAAGCTTATCCTTTTGTATAATTTCCTTTTCTTTGTGTTGTTCTTTGTATATTTGTGTGTACAATAAACTATTAAATAAATAAATAATACCTTTTTTTGTTCCGTTGCAGGTTCTGCAGTAACCACGGCAACAAGTGCCCGAGGCCGGGCAGCGCGCCCGCCGACCTGATGTGCGTCGCGGAGGCCATGATGCCCAGGCTCATCCTGCGCCTGCTGCAGCACTTCCGGGAGAACAGGTAGCTACATGCCTTGCCGTGTGGTTCCTGGCTTAGAATATGGCCACCCTCATCTTTCCCGTGGGTGTCTTCAAGGCGACTAAGGAATTGCACAAGGAGCGGGCAGCAGCGTTCTCCTGTGTGTGTATGTTAAGATCATTACTGGGATCACCAATCCGCCTACCAAACGTGATGATTATGGCAAATCCCCCAATGGACAACTTACTAAAAGTGGTATTCTATTGGGGAGGCCTATGTCCAGCAGTGGACGTATTTAGGCTGATGATGATGAGGTAGCTACGTATGTGTGGTAGGCAGATGATCATCGTCATAGCACGGCAACAAGCGCAGGCCTGCAGGTTTGCTTGAGGTGCTCTCATGTGATAGAAATGTCTGCATAACTAATTCCATAGAAATCATATCAAGGAAAAATGCTGAGGTAGTCGCGACTCGCGTGCCAACAATTTGCAATATATTGCATAGACTATCAAACACTTACTCGTGTAGCTCTGTCGAAAACATCGGCAAAAATAAATAACAATAATAAATAATAAATATCTCAGACATTCACACCAATTATCCAGTCCCAAACTAGGCAGAGACTGTGCTATGGTTACTGGATAACGGATAGACATACTTAATTCATCATACGAACATTTGCCCCTAGCGGGATTCGAACCCGCAACCTCCGGCGTGGCAGTCTGAGAGGTATCCGTTCCGCCACGGAGGTCGTCTGAATTGGTGTGAATGTCTGAGATATTATTATTAATAATTATCAGAAAAAAAAAATATTTGCAGTAATGCCATATTGCTCGGTTTCTAACTGCATAACTATACCTCTTTATAATAAACGTGACCGCGAGGTATAAAAGCTGCGCGGGAGGGGCGCGCTGTGTCCGAAAATCGGCACGCGTGGAACTGAAGTAAACAAATGGCTATAACCGTTCTATTTTGACAGAATTTCTATGACTAACGCTGTGATTCTGGTGCCTACTGGCTATCTCTGACAATGTTATACTGCCATCGTTTCGTCGCCATGACCTCTTCTGTTTGCGGCCTATTTTGGGATAGAAATTACACTTTGGTTATGCTGATCTGCTTAAACTATTGGGCCCGATTCTGAAGGCACGCATTTAAAATTTGACAGCGCTAAAGTTGGTTTCGTCTTTATCTTCATAATACTGTGTGACAAGGATGGCAACAGTTTTAGTGCTGTCAAATTTTAACATTGTGCCCTCAGAATCGAAAAATGAAATGAAATTTAATTTATTTGCTGGAATGGTATTAATGTGATGATAATATAGACAGTTGGCCAACATATTCTGCCATAATTAGGCGTGGAAAAATTTTGAACATTATAATTAATTAATAATATGACATAAAACAAGAATAGACGAGAAAAAAAATATACAGGAAAATAGTGAATGTCAATGGTAATGAATTCGAATGAATGTCAGTTACCTACTTATAAACAAATTATTATTACACACCACCACCATATTAAATGACAGACAGAATA
Organism: Esperia sulphurella; assembly: GCA_947086405.1. Lineage (NCBI taxonomy): Eukaryota > Metazoa > Arthropoda > Insecta > Lepidoptera > Oecophoridae > Esperia > Esperia sulphurella. The sequence goes on along the minus strand of OX352270.1, from coordinate 1,434,793 downwards.
ACTAGATTTGGTAGTGATATATGTGTATTACAATTCGCCCAGTAGTTATGTAATATTATTTAAAAAAAAACTATTAATAAGTCGTACAATACGTAGATAGTTGCTCTACCAACCACTTGTACAAAGTTGTCTGTCCTCAGTGGGAATCGAACCCACTACCTCTGGCGCTAGAGTCGGTCAATCGTAGTTAGACCCCAAACGCTTGTCAGAATATGTCGCACAACGATCTCTAAGTATGTACTACTAGATGAAGCGTTCCAAACAATCGCTCTGTTCCACGCAAGTAGCCACAACTCTTTCACATTCACAATGAAACGTGTGCAGTTACTACGCAGAACATTTAATTATTACTAAATATTGACATTATTTAACCGTAGCGTCAATATTTAGTAATAATTAAATGTTCTGCGTAGTAACTGCACACGTTTCATTGTGAATTTGAACGAGTTGTGGCTACTTGCGTGGAACAGAGCGATTGTTTGGAACGCTCCATCTAGTAGTACATAGAGATCATTGTTATCAGATTACTTTCAACCTCAGTATATTCAGTCGTTAAGTATGACAGTTTGTGAAGTCCTATTCAGGTGCTTTGAATGCTTCACCTCACTGCGTGGTTTAAATATAGTAAGTGGTTCAAATATAAACGTTGCACAATAAGCAGTAACCCGTGGCACCCGATGAATCATTTTAATGGTGGTCGTTGACCTGGGCTCTCTAATTGTGTCTAACATGGAATGTCGCGACGGCACGCCCCACTCCTACTCTAAATCGCTTATATGTATGTATGTAAACGCTTTTGCCGTGTGGTTTCCGGTAGAGTAGAATAGGACCACTCCAGCTCTTCCCGTGGATGTCGTACAAGGCGATTGAGGGAATACATTATGTAACATCAATCAGGCCTCCCCAACCCGTCTGGCAGCGCGGGGAGTGTAGGCTGTCTCCGGCAGACGAGAGAGGGTTGTGCTCCTGCAGTGGAGACAAAAATAACCTGATGATGAAACGCTTTATTGTTCCAAAAATAACAACAACAATAAAATAGGAATTAAACTGTGTACAAAGACGGACTTATATACCTCTCTTATCATTGGTAGTCAACGTCACAATGATTCATTAGAATAAAAACGTCAAAAATGGGTATATAAATCCAGACAAACATCCAGTCTCTGGTGTGAATAGCTTGCCTGATCAAAGAGGTAACTCTGGACCTACTCCGTCCATACTCCGACCAGCTAGCTAGATGATCCCTGGGGGAGATCCAAGCTTAAAATTACCGTAATGTATGAAAAAGAAAAAACAAACGGTTTGCTAAATCCTACTAATATTATAAATGCGAAAGTTTATATATTTGGATGTTTGGAGATAACCTGAGTGTATTTGGAGATAACCTGAGTGTATTTGGTCCAGTTTCAGCCCGCAAGCGAACTCGGACACGTACCGGATCGCGGTGCAGGAGTGCGAGGGCTACGTGCAGATGCTGATGGAGTTCAACAACATGGGCGACCTGATGCGCTCCGCCATGACCAAGGCCCTCATCAACCCCCAGGTGAGCGCAGGCGCCGTGCCGCTGCCAAGTCAACAGCGACCTTCAATCATCTGCAAACACATTATCTGACGCGTCCGTCGGCCGCGGCATACGTGAAAAAAAGTGTACAAAGGTGGCCTTATCTCTTTAAGAGATCTCTTCCGACCGACCTTCACTGTGGAAGGAAATAAAAATAGCTAATAAAAGTGCCCAGTCCACCCTGGCTGCATCGCCAGGGTACGACTCCGCACGGGAGCGCCTGAGCCCTCCCTCGCTCGCTGCCCCAAAGCATGTATAAGGCCTTCGCCTCTGAACCCCACACACCCGTCGTCTCCACTGCCGTCGGTACGAAGATGCACGTGGATTTTAAATAAATAAATATGTGGGGACATTTCACACACGGCCACCTGATCCCAAACTAGGCAGAGCCTGTAATATGGGTATCAGACAGATGATATACATACATAAATACATAATATATAAATAACATCCAGTCACAAGGCAAACTCGAGTGCTCATCACACGAATGTTTGCCCTGGGCGGGATTCAAACCCGCGACCCCGAGCTTCGCAGGCAGGTGTACTACCAACTAGGCTACGGGGCCGACAAACCCACGTACTTCACATGTTTTTCTTTTCGCTCACTCCGCAGTCGACCCTGCCGTGTTTATGGTGTACCTCAGGTGAGAGGCAGCAAATCTACTGCACCTGCACGTAGGATCCCACGGGAGTGATCTGCCCCGCTCACGGCACAAGGGTCAGGCCGACCGGCGTCTTCCCATCGGGACGGCTCAAATAAAATTATTATCTTTGTGGAGCCGCGGTAGCCGGTTGGTTGTGCACTCGCTTCACGTTCATGAGGTCCTGGTACAAGCCCCGCCCGTGCCAATGAGTTTTACGAAACTTAAGTACGGTTTATTTATAATACCACAGGCTTTTCGGTGAAGGAAAACATCGTGAGGAAACCTGAAGAAGAAATTCTAAGGTGTATGTGAAATTCACTAAATCGGCTTGGGGCACCGTTGGTGGACAGGGGTTTGGAACAAAAGATCCTCAAGGGACGAAGTGTCGCCAGGTCTTTCCTGGCCACCTGAGAAGATAAGATAAGGGTTTGCTGCCCTAGCCGGTAGCCAGTTTCTTCTCCGTAGGTATATTCTAGCAGAGTGTAGTTGGTATAAGCAAGACTTGATATTGTTGTGCCCCCTTACAACCGACAAATCATGCTTTTATAAGTAGCGGTAAGTAATGCAACCCCTAAGAAGTCTTTCCTGGCCCCCTAAGAAGATAATATCTTGATAATTATAACCCTGATTTAGGAAGAAAGAAAGAAAGAAAAAACATTTATTTTCTACCATAATTGACACACACAAAGAAAAAACCAATAAGGCAAGAAAAAAAATTATAAGAACTAGAGAAAACAATTTAAAATTTTTAACATAGTTAAAATAGTATGCGTGTGCCGTGGCAGCAAAAGGGCAAACGACTCATAATATGCCTAGACCAAGTAAGGTGCTAGGCGCTGATTTTCAGTCGCACGCGGTGCAGACAATATTTCAGATTTAGTGACTCGTGACAGAGTGTGACGATGCCGTTTCAGATGTACCGCAACCTGGTGGAGCCCCCGTTCCCCGACACGCCGTACGGGCGCTACATGGCCGAGTCCAACAACATGTACGAGCAGGCCATACAGTCCTTCCCCGCGCCGGAGCCGCCTGACGAGTCAGTATATATCTTACTTACCTCCCCAGCTACCGCACTGCCCGTGTATCATCATCATCATCATCAGGTTATTTTTGCCTCCACTGCAGGAGTCTCATCTGCCGGAGACAGACGGAGGATTTGGCCTACACTCCCCACGCTGGCCAGACGGGTTGGGGAGGCCTGATTGATGTTTTATAATGTATTCCCTCAGTCGCCTTGTACGACATCCACGGGAAGAGTTGGAGTGGTCCTATTCTACTCTACCGGAAACCACACGGCTGCCCGTGTATGCAGCTACTTTATACCTTAGTAGGTCCATAGTGACGGTATAGCGGTGTTTAGCTGCCTACTCTTTTCTGCAGTTATATAAATCTACTATACTCTCGATCGACTATACTCGCACTCTGGGTGCAGTAGCCCTCCCATGATTTACACACACACTAACGTGTTGGTCTAGTGCTTCTGTAGTTAATGAAATAACCTTTTATTCAGACTTGATAACATTAAATGCTACCAACTATGTGACAAAAAACTAAGCCCCCACTGATATGATGATGATGATGATGAAAAATAGCGGGGTGTGCTATCGCGAATTACATAATGTATATGCGTTGAAAACCTGATACTAAACTTTAAAAAGACTTCTCGTCTTATACAGTTTAAAGTTAACTTTGAAAACTATATTTGTCTCCCTCCCACCCACAGATACCGCCACCTGCCTGCGCTGGCGCCGCTCCTCCAGCACCACACGTTACTAGACGAGTTCATATTCTGGACGTTCAAATACGAGTTTCCGCAGAACGTGGTCTGTTTTCTTCTGAACATGTTGCCTGATCAGGATTACAAGGTACATTCATTTGTTCTTCTAGCGTATTATAACAATCGTATAGGATCGGCACGCGCAGGGTGGGATGTTTCTAGTCAGTCATGTTAGTCTATACAAATGTCATACAACTGCCATGACGATTGTATGAAAATGGCCCCCGAATCAATACTGTATTGCCGGGAGTGTATTTTACAAAAAATAATAAAATTCTATACAGAGGTCTGCATATTCCACTTAGACCAGAACTGGTCGCAGTGATACCGCCCTTGTAACGATGATTAACAAAAAAAAGGAATTGTTGATTTTTGAAGACGTTTTTAATCCAGAGGCTAATTACATGGTAATCATATATCTCTTGACTTTTGACAGCGAACCAGATAGATATAAAAATGAATAGACGTCAGAAAATGACAGTTGAATCGCGTTTGCGAAGACACTTGAGTTGGCGTAGACAGCCCCAACTACTCGTATAATGCTTATTCCACTCGGGGATCTTTTCCAATTAATCTTAGATTTTACTGGAAGAGAAAATTGAATTCCCCAGCTTGTAGTGACTCCGTAATATAAATTAACGTGAAAAAACTCCACGAAATTAAATAAATAAATATAAATATCTCAGACAATCACACCAATTATCCAGTCCCAAACTAGGCAGAGCCTGTGGCATGGTTACTAGATAACGGGTACTTAAATAAATATATAAACATCCAAGACTTGGGTACAAACATTCACATTCATCATACGAACATTCGCCTCTAGCGGGATTCGAGCCCGCAACCTCCGGCGGGGCGGTCCGAGAGCTCCCCGTTCCGCCACGGAGGTCGTCACAATAGATTGTCCACGTGTAACAGTGCCTCGTTTAACTCCAGGAGCACCTGACGCGCACGTTCGTGATGCACTACGCGCGCATACCCCTCGTGCTGGAGGCGGCGGCCGACCCGGACACGCTGTCCAACCGCGTGGTCCACATGTCCGTCCAGCTGTTCTCCAACGAAGCCCTAGCGCTCCGCTGCGTGCAGCAGCTCCACCTTCTCCACGTCATGGTGCTGTCCCTCCGCCTCATGATGGGGAAGATCCTCGTCCAGAACATCCTCCACGACGCCGACAAGAATTTCCATTACGTGATAGACTGCACCAGGAGGGTCATGAAGGAGCACTGCTACTGGCCGCTCGTGTCCGATTTCAACAACGTCCTGTCGCACAAGAGCGTCGCGCTGCTGTTTCTGCAGGATGACGCCCTTGTGGAAATGTGGTTCGAGTTCCTGTCTATGTTGCAAGGTTAGTTGAAACTCTACTGGACTGGGACCCATATCCTAGTCAATCATCTCAATATAACCTCAAAATTTTTGAATAATCATACCACAAACACCCCCTCCCCCCCTTCAGGGGGGGCTTCCCCCCCTCTCCTCCCTCCACTTCTAAAATTGTACACTGATACATTAATTTGATATTATAACTTAAAATATAATTAATTTGTTATCTTTGACTTTTATATGTAAACAAATTGTAGCATTTTGACATTTAATGTATCAATTACTAGCTGTGCCCGCGGCTCCACTCCACTCGCGTGGACTACAGAGTCCGCTCCCCTTTCCACTTCCGCTCCCGCATGCGATGAAAGACATTTTATGGCTATTTTTTTTTACATCTTGAATTACATTATTGAAGTTTTAGTAGGGATCCCTAATTTTTTATAGTAATAAATATAGCCTATGTTACTCAGGGATAATGTAGCATTGTAATGGCGAAATTTTTTTTTGAAATCGGTCCAGTAGTTTTTGAATTTATTCGTTACAAACATACAAATCTTTCCTCTTTATAATATTATTAGTGTAGATTACTTATTGACAATTTGTTAAAAGTACGTCAATCACTTCATATACTGTACTAGCTGTGCCCGCGGCTCCGCTCGCGTGAACTACAGAATCCGCTCTCATTCCCACTCCCGCTCCCACAACCACACCCACTCCCCTTTTCCTACGCCCAAGCCCACGCCCACGCCTACGTCCAAACTCTCAGCTCCAAATATAGTCCAAACTCATCGCAATCTGAATAGTACGGAACTATTATGTGCAATATATTACATACTAACCTTATCTACTAATGTATTTGAAAACTAAAAATGTCTATAACTTTTGATTGAGTACACTGATTGCGATGAAATAAAGACTAAATGTTAAGTTAAGCCCCATGTTTCTTTGAAAAGTCCATCAAAATCCGTTCAATAGTTTTTAAGTGATGCGTGCACAAACAAACAGACAAAAAATCCAAAAATGACTGAAATGTGTTCTATTACTTATCCTTAGACCCCCCAATTTATTTTGCAAATATCTTCAATGCAAATGTCTGCGATGTTTACGATTTTATTTATTAGATGACATTGTACATGAAATGTATATATTGTAGTGTTTGTACATAGCTGAGCTATAATGTCTAGACATTATGCTGTCTCGAGCACACGGGTGTTGGGGTAGTAGACAGTCAGCCGCAAGTCTTCGGCGAGAACGGACATATACTGGTGTGGTAACGAGCAAACAAACTAGCTCCTGACTTCAGGAGTACTACAGTTAATATCTAATAAATAAAAACGTTAACTTCGCGTGTCTGTACATTGAAGACATTTGCAAAAAAATTAATTGGGGGGTCTAATGATAAGCAATAGAACATATTTCAGTCATTTCTAAATTTTTGTCTCTTTGTCTGTTTGTTTGTGCGCGCATCACTTAAAAACTACTCAACCGATTTTGACATACTTTTCACAGAAACGTAGGGCTCAACTCGGAGTAATATATAGGCTTTAGTTCATCGCAATCGGTTTGCTCAATCATAAGTTATGGACATTTTTAGTTTTCAAATACATTAGTACGTAAGGTTAGTATGCAATATAACAAGGAAGTATAAATTTAATGTTCGGTAATTCAGACTGCGATGAGTTTGGACTATGTTTGGAGCGGGAGCGGATCCTGGAGGCCGCGGGCACAGCTAGTACTGTATATGTAAACAGTCTAATCTAAATCTACAATCAGTCCTTTGCGTGGTCTAAATATGGTATGGATGAATCAGGTCTAGAGCGACAAATATATCTCTTTGATCAGACAAGCTGTTCACACTAGACTATTCAGAATTATAGGGTTTTGGCGTTACATAGATTTTGATCTTATCTATCTTGCCGTGTGGTTTCCGGTAGAGTAGAATAGGACCACTCCAACTGGTCGGACTGGTTGTGGATGTCGTACAAGGCGACTGAGGGAATACATTATAAAACATCAACCAGGCCTCCCCACCCCGTCTGGCCAGCGCGGGGAGGGGAGGCCAAATCCTCCGTCGGTCTCCGGCAGATCGAACGGGAACTCTCTTCCTACTTTGTCTCTTTACTTCTTTAATTTAATTTGTCTGGGGCCCAAGGTAGCGTAAATTCATGACCCGGGACTCGCCCTACCTTCACCGGGAGGTGTCTCTGCATCTCCCTCCGGTGATCCTTGCGGGGGGAGAACGGTGAGGAGGCGGGGGAACGTCTCCGGCAGACGAGAGAGGGGTGTGCCTCCTGCAGGGGAGATACAAATAACCTGACGATTTGCGTGTTCAGGCATGAACGTGAACGTCCGCGAAGTGGGCGGGCACATCGAGTTCGAGCCGTCGTCGTACTACGCGGCGTTCTCGTGCGAGCTGGAGGCGGCCGCGTACCCCATGTGGTCCGTGCTGGCCCACCTGGCCGGCCCCGAGCACGCCGCGCTGGCGCGCCGCATGGTGGCCGCCGCGCTCACCTGCCTGCACGACTGGCTCGACGCCGTACACTTCACGCAGCCCAGCATGGAGCGGGTGAGGCGCGGAGACATACACATACACATAGACATAGACATACTTTATTGATAACTTCCGTTGCAGGTCAAATAAAAATTATACACAAGTTAAATGAAATCAGATTATAAAGCAAATTGAACACAATTAAATATAAAAACATCAATAGCTAACATAAATATAAAAATGTCAGATAAAATTCTTAAAACTAAATAAACTAAGTTAATGCGTTCTGCAAGAACTCTTCATAGCAATAAAATGCCTGCTCGACAAGCCAGGCGCACAGTCTCTTTTTAAAAATAGGTAGGCTCGGAGAGCTGGTGACCACCTTTATTATTGACGACCTCGCCTCGAAGTTGGTGAAATCATGGCTATGTAATAGAATGGAGCTGTGCCAGTTTTAATATTTTCGGACAAGTACAATTTGGATCTTTTTGCAGGAGTGAATAGGCATCTTCTGGGTCAGCGCGCTCCATCTTAGGCCTCATCATTACCATCAGATGAGATTGAGGCTAAGCGCAAATCCATCGACAATAAAAAAAAAAGTCTACCCAATAGAATTCCCCTTTTTGGGAAGGGGGGAGAGGGGGGGGGGGTGCCATAATCATCACGCTTGGAAGGATTAGTGATCGCAGTAATGATCGTAATATACTACATAATCACAGTAGGACGCTGATGCCCTTCGCTGGTGCAATCTCTTAGTCGCCTTGACGACACTCACGGGAACATTGGTCCTATTGTAATCCGGAAATCACATGCCACCTGATGGTAGGTGACTACGAGGCCGAAGGTGGAGCGCGCTCACCCAGAAGATGCCTATTCACTCTTCCTGCAAAAAGATCCAAATTGGACTTGTCCGGAAATATTAATAAAAGTTGCAAGCTTTGTTATCAATTACCACTGCGCTCCTGAGGAAGACCTATGTCCAGCGGTGGACGTCGGCGAGCTGATATGATCTTTTCCCGTGGACTTCCACATTCTTGAAGCCCGTACTGGCATGCGAGCGGTATTTAACGTGTGTGTTGCTTGCGGCAGACGCACGTGTCGCTGCAGGCGGAGATGACGCACGCGTCGTTCCACTTCCCGCTGCACCGCTACCTGGCCGCCTTCCTGTGCGCCGCCGTGCGCGCGCTCGGCGTGCGCGCGCGCGACGTGCTGCCCCCAGCGCACATGCTCGCCCTGCTAGCCGTGCACCCGCTCAGAGTGCAGGTCAGTCGCAAGCACACACACCCCCCCCCCACACACACACCATACACACGCACGCACACACACATACCCGCCATACACGCCCCCATACACACACCCTACACACACACATACCCGCCATACACGCCCCCACACACACACCCTACACACACACACCCTACACACACACACATACCCGCCATACACGCCCCCACACACACACCCTACACACACACATACCCGCCATACACGCCCCCACACACACACCCTACACACACACATACCCGCCATACACGCCCCCACACACCACCCTACACACACACATACCCGCCATACACGCCCCCACACACACACCCTACACAGACACATACCCGCCATACACGCCCCCACACACACACCCTACACAGACACATACCCGCCATACACGCCCCCATACACACACCCTACACACACACATACCCGCCATACACGCCCCCACACACACACACCCTACACAGACACATACCCGCCATACACGCCCCCACACACACACCCTACACACACACACATACCCGCCATACACGCCCTCACACACACACCCTACACACACACATACCCGCCATACTCGCCCCCACACACACACCCTACACACACACATACCCGCCATACTCGCCCCCACACACCACCCTACACACACACATACCCGCCATACACGCCCCCACACACACATACAAACAAACTCCCCCCCCCCCCCCCCCCCCCCCCCCCACACACACACTCTTACATTTCTTTATTACGATTTACATCGGCACCGAGTGTCGAGTAGTGAGAAACGATGTACATTAGAGTTTACTGAGTCTTGTGGACGAGCCTAATTGATCTTGCGATTTTAAATAATCGAAAACTTTAACGTTCAAACTAAAGTTGCGGGCCATTTATGCTCTCTATCCAGTGCCATCTGAAAATTATATTACCTAACAAACAAGGCGTCTGCTGCGATTGGACAATATTTTGTTTTCATACATACATTATCTTGGTCCCAGAGGGATAGGCAGAGACGATGTATCGCCACTTTGCGCGATCCTGACTCACCTCACTACCCTCACTCACACTCATCAACTTTTTTATGCTCCTCCTTTAATTCATTGCACGGACTTGAGCCTTTTTGAGGACGTCACCAATTTGATCCTTGTTTTTGTGTACTTTTTAGGGTTCCGTAGCCAAATGGCAAAAACGGATTCGTCATGTCTATGTGTCTGTCTGTCTGTCCGTCCGTATGTCACAGCCACTTTATTACGAAACTATAAGAACTATACTGTTGAAACTTGGTAAGTAGATGTATTCTGTGAATCGCATTAATATTTTCATACAAAAATAGAAAAAAAAAACAAAAATTTTGGGGGTTCCCCATACTTAGAACTAAAACAAAAAAAAAATTCATCAAACCCATACTTGTGGGGTATCTATGGATAGGTCTTCAAAAATGATATTGAGGTATCTAATATAATTTTTTTTTTAAACTGAATAGTTTGCGCGAGAGACACTTCCAAAGTTGTAAAATGTGTCCCCCCCCTGTAACTTCTAAAATAAGAGAATGATAAAACTAAAAAAAATATATGATGTACATTGCCATGCAAACTTCCACTTAAAATTGATTTGAACGAGATCTAGTAAGTAGTTTTTTTTAATACGTCATAAATCGTAAACCACAATACTATTATTAAAACATCGATCAAAGTTACAACGAACTACTATAACTTTTATATTATGTTACTTGCTGCTACGGAACCCTTCATGGGCGAGTCCGACTCGCACTTGGCCGCTTTTTAAAAATTAGTTCGGATGGACGTGTTGATTAATATGGCAATAGTGGATTTAATTCTACAAATATGAATTTAGATTTCGTATTAGGTTCATTCAATTCTATAGCAAGAATTGCAAATCGAAGATAGATTTGTAATAAAAATATATCTCTCGTGACGTGTTTCTACGAAGCAAACATAACGTTAAATCCGGATTTGAACCATTGTTGTTTAAACGTAAGACAAGAATATTTACCGTATTTATTATTTAATAAAATATACAAAGGTGCCGTGTGGTTTCCGGTAGAGTAGAATAGGACCACTCCAACTCTTCCCGTGTATGTCGTACAAGGCGACTAAGGGAATACATTACAAAACATCAATCAGGCCTCCCCAACCCGTCTGGCCAGCGCGGGGAGTGTAGGCCGAATCCTCCGTCTGTCTCCGGCAGATGAGAGAGGGTTGTGCTCCTGCAGTGGAGACAAAAATAACCTGATGATGATGATGAAAATATACAATCCAAGTAATCAAGCAGAAACGGTGGTCGGTGCGACGTCTATAAAAGCGGTTATGTCGCAGCCCAGCTCGCCTTGTTCATGTGCATGCGTAAGAGTGCACACATACAAGGCAAGTTCCGTACTATGAACATCCTTTTCTGGACGTCTAAATAAACCCCCAAAACATTTTACAAAACTTTTTATTACCAAAAAAACCTCTCATCATCACTTACTCTGACAAATTACAAAAGATTGAGTATAAAAGATCCTTAAGACTAACTAATTGACTATGGGCACGAACTCTGTGGTCTCCCCGTCCTCGTCGAGGGGGGCGGGCGGGGGGTCGGCCCGCACGTGGCGCGAGTAGTCGTACGTCACCAGCTTTACGGCCACGTACCCCCCGGAGCCCCGCGCGCCGCGGTGGATCACCCCCGCCCCGCTCGATAGCGCAGCTCCTGGGGGGCGAAAAGTACAACATATATTTATGACTTGAAAATGTGTTCAGGGAAAAGCGGGGTCTGCCAATCTCCTCCTACCAAAACATCTCTTCCTGTCAAGAGATCTCTTCCTGTCAAGATATTTCTTCCTGCCAAGAAATCTCTTCCTGCCAGCTGAAACACGTAACGGTCACGAGTCCGGAAAAGGTCACCACAACACGCTTGTATCATCCCAAAATAGGAGAATCCTGCACTATGGGAGACAAGGGCTTGACAGTTCTAAATATAACTAAGCCAATTGTACAAGTTAGTAGATGCAAAAAAAAATCAATAGATCGTCATTTCCTTCAGCAGCTTGCTGTAGTGTTTGTACTGTACCCAGTGGGAATCAAAATCTACCTCTAGTCTCAGTCTATCGTCAGCCGAAATACGTCCACTGCTAAACATAAGCCTCCCCAATGACACTTGGTCGTCCATTGGGGGATTTGCCATAACCACCACGCTCGGCAGGCGGATTGGTGATCGCAGTGATGATCTTAATATACACAGGAGAATGCTTCTGCCCCTCCCTGGTGCGAGCCATTAGTCACCTCGACTACACCCGAAGATTAGGGGTGGCCCTACTCTAAGCCGGGAGCTATATGGCATAGATAATATAGACTGGAAACGATAGGTGTTCCCAATTGATTAGTTATTTAGTTTAAAAGGTAACATGTTTTACTGATATTTGAAACTGCGTTGTCTTAATTAATTTGACATTAAAAACTTCCTGAGAAAGAAACTGGATATGTTCTAAATATGGATGGATCAGGTCTGGAGCGACAAATATACCTCTTTGATCAGACAAGCTGTTCACACTAGACTATTCAGAATCGTAGGGTTTTGGCATTACATATATTTTGATCTTATCTATCTTGCCGTGTGGTTTCCGGTAGAGTAGAATAGGACCACTCCAACTGGTCGGACTGGTTGTGGATGTCGCACAAGGCGACTGAGGGAATACATTATAAAACATCAATCAGGCCTCCCCGACCCGTCTGGCCAGCGCGGAGAGTGTAGGCCAAATACATAATAATTTGTGATGTTAAGTTGTCCACGCGGACGAAGTCGCGGGCTATACACCTATTACATAATAAAAAATATATGTACCTACTATAATGACGTTGTGCCCGTCCCTGGTGCAATCCTTTACCGTCACCCACGGGGAGATCGGGAGTGGCCCCACAAGAAGATCGGGGGTGGCCCCACGGGGAGATCGGGGGTGGCCCCACGGGGAGATCGGGGGTGGCCCCATGGGGAGATCGTACCTTTCATGGGAAGCACTGGCTGTATGTCGATGAATGGCACGGTGGTTTGCGCGGCGTCCGCCTCGAAGTCCGTGTGCGTGAACTCTACGTACTGGTCGTGCTTGGAGTCCACGGGCAGGGCGGCCGCGCTGCGCGTGGGGATGTCGGGCCGGAACAGCTGGAGCTTAGACCTGGGAACAGAGAGTTAATTTACTTAAATATTCCTTATTTTGTTTAACTCTGCTTCTTTCTCTGCTCTGTTTCGGCGAAAAGCGGGCGAAGGAAAGGCACTTTGCGACATCAGATTGTGCGTATTTGCCTACCCCTCTGGGACCGAGGCGTGTGCATTATGTATGTTGTTTAACTCTTTAACTATTCAATTGAAAAACAATATTATTCGAATTTAAATAGTTCCTGCTGCAACGTAAGTAGACGAAAAAATGGTCGAGCGAATGCATTTCTTGCGAACACTGCCTTAAACGTTAGAGATTTATGAATGCTTTCTATAGAAAAGTTGTAGAGATTAACGGGGCGGGGAAAATTTCTGTAGTCCGCGCGAGCGGAGCCACGGGCGCAGCTACAGGTAATGACGTGAAGGAAAATAATTTTCACAACTCATAAGTCACTTCAAAGTTTTAACCTTCATGATTGACACTAATTTATTAAGTTTTTACCTTCATAATTGACACTAATTGGTTATTAAATTAGATAACGGATGTCATCTGTTATCTAATTTTTGTATGTAATATTGTACTGTATGTGTTTTTTTGCAGCCAATAATTTATTATTCTATTTATTTCCTAAAATTTGTTACAATACAATACACTTTATTGCACAAACAAATACAGTTACACGTTGTAAAAGTTACAAATAGTACAATTTAGGCGGTCTTATCGCTTTAAACGATTTCTTCCAGACAACCTTTGGGTAAAAAATATTATGCCAGAGAAATTGTAGGTTGCGCTGATTAGGAAATTTAAATGATAAATAGGTACTTATATGACTATAATAAATAAAATAAAATAGCAAATAAATTACCTTCATGATTGACACTAATTGGTTTTTAAATTAGACGCACGTAATAAGTCGCTTCAAAGTTTTTACCTTCATGATTGACAGTAATTGGTTATTAAATTAGATAACAGATGTCATCTGTTAAACAGAAAAAAAAACTTTGAGGTGACTTATGGAGGTGCGAAAATTATATTCTTTCATGGTATCCTTTAGTTGTGTATGAAGAGCGTCACTTGCCTTGGCTTATCCGTGCCGTCGGTGTTATCATTACTGATCCATTCGCTGCGCTCCGGGGCCAAGCGGCCCGTCGTGTAGTTGAAGGGCGTCGATCTGATCTCGAAGTGCAGGTGGGGGCCCAGCATTCGGAACCTAGAAATACACCCCGTATTAATCAGCGCCATCCTGATCCACAAGTTTGAAGTCTCTTAGATTGCTATGGAGAGGGCTATGCTCGGGGTTCCTTTAACAATAATTATATGTTTATTACAAGTAATCAGTTGACATTTTATAAAATCAGTAGACCTGTTTCGTGGAGACTGATGCCTGAACTAGACATAGCCTGTTATTCAGGTCACCAGGTCTCCACCCCACTTGTTAAGAGCAGGGTTGGATAAAAAACAGTTTTTTTTAAATATAAAACATGTTTTAAACCATGTTTTAAACAATAAAAAACATGTTTTAAATAATAAAAAACATGTTTAAAACAGATGTTTTAAACACTTTGTTTAAAACATGCCAACCCTGGTTAAGAGTAATTATAATTATATAATAGGCGAGTATTGAGTTTGTATGTGATGTGTGGAGGTGTATGGGGTGTGATTGTATGTATGTGGGGGTGTAGGGGGGGGGGGGGGGGGGTTGGAAGATATGATTCGCAATGTAGAGGTCCCACGTAGAACTAAGGTCACAGACATAAATGAAAGGATTAGCAAGCCACAGTCGACAGTTGAAGAACTGACGACCGGTTCGCTGGATTCGGAAGGCCGAGGACCGGGTGTGGTGGTGTTAAATAGGGAAGGCACTTGACGTTGAAAGGCTGATATCGAGATGGCCATCATATCACAGCGACAGTCCACTGTTGTTCTAAAAGTCTAAATTACTATTTTTTTAAGCTAAAGCGTATTTTGACGACTTGTCTCATTTAAATCATCGCTGTTCGGCCCCCTTATATAAAAAACTAGATGGTTTGTGCGCTATAATATTCCTCGAAAGATTCCATAAGTTATAACAGAAACTGTATCAAAATCAGTGATCTTAATGGTAAGTGGTATAACCGGTATAACCGCTTACATATGACGTATCTGTTTTTATTCTTCATTATTTTCCACTTATATTTTTCTTAGTAAAGTACACTGTAACTTATACTAGGCCTGTACTAGACTTTACACAACAATAACTTACCTAACACCAGTCAATATGCTTCCCGCTGGAGAATCCAGTTCGTCCAAGTCCATTGCTCTCCTCTCATACGTCAGCGTATGGTAGTCGACTCCGTTTCTTACCCCCGCATCGTTGGGATCGAACCTCTGCACTGGCACCCAGCTGCCAGCCACAATAGAACCCCGCTCACCGAGGGTACCTTCAGATATTTGTAGGTGGAAGACCCTTCCAAGTTTCACGATTCGCAGTCCAGTCACGACCCTGGAATTTTTTGGTAGAACAATATAGTTTCAGCCGTTATTGGTTAGTGTTAAATAAAGACACCCGCACACCCATGCTGTTAACGTCGACAACTCATCTCCTGAAGTGAATCTAAAAGAAACCAGTTAGAGAAGCGTACGAGATCCCAGAAGCATTGATAATGTACACTGTAGAATATTTACAAATATATATATACAAGGGCTCGGTGCGGGAAGTAGCGGTTTAAATTGTTCATAAAACCGGTAAAATATCATTAAATAATTAATTCAGCTTTCACGGAGAACGGAATTTTGCCGCCGAAGGTCGAATAGCCAGTGCCCCCCCCCCCCCACTTATTCCAGCATACGCTTGGCCGAATCTTTTTTTTTACATTTTCTTGTTGTGAATGTGTTTTCGTCGGCGCTTGCCTCATATGCGCGCAACAAATCAAAGGCAGATATTGGAATCGTTTAAACCGGTTCATTTGTCGCAGTTAATTTACTATTAATTTTATCCAATCTCCGAGCCCTGTACTAGTTTTTTTTTGTTTGTCCCAAAGCAGAATGCCTAAGCGATACGAAGTCAAGCCTTGGACCGGTTAGTGAAATTACTGTACAGTTCTTAAGATTTACTCGACAAAATTATGTAGATCATTTTGCCATAACATTCATGGTACGATTTGTTGTATTATTTTAACACTTCTAGTCCCAAACAAAGATTTCCCATACAAGATTGATGGAAAACATCGTGAGGAAACCTGCATATGCCAAGTCCACGGCTCGGGGCACCGTCGGTGGACAGGGGTTTGGCACAAACGATCCTGAAGGGTCGAAGTGTCGCCAGGTCTTCCTGCCCCCCTAAGAAGTCAGGATAATATTGACAAATATAACATCCGGATCAACTTCTACAGTTACTGCTAACTTAATTTGACAATACCTTTGCAGTAACTGTAAATAGATAACACGGAACCAGTTCCTGCACTTGGTTACCTATGCGTGTAACAAGGGAGAAACCCCCCTTTCGTCTTAACAAGAGGGTTTTCATTGTTACTAAAAGTATTGAAGTTAAATATTTTTCCCATAAGAATATAAATTTAAATAGTTACGTAAAGCGCTAATAATACAGCGAAATTCTACTTCGCGTCAACCAACTTTATTACGGTCTGCGTTTTAATAGATCAGGCGTCCATACTCCTTAAGTTATTCTTCTGATATCCGACGATTATTATATAGAATCATCATATCAGCCCCTAGAAGTCCACTGCTGGACATAGGCCTTCCCCAATGAACGCCACCACACCCGGTCCTCTGCCCTCCGCATCCAGCCGCTACCGGCCACCTTCTTCAGGTCGTCGGTCCACCTGGTGGAACAGGTAGATTACATATTCCTGTAAGCGTTTAGCATCTAACTATCGCAGTTACACGCTATACGCTTCCCGTATATGTCAAATGACTAACTCAATTTTGTACTCTCTACCGGAGAGTACAAAATTCATTTTAAGTCTGACGTAATTAGCAGAAATGCTGAGGGAGTAGATCTGCAGGACGTAAGCAAATTGTACCATGACATTAGGGCAAAATGCCTAACTAGTACACTGGCGATATATATGCTACTATTTTGTTTATAGCTTTAGAATAGTTTTACAGTGGAGTTATATCGGTGTTAGGTGCCCCGATATACCTCCACTATATATCTATTTTATAGCTTACAGCTGAATATTTCACCAGTGCGCTAGGTAGGTGGCTACCAGCTCTCATCGAGTAAAACACTCAAGTTAAACGATCCCATGGTCCCAGTCAGTGGATGTTGGTACTGACTTGCTGCCGTCAACGTCGGCTAGGGCCTCTCTCAAGCTGAAGAAGCGATCGGTCTCGTTGACCTCGTCCTCGCATAGGCACATGCAGTACGAACAGTGGAGGAGATTCCATCTCCACCAGGAGTCCACCTTGGGAGGAAAAGATCATAATTAGTTGGGGGATAAGTTCGGGGCAGTTGGGAATTGCTGGCAATTTGAGAAAGGTGTTTACGATTTCATTTTCAAAGGCATTTCAGAGCAACTTTGAAAAGTTCCGACTCATATATGATGTCATTAAGGTACTTTGCTATTGTTCATCTTTTTCTCTGCCCTTCTACCCAAGAAGACAAGCTAAGTGTTCTGGAAACCATTCAAAAATTGTCAAAAAAGGGTTTTCAATACTATGATTGATTATTAGGGAGCACAACTATATAACAACCTACCGTCACACGTAAAAAATATCGAGTCGTTTAACGCATTCAAAGGTAAACTTGCCCATCATGTACTTGACAATTACGACTTCTAACAAGAAATGCGTTAAACGAGTAGGTACAATAAAAATGAATGTTTTGTGTGTGTGCCGTGCGAACTAATAAAATACGTTTTCTCTATATTGTTTCTCATGTAAGTGACATTGTCTTAACGAGAATAAGGATCTTTAAACCTATTATTTCTAATTCTTCAATTGGCGAAGAAACTCCAGTAGTTTTTATAGAATTCTAGACAACCAGTTTGACCATTCTTCTTGGGTAGCGTGGGCATATTTCTCATTGTCCTAATTTACCGAATACTTGGTTCAAACCTCGCTCGACGACATTGCCTTCATTCCCCAACCACCAATCAAAAATCCCTAAGAATCCCTAACGGTGTGCGGATGTCCCAACTTCAAGGGACTAACTTGTTGTTCTTGACGTCTGCGGTCGCGTCCCATAGGCTGAAGTACCGATCGGAGTCATGGCCGCCGTCGTCGCAAAGGCACATGCAGTAGGAGCAATGCCAGAACAGCCAACGCCACCAGGAGTCCACCTGTGGACACTCTGACCTTGCTTACTCAACTTCTCTTAAAACCAATCACATCGGAACCCGACACCCGGGGAGCTTAACCTTGTTATTATCTTATGTTATCTTCTTAGGGGGCCAGGAAGACTTGGCGACACTTCGACCCTTCAGGATCTTTTGTGCCAAACCCCTGACCACCAACGGTGCCCCAAGCCGATTTGGTGGACTTCACATACGCCTCAGAATTTCTTCTTCGGCATATGCAGGTTTCCTTACGATGTTTTCCTTCACCGAAAAGCCTGTGGTATTATAAATAAACCGTACTTAAGTTTCGTAAAACTCGTTGGTACGGGCGGGGTTTGAACCCACGACCTCATGAACGTGAGGCGAGGGCACAACCAACCGGCTACCACGGCTTGCCTTTCCTTGTTATAAAAAAATATCTTTAGCCAATTAAGAAATCTGATTGGTCACTACTAAACTCCTGGGCTAGGTGTAATATGTCTTCGTCATCTTCCTAGATGATTCATCACTCTTAGAATCCGGCTTAGAATAGGGCCACCCTCAATCTCCCCGTGGGTGTCGTCAAGGCAACTAAGAGATTGCACCAGGGACAGACAGCAGCGTTCTCCTGTGTATATTAAGATCATTACTGCAATCACCAATCCGCCTGCCAAGCATGGTTGGTTATGACAAATCCCCCCTATGGAAAGCCCATCATGAGTGGCATTTTATTTAAAAAAAATTCAAACTCTTCGACTACTGTGCCATTACTGGACTAGAATAAGTAGTCTATAAACTAGCTTGGTCTAACTTGGGCTAGCCTGGTCGTTAGCGTGCCGACATCCCGGAGCTGGGCGAACTCCGGGCACTATTAGCCTTACCGAGTCATGCGGGGCTCTGATGAGGTGGACAATTATTTTTCTGGCTAACCGTGGTACCTCAACAAGGCGGCGGTGTTATTCGCAACACATCACGTCAAGGGGTATCACGGGGCGAAAAGCGGGGATTGCGCAGTGGCGATGCATCGCCTCTGCCTACCCCTCTGGGACCAATGGGTGGGCATTTATGTCATATGTTTAGACTTTGAAAACCGCTTCTAGTATACTACGACGTATGTTTCCATTTTGAATCCTACTAATATTATAAATGCGAAAGTTTGGATATTTGGATGTTTGGATATTTGTTACTCAATCACGTTTCAACAACTTAAGATGAAACTTGGCACACATAGGTTAGGTCCTGGAATAGGACATAGGATAGTTTTTATCCCGAAAAAATATTCCATTCCTACGGGAAATACATAATAATTTGTGATGTTAAGTTGTCCACGCGGACGAAGTATGAAATACTTATAAAGTATTTACAATAAATGTTATTGTTTACATTGCGATTTGTAATTGATCTATTAACCTTTATGACAGCTTTGTTTGATAAACTTGAACAACATCGGCCCGATAAGCGCTATGATTTTTAGATGCTCTGTCGACTGTCAAATGGGGGTTAAATTATGTTTTCTTCTAACTGACGTCACTTTTTAAAAGACTTAACCTAACGTGTTGAGATTGGTAACACATTTGTCCACAATGACCAAACGTTTGCCCAACAAAACGCCAACACGATGGCATGTTAATTGAAATGGTTTTCACCTTGGTGGTCCCTCGCATGCAGCTACCGGCGCGGCCGAGGGTCCGCCCGTTC
The DNA here is from genome assembly GCA_947086405.1 of Esperia sulphurella. NCBI lineage: Eukaryota > Metazoa > Arthropoda > Insecta > Lepidoptera > Oecophoridae > Esperia > Esperia sulphurella. Next base: position 1,414,632 of record OX352270.1, on the reverse strand, counting down.
TCGTACTCGATCCATTCGTACCGCCGATTGCTGTTGCGACCCTGGAATCAGTTGGGGCTCTATTAGCTCCTGCGTTGATGTAATCATCAGGGGTCGGAATCAGGTCGTCGATATTGTCTCTCAGAAAGACTGGGGTCCGCAGTCAGATCACTAATAGGAGGGGAGGTTTGTCAGGATCCCGAAAGTGGCGAAACATCGTCTCTGCTTACCCCTCTGGGACCAGGGCTTGAACACCATGGCAGCTGCGTTCTCATGTATATTTAGATCATTTCTGCGATCACCAAATTCGCCTGCCAAGCGTGGTGATTGTATCAAATCCCCAATGGACAGCCCGCAAAAAGTTACATTCTGTTGGGGATATGTTCAGCTGATGATGAATATTTTGCTTCATTGCATTGTGCAAAGTGGCGATACATTGTGTCTGCCTACCCCTCTGGGACCAAGGCGTGAGCATTATGTATGTATGAAGATAATGTAATAAAGATGCTAGTTGATGGTACTCACCGCTGGGCAGACCCACATATCAGAGTCGATGTACTGGCAGTCGATGATCCTGCCCTTGCAGGTGGTCTGCCTGGCGCAGAACTGGTCCTTGAAGCAGCCATGGTTCTCGGCCAGGGTATAGTACGCGCAGTTGTCTCTGCACGTGTTTTCCGTGTTCATGTCCACCTCGTTCTCGATGTAGCCCTGAAGCAGGCGGGTCACTTGCGCGTAGGTTTCCCCTGGAAGTATACAAGTACAATACAAGACAACCATTAGAGATAGATAGATACAGTCTCAAGTTTTCTCGACGCCTATTCCACGATGTTTGAAGAAAAGTCTAACTATTATTATTATTCGAGTTGGGGCTATTTCAAGATCTCAGTCTAGACCTTGTATCACTGGGACCATTTCTGGTCTATTTTGATCGCCACCATACTATAGTTCCGTGTTAAGCCTTGCAGCAGTTAGAAACTGCACTATGCTTTGAGCACTGAGTTGTTTTACTTCGTCAGGGTGAAGCAAATAGTTACCTAGTTACAAGTCTAACTAGTGCGTCCTGCCAGTCATGACCTACGGCGCAGAAACGTGGACACTGACGGTGGGCCTGATCCACAAGTTTCAAGTCACTCAGCCAGCTGTGGAGAGGGCTGTGCTCGGGGTATCTATGAAGGATGTGATTCGTAATGAAGAGATCGAACGAAGATCACCGATATTGCTGAAAGGATTACAAAGTTGAAGTGGCATGGATACTTGGACATTAAGTTAGGGTTTTTATAGATTAGGGTTTGCTAAGACAGAATCTCGTGATATTTTTTTTGTTGTTTTTGACAGCAAGATGTCCGTCTGTGTCTCGCTTATATGAAACTTCGCTTGATCCAATTTAAATACTAAATGTACACTAATTACTCAGTGAATTGTCGCAACCACTCCAAAACAACACTAGGAGTTCTGACTGCATCGAGTAAAGCGATTATTTGTGAGCTTTAAGGTCCGAAAAGGAAGGTTGTAACGTCCTATCGTATAGCAAACGATAAACTCTTCTCTGTCCTTTGTTAGAAAGTTGCTAATCCTCTACCTGGTAATTGAATCTTACCTTCCTTATGATGTAGCGGGTCGCACCTGTACAGGTCTCGTTGGGCGACCGCCAGCGCCGCCCTGGCTGCAGAGGCTGTTTGCGCTGTCCTCTCTCCGTACCTTTGCCTCGTCAGACTGGCTTCCTGCGTGAAGTTGCCTATAAAAATACAGTTGATTAAGAATCATTTGAGTGATTTATAGCAAATTATCACATCATCATCATCATCAGGTTATTTTTGTCTCCACTGCAGGAGCACAACCCTCTCTCATCTGCCGGAGACAGACGGAGGATCCTCCGAAATCCTCTCAAATTATCACGATACTTATCAATTGTTTAAATTCCAAACAAAATTTAATATTTTTGTTTTATCATCAACCGAAACACGACCACTGCTGAACATAAGACTCCCCAATAGAATGCCTCTCTTGATGGGCTGTCTTGGGGGATTTTTGTTTAATAAAGTGCGACATTAGATCGCGCAAAGTGGCTATACATCGTTTCTGCCTACCCCTCTGGGACCAAGGCGTGAACATTATATATGTTTGTATATACATACAAACATACATAATGCAATTTGGTGTTCTATTTTCTACTCATTCATTGCAAAGCCTACATTTCACTATAAAAAAAGTTTTGCTTGATATCGATGAAATCAACACTCCCATTTTCTTCACGCAATTATCAAATATTTTTATCATATTAATTATCAATACATAACTATCGTGATAATTATCAAGATTTCACAACCCTGTAAGCGTTTGCTGCCCTAGCCGGTAGCCAGATCCTTATCTGTATATTCTAGTAAAGTATAGTTGTGGTACTAGCAAGACTTGATATTGTCGTGCCCCCCTACAACCGACAAATCATGCTTTTATGTGTAATGCAACGCGATCTTTGTTTGTTGAACGTGTTTTAAATGAGTTCATGGCTACACATCGTCACTTCCACTTGAGATATGTACTTGACATACGTTTACAGTTCTACTGTGTCCCGGAAATAGTCTATCAAAACCAGGAAGATCTGAAGGAAAGGATATTAATTAAATTAGGCAGAAAATTTGAGAACAAGACATATATATGTATATATATACTTACACTTGTCTAATCCCAAACTAGGATTTTCTCCTGTACGTTGGGCATTAGGCAAGGATTCAATTTACATATATAACATCTGTCCCTATGGTGGGAATCGAACCCACATACCCTGGCGTTAGCGTCTATATACATGAAGAAGGGCATTAGTAACCAGTCAGTAGCTTGTCATTATTGTCAGGAATTGTTTGAGTCTTCCAAAAAAATATTTACATAGTACAGATTATGTAAACATTTTTTTGTAATGTTTACATAGTACAGACTATGTAAACATTTTTTAAGATCAAAAAATTCTGTCAGCGCAGAATAACGAACACAGGTGAAGGATAATTAGCAATCAGTCAGGAGCTATGTCATTATTGTCAGGAATTGTTTGTACTATGTAAAATTTTTTTTGTAATGTTTACATATTACAGACTATGTAAAAAAATTTTTAAGATCAAAAACTTCTGTCAGCGCAGAATAACGAACACGGGTGAAGAAGGGTAATTAGCAATCAGTCAGGAGCTGTGTCAGTATTGTCAGGAATTGTTTGTACTATGTAAACATTTTTTTTTGTAATGTTTACATAATACAGACTATGTAAACATTTTTTTAAGATCAAAAACTCCTCTCAGCGCAGAATAACGAACACAGATGAAGAAGAGTAATTAGCAATCAGTCAGGAGCTATGCCATTATTGTCAGGACTTGCAGATCTTAATATTTTTGTATTTTATTATTTTATTTTATTTTATTCGGAAAACTTACAGCTATAGTAAAAAGGTTACAAATATATAAAGCTATTAGCCATTAACTGGTTTTCACATATAGTCTATCCCTAGTGGGAATCGAACCCACGAACTAACGTGCTATACTAATACCACCAAGCCACGATACCAACGAGGCAGTTATACTTAAAGGTATATTAGTCACCTAGCTTTACCATACTTTACGAAGAATAGATATCTTGTAATTGATCATTTTGGCATACTCCGTATAGTAAGCAATAATTACTCATCTGTCTATATATGTATGTATAATAAGTCAATTACTATGTGATGTGATCACTTCCGCTGTCTTTTGTTATGCCTCACGTGAATTGTTCCAAGAATACTGACACTCAGTATTTTGGTATGGACTATAGTCAACAGATACATTGACAAATATACATATAGATCGTTCGTATCACGATGCCGTGTGGTTTCCGGTAGAGTAGAATAGGACCACTCCAACTCTTCCCGTCGAAGTCGTACAAGGCGACTAAGGGAATACATTATAAAACATTAATCAGGCCTCCCCAACCCGTCTGGCCAGCGCGGGGAGTGTAGCCCAAATCATCCGTCTGTCTCCGGCAGATGAGAGAGGGTTGTGCTCCTGCACTGGAGACAAAAATAACCTGATGATGTATTACGACGGCACGCTGCATACGAGCGCACCAACATCTTGTTCCCTTAAACCAACTCTTGTCCCCTTGCACTAACTTGTTGACTTGATCATGATTTGGTTTCAAACAATCATCAAAATGATTGCTTTAGCTACAAGACAATCAGTGCAGATTCCAACGTCCAATTTGCCAGACATACCTTTCCCATATATCCTAAGCAGCATCCAAGAGAACTGCATCATGGCGTAACCCTTGATCTCGGTCAGGGAGATAGTGTTGTACATGTCGAAGATGAGCTGATGAGGGGAGAGCTGGAGCTGGCATAGGTCTTGGTCCTCCTGCTGCAGAGAAAACGAACATTAAAATCATGTCTGCGATCTACTAAGCCTGGCCAGCGCGGGGAGTGTGGGCCGAGTCCTCCGTCTGTCTCCGGCAGATGAGAGAGGGTTGTGCTCCTGCAGTGGAGACAAAAATAACCTGATGATGATCTACTAAGGAATTGAACTCAATGCCAGCTTCGGTATTTCCGGACAAGTACAACTTGGATCTTTTTAAAGGAAGAGTGAATCTTCTGGATAAGCGCGCTCCACCTCATGGTCACTTACCATCACGTGTGATTGAGGTCAAGCGTAAACCTATTAAGAATAAAAAAAAAGGTAAATGCGAAGTTTATTGAAAACTAGCTGTTTGCCCGCGACTTCGTCCGAGTGCACCACGTAACTTTATAAATTATATAGCCTATGACACAAATAACGTGGCTTTCTATTGTTAAAAGAATTTTCAAAATCGTTTCAGCACATCCACAGATTACCCGCTACAACCTCACAAACGTTACCTCTTTATAATATTAGCATAGATTAGTATAGAAGATAGTGAACAGTTTTTTTTCAAACTAGCTTAGCGCTCTGCGGCTAAGTTACCCGCGGGAACGTTTGTTATTGCAAATTCGCAATCCGAAAGAAATCTACGTCGTACGATCTGGGTCCAAGGTCTCTTTTTGCGTCGATAAAGTGTTGATTTTAATACTTCAGTTTACTTCGCTAAACTTATTTCATCATCAGCCTATATACTGCTGCTGGGCATTAAATAAGTTGTCAATTGGAGGATTTGCACGCTTGGCAGGCGGATTGGTGATCGCAGTTATCTTAACATATACACACAGGGGAACGCTGCTGTCCGTCCCTGGTGCAATCCCTTAGTCGCCTTGACGACCCACGGGCAAGATAGGGGTGGCCCTATTCTAAGCCCGGAACAACACGGTGATTAACTTATTTAGCAGCTTAATAATTACTCTGTTGGGTGTGCTGAGCTATCAATTAAACTCGCGTGACTCGGCGCCATTACTAATTAGTCCAATTCAAACATGTGGCAAATTAACACCGAATGTTTCTGTTCATTAAATGAAAACAAGGGCAGAGTATGTTGACCGTCTCGCTGGCAGTGACTTGGCCGTTGGACTCGACCGCTATATTGTCTAGATTTTCCCGCGACTGCGTACGCGCAGATCACTCTGACAAATATGCAATACAATACAATACACTTTATTGCACAAATACAGTTACACGTTATAAAAGTTACAAATAGTATAATTTGGGCGGCCTTATCGCTTTAAGCGATTTCTTCCAGACAACTTTTGGGTAGAAAATATTATGCCAGAGAAATTGTAGGTAGAAATATGACAGTTATTCTAATATTCTTCTGAAATGTGCACATTTATCCAATGCCAAGTGTGCAGTACGAATACAAACAAAGAGCACGCTTTAATAAAACTGACCTCACAAACTGAGCTCATAAAATAAACGATTATTTGAATGACAAAGATGCCTGGTATTAATGTTGATTGAGCTTCGCACAATCTTTATATAATTGTATGCAAACTTGATTTTTAAAACATGTGTTGCGTGAAGCTTGTTGCGACATCATATAAAATATCTTAATGTTTAAATCTTTAAGTTACAATGTACAGAGACACGCAAAGTGAGAAGAAGTGTAGATAAAAAATTCATAACCTCCCCCGCATTAGAGTAGAGTCCCATAATAGATGTTAACTGGTTAATGATAATGATGACAATCAATCAGTGTTGCCAAACAATGCTATCGTCCACGTTATATGCAAAAAACGGCTTGGAACGTGAGTCTGGTAACATACACGCAGGTCACTGACACTCGACCCGCCCAACACGGCTCGTAACGGAGTTCGGTCCTTGTCACTCGGACGTGTCACAGGGCCGTAGGTAGGGGGTAAACCAGGGGTATAAACCCCCATGTCACTCCCGAAATTTCTTAAATGGTACTGGTTGTATCCTGCCGAGTATCATTCATACGTGCCTATTTCAATTTCTTTGAAGATCACAAATATTATTATTTGTTTTAGTTTTTATCGTGGTGGTGAATCACAGATACAACTGTAAATATGGATGTTCTTGTAAACATGTCACTAAAAACGTAGAGAATCAGTAAAATTTACTCTTACACAGTTTAAGTTTTACACAACGCGAGAAACACAAAATTTACTCTAATAAACCTTTTTTAACTCTCGTGCGTTTCCTATAACCAAACGGTAACTGATGTGCGGGGGAAACCGAATCGGTGGAATGCAGAAAGATGCCATGTACGTAGATTCATCCTAATTTTTGGCCTAAAGTTAAACAAATATTTCAATGCACTATTTATTACAGTCGGCCCCGTAGCCTAGTTGGTAGTACACCTGCCTGCGAAGCTCGGGGTCGCGGGTTCGAACCTCGCCCAGGGCAAACATTCGTGTGATGAACACTTGTGTTTGCCTTGTGACTGGATGTTATTTATATATTATATTATGTATTTATGTATGTATATCAGCTGTCTGATACCCATATTACAGGCTCTGCCTAGTTTGGGATCAGGTGGCCGTGTGTGAAATGTCCCCATATATTTATTATTATTATTATTTTTACACAATAATCTAAGTCAGATTCCTAACAGAAACGTACTCGTACACTAGTTCACACATTAATGCCCATTTCTAATTTGTTTTAATATGAAATTCATTGGTTTTGTACATTAAAATTAAAATAAGTCAGACAGGGCGCTAAAGTTAGCTTCACCGACGTTTTACTGACGTTCGACTTTCATTCGTTCTCCTCTATTTGTTTATGAAAATTAGAGATGACCAATAATCAAATCAGTCTGCTAAAATGGCGGCAAATTAAACGAAACGAACTAAAATTGTGTACAATTATTTTAAAGTTTTCCTTTACTGGTGCGCGGGTTTGTATAATTATTAGAACTATGCCCGACAGTATTTTATTATATTGTTAAAAAATTACTCCAAAAGTATTGATGGAATCATTCGTTCCTGTGATTGATTTCACATCTCTGTTTTATTTGGCTTATGTCAAGCACTTTGTTTATCTTATGGTCATAGTTAGTATGAAGTTAGTATGTTTGTTACTTTAGTACTCATTACCATATTGTACTAATGGTGGAAACTGGATGAAAAATTTGAAACTCATGCAGTTTGCGATTTAGCTTGAACATAGAAGCGGTCGAGGTACATATTGATTGATAATCAGTCATTACCCCCCTAAATCTCATTCAGTCTACGGCTCTGGTCGATCGCTCGTGCGACCATCCACCCTAGACTCCCATCGAGGGGGTTGAATGACGCCGGCGGGGTAGAATGAGATGAAATAGTGAAGATAGATATAGTATAGTACCATCGGCAAAGGCAATTGATTCATAAGCGTCTCACTTTAGAGTAGATTTTCGCTGTTCAGTACGTTCGTCTGGTTTGTAAATGAAATTGAAACGTACATATCTACGTTTTCATTTCCACAGTGGTCGATTTCCATTGGCCACCTGTACTTGCATCTTATTGATTTGCACCGGGACCTTTGTCAATAAATGTGTATAGTTTTTATTGCGCATATTGAGAAAACCAAGTACTCGTACAATTATGAAATTTTGTGTACAAAGGCTAGCTTATCTCTGTTAGATATCTCTTCCAGCCAACATTACCGGGTATGAGAGTGAGGGGGGAACTAAATAAGTGCATAATAAGCTACATAACAACTAATATACCTAAACTATTTAAATAAATATAATAAGTAAATAACATATAGTGGTTTGGTCATTGGAATCGAGTATTTGGACTTTGTACGAGTTGGTCCCGGTCTGGAAGTTATATTTGTGAATTGTCCAGTTCTTCATTCACATCGTCATCATCAGGTTATTTTTGTCTCCACTGCAGGAGCACAACCCTCTCTCACCTGCCGGAGACAGACGGAGGATTTGGCCTACACTCCCCGCGCTGGCCGGACGGGTTGGGGAGGCCTGATTGATGTTTTATAATGTATCATTCCCATAGCACAGGAGAAAATCCTAGATTAGTATTAGACAACAGTATGTATATGTATAGTAACGCAAACAAGCACGCTGTCACCCACAACTGTGTAAATTTTTTGTTATCGCAAATTCAGAATCTAAAAACAAATCTACGTCGAATGGTCTGGCTCCCGTGTCTTTCCTAAAAGACACTGGGACCCAGACCATTCGTTGTAGATTCGTAATTTGATTCTGAACATGCAATAACTAATACAGCTATGTGGGATAAAGCGTTTATGCATTTTGCGTCGATACATGTAATATTAAAAATCATACCATATTACACTAAACAATTGGCGTACGATTATACTTATTACATAAGTACAATTCAAGGTTGCATAGATACATTTATTTTGTCATCTGTTCTGTACTTAACTCTCTTTATATTGTACAACAAGCGTTAGCATGGCCTGCTGTGGCCGAGCGGCCTCACCGCACATAGGACAAACCCAAGAGGTTTATTATGTGTGAGTTATGTAAGACATGAGATGTATTTTCTTATTAATGTTAAATAAATAAATAAAAAAATAAAAAACTTAGTTTTTGGACAAGCAAGACAAGTGTCTTTGCTAAACTCTAAATAAACGCTGATGTTTTCGTAACCCGGTTAAATTTTCCGCTTAGCGATTAATTTATATTCGGGTGAGATAATACTTCACGTTTTTTTTGCAGACTATGTTTTAAACTTAATGGGGTCTTTGACAGCCCAGTTTTGTGGCATTATCCTCATCTACGGTAATATAATGGAAAGGTAGTTTGTGCGTTTGCTCGAGGTTGTCTTTTTAACCGATTTTCAAAATATATTTTACTTTTGAATTGTTTTAGTGTTGAACATCCTACCGTTTACCGCGGGATAAGACTAGGTTTCCACAGGAAAGCTTAACATGTGTACACTGCAATTATCTCTGATATTGGACTATACACTAAACGATATCCAGCGATCTCTAAACACAGCATTACAAATTCTAAACGCGTCGCGAGCCGTCAATGGAGCACATCCTCATTAAATAAATTACCAAATGCAGCGCCGAGCGCAGAACGTCTCCATGCTCCAGCACCTCATGGAGCTCTCTGACAGCTTGGGCCACTGACGCCTTCGGATCCATGAGGACCTGCTCAGCCATGTCCAGCCAATCCTTGACCGGAGCCGGTACTGCACCAGGCGAGGCCTGCCGCTTAACAAAAGCCAGGAAATTCTTATAGAAGCCATCGATGATCTGCAGCTTCTCCGTTGTTCTGGTCCACAACCAGGACCTGATCGGAGGCCGTGGTGCCACAGGGATAGTTTCAATCTGATCGTTTAGAAGAACAAACGCCTTTGTTAGTTCCACGTCTCCTCCCAACCCTGATTCACGCCACAAAGGATCTGTAACGTTCCTCCATAGCTCCTCTTCCAGCGTGTAGAACTTGTTGCGTATGAAGTCGACAGCTGTGGGATCACCAGCAATTGCTATGGTCAGCAGCGCAAACAGCGCCGCGAGTCTCATCGTGACGCGAATGGAAAGTGAAACGTCGAGCGCGGTCGGAGGCGAACTGGCTTCGGTGCGAGGCGAGGGGGCAAACTACGGCGAGCTAGTGGGGTCGCTTTAGTGAGGGCGAACACTCGATATACGGTATCGATACTTTCAGTTTCGGATGAGCGGTCGATGTGTTTCTTAATGTCGATAAGATGCTAAAGGAAGATATTTTAAATCGCTATACATATTTCGTTTCAAACATAGTCTGTGATGTGATTAGCTAAGAGGAAATTTTAATAACCCACTTTCTATTTTGTTTAATATTAACACGTTTCACTCGATCTGCGTTAGTCAAGGTACAGTGATTTTTATAATAAGAGGATTTAAACAAAAATTTATACAATTTAAATCTGTGTCATTTAAAGTCCTTATATAAATCAGACTGTGCAATATTATTTACAACTATATTCACAAACAATCCCGCCATTTAAAGAATATCGATTATTAAAAAAACACGTTTAAACCGGTATGCGATTAGGCCACGACTGAAAGAACAAAAGCAGCGTGCATCAAATTTATTACGGCGTGAAACATCGACCTCGACAATTGGCCTTTTGCGGTGCAAATGAAATTGCATTGTTTGCTCAGCGATGACGTTTCCTCGAGGAACTGTCCACGACGAGTGGGAAATGTGTGATTGTTTTCACTGGATAATTCAATTTAATTCTTTCGATTGTCGATTATCATGCTTCACGGTATTCGTCGTTTGTTTTATTGTTTTATTACTCGTCTGTTATGTAAAGTTTTATTATTGATTAGAAATAATACGTAGTGTTTTTAAAGCATTATATAACACAGAAGAAATCATTATTACTTTTATCAAACTTGTCGATATCGATTAGTTCCGCCCATCGTGCGACTGCCATCCCTACCGACCCGCATATTAATACTGTTAACTTTCGCAATATTAACTTTGCTATTGTTGTGGCTCTTATATCTTGGCAATAAGACGTCGTTTGTGATACACTGCTGTAGTGTTGTGTGGTGATTTGCGCGTAGTGTTATTATTGTTGGCTTCGGGTACATACGGGCGTATGTCCATATCTGGCGTCAGCTGACGTCCTCCCGACCAGTCTGTCCTCCGCTTGATAAACAGTAAACAATTTGATATGTTTTAAATTACAAAGAATGAAAATATATTCACTTCACACACCAATGGGAATTGTTACAAAAAGTGTTGATCAAGAAGTCTTATGTACGAATATATAGATTGCGCCAGGAACGGCCAGCAGCGTTCTCATGTGTAATACTAGCAGCTGCGCCCGCGGCTCCGCTCGCGTGGACTACAGAATCCGCTCCCGCTCCTGTTCCCTTTCCCACTCCCACTCAGACTCCCAATCCCACGCCCACTGCAGCTCCAAATGTAGGTCTAACTCATCGCTATCTGAATTTCACCGAGCATTAATTATACTTCTTTGATATAAAGTAATATCCCGACTTGTGCGACCCCGCTTTACGCGAATTCGGAGATACGCGATTTTCCTTCTAGAGGGCCCTAAAAAAAAAAAAATATACGCCTAAAAAAATCATTTAAAGCTTACTACTCAAGACCATCGTCTGCGCATCTACATGAAGTTATGAGAAAGGACAACGGGCTTTCTGTCAAGGACTTTTGGAAGCAATTCAATGTTTTAGATGCCGTGAGAATTATTGGACAATCTTGGAATGAGATTTCACAAAAAATCTTGCGTCTGGAAAAAAAAATTCAGTTTTATTTTCACCACCGAAACCCAAGGTGTGAGATCCTATCATAGATCCTGAACATATCGATAATGTAATTGAAGAAATATTGCCAAATATCGACGATTAGTAAAACGTCAGAGGGAATGTGATCGTCAGAAAATAATAAAAATGTAGTATACAAAATCTCAGTTTTACACAACTCATGTATGGGATTCATCATCATCAGGTTATTTTTTTTGTCTCCACTGCAGGAGCACAACCCTCTCTCATCTGCCGGAGACAGACGGAGGATTTGGCCTACACTCCCCTCGCTGGCCAGACGGGTTGGGGAGGCCTGATTGATGTTTTATAATGTATTCCCTCAGTCGCCTTGTACGACATCCACGGGAAGAGTTGGAGTGGTCCTATTCTACTCTACCGGAAACCGCAAGGGATTTATGACAATATCATAATTTAATGTACATAATAATAACAATGTATATGAAAATAAAACTTGTCAATTTTCAAAAACTATGCCGCAGTTTAGGCGGCGATGTTGTTCGCAACACATCACGTCAAGGGGTATCACGGGGCGAAAAGCGGGCGAAGGAAAGCTACTTTGCGACATTAGATTGCCCAAAGTGGCGATACATCGTCTCTGCCTACCCCTCTGGGACCAAGGCGTGAGCATTATGTATGTATGTCGCAGTTTAAATTCATTTTTTAATTTATTTTGAACTAGCTGTTGCCCGCGACTTCGCCCGCGTGGACAACTTAAAATCACAAATTATTATGTTTTCCCGTAGGAACAGGCTATTTTTTCGGGATAAAAACTATCCAATGTGCTATTCCAGGACCTACCCTATATGTGTACCAAGTTTCATCTTATTAAGTTACATTTTATTCTTATTAATTCAGCTATACACAATGCCCTTATTTCTACTAATTTACAAACTTAAATTATATATATTTAATATTATTATGTACACCAATACATTGACAGCCCTCTACGCACAATTTAAAAAAACTTAATCTGTGAAGTCACTAGACCTGGTGCTGACAGAATACCAGCGCTGGAGTGCGCGTAGCGTGCTGCAGCATTATGCTGAGTCAGCGCCATTTTATTGCTGCGACACATAGGTACCTTGATTATTTTTAAATTGTAATTTATTAATTTCTGTTCTGTTTATTTCTCATGTATGTGTGTGTCGTAGCTATGAATAAATGACCTATTCTATTCTATTCTATTCATCACGATCCGTCCAGTGGTTGAAGCGTGAAAGAGTAACAAACATCCATCCATACCTACAAACTTTCGCATTTATAATATTATTAGGATATTGGTAACAAAGCCTCGGTATCAATTCAATCAACTGTAAATCCTCTCCTCACGTCCTCTGACACGTCGCTTCCCAGCGTTGACACGGGTTGTATACGGAAATATCAATTTACTGGCCAATGTTTACATGCGGGGGAATATATCTATGTGCATACAGACAGACAGGATAACTATTCGAGCTATATTAGACCGACAATATAAAATTATGTATGTCTGATTATAACATGAGAATTAAAGGATGGGTGAATAGGCATCTTCTGGGTAAGCGCGCTCCACCTTAGGCCTCATTGTCACTAACCATCAGGTAAGATTGAGGTCACACATGTTGGTCACACAGGCTGCACACATGTAGATGCTATTTTTACCGATACTTAGTAGTTACACGCGACTACTGCCGTGATTTTTTTTTTCTTTTATACATCATCATCATCAGGTTATTTTGGTCTCCACTGCAGGAGCACAACCCTCTCTCATCTGCCGGAGACAGACGGAGGATTTGGCCTACACTCCCCGCGCTGGCCAGACGGGTTGGGGAGGCCTGATTGATGTTTTATAATGTATTCCCTCAGTCGCCTTGTACGACATCCACGGGAAGAGTTGGAGTGGTCCTATTCTACTATACACACGGCATGTGCATCTTTTATACATATCTTTTTAATTATTTATAGAGGGCCTAACATAATCTTGGAATGAGGTTTTCAGTACTACGTAGTGCTACATGTTGGCAGAGATAACGAACACCACACCTTTTTCTCTAGCTTCGATTTTAGCTATGTATAATCATAATGGCGATGCCTGAAAAGCAGCGTTTCGCTGAGGCATCGACCAATTCATCTGACTATGTACTACTTATAAATACTTAATTGTTGAACTGAATGATGTCGTTGAATAAATTCTCTTTTATTATTATTTTTATGTATGTATGTATGGCTTGAAAAGTATGACCCTACTTATTCAAAAAATCTAAATGTTGGCATAAGATAGATCAATCAACCCACTTAGGTTCTTTTTCATTGTCACGTCGATTTCCCAGTGTTTTCAATAGCTCTTTGTTTTTCTACACGACCTTGTGCTATATATATACATATGTATACAATGTAGATAGACGTATATTTGTATTACTTTGTCGCGCCAAACGTGACTGAATCTAAGTTAGGTATAACTTATCTAAGTTAGGTGTAACTTTGATTACACTTATTATTGGCCATTGAGATATTTACGTGTGATGTGGGCATTTTACGAGTGAAAAACTAAAATGGCGTCATAAGCAGTAATCTGAACAGGGTTGGATAAAAAACAGTTTTTTTTTATATAAAACATGTTTTAAACCATGTTTTAAACAATTTAATCAGTTTTAAACAATAAAAAACATGTTTAAAACAGATGTTTTAAACACTTTGTTTAAAACATGCCAACCCTGAATCTGAATTACTTGGATTGTTGACGTTACATTAAAAAAAAGCGGCCAATGAATGAATGAATGAAGGGTTCCGTAGCAGCAAGTAACATAATATAAAAGTTATTGTAGTTCGTTGTAACTTTGATCGATGTTTTAATATTATTATTGTGGTTCACGATTGATGACGTATTAAAAAAAAACTACTTACTAGATACTACTTACGGACGGACAGACAGATAGACATGACGAATCCATAAGGGTTCCGTTTTTTGCCATTTGGCTACGGAACCCTAAAAAAAGAAGTTAATATGCAACGATCTCTATGTACTACTAGATGGAGCGTTCCAAACAATCGCTCTGTTCCACGCAAGTAGCCACAACTCTTTCACATTCACTTTGAAACTTGTGCAGTTGAGTAAATATTGACGCTACGGTTAAATAATAATGTAAGAAGTCTGCCGGAGACAGACGGAGGATTTGGCCTACACTCCCCGCGCTGGCCAGACGGGTTGGGGAGGCCTGATTGATGTTTTATAATGTATCCCCTAGTCGCCTCGTACGACATCCACGGGAAGAGTTGGAGTGATCCTATTCTACTCTACCGGATCCCACACATAGATTCAATTCAATTCAATTACTCGTTATTGCACGTAAAAAATCCAAAGATACAATAACAAAGTAACTTACATACGTACATCTAGGTACATATGTTATCGCTAAAAGCGATTTCTTCCAGACAACCTTTGGGTAGAGGATAAGAATAGCAGAAAAAGGTAGGTTTTGCAGTTATAATGAAGGTAGTAGTACCAAATACACAATGGGTTTGATTCTGAAGGCACAACGTATAAATTTGACAGCGCTGAAATTAGTTTCGTCTTTATCTTCATAATACTGTGTGACAAGGATAGCAACAGTTTGAGTGCTGTCAAATTTCAACGTTGTGTCTTCAGAATCGAGTCCAGTGTTATCGTAACTTTTACTCGGAATCGGTCGGTCGCATGCTCTGCCAACTGTAGGCAGTATTTGTATAAACAATCCTGATCGATGAATCACGGAGTCATCAGACGGAAGCCTTAGCCTTCGAACTTCCCACTCACTTTATAATAGCACTGGCTGTGCCCGCGGCTCAGCTCGCGTGGACAGCAGAATTATTGTTTATTTTTTGTTCTCCCGCTCCTGCTACCACCACCCCCCCCCCCCGCTCTCAATCCCCCCTCCCTTATTTTTTGTCTGAAAACTCCTTCATAATTGATTTAGTAGTTTTTATGTGACGTATGCACAAACAAACAGACAAAAAAATCCAAAAATATCTGAATGTGTTCTATTGCTTATCCTTCATACCCCAATAAAAAAATATATATATTTTCAATGCACAGACACGCGAAGTTTTTTTTTATTACCCTATGGTTTTAAAACTGGTTTAGTATTAATTTACGCGCTTATGGAGCAAGAAACTGTATTTCTGCGAAATATGAGTATATTGGGTATTGTCCACCAGCTTTTTTAAAATTACTTACCTCAAAGACGACCTCCGTGGCGGAACGGGTTAGCTCTCGGACTACCACGTCGGAGGTTGCGGATTCGAATCCCGCTAGGAGCAAATGTTCGTACGATGAATATGAATGTTTGTACCCAAGTCTTGGATGTCTATATATTTATTTAAGTATGTGTATCTGTTATCTAGTATCCATAGCACAGGCTCTGCCTAGTTTGGGACTGGATAATTGGTGTGAATGTCTGAGATATTTATTTATATTTATAAATATATCATAGTTTAAACAGAATACCAAATATTACTGCGTAAAGAAATACCATTGGAAACCTTCACGCGAATTGTTTTGTGAAAAGAACGAATGAATGAATGAAAAACTCACGTCGATTCCATTGAAAGTTTCCTAGAATTTAAGTCGCGGTTTGATTTGGACAAATGTTGTCATGGCATTGAGTTATTAGGTGTTTTAAACAAAGAAATATTATAAAGATGGAACGTTACGCTGCGAGATGGATGAAGACCTGAGGAAGGTGGCCGAAAGCGGCTGGATGTGGAAGGCGGAGGACAAAGTGTGGTTGCGTTCATTGGAGAATCCTATGTCCAGCAATGGACATCTAAGGGCCGATATGATTAAAGTCCTTTAATTCGATATCCCACAAATATTATAAATGCGAAAGTTTTGATGTTTTTACTCAATCACGCTTCAACTACTGGGCGGATCGGGATGAAACTTGGCACACATATAGGATAGGTCCTGGAAAGGACATAGGATAGTTTTTATCCCGAAAAAACATCTCATTCCTACGGAAAATCTATACTAATATTATGAAGAGGTAAAGTTTGTGAGGTTGTAGCGGGTAAACTCTGGATATACTGAACCGATGTTGAAAATTCTTTTACCAATAGAAAGCCACGTTATTTGTGTGTGTCATAGGCTATATAATTTATAAAGTTACGTGGTCCGCGCCGACGAAGTCGCGGGCAAAAAGCTAGTACATAATAATTTGTTGTCCACGCGGACGAAGCAGCTAGTTTGTTCTAATGCAAACCTTACCGACCTAAAACATTTAGATCCTCTCGTGTACAGTATCATTAATGGTAATGATTAATGACAGTACAATAATTGTAAAGTCAATATCATTGACTGCTATCAGTAGGCGAACATTATACTTCAACTTCCGTTAAAGTTAGTTTTATTTACGCACTATGATATGTGTTTAGTTTGAAATAAAGACTTAGATATACATATGCAAGTTAGTTTATTAATGGGCTCGATTCTGGAGGCACAACGTTAAAATTTGACAACACTAAAACTGTTGCTATCCTTGTCACACAGTATTATGAAGATAAAGACGAAACCAATTTTAACGCTGTCAAATTTTAAATGTGTGCCTTCAGAATCGGGCCCAGTGTTTTTATCATGCAATAAAGAGTAGTTGAATTGAATTGAAAATATCAACCATTCCAAATTTCAAGTCGATTGCATTAATAGTTAGTAATAAACAGATGTGACAGACGTACAGACGGATGAAGACGCACCGAAAGGTTCCCGTTTTTATCATTTCGGTAAGGAACCATAAAAATAAATCAACACGCTGTATCTTGAACTTGAGACCGCATTACCACCGGTAGGCGGTGTAGGTAACTAAGCAGAGAGATGCGCATGCGTTGTAATTGAAAACTGCAGCTACCGAGAATTACATTATCATCGTCATCAGGTTATTATTGTCTCCACTGCAGGAGCACAACCCTCTCTCATCTGCCGGAGACAGACGGAGGATTTGGCCTACACTCCCCGCGCTGGCCAGACGGCTTGGGGAGGCCTGATTGATGTTTTATAATGTATTCCCTCAGTCGCCTTGTACGACATCCACGGGAAGAGTTGGAGTGGTCCTATTCTACTCTACCGGAAACCACGCGGCACAGTAATTTAATTATGTCAAAAATACTTATATACTAACACATTTAAATATGTATCGTGATCCTCAAAACTAAATTACATACATACATAACTTATGTATATAGCATTATGCTCACGGCCTACTCCTGAAGCATTACGGATAATATACGAATTAAACAGACATTAAGTACTCTCTAACTAGACACTCGACATATTCTGATAAGCGTTTGACGTCTAACGTAACTATTAACTAAAAGTTAAACGCCAAATACTTTACAGAATATCTCACTTGACCCGTCAGACAGTACATAATGACTTTTTAGTTAGACGGATATTATCTGAAAGTCCCCCTGGTCCCACAGGGTAGGCAGAGACGATGTATCGCCACTTTGCGCGATCCTGACACACTTCACTAGCCTCATTCACATTCATCAATCTTTTGTTCATCTCACTTCGGACCCCAGCCTTTTTGAGGATGTCACTCACTAACTAGATCGTTGAACTTGTTGGAATATATCAAAAATTAATCTATCTCACTCAACGATCTCTATGTACTACTAGATGGAGCGTTCCAAACAATCGCTCTGTTCCACGCAAGTAGCCACAACTCTTTCACATTCACTTTGAAACTTGTGCAGTTACTACGCAGTACATTTAATTATTACTAAATATTGACGCTACGGTTAAATAATGTCAATATTTAGTAAATAATTAAATGTTCTGAGTAGTAACTGTACGAGTTTCAAAGTGAATGTGAAAGAGTTGGGGCTCCTTGCGTGGAACAGAGCGATTGTTTGGAACGCTCCATCTAGTAGTACATAGAGATCGTTGATCTCACTCTAACAAATAGAGAGTGCTTCTCTTTCATACACGTTGTTTATATTAACAGGCCATTTCATCTAGGTAGATGACGCCTGAAAAGTATAGCACTGCTTTAGCTCTTGTCTCGACTTTGTCCTATATAAAATATCAATTAATTAAATCATATACATATAAATCGGTAAATTAAGTATTTTATTAGTAACCCTAACCTCCAATAGAACTAAGGTAAATACCAATAACCCGCATTTGATGTTGTTATGGGACCCTAACAGCTCGGATCGACGAAACGAATTGGACTGTTAACCTCAGCAAAAGTAAACAATACGATACACAGTTTCGTCCCCTACTATTGTACTGTTTTTGTGTCAAAGTTGCGAAGCGGGGTTTTGTAAGACGGCGTTAATGTGCTCTCTCGCATTTCACGCATGAGTCATCCCTGCGGCCCTACTAAGGAACGCAATCTCGCTCTCGCTAAATCTCGACTTTACTCGTCTATCACATGTGATGAGATTCCTTCTATTTTAGTAGACGACTGAAAAACCTTTTGTTGGAAAATGAATATTATTCCATTAGTGAACGTTCTAAAAATGAATATGGTTGACCCTCTTTAAATTTATGATCATTTAATACAAAGTGTATTTTTAAATTCATTTTAATATGTTCTGACATAGCTAGTATGTTATGTACTGTGACATTATTTTTAATGTTGACACTGTAATTTATATTTTGTATGTAAATTTATTTTATGACGATCCCTTTTATCATATTAGAATGACATGTAAAAGTAAAATAAATCTAAGTAATCTCATTACCGCTAGTTTTTGAACTAGCACGAATTTAATTATTTAAAATTACTATTAATCAATGTTATTATACGTCCAACAATAAATGTACGACATTTAGACGTTTGTTTATTAAAAAAAAATTAAATTACGGATTTTAAATAATCCATTGCAGTACAATCAGTTGATATGCTATAGACGAAACAAGCATTCCTCTCTCTAGCATTCCCTTGCATTCAGTCATCAGTCGTCCCAAGTCAGTGTGGTGTTTCATGACTATTCATGTCATTTTTAGGGTTCCGTAGCCAAATGGCAAAAACGGAACCCTTATGGATTCGTCATGTCTGTCTGTCTGTCTGTCTGTCTGTCCGTCCGTATGTCACAGCCACTTTATTCCGAAACTATAAGAACTATATTGTTGAAACTTGGTAAGTAGATGTATTCTGTGAACCGCATTAAGATTTTCATACAAAAATAGAAAAAAAATCAAAAATTTTGGGGGTCCCCATACTTAGAACTGAAACTCAAAAATTTTTTTTTCATCAAACCCATACGTGTGGGGTATCTATGGATAGGTCTTCAAAAATGATATTAAGGTTTCTAATATCATTTTTTTCTAAACTGAATAGTTTGCGCGAGAGAATCTTCCAAAGTTGTAAAATATGTGTCCCCCCCCCTGTAACTTCTAAAATAAAGGAATGATAAAACTAAAAAAAATATATGATGTACATTGCCATGCAAACTTCCACTTAAAATTGGTTTGAACAAGATCTAGTAAGTAGTTTTTTTTAATACGTCATAAATCGTAAACCACAATAATATTATTAAAACATCGATCAAAGTTACAACGAACTACTATAACTTTTATATTATGTTACTTGCTGGTACGGAACCCTTCATGGGCGAGTCCGACTCGCACTTGGCCGCTTTTTTATTATTAATATATTCAACACATTTAATGATACTCTGGACCTGCTCCATCCATACTCCTGACAGCCACTATCAGATATTACCAAAGGTCCCCTGTGTCCATATTTTTTGCGTATTAAGTTTATTTCTATTAAAAACATTTTACTGAACATCCTCAAAAAAACTAAAAAAACATGAGTAAAAAAACACGCGTCTTTAAGAATGTATAGTAGAGGCATAGATCATCACTCCCTAATAAAACGAACATGGCCTGGCTTCTTTAAAAAAAAACATAAATATACAGGACAATACATATTCTAATCAGTCTCCCCACTTTAATCACCTACTCCTTCCCACTGTCAGTCAATACCATGCAGTCTAAGGCGCTCGACTTAGCGTTGTTATTACTCCGTACAGCGCGCGATGTGCGGGCGGCGTCTGATGTGCCGCGCAGCGCGCAAAAATGTGTCAGAGTTGCTCGACTTAGCGTTGTTTACTCTGTACAGTCCGCGATGTTCGGGAGGCGTTTGTAGAGTTGCTCGAGTTAGCGTTGTTATTACTCCGTATGGGCCACGCCGGGACCGCCCGAAAGTAGCTTATCGCGGTAGGTTCGTTCGAGAAGGCCTGGTAGGGGTCACAGTTTAACGTCCCCTCTCCTGATAGCGGGTGTGTCACCGCGTCGTGCTCGATTCAATTTATTTACTTTGTACTGATTCATCGAATCTCGCGTGCTTTATTTAATTATGATTTTAAACTTATTGTGTACAATGAAGGAAGTATTGTGTTATATTTTGTTTGATTGTTATTTATACGTGGTCTACACTGTATCTTATTAGTAGATGGGGTGGTTGTCCCTCTAAGGTGGAAATTTATGCTCCCCCCTCAAACCAGAATCCCCGCACCCCCCATTTTCTTGAAGTAAGCTTTCTGGTGTCTGACTCCACTGTTTGCAGGCTATCTGTTGTTTGTGACAGAAGTTTAGTCGACATTAAAAATTATCTTTCACTGTTGTAATGGTGAACTTGTCTAGATTCTAGATGGATACAAGCTATTTCTACTTATCGTCTTAGGGGGTCAGGAAGACCTGGCGACATTCGACCCTTCAGGATCTTTTCTGCTAAACCTTGTTACTATACGTGATAATTTCTTCTCTGGCATGGCAGGTTTTCCTTACGATGATTTCTTTTACCGAAAACCCTGTGGTGAATATTATAAAGTGTATTCAAGTTTATATAAAAAGTCTTTTGGGATTTGAACCCACGACCTCATGAACGTGAGACGAGTGCATAACCAACTAGGCTACCACGGCTCACTATTTTCTACTTAGGGAAAATACTCGGTTCCCACCACGTAAAGTTTACTAATGTAGGCAGCGCTGCTGGGCATCTCACCATAAATCTCAGTAGCCAGTCCTAGAGACGGTTTAATCATATGCAAGTATTACTGAATAATGTTTGGTTGGAATGAATAAAAAAAACCGGTATAGATGTGATGTTAAGTAAGCTACCTGACTCATCTAACCACGCGCTGTGTTTGTTTGCAACGGTTTCAAGTTTTTCAATCGCAGGAAATGGCCGCGTAATGTTCGGAATCGCATGTTTACGCACCGAACTATGTCACCGCCAGCCCTGACCTTGGATACCAACCTGTAGATCCTCCAGAGCGAGCTGCAGCAGCCCTCGGCCTAGCAAATGCTTATGAGGAGGCACGATGAGAGAATGAACGCGCTCCAGCAACCCTGGTAACGAGCCAGTGTTGTGAGAGACGCACCACTCCGCGAAGTCTTGCAGCGTACTCCTTTCCAGTTCATCCTGGTACCGCATGTACTCTCTCATGTGCCGATCAGCTGATGCCACCCTCGCCAGTAGGTCTGAGATCTCGTGCAGTCGTAGCTCCAGCTTCGCCCCCCGTCCAGTCTTCGCCAGCAGCATAGCGATCGCACTGGATTTATCTATCTCCAGCTCGAGCTTCTCTATCGCTCTGGTGACTTGAGCCAGCCTGGCCAGCACCTCCCTCTCCCTCCTCCTGATGACGGGCAGATCGACGCCTCCGGTGACATTAAAAGGTTTGCCGATGAGGTCCCAGGAGCTGAGGACTTCCTCGCCGATCTCCTTGCCGAGGCGGATGATGTCGAGAGCGTCGTCTATGAGCGCGCGCGCGGGGCTCGCGAGCGCGAGTATCGCGAGAAAGGTGCGCACGCGTCGGACGGACATGGCGGAGGACGCGCGCCCACTGCTTTGTTCAGTCCGAGGTCGCGGGGTGGCCGACTGTCGAACGCAAATCTACCAAATTTGTAGAAAATAATGTGGGGAGTTTTTTTTAATGTCTGACACGCGGCTATGCGCTTCCCATACGGATTAATAATTGTCAAGTACTAACATCTGTCCAAACTGTCCGTACACGTTTGTGAGTGCGTAAATTTTAGTATGGTTGATGCACCTAGCGCGCGAACATAGTCGATGGAGTGAGGGACGACGTCATACATCGACAACATAAGTGATTCTCTTTCTAACTTATAGCGTCAGTCTCTCTCGCTCGATAGTGCGCTGGCGTAGTAACTTTGCACTCTTAAATACAATTTTTTTGTTTGTAATGAATTAAACGAATTATGCGCACACTTGTGTACACAACTCACTCACACACACACGCACACACACACACACACAAACACACACAATTATTCTTAATTTTCTTTTCCCCTTCATATTATTAATTTTTAAGCCAAATTTTATTAATGCCGTTTTTGAAATCCTTTGTTTTGGGTAGGTACTGTAATGTTAACTAGACATGGAGGAGCGTGACCTTCTGACACTCGTGTATTTCACATAATAGAAGGTCACAGCAACATGATATGTTTGTACCGTTCTCGTTGTCAAAATAAACTATTTTTAATTAATTAATTAAATTAAATTAATGATAGTGTGATTGCAATTATTGTTAGTGGTCTCGTTAGAGTACATGTGATAATCTTGATAGAACTCGTTCTAGTTCCATTCCGTGAGCCGCGTATGAATGTACCGTATGGCTGAGCGGACTGGTTATTCATGTTCGACATGACTTGCACTAACATAATTTGCTTTAAGACTGTTGCAATTAGAATATTATGTTTACACTAGCTGTTGCCCGCGACCGCGTGGACAACTTAACATCACAAATTATTATGTATTTCCTACTTGATATTTTGGACAATTCACACAATATCTTTATAAATTGTAGCCTATGTGTTATTCTGATGTATAAGCTATATTAAACATAAACATAACTTTATTCATTTCATAATGATACATTATTTATGAAGCCCTGACTCCCAAACTAGGTAAACTGTATTTCAGGAGTCAGCGTCTTCCCCATAACGACTAAGTTAAAGTAATACTAACCTATAGTAGAGCAAATAGTTACAAAAGTTTTTAAAAATTATTGTAAAGTTTCATTAAAATCCATTCAGTAGTTTTTACGTGAAAGAGTGACAAACATCCATCCATACTTACAAGCTTTCGCGTTTATAATATTAGTAGGATGTTTACATATATATTTATTTAATTTACTATTTGAATACGCCAGTGTGCCACATCGGTTAGGATTTTTTACGATTATGTGCTAGGCTATGCCGTGTGATTCCCGGCTCAAAATAGGGCCATCCCAAATCTTCCCGTGGGTCAAGGCGACTAAGGGATTGTCCCAGCGATGGGCAGCAGCGTTCTGTCATCTATATCATTACTGCGATCACCAATCCGTTTGCCAAGCGTGGTGATTAGGGCAACTCCTCCAATGGAAAGCCCACCAAAAGAGGCTTTCTATTGGGTAGGCTTATGTCCAGCAGTGGACGTATATAGGCTGATGATGTGCTAGGTATTTAGGTTACTTATTGAAATCATGTATTACCACAGTAAATATTTTTGAATGTTCAGTTGAATATGCAAAGTTATGATAGATAACTCTAGAATACATAGGTTATTTGATTGTAGCAACCTACATTCTAAATACTGCAGCTTTATTGTTGTCATGCTTTAAAAAAACCCGTTAAATTATTGAGTAAAAATGCAATATATAAATAAATGAATGATTGGCACGTCATTTCCATAAATGACGGGGAATTTCTTTTTTTTTGTAAATAAATATATGTCTCAGACATTCACACCAATTATCCCGTCCCAAACTAGGTAGAGCCTGTTGATTGAATTGAATTCCAATTTGCAACTTATCATTATCTTGTGTAAAATTTGACTTTCCCCAAAAATGGGGAAGGCACGTTAAACGTAGCAACACTGGTCACTAAGTAAACCCTGTCCCCTCCCTATTTTACTAAACGAAAGTTTTTGTCACGCCTTCTGTCTCGTTCCCTCGCTACCCAATTTTTTTATCAACAAGTTTTATGATAGTGCCTTGTGAAAGGGATGTTTAATGAGGATTTAGATACCATACACAGGTTGGGAACCTTTTTTTTATTACCTTAGTCTTATGTTCAGATTCCGATAACGTTATTACGCAAAATAACGGTTAAATTTTAAAAGTAACGTTACTTAGCAGTTTTTTTTATATTTTATTTATTTTTATAATATACTTTACACCACATTATATGGAAAACAAACATTAGAATATAGTAAAAGAGGAAAACATATCTTCCCGTGAGAAGCATTAGATAAACAGGACTTACGTCCAAATGCTTCTGACGGGAAGAAACTAAGAAAAACATGCACTAGACGGATCGTGATGAAACTTGGCACACACATAGGTTAGGTCCTGAAATAGGATAGTGTCCCGAAAAACATCTCATCTACGGGAAATACATAATAATTTGTGATATTAAGTTATCCACGCGGACGCAGTCGCGGGCAACAGCTAGTCTAATAATTAAAAATGTAATGGAGGTATCTGATAAATGACAATCTAAACTAGCATACGTAAAATACAATTTATGACCGCTTTTTAAATGTGGTGTGATTGTGTAAGTGTCCGACCGAAACAGGATTTGCTGCCGAAACCTTTGGCCTCAGTCTCAGTTTCGGCCGAAACTATGGCCGAACCTCGATTTTTTAGCCGAAACTGGCCGAAACCAAATCTTAGGTCGGACACTAGATTGTGTAAAGTGATCGCGTGCGTGTGTTAATGTGTGGTAGTGTGTGTCAAATTCAATGTAATTACTCTCATGACAGATTTTTGCGAATTGTCATAGTCCAATGTTTTGAAGCAAGTTTGTTATTGTTTTTTTGCATTGTTTCTTGCGTGATGTAAGGTAATGAAGCACATTTTAAAATCATCTGTTACCTAATTTAATAACCAATTAGTGTCTTATTTACTAAATATTGATATTATTTAACCGTACCGTCAATATTTAGTAATAATTAAATGTTCTGCGTAGTACGAGTAACTGCACAAGTTTCAAAGTGAATGTGAAAGAGTTGTAGCAACTTGCGTGGAACAGAGCGATTATTTGGCGCTCCATTGACGCTCCATCTAGTAGTACATAGAGATCGTTGTTAAAAATTGACCTTTTTCCGGAGTAATATAAAAAAAATATGTATGTGTTGCCAACAGAGCCTGTTCTACGAGATCCTGGCGGGCGTGTGGGTGCGCAACGGGCTCCAGATCAAGGGGCAGGCGATGACGTACATCCAGGCCAACTTCTGCAACTCCATGGTGGACATGGACATTTACTGGCTGCAGATATGCGCGGCCCACCTGCCCGCGGACCAGTTCCTCGACATGTGCATCGATATGTGAGTATTTTTTAAATATATTTTACGGCTCTGGAAGCCAAGTTTATTTAGGTTTTTGACTTCATTCAAGATGTTTCCTTACTAAACTGATAGTAAGCTTTAGTAAGGTTCGAGGTTAGGTTAGGTTATATGAACGCCAGAAGTCTTTTTATGCAGTTTTAAGTGACGTTTCATCTATTTTTTTCTCGCTAATTAGAACAGGTATAACAAATTCAAGTAATATTATTGTTAGTTAGTTCTTAACTAACCACACGAATTTTTTGATATGAAAATACTAGCAAAACGCCAGTGCCTGTTTCGAGAAAGAGAGCCTTATACTTTGACAACCAACTTTGTACCAAAGTCTTGGATGTTTATATATTTATTTAAGTATGTGTATCCGTTATCTAGTAACCATACCACAGGCTCTGCCTAGTTTGGGACTGGATAATTGGTGTGAATGTCTGACATATTTATTTATATACGATAACTTCAAAAGCGACCAGAAACACATTATTTATTGTTGGTGCAGGTTCGGCGTGCGCGAGTGGCTGAGCATGTCTCCCATGCCGCCGGCGCAGGCCGCCGAGCAGGACGCCATGGTGGAGGGGCTGCTTACCTTCCTCGCCATACTCGTCTCCTCCAGGACCAACCTCGGTGAGGGCCCCAGCATCCCGACGTCGTTAGGCCTTCCTTATTACTTATTTAATTTTTATCGTACACGCAAACATACAAAGAGCAACACAAAAAAAAGAAAATTATATAAAAAGTGAAGCTTATTTCTAAAGAAATTTCTTCCAGCTAACCTGCGGTGAAGACAAGGGATTAGGAAGAGGCAGTAGTCGCGTGTACCTACTATATATAAAATAATCATACATCATCATCAGGTTATTTGTGTCTCCATTGCAGGAGCACAACCCTCTCTCATCTGCCGGAGACAGACGGAGGATTTGGCCTACACTCCCCGCGCTGGCCAGACGGGATGGGGAGGCCTGATTGATGTTTTATAATGTATTCCCTCTGTTACCTTGTACGACATCCACGGGAAGGGTTGGAGTGGTCCTATTCTACTCTACCGAAAACCACGCGGCAATAATCATACAGTACACATAAACTAATAAACATATAAATACCAATACAGATATATAAGTCTATATATGTATATAGAATCCCACTAATATTATAAATGTGAATGTTTGGATATTTGGATGTTTGTAACTCAATCACGCTTCAACCACTGGACGGATCGTGATGAAACTTGGCACACATATAGGTTAGGTCCTGGAATAGGACATAGGATAGTTTTTATCCCGAAAAAACATCCAAGTCCTACGGGAAATACATAATAATTTGTGATGTTTAGTCGCCAACGCGGACGAAGTTGCGGGCAACAGCTAGTATATATTTGGAGTATGACTTTTGTAAATCTTTTCTCTGATTGGAATTATTGTATTATCAAATTTAAAAAAAATTCTAAATATCAGTAAAAACTATAACTGTACCTTTTGAACTACAGAACGAATCGAGTGATAACACCTCTCGTTTCCGTTCTATGTATATTTCTGTCTAAATAAATGTTGCGGGTTCGAATCCCGCTAGGGGCAAATGTTCGTATGATGAATATGAATGTTTGTACCCAAGTCTTGGATGTTTATATATTTATTTAAGTATGTCTATCCGTTATCTAGTAACCATACCACAGGCTCTGCCTAGTTTGGGACTGGATAATTGGTGTGAATGTCTGAGATATTAGATTAGATTACATAATAATTGCTCGCCAGGTAACGACGAGCTGACCCAGTCAAGACTGGAAGTGAGCACGCTGCTGGCCGCCGGAGACAAGACGCACTCCCAACTCCTCGAGCTGATGCCTGAGAGGTCCGGCAACGCGCACACAAGGAACTTCGAGACCGTGCTCAAAGAGGTAAGGAAATTCCCATAACATTCTTGAAAAAAACGTGTATTTCTGTATGTTAAAATTGTCTAATAATCTGTCATAATATCTTTATCAAAACAAAGGCAGTATAAAAGCATATAAAAGCATATAAGCCAGTAGCCAACAATTCCCATAACTTTTGTTTTAGTAAGCCAATTTGAGCGTCTTTTCTATATATTTGAAAGGCAAGTCAAGGAACTGCTAAGCTAAGGTTGACTGGAAGAGATCCCTAAGTGGGATAAGTCCGCCTTTGTACACAGTTTTTTTCTATTTTATTATTGTTATTTTTGGTACAATAAAGCGTTGACATACATACATACATATATACAGTGGGGCAAATCAGCCTTCAATATTTTCTTATGTAGGGGATAGTCAAATTAGTTTTGCACATGTAGTGCAAATTTGACTCATTTGATTATATTCGTTTCAAGATAAGATGCAGAGCATTGAAAAATAATTGACAACTTTTTTTTATCGGCCCAAATTCATACTCTTCTTCTCTGTCGTTCCCTCACTGCTGAGGATCGCGACCGTATAAAATGCGTCTCCATGCGATTTTTGGTACAATAAAGCGTTTACATACATACAAGGAACACTTTCTTGCTGAATGATCACCTCACTTCCCCATTTTCTTTTTATTATAACTTAGTCGTTATCAATTCCACATTGTTTGATACGGTATGGTATGAATATATCTATGTATGTATGGATATGCCCTTACTGGTATAAACTAAACTGCTTCCTTTATTAAACTGCAAAACCTACCATTTTCTGTTATTCTTATCCTCTATACCAATGGTTGTTTGGAAGACTTTTAGCGATAAGGCCGTCTAGATGTTTATTGTATCTTTTTTTTACGTGTAATAAAGAGTCATCATCATCAGGTTATTTTTGTCTCCACTGCAGGAGCACAACCCTCTCTCATCTGCCGGAGACAGACGGAGGATTTGGCCTACACTCCCCGCGCTGGCCAGACGAGTTGGGGAGGCCTGGTTGATGTTTTATGATGTATTCCCTCAGTCGCCTTGTACGACATCCACGGGAAGAGTTGGAGTGGTCCTATTCTACTCTACCGGACGCCACACGCGATACAACCACCGCATATTTCGACGTCTAGATCATATTGTTTCAGTAGAAAGATGTATAAAATATACCAGCTGCCGTCGTGCTACGCTGTTTTTAAACATTTAAAAAAAAACCTAATCAGCGCAACCTACAATTTCTCTGGCATAATATTTTCTACCCAAAGGTTGTCTGGAATTAAGCTATAAACTTTAAGCGATAAGACCGCCTAAATTGTACTATTTGTAAGTTTTATAACTTGTAACTGTATTTGTTTGTGCAATAGAGTGTATTGTATTGTATTGTAAAACAACGTAGGAAGACTACATAATAATTACCTCGCCGTACGTTATGAAATTTCATACATTATTAATTACGCACAGGTTGAAGTAATAAATGTCATATTGCCAGATTTATGATTTAAAATAAGGGGTTTAATGCATGAGTCGTAATACGAGTCGGAAAGTTGATAATTTCGATCGATTACAAGGCTTTCATGCCCGAGCCGTACGCGAGGTAATATGATAGATAAAGCCGAGACTTGAATATTGAACTTAGCACGCATTTCATGCGACTGTTTTCAATACTCTGCTTAGAACAAGGCCACCCCTATCTTTCCCATGCGTGTCGTCAAGGCGACTGAGGGATTGCACCAGGGACGGGCAGCAACGTCTTGTGTGTGTATGTTAAGATCATTACTGCGATCACCAATCCGCCTGCAAAGTGTGGTGATTATGGCAAAAAGTGGTATTTTATTGGGGAGGCCTATGTCCAGCAGTGGACGTATTTAGGCTGATGAATGTTTATAAATTATGCTTATAGGTCTATCAGTATATTCAGTGTTTATAATATACTGTACAATGCCAGGTGACCGGTGACCCGTGCTCACTTCGTTGGGCTGTAAACAATTTCCGACTACCACGAAATTTTCATTTTTCGGGTTAATATATAGCCTACTAGCTATGGTCCGCGACTTCGTCCGCGTGGACAACTTAACATCACAAACTATTATGTATTTCCTGTAGGAATGATAGTTAATATGAATATAGTATAGGTATATTATAGACTATCGACTTAACGTAGAACTTGGAAAGGTATCGTGCCATCTGTTTCTGATAATGTTCGTTGGCATCAGGTGTCCACATACCGGCCGCCGCCCAAAGGCTCCGAGAACCTGGAGCAGGGCCTGTTCGTGCCGCGGCCGGTCGTGTGGCAGCAGTACTACGACCCGCTGCACGTGCTGCGGCGCGCCGTGCACAGGAGGGACTTCCACGCCTCCATGGAGAGGTTTACCACTTAGTGAGTTTACATACATACATACGTACGTACATACATACATACACACATACATACATACATACATACATACATACATACATAGATTTAGATTAGATTAGATTAGATTTATTTATTTCACTTTTACATCTTAAAAATTCAATTTTACATGTCATTCTAATATGGTAAAAGGGATCGTCATAAAATAAAATAGTGTATAAGTTACAATGTCAACAATTCAAATAATGTCATAGTATATAACATACTATCTATGTCAGTATATAATATTAAAATAAAAATTTAAAAATACACTTGGTATTAAGTTATCACAAATTAAATTAAACGTCAGAGGGCCCACCAATTTCATTTTTTAGAAAATTCATTTATGGAATAATATTCATTTTCCAACAAAAGGTTTTTCAGTCGTCGACTAAACGTTTCGTCATTGGTCTCGTTACGTAGATCTGCGGGCAGGTGTTCGTAGTACGTGGGGCCGATGACGCGGGGGTTTTTGGTGGCAAGTGCAGTGCGGCGCGTTACTGTCTTTAATCGACCTTCGTTACGAAGTTCGTGCCCTCCGCCTATACGTCGACCGAAACTGGTCATATTTCGCCTAACATACATTATAACTTCGAATAAATATAACGAGTACATAGACATTATGTTTTGATTTTTGAAAAGTCCCCTGCACGTTTGTTTTGGATTTACTCCACACATTATACGTAGTGCTCTTTTTTGAAGAATAAAAACTCGGTTCGACTCTGTAGAGTTTCCCCAAAGAATAATGCCGTACGACATAAGTGAATGAAAATGTGCAAAGTATGTCTGTCTTAGTACACTGTAAGAAACTAGTGGACGAATCTTTCTTAGCGCATAGGCTGCACTACTCAATTTATCACACAAAGATTCTAGGTGTAGTTTCCAATGCAAGTTGGGGTCTATCACGAATCCTAGAAATTTGCATTGTTCAGTCAACGGAACGGGACTATTGATACAACTGGGTCTCGGCACAGTTTTTCCTGCAAATAACATGACATTTGATTTAGACATGTTTAATAAGAGACCATTTGTTGAGAACCATTCTTTTAATTTGTCACAGGTATAATTGATTTTGGTGTTAAGTTGTTCATACGAACGTGCACACACTACAACCGTGGTATCATCTGCAAACAAGATTATCAGGCCATCGGTTATGTGAGAAGGTAGGTCGTTTATAAAAGTTAAAAACATAGTATTTCCGAGGGATGAACCTTGTGGAATACCAACTGTGATCTTGCCCGCTTCAGACCTGACTTTACGACCCCCGTCTACAGACACTTCCACGGTTTGCTTTCTGTCCGACAGGAATGACTTAAGCATTTTATGCGCGCTGTTCTTAACACCATAATAATGTAGTTTTTCGAGTAATAACTTATGATCAATTACATCGAAGGCTTTTGATAGATCACAGAATATGCCTGCTATTTTGTATTTATCATCTATTCCGGTTAGTATTGCGTCTACAATCTGTTGTGCTGCCAGGGTTGTGGATTTATTTTTCCTGTACGCGTACTGTCTATCAGTTAGTAAGTCATTTTCCTCGAGATGTTGCATTATGTTGGTAGATATTATAGATTCTATTAATTTGGAAATGGTTGGGACGATGGTGATTGGTCTATGACTGTCTACTTTGTGTTTATCACCTTTTCCTTTATATACTGGACAGACACGTGTACTCTTCAATACTTCCGGATACACACCTTTCGTGAACATATCATTAATCAGGACAACGAGTATCTCTGACACAACGGGCCATATGGACAACAGTATATTAACAGAGATGTCATAGAGATCTAGTGTATTCGGAGTCTTCAACATGGACTTCAGAACTCGATCTAGGACATCTCGTGAAACTACAGGAAGTATAAATTCAGGTACATTTAAGTCTGATAGGTATTTATTTAAATATTGAGTAGCTTTCTCCGG